>JAMXBD010000266.1:0-1282503 GCA_024138025.1 Combretum micranthum | reverse complement strand
CAGTGCAGCTACCAAGACTGCAAGTTGCTTGAATCTACTACATCATGTGGTTTCACAAAAAGTTGCAAAGGATTGATCATGGTTACTTGATATTTAGTGCATCCTGGGAGCTAAGATCATGGACTGTTGTTAAAGTTTTGTTAGGTAACATGTCTTGTATAAAAGATGATACACTAAAAAGAGTAAGATAAGCATCTACTATCGGAATTATTTGCAAGCACCGAACTTTTCAAGCAATTCTCTATCACTAATTTTGCCACTCTAACAGCAATATAACAATAAAATCAAGCAAATAAAAAATAAGTTGGCACTAATGTCAGATCATACACAACAGTGCTTAAGATAGTCAAGGAGCATACTGGCACTCATAGGATGCTAGAGGCTTGCAAGGATTTATCTTCTCAATTAGAGAAGGTACTTATTACGAATAAATTTTTCCCTTAAATATCTAGTGAATATGTCAAATCTTCCTAATCTACAAGAATAGTTGAAGGGGTATAACTCATACCATTCCTTCAAATAAATAAGATGGGAACATTTGAGACTAGAACAACTGTCATCAACACCATTTGCAATGATCACCACTATGTTATTTAAAAAAAGCTATTTTTAAGTCCACTAGATATTTTCTACCTAAAGCACACATAGGAGATCATGGCATAAGATGCTTGCTTAAATTAAGTAGATGTGGAGGAAATAAATGGATCTGTATAATATTAAATCAAGTAAAAGATGTGTATGATGTTGCCTCTCACGGAGAAAATAATAGTTTTTGCTATAATGAACTATAGAGACAATACAAAAAATGATTTCTATACCTAGACAACAACAACTGACCAAAGTCTCCACTAGCAAGCTCTTGGGGATATTGAGTAAGGGCCTTGACAATAAAATCAAAAAGCTAACTCATTTAGAAGTGACAAAATAATCAAAAAGCTTTTGTGCATCAATTCATTTTGAACTGACCAAATAAAAATCAAAAAGCTTCTGTGCAGCAACTCATTTAGAAGTGACTAAATAATCAAAAAGCTAATTACATAGAATGGTTAAGACTATCAAGTTGCTTGCACGAAAGAAAAACTTCATTATTGAGATGATCACGAGGATTTTTTTAGGGTGATCTTGAGAATCTTATGCTTCTATGAAATATATCTATCAGTTTATCTCAAAAGCCAAACTTAGCATAACCTTTTGCATCTATTGTGGAGTTACGTTTTTACCTTGGTAATATTTGTAACTCTTATGACATTCTGTGTAGCACTACTGTGGACAAAAATGGACAGGTCAAATGCTATACATGCTACAAATCAAAAGCAGTGGAGTGCTAGTGACAAGCATTGAAAATGATTAGAAAATATAGTTTTCTGCTCACATATGATTGAAAGGAATATATGCACAAGACCATTGTACAAATAATTACTAATTGAGAGTGGATTTATTTAAAGGCAACATGGAAGATCATATGTAATCACCATTTTTCTTTAAATGAAAAAATGAATTGAGGAAGAAAGCAATTTCTTGACAAAATTTTCATTAAGTAGGAAACTCTTCTTTGTCAAGAAGCTAATAAATGAGTTCTGGACTAGCAAAAAATAAAAAATAAAAAATTCCTAGAACATCCAAACTAAGTTAACTACTCTATGAGTTTACAGTCTAAGATGTAGATAGGTTGAAAACTAGAATTTACTTAGATCATGCCTCTCTTAATTCCCTTGCATTATTTGGGATTGAGAGTAAATTATCCCCCCATTCGTCTGCTTCCCCGACTGCAATAAGAGAAGGCAAAATTTTAAGAAGTAAGAAAATCCAAAATATGAAGTTTTGGACCTTGCAATTGATCATGTCATATCAATTACTCATAGCTCAAATTTAGACCTAGTGAAAAGATCTAAACCATCAAAGAATAATCTACATGTGCCCTTAGCGCTACGAGTGACCTATGACAAAAGAAAAAACTCACTATAGTTGTTTCCATCACACTAACAGAAGCAATTCATCAAGCACCTTGCTTACATAACATACTGAATAGGGAGCAGCATTCATAATATGTATATAAAGTAAATAACAGCGGGATGAAAAACGAGTAACTTACCCTGTCTTTACTAGGAAATAGGCGTGGCATTAGTAAGGCTGAAAGTCGCAATGATAGTGAGAAGAATATCTATTGAAACAAATACGCATTTCCGTCCCTACAACTATTTCAAGTTTCAACCCACTTCCTCTATTTCCTTTCCTTTTCCTTCTGCTTTTCCCTTTCCTAAACACGATGCTGATTGTGAGTAACCGCATATTTTCAACATAAAGCTCCACTCGTATTCTGATTTTGGCTCGTATTCTGATTCTGGAGAGTTGTCCGTGAGAATCGGTCCCTTGAGCTCTATTTCACCTTCGCATAATTTAGGGCAGAAAGAAATACTAACAGAGTCTAGACTTTTCACATTTAGAACATCTGGTATTTGTTTAATAGACTTGCAATGCTCAATGCACAAATCCTCTAAAGATTCCAATCTTCCGTGAATCCAAACTAAATTGTGACATTCCTTCAAATGAAATGTCTCCAACTTCTTGTATTGTGACATATGTGGTAATCTCTTAAGCTTTTCACAATTTTCTATCTTCAAGCTTCTTAAATTCTCCGGAAACTCGTCGACTTTAGGAATCATGAGACTGCATAAATATAGGTGTGTTAATGATTCTAGATTGTGAAGGCCCTCAAGCTTGATCCATGGTGTCTCTGAAATCCTCAGATGAGATAGTTTTTTCAGATAAGAGAGATCACATATTATCTCCAATGACTTGCAATGCAAAAATTCTAAAGATGTTAAGTTTGAGGGAAGCTTTAGGATGGTTTGCAGTTGGACACAACCTATGAACCTCAAATCAGTAAGTAGGGAAAGGGCACTCAAATCAGGATGTAATGTGGTGATTGAGGGAAAGGCCAAATCCAACTTCTCTAATTTGCTTAACCTCCCTATCCACCATGGGCCGAGGCTTTCTGTTGGAGCCCGTCTTTTCGAGGCCCATTCTTCTTGATTTGTTTCTGAATCTATGCTTAAAGACACCAGATTTATTAGATTTGATAGATCTGGAACTAGATCTGTATCCATTATTTCGAATGGAAGGTCTAGTGAAATTAAAGATTCTGGTAACATAGATAAACCACGACGCAACCATGTACAACCCATAGCATAAACCTCCTCAAGCTTTCTAGCCATTCCAAGCGGGGAAGGTAATTCTCTTATGGGAGTATTATCCATCCTTAGTTTTATCAAACTCTTTAAGTAACCAATGGAGTTGGGAAGCTCATCAATTCTAGATGTGGATATATCAAGAGAAGTCAAAGACACTAAACCTCCAATGGATTCTGGAAGTTTCTGCAAAGAATAACATGAATGTAAATTCAACTCCTCCAAATGTACAAGCTCTCCTACTGAATCAGGTAGTTTCTCAATTCCAGATTTGGATATATCAAAATGAGTCAATGACACCAAACCTCCAATGGATTCTGGAAGTTCCTTCAAAGAATAACATCCACTTAAAACCAACTTTACCAGATGTACAAGCTCTCCTATTGAGTCGGGTAGCTTCTCAATTCCAGATTTGGACAAATCAAGATGAGTCAATGACACTAAACCTCCAATGGATTCTGGAAGTTTCTTCAAAAAATAACATTTTTGTACATTCAACTCTCCAGATGTACAAGCTGTCCTACTGAGTCAGGGATTGAAGTGATTTGAGTGTTTGCCAAAGAAGCTGCTTGAGGGAAGTTAGATCATTCAAGAAATGCAGTCTTTAATTGGGAACAATTAGAAGCTCTAAAAACCTCTAACTTAACCATACTATGCCAATAGGGGATTTTAATTATACCAGATCCATGAATGAGAAGTTCTGTCAAAGATCCCAAGCAACGTAGTTCTTTTGGTAGCTCGTGTAGACTCTCGCAATAACTTAAATCTAAGTGGACCAAGTGCTCCAGCAAATCGATAGACTCGTCAATCTCAACCAATCTACTACACCCCTGGAGAATCAATCGTTCTAATCGTAGGTGGGATGAAAAATCAGGAGTTTTGACCAAATATCCACACCGTGCCAAATTTAGAACCTTCAAGTTCTGGGCCATCTATTTAAACACAAAAATTACAAAAATAAGTAAAAAGATATGTGGAAATATGAAAAAATAACAAATATTTAAATTTGGAAAATTTAGGTACCGTAATTTGCCCCCAACCATCCCAATCGTTTGTAAATGTACTGCTGGAGAGATCTAAAATTGTTAGGTTTGAAAGAGAGAAATAGCTCGTCTTAATGCACTTATGAGGGAAGGCTTCCCACCAAAGCCATCTCACTTCTGAGAAAATACTTGAGTTTTCTGGTAGAGAGTTTAGTGGATCTTCACCTGGCAAATCCAGCGTCCAACACCTCACCCAAAAAAGCCTCACGTTAGACAACTTAGCTAATCTATCTTCTGTAAAATATGAACGTGATTCCGAACAATAATCAACCTGAATGCCTTGAATTTTCTTCATTTCCTGCAAATAATTGTAGCATTGCTGTTGGTCAAGTTTGTTTAAATTCTCAAGCATACCAAACTATGTATTGCTCTCTATTATTATTTACAAACAGAATTAATGAACATGCTAATTTCCTAAGCTTTTTTAAATTACAAAACTTGTATTGAGTTTAGGAGTATAATTTATGTTATGTATGCTTGGTATAATTGAAAAATAAATATTATATATATAATTTTAAAGATTCTTAATAGGATCTATGAAATTAGTGTAATTTGTAAGAACATATATTTTATGATTTGTGATTATATTTTCCATGTCAACACTTAACATATACAATATTACTCAATTCTCAACGCAGACATTATATAAGCCGTCACATGAATGTACTAACCAAATTCGGTTTATATAATATATGTTTGGTTAAAATTGTGACTTGATTTGATCAAATTATAAAATACTAATTACATATAGATCATTCAATATTAATTAAATGATAATCAATCAATAATGTGATATAAGGTTAAGTATTTTTAAACTATATTAGCTTAATGTTCTTTTAATTTTTAACACTATATTTTTGAAATTGATTTGATGAAATTAAAAAAAAATGACTGATTTGGTTTTGTTTTTTTATCTTAGTATATGCTCCAATGAGAAAAACCCAAAAGATCACGTTTTGGTCGATTGGTCCAAGACAAAATGCCTCGTTTTATTTGTGCATTACTTGATCGCACACTTCGTTCAAATAAAAATACTAAAGAAGCCGAGAAAGGCTTCAGATGCACTGGTAAGTGGTAACTGTGAAATATATAAGAAAATGGCCTATGACTCCTCTAAATTTATTCTTCGTAGGGATGCATCTTAAGTTTATAATGTGTATTTTAATATTATTTAAAATTCCTATGAAAATAACAATAAATTTATTGTACACCCCATATAATATAATTTGTTAGTTTTAACTTTGTAGAAAAATAAAAAAGAATTAAACTAAATCTTTTAATTTTCTTCTCCAATAGGAGGGGTCTTCTCATCATGACCACTGGTTTATTTATAAAAACCAAACTATAATCATTGTAAGCCAAGGGGGTAGGTAAAGAATCGGGATAAAATGAGTCGAACTAAATTGGATTGAAACGCAATTGGGGGGTTTCCTTCCTAATTGACTATAAAAAATTGATCTTTATATATAAAAATTCTGCAATGGAAAATTAACAAACTGACTTATATTTAAAAAAAAAAAAAATCAGCAATAATGATTTTGTGATAGAATTTTATATTTAGAAACAAAAAACCTAGTTTTCTTGCATCAAACTTGACCAAAATAATATTAACATTAAAAAATAGTTGTATAATCTACCTTCTTCATCTTTATATAAAAATTCTATTGTTAAGTTTTCGATCCTATAATAACAGATGAAACTAAAAGATTAGGGATTATATCTTATTAAATCATGCTCTCGTGAGTACTTAGAGTACTTTTTGTTTTTGTCTAATTTTAATTTATTTATTAATAAGCACTTATCCCTCACCTTATTATTTTTTAACGCTCAACATCTTCCACTCTCTCCGCCCCCTTTCTAAATCTTATAAAATTATGAGACATGTAAAATTCTTCATTGATTCTATAATTTTTTTCATTTTTTTTCTGTTTCAAGTTTATATGATATCATTTCATATAATATGAAAACCTATCTTATGTCATATATCTAGTATAAACAACTTGAAGAAAGAAATTTTTAAGTAATTTTTTGTTTATTAATATTATTTTATATTTTTTAATAAGATAGGACAGTATATCTTAAAACATATATCTTTTATATATTAAAGTACAGATTTCAGAAAGGGTATAGATTAAAATTTTATCATTGTTTGAGAAGAGATGCTAATTAAAAAGAGTTATAAGTCTTCAAAGATGTATAAAGTTTTATTATTTTAAATCAAGAACTGTAGCATGAATAAGAGCTCATAGCATTATAGTAAAAGTGAGGAAGTTAAAATTAAAATTATGCTACCCAAACGTAAATTATTTACTAAATAGCAAAGCAAATGAAGTAGAAATTGGTAGTAAGGAAATTACCCTCTTAGTCATGTATACTTTGGTTGAAATTCTTCCAGAAAAAAAAGAAAAGAAAAAGAAAAGACGTATGTGGATTTCTAGTAGTTGATGGGAGTAAAATTATAAAAAGGAAAATCGATACATAAGAGAGCAAACTTTACCAACTTAGGGTCAACTCTTGGACTTTTATACTAAATTTGACAACTTTTGGGTATGGGAAAATTGAAAGGAAAGTTACAAAAAGAAAGGACAGAAAATAAATTAAAGGAATATAGAACTATTCCCTTTGTTTGAATATGAAATGTTGAAATGCAAAGAAATAATTGGAAATATTCCACGTTCCCTCCTTTCCTAGCATAATGGAAATGAAACGATGAAAAATAATATGATAATTTTACTAATTTATCGTTTCTCTTATCCTTAGTATACTAGTACATAATGTCGTCTGAGTATTTTTGTAACTTCCTAATATTTTCATTGGTTAGTTTTATTTCAATCTAAATTTGAGGAAAGAAATGGTCACTTTGGTGAAAATTCACCAATCTCGACTTATTCCATCTCATTTCCACTTTTTATTAGAATATCCAAACAAACATTCTTTTTCCATTTCAAACAACTAGCTTTGATTTTACCTTTCCACTCATGCAAATTGTATATACATATACCGTAAGCCAGCAATCTGAAAAGACCTCCCATGCGAAAAAGTCAAGAACCTGGAGGCCTACTGGAGGCTAAAAATTACTACTTTGTTAGCCTTCCAAGAAGCAGAAAAGAGTACGAATTCACAGTAAATAAACAAGAATTCGCCTTTTTCTATTGTAATATAATTTCTGAATGCTTTATAATATTTGATGCTAGCTTTTACTTTTTGCTATTTTTATAAAAGTAAGATGGTTTTGAAGGAATTAAAAGGTATTTTTCTTTTTTAAGATTTATAAATATAAATATTCAATCTCAAAGATGGGAGCTCTCTAATAACATAAAGCAAAAAGAAATAATATATTTACAATTTAATTTACTAATATGATTAAAATATGATTTTTAAATTTACTTTCCCTTACTTTTTATTATTATATCTTTGTATAATAATATAACAAAAATATTTAAAAATAATCAGGGGAAAAACATAGATATAAAAAATGTTAAAAAAATAAAAACTCGTACATATATTTACTATATAATTTACACAACAGATATTCCAAATGATTGCAACAACCAAGGCTTTTACAGTCTTCTTCATTTTCATGTTAATCGTACAATAATTTCTTGTGGTGTGGTTTCTTTTTTTCATCACGCCGGCTCAGTGTCAGCCATTGACAAGTCACATCCAGCTATTAATTGCAGTCGTAGTATAGTGACTTTGGATGCTCTATTTTTTTTTTTTTTTTGGTATTTTATATGTTTTTATTTTTAACCTATATTTAATGCGTATAATTTATTTACAAATAAAAATATTTATTTTTAATATATATTTAATTTTAATAAATAGACTAATTAAAACATATATAAAACAAATATAAAACCAACCACATCTTAGGCTTGTAATTTGTGTTCTTGCAAGCTAGAAATGTTAAATTTTTGGCCGGCTAGCACTAGTAAATTATTGTTTTTTGGCCAAGCAATATTAAATTATTAATCAAAGCAAATAATCTCAAATTTAATGTATTTTAATTTTATTTAATTTGTAAATTTATATTTAACATTGTTTAAATAATGTTAGTATTCCCTTTTCTAGATTGTATAAATATGTTATTTCTTTTTTCAGTTATATTAATAGGAGTTTTCATTTATATACTTGTATGAAATGTCTGCTAAGGTTTCCATTCATAACCCATCTAAAACTTGTTAAGCCCTAGTACAATAGGTTCTATCAATGGCAAGTTAGACTTGGACCCTATTAACATTGTCTTTTTTGCACTGTTTAAAATTGGAATTGTATTTTTATTACTATAAAATAAATTATTTTTTTTATGTAGTTTGTAATGATTTTTACTATAAAGAATACATATTTTATGTGAATATGGGATAAAAATGAATCTTTATTTCTTTTCTTCATTGCTATTTCTTATAAAAAATATCTATTCTTTTAATATTCCTAATTATAAAACAAAGCAACCGTAATTCTTTTCCAATTTTATTACATTCTAATGAAATGAGCCAAACGTGATGTTAAAATTTATAAAAAAAAAGTTACATTTTGTAATACTCATTGCACACTTAATAAGAAAATAAATATATCAAAACAGAAATTTTTTATTTGATTTCTTAACTAATATATAAAATATTTATAAGTATTCTCGTTGATAGGGAAAATCTACGCTTTTTTTTTTTCCCCCTAACCGGATCAGATCATTAAACTGTTTATATCCATATTACATTCATGATTAAAACCTAAATATTTTTTTTACATTAATCATTTATAGTTAATTTAATGGTAGCGTTGTGCGGCCCAACTTCCAAAGCTCCTGCAGTTGATAATATTATTTTGTTAACTAACTCTAAGTTCTAACAAAAGGAAAAAAAAAATAAAAATAAATAACTCCACTATCAAACCGTAGAAAGTAGAAACTATTATATATTGTGAATATACATTCTATTATTTCGATTATATTCCTATCCTTATGGCTAATTTGATTGAAAGAAGAAATCCCTTGCTTAAGAGAAATTTATATCCATTATCTTGTACAAATTCAATCATGTACTTTCTTATATTCAAGTACACTTTTACCGATAGACATACTCTATTTAATAATATTAAAGATAGTATATGGAACCTATTTAGATCAAGTCGTTAACCTAATACACCTATCACTTTTTCGATCTATAACCTACAATTTTTCTATATAATCTACCACACTTACCATTTTTTTCAATCTACCATACCTATCACTTTTCAAACAAACCTATAACTTTGATGCAAGATCTAACGATGAATCTTGCATCTTTCTTAGAAATCGTTTACACGACTTAATCCAAGTTTTTCTCAATAGAATATGCAGACTAATATATATATAACAATAGGTTGGATAGATGCTGTAATTTACTAATTTACAAGAATGAATTCTCTATCTTTAATATATAATAAGACTATGACATAATATTCACGGATTGGAATGCCGTACATATGATATATGAGAAACATAATTTTAGTTAAGCACAACAAAAGTTTCTAATGTAATTTTGTAGTTTTGAGTAATTTTTTTTAAGGAAATATCGATGGAATACATAAGTCACAATTTGCTATAAAATATGTTCTTATTTGGAAAATAATGAAAGATGGATATGCAAGTCAATTCCTATGTATAAATAAGAATGTGAACCACACAGATATACCACAAAAAAAAAGAAGAAAAAAAAAAGGAAAAAAGAACTTAGAACCCACTCTATATAGGTACTTTGTTAATATATATACTTGTATATTATTATTAATGAAAATAACAAATTGAGATATTATCACAATTAACACATTAGTATTACATACATTATAGATACTATTGATTTTATATGAATGTGATGGTTTTCTATATTTATATAAAGAATGATATACCATGGAAAGAGATGCAACCATTTAAAATTGTTTAGAATTGTATGATTTCTTATTAAACCAAGTAGTGATTATAGCATGAAAAGAAGCTTATAACATAATGAAAAGATAAGAAAGTTCAAATCATAACTATACTATCATAAATAGCAAATTAGGAAAAAAATGCAAAGATGGTAGTAAGGAAATCACCTTATTGACATAAATATTTTGGTTGCCTCTTCTGAATCCCACAACCTACTTCGCTTTTCTGGAGCTATTATATTTTCTCGACAAACAATATCCCTACCATAATCCCTTAATTGGTCATGCATCCATAACAAATTGTTTTCCCCTACTTTTATAAGAGACATTTGCAAAAGCACCTCAAGTGCTTCTTCAGCAAATAATTCAAAGTCATTCCAAAAGTAAATTGCCATACTTTGGTCCACTCCAATAAAGAAGCAAGCTATATCAAGAAAGACATGTCTTTGACGTTCATCTAATGCCTCAAAGCTAATTCCCAATTTTTCCATAACTTCTTTTTGAGGTACTCTTTCTAATTTTTTCATTATGTTATGCCAATAATTCATGCTCTTAGCACATAATAAGGATCCAATAACCTCAAGAGCTAAAGGAAGCCCCCCGGTTGTCTTTACTATTTTCTCAGAAAGTTCAACATGCGTCTTTGGAGGTTTGTCATCTCGAAATGCATGTTTACTAAAAAGTTGAAGAGCCTGAGGGGCATCCATACTATTATGTTCAAAAGGCCAATCAACCTGAATAAAATCAAGTACGCTCTTATTTCTTGTGGTTATGATGATCCTAGTTCCCGGACCAAACCAATCACGTTTCCCCACCAACACTTGTAATTGGGAATTTTCATCAACATCATCAAGTACAATGAGGGCCTTTTTGTTTGAAAACCTCCTACTAATCGTTGCAATTCCATCGTTGACATTAGTGATACTTGGAAGTAGTCCATTCGAAAGAGCAGAGATAAGTTGCTTTTGTAGTGACTTCATTCCCTTAGATCGAGAGGTTTCACGAACATCAGCAAGAAAACAAGAATTTTCAAATTGGGATAAAAGACGATTATAAACAACTTTAGCAAGGGTTGTTTTCCCAATGCCACCCATACCATAAATGCCAAGGATTTGCACACCACCTATTTCAGCACATACCTTGTTTAAAATTTTTTCAACATAGTGATCAGTTCCAACTAAGCAATCAGTCACAATCAAATACGCTTTCTTTAGCTCACGCAGTACTTTTGTGGTGACTTCTTTTACGAGCTTTCCTTGTTGTCTGAATCATCAATGCAAAGAGAGAAGATAAGAAGATAAACTACAAGAAAAATAGAGAAGAAAAAAAAATAAATAAAGGACCATGATACCATGTCCATAATTATGAAAAATTTATATTCGAAATTATATTTTTCTCCTTTTCTTTTCTTTTTTCCGATGACGGATTATTGGATAATCGAAATTTACCTGTTGCTATCCTTTTGAACATCCCAACCTTTCAATGTCCCAACCACTTTCAGTGCTTCTTTCCAAACCCTAATAGTCTCATCCTTATAAAGTTTCTCATGCGAAACAAAAGCCTCTCCAAAATGGCCGGTTTGGTTTCGAACTTCAGACGGTGTAACATCATAAAATATAGGCATTACTTTCAAACCCTTTGACCTTTTGCACTCCACTATATGGACTAATTCTTTTAGGCACCATTTGCTTGTAGCATATCCTTTCGAGAAGACGGGTATGGCTATTGTAGATTGGTTGATCCCTGCAATGAGCTCCGGACCAATCTCTTCTCCAAGTTGAAGCTCTTCATCATCTCGATAGGTCCTGATCCCAGCTTCAATGAGTCTGGTATAGAGATGGTCAGTGAAGTTATCTCGAGTATCTGATCCCCTGAAGCTTAAGAATACTTCGTATTCTTGCCCAGAGGAAATGACATCCGATGCTTTACCATCAGATACGGAGCACGGTGAACTCATCTTTAGCAACAAACAGTGGTAATTCACTTCAAGCAGAGCACAAAAAGCGGTAAATTTATGAAGGCTAGAGCAAAGATCGCAAGACTCAAAAGAATTGATAGGGAAATTATTGTAAAACAAAAAATAAGTCAGGCTGAGTGTTGGAAATTATTATTGTAAGACAAAGAATAAAGTCTTATAGGTGTTTGCTGATAAATTACTAGCTCCTCTTTATTTTGGAGTAATAATGGAGTGACACGTTCCAGGAAACATCAAGTAAAAAAAAGGAATTAGCTCCTGCCAGCCATACAAGGAAGATTCTAGGAAACAAAAAAGGTCGTAAAAGCAATTAATTAAATGGCCTTGACTTGCTTTTCACTTGGAGGAGGAGGACGCGGTATATGATGGACTAGTTTGAATATAATTGTAAATCACAACAACTCTGTCTATATTTGCTTTTGTGCTCTTGGTTTTTACTTTTAGAATCGATCATTTAAATCTTAAATTTACAATAACATGTTTCTATACGATTATGTAATCATTTTATCCACGATAAAATTAAAAAAACAAAAACAAAAATTAAGGTATGATCAAAATGTAACAATTCTTATTTGCTATTGTTTTAGTTTTTGAATTCTTCGTAATAATCAATGCTAGTTTTTTTTTTTTTGGTTAGTTTTATAAAATTATAATAATTATATAGGGATTTAAAAGCACAATTTTCTTTTTTTGGTGTTTACTAATATAAATACTCAATTATACATATAGAAGTCTTATTATGAATGAATTAAATTGAATTGCTATACTAGTATACTTACAATTTAATCTATCAATATAATAAATATCACTAACTAGTGCATCAAGACAAATTATAATCCCAAGTAGGCTATGCCAATAGCAAGAAAGCCAACATGATAGGGCCCTATAGTATGGCACTTTTTTTTTTTTTAAATTATAGCGTCTCATTTAATATATTGAAATTGTCATGGCTCGTCAACCTTTATGTGAATACATTTAAGTTAAGCTCAATTCTTATTATGTGACAGTGCAACTTGAAATTTGCTTTACAATAAGCATTATAATTTAATATTTCTTTTTCTTTAATATTTGTGTTAATTATATAAAATATATGTGAATTTTCATTTATTTCTATTTTGCATATCTGTATTTGTACACACGTGGAACAACACGCAGATCATTTTAAGCAAAAGCAATAATATCAAGCTTAGTCTAAGAACCTGTGTAACCAGGTTGAGCAACTAGGGTAATTTTATTCTGATAGCTTCTGGTTTTTATATGATATAAAAAGAAAAAACCAATGTTTTATAAAGAAGGTCAATATTTAAATATTTAAAAAAAGTGTAAAATGATGTAAATAAGAAATGTCTTCTTGTATTCATTTTTCACCCATTTATAAAGTTTCTTTTTCTAAGCATATAAATGCTGATAGTATATTTGATTTATCTTCGCAAATACTAATTTATATTTTAATTACTTGAACCAGTGATATCACTATCTCCATTTCAATTTAAAAATGGGTTTGATTTGCAATCTATGTTCCAGGAAATATTTACTGTCTAAATAAAGGAAAAAGAAAATCGAGTTTATATATGAAGAAACCCATGTAAATCTTAATTATTAAATAAAAATACGGAAAAAATGGAGCAAACCAACGAAAATGTAAAAAAGCCGTATTTAGTATGAAAAAACAGTTTTTCTGATCAACTTATATAATTATTTATTATTTATCGGATGAATTATGCCGCCCTTATGCTTGACCACATGCTCACATATCTATAATACATATCACCTTATTTTCAGTAATTAATATTGAAATATCTATGCTGAATGGCTAATATGGATGGAGAAAAAATTTAAAATAAAAAACAACAAGCAGTTTTGAAATTTCATATGCCATACATTTAACTTTTGGTTTTTCATCTACGCGGCTGTATCGTTCGAACTTCTCATTCGGAACAAAGGAAACATCATGGAAACGGAACAATGGGAGCAATAAAGAACGATAGAGAGTGCATGCCAGCCATATAAAGAAGATCCCAAATCCAAAAAGTGAAGAGAGCAAAGGAAACATCATGGAAACGGAACAATGGGAAGCAATAAAGAACGAGAGAGTGCATGCCAGCCATATAAAGAAGATCCCAAATCCAAAAAGTGAAGAGAGCAAAGGAAACATCATGGAAACGGAACAATGGAGAGCAATAAAGAACGATAGAGAGTGCATGCTAGCCATATAAAGAAGATCCCAAATCCAAAAAGTGAAGAGCATGGACCTCAGAGTCAATATTGGAGCAACAATGGAGTGATAAATTCCAAGAAACATCATTGGAGAAAGAAAAAAGAAGTGAGTGCCGACAGGAAGGCGAAAATGGTACAAAATTCAGAAAGTAAACGTCTGTATTTGCCTTTGTGCACTTAGGCTTTTACTTTTTGAATCAAGCGTTTTAAGGGTTTATTTGGATAGTCTATTTTTTATCTGTATTTGTATTTTTTTTAAAATGATACGTATAAATATATCCAATTTGTATATATATTTTATCTATATTTGATCTATTTGATTTTTTAATAAGAACTGCCAATTTTTTTTATCAATATTTATTTCTTGATAAATAACTTATTAAAAAAAAATTTGAAAAAAGTGTCTGTATCTGTTGGAAAAAGCCAAACAAACAGACCCTTAATCTTACTAGCAGATGCTGATTGCTATGTATAAAAAACAATTTGAAACAGGAAAAAAAATTATCGACATAGTTTATTTTATTATATCCCTAATTACCTAAATTATTCAGCATGCAATAATAAACTATAAATCCTAAATAATACAAAATAATTATTATCATAATAATTATACCTCCTAAATAATAAAATAATTATTATCATAATTAATAACAATAGTACTTAAATATAATAATGATATGAATCTAAAAGATGCACGCAAAAAAAGCAATTATTTTTCAACATAATACTACGACAAGTATATGATACGGAATATTAATATATAAAAAGGTGATTTAAAAGAATTGGAAAAACATACCAAAATTCCCTCGTGTCTTTGGTCTATTGCACGTTCCACACACTGTCGATTGAAGGGTTCACGGCAACTTCTGCCGAATAATCCTTAGAAAATTCTACCAAATGATGTTCTCCCTTACCAGCTACTTTTACAACTACTTTTACAAGGTGTAGAAAATTACGAGGAAAACAGAACGTAGGGGAAAAAAAATAAATAAATAAGACGGGAGCAGAGGGAAATGTGAAATGAATATTGAAAAAGGGAAAAAGAAAGGATGGGGGACCACCTACTATTTGGTGTTTGGTTGATATTAGGGAGGAATAAGTAAAACACTTTCTTTTTTTATTGGAAAACACGTAAAAACATGCACCTACTAATTTAAAAAAAATTATATAAATATAAACTATATGTAATACCCCTGAAATATAGATAGTGAAAGTTAAAATTCTAATCAAAGAGGTGTCTTTTGGTGTAATGATTTTGAAGTTCGTCACAACTTTAAAGTTAAGCATGCTCTAGACAAAGCAATCCTGGAATGAGTGATCTTCTGGAAAGCACTAATACCAAAGGACAAAACCATATGGCATGTAGCTAAAGTGGTAATACTTCGTTGGGTGGAGTATTTAACCAAATCCAAATGTCAAATCTAACCACACCATATAGGATGTAAACGGGGGCTGGTCTGAGACGGGTCATTCCATCCCAAAGCCCGACACGACCCAACCTGATTTTTAGGAAACACGACCCAACTCGAACCCGACCTGATTATATCTAGCAATCACTAACTTATCCTATTATTTGCTTTTGGGCTATAACTAACCTAACTAAAAAAATAATAATACATACGCCAAGAAATGAAATTATACAAATCACTTATACCATGATAAGTTGTTGAGAAAATTTTTTAAGATGCTACATCGATAATATTTCAAAAACTTCTATTCTAATAAAATTTTTCAATTTATTCGTTAATGATTGAAGAAAGTTTCTTTATATTTTTTTTTTCTTTAACTTTTTTATGATATCCATATTAATAAACATTAATAATATTTTAAAAATAATAAATAATATGTACACGCACAATATATATTTTTTATTACTAATAAATTAACTAAAATTATAAAATTAAAAAAAAAACAAGAAACGCTGAAAACAACAGCAATTGGATGACATAACATAACACCTAATGATCGATTTGTACATCATCGACGCTTAGATATATAAGGCATGCAAATTATTTACTGAGGAACTACATGTATAATTCCTTATGCTAGATCTTGTGCACAACACATTGGATAAAACTGGTCCTAATCATATTAATGTTTGTAGGAAACCAATACTACTAATAGCACATGCTAGGAAAAATAATTAAAAAAAAAAAGAAAAATCAATCAATTATCCTTACTCATGAGAATAAATAGACTTATTTATATCGCCTCAATACATGAATAACAAAATGATTATATGAAAAGTATCATTTAATTAATGAACAAGTAGATTTCTTAAATTAAAATTTTTAATTTTTTTTAATTATACTGGGTTGGGTTTTCCCAACGAGTTATGAGTACAACCTAAAATCCGATCCTAAACCTTACAGGGTTTGACCCTATAGGATTTTTAGCGAGGCAGGTACCTTATAACAACCCGCCCCGGTTGCATCCCTAATGTCACCATATGAATATACATCCAATATCTCATAATTAGAGATTATAACATCCTGAAAACAGACTTAAAATGGGACAGATATAGCATAAATAAGAAACGATATTAAAACTATAAAAAGTAGCAAGAACCTATAGAATTTACTATAGTATCTAGTGAAATGAAATCCTATTTATTTTCTTTTAACTAGGTGATATCAAGTCAGATTTTTTACTACCTCAACAATTACTACGACTAGTGACCAACATAGTTGGATGAGTATTTTTCCTATGAGTATTGCACTTGCTTGTGTTTGTAGAATTAGTTGCACTTCTACTAACAATATAATAATTAAACTTAATGATTGCATGTGGAATTGGGAAACTTGCGTGTGCATGGCCATTGCTTGATTGAAATGTTAAAGTACCTAAATTATCATAGCCTAATTGTTTGTGCATATGTAGATGTATTATATTGTTCTTATGATTGTCTGAAAGTTTGGATGGTCGCCTTAAATTAACTTTAATCATGATTTGTAAGGACCCGTGTACAAAACCTATATAAAATAGATGAATTCGAGTCCCCAACCACATAAACTTGCAGTATTTATATGTAAGGTTGTCTTAAAAGAAGGGTTTGAAGAATTGTTTGTCTAAATTCTTTATAAGAACGAATGTAAGAACTATAGCTTTTTTTTTTTTTAAATTCTAAGAAAAACAAACATCATTATGATCACATATCATAAGAGATAAAACTTAAATATACATAACTAAGAATATATATATTACAAACAAAGCTAATGACAAGTTTTAAACAAAAGATATAAAAGATAAATTAAGCTCCAACATTAATACATATTCTTCCAAAGATAGTCTATCATAATCTATTACAAAAAGGAGCCTATGTAGTCCATAGCCAACTTAATCTTCCCAACTATCAAGAAAATTTCAAAAAAATCAGTCCCATAACCCATGCTAGCATAAAACTTATCGTCTTGGGATCCTGTAAAGATAAAATAATGAGCCAAAGGCCCAGTACACAAGTAACGAAAACAAAGACTAGTGATACACACAAGCTTAATCTATATGTATATGCAACAATTAATAGGTTATTAGAAAGTCTTTACTTAACCAAACAATACTGGAGTATTCAAACTTCGGATAACAGGGACATTTTGGGGACTTGAGTAACGACCTCGATGCTCAGGGGGTTGATATAAGTTGTTTGGGGACTCATATATCCTAGATGATATATCTGAAAACGAAAAATAGTCTCATTTACGGTTCTCAACTGTTTATCATCTTCACTTATCTTAGTCCATAACATCACCTAATTCAAGTCTCGAAACATCGAATTAAATCAAGTTACTTTATCCTAAGCTTAAGTAAATGTTATACCGATACTAAAAACCCCATTGACTATCCGCCGTACTACTTATAAAAGTCATTGCATCACGACAAAGGTGGCCTAAGCACCCAAAACTATCATGTCATTGCATCATGACAAGGTGCCGCTCCCCCAAACTGGATTCAATAGCGTAATAGACAACCAATTCAAACATAGTTTAAGTTTTCATAAATCGGAGTAAATTTAATTATGCCTATTATAGGCAAGAAACAAGCATGTTACTACGTACCTGAGATATTTTCAAACAAAGAAGGTGTAACTAGTCTTGAAGGGGACAGAGAATCTAATAAAAGAGATTAAATTAATAAAACTTTGACACTAATTCAAAACAAGAACTCGCACTTGCACAAAGTTCAATTCTAAATAAAGTTCACACAAAACATAACATGTATTCTCACACATACGTAACTTAACATATACAATAAGTTCATATAAATCATGCTTGATTATATTAATTAATTAACACAACACATCACTTTTCACTTATCTATCTCAATTTGGCTCAAAAGATTCATTTCCTAAGCAATTACACATTTAACAAAGAAACATAAGTTCTTAACTTTATTTGAAAATTGTATAAATGAAGTTGGCGTATGAATTGTGTTTGATGAGGATTGAAAGTATGTAAAAGATGCAATTTTCGAATGAAAACAGAGGAATCATGTTTCAAAAATTTTCCAGTTATACACTATCCTTACACGGGTCATGTACATGTATTTGTGACTCTACAAAATTAAATTTCTACATACATTACCCCTACACAGATTGCGTACATTTACTAGTGACTTCACAGAATCAAATTTCTATATACACTATCCCTACACAGGTTGTGTATATTTATTAGTGATTCCACAGAATCAAATTTCTACATACACTACCCCTACATGGGTCGTGTAACCTTTCTTTGTTTTGCAGCCTATCGTATTTTAATCATAACTTTTTTATCCGATCTCCAATTAAAGTCATTCAAGTTGCGTTGGAAAGCTTAAAAAAATATATACAACTTTTATGTTTTAAGTTTTTATCAATTTCAAAAGTATCAATGCTTAAATTTTGTTTCTACTTCATAGCATCACTATCCTACACTTCAATCATATAAACACTTCAAGTTACATATCTAACACATACTACAAGCTCTTTTAACATGAAAATACTACTCCAACTACCAACAAGACATAAAAACCATCCTATCTCATTTTTAGCATACAAACCTTATCCTAATAAAAAGCATACTTTACATATGCTTAAAACAAATGAACACATATACCTTAAGAGCTTTGTGTCTTGATTTTGTGGTCTTGTTGCAAGCCTTTAATGGTTTTCTTTGTAGAAGTTGAATTGCTTAGTATTGCATATCCATGGGCGAGCTTTTAAAGAAGATAAAATGAGGTTTTAGGGCTTGAAAAGGGGTGTTTTTGATGTTTAAAATTTTTGGACGAAATTGCACTTTATGATATGATAGTTATCTTCTTAATTGACTTTTGGGGTTGCCTTATTTAAGGCCTTACAGGGCTTGTTTTTAGTAAATAAATGGGCTTATTTTGGGTAGTAAATGTGTTTTTAGGCTAGATTAATGTCAAAATAAAATTCTACTATGTAGAAATATATATATTTATATTTTGTATGTTTACTTGTTTTAAGCTATTTATCACACTCTTAACTACACTTATAAATTTATAAACTCAATATTTAGTTATTCTAAGACATTTTGGTATTTTAACACATCAACATAACACATATATCATATATTAATATAAATCACATTTATCATATTTCAAAATCATGCATAATTGAATTAACACATTTATAAAACATGACTTGGGAAATTATGGCTATTTCATGATTGGCTTAAAATCAAATAAAATGGATCACGCATTGAACAAGATGCATGAAGAAGGCCGTTAGCATCACGCGGTAGATCGGATGTGCCTAATTGGAGTTATGTAACTATGGGCCCTGCTCTGAACTTTAGGAGCTACCTTACACCAGGATATGTGGCCCTTTGATTAGAGCATTGCTGGCATGCCATTACTTAGGGGTGAGAGGTACTCACGACTACCCTTAGATTGAGGAAACTCCATTTTGCAAAGTAAATAAAAGCTATTTTTTTTTTAATAAAACTTTCCGCTTGAGCTTGCTCATGTTGCACTCGAGTTGGTCCTTTGTGACGTTTTAGACTTCTACTCGCAATGATTTTCTTCTATGTGTACACACACACACACCCCTTTAGATTGAAATCGTGTTATACCTAAGGGAACGAAACTTGAAGCTGATGTGCAATGGACTTATTTCTCATCCTTAGTCATGGAAGGCGTAAATCCATACTATATGCAGTTTTCTGGATGACTGTATATATTTGTTGCATTCATATGAGTGTTCATGCATAGCATATGGTTAATTAGTTAACTTGCTTGTATATTGCTCGAAAGGAGTAATATGAGGAAATTGCTCACTAACCTAGATGTAGCTTACTCGCCAACAGTTTGTTCTTAAAGGTTATTTAATGGCTAGGTATGGGGCAGGATCGGATAAGAGAGCTTATCGAAGATCAAGTCTCATGAGCTAGGTAGAGGAATAGGAATCTAATAGGCCAAACCTAATTTTAGAGATAAGATTTAAGACTTAAATTTTGTTTTCTTTCTATCATTTTATTCATCTTTGAAGATTGCATTTAAAAGCCACTGTTGTGTTTTTGAATCTGGTTTGTCTAATCTTTTTGTTTGGTAGAGGATTTCGATTCTCTACGATCCTAGTGAAGTGTGGGATATTGGGCTCCTTAATTATTTTCATAATAACTAAATATATGTATATTATGATTAAATTTGAGTGGAGAATAATTTGTTAGAGTCTTCCAAGCTCTGACTTGCAAGACGGTTTTCATATAGGTACACATGTGATATGACAACTTTATAGTAATCCTACTAGACTCCCTTTAGGGTTGTCATAGAAATGATATCGGAGCCATGGGTTGTCAGAGATAGGACAAACCTACCGAATATTAGATGGGGTAGAACTTGGTAGATGGAACTGGACAATGATTATAACTTCTTATACGCTAAAGATGTACATCTATCTATTTCTATTTATCACGTTGGGACCTTTTTATATGCAATAAATGTCATCTTGTCGAATCTCAAAATTCAGTGCTATTATGGTAGAATTTAGTTGGTTAAATTTGTTATATTGCCATCTACGTTTATTGGTCCTACCAGTATGTTCTTCAAGGAGATTAAGAGTCTGTTTGCTTCATCGATGTACAAACGATACGTAGATGTTTTCAACCAAACTATTTATTTAGAAAATAATATAGATGAAAAACAAATATTTTTTCTCATAAACAATTAAAACAATCTAGACATAGATAAGATATAGAAAAGATATATATACAGATGAAAATTAGACAATCCAAACAAAACCTAAAGCTGGCGGAATATTCTGCAACAGAGGCCCTTCATCCAAAGTTTTTCTATGGAGAATTGTACATGAAATTTCATGTTCCTCCGGGAAATTCTTAGGATCTCCCTTATGGTGCAGTGTGGCAACAGATGCAAACATGATACCATCAAATCTTAAGCCGAATGTTTTCATGATGGATCTAGTGCTGCAAAGACTCCATTCTTGAAAGGAATTTTTTTTTTCGTCAACCTATAATGGCTTTAAGAAACCATCCCCCGAATTGCCCTTGGACAAAACTAGCGTGGCTCTTTAAGGCTGTTCCTAGGCATGCTTTTTTTAAATGGATAGGTTTGCAAAACAAGCTACTTACGATGTATAAACTCTTAGCACTAGATTCGATCAGAGTTAATCAATGCTATTTGTTGAGCTTGAATTTTTGATTTCTAATTTGATTTCCTTTAATTTAATTTGTAGTAACTAACTTGTTTACAAGAACCCTCAACTAAGAATTAAAGAAAATTTTAAATTTTGAAAAATTTTGGAGTCGCCACCTAACTAAAGCCTGAAAAAAATAGAATTAGGATCAATGGATAGGTTTATCTTAATTTTGCTACTAATCTGCGGAAAATAATTTTTTCTTTTAAACCATTATTAGAAATTCATGAGTCTGGGATCATCTTTAACTTTCCAATTATAAATTGTTTCATAAAATATCTAAATTGAATTTCCACATGATATTTACAAAAGCATATTTACGAAGTTTATGATTTTGCAAAGTTATACATGTTTATCAAATCTATAGGAAATAACTAGTTTTGTTAATGTTTTCAAAAGACAACACAATTTACATATTAATTAAATTATACTAAGAACAACACTATTTACAAATCCTTATCAATTTTACAAAAAAGTTTTTTTTTACATGTTTTAATTGTCTATTAGGTGCCTATGTACCTACTATTCAAAATCAGATATCACATAGTTCTTTTTGGCTTGATGAAAATTTTAGTTTGTTGATTAATTTTAGAAACTTGAAATTGTATCACTTTAAGTCCATTCGATTTTAGTAATGTTAAAATTTGAACCTTTTTCATGGTGAATCCTAGATATATCAAATTAGATTTTTAACAATTCTTATGAAAATAAAATTTTTCTAAGTGCTAAAAATTTTATCGTACAAGTCATAATCATACATTAAATTACAAACATCAATTTAATCCAAATATCGAAATTAGTGTTTCTATTAGTATCAGATATCCTATTATCCTTACTATAAGAAGACAATCCCATATTAACAAGTTCTCCATTTATGATGCCATGATCATATACATAAGTGCCATTAAGTGTCTACAAAGTCCAATATTTTCGAAAGAAATCATAACATGCTGAGATGCCATATAAAAAATACAAATCTTAATCAAATCAATATTTTCATGCCAATGTTGCCAAGATAAGATTATCAATTAGAGACATCTATCAATATGACACATTCGTATGCATCGTCAATAAACAATGTCATGGTAGAAGTAAAATAAAAGGGAATCAATAATTAATTTATATGCCATGGTAAAATAGCCTATCCATGTCGACAAAATATCGAAGATAAGAACTTTGTAATGAAATATCGTATCCTCGTAAATATGTTAATAATTAATATTAATAAGATATCAAGAGAACTCAAAGCCGCAAAAGATCAATACATATCATTCAATATAACTCATACAGATTATAATAAAAGTCAAGTCATCAAATATTCATGGAGAACGTATGTCAAGCATTTCATAGGAATCCTATAATTAATGAAACACACGCATATATATATATATATATATATGTATATTTATTTCACGAGAATCATATTATTAATAAAACAAATGACGTGTTTCACCAAAAAAAAAAAAAAAAAATCAAATCGTATCACTAGGGTATGTATATATAATATTTCACGAGAATCATATTATTAGTAAAACCCATAAATGGAATACTTTCAAAGAATCATATTACAAAGAGAGCACATATATATTATTTCTTCTAACAACACCAGGAGTTCTCTCCGTTGACGAGAGCTGACCTCTCCTTCGTGGAGAGTTGTACCCCGTCACGAGGGGTTTTCTCATCTTTTCTAACAGGCGTTTTCACCATTTTTGCTCGGAAGCAAAGTATCGCTAAAACTTAGTGGCTTTATTCCGTGCTGTGTTTTCCCCTTTCCCTTTTCTTTTCCAAACCCAAACCCCAGCCATTCTCTTAATTACATCTTCAACACGTTTTCTACCCATGCACGATTTTATTGATATCCTTTTCTCTCATGAGAAAGTAGGGGGAACGCACGAAGCCCTAGGCTCATGGATCTCTTCAATTCCATTGTCATGCTAATTTGAATGACTTAGGTTATCAGGGCCCTTGGTTCACTTGGACTAATAGAAGGGGAGAAGCAAGATTGGTCTTGGAGAGGATTGATAGAGCTTTGAGGTCACAAGAGTGGTTACAAAGGTTCCCAAACACAAGTTGTACATAGTGAATTAGTGGGTTCAGATCATGTAGCGTTGGTGGTAGTTTCACATTTCACAGATATAAAGAGCAAAAAGAGATTCAAATTTGAACACGTGGACTACCTCTGAAGGTTGCAAGGAGGTCATTAAGAAGGCTTGGAGCATAATGCCACCTAACAATCACCCTTATCCGTTTGGTTTCAAATTGAAAATTGTAGATTGAAGCTGAAAGAATGGAGTAAGGAAGCCTTCCCGAACAACATGATGGAGATAAAAAAGGGTTCAAAAAGAGCTCATGGAGAACCAGAAGAGAGAGCTTATTATGAGTATAGATCTGGAAAGGAAGTTGCTGGCTAATCTTGCTCAGTTATGGGAAAGGGAAGAGATGTTATGGAGACAATGATCTAGAATAGATTGGTTAAAAGAAGGTGATAGAAATACAAATTTTTTTCCACCAATCCATTTTGATGCGTAGACGAAAAAACAAAATCCTTAGACTAAAAGATGAGGATTACAGGTGGTTGGATAAAAAAGAGGCAATTATGGAGGCTTTTTTGAATGGCTATAGCAAAATCTTCAAGTCTGATGGAGCATGGAACTAGGGTGATGTACTTGATGCAGTCCCTACTCTTGTCAGTAGTGAGATGAATGATAACTTAGGGAGCCCGGTAACATTAGATGAAATCAAACATGCTGCTTTCCAGCTTAGGGCGTTAAAGGCCCCAAGATTTGATGGTTTTTTAGGTATCTTCTTTCAAAAATACCGGCATATTATGGGCAGCAGTGTAGTTGACACAGTGATGTCTTTTTTCAACTCAGGTACAGTTCTTATCAATCTTAATCTGACTGATATTGTGTTGATTCCTAAAATCCCTTTTCCTCAAGAATTAGGTCACTTACGTCCCATAAATCTTTGCAATTTCATATATAAAATTATCTCTAGAGTTCTAGTAAATCATTTTAAGCCTTTTCTCAATGGCATTGTATCTGAAAATCAAAGTGCTTTCGTGTCAGGTCGTGTCATTCATGATAACATTATAGTTGCTCATGAGGCATTTCACTTTCTACGAACCAAGCCTTCTAGTAATAAAGCTTACTGTGGTCTAAAACTTGACATGAATACAGCTTACGACTGAGTGGAGTGGAATTTTTTAAAAGGATTGTTGGTTAAACATGGTTTTAGTGATACCTAGATTCAATGGGCAATGAAGTGTGTGACTTCAGTCACATACTGCCTCTCAGTGAATGGCAAAATAGTAGGATAGATTACACCCACTAGAGGTTTAAGACAAAGAGATCCTCTATCTCGTTATCTGTTCGTTTTAGTGGTTGATGTGTTATCAAGAAACATTGAAAATGTGGTCATCAAAACCATCTTTCAGGGCTAAAAATCAGATGCTCATGTCCCATAGTCTCTCATCTACTCTTTACTGATGATTCTGTTTTTTGTGGAGGCTACCTCTACTAATGTGCAGGCTTTGAAGAGTATCATCACAAGTTATTGTGAAGCGTTAGGTTAGAAGGTAAACTTCCAAAAATCTAGCATCTTCTTTAGCAAATGCACCTCAGGAAAGAAAATTGCAGAGCTTTGCTCTTTGATGGGGATTCCTACCACAGACAATTATGGGAAATATCTAGGCTTACCAACCATATGGGGTAGAAATAAAACTGAAGCTCTTTGCTTTGTTAAGGGTAAAATTTGCCTAAAGTTAAAGAGTTGGAAGATATGCTTGCTTCCAAATGATGGTTGGGAGATGCTTATTAAGGCAGTAGCTGTTGCTATACCCACTTATTCAATGAGTTGCTTGAAATTCCCATCAAAGTCATGTAAAGAGGTTATTGCCTTGATTGCTCAATACTGGTGGGGCCAAACCGATGAAGAGAGGAAGACACATTGGCAAAGTTGAGATAAGATCACTCCCCAAAAGGCACAGGGTGGATTAGGATTCAAAAATCTTAAGGACTTTAATTCAGCTTTACTCACAAATTTGGCATGGAGGCTTCACTCTAACCCAAGTACTTTATGGGCCCAAGTTCTTAAAGGCATTTATTTTCCTCACTCTTCTTTCTTGCAAGTTTTTAGAGGATCTAAGGATTCTTAGGGATGGGCTAACATTTTCCACGGTAAAGATCTTCTCTTAAAAGGAGCCCTTTAGCAAGTAGGTGATGGACAATCAATCAATGCACTGGTGGATAGATGGATTCCTGATCTAGATACTTACAAGCTAGCCCTTAGAAATCTTTGTCATTACCAAGAACTTAGAGTAGTAGATTTGTTCCACTAGCAATCGTTTTCTTGGAATATCCATGAGATAGACAAGTGGTTTGATGCTAGAATAATCAAAGCTATTCTAAAGATACCCCTTCCTAGGAGAGTAGCTGAAGATAAACTTTTATGGCCTTTTGAGAAGAAAGGTCAATGCAGCGTTCGCTTTGCTTATAACTTTATCATAAGTACTTTTGTCCGATCCACTGCACAAGCCTCAAGTTCCCATTACATAGGAAAGGATGTTTGGAAACAGGTTTGGCATTACTCGTGCTTTCCTAAAGTAAAGCATTTCACATGGAGAGCTATAAACAATGCACTTCCAAAACAGAATTTGGCTAGGAGGAAGGTTAGGCCTGAATCTTGATGTTGTTTTTGCTCAGAGGAAGAGTCTATACAACATCTACTTTTGTGTTGCCCTCAGACTGAGCTAGTTTGGTTCTCTTCCTTGGGGCTAAGAATCTCTAGAGAGCGAATCTCAAGTCTAAATGAATGGCTGCAATCTTGCACTATTAGGGTAGTAAACAAGAAAGACACGTCTGTAGTTTTTGCTAAGTTGTTTACTATCTTATGGTCTATATAGAAGGGCAGGTGTAATGCAGTTTTCAAAAAGAAAGATCTTGATGTATTTTTAGTCATAGCAGCAGCAAATCGTGCATTACTTGAATTAGATATACTATGCAGTAAAGCTGTTGAAGACCTTAACCTTACATGTCCATCTTCTTCTACAAATGCCCCTTTGTCTCATTTGGCTTTTGGAGTTTCTGAAACTTTCAATCACTGGATGCAACAAAGAGCAAGTCATGATGAAGCGAATAAGTTGAATTCTATTAACACTAGAGCAAAATGGAAAGTCAGATTATATAGCCAGGTGAGGAACTAGTGCTTTCCAAATCTGAGTCATGTTCCTGGGGGCCACACCTAGACAATCAAATTAAGTTGAACAGCGATGCCTCGATAAGCTTGTCTTTCGGAGATGTGACCACAAGTTTTATTGCTCGAGACTAAAATGGCCATGTCCATGGAGGGGGTTCCAGCTCTTTTTTGGTAGATAGTGTTGAAAGTGCCAAAGCCTAGGCTATTTTGGATGCTATCACTTATGCTAGAGACAAAGATTGGTCAAGCATCATCATTGGAACAGATTCCTCCATTGTGTTGCAAGCGCTCACCAATCAAGTTGAAGTTCCTTGGTGTATTCAACATTTTTTAGGCGATATTCGTCATCTTCTACAATTTTTTACCAAAGTTGAGTTTAGCTTGGTCCATCATGAAGCAAACGCTGTAGCCAATTGGGTTGCCATTAATCATAGACTGAAGATGTGTCCTTTGGATTAGGCTTTTTCGCCTCCATTTTTCTTACTGTCTATTTTGGAGTTTAATGTAGCTAGTGGCTTTAGTTGTATTTCTCCTGTTGATGAGAGCTATATGTTGGACATTCTACATCTTTAATTGTCGTATTTCTTGTGGATGGCCTAAAAAAAAAAGATTTTTATCATTAATTATTAAAATTGTTATTTATTATTATTATTAAATAAAGAAATAGAAAAGAAAATAGGAATTAGAAAACACACCCACTCTTGGACTGGGAGATGTCAACGGCGAGGAGAATCGGGTCGGGCAAAAAGAGGGTCCGGAGGAGCTGGAGTCCGGTTGTCACCGCTAAGGGGCAACACAAGGGTCAAGGAGTGGTCGGACCACTCTTTCCAGGGATGCTTGTGCAATACGGAAGCTCGAAAAGGATATTGTAAAAGAAGAAAAAAATTCACTCTGACAGAATAATTCCAGCTGAATACAGCAGGATTGTTCGAATACGAACTTTGAAGAAGAAATGTTGTAATATTTTCTCATGATTCTTGTATTACAATATGTCTATATATAATCTTGTAATCGTAACAAATATTATGTGAAACAGAAATGATGATGGCCCCCCACGTGGGCTAACAAACTCTGGTAAATATAGACTAATTTGCTAACAAACTCTGTTTACTTTCTACTAATTAATTACTAATTAACGAACTAGACTTATTACTAGTCATCTTGGCATAACCGGTCCACCAAGATGGGCCACAGCCCATGACTTCAAGGCTTCAGCCCGTATCTTCTTCACAGCCCGTAACTTCTATTTCACTTAGTTTGAATTATGTCTTCAGCAACGTATTTGTCTGTCAGACACTTGTTTGGATGCATGTCTTCTGTTTGTTCTTTATCCTCTTCCACGAACCCTAGTTCCTGTTTTCTTACTGTCTCTTCCTCTGTTTCTCCCTTCTTCGATTCATCCTTTGTATCATTCATCATTACTTGCTTCCTTGCTGCATTCCCCTCTACTTCAAGAACCTTGACCACAAGGGGTGGTTAGGGTAACGAAGTTTGAGCTCCTCGAGGAATTCCCAAGTAGCTTCTTCTATGTTCTGGCCACTCCAGGAGATAAGTAGCATGGTCTCAGCGTGATTTCCTCGTTTGACCATCTTTCGTGCTAGAATTGATTCTGGAGTTAACTCTTCTGTTTGTGTGATTATAGGTAACGTTGCAGAGCTATCGGATCTGATCCCGTGGAACTTCTTGAGCTGAGAGACGTGGAAGATGGGGTGTATCTCGGCTTCTGGTGGAAGATCTAGATGGTAAGCCACTGACCCAATCTTGTCAATTACTTTAAAAGGACCGTAGTATTTAGGAAGTAATTTGTGGACCCTAGAATTTTTTAGTGAATGCTGCCTGTAGGGTTGGAGTTTGAGTAGTACAAAATCTCCTATGTTGAATGCCTTGTCTGTCCTCTTCGAGTCTTCTAATCGTTTCATACGCTGCTGAGCTCTTCTTAAGTGAAACTTAAGAAGTTTAAGCCTGTCTTCCCTACTAGTCAGCATGGAATCCACCATCGCATTTCGAGAATCTCCTGGTACTTATGGGACATGCAAGGGTGGTGGATAACCATACAAAGCC
Organism: Combretum micranthum; assembly: GCA_024138025.1. NCBI lineage: Eukaryota > Viridiplantae > Streptophyta > Magnoliopsida > Myrtales > Combretaceae > Combretum > Combretum micranthum. Next base: position 1,253,268 of record JAMXBD010000266.1, on the reverse strand, counting down.
TCAAACGGAGTGGTTTTGGTGCTTGAATGAAAATTGGTATTGTACCATCACTAGGCTAAAGGAAGGAACTGGTTCCAACACTTAGGTCTCTCACCCGATACACATCTCAAGTATGTCTCTACACACTTGTTAACAACCTCTGTCTGACCATCCGTTTGAGGATGGTAGGCAGTGGACATATTGAACTCCACAGCTTGTAATTTAAAGAGTTCCTTCCAAAATAGACTTGTAAAAATAGGATCACGATCACAGATAATGGTTTCAGGCATACCATGTGGCTTGTACACATTATCACGAGCTACTGTGATTGCATTGTAGGGGTGGGATAAAGCGATGAAATGTCCATATTTACTGAGTCGGTCAACCACCACAAGTACGACATCTTTTCCCTCTGATTTAGGAAGTCCCTCGATGAAATCCACGCTAACACTCTGCCAATACCCTTGAGGGATATTTAGTGGTGATAGGAGGCCAGGGGTAAGCACATTTTCGAACTTAAAGCGTTGGCATACTTCACACTTTCGAATAAACTCTCTTACTTCCCTTTCCTGTTTAGGCCAGTAAAAAACTGTGGAGAGCCTCTGATAAGTAGCCTATGCTCCAGAATGACCCCCTAAAACTCCTCCATGATACAACTTCAGTAGCTTTTCTCAAAGGGTAAGAGAAGACCCAACCACAATTCTTCCTCTTCTCCTTAGCATTCCTTGCTTCCAGGTGAAATGTCCTACTAATTCTTCTTTTTGTAGTTTTTGAATGATTGTAGAATATCCCCCATCAAGGAACCAACTAGATTTAATTTCTTCCAAAATTTCTAGAATAGCACATTGTAATTGTAAATGATTTAAGCATGTAGTGCTTCGTCTAGAGAGTGAATCAGCTGCTGTGTTGGTGTTGCCACTCTTGAATTCAATCTCATAGTCGAGTCCCAGTAACTTAGTTAACCACTTTTGCTGGCTTGGGGTAACTAGACGTTGCTCTAATAGAAATTTGAGACTTTGATGATCAGTTTTGATCACAAAGTGCCTCCCAAGCAGATAGTGACGCCATTTTTCAATAGCATACACTAAGGCTAGTAGTTCCTTCTCATACACAGACATTCCTTTATGTTTTGGTGCCAATGTCTTACTAATATAGGCAATAGGATGTTTGTCCTGCATCAATATAGCCCCAATACCATCTCCACTTGCATCTGTTTCTATGACAAACACCTTAGAGTAATTGGGTAAACTTAATACTGGTGAATGTACTAGGGCCCTTTCTAATTGCTCAAATGATTCCTGTGCCTCTATGCTCCACTTGAACTGATCCTTCTTTAGTAATTGAGTCAATGGTCGAGCTATGACTCCAAATCCTTGTATAAATCGCCTATAGTACCCAGCCAACCCTAAAAAACCACGTGTTGCTTCAAATTTGTGGAGTTGGCCATTGTTCTACAGCCTCAATTTTCTTTGGGTCGGTGGCTACTCCTTTTTTTGTGATGATGTGTCCCACATAGTCCACTTGTTGAACACCAAATTTACACTTCCCTTTCTTCAAAAACAATTGTTCCTTCCTTAGCGTACTGAAAACCACTCTTAAATGACTCTCATGCTCCTCTATACTAGCACTATAAACTAGTATATTGTCAAAAAACACCAAAACAAACTTCCGCAAGTAAGGTCTGAAGATGTCATTCATTAACCCTTAAAAGGTGGATGGAGCATTTGTAAAGCCAAATAGCATAACAAGGAATTCGTAATGCCCATCATGAGTGCGAAAAGCGGTTTTGTAGATGTCTTCAGGATGCATCAATACCTGATGGTAACCTGATCTTAAATCTAATTTACTAAAATACTTAGCTCCATAAGGTTCATCAAAAAGATCTTCAATGATAGGGATAGGAAATCTATCCTTCACTGTGTTTTTATTAAGCTCTCTGTAGTCCACACACATCCGCCAAGAATTATCCTTCTTTTTTACTAAAACCACAGGTGAAGTAAATGGGCTATGGCTAGGTCTTATCATTCCACTCAACAATAATTCTTTGACCATGTTTTCTAGAACGGTTTTCTGTATCATTGAATACCTGTATGGCCTCAAGTTGATTGGCGCAGTATCATCAATCAAATGGATCCTGTGGTTGCATGCTCGATCAGGTGGAAGTCCCATAGGTTCCTCAAATAGATCATAAAATTCTTCTAGGAGATCCATGATCAAAGGATGTAATATATCATTGGTGTTTCTCTCAACAGTATCAATGCTTGTAATTACCCAACATTGCACTTCCATGGTGGAAGAGGGTGTTTCCAATAAGGTATTTAATGTATGTCCAGAGATAACCTTAAGCTCCTCTACTAATCCAGTCAAGGTACAATTCTTGCCCTGCCATTCAAAACTCATCCATAAGTCTTTAAAATTCCATATCACAGTACCTAATGAAACTAGCCATGGCATTCCCAAAATTAAATCATATGAGCTCAAAGGAATAGAATAGAAATCAGCTTGAAAATTTGTTCCCTGCATCTGCCATTCGAATGCTCTCATCATTTTGGTACTTTGAATCTTAGTTCCATCAGCCAATATAACCGAAACTGGAATAACCTCAGACTGTAAGCAGTCCACTCTCATGGCTATCTTCTCATTCATGAAATTAGCAGAACTCCCAGTGTCAATTAATATGTTAAGATTGTTCCTCTTGTAACTTCCTTTCACACGCATACAATGCTCCTTATTGCTACCTTCATTATTCAAGGAATTGAGATGCAACTGTGATAAATCTAAACCTAAATTTCCATAGTTTCCTCAACCTCATTCTCATCTTCCTGCTCCAACACTAGCAAATTACGCCTTTTGGTTTTACAGCGATGGCCTGGTCCAAATGGTTCATCGCACCAAAAGCAAATTTTCTTGCGTCTTTTCTCCTCAAGTTCTTCTTAGGTAAGTTTCTTTACAGGCCTGTTAGTGGTAGGGTAGGTTTGGTGGTTGGTAGGGTAGGTCTGGTGGTTTTCTTGTTGTGGTGGGGTACGGCTGTGTGTGGAAGTGGTTAAGGTTTGGGAAGTGTTTGATTTGCCAGGTGAGGAATAATAGGGTGTGGTATATCTGACATTTTGGAAAGGGGTGTGTTTGGTTTTTAAAGGTTTTTAAATTCTGTTTTGAGGATAAAAGAGTGGCTTCTTGTAGCTTTGCAATGGTATAAGCTTGTGGTAGTGATTTTGGTTGAAACATACGGATAGGGTACTGTATTTCAGGTTTGAGACCACTAAGATAAAAGCTAACCAGATGAGGTTCGGTTAATTGAACTTGAGTAGATAGATTCAAAAATTCATCATTGTAATCTTGTAAGGACCCTATTTGCTATAATTCCTTAAGTTTTGACATAGGATCTTCAAATCCCTTGTCATTAAATCGTGCATTTAAGGTTCTGATAAATTCTTCCCATGTTAAAGGATTAATATCCCTTCGGCTTTTCACAAAAGCATTATACCATTCATAGGGCTTATCAACTAGATGCATGGTTGCAATTTTCACCTTAAGATCTTCTGGAGTTTCATCTAAAATGAAGAATTGCTCAGCCCTAGCTACCCAAGTCCTAAAGCTTTCACCATAAAAAACAGGAAATTCAATTCGAGTATTTCTAGTTGGTACCTGGTATGTAGTAACATTGAGAGGATTACTGTTGGTACCCAGCATGGTTGCATCAGAACTTTTACCACTTCCTGGTGTTAATGCTGTTTGTTCCATAATGGTTGTCTTATTAGTGAGATGTTGCTTCAATGACTCAATTGTTTGATTTTGCTTCTCAAGGATTGCTTGTTGTGTTTTCAGAGTTTCGGAGAACATCTTCACCTAGTTGTCTTGGCGATCAGATTGTTCTTTCATGGCTAGCTCGTGGCAATCCGCTTGTTCCTTAAGAACAGCCTTCATTGCCTCCTCAATACGTTTGTGTTCAAGGGTTTCCATGGATTGTGGCTGCAAATGGCTCTGATACCAAATGCAATACGGAAGCTGGAAAAGGATATTGTAAAAGAAGAAAAAAATTCACTCAGACAGAATAATTCCAGCCAAATACAACAGGATTGTTCGAATACGAACTTTGAAGAAGAAATGTTGTAATTTTTTCTCATGATTCGTGTATTACAATATGTCTATATATAATCTTGTAATCGTAACAAATATTGTGTGAAATAGAAATGATGATGGCCCCCCACGTGGGCTAACAAACTCTGGTAAATATAGACTAATTTGCTAACAGACTCTGTTTACTTTCTACTAATTAATTACTAAGTAACGAACTAGACTTATTACTAGTCATCTTGGCATAACCGGTCCACCAAGATGGGCCATAGCCCATGACTTCAAGGCTTCAGCCCGTATCTTCTTCACAGCCCGTAACTTCTACTTCACTTAGTTTAAATTATGTCTTTAGCAACATATCTGTCTGTCAGACACTTGTTTGGATGCATGTCTTCTGTTTGTTCTTTATCCTCTTCCACGAACCCTAGTTCCTGTTTTCTTACTGTCTCTTCCTCTGTTTCTCCCTTCTTCGATTCATCCTTTGTATCATTCATCGTTACTTGCTTCCTTGCTGCAGCTTGTCACTCCAGTAAGATTAGTTTGGTCTGAAAAAGGTGGCAAGTGGTGGTTTTGACTCCTACACTGGCGGTAGCCACGGTAGTTTACGTCGGGGGTGATTCTAGCAGCTTTGATACGTAAACCTTATATCAAAAGAAAGCTTGTGATCTCAATTATCTTCTTGTACACTTGAAGTTAATTTGACCTGCGTGAACACAAATTTGAGAAATTAGACTCGAAACCTTAATGAATAACAAGAACGTAAAATTTATAAATTGGAAAGAATTGAGACTCAACCTTATGAATTAAGGATACCTAGGGTCCTATTTATACCACTAAGGTTTCAATCTTAACTTTGAAACTGTTGATTTGTGCAAAAATCAAATCTTGATATTTAGGGTTCTTAGTTTCACGAATTTGGGAATTTTATCAGATTTTATTGTTACTTTCTAATTCAATGTGATATTCTTACTGTTAAGGACAATTATGAGATTCCAATATCTTTCAAGTTACCTAGGAAACAAAAAAATTGAATCAAATCTTGATCTTTTTAGTAAGTACAAAGTTGATTTTTCCTAACTTTCATAAGCTAATATAACCTAGCAAATGCTCACAAAATCGAAAAATGTAGTATTAAATAAAAACTTATCATGTGAAGTTTTCAAATTTAGCAAAATAATCCCACTTGGAAAGGAATAAAATATTATTATTTTTAAAAGTAACTACGAAAATGCCACTACGATAAAAATAGTCTCTGTTTTAGGCAAGTTGACCTCGTCTCTCCAACAGACAAGGTCAATGACACGGAACTACCTCGTCTCTCGAAGAGAAGAGGTCAGGTGCTCCTCGTCTTTTCAAGAGATGAGGTTAGCGCAGGACACTAATCTTGTCTCTTGAAGAGACGATGTTAGCGCAGAATACTAACCTCAGCTCTTGAAGAGATGAGGTTAATGCAACTTACAACCTCTCTCATTTATTTCTCAAAAAATTAGTCCTTTTTACATTGTTAATGAAACTTGTCAAAATCATATGTAAATAACCATATAAATCATTCGTTAACTATCATCAACTATGACTAAATAACTTCCAGACTATGTAACCCAATCCATCCAAACACAGCTCTAAACCTAATCCAAACAAACAGAAACATAATAATAAATGAATAACTGATTATTTCTTTGAAAACATCAAATGTATAGAAAAAAATGATGTACGAGAATCATAAAAGCTAAGAATCTATATACAACAAGCATCATAGAAGCTAAGAATCTATAGACAATAATCTAAAAAAGGAAAAATCTACTAATATCTACTATTGCTGCTGCTGCTGCCTCACCTCCCTCATCCCCGTTTCACAAATGTCCGGGGGAATATCTATCTCGTTCTGGTAGCACTTTTCCCTAGGCCTACCCCTTTTCCTAATAATACTTGGGATGGAGTACCATTTAGCAATGTCCAAAGGAGTCCACTTAGCCTTATCAGCTGCAGGTATGAAGGAATGGCCATACATCCTAAGCTGGTTCTCCCATCTGTACCATTGTCCCACTTGGGCAACACAATCTCTGTGCAGTGTTCTCATTACTTTCATTGCATAGGAGCATGGAATTCTGTATGTCTGCCACTTGTTACAGTTACATCTGCTTGCTCTCAACTCAACTTTTTGTATGTGGTCCCCCTTCTGGCCATACATTGTAGGGTGCAGAGTGGTTATAACTTCAAATATCCATTCCTGGAAGTCGAAACTTCTTGAGATGGGCACTTGAGATGTTGTTCAATCTCTCAAACTTCTTTGCGGCATATACTGTGAACAACTTACCCATACTCATTACCTCATTTGCTTCCTGTTTTTGCTTATTAAATATTGAGTTGTAATTGTAGAATGTTTTTTTCACTAATGCTGCCACAGGTAAGCACCAAGCATCTTTTATAACTGAATTGTAACTTTCAGCCATGTTTGATGTATCTATCCCAAACCTTATGCCTTCATTGTAAGATAAAGTCCACATACATGGAGGCAACTCACGAAAATGTGGCGATTCTAAGGACTGCTTTGTAGTGTTACATTAAAGTAACCATGGAACTTCCTTCTCGAGGTTTGGTATACGGCTCTCTTAACTATTTACTTACATTCCTTACTTTTGGCCTTCGAATTAAAGTTGCTAGCAACGTGCCGGATACATCAACGCCAAGGCTATCCTCTAGGCCATACAACATTCTCACCTTCAACCGTACTTTTAAAACCGGCATGCCAGTTCGATATCAAGTAGATGTTGGATCGGTCCTTGATAACATGTTCTAACACTTTACAAGGACCCAACTCCATATGTCTACACTCTCTTCATCGACAAGAGCATACGCCAGTGGAACTATATGATTTGCCCCATCAACTACTACTGCAATAAGTATTTTGTGCTTATACTTGTTGTACAAGAATGTGCCATCAACTATGATCACAAGTCTGCAAAGAATTAATAGATGTAACTTAGTTCATAGATATTAATGTTGTAAGTAAAATAAATCATGTGTGGAAAGCATACCTACAGTACTGGAATGCTTCAATGCAAGGACCAAATGCCCAAAACAGCTTGTCTACGAATATGTGTCCGGCAGTATCTAAATCAACAATTCTCTACTCAACTTTTGTTCTTGGATTAGCCTCCGTTATTGCATTAAGTACATGCTGGAGCTCCATATATGAATCTTCCTAACTTCCATAGACCTGTTCAATAGCTTTCCTCTTTACCTCACGAATTCTCTTAATATGAACATTGTACCCAAACTCCTTTAAAATGGTCAATCAGAGGTCCTTCATCCTCACATCTGGAGAATTACGGATCTCTCATATGATGCACCTGGACATGCTGGTGGAGTCCAGCTGAGAGTGATCATGTTCAGTTATCTCATCCAAACAGGTGTGGGGTCCTTCATATTTAGTGATGCGAAACCATCAACCATGCTTCTTGTAACTGCCTTTCAGTCTCCACTCACAACCTCTGTTATGAGTCTCAATACATTTAACTGCCTATGATCTTGGGTCCGAGTCCACCATCTTGAAATTGTAATGGTTTAATATGTGCCACATTTTAATTGCTTGTATTAGATGATCTTTAGTCTTAAACTGCATCCCTACCTTGAATTCATCGCTGAAGCTTCAATTCCTAGCACTCATTTCCTACGCATCATCGTACACAGCATAACCACTACCATCTTCAGTAGTAAAAAAGGGCACTGGCACTGTGCTCCCTACTGCATCAACGTGGGTAGGAGCAACAAAATGGTGCCAGTCATTTCCCCTTGGTTGTACTTCTAGAAAAGTATCTTATTGGGGGAAAGCTTTGACATTATCATTTCTACCATCATTGTAGTCATCACTCGATTCAATTGCCATAGAGTCCAGAATGGCATCCGTATCATGACCACCTGTCAATTCCGGTGCACTCATTTGAAAGTTACCCATATGTAGCTATTCCCTGCCTATTGTTTGAACTAGAGTAGAGTTAGAGTCTACCAAGCCTTGGCTCCCAATATTTCCATGAATGCCCATTTCTCCTGCGGGTGCCTGTGATAACTCATTTTCGAATTTGGACATAAACAGCCACTAAACCCTTCAGTGTACACAACATCTCTGTGCAGCATCATCATTGGTCACTGGAATAACATTATATCGTAGCGTCCTATCTCCAATAGCTACTCTATGATATAGCTCCACCCGATGTGTACACCTATTTACCTTGAGTCTATTGCAAATGATGTCCAGTATTTGCTCATATGTTAAGTTCCTACTAACATTGACGACAGCAACTGACCGCTTATCATAACCAAAACCATCATCGCCTTGTACAATATTTCCATGAGCATACATTATAAACTTTGCCTTATCCATTTCCTGACCAACCTTGCCATATCATAAAATATAGTTTGAATGCATGAAAGTTGCATCATCACTTATCAATTGCACTCCCATAATATTTAACATAACTCCTAATACTACTATATCGACCTTGGTCTTATAAGAGTATATTTAACGCTACGTGTTAGATGGACCTATTTTATTAATTTAGCCTATATGCACTTATTTATCCTATTTTAATTTAACAAACTAATTCAGTTATATTGGGATTAAATTATTTAAACCTATAATTTATTAAGTCTAAATCATGCTTGGTTTAAACTAATCGATTTTGGTCTAGAATTTACTCAATATTGGTTCAACTTATATATCAAAAACAAGACTGGTTTGCTATTTTATTTTTTTTGGGCCACACAAGCCAAGCAGGCAACTAATCATCTTATACAGTTATACACTATTGCAATAACTAATCAAATATAAAAACCACATAATGTACTTAACAATTTCAATAAAAAAATACCCACGAGACCCAATATATAATAATACAACATCAAAAACGAAAAAAAAATAAAATGAAAAACGCAATACCAACTCGACTTCGGTGCGGAATAATGTAGGTCTTCTCGCACGAATCACTTCTCTTCTCCACCAAATTAACATTTCCACAATGCCTGGTGATCCAAATAATCTAATATACGAAGTAAATTGCATGAAAATCGGCTTCGAATTTGTGGAATGAGGGTTAAGGTTTTCAATTTACGTTTTGGAAGTTTTTTTTTTCTTCCAACCAGACTGATGAAGAAGAAGATGGGCAGGGATATATCGTCGCGGACCTTGTCTCTTGAAGAGACGAGGTCCAACATGGAGGTACCTTGTCTCTTCAAGAGATGAGGTCCTTCACTAGAATGAGGTTAGTCACTAACGACCTCGTTCCTTGAAGACACGAGGTCAACTTGCCTAAAATTGGGATTATTTTGATCCTAGTCGTATTTTCATAATTATTTTTAAAAATAATAATATTTTACCCCTTTTCCTAAATTTCAAGCGAAATTGGGTAAAATGATCGCGAGGTGAACTCCACGGGCTGTTTTAAGTGTTCCCCTTTGTCTAAATGATGTGACGTCAGCATTGATTTTTTTTTTTTATCAAATCCAAACAGAATTGCCTTCGGTTTCTTCTTTTGTCTGATTACATTACTTCAAGTCTAATCGCCTTTTGTACCCCCATTCACCTTATTTCTCTTGTTGAATCTGGCTAGCGTGGATTTTTCATCTCCAAGAGCATAAGATGTGACCTTGCTAACTATAAAGTATCCCCATAAACCAATCTCAGATTGTAGCTTCTTTTATCTTATAAGTTGCCATGCCAGCAATGTAATTTTCTTAAATAAGACCTGATTTCCTTGGGCCTACCACTTAGAAATTTTGCTCCTTCATTGTTGCAATTTTCACAATAAAGCCTTTTCTGCAATCACAGACCCATACTTCCATTATGTCTTCCTTCAAAGTAATACTACAACAGATAAATAAATAAATGAATAAAAGAAATTTGAAGGCCATCACAAAATGAAACATGAATTAACAATCTCATTAAGAGAAACATTATTAGGGGGAAATAAGAATCAAGAGTAAATTTCCTTTTTTTAAATACAGCTTTTGCTCCAAATTACATATATGCAGAGTTTTTAAATCTATTGCAACTCAAAAGTAAAACAGTTTGACTAAACATAATAGTACACAAACACTTTCATTATACATATAAAGCAGCAAACTAGTAAAACACTGATCCAAAAGGAGACTGAAGTATTCAACAAGTCACTTTTACAGGACTTCAATAAGAAAGAGTTATCTCTAGTTGAAAGATCAGAGCAGCCGACATATCGAATCATAAAAAATTCATACATTAGACAGATATTTTGAAAACAGAAACATGAGCGTTTGTGAAAATCAGGACTAGTGAGAGCTCATGGTAGAATCTGACCGTAGGAACATGTCCTCTGTTTTGCTATATTCGAACTACTAAAAATAAGGACAGCACATCTTATTCTATCTTAAATTTTGAAGACAAATCCCAACGTAGATCAAATTTTGGGGCCTACAAATTAGACATGTTTACAACATCACAGTTAGACATTATATGCAGCATATTCGTGCAATATCCTTTTGTACATACATGAAAAGATGTGGTTGTATTATATAGCACACAATCTCTGTCGAGGTACTACCATCAAGCTAAATCATCTGCATGAATCAGAACTTAGCACTGAAGCTGGAGATTGCATATAAAGCACAACGACACGGTACAACCAAAAATACAAACATGAAACCATTCATATTTTGTGTGTTGTATAACTATGAAACAGATAGATATGATACCAGGAAAAAACAAAGGGATAATTGTGAATATAGTTAAAAGCTATTGGCAAGGTGAGGGTGTCAAAGCTTGATTTATGAGGGTATATACAATTTTCAAAAGTTAAGAGAAGATTTATGTCTATTACTTTGACTTTGTTGATTCTATATAATTATGCACACATGACTTTCAACAAAATCCTAAATGACACAAATTGTAACCCTTAATGTAATAAAAGAGCGAGATTTACCTCCAGTATAACTTGAGGATAAAGAATTGAGCCTGGCTGCAAAATCCTCCTTTTTCCGTCAGTAACCACAAATCACTTGTTCAATCCAATAGCCTTTAAATACTCCATGCCCATGATTTTACTCAAATTCACACCAAATGGTCACGCCAAACCAAAAATATAACATTAATAGCAGCATGAGCTGCGGGTCGACCAAGAACAAGAATATGTAACAACGTTATATTTTACAATTTGAACTTTCTACTTCTGCTTGGATCTCTTTTATTCTATTCCAACACCAAGACAAAGATGACCACACCGCAATAAGGATATGATAACACAAATCATCCTTTAATCCACAGACAAATTTAAAAGCATACAATATGATACATATTTAAAAAATAAATGAATTTTAAGAAAATAGAGAAAAGAAACTATACCTGAGATGTTCTACACTGTAAGAAAAGAGAAAAGCTTTTGCCGCGGAACTACACAAAGTGTCAATAAATTGAGTCGAATTCCTAGGCAACAACTGATTATATTGAATAGGAAGTCTCTGTTAGCAAGCTCTTGGGTCCATTCAGCAAATTCTTGGACAAATCTACTAAAGAGAATATCTTGATGGGTAGTTCGCCCAGGTTTCACCCAAACAAAACAAATCCACTAAAATCCAGATACTGGCGACCTCATTTTAACACAACAAAAATGGAACAACTAACCATTTTAACCCTGCAATCAGTCAAAACGATCATTCATAAGTGAAATTCAGAGATGACTAATTAGCATGTGAAAGATCAATAGAAGTGAAAAGAGGCAACAACAAAGATCAAAACAATCAAAGAATTTATATGTATTCTTAGCGCTATGAGTGACTTGCAACTAAGTTTTGACTACAGTTGCATTCACTAAATTAACAAAACATCGGAACATTCGTTAGTTTTGGACAAATGTTTACAACTAGCATGTCTTCTTCTTTAGAGGTAAGACACCAAAGGAAATAACCGAAGAGCATAAAAGTAAACGATGTAGTAAATGACATAAAGTAAAATTGAGTAACTCACCTGGTCTCTAACAACAAAATTAAGTAAGTGTAATATAAGGTAACACGAGAGGATCACAAAGCCGTTTTGAAATTTAAGGAGAAGGTCTAAGTCTAACGAACCTGATATGCATACTGTAATTGTTGTCATTTCAATTTTCAACCCACACCTTCTATTTCCTTTCCATTTCCCACCACTTCTTTGTTTCCAGACACGTTGTCGTTATCGTGGGTAACCATATATTTTCAACACAGTGCTCAAGAAGCTCCTCTCAGATTCTGATGTTGAAATGTTGTCTATGAGAATAGGGCCGTTGTGTTCTATTTCTTCATGGCATAATTTAGGGCAGGAATGAATCCATAAACTGCGCAAAGTTTTCACATTCAGAACATCTGGTATTTTCTCCATAGAATGGCAATTATGAATCAATAGACTCTCAAGGGATTCCAATCTTCCTTGAATCTCAACTAAATCGTGGCAGTTCCTTAACGTTAATATTTGCAACGATTCTAGACAATGAAAGCCCTCAAGCTTGACCAATGGTGTCGCGCGAATTTGCAAAGTAGATAGCTTTTTTAGATGCGAGAGATCCGATATCGACTTTAATGACTCACAATAAGCAACTTCCAAACTTGTTAACTGTGAGGGAAGTTTTGGGATGCTTTTCAGGCGGACACAATGTATGAGGTGTAATTCCCTAAGCACCGAAAGATCACCTAAATCAGGATGCAATGTGGTGATTGTTGGAAAGGCCAGATCTAACTTCTCCACTTTGCTTAGCCTCCCTATCCACCATGGGTTGGGATCTTGTATTGAAGCCCTCGATGGCAAGGTATTACCCCATTTATTCATATGCACAGTAGAGCCCATTCTCTTCAAATTTATCAAATTTGACAGATCTGGAATTTCTTGCATTGCATCGAGGTTAAGTGTTAAATCAGTTAAAGATTGGGGTAACATAGGCAAACAACTTAGATTATAACAGCTCTCAGCATGAATCTCCTCAAGTTTTTCAGCCATTCCAACCGTAGTAGGCAATTCTCTTATAGGAGTCCATGACACGTTCAATAGCTTCAAGTTCTTTAAGTTACCAATTGAGTTAGGTAGCTCTTCAATTCCACACCTGGACATATCTAGTTGAATCAATGACACCAAACCTCCAATGGATTCAGGAAGTTTCTTTAAAGAGTTACAATTATTCAGATGGAGCTCCAACAGGTTTACAAGATCTCCAATTGAGTCAGGGATCAAAGTGATCTTAGTAGCATTCAACACCAGCTTCTTCATGGAAGTCAAGTTATTCAATGAGATGCAATTTTCTAAACTCCAACAACTATGAGCACTAAAAACCTCTAACATAAGCATACTATGCCAGGGAGGGATTTCATTTATTAGGTATGTTCCATCGATGAGAAGTTCTCTTAATGATGCCATACAACTCAATTCTGTTGGTAGTTTGCGCAGTGAATCGCAAAACTTCAAATTTAAGTGGACCAAGTGCTTTAACATACAGATAGATTTGTCAATCTCAACCAAATCAGAACACCCTTTGAGAATTAGTCGTTCTAATAGTAGGTGGGAGGAAAACTTAGGAGTTTTGACCAGCTTTCTACACCCCGTCAAATTTAGAACCTTCAAGTTCTCTGCCATCTATTTCCAAAAAAACATTGACACAAACAAGTTAGATATGTTGTTGATGGAAATATATATCTATATGTATATAGAATAGATATTTAAAATAAAAATGACATACTTCAACATAGCACCAACCAGCCCAATCAATGGTGAAATCACTATACGAGAGATCTAAAATCACCAAGTCCAAAAGGGAGAAGTTGCTTGTGTCAATACACGTGTGAGGAAAGCGAGGCCAGCAAAGCCATCTGAGTTGTGAGAAAATGTATGGCTTTTTTGGGAGACAGTCGGATGAAACTGCACTTGATGGTTGATGAAGGTGATTAAAATGACTTCCTTTCACCCAAAAGAGTCTCACATTAGATAGCTTAGCAAATTCTTCTTCTGTAAAATAAGGATATGATTTCTCATTATACTCAACATAAATGCCTTGAATTTTCTTCTTTGCCTGCAAATAATTATAGCATTGTTGTATGTAAGGATTATATGGTTTCTCAAGCATATATATATATAAAGATTTACTCTCAAGTTATTTGAATTGCAAAAAGTTCAAACGACATGATATTCTCTCAACAAGTTTAGGTAGTACTCTGAGCAAGTTTTGACACTAACAAAAATTATAATGGAATTAGTATAATTTATTTTATATGTACTTAGTATAATTCAAAAAATAATAAATAATATATCTATATATATATGTATATATCAAGCCAATATTAGGAATTTTGGACTCCACTCCTTGAAGTTTTTCAAATGTCCTTAGTGATTATATATATATATATATTTATTAAAACCAAATTATAAAACGGCACAAGTAGACATAGACAGAAAGTTAAGACAATTAGAACATTTAAAGGCTATAACGCAGGCGCTATGGGAGGTGAAGGTGTGAGTGAGTGTTAAGATATGGCTCAGTAAGGGCAACTCAGGTGGCAATTAATGGTGCGGCTAGGGAAGAGGTAATTGTCAGGGAAGAGGTGGCGAATGGAGCTAGACTAGACGTATTGGGTGTTATGGGTATATCAGTGTAGCTTCAGCTATTGTGGTATCTATGAGGGAGCTTTCCGCAGCCACTAAATCGGTGGTGGTCGTGGCGGTAGGTCTTTTGGGAATTGAGGTAAGTTGCACCTAGCTACCATAACTTTTCCTTACTACTTGTACGACTTTGATTTTTATACTATGCAAAAATGATGTACATAATAATGGAGATAATTTCTACTGATGCCTGAAAAATAATTATATATATAATAAAAATATTTTTGACAAAATATAAATCACATAAATATCATTATAGTATCATATTTAATTAATATGATACTATATACTTAATGTGTATCGCACGTATTAAATGTGATAAGGTAAAGTACTATAAATATGATATTGCATTTAGTACATACGACATACATTGAAAATGAATATGCATGTGTTATATGCAATACTCATGCAACCATATTAAGTGTGACATACATTTAAAATGATATCATGTAGCATAATGGTATTTTTGTAATTATGTTTGTACAATGAGGTATACATGAGTTTCGACTTATAATAATGTGTATGGTATTGACGATATCATGATCGAGTTTATTTGGATTTTTAAATTTCTATCTTATCAGTATCGTATCTACATCTCTTATATATCTTATATTTTTATTTATATTTGACCTATTGATATGTTTATAAGTAAAAAATATTTATTTATTTTTTATATTTATTTCTTAATAAATATTTATTTGAAAATGACAAAAATAAGAAAAAAAAAAAAAAACACAGCCTAAATAGGAAAGATAAAGTATCGTAACGCTAAAATATTAGAAAACAATTCTATATTTTACAGTAAACTTGTTATGACCCTAACCTAATATTTGGCCCAGCCCAACTTTTATAAACACACTATTCTTTCCAGAATTCTCACTACCTCACTTGACACTGACGACTGTCAAAAGCTAAGCATCGTCTCTCTCACTTACTATAGTGTTTACTCTCTGCTGGGGTTTATAAATTAATGGCTGTGTATTTGCAGGCTATGATTAAGCTCTTCGAGTGGTTTACACTCCAAATTTCACGATGAGAATCCAATATTTCGGTACAAAAGGGGATGATCCTGTTCCTTTCATTTTCTTGTACATGTGATATCTGTTTATGATCTACTGTTTCTTTGTTAGATCCTACTTTTTAACAGATCTAGCTAAATTTGTTACAGACTTGGTTGTGTGTTTATTATTTTCTGTTACATGTACAAGTACTAAACTATGTAATCCTCCCTTCTTATTGGACTCTATCTTGTGCTTTCTTTGGTTCGTAACAAAACTTAATATATACACAGTAATAAGCGAGAATCGTAATCATCATGAACTTCTTGGTATAAGCAGCTAAAGAGAATCGAGTATACACAGGGAAACCAATTGAGATATACTTGTGATTTAGTTTATGCAATTAAGATCAAAGGGTGCAAGTGTGGTTGATCGATGGCAGTAGAGCTAAAATAGAAATGAAGATGACCAAGATAAATCTAGGCTCAAATTCTTATCTATAAACCTTTATTACTTTAGATCCCTATCAATGTTGTGCTTTGTTCAATTGCTGATTGTAATTACGAATAATATTTAAATTTTTAACTCGGTATTATTTTAAATCCAGAAGACGGCAGTTGCCTATGTTTTACCCAAAAAAAAAAAAAATAATAAAGAGAAGAAACGTAATTTGCTTTCTGTTTGTTGTCAAATGAGACTTTCACTATGTATTAAGAAAAGTGAAAAAGATCAACATTATAATGGTACCATAAAACGAAACATTCAAATGCAAGAATAAAAGAAAAAGGGTAAAGATTGAAAGCTACCTTATTTATCATAAAAATTTTTGTAGCCTCTTCAAGATCCCATAATCTTGTTTGCTTTTCAGGTTCCATGATGTTACCTCCACGAACAATTTCTCTACCAAGATCTCTAAGTTGATCGTGCATCCATAATGAACCATCATTTATTTTTATAAGTGACTTCTGTTGAAGAACATTGATTGCTTCTTCTGGGTAAAAATTTTTGTGGATCCCAAAGTAAATCACAATTTTTTTAATCTAATCCAATAAAAAAACAAGCAATGTCAAGAAATATATGCTTTTGTCGCTCGTCCAATTCTTCAAAACTAATTCTCAACTTTTGGCTAACGTCTTTTGTAGGGACATCTTTTAATTTTTCCAATTTGTTTTTCCATTCTTGCTTGCTCTTATTACGTAGTGAAGAGCCAATAACCTCAAGGGCTAAAGGAAGTCCTCCAGTTATTTTCACTATTTCCTCTGAAAGGATGGCATAGTCCACTTTAGGGTTATTACTCTCAAAGGCATGTCTGCAAAAGAGTTGGAGAGAATGAGTATGATTCATTGCAATTAGCTCATAAGACTCATTGACTCCAACCTGTCTTAGGAAACCCTCATTTCTAGTGGTCATGATAATCCTGCTTCCTTGAGCAAACCAATCTTGCTTTCCTTGTTTCCCAATCAAATCTTCTATTCGGGTTTCTTCATCAACATCATCTAAAACAATGAGTACCTTTTTGTCTATAAATCTTTTAGCTATCGTCCCTTTATCAACAAAATTCAGTGACTTCTTAGAAAGAATACTGCATATCATATTTGTCTTTAAATCCTCAATGTCTTTATAACGAGCATCAGCAAGAAAGCTACTACCTTCAAACTTAGGAAGGAGATGATTATAAACAACTTTAGCAAGAGTTGTTTTTCCAATCCCGCCCATTCCGTGAATACCAATGATTTGCACACCATGCATTTCAAGATTGAGCATTTCTAGGATATTTTCAACATGACGATCTAGTCCAACTAAGTGATCCGGTATCTTCACATAAGCTTTCTTCAAAACAGATGAAATCTTTTTCATTACATCTTCTACTAGCTCACTTTCTCGGCTAAGATGTCATTGAGTTAGTTGAATCAAAAGGGACACAAGGTTAGACTTGATCAGAAAAATTACAACATGAAAAAAATATATAAATTCTGGCAAAGAGTAATTTGAAAAAGAAAAGAAGAATTTAACATTATAATTTAACATTCTTCAAAGCAGATGAAGTCTTTTCTTTAGTTGCAATTTGATAAAGAAAAGAAGAATTTAAAAGTAATTTGAAAAAGAAAGGAATATGGAAAAAATAAAAAACTAAACTAACAAATAGATATATAGATTTTACCTGTAGGTATTACTTGGAATTTCCCAACCCGATAATGTTCCAATTTCACTCAAAGCATCTTTCCACTTCCTTGTAATAGTTTTATCATATTTCTGCTCATGTAACGCAAAAGCTTCTCCAAAGCTCCCAGTTTGATTTCGAACCTCAAATGGTCTAACATAGTAAAATATGGGCATTACCTTCATCTCTCTTGATCTCCTACAATTATCTATTTCTACCAACTCCTCTAGGCACCATTTACTTTCAACATATCTTTTGGAGAAGATGGGTATGGCAAGAGCTGACTTGTTGATTGCTTGAAGGAGTTCCAGTCCAATCTCTTCTCCCTTTTGAAGTTTTTCATTGTCTTTATAGACTCTTATATTTGCATCAACAAGTCTTTTATAAAGATGATCTGTAAATCCAGCTCTGGTATCAAGTCCTCTGAAACTTAAGAAGACTTCATATTCTTGTACGCATACGTCAGCATTGGGAATATTGCCTGTAGAACTCATCTTAAAACAATAAACACGCAAAAGTATATAGATCAACCTCAATCAAAGACACAGGGACTAATGGATCGAATCAAGTCGGAAGAACTTTATGGCCACACGGTGAAGATTTATAGGGGAATTATCGTGTTTGTATGAAGACGGTGTCTTTCAAAGAGAGATTATTCTTTCGATATGTTAATGGGAAATGTATGGTTAATTAAGTCAACAACACAAGGAAAAAGCATTAATTATACGGTTACGTCTTGGCGTAGGTGACAACAATACAGGCGGGTTCCATCAAGAACTAAAAATGTTCATTTCCATGTAATAGTAGTAGTAGTAGTAGTAATAATAATAAAAAAAAATGTGAAGAATTTATAGATGGACTATATTATTATTTCCCCATTATAGTGCAGCAAAACCGAAAAAAAAAAAAGAAATAATCTTTCTACGGCTGGCAAATAATACATCAACATTATGGAATTAAAAGAATTATAAATAATTATGTGGACGATAATTTTATGTTAGGAATTGTTAAGTGGAGTAAGTCGGGAGAAAAGAGGTCGTGCAAATAATTAATTGTTTAAATCCCGCTCCTCAATTACGATATTTATAGAGATTTTTCGCTTGAGCGAAAAAAAAAAAAGGAAGGGTTTACAATCTACCACATCCATGAAAGCCGGTAAGTGATATTTTTAAGGAGACATATCATTTGAGTAAAAAACTGTAAGGGTTATAATATTTAGATGACATGATATTAAATAAGATAATTCTAGATATTTACAAAGAATTATAAGTTCTCTAAATAAATTGAATTTCATATAATTGTATAGAAAAAGCATCCATAGTCATAGATTCTTTTTTAATTTTGATAAGCTATTAAGTAAATATATTATTTTTCCAATCCAGTATTGTGTAAAATCCTATTCAACCGAGCATGTCCTGGGAGGATATAGAAGGTTACAAGACAAGCTGTGGGTACGTTTTTATATAATTTGTTCTTTTAGGATTTGGTACCGGTTCTGCGTTTTGATGTATAACTTGTACTCCTATTGTTTAACAACAAAAATAATATGATTTCACTTCTAAGATTTATCAAAAACTAATAGATATAAACAGAAAAACAACTAAAACAATAACAAAGGCTATGGTAGAAGACTAAGGAATTTTAAGCCATTGGTAATACCATTAACATAATACTGTTCATATAAAAGTATAATTATCACATTGAAATTTAATAAAATACCCTTCATTAACATAAAAACATGCACTTGTAGATGCCTTATATCCCCCTAGAAGCCAAGGCGCTTATAGCTGGAAACTTTATAAACACTTAAGATAACACCATAACATGGGTGGCTCATCGAGTCCACTAACAACATACATAGCCACGTACATCACCAACACAATAAATGGTCCATGACTAATTAATACAAACTATACACCATAAATAGCAAGGGTTTCTATCTCTAAACAACACACTAATTAGATCATTGGTCCCAAGTATTCATGTATGCTACTGCCATCCCCATATTTTATTAACAAATACTAACCATTGTTATCAAAGACATTAACATCATCATTGGCACCTATACCTAAAAAAAGGAAAAATGGTGACTCAAAGCCTCATACAAAATACCACAAACATAACTAGTCAATTAGGTGACATAAATAACATGCACTCTTACAACTAATACAACAAGCACTTATTTATTATATTCAATTTTAGGTGTTGCAAACAACAGAAGGGTAACTTAATACCTCGAAGTTCATGTATATATATCCACTAAAAATATATGATGATGGATATTATCCAACATCTATGACTTGAAAAACAATAGACATACCTAGATTATTTCCAAATGCAACTCCATTTAGGAGATCATCGGGATGTCATATTAAAATAATCGATCTTGGTCTGCTAACCTCAACCAAGCATAAGCAACATTCCATTAGTTGAGTATTAATTAAGTGAATTTAGTTTATTATCCTAATCAAGCATATAGATAGCAAATTAACATGATATTTACATACATACAACTGAAGGTTAGAAGCTAAACTTATTTCACAACTCCTAAAACCTGATAACACATGTACTAAACTTAGATTACTCACTAGGGTCTATTCATTTCTTAACTATAGATAACATTATTATACATATACATAAGAAAGTCTTTTGTGTAGAGTACTTAACTAAGATAAGTAACAATTTAAAATATTAAGTGTAATTTGGTGTTAAATGAATATGAAAATATATGTGGAGTTGATAATTTGAATATATTAAATAATTTGCTAGTTTCTCTTTTAGATAGTTTTGATGATAATAGAAGGGATTAAGATTACTAATTATGTTTGTGAAGTGTGCATAATAAGTTAATTAAATTGTAAGTTGATCAGAGTAAAATGTGTCAAGCTTTAATCGAAAATAAGAATACTCACAGCATATGTCAAAGGATTGCCTAGTGAAATATAAAGAGAAAGCACTATGATCATATTTGGAGCATGGCCTAAAGAAAACTCAGTAAGTCAAACTACTTAGAGCACTGCTGAGAGCATGCACCTGTAGAACACAAGTTTCATAGTTTACATAATATTGCCCTAGATTTGATCCAATTCAAGTTTTTCATCAGAATTAATGCTCAACTACAATAATTTAATACATTTGGGTAATATTTGAATGTTTCCATTCAGTTAGTTCATATGCGCAGAAATCAAGTTTTAAAATAATTTCAATTTTCTTGGAGAGTTCAAGTTTAATTGGCTCATGTTGCAGATTGTTAACTCGGTTTCTTATCGAAGAGTTTCAAGTTATTGTTATAGTTGACACGAAGTTCAAAAAGATATTTTTGAAAAAAAAAAGATGCACATTTAGTAATGGTTTATCCATTTGAATAATAAAAAAAACTCAAAACAAAATGGCAATATATTCTACTATTTCGTGGAATATGGAAAAATTAAAGTTAAACGATTGAAAAAACATGAAGATGTGAACCATTACATGAGCTGCACAATATCAAGAGACATTTACCTACAAACAACAAGCTTGACATAGCTTGGTTCAGTTCTAAACTAATGCCAACCACTATGATAGTTTATGATTTGACTATATTTTCATCTAGCTATTAGAAGAAAAGAATATTTCGAAAAGATTAATTCAACAAACTATAGATTACGAACAACAACTAAGCTAATCTAAAATCATCCTAACCTCTATTTTTGAGCCAATATGATATTACATTATTGTTAGGGGTTTTATTATTTTTTTTAAATCTTGAGTTGGTCTTTTGAGAATATCCTATTACATTAAATCCTCAGACTTTAGGTGTAATTGTGGAATCGTGTGACATATATTACAAATAGCTTTGTATTTTTGATATTAGGCAAAATTATACTAGATATTTTGAGTGGAGTGAAATGAGTCCAGAGATTGGAGCTTACTACATTTTGCTATCGATGTTGGTTAGAGATAGTAGAATTTAGCGGTGTGGAATATAGGATTATCATCTTACAGCTGGAACTAAAAATTAATTGCATATTCTCATACTCTATCATGTGGTTCTTGATACCCACACAGACCCTACCTGATTGAGTAGAGTCTGGATGGATAACTTGTGTAATAGGGTTACCTACTTACCCTACTAGTAAACACATTTTTTTGTTACTATTTTAACGATTCATTTATTTATTTTGGTCTCAATTGAGTAATATATGGGTAAGTTGGTAATCCTTTTAAAGTTTAAGCTATTTGAAATTGAAATAAATGAACCCTGTTTGATTATTATGATTTTTATGGCTTGTGCGCTAATAGATGCAATTAATTAAATAAATAGCAATTATATGCGCTAAAGAATTAGAGAGGAAAGATGAGAATATGCAATTAATTTTTAGTTCCAGCTGTAAGATGATAATCCTATATTCCACACCGCTAAATTCTACTATCTCTAACCAACATCGATAGCAAAATGTAGTAAGCTCCAATCTCTGGACTCATTTCACTCCACTCAAAATATCTAGTATAATTTTGCCTAATATCAAAAATACAAAGCTATTTGTAATATATGTCACACGATTCCACAATTACACCTAAAGTCTGAGGATTTAATGTAATAGGATATTCTCAAAAGACCAACTCAAGATTTAAAAAAAATAATAAAACCCCTAACAATAATGTAATATCATATTGGCTCAAAAATAGAGGTTAGGATGATTTTAGATTAGCTTAGTTGTTGTTCGTAATCTATAGTAGTTTGAATTAATCTTTTCGAAATATTCTTTTCTTCTAATAGCTAGATGAAAATATAGTCAAATCATAAACTAATCATAGTGGTCGGCATTAGTTTAGAACTGAACCAAGCCTATGTCAAGCTTGTTGTTTGTAGGTAAATGTCTCCTGATATTGTGCAGCTCATGTAATGGTTCACATCTTCATGTTTTTTCAATCGTTTAACTTTAATTTTTCCATATTCCACGAAAATAGTAGAATATATTGCCATTTTGTTTTGAGTTTTTTTATTATTCAAATGGATAAACCCATTACTAAATATGCATCTTTTTTTTTTTTCAAAAATATCTTTTTGAACTTCGTGTCAACTATAACAATAACTTGAAACTCTTCGATAAGAAACCGAGTTAACAATCTGCAACATGAGCCAATTAAACTTGAACTCTCCAAGAAAATTGAAATTATTTTAAAACTTGATTTCTGCGCATATGAACTAACTGAATGGAACACATTCAATATATTACCCAAATGTATTAAATTATTGTAGTTGAGCATTAATTCTGATGAAAAACTTGAATTGGATCAAATCTAGGGCAATATTATGTAAACTATGAAACTTGTGTTCTACAGGTGCATGCTCTCAGTAGTGCTCTAAATAGTTTGACTTACTGAGTTTTCTTTAGGCCATGCTCCAAATAACGATCATAGTGCTTTCTCTTTATATTTCACTAGGCAATCCTTTGACATATGCTGTGAGTATTCTTATTTTCGATTAAAGCTTGACACATTTTACTCTGATCAACTTACAATTTAATTAACTTATTATGCACACTTCACAAACATAATTAGTAATCTTTAATCCCTTCTATTATCATCAAAACTATCTAAAAGAGAAACTAGCAAATTATTTAATATATTCAAATTATCAACTCCACATATATTTTAATATTAATTATTAACACCAAATTACACTTAATATTTTTAAATTGTTACTTATCTTAGTTAAGTACTCTACACAAAAGACTTTCTTATGTATATGTATAATAATGTTATCTATAGTTAAGAAATAGAATAGACCCTAGTGAGTAATCTAAGTTTAGTACATGTGTTGTCTATTAGGTTTTAGGAGTTGTGAAAATAAGTTTAGCTTCTAACCTTCAGTTGTATGTATGTAATTATCATGTTAATTTGCTATCTATATGCTTGATTAGGATAATAAACTAAATTCACTTAATTAATACTTAACTAATGGAATGTTGCTTATGCTTGGTTGAGGTTAGCAGACCAAGAGTTGGGTATAAATTTTTCGAAACCTACTCTCATTGAGTAGGGTACAGGTATGATGTTTCATACCCTGTACCCATCCTAAAACTTATACTATATTGTAGAAGGTACAGTTTTAGGGTATCATGTATCAATCCTGCTACATATTCTATAATAATATTAATATAATAAATAAATAATGATGTTTCATATTTTATTTTGCAACCACTTATATTTAAAATTATTATTTGTAGACCATATTCCATAAAGTTTTATTATAGAAGGATTTGTACTATTTTATTTTAGAATGACTTGTTATTTTTATTTTAAAAGAACTATAACTGTATATACATACTTGAACTTTCAAATTATATTGAGATATTGTTTATATTATAATATCAATTAATATATAGAAGTAGTTCCAAAGTTTTAAATAGGTTCCAAATGTATTTGTTATAGGTTTCAACTTTCATGCATGAATAGATTCTATATATTGTAGAACTTATGATATTGACAAATTACTTTTTAAATTTCTTTTCACATATTATTTATATTGAATGTATGAAAATAAGATAGTATTACATATTACATGAAAACATATTAAAAACTATAAACTTGGTGTTTAAAAAAAAAAAGAAAAAATATATAGAGATTTCGTTAAAAAAAATTATAGGTTCCACTGGATGTCTTGTACCCTATAGGTTTTACAAGATACAAGGTGAGTATAAAAAGCCACATGGTAGGTTATGTATATGAAATTTAATACTTTGTACCTTACAAGACAGGGTACGAGTAGTGCTTCATACCCTACCCATCTTGTACTCGCTCACCCCTATTTAATAGAATTAGCAAGTTGGTGCACTCAACACCGGCTTGTCATCGACCTAAAACAATTCTTCTAATTTGCTGGTTAGTACGGGACCAGTATTGGGAGTATGCAAAAATACCAGTGAAACCAAAAAGCTGAATTGAAATAAGAAAATTAATTCAAAAAATATGGTTAACAATTAGTTTTTAGTAGTTACATACTGAAACCAAAACCGAAAAACCAAACTGGAATAAGCAAATTAATTTAAAAAATATGGTTAACCAATCCGGTTTTAGTTTATAATTACATTTTTAATTTTTTTTTTTATTTTTGGTTTCAGTTTGTAACCACTAGAAACTGATGGTTAATGGTTAATCAATTCAATATTTATAAGTATATTATAAATAATATATCCACATATAAATTAATTTTTTTAAAAAAATATATATAGATGAAGATAAAAACTAAAAAATCTATTGTAATCTGGGACACGTTGTAATTGGAATTTTTATATTTCAACTATTATGTTGTTGTGTTGTATTTTGGATTAAAAAGAAGACATCAAGTTTTAATTTATATAATATTGTATTAGACTTATATTCTTTATATGTTGGTTTTGTAGTTACTTGATTGTTTTATTTGCTATTCTTGAATGTAATTATGAAATAAAAGAGTTTAATTTTTCATGGTTATAACTAAAAATATCATTAACGAACATCTTTTGGTTAATCATTATATTGAATGGCTAAAAACCGAAAACCGAAAATATTAACAAAAAAAAGATTAACCGTTAAAGTGGTCAACCATTAATAATTGATTGGTTTAGGTTTACGATATTAAAAACTGATTCTTTTGGTTTGATTAAAAAAATGGGATCATAGACCGATTAACCAAGCCACCCCTAACCAACATGTTGTTCTAAACTCGTACCTAGCTAGAGTAGTATGGTATTATAAGGTACTCACCATATATATATTTCAAATGAAAATTTATATATTATGTATGTGAAACTTTTAATAAAAAACACAACAACAACAATTATACTTTAAAGATAGAAACTCTGTTTATAAAAGTAAATTTTTATTATAAAAATCATTATAAATATAACTTATTTTATTAATTTTCTGCCGTAAAATTTTCTGCCACACATGAAGCAAACCAAACGTAACGTTTACGGAATTCCTGAGTCATTGAAGACGAAAATATAAACCACATGCCGTGTGTCCAAATGCAACTAGTTCAATCATTTTGGGAAAAATCCTATCCTACATGGGAGACCAAAAATATAAGCCACATTTCCAGCGTGGGTCTTCAATACGATGAAATTTGCGGTTGAAAATGACTGCAAGCATATAGTCTTTGCCAGCAATTTTGTTGGAGCCCAGCTATTGACATTTGCCAGGAACCATAGTCTCTTCCAACAAATTATTAAACCTACTGTGCGAAGTGTCGTCAGCAAATTCTACGACCGGATTTATCTGCTTTTTGGCATGTTGCATTTTCGTGGAATTTGGTCTCTCCTTTGATTGGTTAACCAAGACGCGGCTTTGAAAATCAGGAAAGAAAAATATTGATGAGGAGTAAAGCGAAAGGGCTCAAATTAGAATTCAACACGCTTATTTATTAGATGAATAGCTACATATGGACTATCTCCCATGCCAGATCACCTGCTGATTTTCCTTTTTTTCTTTTTTTTTTCCTTTCCTCAAAAATATATATAACTAGAATTTTTATTTTTATTTGTAATAAACCCATGTATGTGTGTGGGATCCAAAACCTAATAGAATTTGACTTAACTACAAGTCAAATTCGAGTAAAAATCGAACCAAATTCGAATTTTTTTTCTTGCAAGAAATTCAAGTAATATATAAATAGGTTTATTTCATCTACACTACTATGTGTAGAGATGGTTGGAGAGCTTCACTCTAAACTTTTTTAATTTTATCTATAGTTTTCTAGGAAAAAACTTAATTATCATGCTTAACTTAATTAACGGTTACTTTTCATATATTGGCATACTAATTAAAAGTTAAAATGTTATTGTATCCATTACTAGTGAAAATGTTGATACGAACACGAGGAACCTTAGGCGTAGAAACCTTAAGATCCAAACGATTCACTGATGGATTGAGCACAAGGATCATGTTGAACAAGCAAAGATAGAAACTTTGACCCCAATTGGGCATGCCAATTGAAACCACAGTTGTCAAAAGATCGGAACTTGATCGCAATCACACCTGTTGAATGGAACCAAAGTTATCAAAACACGGAGCTAGACCTTAATCGAACCTGTTGAATAGAACTTAAACTCTCAATCGCGAGTTC
This sequence comes from Combretum micranthum, assembly GCA_024138025.1. Lineage (NCBI taxonomy): Eukaryota > Viridiplantae > Streptophyta > Magnoliopsida > Myrtales > Combretaceae > Combretum > Combretum micranthum. The sequence goes on along the minus strand of JAMXBD010000266.1, from coordinate 1,226,326 downwards.
TTTCTCAAGAATTCAAGAAACTCTTACACAGGAGAAAATTCTCTCAAATATCATTCAACAATAATCTGTTCTTTTTTAATACAACCAACCCAACATATAAAACATAAAGGAAACTTAAAGGACATTAAAATAAATAAACTTTCGAACAAAAATACACCGATTGTGTACGAGGCCACACTGGCAGTGTAGAGTGAAGACCTTACCGGTGTTCAAGACTATGTAAAAGAAATTGCTACTGATAACTTTTCTAGACAAGTATACCAGTAGTGTTGGATTATACGCCGATGGTGTAGCTTGTAAAAACAAGGTCATTCGTAATTGACATTGTAGGGCAGGCAGTGTTGCTTGATTTTGAATGGATGCTGGTGGTGTTGGACTAGAACGCTGGGGTATAGGGCCGGTGTACAGGCTCTGCACTCTCTAATTTTTGATAGATTTTGAAAATCTGATGCGCGTTTTCCTTGGTCTCTATCATTCCCTCATTCTTTGGAAGGATTTGACCTCGAATCTTTAGCTTTACGATGCGAACTGGAGCTCTATTTTTGTGTGAAAACCTTGCATCATGTTTCCGCCTTTTATCATATGGCTTCATTTTCTTCTTGGTATGTTGCTGGACCTTCAGATTACTTTGCTTAACCTTCAAATCTTTTTTCCTATAAACTTAAAGCATCTACACTAGGAAACAAATGATTAAGCACAAGTGACTGCCGCCTCATAATCAGTGTATTATAAGTCTCACTTCCTCCTGCAACATCACTCACTGAATTTTCCTTGACTCTGAGTTCCTTTGCTATCCTCTATTGATCCTCATAAACTTCCAATAACTTAAGTGATGTTAGAACCACCTTTCTCTTGTTGAAAATAAAAGAGTATTTTCTCCACTTTGATGGCTTTGTAAAGCAATTCTTCCATTTCCACATAAGTCTGCAAGTCCACCACATCGACAATGTCCGGATTCAATCCTCCAATAAACCTAGCCATAGTTGCCTCTCGATCTTCTTCTACATTAGCCCTGATCATGGCCGTTTCCATCTCCTGATAATACTCGTCAACACTCTTGGAGCCTTAAGTTAAACCTTGTAATTTCTTGCACAAATCCCATTAGTAGTGACTAGGGATGAATCTCTTCCTCATCACCACTTTCATCTCCTCCTATGAGCTAATTGGTCTCTCTCCATACCTCTTCCTATTCAGAACAAATTGATCCTACCAGATATTGGCGTATTCAGTAAACTCCACTGCTACCAACTTCACCTTCTTCTCCTTAGAATACTTATGGCAGTAAAAAAACATGTTCAACCTTCCTTTCCCACTCTAGATACAATTCTAGGTCATTCTTGCCTTGAAAAGGAGGGATTTTCATTTGAATGCTACCCAAATTATTATCATGTTGTTAGGCCTTTCCTTTTCTTTTCATAAAACTGCTATCACCATACTCAGAATCCACTTCTTCCTTCCCCATATAAGATTTCTTCTTAACAGATTTAAATTTGCTAGAAGATGCTAAATCATCCAATCTCATTTTCAATTTCATAAATTGATCTTGCATAGCTTTCATGAACAATTTCATCTCACTACCAGTAATCTCTTTATCACCACTACTCATTTTTTTAAAACAGATCTCCCCACTCCAACAATTCATAGATTCAACAACTTCAATAAAAATTAGAACTATTTTTTTACACATTTTTTTTCAACAACAAATCAATCTCAACAAAAAGAAATAAAAGATAGGACAACTCCTGATTCAAGAAACCTTCGCTTTAATACCAAATGATACGCACACAAGGAACCCTAAGCGTAGAAACCCTAAGATCCAAACGATTCGTTGATGGATTGAACCCAAGGATCGTCTTGAACAAGCAAAGATAGAATCTTTGACCCTAATTGGACCCGCCAATTGAAACCACAGTTGTCAAAAGATTGAAACTTTGCCCCAATCACACCTATTGAATGGAACTAAAGTTATCAAAACACTGAGCCAGACCCTAATCAAACCTATCGAATAGAACCTAAACTATCAATCGCAAGTTCTTTCTCAAGAATTCAAGAAACTCTCACACAGGAGAAAATGCTCTCAAATATCATTCATCAATAATATGTTCTTTTTTAATACAACTAACCCTGTACCTAAAATATAAAGGAAACTCAAAGGACATTAAAATAAATAAAATGTTGGATAAAAATACCTCGACTGTGTACGTCGGCGGTATATGTGGCCACACCGACAGTGTAGAGCGAAGACCTTGCTAGTGTTCAAGACAATGTAAAAGAAGTTGCTACTAATCACTTTTTCCAGATAAGTATGCCAGTAGTGTTGGATTGTATGCCGGCGGTGTAGCTTGTAAAAATAAGGCCGTTCGTGATTGTCGTTGTAGGGAAGGTGGTGTTGCTTGATTTTGAACGAACGCCGGTGGTGTAGGGCTGACGTACAGGCTATGTACTCTCATTTTTGACAGATTTTGAAAATATGATGCGCGTGCGCCTTGGTCTCTATCATATGTTTCTTCATAACCAACACCAAGTTTTTGGTAAATCCTTTGGTGACAAGATGAGATTTGTATCTTACAATCTCATTTTTCTCTTTTTATTTTCGCTTAAATATCCATTTATACCCCCATTGGCTTTTATATATTAGGTGTTTCGATTACTGGTACAAGAACTTTGTGTTTTGTTAAACATTTCAATTCTTCTTTAATTGCATCCTTTCACTTTGGTTAACCATTTCTATGCATACACTCCTCTATATAGGTAGGTTCAAGATCCTCATACTCTTCCATAATATTGAGCGCCATGTTATATGCAAAAATATCATTAAACGTTTGTTTTACTTTAGGTCCATCACTTTCCTATCATGACATAATTTATTAATATCTCCCCATTTTCACTAATTTCATATACCTAAGCTCTTTATGGGATTCCAATTATGCCATGGAAATTCATCTCTTTAGGAGATTTTACATCCTTATCTTAACCATCTTTAACATTAGCTCTTTTTCTTTTTGAGGATTTTTATCTTTTAAATCAATTGCCTTCCCATGCTTCTAGTGTACCTTAGACTCATACATAGTAATGGGTTGTCCTTTAAGAATATCAATACTAATTGGTGCATTTATAGCTGGAATATGAGGATTTAATTACTTTCTTTGGGTCTGTAAATCCATTTGGTAATTTAGTTACTTTTTTTTTTAGAATTTTTATCTTTTAAATCGATTGGTCTCCACACTTTTAGTGTGCCTTAGACTCATATGCAATAATGGGTTGTCCTATAGGGACATCAATTCTAATTGGAGCATTTTCAGCTTGAATACAAGGATTCAGTTACTTTCTTTGGGTTTATATATCCATATGAGATTATATTTTCTATATGTTAGAGCTATATAATCCTTTGAGTTTATATCTTTGTGCGTTGTGGTGGATATAAGATTAGAGCTAGAATATCTAATATTATAGCTTTGTGTGTTGATAATGTACGATAAAATTTGCTACAAAAGTGATCTAAACAATAAAGATTATAAATTCTAAAAAAAGTCACATGTCGATTTCACTATTCATTAGAATGTATAAAATTGGTAGAATATTACAAGATAGTACAATTTTGGGAAAATTGTGAACGTGTAAAATCATATATCTAAATTCATAATTCTACTTATAATATGTATCTAAGTAATTTTACATCCATTTTAATTAAAAAACATATAAAATCATAAACTCATAAAATTGTACATTTAACTCGTGATTTTGACAACTATGAAAGAGATAATTCTTTTTCATATCTTGTCATATGTTACTTGAAATGTGGATACAATCTAACTATGAAAAGACATCAACAATAAAAAAAAAAAAAGAGATATTTCGCTGTTGATATATATCTTAATAGATATCTTGATTATGTAAATAAGGAAGAAGATAATAGAAAACCATAAATATTATAATAAAAAAAATCTCCTATATATATATATATATATATATTTCAATGGAACTTACTGATATAATTAAGACATTACAAGAAAACTGAGTTTTAGAGACAAAAAAATTATGTCTCTAAATGTAAATTTTCATTATAAAAACAACGTCGCTAATTTAATTTATAAAATTAATAGAATTACCTATTTTCCATCGCAAAATTTATGTCTTTAAAAGCTAGTTTTTTTGTAGTGAGATATGGATTTTTTAATTTATTTTTTCTTGCTTTTCCTTAATTTACTAATTTAAAATGTTGCTGCATATAATAAACAATTAAGATTATAAAAGGAATTGTATAAAATGATGCAACAAGATATTTTAAAATATATAAATTAAGTGAATTTTAAAGAAAACAAATTTAGAGATTATTTTTTTACAATTAATATTGTTAATTCATCCAAGTCAAATTACAAGGTCTATTTGTTTCATTATATTCTATTTATTTTAATATCATATTTTTATTGTATTCAAACGTATGTTCGTAAAAAAATAGATATTAATAAAAAACCAATAATCTTATTCATAAACAAACTAAATAAATATGATATAGATATAATATAAATGAGTTATAGATACAATATTAATAAATACCAAACAATCCAAACAAATCCTAATTTTTGCAAGCATAACTCAGGGGAAAAAAATATATATAAATCAATCAATTTATCCCCATAAAGCTGCAGTTAATGCATTGATGTGACTTATTAATGTCTACCTGTGGATTCATTTAGTATAAGTCCTTATGTAGGGACACCATTAAGCATGAGGACCCCTTATCAAAGGAAGAAGAAAAAAAAAGGAAAGATGACACCATAATTTGGCGAGCTAGACTTTTTTTTTTTTTCCGATCGGGTCCTAAAATATATAGATATTAGATTAAAATAAATATCATAATTAGAATATTAATTATGTTCATGATTGAATATAGTATAAGTGGTTGGATAATGAACGAGACCATAAAATTTCTCATAGTTATAATATTTGCTATATGGTACTAGATTACAAAGGCTTTAAAGGAATATATATATATATATATAATTATATGTGATTAGTCTCATATTGTTAAAAAATAAAATCGTTCTTCTGATACGACTATGTATAAGGAAATCATGTATATTCTTAAAATACATTTATTTTCTTGCATTTTGTGTTGTTTTTAACAACATATTAAATATTATGAATAAATAATAATTTATTTCCACCTATATAGAAAATTGTTTAAATATCTTTAAATTTTATTAATTTTGCATTAGTTTTTAATATATATTTTTTCTTATATTGCTACTAAAATTTAACTTTTCTTGCATTTTGTGTTGTTGTTAACAAAAATATCAAGTGCACATAGATCGTGGCTAAAATTGTCTAAAAATTTAACTTTTCTTATATTACTATCAAGTTCTTTAAGCGGCCAATTGAGCATGGCAACTCCTTAATTGCAGATGCAGATATATCTAAACGAGTCAATGACATCAAACCTCTAATGGATTTTGAAGGATTCTTTAAGGAATAACAATTAACTAGATGCAACTCCATACAAGTTCTATCAACTATATGAGTTTCATCCATGAGAAGTTCTATTAATGATTCCATACAAGTTAGCTCTTTTGGTAAATTGTGTAGTCTACAGCAACGTCTCAAATCTAGGTGAACTAAGTGCTCTAACATATCAATGGACTCATTAGTCTCAACCAAAGCATAACACACCTTGAGAATCGATTGTTCCAATTGTTGGTAGGATGAAAAATCAAGAGTTTTGACTAAATTTGAACATCGTGGTTGACGCAGCATGGAAAGCGTAAAGATAAATATGATCAACACACTGGTTGAAATCACAAGAACACAATTACACACAAGCAATTATTTAGAGAAAACTTTCCCAAAGTTTTATAATTTGATATGAAAATTATGTTTAAGTTAACAAGAAACTAGTTTGCAACTATTTATACTATGAAATAAGAGCTCTAAAAAGATAATTCGTAAAAGATATAGACAAGAAAAAGGCTGCTACAAAGCTAACTGCTTTGGAACCGGTCTTGCAAATTCATCCCTTGCTGGACACTAAGAAAGTCGGCCCAAGGCCGGCGGCTCAAACTTCTAAAGTAGGCGGCCTAGCTTTCAAAGCTGGTAGCTTACTATCGGCTTACATCATCTTCAAAGGCCGATAGCCTTTGCTCTCACGTCTCTTGAGTTGCCTCTTCGACAATTCTAACTTGTTGAAATACTTCTAAGCTAACTTAGTTGTATCATTCTCTCCTACCTGCAAAGAACTCGACCCCGAGTTCTCATTTGGATATAAAGATCTGTCATTAGAGTGGAAAAGAAATAAGTTAGCAACGTTGAAAGTTTTCAAGATCCCCATGCTGTCAGGTAGGCCAACTACATATGCATGGTCGTTGATCTTCCGCAATATTTGATACGGGCCATACTCCCTAGGTTGCGGCTTACTGTATTTCCTAACTAGAAATTGCTCCTTTTGTAAAAGCACCATCACCTGATCCCCTACTAAAAATAATCGCTACTTTTGATGCTTGTCTGCACTTGCTTTGTATTTGTCATTGGCTTTCTCAATCTTTTCTTTGATTTTAGCTGTAGTGATTTGCCAAATTTCTGCCATATGTCTAGCTGGTGTACTAAACTCAGATGACCTTGGTAACTTCACCAAATCTACGGTATGTTGTGGTATTTTGGTATGAACAATAGAGAATGGAGACCTCCCAGTGGTCCTATGAACTGAACTGTTGTAGGCAAATTTAGCTTGAGCTAGAGATAAGTCCTACAGCCTTGGCTTCTCTCCACAAATGCTTCTAATCATATTACTAAAGGTCCTGTTGGTAACTTCGGTTTGTCCATCCGTTTGTGGATAAGTTGTATTGCTGTAATTCAACAATGAGTCAAACATGTGCCAAAGTATCTTCCAGAAATATCTCAAGAATTTTGTGTCCCTATCTGATGTGATAGACTTTGGAACCCCATGTAGTCGTATGACTTCTTTAAAAAACAACCTGGTAATAGATTGAGCGTCAACAGTCTTCTTACTTGGAATAAAATAGGCCATCTTAGAAATCCTATCAACCACAACAAAAACAGAGTCAGCACTTCATTGGGTACGAGGCAAACCTAAGATAAAATCCATGGATAGGTCCTCCAAGATGTTCTCAAATACTGGTAATGGCATGTACAACCCAATTCTGAGACTGCCCCTTGGATGTCTAGCAAACATAACATCTCTGCACAATCTTCCCCACATCCTTCCTCATTTGGGTCCAATAATACTTATCAGCCACTGCAACAATAGTTTTATCTCTACTTAGATGTCCAACCAGTCCTGCTCCATGCAAATCCCTAATAAGCTTCTCTTTCAATGATGATTCAGGGATACATAGTTGGTTACCTTTCATCAAATAACCCTCATGTATGTGATAATCCTCACAATGCTCCCTAATGTCACACTTTTCCCAGATCTCCTTAAAATCAAAATCCTCTGCATAGAGTTCTTTATTCTGTTCAAATGCCACAATCTTAGTACTCATCACTACTAATACATCTGCCCTCCAGCTTAAGGTATCAACTACTTTGTTTTGAGCTCCAGATTTGTGCATCAATTTAAATGGGAACATTTGCAAAAATAGGATCCATCTTGCATGCATATCCTTACTGATTCGTGTCTTGTTACTCAGATGCTTCAAAGCTCCACAGCCTGAGAATAAAATAGATTCTTTTCCTACTAGATAGTGTTCCCACATTCTTAAAGCTCTCACCATTAGGTATAATTCTTTATCATATGTCGACTAGCTCCTCTTAGCATCACGTAGCTTTTCACTATAGAAAGCAACTGGTCTTTTTTCTTGAGATAACATAGTCCTTATTCCTACTTCACTGGCATCATAGTTTACTTCAAATAACTTCTCAAAATCAGGAAGCCCTAATACAGGAGCACTACAAAGCTTCTCCTTCAATACAACAAAACTACTCTCTGTTTCCTTATCCCACTGAAATCTTCCCTTCTTTAGGCACTTAGTCAAAGGAGAAGCAATAACACTGAAGTGCCTAATAAATCTCCTATAAAAGCTCGCCAACCCTAGAAAACTCCTCAACTCAGTTACAGTTTTAAGAGTAGGCCACTCACTTATAGCCTTTACCTTTTCGTCATCCATAATTATACCATCACCACTAATAAGAAAACCCAGAAACAACAATCTCTTCACCATAAAAATATACTTCTTCATATTTGCATACAACTTATTTTCTAGTAGCACAGTCAAAACACTTCTAAGATGCTCTAAGTGCTCTCCCTTAGACTTACTATAAATCAGAATATTGTCAAAACAAACTACAAAAAATCATCCAATGAAAGCTTTTTAACCTAATTCATAACCCGCATGAAAGTACTGGGAGCATTGCTGAGGCCAAAAGACATCATTAACCATTCATACTGTCCCTCCTTAGTCTTGAAGGCTGTCTTCCATTCATCCCTGGGTCTAATTCTGATCTAATGGTAACCACTCCTCATATCCACCTTAGAAAAGACAATTGCTCCACTCAGTCTATCTTGCTTCTTTCCTTTGCTTATTAAATATAGAGTTACAATTGTAAAAGGTTTTCTTCACTAATGCTGCCACGGATAAGCATCGAACATTCTTTATAACTGAATTGAAACTTTCAACCATATCTGCTGTACCAATTCCAAATCTTACGCCTTCATCATACGATAAAATCCACATATATGGAGGCAACTCGCGAAAATATCGTGATGTCCAATGACTCCTTTGAAGTGCTACATTGAAGTATCTATGGAACTTTCTACTCTGGGTTTGGTAGGCTACTCTTCTTACTATTTCCTTACATTCGTTACTTTTAGCCTTCGAATTGAAGTTGCTAGCAATATGCCAGACACACCATAGACAAGGCCAACCTCTAGGCCATATAGCATTCTCACCTTCTACCGCACTCTTAATACCGGCATGCCGGCCTGATATCAAGCAGATGTTGGATCGGTCTTTGATAACGAGTTCCAACACTTTCGCAAGGAACCAACTCTATGTGTCCACTTTCTCCTCATCAACAAGAACATATGCCAATGGGATTATATGATTTGCCCCATCTACTGCCACCGCAATGAGCAATTTGTGCTTGTACTTGCATATAAGAAGGTGCCATTAACTGTAATCACAGGTCTGCAATGAATTAATGGATATAAGTTAGTTAGTAGATATTAACCATACATAAATAAATTCAATCATGTTTACAAAACATACCTGCAGTACTGGAAAGCTTCGATGCAAGGACCGAATGCCTAAAAAAGCTTGTCTAGGAACACGCATCCTGCGGTATCTGAATCAACGGTTCGCCACTCAAGCTTTGTTCCTGGATTTGCCTCGTTATTGCATTAAGTAAATAAGGGAGCTCTACATATGAATCTTCCCAACTTCCATACACCTACTCAATAGCTTTTCTCTTCGCCTCACGAATTCTCTTTATATGAATAAGATACACAAACTGTTTTAAGATATTCAATTTGAGGTCCTTAGCCCTCACATCTGGAGAATTACGGATCTCCATTATGATGCTCCTTGACATGCTGGTGAAATCCAACTGAGAGTGATAATGTCCAATGATTTCATCCGAGCAGGTGTGGGGTCCTTCATACTTAGTGATGTGAAACCACCCACCATGTTTCTTATAACTGCCTCTAAGTCTCCACTTACAACCTTTGTTATAGGTATCAATACATTTAACTGCCCATGATTTTGGGTTCAAGTCCACCACCTTGAAATTGTAATGATTCATTATGTGTCACATTTTAACTGCCCATATGAGATGGTCTTTTGTCTCAAATCGCATCCCAACCTTAAATTCATCGCTGAAGCTCCAATTCCCAACACTCATTTTCTGCTCATCATCATATACAGCATAACCACTACCAACTTCATCATTGAAAAAGGGTACTGGCACTGAGCTCCTTACTGCATCAACGTCAGTAGGAGAAATGAAGCAGTACCAATCATTTCTCCTTGGTTGTACCCCCAGAAAAGCATACTATCAGAGAAAAACTTCGATGTTATGATTTCCATCATCATCATAGTCGTCAGTTGATTCACTTGTTGAAGAGTCTTGCATGGCATCGGTATCATGACCACCTATCGAAGTGGGTGCACACATTTCCACCTGTGTGCTGCCTATTGTCTAAACTGGAGTGGAGTTTGAATCTACCAACCCATTGCTCCTAATATTTTTATCATTGCCTATTTCCCCTGCAAGTGCATGTAACAATGCATTTTCAAATATATGCACATAAACAACCACTAACTCTTTTGTGTACTCCAACATCTCCTGTGCAGCATCATCATCGTCACTACAATAATATCATAACGTAGCGTCCTATCTCCAATACCTACCTTATGATATAGATCCACCCGATGTGTACACCTATTTACCTTCGGTCTATTACAAATGATGTCCAGCATTTACTCATACGTAGAGTTCCTATTAACACTGACCATAGCTACCGGCCATAACCAAAACCATCCTCCCTTGCATAATATTGCCATGAGCGTACTGTACAAACTTCGCCTTATCAATTTCCTCACCAACCTTGCCATCTCATAAAAATAACTTGAATGCATGAAATTTGCAATATCATACTTATGAATCGAACTCCCCTAATATTTAACATAACTACCAATGCTACTATATATAACCCAGTCTTCTAATAGTATATTGACATGGTGTATGAACAAAATCAGCAAAAGAAGTGAATGATATGGCTTTATCTTTAAACTTAAAATTAATATTACTAATTTCTAATCTACTTTATTTGTATGACTTTATATAGAGTTAATTTCTCCTTTCACGTAAAATTTTAAATGTTGATTTCTATCACTAATTTATAATCTAATTTATATAAAATTAAAATTACTAATTTCTAATAAATTATAATTTTAAATGTTGATTTCTATTACGTAAAATTTTGCCTTTTTTCAACAAACCTATCTATCATATTAAATTCTCATAATTAATATATGAACACATAGACATACAAAAAAAATTGAACTTTAAGTATAACAATCAATATGCGCACAATTCACACAACCAATATTCGATAATGTAACATCGAAAATTAAAAAAAATTGCAAAATGTCAGAATCTTACAACAACCAGTATTTTAACAACACATACAACGAATATTCAACAATTTAGCATCAATAATTCAACAAAAATTTTGAAATTTGAGAGCTCATACCACAAATCGTCACCGTTCGTTGTTCTCTTGCTTCTTCTTCAATGTTTGGTGATCCAAAATCACTAATAGACGGAGCTAAGTGCGCTCATTCAACTCGAAATTGGGAATTGGGGTTAAGGTTTCGAATTAAGGGTTAGGATTTTGAAAGTACAAATGGCGAAGGAAGAAGGAATGGGAAAGAAGGAGGTCTATCGAGGGTTTTAGGCTTGTAGACCTCGGTGACCTCGTCTCTTTAAGAGACGAGGTCAAGTTGCCTAAAATCGAGATTATTTTGATCCCGATGGCAAATTTGTAATTTTTTTAAAAAACAATAATATTTTTTTCCTTTCCTCTGGGCTCAATGAGACTAGATGGTATTTCTGTTTTATTATTATGGAATATTTATTTATTTATTTTATAAAAAATTTATTAAAATAATATACATTTTATATTATACTGAATAGATAAAAAAATTATTTATTTATTTTACTAGAAGAATAATTATTCTTGACCGATAAATATATTTTATTTTAAAAATATCACTAACTATAAAATAAAAAATTAGTGCATGTGTATATAGTCTTTTATTTTTAAAGTCGAGCATTTAAGTATTGTCTTCAATGACATATTTTCATACATCCGTCTAACAATTTTGTCCATGACAAAGGAATAAAATATATACAATTAGAAAAAACACATGTAAGAAAATATAGAAAAGGAAAAAATTGCATTGCTCACAAAAAAAAAAATAAAACTCGAAAATCCAATTTTTACTAACAGTCCTAATTTATGGTACTTAAAATCCTGTAGTAAAATAAAATATTGTTTTTAAGACAATTTTAGGTATCATAAAATTGAGATTAATGTTTAAAAATTGGTATGTTTCGAAGTTTTAAAGAGAAAACTCTATTTTTTTATTATTATTTCCGTTACTGTAAATGAGCAAGAATTCTCACTTTCTACCGCATTATAGTTTTCGAATGCTTTATAATATTTAATGCTAGATTTATTTTTTGTTAATTATTGTAGATGTATGATTCAAGTGAAATAGTCACGTGTGTGATGTTTGAGTATCATGTTACACATGACCTATGAAGAGTGACACATAATGACACGTCAAAGGTGGTCAGGAGAGAAGTAGAATAGGGAGGAGGAGTATGCAATATTAATCACCTCAAACGCTCTCATAACTGGTAAAGAAGCTATCAAGCATCGAATCCCACAAGTAATAATAAACCTCTGGAGATGGAATTTTGGCAGCACCTCAATGTTTCTATTTGGTTTCTCACTTGTCCAAATAAGGAGGGACTTGAGATATTTACGAAACTTGGCCATCAACATTATCTGTTGGGTCATGTCATTTAGTGCTTGAGCTAGACTAAGAAATATTGGAGGACAAACAGAACTGGTCCAACGAGCTATACTCAAAGTCTATCCTATCAAATTTCTCTTGATCATCCTAATAAAATTAACTAAATTTGTTGGGCTCTGTTACAAAGCCCATGAGTCAAAACCCAAATAATTAAATAATATATATATATATATTTTAAGCCTATTTACATTTTACCTCCCAATCAAAATTCTCTTGATGGAATTAAGTATTTTGGACATTGCTTCCATTTATGCATAAGTTGATCAATGTTTGGCGCATAATGTTGCTAGGTGCTTTTACAGAGTTAAGGACTCCACATGTTGTAGATGAGCCATTGAGTAAAAAGTGAGTGTCGGTACTATAACTAACTCTATTGCATATATTTTCATCGTAGTGCATAAACTTGCATCACCATCTTAGTTGCGCACATCACATTGTATTTCTTCGAATGAATTTGCCCTCACGAGACCAATTGATATCTATATTAGTAGTGGAATCCATATTGTGAATATAAGTCTCTTTACATGCTAATGGGTCTCATCATAATGATAGAATAGTCAAGAGTAGGCAAAGAAAAAGCAAAATAATTTTTCTTGATAATAAATGTGTCATAGGCCCAATACTCCATAAGAAATGATCATTTTTACTTCATAAAATTGGCAAATGGTGCCGTGGTTTGGCCCTTCCAAAGTAGTCTCAAATAATATATATATTTTGCATATTATGGGTCTTGTGACTCCATGTCTGCAAAAGCTTATTTCCTTTTAAAATTGAGTCATCATAAAATTTAGAGAAATTCATCCACTCCCTTCACATGTGTAAATGGTTTCATAGTTTCTTAGTAGATGTGCTTGTTCGGATATATTCATCGTATAATTTCTAATAAAAGAGAGCGCATTACATTTGCTGAATTTATAGACACACATATATTTTTTTTTTTTCGGTGATGAATAGAATCTTCCCAAAATATTGTTAAATCTTCAACAATAAAAAAAAAAAATTCTTAGCAATGATGAAATCTCTTCATAACATCTATACAGATTTTCAATAATTAAGAAAATCTTCATAATACCTTATTAAATCTTCAGCTTGCCACATCTTCACACCATATCATTATCTATAACTCTTTTGATTTAGTGACAACATAAATCTCCCACCAACTGGATATAATAAGATATATATATATATATATATATATTAATAAGTTTCCTTCATCAACTCACAGGTGATATACACATCAAAACACATCTACAACTTGGATAATATATGTATATATGTTTTTTGGGATAGATATTATATTGACAAAAGGCTGAACAATAAAAACCCTTTATGCCCATACGAATTCACGTAACCGATCCCAACGATTTGGCTTTTTTCAGGCAGATACAGACACTTTTTCAAACTTTTTGCTAACAAATTATTTATCAAGAAATAGATATAGATAAAAAAAAATTGACAGTTCTCATCAAAAGATCAAATAGAACAAATATAGATAAAATTTAGATGCAAATCGAATATATTTACATATATCATTTTTAAAAAGATACAGACACAGATGAAAAACAGACAATCCAAACAGACCCTTAAATCCATTAAATCTATGTTAAAATCTTCTGATTGACGAAGGCCATAGAGTGTTCTTGGTTGCTGATTATTTCCAGGAAACATCATGATGAAAAAGGCGTGGAGTTGAGTGGCCGCCAGGAAGGGAAAAAGGCTCAAAATTCAGAAAGTAAAAGCAATTAATTATATGACCTTGACTTGCATGTCAGTTGGTGAGTGCAGGGGTCGTTTGAATATAATTTTAAATCACAGCAAATAGGCTTTGGCATTTAGAATCAAACATTTAAAAATATTGACATATTTTTACTTTATCACATCCCAATTTACTTAAAATATTGAGGATGTAATGATGATTACGCCTCCTAAAAACTAAAAAATAATTATTATCATAATTAATAATACATAAATATGATAATGATGCTACAGATCTAAAAGATGCTAAACATAAAACAAAGCAATCATTTTTGACATAATATTACAATATAAGCATATGATATGAAATATTAATATTATAAAAAGGTGATTTAAGATATTCGAAAAAAAATAAACCAAAACTCCCCCCGGTCTTTGGTCTTTTTTATTGTGCGTGTCGGTAAAAAAGTTCACTGCAACTTCTGCGGAAGAATCCTTACAAAATACTAGTAAAGGATGGTTCTTCCTTGACTTGCTTTATATCTCATTGCGTTTTGTTCGGTTAACTGCTCCCACTTTCACAAGGCATAGAAAATTACAAGGAAAAGCAAGATTGCAGAAAAAGAGAAAAAGACGGAAGCTGAGTGAAATGTGAAAAGAACAGTGAAAAAAGGGAGAGAGAGGAAGCGACAGAGTGAGGGAAACGAGGTGAAATTGTTTGGGGACCACTTACTATTTGGTGACGTTTTTGGTTGATATTAGTGAGAGAAAAAGAGGTGAAAATTGTTTTATGGTATTTTCATTTAGGAGTCCATGAAGTTGTGTGCTAAAAAATCAGTTAATGGATCTAAAAGGAAATTATACTAGAATGCAAAGTGAGAAAAAACATTATGAAGCCAAGATGTAATAGAAAAAATGATAAAGATATATATATTATATATATATAAAAGAAAGTTGCAAATTAAAAAAAAAGTGTGAAAACTCATGTTATGCATTGATGACCAACCATTGAGTCTATATACTGTAATTTTGTCTTCCACTCACGTGGGTTTATGAAAGGATATACTTTTCATCCATACTTAGTATTTAATGTGTAGATAATTAAAAAAGATAAATCATAAATATATTCCCAACTCTATTCATCAGCTATAGATCATGCTCTACTAGTAAATCTCTAACAAATATTTTATCTCTTAGAAACATTTGAAAAAACCATCAACTATTTTAATTCATGTTGCAAACCGGGAGAATATATGACCTATACGTGAACATTTGAAAATGGTGAAAAATCAATTAGAAAAATGGGCAAACATTGATGAATAAAAATATATCTTTTTCCAATAATAAAGTTACTAATATAAGTTTAGAGATTTAACTTCACTTTTACAAATTGAATTGCTATGAAGTTGTTCTTACTTAAAACATGTGCTTATACTTTTCTCTTGCGTTTTCAATTAGGGCCTTGAAAGTGTGATAGTACTCAAATGAATGATAGATTCTACGACTTGTAGAAAAATTTTTAGGGACCAATATTTTCCTTTTCTTATTGCTCTCGTGCTTATTTTCGATTTTATGCTATCGATTATGGAGTATGAAAAAATCAAGAAGTAAATATAATTATACACTTTCATAAGTTAAGCATAAGTACTATTTGTCAAATAAAACATCAAATATTTGTAATTAATCATAATGACCACAATGACCACAACCGTTATATAGCTTAGAGATTTGTAACAATAACAAATAGTGGTCCTTTAAACCAAAAGAGATGGATGCAAAAAGCTCTAAAAATAGGGACTATATTAATATTTTTTGAGTTATATTCAGAAGTTAAAACATTATTATTATTCTTAGTATCTTAATAAATAACTATCATTAGGTTTTCTTGTATATTAGCTATTTTATTTTAGTGTTGCAATCACGGTTGAATAGGAATCTGAACCTTTAGATCATCGATTAGACAAATTCCATTAGAATTAATAACGAAATCATATGATTTCCCCTAACAAAACATCATAAAGATTTTATATTATTTGGTATCATGTTTGTGGTGTATATGAAAATCAAGCAACAAACTAAATTTTAAACCATTTGGTTCAATCGAGAATTTGGTAGATAGCATTAAGGTAAGAGCCCATGAATATGGGCATATATCCATACAACTAAAGGGATTTTCACCATAGAAAGAGTATATTTAAATCTCAATCCTCTAATTCATGGTCAGTAACTTGGTATAAATTAAATACATATAGCTCCACCTATTGATGTTTTCCCAAACATAAACTATTGGGATGTTATTAGGGATTCAAACTGTAAATGGGTTGTTGGTTTTGCAAAACCTATTGGTAGGTGGTAGATTGGATATTATAGGTGCTTTGTACAGGCAGTGTTATATGGAGTTTCGTTTTACTTGTAAAACATATGAGTTGGGTGGGATGAATGTTTTATTGTCCTAGTATTAGTTCCAATTGTATCCCCATCAATTACAATATAATATATCTGTGAATTAAATAACTTAGGATAGCATTAACTATTAAGATAGTAAAATGGAGACAACAAATATCCATCTAGTCGGATGGAATACATTAATATTGTGAAAGATAGAATAGTAGGCATAGAGATAAATAGGCAACAAACGCAAATGATTTTTTTTTTTTCATGTCTTCTTTTGTAATTTGAACCAGAGTTATCTTCTTTTGGCATGAACAAAGGTTTGCGTGAACAAATTGTAATGGAACAATGGCTTTTTAGTATTTAATCCAATGATTATCACTTCTCTAGTTCTCTCCATCAATAAGAAGAATTTGTATTAACATGGATATTGGCTTTTCCATCAAAAGTTCAATACGCAATGTCTCAAATTTTTCACAATTATTTTTATTGGCTTGTTGCATTTGGATATCATCTAATATTAAATTAGGTTATTTGTGTCATAATAATAATAATAATAATAATAATAATAATATTATTATTATTATTATATGAAGGAAGAGGAGGTACAGATTATAAATGGTTTATTATTGTTCAATTTATTATAATTATATCAATTTGTGTACCAATCACTATGGTATTAAATAAATTAATTTCATAATATACCATAAACATGGTAAAAACTTCTCCATGATTTTAGCTATATAAATGCATATCATTTATACACATATAATAAGTTGTTCAGCTCTCCATATAATAACAAATCAAATTTAAATTTTCAAGAAACCTTTCAAACTCATCCATTCCTTGCAATCATTATCATTCAGTATCACTAAGGTTAGGTAAACTTCTAGCACATTTTAGTGCATATTTTGCTCTGTTGTGTGCAATCTCCTTCTTGGACTTTGATGTCCCTATTCCACAAGTTGATCACTTACAAACACATGAAAAGTTGTTTTTTCTTTCCATAAATCCACAAAGTTCAACTTCAGTTTTCTCTTATCGTATGCTTCATGTAACTCGGTAACAAGGTGGATGTCAAGTGTTTTGGACCAATTATGAGCTCCAATAAGTCCCTAAAGACTTAATATACTACCAATTAGTATAGTCATGGACT
Source organism: Combretum micranthum (assembly GCA_024138025.1). Taxonomy (NCBI): domain Eukaryota; kingdom Viridiplantae; phylum Streptophyta; class Magnoliopsida; order Myrtales; family Combretaceae; genus Combretum; species Combretum micranthum. The sequence continues at coordinate 1,208,527 of JAMXBD010000266.1, read as the reverse complement.
TCAACAAACAAATAAATATAAATAAATAAATAAAATGTAAATGCTTGATATAAGAATTTTTCACAAAGAATATATGATGCAATCACATGTATAAAAGAAAAATATTTACATGATTTGTCCAGTTAATTCTTATAACCCAACTATAAACTATAAATTGATGATTAAAAAATCTTTTTACACATTCTTTTACATTAAACTACCCAATAATCGTGTTGAGTCATGTCTCTGCGTGTCAAACTTTGCATGTCGCATGCTTTTGCATGCATGACAAATTGTGTCCTCATGCCGTGTTTTGCATTTTTTTTCCTTGCTTATCGTACCGTGTTTGCTAATATATTCGAGGGACATATCACGTGCCTCCCGCATGCTTCTATGTGCCTTGATTGGGTCTACTCGAACATAAACTGTAATGTTTTTTCGTTATTTCTAGCTCGCATTTTTTTCTCTATGGTTATCAAAATTTACATTATTGACATTACCTTCAAAAAAATTATAATGTAAATATGACAAATAAATTTTATAAACAAATATCATAGACACAGTAAAACTTTCTACCATGATTTTAGCTATACATATGAGGATCATTTACACACATGTAATTAGTTGTTCAAACCCTCCATAAAACTAGAAATTTTGACTTTAAATTTTCATAATGCCTCTCAATCCCTATTCACTCCTTGTAACCATTATCATCCTCAATTTCACTAAGGTTAGGTAAACTTCTAACATAGTTTAGTGCCTCTTTTGCTTCACTATTGTGTGCAATGTCCTTCTAGGGTTTGTGTATGTCCCTATTCCCACAAGTTGATCATTTACAAACACATGGACAGTTGTTGTTTCTTTCCATATATCCATAAATTTCAACTCTAAGTTTCTAGCATGGATCATATAACTTGGTAACGGGGTAGGCTTCAAGTGCCTTTGGACCAATTATGGGTTCCAAGAAGTCTCTAAAAACATAATATATTTCCAATAAGTATAGTCATGGACTTTTAATAATCAAATAAAAAAAGAATAAATAAATGGTACATGCTTGATATAACGAATTTTCACAAAGATTATATGATGTAGTCACTTGTTTAAAAAAAAAAAAATATGTGTATGATTTGTCCAATTAACTCTATATAATCCAACTATAAACTATAAATAGAAAATTGAAAATCTTTTACACCACATTCTTTTTATATTCAACTAGCCATAGTAAACGCGTTGTGTTATGCCATCTGCGTGTAAACTTTACTTGTCACTTGCTTTTATGTGCCTAACCAATTCGTGCTCACATGCCGTGTTTTGCATGCTTTGTGTACCCTTGCATACCATGCTATGACATCCCACTTATTCGAGTGACTTCCATATATCTCCCATGTGCCTTTAATTGGGTTCTTTTCACACAAACTACATGTTTTTCTTTTTATTATTTCTAACTTGCATTTTTTTTCTATAGTTATCAACATCTACATGATTGAAATTAACTTAAAAAAAATTTACAATGTAAATGTGATAAATAAATTTTACAAACAAATATCATAGATGGTAAAAATTTCTACCATGATTTTAGCTGTACATATGCAGATCATTTACGCACATGTAATAAGTTGTTCTAAAGCTCCATGAAACCACAAATTTCAACTTTAAATTTTCACGACACATCTCAATTCCTATTCATTCTTTGTAACCATTATCATCCTCAATTTCACTAAGGTTGAGTAAACTTATAACATAGTTTAGTTGCAATCTCATTCTCAAACTTGTGTACATCCCTATTCCCATAAGTTGATCATTTGCAAACACATGGAAAAGTTGCTTTTTCTTTCCATAAGTCAACAATTTTCAACTTTAGTTTTCTTTTCTCACATGGTTCATATAACACGGTAACAGGGTGGACTTCAATGTTTTAGACCAATTATGGGCTTCTAGAAGTCCTTAAAAAAATAATATATTCCCAACAAGTATAGTCATAGGCTTTAATAAACAAATTAATAAATAAAAGAATAAATAAATCGTAAATGCTTGATATAACATTTTTTTCACAAATAATATATGATGCAATCACATGTTTAAAATAAAATATTGGTATGATTTTTTCAATTAACTATATGACACAACTATACACTATAAATTGATGATTAAAATCCTTTCGCCACATTCCTTTTTACCATTTAACTAGCTATTGTAAAAGCATTGTGTATGCGTCCACGTGTCAAATTTTGCATGCTTTTGTGTGCTTGGCTCATTTGTACACAAGTGCTATGTTTTCTTGCTTTTTTTCCTTATGCTCCATGCCTTGTCGGCCTATTCATTCGCATCACGTGTCGCATGCCTCCTGTGTGCCTTTAACTATGTCTACTTTGACACAAATTGTATATGTTATTTCCAACTCGTGTCATATTTTACAATATTGAAATTAGCTTTTAAAAAATTATAACGTAAATATGAAAAATAAATTTTTACAAACAAATATCATAGATATGGTAGAAATTTCTACCATGATTTTCGCTATACATCTGCAGATCATTTACACACATGTAATAAGTTATTCGAACCATCCATGAAACCAAAAATTTCAACTTTAAATTTTCATGACACCACTCAATTATTCCTATTCATTCATTTTAACCATTATCATCCTCAATTTCACTAAGGTTAGGTAAACTTCTAACAATGTTTAGTACATTTTTTGCTTCTTTGTTGTGTGCAGTCTCTTTCTTCGACTTGTGTATGTCTCTATTCCCACAAGTTGATCATTTACAAACACATGGAAATTGCTTTTGCTTTCCACAAATCCACAAATTTCAGCTTCAGGTTTCTCTTACCTCAAGTGCTTTTGGACCAATTATGGGCTCCAAGAAGTCCTTAAAAAACATAATATATTCCCTATAAGTATAGCATGGACTTTAGTAAACAAATAAATAAATAAAAGAATAATGCTTGATATAACAAATTTTCAGAAAGAATATATGATAAAGTCACATGTTTAAAACAAAAATATTTGTATAATTTATTTAATTAAGTCTTTATAACCCATCTATTAGCTATAAATTGATGATTAAAAATCTTTTACACCACATTCTTTCTACCATTCAACTAGTCATTATAATCGCATTATGTCATGCTTTCCGTGCGTTAAATTTTGCAAGTTGCTTGCTTTTGCGTATATAATGATTTTGTGCTTGCATCGTGCGTATTGTGCCGTGCTAGCTCATTTATTTGAGTGATGTGCTGCATGCCTCCCATTTTTGACTCCCATGTGCCTTTAATTATGTTTGCTTTGATGCAAATTGTATAGCTTTATTTTTTGTTATATGTAACTTGCCGTTTTTTTCTTTTTATGTTTATCAGATTTTACATTATTGAAATTAGCTTTAAAAAATTTATAATGTAAATATGACAAATAAACTTTAGAAGCAAATATCATAGACATGTAAAAATCTCTACTACGATTTTAGCTATACATATGCATATCATTTACACACATGTAATAAGTTGTTTGAACCCTCTATTAAACCACAAATTTCAACTTTAAATTTTCATAACACCTCTCAATCCTTGCAACCGTTATCATCCTCAATTTCACCAAGGTTAGCTAAACTTCTAGCATAGTTTAGTGTCTCTTTTGCTTTTCTATTACGTGTAATCTCCTTCTGGACTTGTGTATGTCCATATTCCCACAAGTTGATCATTTATAAACATGGAAAAGTTGTTTTTTATTTTCATAAATCCACAAATTTCAACTTTAGGTTTCTCTTATCGCATGTTTCATAACCCGATAACAGGGTGGACTTCCAAGTGTATTTAGACCAATTATGGGCACCAAAAAGTCCCAAAAAACATAATTTAATCCTAACAAGTATAGTCATCAAATTTATGAACAAATAAATGAAAAAAATAAAGAATAAACAAAAGGTACAAGCTTGATATAACAAATTTTCACAAAGAATATATGATAAAGCCATATGTTTAAAACAAAAATATTTGTATGACTTGTTTAGTTAACTCTCTATATCCCAACTCTAAACTTTAAATCGATGATTAAAACTCTTTTACATCACATTCCTTTTACCAACAAATAGCCATCGTAATTGCGTCATATCATGCCATTTGTTAAACTTTGCATGCTTTGTAGGTCTTGTGCTTTTGTGTGCTTGACCCATTTATGCTTACGTGCTATGTTTTGCGTGCTTTTTTTTTTCTTGCGCACCGTGTTGTGACGACTCGTGTATTTTCATGACATGTCGAATGCCTCCTACATGCCTTCCGTGTGCCTTTAATTGGGCTGCTTTCACACAAACTATATAGTTTTCTTTTTTTTTTTTTTTTTTTTGTATTTCTAACTTGCCATTTTTCTATAATTATCAAAATTTACATTATTGAATTTAGTCGTAAAAAATTTACAATGTAAATATTACAAATAAATTTTACGAGCAAATATCATAGACATGATAAAGATTTCTATCACGATTTTAGCTTTACATATGTGGATCATTTACACATATGTAATAAGTTGTTCTAACCCTCTATGAAAACCACAAATTTCAACTTTGAATTTTCATGACACCTCTCAATTTTTTATGTTCCTTGTGACCATTATCATCCTCAATTTCACTAAGGTTAGGTAAACTTCTAACATAGTTTAGTGCCTCTTTTGCTTCTCTACCGTATGAAATCTCCTTCTTGGACTTGTGTATGTCCCTATTCCAACAAGTTGATCATTTGCAAACACATGGAAAGTTGTTTTTTAGTTCCATAAATCCATAAATTTTAATTTTAAGTTTCTCTTCTCACATGGTTCATATAACTAGGTAACAGGGTGGTCTTTAATTGTCTTTAGACCAATTATGAGATCCAAGAAGTCCACAAAAACATAATATATTCCCAATAAGTATAGTCATGGACTTTAAAGAACAAATAAATAAAGAACATGATAGATAAAATGTAAATGCTTGATATAACATTTTTTGACAAAGAATATATGATGCACTCACATGGTTAAAAGGCAAATATTTATACAATTTTTACACTTGATTCTCAATAACCTAACTATAAACTATAAATTTATGATTAAAATCTTATACACCACATTGATTTTACCATTCAACTAGACATGGTAATCGCATCATGTCATCTAGGTGTCAAAATTTGCATGTTGCTTGCTTTTGCGTGCATAACCTATTCATGCTTGCATACCATGTTTTGTGTGCTTCTTTTTCCTTGCATATCATGCTGTGCCCGCTCATTTATTGGCATGATGTGACACATGCCTCATGTGTTTCTTTAATTGGGTCTACTTTCACAAAAAGTATATAATTTTTTATTATTTCTAAATCTCTTTTTTTTTTTTTTTCAATGGTTGTCAGAATTCACATTATTGAAGTTAGCTATATAAAACTTATAATGTAAATATGACAAATAAATTGTACAAACAAATTTCATAGACATGCTAAAAATTTCTACCATGATTTTAGCCATACATATGCGGATCATTTACATACATGTAATATGTTGTTCTAACTCTCCATGAAATTACAAATTTCAACTTTAACTTTCATAAACTCTCTTAAACCCTATTGATTCCTTATAACCATTATCATCCTTAATTTCACCATGGTTACGTAAACTTCTAACATAGTTTAGTGGCTCTTTTGCTTCTCTGTTGTGTGCAATCTCCTACAAGTTGATCATTTACAAACACATGGAAAGTTACTTTTTCTTTCCATAAATGCACAAATTTCAACTTTAGGTTTCTCTTCTTGCATGGTTCATATAACCCAATAACAAGGTGAACTTCAAGTGTCTTTGGATCAATTACAGGCTCCAAGAAGTCCCTAAAAACATAATATATTTCAAATAAGTATAGCATGCACTTTAATAAACAAATAAAAAAAAAAGAAGAAGAAATAAAATGTTAATGTTGGGTATAACAAATTTTCATAAAGATTATATGATGTAATCACATGTTTAAGAGGAAAATATTTATAGGATTTGTTTGATTAACACTCTATAACCTATCTATAAACTATAAATTGATGATTAAAAATCTTTTACACCACATTCTTTTTTCCATTCAACTAGCCATGGCAATTGCGTCATCTTGTGTCGTTCGCATGTCAAACTTTGCATGTCACTTGGTTTTGTGTACATAACTAATTCGTGCTCACATGCCATGTATTGCATGCTTTTTTTCCTTACGTACAGTGCCGTGTTGCATGCCTTCTATGTGCCATCGCATGCCTCCTGTGTGCCTTTAATTGTGTTTGCTTTCACATAAATTGTTATTTCTAACTCGCATTTGTTTTTGTGGTTATTAGAATTTATTTTATTGAAATTAGCTTTTAGAAATTTACAATGTAAATATGACAAATAAATTTTACAAAAAAATGTCATAGACATGGTAAAAATTTCTACCATCATTTTAGCTATACATATGTAGATCATTTACAAACTTGTAATAAATTGTTCTAAGCCTCCATGAAATCATGGAGGCTCCAAGAAGTCCCAAAAAACATAATATATTTCCAATAAGTACAGTCAAAGACTTTAATAAACAAATAAATAAAAAAGTAGATTAAATAAAAGGTAAACGCATGATATAACAATTTTTTACAAAATATATATGATGCAGTCACATGTTTAAAAAAAAAAATATTTGTAGATATGTTCAATTAACTCTCTATAACCCACAACCTAAAAAAAAAAAAAAATCTCTATAACCCAACTATGAACTATAAATTGTTGATTAAAAATCTTTTAGACCACATTCTTTTTACCATTCAACTAGTCATTGTTGTTCGCATGCTAAACATTGCCTGCTTTGTAGGTTGTGTGCTTTTTGCGTAGTCGATGTGCTCATGGTCGCTTCCTATGTTTTGCGTGGTTTTTTTCCTTGCTTGCCATGCTGTACTGACTCATATTCACATGATGTGTAGCGTGCCTTTATTGCGGCTCCCGTATGCCATTAATTGAGTCTACTTTCACATAAAATGTATAGTTTTTTATTATTATTTCTAATTCATGTTTTTTTTTAATGTGGTTATCAAAATTTACATTATTGAAATTGACTTTAAAAAATTTACAATGTAAATATGATATAAACAAATATCATAGACATGGTAAAACTTTCTACTATCATTTTAGCTATATTAATGGGATCATTTACACACATGTAATATTTTTTTCTAACCCTCCATGAAAAAGTATATTTCAACCTTAAATTTTTATGACACCTCTCGATTCCTATTCATTTCTTGTAACCCTTATCATCATCATTTCATCAAGGTTAGGTAAACTTCTAACATAGTTTAGTGTCTCTTTTGCTTCTCTATTGTATCTAATCTCCTTCTTAGACTTGTATGTCCCATGCACATAAGTTGATCATTTACAAAGACATAAAAATGTCTTATTCTTTCCATAAATCCATAGACTTCAACTTTGAGTTTCACTTCTCGCACGGTCATATAACTTAGTAACAGAGTGGACTAATGTATCTTGTTAATAATATGAGGTTTGATATTACCTTTTTAGTTAATTTGTTAGTAAGATATAACTCTTCACCATCTCAAAGATATTAGAATAACATTAAGCATATATTGCGATATTTCCAAGAAAATATTGATTTGGTATTGTTTTACACAAATGAATCCAAACCTCAATTATTTGGTTATGCATATGCATTTTTATTCTGATTCATATAAAGCTCGACCATGAACAGTTTATTTATTTACATATAGCTATATCTTGGTGTTCTACGAAGGAAACCTTAGCTGCTACTTAATCATATCATTCCAAGATAATAACAATTCATGAAGGACTAGAGAATGTCCTTGGTTAAGATCTAGAACCAAACATATTCGATAAACATGTGGTTAATGTATGAAGATAAATGTAATATGTATTGCTCGATTAAAGGAAGGATATATTAAGGGAAACAAAATAAAAAAAAAATGGATTAATGTCAAAAATGGTACCTAAACTTTTGCAAAAAGTTCAATCAAGTACCTAAAGTTTGGTTTTGAACAATTTGCTACTTAAATTTCTACAAAAAAAAAAAAAATCAATAAGTTTCTTGAAATTTGGTTTTGAATAATTTGGTACTTGAAGCAAGTTTTTTTATACATTTTTTTGTACTTGAGTGAACTTGCTTTAGATAGGAAAAATATACGTAAAACTTATTTTAGGTACTAAATTATTTAAATTTAATCTTCAGGTAGGAAAAATGTATGTGAAAAATTACTTCAAGTACCAAATTGTTCAAAATCAAACTTTAGGTATCTAATTGAATTTTTTTGCGGAGGTTTTGGTACCATTTTGGACATGATCCCTAAAACAAATTTTGATTGAAATTCTTCTCTACCCATGATCTTCAAAAGAATGATGCGTTTAATATTCAACATTTGGTCAAGTGATAATCTAGTAGATTTATTCACTAAGACATTATCTACCGTAACATATAAGAAATTGGCCCATCAAATTGGAATGCAATAACTTAAGATTCTCTAGTGATATTGTAATTAGGAGTTTAACATTGCACTCTTTTTCCTTTAATCAAAGGTTTAGTCTTTTTGAGTTTTACTTGGTAAGGTTTTAATGAGGCAATAGCTCTCCACCAAAATGGACATCCCTATGAATAGGGACTCCCCTATATTGTACAATATTTGAGAAACTATGGGAATATAATATCATTCTTCTTATATTTACTTACTTTCTTTTGCAATTATTATATTGTGTGTCTAAATTATTTTTATATAATATTAATAAAATATATTACAATATTTAATTAAAATTCTAAGATTTTTCAAAGTGAAGGTATCTGACGGAAAGGGACCATCCCCTCTAGTTTCTTTAGTGGTGATAGCCATGCCAATAGCAAAAAAGCCAACATGATCAGCCCCTATAGTATCGCAATTATTTGTTTTTTTTTTTTTGGGTGCCAACCATAGTATGACATTTAATGTTTTGATGTGGCTCACCAACATGTGATTCCATAACTAGAGTTCCTATGGCGAGGCCAACTATTGCCTCTGTTTTCTCCTCTACATCAGGGATCGTCTATTGACACCCCGCTTATTTATATTACTTTGTGATAATATAATTATCTTTCATTACTGGGAGGAAAAAAAATGTGAATACATAGCAAGAGTTTATAAGAAAAATATATTGCACATTTTAATATTAACTACATACTTAGTAGGAAAAGAAATGTATCAAAAAGAAATTCTTTGCCTAATTTCTTAGCTAATATCTAAGATATTTATAAAATATTATGTTGATAAGGGAACTTTTACATTGCCATCAACGCAAGTCGATTATTTAACTATCGAAATATATATAGTTATTGATATATTGAATATTTTAATTGTACAATTACAGTTAAGTATAAATCTAAATTGTTAAATAGCTTATTAAACCGATCTCGTTAAAAAAATTGATGAAACCATAAAATTTTTTATATTAGAATATAAATTTTTTTATTTGGTTATATTCCAACTCTTGCCACTAATATGATTAAAAGAAGAAATAAACCTATGCTTAAGAGAAATATATATCCATTATTTTATAGGGACACAATCATGCAATTTCCTATTAGCATATACTTTTTTAACCAATAATCATACTTCGTAATCGATACCAGGCGAATATATAATAAAATTCAGATTGAAGCAGACCATAAATTCTTGAACGGTGCCGATAAAGAACGGTTTTAGCTTACCTTACTCTCGGTGGAACTTTACTCCAACTCGACAATTATTTTCTTATAGAACTCGCCTCTAATAAAAAATAAAGGTCACATTCGCGCGTTATCCTGAAGCACGCTTTCAGCTAGATTTGTCATAATGTTTGGTTTACTATGACGTGGCATAGAAAATGAGAAAATTAATGTAAAGATTAAGAAAAAAAAGGAAAGAGAGAAGAAAAGCATGTGAGGTATATTAAGTGAGAAAGCATAATTATTCAAGTAATTTTTTAATTAATTTTTAATATTTCTAACGAAACACCCATAATCTTCACCTAGTTAAATTAAAAATAACTAATTGAATAATATAATAGGTAGTTAACTTTAAACTTAGTTTAGATAGTTTAAATAAATAAAACAAGTAGACAGTAGAGTATGATTGGATAATTTAGCATAATCAATTAGTAAATAGAATAAATTGAAATTTGAGATTTCCAATACCCCTTTTTAAATTGTCTGATTGTTTTATCTACCTTTTTCAATATATTGAATTTCATAATCTCTTCTAATTTTTAAATTAGGACCTCTTTTCTTCAATTTCAAATATTTAAACTCTTAATCATTCAATTTAAATATTTAGTGAACTTCTAAACTCTTAAATTTTATTTTCTTAAATCCCTATAATTTTTTAATTCAACTGCTTATTTAAAAATTTCCGTTTCCAAACTTAGACCTAAATTAAATACTGATTTCTTATAAGTTAAACTTCTAAATTATATTTTAAAATAAAATTATTAATTCCTATTATATAGTTCCTCAAATTATTTTTTAATTATTTACGATACATAAAATAATTATCATTATCAGTTTAAACTTAATACTCCTATCCTAAAAATATCTTTAAATCTTTATCCCTTCCTTTTTCTTTTATTTTCTCCTACCTCTCTACTTTTTCTTTATCCTTTCCTCTTTCAATTCATATTTCTTCTTCCTCCCTTCTCTTCTCTCTTCTTCTCTTCTCTTCTTTTTCTCTCTTCTTTCTCTTTAAAACAACTCTAAATCTCAATTTCAAGAAGACTAAAAAGAAATCAATTTTAGAAAAGAAGATACGAAGTGAGAACCATGCTAATAGAAGCTCTAACAGCTTAAAAGTAATAGTGGTAGTGTAAACCAAGTAGTTTGAGTTGGCCAACATGTAAGTTTTGTTGTTTTCTTTATTTTGATGGTTGTGCATGCATGTATATGATGAATTTATGTTAGTTATAAGTAAATTTAAGATGAAACATGTAAACTTATAATATATGAACTTATAGGTTAAAAACTGTAACTCCCAAAAAATTTAATTCGATTAATTAAATAACTTAAGGCGCTACGCCATGCATAATACTCTAAAGTATTACACACTAAAGCTTTCTTTAAAAAGATTTTGTTTATGTTGGACATTGCTACTCAATATTAGGTTGTGAAATCGTTTAGTTAGATTTTCAAATAACTGGATTTAGCAGCGAAAATAAATTTTATAAAAACATTTCTACATAAAAACATTTCAAACTTTCACTATTACAAGTGGAAAAACTTTCACTTAAACAAATCTTTACAAAAGCTAATTTACAAAACATGAGCACTAACAAGCCTTTAAATGAAAATACAAATTTATAAATAAATCCAGTCTCTATAGAACAAACAAAAGAAGAAACAAAACAACTGAAATGCTCAATGCTCATAACTCACTTCACCCATCCACAAATCCTCTTTGAATCATTAAAAGCACCCAAAAACCCGAGACAACATCATCACATCAATCATCATCAACACCAACTCCATCAACAACAACATCATCATCATCACCAACATTATCATCATCAACTTCATCAACATCATCTTTATCAATAACAAAACCTGTAAAAAAATAACAACAACAAGAATGAGCCGAAGCCCAGTACACAGTATCACAATCACACACGGAGTGACACGCGAGTTTAACTAAATGCAATGCACAATCAACAAGTTATTATCTTTTCTTTAAAATAAACAAATCAATATGGGAGTATTCAAACTCCAGACATCAAGGATCTAGTATCACGTCCGCCTCCCTTATTATTCCTTTAGTTCATTCAAGTTCATTTAGTCAAGTTGAATATAGGTTTGTTAACGAAGTTCATTTTATAACTAACTTCTAGATTTAATCTAATTTTTTGTTAAATTTATAAATCTACTTAACCCATGTTTAATTACATCAATTAACTCAGATAACACATCAAATATCACTTATCTATCTCATTTTAACTTAAAAGATTCATTTCATAAGTTAAAACACATTTAACAAACCAATACAAGTTTTTAGCTTTGTTTTGGAAAGTGTAGCAGCTAGAAAGAATTAAAATTTAAGCATTAATAGTTTTGAAATTTGTAAAAACTCAAAACATAAAAATTGTAGATGTCTTTTTAAGCTTTCCAACGCAACTTGAATCACCTCAATTGGAGGTCGAATGAAATATTTGTGAGCAAATTACAAAACAACATCGCAGCAAGAGAGAGATCAAAAATTAAAATGCCCTCTCATATGGGGCCGTTTAGGAGGCCGTTTCAACCAAGTGACATTGCACTTTTCCATCCAAGAGTGATACACCCTTGCATACAGGGCCGTTTCAATTCATACAAACCAGGGAAAGTGCATTTTCAATGTCAGAGGGTGAAACACCCTTCCATATGGGGTTGTATGAAAATTTTTTGCCTTCCTCTGTTTTGAACACAAGATTTTGTAAACTTTTACACTTTCAAACCTTCTTTAAACTCATCCTAAGTTTCCCAAAGCTTGTTATACGATCAAAATACCATTCAAACAACACAAACTCCACTTCTAATCATCAAACACCCAACTACAATAACAAAACTCAACTTCACTATTCATCTTCTTCATCACAACTCAACTCCCAACAACATTAATCCAACATACACATATATAAACAACAATCCCAACTCATTTCAACATCAATTCATCATATATAAACAAAAACAAGAATCAAAAAAACATAAAACAAATATACTTAGCTTTTAGGCAAGAACATGGAATTTAATTCTCCTTCTCTCTACTTCATCTTCTTCTTCTCCTTGTTCTACTTAATTTATCTCTTATTCCTTTTGAAAGTGAGATTTGGGGAGATGAATTTGAGAGATTTATGAGAGAAAAGGGAGAAAGAAAAGAGAAAGAAAGGAGAGAGAGAGAAACGAATTTGCAAGGGAAAAAAAAAAAGGAAAATAACAAATGGGCAGGGAAAGGAAAACTAAAAGGAAAAGTAAAGTTGAAATTAGAATATTTCAAAATAAACGTATTAGGTCTAGAACTTTCATATCAATATCTTTAGTTCTAAAAATTTAGGAGATGATTTCAAAACTAATAGGTTAGAAATTAAGAACTTAATTTATAAATTTATTTTGGATAAAAGATATTTAATTTGAGTTCGGGTTTAAGAACTGATATTTTGATATAAGCAAATGAACTCAAATTTTACTGAGGTTTAGGAATTGGTATTTTTGGTATAAATTGAATGTTTAGGAATCCTCTAAACATTTTTAAACATGTTTAGGGATTTTAAGAATTTCAAATCTCAAAACCAACTTAATTATTAGCTAATTAAATTAAGCCAACTTGTCTAATTATATCTTATGATTCATTTAACTTATCTAAATCTATCTAAACTTAATTTCTGATGTATATAGAGATTTTGGTCATTTCAAAAACCTAGATAAGCTCATGCATGTTAGAACCAGGATTGAGATGAAATATGAAGTAAAAATATGTACATGGATGTTGTAAGTTATGGTTATAACTTGTATATTGATTATGAGATGTTATGTGTTGAGTTTGTGATGATAACTCTAGTAGTTAAATAAGCTAAGATTTGAAGAAAAGACAAAGGAAAGTCGTAGAAGTTCAAACAGGTTGTCAAACAGCCTATTTAGAGGGGTGTTTGAATGTCTGTGTGAAGACTCTAAGTTCAAATGGCCCGTATAAAAGGGTGTATGACTTGCTGTGCAAGTCTCTACATTGAAACGACCCTTGAAACGGCTCGTATGAAGGGGTGTATGATTTTATGTTTCTCATCCTGGAACCAAATAGCCCTTCACATACCCCCATATGAGTTCATACACCTCCATATGAGCATGAACAATCCCCTCTCTAAAAAAATAAAATGAAATAAAATAAAGTAATATATATACATGTAAATAATAAATTAAGTATTTGCATAAGGTTTTACTAAAAAGTTGATTAATGAATGATATGATTTGAATTTAGTATTAGGTTAGTGAGTTAAGTTGTAGTGTAATTGAGATCATAGAATGTGATAATAGATTTAATAACTAAATAAGTTTAACATGAAATTTAAGATATAAAATGAACTAGATTAATTAAGATTTTATGGGATATATGGGTTTGTATTAGTGTAATAATTGAATATAACTTAGAAATTAGATTAAACATAGTTTTTAAATATAAAATGACCTTAGTTAATGAATCTAAATTCAACTTGACTTAATGAACCTTAATGAACTAAAATGAATTAGATTGATTAAGTCAAATCAACTTTGCTAAGATTAAATTAATATATAGAGAATATGTTGTTACTAGAATATGTTAGACTAAAGCTTTGTATAATAAAAAATAATTTGATAAACCATGGAAAACTGTTAATATCTTGGCGGGGTGATTTTCATAGCCATGATAGGGTTCCTACTTTTGTGTCTAATCACATGAAAACTTAAAATGAATGTTTAATGAAAAGATAATGTATGTGATTGATTTGTTTGAATACTTATAAGTTGTATTTTTGAATAGATATTATGGATACCTAATCTATGCTCTGATTCTGTTTAGATTATGGACGTCATAAAAGGTATGTAGTGACATGCTTATTGCGTGCTAGGATAGACATATTAAAATGAATTAAAAACTTAAAGACGACTTAATAAATAATGAGTGTTTCTTGTGCTTGTGTCGTTGAATCCAGTCTAGGAAACGACAACTTTGTTGGTGATGCCAACACGATAGTTAGACACTCAGGCCATCTCTTACCATGATGCAATGGCAATTCATAAGTGGCTCGATAGATAGTTGACTGGGCAAACGATATCGGGATGACGTCTATTTACACTATAAGAAATTTAGGTTTTAGAGACAGAAAATCCTATCTCTAAAGATTTTTAGAGACAGATTTCTATCACAAATTTATGTCTAAAAAATTATCGTTGCTAATTCTTTTAGAGACAATTTTTTTATCCATTGCAAATTCACGACAAAAATTCCATCGCAAATTCGTCTCTAATTCTTTTATAAATTACAAAAAATTATACACACACACACACTAATTCATCGCAAATCTATCTTTATTTTAGGATTAAGGTATTAATTATAATTAAGCCTCTTATTTATTTTTCTTTTTTCTAACTTGTATATTGCTCTCATTATCTTTTTAATTTGTTTACATTTATGTAACAAGTTAATTTATCCTTCCCATAAGATCACCCATCATGGAGTGCTCTATAGTGAGCACACTTAACTTTTGAGTTTTTATAAACTTCTAACCAATGAATGAATTGATATTTTTATGAATAAAGTTAAATAACTTTCTATTTAAATGATATCAAACTTCGATTTTGTTATACAAAACATTTATTATACTTTTAATAGATAAATATTAACTTAATTAACTTATTTTATTTTTATATTTATATTTTACCTGTTTTGATGCACTTTTTTTTAATAATATACTTACGAAAAGAAAACATCCCATTTATGTATTAATTTATATATATATATATATATATCACATATATGGTAAGTCTATATTTTATACTAATTATTTTAGATTAAATATTTAATTATTGAAATATACTATACTTATAAGCAGTATATTATCTTTATAAACTACAAAAAAAAAAAAATCAATAGAATTTTCTGTCTTTGTTTTGGGATTAAGGTATTGATTATAATTTTTATTTAGTTACTCGTTGTCTTACAACTATATTGCTCTCGTTACAATTCTAATTTGCTTGACATTTTTTATTTTGGTAAGATACAACAAATGATTTTATCCTTCCTCAAAGATTACCTATTATGAAATAATTTATAGTTAGTAGACCTTACTAGTAGAGTTTAAACGAGCTCCAAACCAATAAATTAACTACTTTCTTCACAATTAAATCTCTTTCCATTTTAAAAATATTATAAAATATGTATAACTTATATAAGATATATATGATATTATATAAAATAAGTATTATTTGAATATATATTTAATGATATAAGTATATATAATAGTTCTAAATTTTATACTATTTAATTTATATTATATATTATACAAGAGAAAACAATATATCTTTGAGTAATATATTACATCCTTTTTATAAAGTTTTTTATTACACAAATATATTATATAAAACATATAAATATAAATTATACAAAATATAGATAATCAATATATTATAAAAAATATTTATATTTAAATATATATTTAATAGTATATATAAATATACTCAATATAAATTTGATATGATTTATTTAATATTATATATTGAAATATTTTATGTTTTTAAGTATTATCTTATACCTTTTTTATATAGCATGTAAATACCTATAAGATATTATAAAATTTAATACATCAGCTTTATCTTGTTTCTTATATACTATATATTATATTGTTGTTGTGCACTTTAATATTAAGTAGTACATTGTAAATATTTTATGTAATACATTATTATGGAAAAAATATTACATGAAAATATAAAATAATATTTTAATTATAATAAAATTATTCTAAATACTATATAATTTATTATATTAATAAATATTTTATTACAAATAGAATATAACAAAAACATATATAATACTTTATATATTTATAAATATATTTTATAATAAAATTAATTAATATATGTGTTATAAGTTTATATTATATTCTAATATATCTAGTTATATTATATATAATACATAGAATAAAAAATATATCATGAATATATACTTAATGATATATGTATATATATATATTAATTTAGTTTAGAGACAAATTCGCAATCGAATTTGAAAAGAAAAAAGATGGTGCTAAAATATTATATATTCCACCAAAATCAGAGATAGATTTGCAATAAAAAGAAAAATGAAGCTAAATCATTATATTTCCCACTAAAATCAGAGACAGATTTGCAACAGAGGAAATTCTATCACAAATTTGTTTGTAATCAGTCACGGATTCTATCGGAAAACATATATAAATTATAAAATATGTAATAATTTTTCTTCAAAATTTTGTCACAAATTTGTCTTTGATTTATATTTTTAGAAACAAAATTTTCAGTCACAAAATATCTGTCTCTAAAGGCCAGTTTATTAGTAATGTTAGGCTCAAAGAGAGGCAATATAGCATGGCTCACGTTTATGGGATCGGTTGAGCCGTATTATATTATGGATTGAGATAAATAGAGATGCATAACGGTTATGAACCTTATATGAAGCTATTTTTCCTTTTTCGATTAGATATATAAGATATAAGTAGCTGCTGTTACTCAAGACCCCCAGATTTCCAAGAAATTGTTTCAGAGTATGATACTCTAGTGTTACTTGTTTCACTTTAATTTAAAGATAATAAATTGTTGTTGCTGCATTGCAGTTAGTTTAGGCTGGTGTGTCATCTCGTGTGTACTTATGTTACTGTTATAGTAGGCTTCGACTCATTGTTATCTTCTTTCCAGGTGTTAATTGACTGATGATGATGATTTGATGATGATGATGGTGGTGTTGATGATGATGTCTGGTTTAGGAGTATGGGATAACTTGAAGAGTATCTATTAAAGAGTGAGACGAGTTAGGATCTTGGGATTTTGTTTTGTTTTCATTTTGTTTAAGACCGAATTTATCTTTAAAGTCTATATATCCTTTAAGGGCTTAATTGAGAAGTCTATGTTTTGTAATAAGCTTTAAAAGTTTTATTTTAACATCAATAAAAGTATATGAGATACCTGATGGTATTGGATTTTTTAAAGTTGGGTCACTCAAGAGAGTAGCTGATCATACTTTAGTTTATGAGAAAGTTGATCTACTTATATGAGTAGAAGTTGAAAATGTTTTTATAATGTTTATTTTACCATTATAAATCTAGTTGTCTCCATAATTTAATTAAACGATTTCAATCATTATAACTAACTAGCACATGTTCGATATAAAAAAATCTTTTAAGAAAGTCTATGCGTGTAATACCTCACGTATTATACATGGCTAGGGATTAGGCATGCCTGAATTCAAATTCGGGACATGTCAGGTCTTTGCATCTATACTTCATTATACTCCATATCATCATCATCATTCTATCTTTTTTGCTACTTTTGGGGATATTCCTTTAGTTCGATTTGGCCCCTTTGAGTTGGAATTTAGGCTCACCAGATATATAAATTAAAATTTATTTACATCTTCTAAGCAGTTCAACAGCTTACAAAAAAAGTCACCATAATAATTGATTTCCCTGTGCTTAAACGCTATCATGCACTCTTGTGTATTTCTATTGTTGTTCATTATATTTTAATTTATCCTGACAATATTCAATTCGTGCGCTTTCCTCTAACTTTCGGTTAAAACTAGTTGCCATTTCTGTCTAGCTTTTGGTTTTCGCTACTGATAATATAGAAATAAAACACTCATATAGAAGTTAAGCTGCTTTTTGGCAATTTCTTCGATTTTTTATTTTCCACTTTATTTGGTCAACTTTGACATGGCATCAAGAAAACAAGAGAAAAAAAGACAGTAAAGTAAAAAGTTTAATTGACTAATTAATCATCTCTCTGAGTTATGATAATGGCATTTTATTTTGCCTTCCACTTTATTTGGTTAACTTTGACGTGGTATAGAAAATGAGGAGAGGAAAACGTCGGATTAGACATCGGCACGGTTCGGGTCGGTTCCAGACCCGAACCGGAACCGCCAGAGCCGGGGCGGTTCACGGTTCCAAGGAACCGCCGGTTCTGGCGGTTCCGGTTCCGGTTCAACGAACCGGTTTTTTTATTTTTTTTTTTTTTTTGGTGAAGAAAATAAAAAAACCCAAAACCTTATCACAGCCTTGTCGGTTTTAGTCAACAAGAAATGTATTAAATAACAAAAGATGCCATGATCAAGCTACATTTGATACTACGTGTTCTAACATGCCTGATTTCTTGTTCTGTTGCTAAATTTACTTTACTTTCAGGCGCGGCTAGGTTCATTGAATTTAGTCCTCTTGCACTTAATTCACCTTAATAAATACTATGAGGCAGTGTTCAAAAATAGATGTTTAGATAATTGCTGAGTAAACTGCTAATTAAGAAAGTTAAACAATCCCCACGCCCAGAACCTGCATGTCCTCTTCTTTTTTTTAATTAAAATATATAAGGCGGTTCCGGACCCGTTGGAATCGCCGGTTCCTCCACACGAACCGCTTGGACCCGCCGGTTCCGGCGGGTCCTTAGACGGTTCGGAACCGTCACCGACGGGGCGGTTCCCGGGTCAGGAACCGCCGGTGACGGGTCGGGGCGGTTCCCAGTTCGGAACCGCCCCGTGATGATGTCTACGTCGGATATTGATTTTCTTTCGCACTTTGTCTTTGGTTAACACCCTTTTCTTTTAATGGCTTTTGTTTAACCCTTTTCTTTTCATTTTGGCAACTTTTTTTTTCATTGTTTTCAAATAAATAGTTTGTAAAGAAATAAATACATATGAAAAAAAAACATTTTTACTGTAAATAAATAAAAAATACTAGATATGGTTAAGATACTGATATAAATTAAATGCAAATAAGATACAGATACAAATACAAATCAATCGATACGAATACAAATCAATTAATCCAACAGACTAGTTTCGGGATATCAAGTGATGCAAATTCTACGTTCGCATGGCACGGCCAATTCTCATTTGCAAGCAGGGATATGGCAAATTATAATGCATTTTTATTCTGCTATATAGATCGGTCATTCTCTGAAACGAATTGGTCCGTTTCACCATTTGAATGATACCTTTATGATATCAAGATGCTTGTGATAGAACAGGTGATGAAACATTAGAGAAAAACTTTGAAACTTCTCTTTTTTTTTTTTTTTGCTGTCCTGTGTGCTGGGAATTAGTTTGATATTTGAATACAAGCACTGAATAGAAATCTCCTTTTCCGTGTATATGCATAACAGCAACATGTTCACCATTTGAACTATTTTCTTTGTTCATCCTTCCTATAATATCCTCACATCACTTGCATATCTCTACTCAATGCACAAACAAAACATATTGCAAGAATATACACAGGTCGAAGTTCGTGAGCACCATGAGGCTTCTTCTATTTCATTTGAGGTGTAATAATTTTGATGCTAATGTGAAATACCCTAAATCTTAACTTAAGTTAAAAATATAAAGTAGATAGTTTAAATGGATCAAATAAGTAAATAATAAAAAATAAATATATAATTTGATATAAGTAATTTAGTAAATAGATTTGAATTGAAATTAGGATTTGAAATATTTTATAAGATCATCTATTTTCCTTAATAACTATTTTTAATAAATCAAACTATCTAATTTTAACCTAATTATTTATTTTAAACTCCTTTTATTCCAAATTCAAGTTCCTAAATCCTAAAAAAAAAATTCTAAAGGTTTTGGAAACTCTTAAACTGTTAAACTTTAGTTATCCTTCATTTTGTAAAATCTTAATAATTTTTGAAATCAACTACTTGTTTAAAAAAATCAGTTTTAAACCCGAACCCAAGTTAAATATCATATTTTCATAAATTATACTTTTAAAATTATATTTTTATATCAAGTTATAAATTCCTAATATATATGTTCTTAAATTATTTTCTAATTACTTGTGATACTAAAGATAATTATCTAAAAAGTTTAAACTAAAACCTTTACCTTATAATTTTCCTAAAATATCTATTAATTCCTAACTTTTTTTCCTCTTCTTTTCCTTTGTTTTCTGCCCTACCTTTTCTTTTACATTTCCCATTTTTGCTTCTTACATTCTTCATCCTCTTCTTCATTTTCTTTTCCTTTTTCTTCAATTTATCAACTCAAATCTATATCTCAATAAGATTAAAGAAGGAATTAAACTAAGGGAAACAAGTTAGAAGTTAAAGATCATGCATTTACAAGCTTCAAGAACTTGGGAAAAGTAAAGATAAAGAGAAATCAAGAAGTTATAGTTGCCTAAAAGCTAAGTATATTTGTTTTATGTTGTTTTGATTCTTGTTTTTGTTTATATATGATGAATTGATGTCATATTTAAGTATAAATTGTGATGAATATGTTGGTTCAATGTTTGAGGTGGGGTTGTGATGAAGAAGATGATGAATAGTGAATTGGGATGGTTGGCTTGTGTTTGAAGTTGTTGGATGAAGTTTGAAGTGTTAGAAGTTATCATAGGTGTTTATTTGATATTTGAATTGATGTAAGAAGTGTATAAGTTGATGAAAATGTGTAAAAATGAGTTTTTAAAACAAAGGAAATCCGTAACAACTGTCGGGAGAGCAATCATGGGCATGATAAAGGGAGTGAAACGCTTTGATCATGTGATTTCCTCAAATCATGTGTGTGATTACAGGAATAATAAGCTTTGATCATGTGATTTTCTCAAATAACAGGCGAGATCACAGGTGTGATAGGTTCCCTTGCAACTTGACATGTTTTCGTAATTTGTTCATAACTTTTCATAAAATATCGATTGAGGTGATTCAAATTGCGTTGGAATGCTTGAAAAGAGATATACAACTTTCATGCTTTAAGTTTTTGCAAATTAAAAAAGTAACAAGGTCTAAATTTTACTTTTTTTTTTCAGTTGATATATTTTTCAAACAAAGTTAAAAACTCATGTTTTCTTGTTAAATGTACGTTTGCTTAGGAAATGAATCTTATTGAGCTAAAATGAAGTAGATAAATGATAGTTAATATGTTATATTAGTTAACTGATATAATTAAGCATGAATTAAGTGGATTTATAGATTTAATAGATAATTTGATTTCACATAGAGTTGGATATAAAATGAACTTAGTCAATAATCTAACTTCAACTTGGCTTAATGGCGTTGAATGAATTAAAATGAATTAGATTGACTAAGTATAATCATTTTGGCTAAGTTTAAGTCAACATAGACTTAAGCTAATAAGAATATTAGTTATAAAATGAATTGGTTAATAATCTTAGTCTAACTTGACTAAATAGACTTGAATAAGTTAATGTGGATTAGATTATTTAAGTTTAATTAAATTGACTTAGTAAATGACTTAAATGACTAATTATAATCAATTTAGCTAAGATTAAGCTAAAATGGGTTAATAACTAATAATTGGTATGGGTTAATGAATTAGGTTGACCTTTGAATAACATGAGGAGTATGTTATTTCGAATGTTTTCTTGTTAGTTATAAATTTTTTTGTATATGAATACCTTGATTATGCTTTTGTTGATAAAAGACCATAAACAAAGTGAAAAGAAATACTTTGACAGACAAATGAGAACTGTCCATATTTGACAGGGCGATCTTCGCAACCATAGTAGGGTTTCAAATTAGTGTCTGATCAAATAGGGTTATAATAAAAGTTTGAGATGAGTGAATAATTGATGTAAGTTCTATATGAGTTTTTTTATATAAGTGGATTATTAGCTTAAGTTCTTATATGAATTTAATTCTTGAACAGAAATGGATATTTGGTATATTTTTTAAGATGGCTTCTATCTTAACTTTTGAGACCTTGTTTAGATTTCACATGAGAGGTATGCAGTAATTTGCGTGTTGGATGCTAGGATAGACATCTAAAATGGATTAAGAACTTAAAGACGGCTTAATTAATTGATGAGTATTGGTTGTGTTTTTCGCCATTGAAATCCGATTCTTGCCCTGGAGTGAAAGATCGGTATCTGGTTCGAAGAGCGGCATCTTTGTCCTGAGATGAGCACGGTGGTTTAGGTGCTTATGCCATCCCAGTCATGATCCAATGACATTTATAAGTGGTACGTCGGTTAGTCGATAGGGTAAACGGTATCGGTGTAACATCTATCTTGATCGATGAGAAGTAATATATTGGGGTTCACGTTTATGGGACTGGTTGAACCCTTTTATATTATAGACTAATATGGGTAGAGTACGTGTAACGGATGTGAACCCTGGATGAGGCTTCTATTATAATTATCGATTATATCATCTAGGAGACATAGGGATTCAAACAACCTATATCAACCTCCTAAGTGTTGAGATTGTTACTCAGGACCCTTAGATTCCTTGTTGTTCCGGAGTTTGAATACTCCTATGTTGTTTGACTAATTAAAGATTATATAATAACTTGTTGATGTTGCATTGCATATAGCTTAAGCTCATGTGCCACATCGTATGTGATTGTGTTACTGTGTACTGGGCTTCAGCTCATTATTATTGTTGTTATTCTTTTGAGATGATTTATTATTGGAGATGATGAGCTGATGTTGATGAGTTGTTGTTATTGATGGTGATGTTTGATGATGAATGATTATGACAATGATTATACCGGTGTTGATGTTATGGTGTTGTCTCAGGTTTGGGCGCTTCAGTTGATTCGGGGAGGAATGGTGGATGAGTGTTTAAGTTAGGGTGTGGTTTATTTCAATTGTTTTATTTCTTCTTTTTATTTTAAGAGCTGAATTTATATTTCAAGGTATAATATTTCTTAAAAAGGGACTTGATTGTGCCCATGTTTTGTAATTAAGCTTTTGTAAAGCTTTGTTTAAGTGAAAGTTCTTCCACTTGAGTGAGTGGAAGTTTTGAAATGTTTTTATTTAGAAATTGTTTTATAAAATTGATTTTTCGAAATTATTCAAGAATCTAACTAAATGATTTAATAACCTAAAATTGATTAGTAATGTTCAATATAAACAAAATCTTTTAAAGAAATCCTGAGCATGTAATACTTTAGAGTATTATATGTGGCGGTAGCACCTTAATCGATTTGACGTTTGATTAAAATTTTAGGGAATTACATAATGTTTGTTTAGGAACTGATTGAAAAAACCTATTTAGTCTTTTCCTTCATACTAGATATTCATTCACTTGTGAATATCTATACAAAGGGTAAGAAAGAGCAAAAAATAAGGAAATGGACTGATTTGGTTACTTAAATAATTGGCCCTTGTTCATAAATTCTGCATGGTTCTGATGAAGGCACATATAGTAATGCAAGAGAATCCCTTCACAAATGGAGAAGAGG
Source organism: Combretum micranthum (assembly GCA_024138025.1). Taxonomy (NCBI): domain Eukaryota; kingdom Viridiplantae; phylum Streptophyta; class Magnoliopsida; order Myrtales; family Combretaceae; genus Combretum; species Combretum micranthum. Next base: position 1,184,612 of record JAMXBD010000266.1, on the reverse strand, counting down.
TTTCATTTATTAAACGTACCATAGATTATAGTCTTGACACCCTGCCTCGCCCCCCTTGTCCGAATTGTCTTTTGACTCTTTTTGTCCCTTTTTCATTGTTATTGTGTAGAGGTTCTTGCAAAGTGGACAAACAAGCAATATATCAACTCCATATTGCATATTCTATATCATACTTTCGAAAAAGTGTAATAACATGACGAGCTGTTGTATATGTGTGATGCATATTTCTTCCTTAGCAATTTTTTCATTTTTTATATTTACTTTTTTTATTGAATTTTGGATGGGATAAGATGTGATTCTTGCCATTTATGTTCCTATATCAAAATTTGTGATTAAGTGTAATGTAAATGTAACCACCATTCAAATAAGAAAAGTTTTATTTCAAACTTTGTAATACACAATTCATGAAGTTAGCATTATATCTTTTCGAGTTGCCGGTGGTATTTCATTTTAATTTTTTTAGTTGATAAAAATGACATTAATGTCAAAATGAAAAAAGAAAAAGAAAAAGAAAATATTGCTTAATAATATTTTGAGTTAATAAAATACACACTTTATATTATATTAAGTAATAAACCGTGTCAATTAAAAAATAAGGAAATTATTCATTATATATATCTAATATTTAATTGTCAATATCAATAATAAGTTGGTAATGATAATATTACTTGTCCCTCTACCATTATATATAAGTTTTTTTTTTAAAAAGAAAATCCACTTACCTATAGCAACTTGGTAATATGTAGAGCTGGAAATATGGGTCGTGGCCCGTGGCTAGCCTGTGAACCCCCTTAAAAAAGCAGTTTGCAGCAAAAATTTTTAGCCAATTTAAAAGCAAGCCGAATTGGCCCAACCCATTTAACCCGCGGGTTAAAGCAGGGGCTAACCGCAAAAAAAAAAAAAGAAAAAGAAAAAAGAAAATAATAACAACAAGAGGAGAAGTTTAAAAACAACAATTATAACATTTTAGTGATTATTTATGTATGTTATATAAAAAAAATAGATTGATATATGAACCACAAGTATTATAACATTTTTTAAAAAATATATTTATTGATTTAAATATAATATGATATTTAGTAAATCATTTCAAAAAGTTGTTTTTATATATAAATAATCAAAATAGCAATAAAATTAATTATTAATATATATTAAACCTTAAAATATATAAATATTCTAATTTTCATATAAACTAACATTAAAAAATAAAAATAAAAAAAGTAAATTTTGGCCCGTGCCAATGCGGGGCCGAGCCTAAAAAAATCTGGCCCGATTTGGCCCTACCCGTTTAACCCGCAGGCCAAATCGGGCAGGGCTGGGCCAGCCCATAAACCCATTATTTTCAGCTCTAGTAATATGCGAGTTACGACAAACCTTAATATTTGTTATTTTTTTTTTTAATTTTAAATTTTAAGTTGTATTTTTAATGGTAATTTGGTAGGTTGGGTTAGTCCTCTAAGGTCATAACTATGATCCGAACCAGATCCATCATCCTATAAGGTCATAAAATTTTATATCAAACCTGTCTCATAATCCTATAGGGTTTTAGTGGATCAGATATAACCCGTTCGATTGCATCCCTATACTTGGTTTTGTTTTGCATTCTTATAACTTACAAATGAAATAATGTATTCCTATAAATTTATATTTATTAAAAGGTTTGTGATGCGAGATACGAAATCTGCTCAAGTAAGAAGCTGTGGATTAGTGGTTGCTGGAAAATTTATAAATAACTGAATTATATGAGAAAGTATTTGAAACGATATGAGAATATGAACAGGCATGGCAATATCTCCAAATATTAATTTATTCTTCAAATATTTTTATTTGAACCTGCCTAGGAGAACGGCGCTTTCCGCTAACTTTGGGTGGAAGCTGCCTATTAACTACTCTAATCGTGGTTTTTTCCTAATATTATTATTTAAGTCGCCGACAAGATTTGGGGATTATTGATCTACTGCACCTATTTGGGTCAAGTCGTCGACCTATCATATTTATCATGTTTTCGATCTACAATCTATAATTTTTTTATGTAACCTATCATTTTTTTCTATTTATCATATTTATCACCTTTCAAACAAACCTTCAACTTTTATGCAAGATCTTCTCTAAAAGTCATTTTACACCGGTTGACCCAAGTTTTTCCCTTGATCTGCATTGGAGAAACGTTAGCAAATGTAATTGATCTGTCTTCCTTAGTCGCGCATGGGCTGTTTTTCTCTCTTCAACCCAAACGTTTTAGAAGCCTCACCCAATCTCATTTCATTGCTTCAATTCTAGGAACTCCAGGAAGAAAATCATTCAGATCAAACTAGAATTACTCAACAGTCCATACTTGCAATTCATCATTATTAATTTTTTTTATTAAGAAATATATGGATATAGGGATTCTATCATTTTGATTTGGTTATCTAATTGTTAATATTTTGGCTTTGTTTTGACGTAGACACATATAACCAACACACATGATTCACCGAGCAAATGGATAACAAGTTTCCTTTTTAAGCTTAAATCACGCAGGCAGTCATTTCGCTAATTTTATGGAAATAAAAAATAAAAAAAATTACGAAACATCCACGGTGTTACTTTGCATTTGTAAATGTCAATTGGAAACACGCTTTCTGCTAACCATTGGTTGAATGTGAACGTAACTTCTCTGGTTTTTGTCCTTAATATTAATCTAATTGTTCTGATGGAAGTTGCCTCTAATAAAACAACCATGTCCACGTCAAATGACCCGCCCGTCAAATTTGTCCATTGTTGGAGGAGGAGGACTTATTAGCAAATGCCACCACATGATGTTTCCTTCTTTGACCTACTTTTTGGCACGACGCATTTTCGTCAATTTTCTTTCTAATTTGTTTAATTAACTATGACGAGGCATAGAAATCGAGGAAAATAATGTATTGGAAAGCGAAAAGTATAGTCCATACGGTAGGCGACCAACAAGCTAAAATAAAAACAAGATAGGCAGAATTTAGACATTTTAGAAATAAAATTACTCTCAACAAATATATCCAAATTCAACAATTACTCCCCACATAAATCTAACCCATAAACTCCCACCAAGTGATAATAAAGCCCATTGCTAGCGGCACCAAATCCAAGTATTTTTTTTTTTTTTAAAAACTAACCTAGCACCAAGTAACTGAGCTAATAAAGAAAAAGATCTAAGAAAAGCCAAGATAATAATTAAAAAAGAAAAAGTCACAACTGGATCAAGCTACTTGAACTTGAGGAGGAGTGATAGAAGATGAAAAATAAAATAGTCTCACATAAAATACTAAAGAAAAAAACTAATTAAAGTATAAATAACAAGATAGTAAGTGTAGATAACCACAACAAGCCTTAGAGCATTTTAACTAGAAAGCTACCTCTCTATTATCAAGGCATACTCTCTAGTCTAGATGAAGTCTATGTTCAGGCATTATATTGATAAGCCACTATCCAGCATAACAGCGGACAAGGTAGTAAATGTAGATTGCATTATTTAGAAGATCCACTCCCTTAAATACTAAGGTATAAATAGTAAATGTAGATAGCATTATTTTGAAGACTTAGTCTCCCGAATACAAAGAGGCAAGGCATTAAGTGTAGATAGCCTACAAAGCAACCCTCAAGTTATACGGTCTAATTCCATCTCTATTAAAGAAGTCCACACACACTTCTAACATCTAGAAAGCTCTATTGTTTGAGGGGAAGTAACAACGAGATAGCAAGTCTAAATAGCTTTGGCTGCATTTTAGATCTAAAGTTACTATCATCTAATAGGGCCTAATTCTATATTAACTCTCCCCACATAAATCTAGGGCCTATACACTTACGGTAGGAGAAATAATGCAATGATTTTCTTTTCACTTTGTTTGGTTAATGTCTTTTGCTTTTAAGGCATCGATTATTTGCTGAAATTAAGTGATGTAAATGCTATAGATCTTGGCAGATTCTCGCTTTAGTGGATATTACACCCTGTGTGTATATTACACGTGATGTGTAACTCTTAATGATTTTTTAACACATGGGTATGTAGATGATGATTATTTTTAAAACCATCATTTATATTGTCTATGTGTTAGCATATAGTTCGAGTTTACTCATATGTACATCCATGTAGCATGTATCACCCACCCAGTATTTTTTCCGTAGCAACATAGGAGACTTTTATGTGCTCTAATATCAGGAAATCATGACACCGAGTTTAAGGAAAATAACGAATTTATAATAAATATGCAACAAGAAATTGCAATCAATCATAGAAACGAAATGATTTGTGCAACAAACTGTTTTATTTCACAACATGAATCAGTATAGTTATGGTTTTAAAATACATTGCCCTACAAGATTCAAGAATGAAACATTAGGGAAAAACTTTGGTAACTTCTCGTTTTGTGTGCGCGAAATTAGTTTGAATATGAGACACTACAATCTTGCATAGAATTCTTTTCTTGCAATGTACACAGAATGACACACTTAGGCACTTACACCATTTAAAACATATATTTATCTGCATTCCGAATGATGAACACCATTTGGACATTTTTCTTAAGTTAAATTTGATATATCTGATAGGCTATGGTGAGAGCTAATCAAACCAATATTTACAGTAAAAAATTTTAGAACAATATTAATGATGGTACTTTGAATAATTCAAAGAATCTGATTAGCACACGTAGACTGATATAAGAAAATATATTAACACTTTCACTTTTTTTCATGTATAATGTGTTAGATCTGTAAATAATTAGTTATTATCGAGAAATCGCTATAATCTAAGCATAGCTATGCCAAAAATAAGGATTCACGAATTTTTTTTTATAATTTTTGTTGATGATAGACACACACACAAATATATATATATGGATAATATATAGATCCCGTGGTCCTTCATATAGGAGTATAGAAATATATATTAGAGGATCATTATCCTGACTCCTAAATGCCCATATTGAGCAGTTCGCTAATTTAACTGATTAGTTTACCTTACTTGGGCTTGGGCCCATTGCTCTTACTCTCAGAGCCCAAACATTTAACAAAGGCCTTAATACTGTAAATAAACACCGTGGTTAATAACCATGGGAAATCCAATTTATCCCTAGAAGGACATATGCTCAAGGATTATGCACTGAAGATAAATAGGCATTCTATCTACTTGCAACATAAATTACTATCATATAAGTCACGCCATCATTTCTGCAAGACTTGCATTTCTATTAATTAAAAATTTTAGATACAATTATGGTATTTTATTTATATCACAAGGTAAAGCTGTCCTTCATGCATAAAATACCAATGGAAAAATCTGTTTATCATGAAGAAAGACAAATACTTTTTCAAAATATATTTTCTTTATTTTCCTTTATTTGTTATGCTAAAAAGAACACTTTAAGTAGAAAACATTATCCCTTGCAAGGACAATGATTTCTAATTAAAGAAGAGATTCTACTTTGTCTAAGCAAAATGACTTAACTTTTTTCAAAACAGAAGTCATTTTTTCTATTAGTGTCTACAAGTGTTCTCACTCTAGGAATATGATATTTATTTAATTTTTATTATAATTAACGAATAAATTATATTTTAAACATTAAAATCATTTAACGGATAAAAGAAAAATCAAAACTAACTAAAAATTTATAAATCTTAACTGAGAGTTTGTAGATAAACATTATAAAACAATTTATATTTTATACTTTTATTTTGAAATAAAACATCCAACATAATCTACTTATATGGTAACTTGCTAATAACAATTTATTTACATAAGATGACACATTGCATAATATTGGTAGGCCAAGAATTTTTTTTTTCAACAAATTTTTTTAAAAGTAACCAAACATGTAAAGACATTATTTTCAAGAAAATATTTTTAGCTAAGACACCTTTCCAGTTATAAAATATTTTTCTTCAAACAAAAGGGGTGTTAGTTAAAAAAGAAAAATTGGATGTAGTGAAATCACCTTCCTCTCATGATTAACCAACATAATCAGTAAGTCTCACCCTGTTAATGTTTGTAACTTATACAACACTTGGAGTAACAATACTATGAACAGCAATGGACAAGCAAGGTTACACGTGATCCATTCATGAGCAACCAAGTGCCGGTGGCAAGGAGAAACAATAGTAAGAACATATGTTATGCTAAACACATTATATTTAAAAATCAGTAAATCTGTTTAGTGTGGCTTCTTAACTTGGTCATGAAATATTTCACATGTGACATCCTCTCTAGCAGACTTAGTCTTTGACAACCCCTGCTGAACTGATTTTACAGACGGTGATTTTATTTTGTTGAATTCGTTTGTGATATTTTATGTAAATCATTGTGTAGCGCCCTTTTCTTTCTCTGAATCTCTTTTTACTTTGCTGCTAATTATAGGCTGTTGATTTATCTAAGTTCCATGTCGGCACACAAGAGCACTCACTTAGGAAGTGACATTAACAAGGTCAAGCTTCCAAGCATAAGCATAAAACAAATAAAAGTAGAAAGATGAGTTGGACTCTATGGGAGCTCGAATTGAAGTTCCAAATTTTAAGAAAAGTGAATAGCATCAACAATTATTCAAAGCCGCTTTAAAGGCCATCATTCATATAATTTTGGTAGTACTGCAATACTAAAAGGATTATTAGTTTTTAGGTTTTCTCTATCAAATACTTCTTTTCGAGTTATGAAAATAGAAATATGTAATTCTCCAATTGTTTCAATCTGCCTTGAATCATCCCGTGCCATCATTATCACATACCTTGGCAGCCTTTTTTAAAATTTGAACATATCCTCAACCCCCTTCTGATCATCCTATGCCATCATTATCACAAACCTTGACATCCTTTCTTTAAATTTGAAAATATCCTCAACCCCCTTCGAATTATTGACATTTCAAAAATATTAGTCTCCAAGAATGGCAAAGCATTTCACACAACAATTAATTGATCTACGATTAAGACTCACAAGTTTGCTTCTAGGGATCCTGAAGAAACATAGGTTAGCCATTACTAGAAATACAGTTAAGTTGTAGCTGCAAAAATTTTAAAAAGACACATTGTATAGACTTTAAGTTAGCCTAAAGATGCAATGCTGGTGGACATATTCCATGAAAACCTGAGGCTATGATAAGTACATGTGTGTGCCTAGATTAATATTCAGTTGGCTCTATCCATATTGAGTAAAAATTCATAGAACTACTAGTAGCTTCCGATGCTATTGTACCTGCGGCACTATTGGAACCATATCGCAACTCTCTTTGTGCTATGCCCACAAATCTGGTCGACATAGCTGGAATGGCTACATTTCTATGCTCCTAACTAAGTAAATGAAACATAACAAAGTATGAACCTTTTACCTTGATAACAATTGTCTAGTTAGAAAGTTCTTTTAAAAACTTTAAGTCATCTAACAAATGTTTGGACTAATCCACAAAGAAATTCAAATTAATTTGCTTATCACAACAATGTATATATTTAAGATCAAACAATCAACAAGATAATTGGTTTGAACAGATAAACGTAGATAACTATTGCAATTACTAGAAAGTATTTGAACAGAAGGAAAAAACTGCTAGGATGGTCCAAGCAGTAGTGAAGGAAACAGGTGTCAAATAGAGATCTAGTCAGCAAGCATCCATCTCTGTTTTCACAATGGATGGTCCAAGCACCATGCTTTATGTACTGAATAGAGAGCAATGATAATTGAACCTTTTAATAGCGGCAAATTATCAGCATAAGACAGAAAAGCCAACTTTTAACAAACATGTTGGAATTCTTACTAATTATTATAACACACAATGATAAGTATGATGCTGATCTGCTTTTTCCATTAGACGTCTTCCTATTAGCAAAACAGGGTCAAAAGTTCACTCCTAAATATATCGTAGGCATTAGGTATGCGGCTTTATTTCCACAAAAACGAGTGGATAATGCTTCTGTATTTCTAACAGTGATAAGTGCAAACAAATATTGAATTCAGATAATGCTTCAAAACTACACTGTATTTCCACAAAAATGTTAATTTCAACTTAGCACCAACTATGCCATTCGGTATGCAGCTTTGAGTTGGCCTTTTTTCAAATTAAAAAAATGGCATGTTAAGAGTTAGCCTAAAGTAATCAGAGGAAAAACAAAGAACAAGAAATGGTATGAAATAAATAACAGCGAGATGAATTTTAGTAATTCGCTCAGTGTGTCTCTGCAACCTTTCAAGTTTCCATCCATTTTGTTTATATTGTTTCCTATTCCTATCACCAACAAGCTTGTCTATGTCCATCAGAGTTCTTTGACCTGCTCCTGGTATCAATTTGAGAATTTGATTGGCATCAATAATTAGACCATCGAGAGAAAAGCTGTTTCAACTATTTAAGTGCAACTGTAGGCAAATTATAACTAACCTCATTTTCTGGATCAAAGATTTTGAAACCAAAAAAGGGCATCTTACATGCCAAATCCAAACTTCAGAGCAATTCTCTCTCACCATTTCTACAACTCCAACAAGAATATAATTGTAATTTCTTCCTGATTTACACAAATAGTTGAAGGGATGTGAGTCATACCATTCCTTTGGATAATCAAGGTGGCAACATTTGAAACAAGAGCTGATGGCATCAGCACCATCTGCAATGATCACCACTATATCAATTAAAGAAGCTATTTTATGTCCACTAGATTTTCTCATATTAAAGCACAAATATTGGAGATCATGTCATAAGATGCCTGCTTCAATCAAGTTGATGTGGAGGGAATAACTGGGTTTGCATACTATCAAATCAAGTAAAAGATGCAAATAACAAGATAATAGAACCATAAAAGAGTGAGAAATTTAAAAAAAAATATATATATATGTATGTATGTATATGATGTATAAGATAACACAGTTTTCCTCTCTCGAAGAAAAGAATAGTTTTTGCAAAAATGAATTACAAGATATATACAAAAAAAAAAAAAAAGATTTCTATAACCACACAACAATTGACCAAAGTATAATGTCTGTGTTAGCAAGCTTCCGAGGTTATTGAGCAAATGCCTTGAAAAAGAAAATCAAATCAAATTCCTTGTGAAACAACTCATTTAGAAATGACTAAATAATCAATGCCCTAATTATATAGAATGGAATAGCATGGATAACTATTAAGACTATAAAGGAGCTTGCTCAAAAGAAAAATATCAATATTGAGATGATCATGAAGTTTTTTCACCCCACTGTGTGTTTAGGGGGGGGGGGGGCAGGGAAGGGGCGGATGGGTGGTGGGGATGATCTTGAGAATTTGTTATCCTCTAAAAGTATATCTACCATTCATGTCAAAAGCGAAACTTAGCATAACCTTTTGCATCAATTGTTTTTACCTTGGTAATACTTGCAAATTATACAACACTGCGTGTAGCACTACTATAAACAAAAATGAATAGACTAAATGCTATACATGCTATAGATAAAAAGCAATGGAGTGCTAGTGACAAGCAATGATAATGATTAGAATATATATTGTTAATCACATCAAATTCAAAGGAAAATGCACAAGACTTGTTGTACTAGTTACTGGTTGAGTGTAGATTCATTTAAAGGTAACAAGAAAAAACATATGCAATCACCAATTTTTTTTTTTTTTTTGAATGAAGAAAATGAATTAAGGAAGAAAGCAATTTCATGATGAAAGTTTTCACCGAGTTCTTGTCAAGAACCTACAGAAAAGAAGAATTCTAAAATACCCAAACTATGTTAAATACTCTATGGGTTTACTATCTAAGATGTAACCCGCGATGACATTTATAAGATCCAACCTCTTTGATTCCCTGCATCAAGAGTAAATTATCTCCCGCATTCCTCAACTTCAATAAGAGAAAGTCAAATCAACGTGTTGGAATACCATATTACCAATCATGCTGCCATAGAGAAGAGTACTTGACATGTAACATTTGTGAAGATTTCGCTCCAATGAAACAAGCCCTGGAAATTTTGGTTTTGCAAAAGAAGTTAACACTCATTTCTACACATCAAAAAATCCAAAAAAAAAAAAGACCTTTTGGATACTACAATTGATCATATCATATCAATTACTCAACTCAAATTAAGCCATAACTATTAACCAGTGAAAAGATCTAAGGCCATCAAATAATAATTGATATGATACTACAAACTGACTATAGTTGCTTCCATCACACTAACAGAAGCAATTCATCAAGCGCTTTGCTTACATAACATACCGAACAGATAGCAATATTCATAATATGTATACAAAGTAAATGACAGTAGGGTGAAAAACAAGTAACATACCCGGTCTTTAATAGGAAATAGGCCTGGTATTAGTAAGCTTAAATGTCGGAATGAGGAATGACATTGAGAAGAAGATCTTGAAACAAATGCACATTTCTGCCTCCACAGCTATTTCAAGTTTCAACCCACTTCCTCTATTTCCTTTCCTTCTCCTTCTGCTTTTCTCTTTCCTAGACATGACGTTGATTGCGAGTAACCGCATATTTTCAACATAATGCTTATAAAGCTCCGCTCGGATTCTGATTCTAGAGAGTTGTCTATGAGAATAGGAACGTGACGGAATATGGGACCTTCCTTGAATAAATTAGGGCAGGACTCAATACGAAAAGAGTAGAGAGTTTTCACATTTAGAACATCTGGTATTTGTTCAAGAGATTTGCAATGCTTAATCCACAACTCCTTCAAAGATTCCAATCTTCCGTGAATCCCAACTAAACTGCGACAATCCTTCAAACGAAATGTCTTCAGCTTCTTGTATCGTGACATTTGTGGCAAGCTCCCAAGGCTTTCACAATGTTTTATCTCCAAGCTTATTAAATTCTCGGGGAACTCGTCGATTTTCGGAATCATGCAATCGAATAAACATAGGTGGGTTAATGATTCCAGATTGTTAAGGCCCTCAAGCTTGATCCATGGTGTACGTGACATTTCCAGATAAGATAGTTTTTCCAGATAAGAGAGATCAGATATTGTTATCTGCAACGACTCACAACCATCAAACACTAAAGACGTCAGGTTTGAGGGAAGCTTTAGGATGGTTTGCAATCGAGCACACAGTACGAGCCCCAAATGAGTAAGTTGGGAAAGGGTACTTAAATTGGAATGTAATGTGGTGATTGTTGGAAAGGCCAGATCCAACTTCTCGGCTTTTCTTAACCTCTCTATCCACCGTGGGCTGGACCTTCCTCTTGGAGCCCATTCTCCTAGATCTGTTTTTGGATATAGGTTACATTCAATCAGATGTATTCGCTTATCTGTGCCCACATTCATTAGCAGGTTTGGAAGTTCTATTAAGATTAAAGATTTGGGTAACATATGGAAACCACTACGCAACCACAGACAACCCTGAGCATAAATCTTCTCAAGCTTTCTAGCCATTCCAATAGTAGAAGCAATTTTCTTATGCGAGTACCTGCCATCCTCAGTTCTATCAAGCACTTTAAATAACCAATGGAGTTGGATAGCTCCTCAATTCCAGATATGCTAATATCTAGACAAGTCAATGACACCAAACCTCCAATGGATTCTGGAAGTTTCTTCAAATGTCTACAGCAGTGTAAATCCAACTTCAACATATGTACAAGCTCTCCTATTGAGTCACGTATTAAAGTGATTGGAGTGCTTCCCAAACAAAGCTCCTGGAGGAAAAGATTACTGAATAAAATGCACCGAGGGATTTCAACGATATTGGTTGCATGAAGGAGAAGTTCTATCAAAGATCCCATACAACTTAGTTCTTTGGGTAGCCTCTGTAGACTCCTGCAATAAGACAAATCTAAGTGGACCAAGTGCTCCAGCATACCAATAGACTCGTCAATCTTAACCAAACTATAACACCACTTGAGTATCAATCGTTCCAATTGTAGGTTGGATGAAAAATCAGGAGTTTTGACCAATTGGGAACAATGTGATAAATCTAGGACCTTCAAGTTCTTGGCCATCTATTTATACACAAATAAGTAAAAAGGTAAGTGAAAATATAAAATAAAAATAACGAAAAAAAAAAAAAACTCACGTACCTTAATTTGCCTCCAACCATCCCAATCATTTGTGAATGAACTCGAGGAGAGATTTAAAATTGTCAGGTTCAAAAGAGAGAAGTAGCTTGTCTTAATACACATGTGAGGAAAGCAAGGCCACGAAAGCCATCGCACTTTTGAGAAAACGCATGAGCTTTTTGGGAGAAAAGTAGATGGAGCTGCACTTGATAACTGTTTATCGTTAGGATAATACCACCTGTCTTCTACCCAAAAAAGCCTCACTTTAGACAAGTTAGCTAATCCTTCTTCTACAAAATATGGATGTGATTTATGGTTAAGGTCAACATTAATGCCTTGAATTTTCTTCTTTCCCTGCAAATAATTGTAGCATTGTTGTTTATCAAGTTTGTTTAAATTCTTAAGCATACCAAACTATGTTTTTGCCCTCAAATGATTTAAAAACAGAAATCTAATGAACATGTTAATTTCTTAAGAAACTTTTTTAAATAACAAAACTTTTATTAAGTTTGGTAGTATAATTTATGTTATATATGCTTAGTATAATTGAAAAATAAAGATGAATTTATATAATTGCAAAAATTCTTAACAGGATCTATGAAATTACTGTAATTTGTAAGGACATATATTTGCAGGTTCTGATTATATTTTCCATGTTGACTCTTAACATGATTACTAAATTCTTAATGCAAACACTATATAAGTTGTGACATGAGTGCACTAACCAAATTCAGTTTATGTAATATATGTTTGATTAAAACTGAGACTTGATTTAATCATATTACAAAAAAAAAAAAACGATTATATATAAACCATTTAATATTTTTTAAATGGTAACCAATCAATATGGGGTATAAGGTTAAGTATTTATAAACTATATTATTGCTTAGAAATGAAAATACTAAAGTTTTAGATATGGTTGCCATTTAAAATTATGTGCTTCTCAAGACAATATTGTAAGATAGACGTAAGTTAGGAAACTTAAAATTAAATTTAAAATCGGCTTTTGACATAAGGCTAAAATGAGTGGGTACGAGGTTATCCATACCTTAACCTATAAAGTATATATATACTAATTTTATGCCTGGAATCTACCTTTTACACTTTATCAGATCTCTATCCTGTACCTTGTAAAACTATAGAACATTGAAAATTGTTCATGGAATCTATAGTTTTTTTTTTCTTTTTTAATTTCAAGCTTATATATATATACCATTGCATGCAATATAAAAAACTATCTTGTTTCATATGTTTACTATAAACAATTTGCACAAAGAAATTTAAATATGATTTCTTATATATTAGTTCATTAATTTTAATAGGTGGGGTAATGTATCCTAAAACCTATACCCTTTATATATTAGATTACAAGTTTCAGAATGGGCATATGGTAAAACCTTTGTCATTTTGTTTTAAATGAGATGCTAACTATAAAGAGTTACAAGTCCTTAAAGATGCCTAAAGTTTTACCATTTTGTTTTAAGTCTAAGTAAAGATTGTTGCATGAATATGAGCTCATAACACAGCAATAAAAGTGAGGAAGTTCAAATTACAATTATTCTACCCAAATGTAAGTCATGTACTAAATAGCAAAGTGAAAGAAGTAGAGATCAGTAGTAAAAAAATTAGGCATTAGTCGTACATACTTTGGTTGAAATTGTGTGCAAACCTCACATTGATCTATATGGATTTTTCTAACTCTTCATTTATCATTCCTTTCATAAACATCAATTTGATTAATGGTTTTTCCTATTGAATGAAATTTATTTTTACAGTTAAAAAACACAGGAAAAAGAAAAGAAAAGACCTATTTAGATTTCCAATAGCAAATGGTAGTAGAACAGGGGAAAAAATTGATGCATAAGAGAGGAATCTCCACAAACTTAGGGTCAACACAATTATCCTTACACTATATTTGACAACTTTCATATAAAGTGGAATTGAAATAAAAAAACAAAAAAGTTGTGGAAAAGAAAAGCAAGAAAATGCTAAAGGAACTAGAACTTTATATTTGTTTCAATATAAAAAGTGGAAATAGAAAGAAATGGATTGAGATATTTATGTAAAAAGATAAGAAATAATATGATAATTTTACTAATTTAGCATTTCTCTTATCCTTAGCACGTAATAACATTTGGGCATTTTTGCAACTTCTCAATATTTCTATCATTTTCACTGATTTACCACCAAATTAAGGGGAGGAGGGGGTGTTGGGTGTGTTTGGAAAGTTACTTAAGTGGAAACAACACCAATTTATGCTTATGTCATCCCTTTTCCATCCTTTATTATATCCAAATATGCACTTTAATTCCATTTCCACCGACTTTATATTTCCTCAACTTTCCACCTATCCAAGAGTTAATCTTTATATTTCCTCAACTTTCCACTTTTTATTGTACTATGTTGTTTATGTGTTCTTTGAACAAATTAAATTGATGGTTATAGAATGAGCATAGTTATCTACATTTTTTAAAGACAAATAATTCACCAATTTTTTACTCTCCCGCAGAGAGTTTCACAACTTAATAGGAAAGGTGAGAAAGATTAACATAAAATATGCTACCAAAATATAATTAACTAATAAAAAGGAAAATATGGTCAAGGTGGAAAAAAATTACCCCCATTGTCATAAAAATTTTTGTTCCCTCTTCTGCATCCCAGATTCTAGTTTGCTCTTCAGGTTCTATGATATTACCTTCACGAACAATTTCTCTACCAAGATCTCTTAGTTGATCATGCATCCACAAGAAGTCATCATGTATTTTTATAAGTGACTTCTGCTGAAGAGCACTGATCGCTTCTTCTGGATAGAATTTTCGTGGATCCCAAAAATGTATTACGATTCTTAGATCCCTGTTAACGAAAAAACATGCAATATCAAGAAATATATGCTTTTGTCGCTCATCTAGTTCATCGTAACTGATTCTCAACTTTTGGCTGACATCTTTAGCGGGAACATTTTTTAATTTTCCCAACATATTTTTCCATTCTCGCCCACTTTTGTTTCGTAATGAAGAGCCAATAACCTCGAGGGCTAAAGGAAGCCCTCCAGTTGTCTTTACTATTTGCTTGGAAAGGAAGGCATAGTCCACTTCAGGTTCATCACTTCCAAAAGCATGTCTACAAAAGAGTTGGAAAGAATGGACGTCATCCATCCCACAAAGTTCATAAGACTCGTCAACTTCAACCTGTCTTAGGAAACCCTCGTTTCTAGTGGTCAAGATGATTCTACTTCCGGAACCAAATAGGTACTTGCCTCGTTCCCCTATCAAATCTTCCATTTGGATTTTTTCATCAACATCATCTATAACCAGGAGAACCTTTTTGTTTCTAAATCTTTCAACTACTGATCCCATATTGATATACTTCGATGATTTGCTAGCAAGAATGTCAGATCTCAAATTGGTTTTTAAACACTCCATGTCTTTAGATCGAGCATCCGCAAGAAAGCTGCTATCTTGAAACTTGGAGAGGAGATGATTATAAACCAACTTGGCAAGAGTTGTTTTTCCAATACCGCCCATTCCGTGGATACCAATAACCCGTACACTATGTGTTTCCATACTCAGCATTTCTAGAATTTTTTCAACATGAAAACCTAGTCCAACTAAGTGATTTGGTATCTTGACAAAAGCTTTCTTCAATGCAAAGGACATCTTCTTGGTTACATCTTCAACCAGCCCGCCTTCCAGGCTAAAACGTTAATGAGTCAAAGCAAGCAAAGAGGCATAAGGTCAGACTTAAGAGGAGAAGGTTGATTACGGGAAAAAATGATAACATGAAAAATAACTCCAACAAAAACACTTTTCATAATTTAAAAAGATTGATAGCAATTAGAAAGGAGACACCTATAAAAAGCAATAAGGAAATTTGAGAAGTACGTTAATGTATAGGCCTTTGGGGCATACCTATAAGTATTACTCGGAATTTCCCAACCAGACAAGTTTCCAATCTCACCCAGTGCTTCTTTCCACTTCTTAATAATAGTATTATCATAATCCCGCTCATGTAATGCAAAAGCTTCTCCAAAGCTTCCATGTTGATTTCGAACCTCAGATGGTGTAACATAGTAAAATATGGGCATCACCTTCATCTCTCTTGATCTCCTGCGATTATTAATTTCTACCAACTCCTTCAGACACCATTTGCTTTCAGCATATCTTTTGGAAAAAATGGGTATAGCAATAGCAGACTTGTTGATTGCTTGAAGGAGCTCAGGTCCAATCTCTTCTCCTTTCCGAAGCTCTTCATCGTCTAGACCCTTATATTTGCATCTACGAGTCTTCTGTAAAGATGATCGGTAAATCCGGCCCGAGTATCAGCTCCCCTAAAACTTAAGAAGACTTCATATTCTTGATCAGATGAATCAATATCCGATACTTCAGCATTGAATGTGTTACTTGCTGAACTCATCTTAAAACAACAACCGCAAGAGTATATCAACTTCAATTAGAAAACAACAAGGATTAACAGATGAAATTTAGTGCAAAGACCTCAATGAGAAAGCAAAGAGTATTTAAAATGAAATTATTATCTGTATGACGAAACACCCATTGGCTGAGGGACGTCCAGTCTTTGTCTTAGGTGGACAGTGGAAAATATTCTAAGTTTAAGGCCACATGGGACATTGGCTGTCTTGGTCTTTGTTATCGCGTTTTCCGCTTACCGTCGGTTAAATTAAATCGCAACTTCGTGGAAGAATCCTTAGAAAATTCTTTGGTCTTTGTTATTCCTATCCTTATGACTTATTTTATTGAAAACAGAAACCCGTGCTTAAGAGAAAATTATACCCATTATTTTATATGGACATAACCATAAGATTATCATATGAATTTTTACCAATAATCATTCCGCATTATCAATAACAGGATAATATAATTAGCCATAACTTTCATGAATATTCTAATTTATACGATAAGGATTGAGATTAAGGTAGACCATGAAGTCATTGAAGGTGCTGGAAAGGACTGGAGTGGCTGACAGCTAGGAAAGGAAACTCAGAATGTAAATGCAATTATGATATTCGACCCTTGACTTGCTTGCCAGCTGGAAGAGCAGCACGCGGAGAGTACTGGATGAGCTGCAGTATATATAATTAGAAACTTGTACCGATTGATTTAATATGTGTCAATCGTACTTCATCAAAGCTAACACCATTATTTTTCAAAGAATGATAAATTTATTATTGATATGTATAAAAATTTTTATTAAATATTAAATTGATTAATTTTAAAATTTAGTTAGTAAATTTATCAATTTTAAAAAAGTATTTAATTATATATTTTACTAAAATTTAAGTATCATTCCTCATATTTACCCTTATAGTTTATGATAGCTTTTTTCCTTTTTCAAATATATATATATATATATATTTGCTTTTATATACTTACTCTGCTATTTTTAAATTCAAGTAAGTCCAAAAAAACAAAATTCAAATTAATTCCTCAATTAGCATGGACAACTTAGCATCTATTCCAGGAATTCGAACATGATACAATATGGTTATAAACAAATTTAAGTTAGCAAAAAAAATATAGATAATAAGTGGGTCAAACTCGGACATAACATGATTCTGTTTGGATCGTCTGTTTTTTATATGTATCTGTAACTTTTTCAAAATGATATACGTAAATATGTCCGATTTACATTTATATTTCACTATATTTAATCTTTTGATAAGAACTGCCATTTTTTTTTTATCTATATCTATTTCTTGATAAATAATTTATTAGAAAAAATTTAAAAAAAATATTTGTATCTGTCCAAAAAAACCACACAAACATACCCTAAATTCATGTCCAAATTATGGGTTTCACATCCAAACCTATTTACAAACCGATGAACCAATTCAACATACTACTATTTTTTTTTTTTTTTCTATTTTCACATTTTCCCAATCCTACCATGCCACAATGCTAGTAGACTAGATTATAACATATATCTATATAATATATGTTCTGCATAATAAGTTATATATATGTATTTATATAATCTATAAAACTTATAAATTTTATGCATACAAGCTATACTTTAACATAAATATATATTATACTATACATAATCTATATTTTATAACACATATATAATATATTCATTTCACGTCACAAATGAATTATAATATATATATATATAAAACATATAAATTATGTATTAATAACTTGTAGATTTGTGTAAATAAGCTACATGTACACATATATTATATATGTTATATGGCATATATATAGATTATGCTATATATATATATATACAATATATATTACATATAATTCATACTCTATACTCTGTAAGTTATTTATTATACATAATCTATCCATTTTATATAGACATATTCCTTTTTATTTGGCCGGATTTCAATCGAGCTAAGCAAGCCATAAAAAATCTTGATCTTACAGACGAAGACAACATTATTTTAACACATGAAAGCATCTAAATCTAACTTCTTGATCCCTGCCATGCATTTTGATCCAAGTTTATTAACCAAATAGATTTAAAGTAATATGCTTGGCCAGTGTGGAGACTCAATTCATTATTAGTTAATCAAAACGGAAAAGATGATTTGTGATATGCATCTTGAAATTTCTATAAGAATGAATTCCTCTATCTCTAATATATATAACAATAAGATAATATTGGCCAAATAAGGCAAAAATAAAAAGATAACAACTTGAAATTCACGATTAAAATACCATAAGTAATAGCTAAAAAATATCGTTAAATATTAAATTAACCATTTCAAAATTCAGATACCAAATTGAATTTTTATATAAATTTCAAGTACTAAATTTGATATTTATTACATCATCTTAATAATAAAGGTAAAAAAAGTTTAAATAATGATGCTACCCAAATGTATATCATAAATACATTACAGGTGTAATGGCAAAAAAAAAAAAAAAATGCATTACAGGTGCAGTTTTGTTAACAATATTAAATTTTCTATACTAAATGAGGTAAGTTTCTTTGATGGTATCTGAACTTTTTCGTTTATAATGAAATAGTACATAAAAGAAATTTTGCACCAAAAAAGTATCTAAACTTTTTGAATGTTTCACCTAAAGTACTTCTTGATAGAATTCGTCTTTTTTATTGTTAAAAACGCGACGTGGAAGGCAAAAAAAATATTAAAAAATATTTTTTTTATCCACATTGGCCATTATTTATTTATTTTTTTTTATTTAGACATTCCCCCCTCTCTCTCCCCCCTACGCCCTCTCTCCTTCTTCCTTCTTCCTCATTCTTCTCTCTCTCTTCTCTCTATCATCCTAACACCTCTCTCTCTCTCTCTCTAAACCAAACGCACACAACAACCGCCTAAGCAATTGCTAACTCAAAGAACCACCATTAATAACAACCAAACAATCACAACAATCACGCAACTTAAACTTAAACACCTCGTTGCACCTCTCTCTCACCCTAAATAATTGCTACACGTACCCACAAGAATAATACCCAAACACATCTTCTTTCTCGCGGACCTCTCAACTTCTCTCTTCTCTTAACTCTCTAAGCTCTCTATCAATTTAACAAAACAGAAATTTAACGACGTAAAATAAGAAAAAAATTTTATTTGATGACCACAAAACAATGGGTTTTTTAACTCACAATACAAGCTTTTCAACACCAAATCCAAAAGAAAGCCGATAACTTTCTCAAATGTTTTTTTAGAAGCCTAAAAGCTCGAATCTAATTTTAATCTTTTTTTTTTTCAAATTTTTCTGGGTTGTGAGGCATGTAAGAGAGAAAGAGAGGTCATTCATGAAAGTTTTTTTTTTTCTTTTAGAGAGAGAAGTTAAAAAAACCCATCCCATGATTTCCTTTTCAAATATTCTCGTTTTCTCCCAAAGCATCCACGAAAATATCTTTAGTTTCCAATTTTTTCCCCCATATCGTATCAAATTAGGAAACCTTTAATGTTTATCCCAAATCTTAAATCTTTATGTTTTTAATTCTATTGTGTAAATCTTTTGTTTTTTTGAAAATTTTATTAATCATAATATCATGTTTGTTCACTTTCCCATAAAAAACGATGAAGATTTTGTTATTTTGGGTATAGGTTTAGTTTACTATTTCTTTTTTTTCCTTTTTTTGTTTTCAATCTTTTATTTCTTTTTTGGCCATGGCTTCCTCTCTCCTTTGATCTCTCTCTTTCTCCTCTTGTCTCTTTCTCTCTCTCTCTCAAATGTGCCCTACTGGAAAATGTTAATAAATAGTAGATGTATGGGATTTGTACGATTTTAGGTTTTTTTTTTTTTATTTGAACATTGGAGGAGGAGAAAGAAGATGTTGCAGCAGCATAGGAGGGGAGAGTAGAGAGAGAAGGGAAACTAAAAAAAAATAGAGAAATATTTTTTTAATGGAGTTTGGTGTCCACATCAGCAAATGATTAGAAAAATGGACAAATTCTATCCAAAGGTATTTTAGGTGAAATTTTCAAATAGTTCAGGTAATTTCTTGATACAAAATGGAAAATTTTTAAGTACCATGAATGAAACTTACTCATACTAAATGGCTTATATAGATAAAAGATGTCATGAGAAAAACATTTGAGATTTCATATAGTATACTTTTTAACTTGTGACTCTTCATATATGCCTCTTATCTCTTGGGTTTCTCAAGGCAATAAATAAATAACGGGATAATATAATAAAAATGTAATTAGGTACCTGAATTTAAAATTGATTAATTTAATACTTGATATTTAATATTGATCAATTTCGTGCTTGAAACAATTTGAAATTAATTAATTTAGTACTTGTAAAAATTGATGTTGATATAGTTAGAGTGCAAGAATAGTTCTTTCAAGGTATTAAATTAATCAATTTAAAGTTCATGTACTAAATTGATCAATTTCAAAATTTAGGTATCCAATTACATATTTTGTCAAAGTTCAAATACCATTTGTAATCAACGGATGCATGAAAATAATTAGCTTAAATCACAACTATACCTTTCTTTGTACACGCTCCATTCTATTCGTACTAGTATCAAAACTTTAGCAACATATTTTCACACTAAATTGGCATATTTCAATAAACCAAATTAGTAAATTGCAATAAGATTTGTTTGGCCTTTATTTTGGCATTTGTGAAGTCCATAAGCACAATGGTCCAAATCAACTTGTAATGGTCAAGACCTATGCAAAGCCTTCCTTTTTTCTTTTTTGCAGGTCTTCTTAATAGGTTCGGACTAGTTGGAAAGAGCCTGGATTAATAAAAAAAAAATGAATCAACTTTATGCCCCATAGTTCAAACTAGTTGAAAAGAGTCTAGACTACTTGATGTCTTCCCAATGGTCCCAATCACGCATAAAGAGTCCAATCCATTTAAAGGTTAGAACGTGTTAAAAAAAAATGGAACAAGCCAAAAGATCCAAATCAATGACCAAAAGTTTGGACTAGTTGGAGCACAAAATGTCTACTTGATACAGAACATTCCAAGCAAATGGACCAATTACAAGTGATCTAAACACGTTATATTTTTATTACCTATTAGAGTGCATTTAATGCAAGATTTTGTTTGCAAGGATTTCTGCCCAGTGCCCAAAATATTGGAGACCTATTCAAATGACCTAGAGGACACATTCTAAAACCAACTTTTGAGCTTTCATTTGCTATCTAACAAAAGTATTAAGTGATCATATTATTTCTCATCTTGTACATCATTTAGTTTATAATTAGAGAGTAAGAGTATGGCGCATAGAAAATTCATTTGCAAATTGTTGTAAAAGCACTACACTTGTACTTCTTGAGTGAAATACTTGTTGTAACTCCTTAAGCATTGAGATTGATGTGTGATTAATAAAGTCCTCATTAGAGACATTATGTAGTCATGTGATGTCACGCTCCAAATGGTACCCTAAACGTGGCAGTCCGTTGCATACGGTATTAAAACTTAAGAATGACTTCTCAAAGTCATTCGAAAGTTTTCAACACCATATGTAACGCGTCTATCACAACAATAGGAGACATCGATGGGATGTATAGTTCGAGATTGTAATTACAGCATACAAGAATCTAAATAATTATCCAATTTATCATTAAGAGAATATAATCCTTACATCATCTTCGGGGTTTTCCCCTGTAATTCTCCAAACAAATATAATATAAACTTAATCTTTCTCACAACAAAATAATACTAATACCAAAAGACATTAAAGGATATTTAACCTAAGATCTTCAAAAAATTTCCAGAAGCTTTTCTAAAACATCGCCCCACTCGAGTATATGAAGTCTTCGAGCATAAAAGATATTGAACCTGATACAACAAAGGTCTATCGGAGTATAAATGTAACTAGCTTAGTGAGAATATTCCTGAATCAATGTACTTGTATAAATAATTTCAAACAAGTTATTAAACAAGCATATGAATACATCAAGCAATACATATGATCTATCGAAAATCATATATTTGAATAGATTTACCCTTCCATTCAGGGTTAGGTGTTTCAGGCTCTTTAAAACCCATCTTTAAATCCAACTCATGTAGTTTATCTCAGGCGCCTACTCGCACATCTCAAAATAGTTTTTTCAAACTCCTAATTGACCATTTTAAAATAGTTCTTTCAGGCTCCTACTCGCCCATCTTGTAGATTTCTGGCTACTGCAAACCTAGCTACTATACTCTTATCCCATCAAGTATAATAGCTCATGCAATGAAACTAACTACGTGATATGCATGAATCAATTAATATAATTCATAGTATATGATTAGAGTAATTTAAAGGTGGTAACAGAATTTGCACACACTCCAACAGAATAATAGTCAAGCATAAGTTAATTAAGAATGATTTATGCCTCGGTATGCTTAGTATTCTTTCAACCAATATTATCATACATAATTCATTTTCATCTTTTCCTACTTCTAGTGCCTCTAGCTACAAGCACAATCAAGTACGGAAAAGGTAGGGAATAAACTTACTTGGCCATGAGGATCTATTTTTCTTACGGATGAGTTGATCGGTAAATCTACTAATCAAAATAATCCTCCGAGTATGAATACTCCTCCTCGGGATCACCTAATCAAGAAGAATACCCATAATGAGTATTTCTTATTGATTTTATGGTACTTATCAAAGACTATGCCATAAGATCATTAAAATTCGTATAGAAGTTGATTCCACCTTAAAATGGCTATAATTTGGTCATTTTAACTCGGAATTACGCAAATAATATACCATTTTCTACCTATTCGAAAGGATCTAATTATTTCTAAGGTTATTTTTATCATAAAAAGCCATTTGGGTTGGAAAATACTATGGTACAGAATAGTTACAAATTTATAGTTCACAAAATATGATTTTTTCCAACTTCACTTTACTCAAAAATCCTTAAGCAAAATATATGAATATATATATATATAGTTGAAAAATCCTTTGAACATATATAGGCACTCATATTGTATGCATGATTTTTGTAGTATTGTCTCAATATTGATATTTCATAATCAATTTCTTTTTTATGGTTTTAAAAGATAAAACTTTTGAGAATTTCTCTTTTTTGAATTGTTAGAAGGAAAAACAAAAATATATTTGAGTTGTTATGAGTGAGTGTTTTTCCTATTATAATTCCATTTCTTATCTTTTCAAAAAAAAAATAATTTCCAAAAATTTGATTCTTCAAGTTATCTACTAATCTTTATTTCTAGTGATTGAAAATAAGCTTTTTAAAATATCCTTTAAGTTTTTTATGTGGTCAAATATTTGAAATTGTGTTAAATGTATGTTTTCCTCTTATTTTTATATCCTTTCTCTTCTTTAGGAAATAAGTTTACTTTTAAACTTTACTTACTAAGCAAATTTTATTTTTCTAAGTTGGTTTCTAAAATAGTGAGTTGATTTTATCTTTGTTTGAAAAACTTATTTTATTCTTAATATTTGTTAAATGGTAGAATAATTCCCTTAGACAAGTTTATAAGAAAAGCTTTCTTAATAAAGAATTGTTAACATTAGAACTTAGCAAAAAATTCTTTTAATCTTGAAAAGAGAATAAAAATATAAAACTCAAGTTTTAAAGATACTTTCATAGTATATGATTTTCAAAGTTTATGATGAATCCATTTAAGTCTTAAAAGGTATGGTTGAGTTAAAATCCTTCAATGCTAAAAATTCTTCCTTTATGAAGTATTAAGTTTTGATTTATGAAAGAAATGAGTTCCTTTTATTATTTTGAGGAAATCTACATTACTAATTCTTGTAGAATTTGTGATTAGCTTATCCTTTGGAAAAAAGTTTATTAAAAACAAAACTTAGATCTTTTGTAAAAAAAAATTCCTTTTGTTAAGAAATCTAGTTTACTTTTCTTTATTTAAGAAAGAACAAATTTTTATTTTTATTTAAGACAACAACATTTTAATCATGCATGAATATGATTATGTAGCAATGTAAAAGTAAAGATAATACATAATAAGATAGAAAGAAAAACTTGGAAGTAAATAAACATAATAAAATAGTCAAGCATTGGGAACCTTAGCTTTATTAAGGTATTCCGATCATGTGTGGGGAGCCTTAACTTCATCAAGGCAACCCGGGACTAAGAATAGACTAGTTCCAAAAGAAAAGAAAGAAAACAAAGAAAATTATTTTAACTTGATATAGACAAGTCTAATACTAGAAAGACTAGTCTTAATAAATTGCATAAAACAGGTAAATAAATAAATTACAAGACATGAAAATAAATAAATAATAATGAGCTTATATGCTCTAAATAAATATATATAATACTATACATAATACTATATAAGTTAGATTAGAGAAAAAATAATAACAACAACATAATAACATAATGTAAAATAGGAACATGAACAAAAACAAAAACAAAAACAAAACATGAACATATTGTTGCTTCTTTAACTCATATGAGTCTAAGAAACATACACTAAGCTCATGCTAAATTGTATGAACATGATAAATAATATAGAAAGGATTTTTACCTAAGGTCTAATGGAGGATTTTGAAAGAGATGAATGGGTTTTGTTATTTTTCTTGAAGAGTAGAAATTGGTAGAGAGTATTTTGAGAGGGAATGGTTGGAGAGAGATTTTGAGAGAGTATTTCGGTAGAGTTTTGTTATGTAAAATAGATGTGTGAAAGAATGAAAGAGGAATGGAGTATTTATAGAATTTTTGGAGTGAATTTTTGATGTAATAAAATAAATTGAAAAAGAAAAATAATATAGAGAAGAGAGAGGTGGCCGACGCATATAAGGAAGAGAGAGGGAGGATTTTGTTTGTTTTATAATTTTTGTAAGGAAAAGAAATAATGTGTAAGGTTTGATGTGAATAAAGTTGTATTGAAAATGTAAAAGGTAAGAAAATAGCTATGTAGGTAGTAAGAAATAGGTGTAAGAAAAAGTAAAGATAGTGAAATAGTAATGAATAGTAAGAATAATACTATGAATAGTAAGCTAGACAAATAAAATACCAGTAGTAATAAAAATATGCGTAAACAAGCTATATCTGTTATTTTTAGTTACCGAAAAATTCTAAAACTGATATTTTTGAAATCCTTGTTTAATTACGGGTCTTTTGGTGTTATAGGAATATTTTTATTATTCCGAGCTCTGGGACACGCTTTTCGAGAACTGATCCCGTTTGAGTCCAAAGGACTCTCGAAATTTGTGAATATGATATTTTTATGTTACCCCATATTATTACGAACTATTTTAAGCCATTCACTTAATTTTGTTTTCTAGGGTTTGAGAATGCGGGATTGCCGGAGTTGAAATTGCTTGATTGTCTTAGTCTTCGTTGACTTTCGAAGTTCCGGTTTGACTAGGATTAGGGTTTAATCCAACTTTACCCTAAAAATTGAGGGGTTTATATCAGGGATCGGATAAGTGGATCTTCTCATGTTCGGGTTTTCGAATCGAACGATTATTGAACCTTTTATTTTTATTTTTGAAAAAATTCTCTTACGAAATCCCATGATCGAAATTGGTTTCAATTTAGGTCAAACTGTAGGGGTTCAATTCGGTATTTTAAAACCATTCGCGAAAAATTTGGGGGCTTACATGTAAACTATGAGGCAAATTGAACTATATGTTAAAAATCCAAGCTTGATCTTTTTATCCTTATTCTCTTTTAATCTCAACACACTATCTTTGTTGCACTTGTCACTTGTAGACTTATTGCATTTTGAATAATTGTTTAAGCTACAAGGTTTGCTAAAATTTCATTAATACTTGGTATATATGCCTAGTGTATTTAGTTATTTTCACTTTTCTCTAGATAAAAAGAAATAAAAAAATGTTATTAAGATTAAATTATCATCTATATAATGGAGTGAATATTCTCATATAATAAATTCATATGTTCAGTTACCCAAAAATGAATAAATAAATAAAACTCTACTCCTACATACCAACAAATTAATTAATCTTTCATTCAATATTTGTTCCATAAATTTTTTAAGCAATACTCAAGGACTTTCCTCCATTAATTATGAAGAAACATCATTTTTATTGCTTTTGTTGGTAATTTAATAAATCTACTTTGGTGATATCTCACTTTTTTAATCAAAAGATAGCCATTAGCGGTGAATAATAGCTATGACAAGAATAATTGTTGCCAAGAATATAGATTCTTTTTATCTGGATCATGTAAATGGCTATTATTAAAAATATATATATTTTTGGTTCATCGATTAGAATATCATAGTTTATAACTTCTACATATAGTCAGCCGATCATGTGAGATAGGCGTATCGGTTGACCTGAGAGAAGTCTTGAACTGATGACACATATAGTATGTTGTAGAGAGAGGCATGGAAGGAGGAATAGGCAAACCGGTTTCTCAAGTAGACGAGTATGACAGAAGATCAAATCGTATGGATTTTATCGTTCTTGACTCATTCTTTATAAAATAGATGTTTTGATCTTTCTTGAAGATGCTTCAGCAAAGTTTCTACGTTGCTTTCGATCTTAGCAATATGCAGAATCTAACCTGAATGAGAAGAGAGATAACCTATTTATAGATGTTGGAAGCTAATGTTAGCCTTTGAATCGTTTTCTAAGAATCCGACGACTAAGATTAAAGCCTTCTTTTCTTATAATAGTAAGCTGGGCTAGGCTGAGCAAGAAATGGGCATGATGGCTTTTTATTATGCGAAAAAAGCCCATTTTCAATATAAAAAGGATAAAGGCTTATTTTAGTCCACATAAGCCCTATTTTTATCAAACAAAGCCCAAATTAACTTAAGAAGATATTTTTGGAGTATACTTTTCTCCCACGAGGAATTGAATTAGGTTGAAAGTAGAGTGAACCGGTTTGATGATTCTTGTTCTGAGCCTACCAAGTTAAGTCTTCCTATGACATTCCTTATTAGACTCAGTCTTCTAAGCCTTGTCACTAGCCTAAAAAACAAGCTCGTGGCATTAAATTAGACCAGAAGCCCAATTACTAAAATGATCCTCTACAACATATATATTAGTTTTGATGTACTCTTTATCTGATAATGTTATTTAAATAAGTGTATATATTGGTTTAAGCTAAAATTTGATATGATATACCTTATTTAATATAATGTCCTCATAAATCTCATTTTAGCGGCTGATTATTTCCATCGTCCTCTTTGACTAATTAGGATGATCATAAATATTCCAATATGGGAATATCTTTCTTATAGTGTACTTAGTTTTAAGAAAAATGATCATTCCATTTTATCTAGTTCCATAATAAGAAATTCTATCGCTCCATATTTTTTAGTGGAATCGATCCTCTCAGCTATTTGATGGCTAAAATTTATATCTAATCGTGATTGCATCATTAAAATACTTAATATATTTATTACTATATTTATTTTGATTGTTAGATGATGATTGGTTGGACCACTCTTTATAAGAACAGAGAAATTTTCAAATAACTATATGATGTTTACTGTTTAGCATGTTTGATCCAATGGCTAAGTAATAATAAAATCCACCTCTAACCCATATGCATTATGATATGGCAATTCGGATGGGCAAATTGAATTTGATAACAGATAAATGTCGAATACAAATCTAAAATAAATGAGAGTGAGAAGAAGGTGAGTAAAAGAAATCGACACACAAATCCAAAAAAACAACTGAGAAACCCAAGAAAAGACCAAAATAACCCCACTATGATTAACTATAAAGCGACTCTTCCAGACCATTCACTCGACATAAAGACATGAATAACTATTCATTCTCTTTTTGTTCTACATAAAGCTATTATTACGGTATTCACTTGAGGGGAATGACAATTCATAATGAAATGTTATTACGTAAAATGATGAATAGTAATTCATATCCCTACACTCATGAATTGCTATTCAATGGTTTATTTTTCAGCTTTGTCATAAATATCTATGTCTTAAAAAAATCACATGTATAATCATCCTCTCTAGATAATAAATACAATGGGTATTATAGTTATTTTACCTTTTTTTCTCTAATAATTACTTGTTTTACTTTTTACACCAAGTGAATATTGTAATAATCATTACAACCCTATTATATTCCTATTGAATTGGTATTCAATTCTCCATTATTCAATATGGCAAAGTGAATGAGCTATTAGTTAGATCATCGATCACAGGTCGCACATTCAATCCTTTAAAGGGCTAACCGGTGCTCCTTTGGCTTGATTTGAGAAAATTTCTTATTTCTTTTATTTTTCTAAACAATATGGTAATGAGGATTGTTTAACTAGATCAGGCAATAACTCACTTTTTAGTTCACCATAGGCTGTCCTTTGTTAAGTTGCTCAATTTAGTTCAAAAACCGTATGAAATTATAAAAGGATTTTTACTTTCTTCAACTGCTACAATGAGGTTGCTTTCATGGAAAATCTTGGTCTAATAGTTTCCTAAAAATTAGTAAATTACAAGTTGATTTCATTGATTTTGGGAATTTTGATTACATTGTGTCACACCTTGAGTTATTGTAGTTGTAACAATCCTATCATAAACATTAACCTATGATAGAAGCTAACCATTTAGCTTCTATCGTAACCTATTATATAAAGGTACAAAGGACTATTTCATTCTGAAGTAGCGTCAGCTCAATAGTAAAATATAAATAAACAATATATTAATAATTCCAGTTCATAGTGATATAAAAGAGGTTACATAATACCAATAAAATTGTTTGTAATTACTACGTTTTTAGACTCCAAGTCAGACTAGGTTGCCCAAGTTACCTAACTGACACAATTAACCAAAATAAACCTAGAAAGATTTAGAAAATAGTTCTTCTAACTCTCTTTTATTCTCCCTATTTACACACTTATGGATCCATAGTAATATTAGTAGCTACTGCTCAAGTTATTAGAACCTGCAAGAAAATCTATAGGGGAATGAGCAACCATAACCTGGTAAAGGGGACAAGGATTAAAATGCATTCAAACAAGATAAATAAGGTTATCAAACAATTAATTAATGCAATGTATGAAGAAGCAAATTACATTCTCTTGACGTTACCCAGTCCATCGTGAGAATTACCCAACTCTAGCTTGGATTAAGGATTTTATAACATGATGCATAATGACTATCAACCAAACCTAGACTTGTGTAATGGATCCACAGCTCCTCCCAAGACATCATCGAACATGTTCCTAACCTTATTGCGATCTCCTCTCCTATCACTTAGCTTGTCCTTAAGGATAGGAAAATGCAACTTTACCGACTCTCCTCGAGGTGGATGTTTAATTGTAGAAACTTAATCGATCCTCTATTGGGTTCCAACGCATGACATTTAAAAGATTTAGTTAAAGTTTTTATATAGTCCAATTTAAAGGCGATCAACCAATTTGCAAAACACTTTAGGAACATCGAAATTCACCACAACACGACATAGCACGAAGCTTGGTTACCAATCAGCAAGTTAGGGATAAGCACATACATTGCATGCACACATCCAAACTATTTTACAATTACAAATATGGACACACTTCAACCTTTAAGTATCTTAAGATGGTACTCCATAATGCAATAAAGCATTGATCTCACTTGCTTGAATGGTGTTCTAATCAACTTGGAATGTCAAATTCTGCATTGTCAGTAATTCTTATGCAAAAGGTCTATATTTAGCTTTCATATAAATTAGGAAAATGTTACAATATTCATTACAATTCCTTAATTGCCCGGTCTAAATCGAAATTTTAAGTTATATAAATATTATTGTCAAACCATGATTTAATGTTACAAATCTATTCATGAAAGGGCAAAAACCTAATCTAGTAGTGTGACAAAATGATAATAATAAGCTTTTAACAACATGGTTTAAAAAAAATATGCAGAAAAATAAATTTTGAGTAATAATATTATATTATATTACGTAAGATTGCAAAATGTCGGCTTAACTCATTTAACAATTATTGAGCTCTAGCTCTAGCTCGAGCTCGAGCTCAAGCCAAGCTTTTTACTCAACTTGAAATCAAGCTCAGCTCATTTACGAATCAACTTCAAGTCGAGCCAAGCTAAGCTTTTATCAAGCCTAAAGTTAAAGCTAAAGCTCGAGATCAACTCATTCAAATAGCTCATTTCCATTTTTTTTAGACCTAAAAAATATATAGGAATTGCTAATTATATATATATATATTAAGTATAAATTAGTATTTTTGTTTTAGTTATATGTTAATCTATCATAAATATAAAACTTATAAATTTTCTAATAAGCTTGTTAATGAGTCTACTCACAAGCCTATCTACAAGCCTAAAACGAGCTTATTCATGAGCCGGCTCATAAGTCTGAATCAAAGCTCAAGCTTGGCTCTTTTAGCTAAATGAGTTTTATCTTAGGCTCGAGCTTAACATGTTTACTAATCGAGCTCAAGCCTGAAGCGAGCTGAGTCAGAGTAGCTCGTAGAGCCACTCAACTCGTCTGCAGCCCTAATATTATGCCATCTTTGGTATGTTGGGATAGACTTGGAATGGAATCGCAATTCCAAGTTTTATTCCATTTCCCATGTTTAAATGTACTTTTAGCAATTCCAACTTTGAATGGAAATTTGATTCCGCCTTCAAAAAGTAGAATTACGATTCCATTCCAACTTTATTAATTACATACAATATACTTACTTTTTTATCTTATCACATATTTATTATTTGCATCTGTTATTAAGGATATTTTTGACAAATACACTTTATATTCATTCCATTCTATGTATAATCCATTCTATTGCATTTCAAACCATTCCCACGTACTAAAAGTGGCATTAGGGTCTTTGCATGCTTTTTCTATATTTAGAAATCATTCAACACCGGATCTGATAAGATACATATATCATTAAACCTAACATACTTTGGTCTTTTCCGTGTCCAACATGGTTTGTAGTAGCAGGTTTTAAGTAGCTCTTAAACTAGATTTGGGGGAGAATGCAAAAAATCAGCATTTTCAATCCTATATTATTGTATTTAAGCTAATGTATCATCCTTTACATAAATTAATTTTTCTATAGCATGCATTGAATGTTATTGAAACCAAACAAACCAAAATGTCCCACTAAACAAGTTTATGTGTATCATTAGGGTATGTGTTTCCAAATTTTTTTTTCCTCTAGAACCAATCATGCAGTACACTATTAAACCACAAGTGTACTTTTTATCCAAATAATAAAAGCAATATCAGACCTACTTTGAGCCTAAAATTTCTAGAAATTATTATTCATCCTCAAATAATTACACAACCTCAAATTTAATTCTTTCTATTTATCACAAATCACCATTTCAAAAGAAAGTCACTAATTTACTAAACATGCAAGATTAAAGAAGAAACTGTTAAACATATGTAAACTATAAATTATGAATATCAACATAGCAATTAATTTCCTATAGAGGAGATCATTTGAGTATATAAGAATTTGTTCCCAACTCATTATGTTTTGGGTAATTAAAAAAGAGCACACGATTTTTTTTTTCCTTTAAGACTTCCTCAATTTAATAATAAAACTACATGTACAATAATGAAGTTGTGCAATTTTTTTTAAAATAATAACTTTTTTATTGATATTTTTTATTAATTAGCTATATTCTAGGCGCAAATGAGGGCTTACCAATGCAACGATCTACGATCACCGTCCAACGACAAAAACCCTTGTTGGAAGATCTTCTCTGCCGGCGAAACTCTGGCTAACAAAGTCTCACCACTGCAAAACAAGTCTAACCCTTCCAAATAAGCACAAGCCAATTATCTTAAATTCTATTATGTTCTTTCCAATTTTGATTCGACTATCTTAAAGGAAATTTGGGTCTAAGGTGTATTTTTCTTTTCTTGGATTTTTATAATCATTCTAGTACTAACTTTGCTCGGTTTGCAGCTAATTTAAGTGTGTTTAAGTTGTAGATGGTACCTTCCTTAACAAATACTAACATAAGCACACACTGCTTATAATTTAAATTTTGTCCTTCCTTGATAAGTTATCTAATTTTACCAAATTAGGTGTCATTTAATGATAACTTCATAGTTTTTTTCCATTAAATTAATTTTCCTCCTTTTGCCACGTCGAGACTACGTCTCAGTATTTACTACAGGTGGAGATTAACTTGGCTTGCATATTAAGTTTATCAATTTACTATGCTAATATAGGGAAATTTTATGGTCCCATCATTAATTTTGATAGGACCGATCATGTCACTATTCGACAGCTTACATTATACCCAATCATAATCAAATTACTAAAATAATTAATATTCCAATTACTATATTTATTTTAACAGTTGGATAGTTAACTAGACGGTTCCGTTGATGGGACCGTAGAAGGTCACTACTAATATAATATGTTTGCTAAGAAAGAGAGATTACTTGATGTCTTTAACCGCTAGATCCCACATTCAAAACTCACTGTGTTCATTTATTTAATTATTATTTATTTATAAATATTTTTTGTTAATTAAGATGATTGTTTATTTATGATTGATGGTTATTTATATTGTATGTACTGATATGGGTGTAGTCATATTGTTTGATTATCTAATACCCATACGTATTTACTAAATATGACCTTATGCCATATAGTTACTTTCATGGTTGAATGTTATGTCATTAGAGTGTCGTCGCTAAATAACGAGTTATTTTAGAGATTTAAGTTAGTAGAAATATTGACATATATATTTATATTGTTTTCAAAATTCACAGGGTCATTTTGCTTAAATCCTATGATTACTGTGTAAACCTTAAACTTTAATATCACATTCTTCCAAATTTTCAGTTTTAAGTGCTATAATCCTTATTTCTATCTTAAGGGTTTGCATGTTGGATGTACAATTCACAAATATAAGATCCTGTTTGGTTTGTTGATTTTTGGTCGTTTTGCCTTTTTTTTTTCTGCCATTTTCAAACGGTTCATTTGTCAAAACATAAATATAGATGAAAACAAACATTTTTACTTATAAATAAATTAAACAATTCAAATACAAATCATATATAGATGTAGATTAAATACAAATATAAATGTAGATGAAAATCAAATGATTCAAACATATCGTAATCACTTCCCAACTGCTTCAAAATCATGATTTATAGAGCTGTAAAAATCAAAATGCTAACTTTATCCACTACTAAGGGGCAGAAAAATATGTCTATTATTTCAAGAAAAAATTACAAAAGTACAAATTACAGAAGAAATTATAAAATTATCACTGTTATATTGCATGTTGAAGATGCAACATAAAGATTTGTACAAATATCGCATTTCTAACATGTAATATAGCGATGTGCTCTGATAAATTTTTAAAAATATGCGTATCAAATGACCAACATACAATATAGGTTTGAATGTGTATCGTATGTTGATCATGTGATATATGTTGAATAATTATTTGTGTATCATATGTTCAAAATGCGATACAAAAAAAAAAAAAAAAACTGATATCGTATATTCAACATGCAATATAACAATGATAATTATGTAATTATTTTTATTCAAGCTGTATTCATATAATTTTTTCTAAATGATAATTGAATATGAAATAATCTCGTTACCGAGACTAAATAGGTTCTGTACAATTCAACTTTTATAAATTTTGTAATTATTGCCCAAGCTTTTTATAAAACTAAGAGACAACTAAAGGTTATTGAATTATGAAACAAATAGTATTTTTTATCTTACCAATTCTATGTGCTATCTCTTAAAGATTATTGTCTTTGGCAGAAAAGTATAGCTGAATTTTGGTTTTATCTTAATTTTAAATTTGAATAATATGTTTATGTCTACGCTCTTAAAACTTGCAGAAATATCAATATTTGTATTTATTTACTTTTACACTTGTTGTATACTTGTATTTCATGCATATCCATACCAGTTGTATGTAAACACCCATACAGCTCATTTTAATTAATTAGTCACAACCATTTCCTTAATGATAGAAAACGGAGCTCTCTATTTTTCTGCAATCTTCAACCACTGATTTAACTGTGGTAATTCTATATGTTTCTCATTGCTGTAAACAAATTATTTTATTCATTTACATAATATTAAAGTAGATCAATAGTAATCGAAAATGTTCAAAATGGTTTATTCAAACGTTATAAGGCATGATAGCAAATTGAATAGTAATTGTTCATTAGTTTATCTTGTTTAGATAATCCTCCTAGTATGATCTTTGATGGATCAAACTACGAGGGTGGAGTAGATGAATCAAATTGGATTTAGATGTTAAAGCAAAATTAGGGTTTATTAACGGTTCTTGCTCTAAACTTGAGAATAATCCAATAAAATTATATGGATGGATGAAATATGATTATAAATGATTTGATACTTGGTATTGAATTCAATGATAAGAGATTCACCAAGGGATTTGTGTGTTGAATCATCAAATGAGCTTTAGGATGATATATCAAATCAATTTAAATTAAAAAATGGCTTGTTGATTTACCAATTACAGCATGAATTGGTCAATTCAAGCAGGGAAACTATGGTGTGAGCATAAATTACAATCATCTGAAGAAATTATGATATTAAAAATGCAATTTGTATACAATGCTAAGTGCTGTTGTAATAAGTTTGATAAAAAATATTAAATTCTTATAATTATTAAAAAAATGCAATTTGTGTCCAATTATTAAATTCTTTATTTTATCAATTGATTAAAAATTCTAATAAAATTCAACTTAAGAGACAGAGAATGAATTATCATACATAAATGTAGATCTTGCATGTAGAACGACAAAGAAGTCGCGCAGGGATGAACCACTTGAGGTTTTCCTTTCTTTTTTTCATTTTTTTTTTCCAGGGGCCTATAGAAAACTATTTGTAGAAATGCAAAATTCTCCATGCGAAGCAAACATGCACAGAGAAGAAGAAGATCAGACAGGCAAAGGACGACAGCAAAACAACTAAAAGAATTGGAGTAAAAAAAATTATAAGTCTGTTATATCCGTTGACTATTTGTGAATTTTTTTTTTTTTTCTGGCCATCAACTATTTGTGAAGTTAGTAACCAATATATAGATAATGATTAAAGTCGATCCCCAAAAGTTTATAATCGAGTTGCATAGAGACTAATTTTATACAGATGGATCAGGTAAATGTCTCCACGGGATGGGTATGATTGGTGACCTATCCGGCCGCTCCGGAACACAGATAAAAATAAATATATATATAAAATAAAATAGATATTTAATATAAGAATAAGTAATATAAACAAATAAAAAATAATGTGAAAACCCCAAAAAAAAAAAAAGTAAATAACATTTTAAACTATTATATTATCTATTCACAATATCTAATATGTTGTTAATAATAATACAAGATTTAAATGTAATTTAATAATATGTTTGGTTGCTTTATGCAAAGTTCTCCTCAATAATGTAAAACTTCTTTTGTTTTTTAATCCCTATTAGAATATTACTTTAATCCTATATCGTTAATATTTCTAACTTAAATGGAATACGATTGTGTATATTTAAATATACATCCTTAATAATTTTTCCTTTTAAATTTAAAATTTATATGTTAATTTGAACATGTTTTAATCTATTTATTAAAAAATGGATGGACTGGTCGCCTTGTGAACTGATGAATCCATGGTCAGGAACTGGCTCACTCTTTAAATAACACGGTTTCAGTTCCCCAAAATCAGAACCGGACGCACCAGTTTGCAAACCCGACTCGGCCCGTAGGAAACCCCAGGATCAGGAGCAAACATCCTCACTTGTTACTCGATTCGAAAGCCCCTACAGGCTACAATTCTCAACCTCCAATATTCATGGCTAAACAAGTAGACAAGGTTCGCAGGTTTCAATTCTCAAGTAATATTTCACAAAATTCGGCATTCTGCATTTAGACTTAAGGTGCCACCAATTGTTATATGAAGTGGTAAACTTTGGTCAAAAAAACAAAAGAAATGGTAAACCAAACTGTACTCCACAAGAATAACATAAGTAAAAACATCTGTGGCCCGACTTAGATTAGCCATCCCACTATATTATACCAAACCGACCCAAGAATGAGACATGATCGTTCATAATGAGTTAATATATCCCTTGTGAACTATGGGTTGGACTCTTATCAAGCCACCTTAATTTATTTTATTACTCCCAGCTAAATAATTTTTGGAGTCAACACAGCTTGGCAGAACCAAGTCTCAACGAAATTTTAGAAAACTTACTGTCGTGAATGGTCTAATCAGACCTTACTTATAGTATTTATTTTCATGAGAGATGCCTATTCTTATAATTAAGTAAGCCAAAGAGAGGTTTAAAAAAAAAAAAAAAAAGAAGGGTTAACATCAAACATGATATCTAACTTTACATTCAATTTAGTATATGGACTTTAAAGTAATCAATTTAATACTTAATCAAATTTTTAATTAACTATCTTTATTACTCTTCTAACATCAGTTGCTGCAGCATATCATGGAACTTTTACTACCTTCCCTAATACGTTTAACACGAATAGACTACTTCTTTCACATCAGCAAGCGAATCAAACAGTGTTAGGAAAGTAATAAATATAGGAACAAGTCCAACTGCGTATCAAATTGATCATTTCAATATTCAAATACTAAATTAAATTTTCATACAAATTTTAGATACCAAATTTGATATTAAAAATTTAAAAATGTTGAAAGGCTCATTTGCCCATGAGAGAGCCTACTTGATCCAAGTAGAAATTACGAAAAAGACCAAGATGAAAAGGTAGCATATATTTTTAATTTAAGAAGTAAAAGAACTAGCAAACAATGGAGATTGGAGCACTTTTGAAGCAAAGAAGATCCTAAGTCCATAAGCACAAGCAACCAGTATATCTAGACTGCCTTTACCATATCTTGACCATTTCTTCTCCTTTTAAGTTACTACTTTCTTTTGTTACATCACATATTTGAAAAGGTACACCGGGGATATGGGGTTCAACATTTTCCACTAATATATGTACAAACAACAGCAAAAGAAGAACCCACTCCCTTAACAAACTACTTCCAATAAATTTGCTAATACTACAGCATATTCAATGTAAAAAATATACCATTTTAGCAAAAGCAAATGCTTTTCATCTTCCCTATCTCCATTTCCGGTGGGCGGGATTCTCATTTGTAATTGCAAGAAAGACTCTCCTCCGAACTCTGTGTGGCTCTATGATCATGGACATCTAACGTGAAAAAGGTCACCCCAACATTGTTACCGCATCTTCAATTAAACTTTCAACATTGGCTGCAGAAGTAATTGATTAGAGAGTTATTTTGAAACCAGAAAATGAATAACCATGGATGATGTTAATGTAAGAAAAGGAACAATACAAACAACTACAATGTGAGATTCATAGATAGGCGAGTATGAACAACGGAAAGGCACTGCAGCTCATAAGGGTATTGGACCAAAATCTAACAAAGCTCATGGTGCATTTCTTTAAGGTGAAATCTTCTCAAAGCTCAATCTGAATTGGATCATTATCCCTAAAGTTTCAAATCATGCCCATCCGAGACCTCTCACCTAATATACACTACAAAGTAGATTGAAAAACGAATGCAAAAAGCCTAATGCTGCATATGGCATGATCACCATTCTTCCACTTTGATGACTGATGAGAAGATGTTCTTGGACTGAAATAGGATTTGTTCTTCATCCCTTCCCTAATTAAATTTACTGCCGACAAAATGATTAATATCATGAATAATACCTAAACTTTAACAAAATATATAATTAGGTATATAAACTCTAAAATTGATCAATTTAGTACTTTTCATACATGCCAACAACACCTCTGTCAAGTTCTTTTGGAAACAAAATCGATCAATTCAAAGTTTTTCAGATATTAAATTAATCAATTTCAAAATTCAGTACTAGATTGATCAATTTTAAAATTTAGATGCCTGATTGCATATTGTACCAAAGTTCAAATGCCGTCCACGATATTTCCCAGCAAAAATAAAAACATTGTTCACAGTTCAAACTAACATTTATGCCAAAACCCTATTGCTTA
Organism: Combretum micranthum; assembly: GCA_024138025.1. Classification (NCBI taxonomy): domain Eukaryota; kingdom Viridiplantae; phylum Streptophyta; class Magnoliopsida; order Myrtales; family Combretaceae; genus Combretum; species Combretum micranthum. The sequence continues at coordinate 1,146,269 of JAMXBD010000266.1, read as the reverse complement.
CTGCTTCTTACAATGGAATTGTTTCTACAACCCAATGGCAGAGCCAACCGGATGTCGATTCCCCAATATCATCAACAACAAACCATCCCTTAACTTGAGAGAGAAAAGAGAACAAAACCATGGAAAAGATATTTCTGCCACAAAGACACTACCCACCAAATTGTACCAAAAACACATGTCTAAATCTATGATTGATATTCATTCTAGCAATTAACAGCTAATGCACTTGAACATGAACATGAACATGAACATGAACATGCCAATGGATCATCAAATGGAGAAAGCAATTGCACCTATTACAAGTTTACAACCCCATTGTGCACCTAATTTACATTTAAGATCAAATTTTTTACACCCTTTAACCAGCTCACTGGCAATTGCCATCCCATTTCTAAACATGGACGCAGATGACTCGAAACCAAAAACCCGCGATTTTGCACCAAAATCTCTAATCATCACACCAACATCAAAGATATAATAAAAACTCCGAATCTATCTAAATTCAATCAATGTATTCAGCTCACTGGATCGGGTTTCAATCCCGCAAAACGACATCGTCTGCAATCTCCATCAACGGCTTCAAGCAATCCGGAGAGAATTTCCTCGCAAAGAGATACGATTCCGAGTGGCTCGAAACTCGCAACCGCCGAATGAGCTCCCCATTCACCTCCTCAGGACCGTACGTGTGAGGGTGGCCATTCACCGTACCAGTCCAATTCACACGTGTGAGCGTGTAACGTGTGCATCCACTTGGATCCTGCATAGACAGCAGCGTAGGGAAGTAATGCTCTTCCGGATAACACGTGTCCTCCCGATAGCACGGCAACCGAAACTTCCTCCACATCGACCGATCTCGGACCACGGCCACCGCGTGCCGACGCGTGAGAACGAAAAACTGCGAACCGACTCGGAATTTACTGTAAGGGACTTCCGGGAGCATCGCGTAGCGGCCGCGAGAAGTGTACCGCTTCCAGAGGCGTGGAGATTTATCTAGAAGCTCAATGTAGCTTTTATACCTAACTCGGACACCGTACCGAGTCGACTCGGCGCCCGACTCGCTGGAGTCGAACGTCGGAGACGTGAAGAGCGAGCTGTATATGTAATCGAAGGAGTGGAGGGGAATGCAATACTGGGAGAGCACGGCGAAGTAGGCATTGGCGGGATCTTCGATGAGCGCGTGAGCGAGGAGGCGGCGCGTGGCGGAGACCAACGTGGCAGAGGCGCGTAAGGTGCGTTTGGAGGGAATGAAGCGGTTGAGGAATACGCCGGAGGGGCAAGTGATATTGAGGGACGGGTCAGCATGAACGTAGATGTTGTAGAGAGATCCGCCGCTACCACCGCCGTGATGGTGGTGGAAGAATTTCTGCCAAAGGGGAGCAAAGTGGAGATCCGAGTTGGTGAGAAAGAGGAAGGCGAGCTTGAGGTTAGGCGAAGTGAGGGTGGTGGTGGAGATGTGGGAGATGGAAGAGCTGGACGCGCGGCGAAAGAGAGAGAGGTCTTCGAGCTCGTCGAAACGAGAAATGGGGTCTGGGAGAGGAGAGAGAGAAGAAGGGAGGAAATGAGGGGAGAAGAGGAAGAGGAATGGGAGTGAGAACAGAAGAGAGAATGAGAGGAGCAATGGAGGCTTGTGCATTGAGAAAGAGAGAGAGAGTGTGTGTGTGTGCGTTAGGGGAATGTTGAGAGAGAGAGAGAGAGAGAGAGACTGGCGGTGGTGGCGGAGATGGTGGTGGAGGGAAGTGAGGGTGCGAAGGAAAGGTATTGATGGAAGGAGAAGGTGGGGCCCGGGAGGACATGTGTCAAATGTTCTATGTCGTATGTTGTTGACGTTCATGTTTCACGGAACTGGGATTTTTGTCGTGTCCTATACTAGTCAGTTTTTTTCAATTTTTTACTATTTATATTATTGTGACGTGCTTAAACCTTGCCGGTTCATTCTAGATTGCTAGCTAGTAAGGTAACAATATAAAATAAATTTATTGATAATATAAAAACTGATATAGATATATTCACTTTGTGATATAACAACAAAAGGCAAGATACATAAGCCTTCTACGAAAATGAAAATAGAGTGGAAAAAAGAAATTATGCAAATCTCATTCATCTTGTTCAAGCTTATCAGGAGTTAACAAAGATCAAGGATGAAAAAAGAAAAAAAAAAGTAATTTATTAAAATTGAAAAATGTTCTTATTGGTGGCGAATTTAGAGAAATGGTTTTTATTGTCCAATCCAATCTAGCCAAGACGCCAAATGACCTAATATATTTCTATTGTCTCTCTACTATGCATTCGATTGTTTATAATTTAGTTAACACTCCTTAAATACAACTAGTTGGATTAACAATGTTTTCTATCTCCTCAGCTAAAGGCTCTTACCTAAATAACCAACTGGCCAGTCTTCCCACCATCTAATAACATGAGTTAGTGGCCAATTGACGCACAAACGATAACAATCCTTTACTATCTTCATGATCTAATAACTGTTACTAGTAATTGACAATCTCCTAACACCCTATAAATGTTCCTCTAGTATATCAAAATAAGAGAGATCTACATACTTATAACTTTTTTTTGTTATTCTGTTTACTCTTTACTAAATGGCCACACCAGATAATCCATTGGTGTTAATTGACCCTTCATTGTTTTGCAAGTCCATAAAACCTAAGGCCTAAACTCAAAGCACTCTACCAGCAAATTAAGATGCCAACGGTCCAGTTTTCGCAAAAGTTAAAAACTATCAAAAACTGTAATAGATGAGAAAGGGCAAAAAAATCATTCAAGGGTCAAACAAGGTAAGTGGTAACCAATGGGAACCAAATATGTATTTTTTATCCTTGTACTAATTTGGATACGAAAACATAAAAACAATAATCTAATTATATCATCTCAAATGTTAAATTACATTTGACTATATGGAGTTGACTTAACAGTACGTAGATTACATATCTTGTAACATTAGAATATGCGGACCAACATAAAACAGTAGCAATTTCCACTAGTCTAAAGTTTCAAAATATTAATAGTCCTTCTATATAAGCTTAATCAGACCGTGCTAATAAATCTTAATCTAACATAAAATATGTAATCATAGTTCTTTTGGAATTTTCTAAGTTGTGTATAAGGTCCATTCTTACTCTTTCTCTTCTTCTCACATTTGCTTTCTCTTATTTAAGTGTATGCTTTCAAATCTAACTTATCTATGGAACTACTGCAAATGTCTTCTGTGTTTATTTATGCAAGCTACTTAAAGTTACTTACAGCGTCTTTTCGGTATAGCCAACTCTTAAATATTTAAAATAATACACGAGGCACTTTCGTTCAATTGGAAAGTTCCCCTTCCGTTTTTCTTTCCTCCTTTACACCTCTGTTATGAAGTAATTTCTAAGAGCTTGTTACAAATTTGTCGTACCATATTATTTTTCCGCTTAAAATTTATTATAATAATTGCAAATCTAACATTTGCACTACTTAAACAATTTTATGTAACATGATCATACTGCCAAATAGGCACTCGTGTAACTTTATTACTTCTTCTCGTAATATGTCTCTCCTCTATATAAACAAACTTGTCCTCGAGGTTATGGGAAGAGAAAAGCTAGTTAAAAGTGATGATCCTTCCACGACATGTCCGCTAAAACCAACCCACCACTAGATCAATTCTTTTATTGTAGCACCTTGCTTCAATATTGTGCATGGTGACAAAAATCGAGTGAACGGGGCTGACTCTATATAGTCTCCTAGGTCGGTTAGACGAAGGAATTAAGGTTATGAAAAATCAAATATATGATAATTTTTTTTTTTGGTTAATATAAAAAATGATACTTAAAGTTTAATAAAATATGTAATTATATAAAAATGAAAAATTCATCGATCAATTTAATATCTCAACTTTAAAAATGATGAATTTAGTACTTAAAAAAACTTTTCATACCCTTCAACAATACATTCATAAAGTACTCTCAGATATTAAATTAATCAATTTCATAAATTCTTAATGTATTAAATTGATCAATTTTAAAATTCAAGTGCTAAATTAATCAATTTGAAAATTCAAGTACCTAATTACATATTTTACCAAAATTAAGATAACATGTGTAACATTATCCCTAAATTTTTACAAACAAGCTAAAGCCATATCATAGGCACAATAACCTACTCACTTACTGATAAGGATGGGCACAGATCGGTTTGATTTTTTCTCATCTCAAACCAAACTTTAAATAACGGTTTGATTCGGTTTTGATTACGAATTAAATCAAAATTCTAACAAAAAATTTTCTTTATTCTATTTTTTTACATTTGTGTAGAGACTTAAATATTTATATAATTTTATAAAGTTTATATTATAAATCATAACAAAATACCTTATGAATTCATTATACTTTTAATCTATAGTTCTCCATAAAATTAGTTATCTACCAATAAAATATATTCACCAACCAATATATAATAAGTCATAATTTATAATTTTTAATAGAATTATTAAGTCAATTATCTACTAATAAATTTAGCTAAAATAAAAATCATCTATCAACAAAATGTATCAACGAATAAAATTATCTGCTAACAAAATATATTAACCAATTAATATATAATAAAAGTTTATAACTGAATAAATAAATTTCATACTTTTAAAAGGCATTAAAAAAAACAATATTTCATCATCAACAAAAAAATACATGTCATGAGCCTAAAAAAATTTAAAAATTAATAAGTTGATTTTAATCAATATTTAACAAACAATAAATATCAAATAAAATCATATGAACATATAATAAAGTTATTACATATTTTTAAAACGGTTTAGTTCAATTTCACGGATTTGTTTGATTTTCCTTCCAAATCAAACCATAAATTTACGAATTGGTTCAGATTGAAAAATTTTAAAACCAAATCATTAAAAAAAACCATATTTTTGGTTTAGATTGATTCAATTCGATTGGTTTTTCTGCCCATCCCTACTTACTGATACCGAGAAGAATCTTGCTAGTCTTGTATGGTAAAACTGACATTTGCTTATGAAGTAGAAGGTGTACGCAAACCAAGTCTCCCAACATCAAACACCACCTTAATTCTGTTGGTCCTCAAAATGTTTCGTCCTTGTCCAAGCCTTAAAGCACATTGTCCCTAAGATCTTCAGTAACTCATCCCTAGCTTGCAAATCAATAACGACGCATGTAAGGATTTGCCATGTTCGAACCTACAATTTGGTGTCCTTAACTGGTGGCTCGTACCCTTTAAAATTGTTCACGTCATTCTCTATCAAGATCTTTCCCTTGCACAACAATACAAAAGCATAAACCCTAAAAAAGAGATTGCACATAGACATTGTCTAAAAATAATTAGGGCATACAGAGAAAATAATTACATGTCAAATGAGCCAAAAAAAAAAAAAAAACATAAATAAACTAAATGACGAACTCCGCTGCAACTCTTATTCTCATGACAAGTGAAACTAAATATCTACCATCTTGAAGGGATAAACTACTGGACAAATGTAGTGACAAGATTGCATACAAAGTAATGGCATCTCCACTCAACATATGCTTCTATCTACAAATCTGGCTGCAGTATCTGGGCTAAAAAGGGACCTGATCCAACGACCTATGTGGCAGATAATACAGGATTTGAGTCCACTGTTCCATTATTCTTGGACCGATCATTTACAGTTTTCTGACAAATAGGGGTTTCTTTAATGGCAGGTCTAGATGGATTTCTAGCCCCAACACCACTACCTGCGCAAAAAATAAACCAAATGGTGATAAAGCTACTATCAAATGATGATAGGGAGACAATCATGTGGCACTTCAACCACAACACCTAGCAATTATCATAGTTATTTTTTTTTCTGAAAATAAAAATACAAAGGAAAAAGACAGAAATATTTAGTAAAACTTTAGGTACTACAATTTGCCTAGCTACATGTGTGGAAGAGACATTTCTTCACTTTGATGCTGCCTAAGCAACATTCCCCTTAGATAAAGCAACACTGCTTTACACAACTACGCATCCCTTCTATTTCCATGGAGACTATATATTAGCAACCTTCATTACTATAATTCAAGTTGGATGTCATAAGTTTAGAGAGCGACTAAAAACGGTATGTGCTTTATGTTGGTTGAGGGTTGAGGGGCATACAGCTTTACCTTAAAACTAATCATCCAATCCTGGCCTTCCATCAACAAAGTTTTATGTTAACAAAGACAAAATAACTCCAGCGCTCAAGCCAATCTAGTTTTATGTTAAAAAAAACAAAAAAAACAGTCATGATGCATATTGCCTGTGTCTCTGTGTGTGTGCGTGTGAGAGAGAGAGAGACTTACCATTATTTTGTAGAGACAACCTCCTCTTCCCCTGCTTCTCAGCATGCAACTGTGAAGTTCGCTCCTTTGGGTTGCTATGTGATCTTGTCTTCATAGCTGGTCTAGAATTTGCTTCATCAACTGTATTCTCAACAGGTGGCTTAGACTTTGGCTTGGCATAGACAGTTTGGTTGACCTCTAATGTGCTAGCTGAATTGCCCGTTGAAGAACCACCACCATCAGACTGTGAAGGACCAGTTCTCTGGCTAGAAACGTTCAGTGGAATTGGTGTCTTGCCTGAAGGAATTACTTGTGATCTGGCGGCAGTCTTACCCTCACCCAATTCTTCATGGATTTTTGCATCTTTGACATTAATGTCAAGAAAACGGTTCTCCCACGGCCGAACAGCCATCCATCTCTCCAACCAATTCCATCCCCAGCTGTTTTTATCAGGTTCAAACCCAGAAGGTGTGACCTGCAGCCTAGATCCAGCTTGCCACTGCATGGTTTAAATGATCAAACAAGTCATAAAACCACATCATCTATTGAGAAGGGCTTGCAAAATAACTGTCATAATTATACTGCAGTGCATCTGCTGTGCCTCTGTGTTTCTTAAAAAGTGGATTAAAGCCATGAAACCTATCAACTAATTCCAGATAACGAAATTACTTATATTAAACATTTAAGTTCAAGCAGCATCACAGTCCCAAAGAAGTAACTTTCCTCGTAAGGAAACAGATAAAGTTTTCAGCATGATATGCTAAAAATATCGGGGGTTTTTCGACCTCACTATTACTCCTCGAGGTCACCAACATTACACAGAGAGCTTCAAGTTTATCAGAGAAAATTATAATCCCATTAAGATCAGTCACTATATTCCACCTGATGGGCCAAAGCATATGCCATTGCTCTCTCACGCTTTGCTGCAGCTTCTTGTCTCTTTAGAAGCTTTGCCTGGATTTCTTCGACGGATCCTATGCTGTCACACCAACCTTCCTGTGTCATGGATACAAGCAATGACAGCATTGATCAAATTTGGCAGAGAACATTGACCTAAACAAGTGTAAGCAACCAAATCATCATTCAGGAAATAGACTAGGAAGGTGTGGTTGTTATCAACATGTGATGTCATGAGTCCTACATCCTTCTGCCAAAACCTTAAGGTCTCTGTTTGGGCAGCAATTGATACATCATAGTTACCATTCATACAGCTCACGTTATATGAACACAACACAAACATGTCAGACATATAGATGAAGTAGCCTGGACATCTACAGAAGATAGTAGTTGAGATTCATTATTGACAGCATATCCAGCCAATTCATTGTGCCTGGCAAAGTATTTGACAGTAGTTTGTTTACAAGGAGCATTTGTGCTTCAGAAAGACAAATATATAAAAAGTCTTTATATTAAATCAAGTTTCAAAAAGTTTAATTCTAGCTTTCGAGCTTAAAATCACATAAAAAGTACATTGTATAAATCATTAGGCCTTTACTTTTGACATTAAACATTAGCACAATCTATAAATTAACACAAAGCCACTCAGGTCCCATTGGTTTCAAAACATATGCTTTTCAGAAAACAATTTCTTTATTTTCTCTTACTTGCTACGCTATAAAAGACACTTTAAGTAAACCAAAAAAAAAGACAGTTCAAGCATAAAACATTTTCCCTTATAAGGGAAAATTTTCCACTAAAGAAAAGATCCCATTTTTTGTAAGGAAAATATCTTACTATTTTGAAAGCAAAAAGTCATTTTTTGAATTAGTCTCTGCTAGTATTCTATCTCTAGGAACGTAGTATTTATTTGATCTTTGTCATAATTAACCAATAAAATAATATTTTAAACACGAAAATAATTTAATGGACAAAAAAATGAAAGCTCATTAAATATTTATAAAATTCAACTAAGACTTCGTAAATAAATATTATAAAATAATTTATATATTATACTTTTACTTTTTAAATAAAATGTTTGGCATAATGTACTTATATAGTAACTTGCTAATAACAGCCTATTTACATATGACGACGTGTTATATAATATTAATAGGTCAAATACCAGAAAATTTTTTTAATATACTTTTGTAAAAGCAACCAAACACATTAACACATATTAATTCTAGAAAAACATTTCTAGGTAAATCACTTTACCAATAACAAGATAGTTTCCTCGAAACAAACAGGGTGTTGCTTACCCTTCTTCCCCTTATGTAACCACAAATTATTGGCCGTGACAGCCACTTAATATTAGAAATACTTCAGCCACTTGGTGCATCATATTTACACTTAGATATGTCAAAAGTCTAAACGAGGATAAGCAACAGTTTGTTTGGTGCATCCTAATATCTTTAAAAAAATTTGAAAGGAAGGAATAAATATGTTGCCCGAATATAGCAGCAAATTAACTTCAATACCTAATATTTACTCACAATTTAAGGAATAAATAGAAGGAAAAGTAATTTGCATATATATTTTATATAGCTCTCCCCTTTACTTGATGGCTTAGACAAGATAGAGACTTGATGAGATTATTATCATAACCATATTATCTCAAAGTTTAAGGTTATAGATATAAAATGGGTTAATATATTAATTACTTAGTGGACCATCTAACTATATAAAAGTGCACTGACTACACAAGGAATCAAATCCAGGACCTCTTGACTTAATACCATATTAAGGGTACCACCGTACCACTACAACCATCATATATTTAAGTTTAAACTTGTAAATATAATATGAGCTAATATATCGATCACTTAATCGGAGCAAAAATGACAGTGCAGAGATTTGGAATCATCATATCCTGTTTGTGATACCACATTTTAAGCCAGAACACATGATCTGAAAATTTAAGCTTGTAAACTTGGTGTTTGATATTTATTACTTAATATAATACACAGATATCTCCCACACTGTCTAATATGGAATTTTACTGGTCGTGAGCTTAGTATTGCTTACTTCAATTTCTCGAACACGTGCTTCATTTGCTAGCTGTTGCTGAAGTTTCTGTTGTGCTGTCTGACTCTCCAAAGATAGACGAACCCGCCTAGCTCTAACTCTAGCTTGCACCCTAACCAAAGCTTGCATACAGCGAAGAGTTATTGCAGCCTGCTTTCTCACAGCATGGCCACGGACAAGTGCTTGAAGCCTTACCAAACCTCTCAATGCCCGCAGAGCTCTTCTTGCCTGCACATGTCATCAATGACGAGACAATCTCTTTAAATATGATTGTTTATAGTGAAAATGAAAATTGCAAGAACAAAACTGGTGAAAGTTTGGAGGTCATACAATTATTAAAAGAAATCAAGCAACCAAGAGAAGTCCATTTATCAGTCCCAACTCTGCTAACACGTGTATTGGCAGATTATCACATGAAGATTTTCGAAACATCAATGGAAATATTAGCTTTATTAAAATATAGTTTGATTCCTATAGTGATTTCACTTCCTGTGTAATTTTATTTGCTCTCCAAATTGATGGTTATTTCCTACCCCACAATCACCTCCAAAAAAGCATAAACCCACGACTCGTGATTTTACTTCATTCAAGTTTTCTTTTTTTCCTTCCTTCCCCTTCCTACACTCAATGTTGTTCCTATTTGCCCAGCCACCAATATTCCTCCAAGATCCCACATCATTCAGATGCACTTGGTTTCATATATATTAGATCAATCTATGTCTACTTGAACCTACCAGTACCAAAAGAAAATCCTCCCATCCGTGCATCGTAAGCCACAGGGGCTGATGTAGTTGTATTGATTCTTTCATCATATTTCCAAAAGTAAATAGATCTTGATAACTAGAAATATGATTAAGCTTATTATATGTGAATTGTTAACAAAATAATTGGCACAAAAATGAAGAGTTACTAGCTTCCTCACGTGTGACGGGGGATAGTTTCAAAAGTTAAGTATCCTAAAAGTGAAAAACAGTGTACGATTATACACACCAGGAACCCACGAAAAGCTGTCTGAATGCGCGTGGCAGCCCATTCCTCCTGTGCAAACTGTTGGTTATAGGTTGCTTCTTGCACTTGCAGTGAACTAGAAATAATACCTGAAATATCAGGGATGTTGCCATCTCCATTGTTAGCATCATAATTGGTATCAACCCCATCCTCAACCTTAAAATTTTCGATCTCTATGGAATGCTTTCTTCGATGACGGGACTTGCTACTGGTTGCTTTCTGGAAGAGTGATTAAAGAAAGTTTAGTGCCAAAAATATAAAAATAAAAAACATTTAGTGCAGATAAGCGGATACCTTTGGATCCTAAATATGCTCTTCAACTACTATGCAACGTATATGCTAAGCTAAACCCAGAAAGAACAAAGTAACAGGAATAACGAAACAATGTTAGAGGACAAGACAATGGAATATTGCAGCCAAGTAAAAGAAATCAAACTCACAGACCAGACATGTAAGAATATCTGATAAAAGAATACTTTTGCATGGAGAAACTCTTATGCGAAATTCTGCCCCCTGTTTTGGCCAAAGTAGATAGATTCAACATAAGGATTAAATGAATCTGCAAGATCCATGATTGCAGACATTGGTAGGATAACTGAAAAATAATTTCAACTGCACAAACCATACAATCCCTACATATAACTATGAGAAAAGGGGTGACCAATCAGTAGATTGAGGTACAAGCAGGATTACCAAATTCAATCCAACTAGGTCATACATAGACTATGTCTTCTGATGACATGAATATTTATAGCAGTACTTCTAAGGAAAAACAGACAATGAAATACTGAAGAACATAAAAATCAAGTCAATTTAAACCTGTCCACATGCATTTCCTAACAGAATAACAACTGAAATGAGTACTCACACTCTCGACCCTGTCAGAAGATGGCGATTTTTCAGATTTTTTCAACCCAACAAGGGCTCTAATCCATTTCCCAGGAACACCCATGGCACTGGCACTTCAGCTCAATGTCATAAGCAGCTGTATTAAGAACACCATTCATCAAACAGAGTGAGAGATATGATCATTCTTATATTTTTGCAAAGACATATGAGATGAAATCTTTACAAAGAGCAACCATGAGTGGTGTGGACAATAGATAAGCATCACAATTCTCAATGCCATCAGTCACCAGAATAGCACCAAAACTCCTCGTAAGTCTCCCTTAATTAGCAAAAAGCAAGCACATAATAAATGCATGTGAACCCAAGGCTCAGCAAGCAAAACCACAAGTAATGTCCACAACTAACAGCATCCAACACAGAATAAAAACTAATACCTCACATCCTGTAATTGATATATACAAATATACATCATTTTTCAAGGGCTTGTCTTTTCAAAGGGAAGTAACATAGACAGATGCTAATCAACTGTCACATGCAGAGTCAGCTCACTTACCCAGAGTTCCAGACTAATGCTAGGCTAATCCAGAAATATTTTTCGAGGCATCAAAATTATTATCGACGCATATAATTGAATGGGAAAAATGGCAGCCAGCACGGGTTGGACTCATATCCAAGAACAGGCCAGCACGGCACATTGTGCAACAGGACAAATCAGGGACAGAGTCAGCTTAGCAAATTAGCCACCATGCAGGTGACTGAGTGGATTCAATAGCTCCTTCGTTACAGATTTTATATGAGAGTATAACATTCAGCTCCATTATCAATGACAAACTGATGTTATAATTTTCAGAACATTGCCATTTCAGAAAAGAATGACGACAATTAGACACGTGATCCAATGAACTGGAATTTGCTAAATCTTGAGCATTAGCACCCATATCAAGTTCAACTCATGTCAACTACCACATTGTACTCAGTAAAGCAAAAGCATCGAAGAGAATAAGATGATCATTTCATAGAACCAAAGGAACAATCCTTAAAAAAAATGTCAAATGGAGATCTTTGGCAACAAAATCTATCAGAAATACCAAAAATAAAAATGGAAATAAGTCAAGTTTCATATGGGCATCAACTTCAAAAGCAAAGAGGAACTGGAATGTGTATGAATCTCAAATAAATCAGAAGAAACTAGTAATTCATTGACAATGCATATAAAGCCCCACCTACAAGATAACAATGTTTTAAGTTAAGTTTAATTGCGATTGTATTTACTAATCTACAAGTCCAATGACTTGAAATAGGACATGGAGAAGCCATTAGAAGGCAGAAATACAAAGAAACCAATAAGATTATGCTTCTGTCTCATATACAAGTAAAATGAACCCAAGCCATCACTAAAGTTGCTATATCAACCACATTCTTCAAAAATTTATGAAACCCCACCAACTTGACAAAAATTTTTCTAGTGTAAATTTAAACTGCAACTATAATTATTTATCTACAAGTAAGATAGCTTGAAATAAGGAATGGAGGAACCATCAGTAGGCGTAAATATAGAGAAGCTAATATAATTATGCTTCTGCTGTGAATATAGACCTTGCTTTAGTGAAAGGAAATCAAGCCGATGCTAATATTGGGGATAAAGGCAACGTAAGTATCTCTACTTTCAAATTTTGGCAACTAGTGTTTAAAGTTTCATTCTTTACAATTTAGTATTCCTGCTTTGAAGTAATGTTCAACTTAGTATCTCTAACCTTTGCAATTTAGCAAGCTTACTTTGAAACAAAATTCGATTTAGTATCTTTGGGACACCAAACTAAACTTCATTTCAAAGTAGAAGTACCAAATTGTAAAAAGTGACACTTTAGATATTGAATTATGAAAATCTACAAGTAAAAGCACTTACATTGCCATTATCTCTGATATTGCTATTTCAACCACATTCCACTTAAACTTATAAAAGAAAAAAAGCATGGACCAATGACCATAAAACCAATCATTATGAAACGAAAAACTGAACTTCACTTAAGCAACATTAAAATCAACCATGCAAACTTAAACTACGAGTCTGATGAAAAACTTTTCTACTTAATGAAACTCAAGTTACGACTAACTACAAACTTACAATTACTTCAACTACCATCCCCAAAGTGACACCAGCAAAGAAACAATCTTTAGCGACAAAACCTATCAAATGAGGAGGGAGGGAAAAAAAGACACTTTTTCTTATATGCAACAACAAATTCGAGAATCTACTGCAAGTCCATAGAGCAATGATAATGTAAAAGACCTTTCTCAACTAAATCAAACCAAGCCATCAGTAATTACATAATCATATCAACTACTTTCCTTTTGGTTAGATTCAAATTTACCCAAACAAGATAATCATTTCAATTACATTCCCTTGAGTAACACCAAAAAGCAACAATTTTTCACTGCAAAAACTATCAAACAGAACAAAAGAACGAACTTTACTTAAGCAACAGCAAATCCAAAAATAAACTACAAGTCTACAAGTCATTGAGCATGTAGAGTCTAGAGAGACCTTTCTCAGCCAAATTGAACACAAGCCACAACTAATCACAACTATTTCAACAACATTCTCCTACATTGCACCAAAAAGCAAAGATCTTTCGCTACAGAACCTATCAAATTATAAGAAATTACACGAACTTCACTAATCAGTTACAACATAGACCAGCATTAAATCAATAATGTAAATGAGACCGCAAAAAAGCACTGCGTAAAGCGAAGTAAGGACTAACTAATCTAAGTTGACCAAAAATGCGAATGCGAATTAGCAATTAACGAACGAATTGAGTGTTCTATACGAAGCAGATCGATAGATCGAGAAAGAACGATGAAATGAAATTCACCTGAAAAATTCGGTTTTGAAATACGGTTAAGGAATTGAAGTGAGTAAGAATGGGAAGTGTTGAGGGAAGTGGGAGAGAGAGAGAGAGAGAGAGAGCAAGCATAACCTACGTGACAAAGAAGTGGTGGAAGTGCTGAGGTAAAATGGTTTTTGAATGCGTTGATCCATCCATCCATTAGTCAAACAGTCAAATATTTGTATAAATTTATATTAATTTATCTATATAATCAGCGTAATATATATTTTTGTAATCAATGTTGATACCTAATGTTTGAAATGTAAATTATTATTATTATTTTTTGTTTGTTAATCTAGTCCTTCCACGCCCATCCAAGTTGACCAAAGTAATTTTTCTTAGTTGCTATACATAAATCAAGTTTTTAGAAAGAATCCTAAAATTAAAATATTTTTAAAAATAATCCTAAAATTTGGCACTTGAAATCATGTTTTAAAATCAAGATTTTAACATAAAAAGTCTATGCCAATTGAATTTGTGTCTATAAAAACACAACTTTAGGTAAAATTTTAGCATTCAAAGTATTCATCAATAAATGATGCAGTCAATTATCTAACCATTAAAATAAATATAGTAATTAAAATATTAACTATTTTAATGGATCACGGCTGGGTATAATATAAACCGTTAAATAGAAATAGGATCGATCTTGTCAAAATTAATTACGGAACTATAGAATTTCTCAAAGTATCTTGACACTTCAAATCGTTTCTTCATTATATGATTTCCCACTATTATAATAATGCTTTAAAAAACAAGATTTTAGATATGTGCTTTTGGATTACTTTTAAAAGTTTATGATTTTTTGGATTAAAAAAATAATTCTTTATCCCCTTTTGAATAGCTTTTTTTCTTTTAATTTGTCAAATACTATAACAACGTCTAAAACGAGACTCAAAACTAATCTTTCCCATTAGAGCATATATTAGAGTTTTCCACAAATGTAAAAGACCAATGTAAAATGATAAAACTTCATTTAAGAAGGCTAAGTGTTACACTGGTTTCTTAAAATCTCTTCCTCTTAAGAAATTCCAAGGCCCTTTATACTAAGACTCTTAATGCCCAGTTCACTTTGCTAAATGAATAAAATTATAATAAAAATACTATTATTGAGAAATAAAATATAACTGTAATGAGATTTTCCTTTATTGATTTTTCATTTAAATTTGTGTATTTTGGAAAAAAAGATAATTTTACCATTGAATTATCATAGGTTTGAAAAATGAATAGCTATTTTAATGTGTTTTTAATAGGAATTTGTTATAGAATCGCTATTATGGTCAAGTGAACGCTAATAAAATTGCAATTACAGTGAAGTGAATGAGTAATAAATGTGATCTAATACCTCAAATATTTTATTTTCATTTGCCGTGGGTTTATTCCAATATTTGTCAACAATTTTAGACTAATGAAATAATTTTTTTTAAGTCACTCAAGAAGGGTCGTGAATTTTATAAGGACCTTGCTACAATTGTCAATAACGTAAAAAAAAATAATAATAAAGCTATTAAATATTTTTAGGAGATAAATGTTTGTTGTGATTTATGCAAGATTCGGCGAGTGGTGCGAAAACCCCATGAAATATCAAGCAATTCATCTATCCACTTCCCCTAAGGAGCACCAACTTTCTTCTTCAAATTGTTAAGGATGATCTTGTTAATGGCTTTCACTAGTCCATTTGTTCAAGGAAGTGCTAACTGCTATCAATGTACACCTTAACTTGATTTGGTAACCCAAACACAAGTATCTGATACTTTAGCTATCAATATGGATTCCATTGTTCATAACTAGGATGCAAAGAACTTTAGATCTAGTAATGATGTGATTCACGATGAATGATTCAATGTTCTTTTTTGAGATCTTGTTGACTACTTCAACTTCTACCCACTTAGTGAAATAATCTACCCCTACAATGACATATTGTCGCTGACAGGTTGCCTTAAGGAATGGACCAAGCATGTCAAGTCTTCGTTGGGCTAATGGCTATGGGCTAGCAAGTGAATGTAGCTAACTGCTTTAGGACATAAGTGAGTAAGGCATGTCTCTAGCACTCGGCCATTTTATCATGTTAGATCTATCTTATCGATTAATCTTTCGACTTAATTAACAAGAATTATACAATAATATAATATTGTGCACATATTAAATCAAAGAACATTATAAACACATGAATATATTCAAGAAAGCATAAACTTCCATTATTGAAACATTTGAGTCACTACATTAAGATTAGGGTTTCTCAAGAGCTAGGGTATGAAGATCTATTTCCCCATAGATGAATAATTACGATGATAAAATAAAGAAAAATAGAAAAAAGTCATGATAAAGTCACGTGATCTTCAATGAGCTCCTGTGTTTTTCTACTCTACAGTATATATTTTTCTCTCTAAGGTTCATAAGAATAAAGATATCGATCTTAAATGACGAGTCAAGATAGCTATTTATAGGAAAAGGCAAAATATTTTCTACACAACCATCCTACATAGCCATGTGCAAGGCCGTATAGGATCAAAAATTGATGATAGCGGGGAAAAAAGGATTGCGAGATCCTAAACACATCCCGTGCAAAGGTACCTTTGTAGGTTCAAAAACATTTATGATCAATTTTCAGCTTCTACATATGTATGTTATATGGTTTGTGTAGCTCCTTGTGCACTTTAAAATTACTTACTGGTCAAAATTTGCTTCCTACACCTGTATTTTGCACAACTTATGCAGAAATATCTAGTATGTTATGAATCTTCACTTTGCCCAATTCTTCATCAAAGTCTCCTTTAACTCATCAAAATATCTTCATTAAACTCTATATCTTCTTTTATTCCTGAAATTAACATTTTAACCAAATAAGTATCATTTTCTTTAATAAGTTACATAAAGTCTATATAATATAATATCAATTCAATACAAATAAAAAGGATCTTTTGACACTTATCAGCAACCTACCTCTCTGGTGCACAAAGACTCCTTTTTCTATTTGGCCAACTCAATGCCCAAGTCAATACTTAGTCAATCGATGATCGCTTTGGGTAATAAACCCATTAGTTAGTAGGAAGACTAACATAGACATATATGTTGTCGCATAAGAATACAACAACTGGTCCTTCTAATATATAGGTAAGGGAGTGTCTACTTGAATATTTAGCTTTGACTTATTGCCTATCTTTACTTCCTTTTTCTTTGGTAAGTTCTCCACTTTTCCTTGACGTTTTGCTCGGGATAATTTTTATCTCATTTCTATATCAAAATCCCCATAAGAGTTGAAATTTTACCCTTTAAATGAAAAGTGAATATAATCATGCCAAAGACCAACCAACGAGGTTGGCTAAGTATCATGTTGTGTGGCAACCAACATTCCACTACATGAAATTCTATGACACAAATGGGGATGTTGTCGCCATCTTCAAGATGCATCAGGAGGTGATAATCTCTTTGGTTCATAGGGTTCGGTCACTAAAATCTAATCAAACCATTGTTGTATGGCTTCAAAGTCTTCTATGAATTTGGGGTTATCTACTTGAACACTTTATTGAAGATAATATCGATATTATTGCATGCATTGATCATTACCTTGTTGACTTAGAATCTAGCCATATATGTGAAAATAATTAGAGTGTCTTAATGGGGAGTCAAAATTCCTTCTAGATCTTTATCAATGAGGGATATAGAATTATCTACTTTAGGCTTCTTAATTTTGAGGTGCATAAATTGTTAGACTTTAGCCATCAGTATCAAGCTATTATTGATATTGATGAAACCATTAGGAGCACAATTCAATCAATGATCGACTTGATTATCATCTACTTGATGTTCCTGCTTAGTTTATGACGCTTAGTTGACATTTCAATATTGTTGCTTGGATCTATAATTTACTCCCTTGGGTTGCCATGTTGGATGGCATATTGAACAATATTCTTCAAGTATGAACACTCATCTGTGTTTTGGTCATGATTATAATGATAATCACAATATTTGCCACCGTTGTCTTGGTTTCTTCATCTTCTAGGGGCAAAACAATAAATTTGTATTATGGATCTCTAGGAAGAGATTGCCTAAAGGTTTAGTGAGGGAGGTAAGCTATGTGTAAGTGTTGAATAGTCATTTTTATTGTTATTTCTCCCATTCTTTGATGAAGAGGGGGAGGCATCCTAGTCATTACAGTAGTTAAGACAATTCTTATCCTTTTTGCCACCATTATCCTTATCAGATTCTAGCTTGGGTTTATTGAGTTCATATTAGGCCATAATGTTCTCCTTTTGAATAATGTATCTACAACTTTTTCATTGAATTGATCTTATGTTGCATGTTTGTTCATGGCGAAGGATTTAAACATGTTGAATTGGGAGTCAACTCCTTACATAGCCACATGTAATGCAACTCATGTATCCAATTTTAGTGTCTAGAGGACAACTTTTGAATGTCAACATGTAATCCTTTGGCGGCTCCCTAAACTGCCGTCTCACTGAATATAAGGACGAAGTGTCCTCTTGAGGCTTTTCGATCGAAAAATGCTTAAGAAACATATTTGGTAAGTCTAGAAAACATGTTATGGAGCTTGATGGGATTTTTTCAAACCATTCATAAGTTATTCACAATAGGGTGATGGGAAATGCCTTATAGACAATGGTATCATTGAACTCATGCAATGACATTAAGGTCCATTACTTAAGCTACATGGTCTTCAAAATCTCTGACACTATCAAACTCCTTTAGTGAGGGGATCTCCATGCCTACCGACAATGCTTTGTCTTGGATTACTTAGATAAAAGAGGATTGCCCCATAAAATAATGGGGAGAGCATTTATGATATTCTCTCTTTCTTTAAAAAGTTTCTTCATGATGCCCTTAAGTCGATCATCATTCAACTATTGCAAGGGGGTAGCTTATAGTATGGTTACCAACTTGCACACGCAAAACCACAACTTGTTGAGGTCAAGCAAGAGTTCAATTACAAGATCTACAAGTTGCTATTAATCTGCTTCCTGACCGTTGCCCCATTTGCATTAGATTCAGCTGCACCTTCCATGGGGCTATTATTGATACTTTAGTTCGTCAATATGAGTTTGAAGTCTCTAAACTTCACCATTGCAATTTGTCAGCTTATGGTACACTCTTTCAAGTTCCTTTAAGCGTTGCAAGTCCATTGGATTAAAAGTTATAGCATGTTCACTTACAAGGAAAGGGCCAAGATTGCCACTATTAATGCACTTTAAACTCCTCATCATTGTCATTAGGATAGTTAATAGACTTCAAGGAATAATCGAAGGAAGTTGACCTTTTGTCTTTTCCTATATATGGTATCAAAATGTTGATGCCTTAATTTTGCAGATAAAGTGGATTGGAAAAATTGGGCTTGCAAAACACTAATGGGTTAATGGGCACCAAAAGTTTGTGTGGCGTGCTTACTCCAATGATTAAGTTAATACAATGTAAGACGTAATGAGTAGACAATGTAGCAAAGTTTTAACTAGATGTTACCAGCTTATCCATGAATGACATCTCAAGGTAATATTTATAGGAGAATCACGAATGGTGGTTGGACATTCATGGAATTAATGGAGTGCATTGGTTTGTGTTTTGATTCTTAAAATGTGGATTATGTGAAATTCAAAGTTCAAATTCCACAGATCATTAATCAAGTTTTTCAAATTTATAAATGTTTTCTAAACCAATAACTGTTGTCTCACAGGATAAGGACACCCATCAAATGTAGCATAGTAAATGATTTAGGTCGGTCCCAAATGAATGATTGGCATCTAGTATACTCTCAATCCCATTAATTGTCTAGCCAAAGAAAGAATTTAGAAATTCATAAAGGAAGAAAAAAAAACTATACTAAGTTAGAAATATTAACAGATGTTTAATGGGCAAAATTAAAAATAAGCCTGTAACTTCTATGAAAGAATAGCTAAGGGTTACTTCACCAATTCCTTATCAAAATGATTTATTAAGGATAATAACATCTTAAAAGCTGTTGAAATGGTGTGTTTATTCCGCTGGATTCTCTAAAATAAACTAAAGCTCCCCTCGAAATCAATAGTTCTAGATCTAGCCAAAACTAGTAATCTGAAGTTTTAATTAGATTTGCATAAAGAATAGGAATTCATTGTTTTAAAAAGACAACCCAATGAATTTTTAAAACAAGTGACAGAAAGTCTTCACTAATTCCTAGGTAAGAGGTGGTTAGGATCGACTCCATTAGCAACCACAGATCTATTTAATTGAATGATCTCTCAATCTATTCAATTGAAATCAATCGTGGATCTAAAAGAATGCACCATTCCTTTAAAAACCATAAGTTAAATTCAAGTTACTAATTACAAACACCCAATCAAATTTACTTGAAAGCGGATTTGAAATTAGACTAAATCAAGAATTGGATTCATAATCCCTAAGCTGTAGGAGTTTATTTCTCCGTAATTTAATCAAATTAAGATCAAATTAGAAGAAATAAACAAATTTGAAAGATTAATCAATTAAAGACTCATAAATTCATAGAAAATTAAAAACATTGGGTCAAATTGATTTTATCCAAAAAAACAAAAGAAATTTTCAAGTAAAAAGAAATGGAAATTCTTTTACCAAAAAATCATTCAGAAATCTATTCTACGTTAATACCGATTTACATTATTGGTATATACTTTACAATGCATGCTTGCACATTTATTTATAGACTATTAGGTATAGAAAGCATGGCCATCTTTATTTAACACGTGGTAGATTCGACAGATCCTTTCTAACAGAATTTGGTAACTTTTCACGACGCAAATAATCTATGAAAACATTCGTCGAGGTTCGCGTGCTCTATTGGTCGAGGCTTGTATTCAGCAAGATCATGTTTGACATTAGGAAATTCATAAGTAAACTATACGTTTTTGTCCATTACTCTATTAAGGGTAAAATTGAGAGAGTCGAGGGTCAAATTGTTGAGGCTCGAGGTAAATCTGATGATGAATTCGTCTTGTCAACACAATTATTGAGGTTCGAGTTTTGAGGCTTAACTTTAAGGCTCGATAAAGTATTTTCTTCAGAATGATGCTCGATCTCTTCGACTGAAGTCGAGGGTCATGTCAAGGGCTCGCATTTGAGGCTAGATAGACCATTTTTTGCAGTCTTCTTTCTCTGTTTGACCTTAGCTGTGTCTTTTCAAGGCTCGACTTCTGCAATAATTGTTGTTTTTGCTCCAAATCTGCATTAAAACACTTGTTTGCTCCTTAATTGATTCTAAGAGCTTTAAAACAACATTTTTTTTAATCAAAAAGCATAACTTTTGCAGGATTTTATCAAAAGTTCTTAGCAAATTAAGCTCAAAATCCTATGAAAAATATAGAGTAAAAATGACTTATCAAATTCCCCCACACTTAAGCCTTTACTTGTCCTCAAGCAAATAAAACAAATTAAAGATCAAAAGGCTTTATTTAAGAAGACAAATCATGAATGGTTTATTTGACTTGGATATCTCAAGCACAAATTATCTTAGTATTCTGAAAAATTAATTATCTTTACTGACTAAAATAAATTTACTTTTGCAAAAATCAATTGGCTTATCTAAGTAAATCAACTTTTACTCTCATTATTTAATAAAGAATTTAAGCAAAAATTATTCAAAAGATTAATCAGAGTAAAAAGAAACTCAATCATCTTTTATCCCCTTATATATAAAAGTATGTAATCTATTAATCATTTCTCTAAGCAGGGTAATATAGAGTGAATGCATGTTCATCAGATCATCCCCTGAATCTTTTTCCTTGTTTTTGCTTTTTATTTGTTAATTTTGTTTATTATTTAAAGCTTCAAAGGGATAAGGTGTTGCCTGTATATTTTCTTTACCTCTGGACGGCGTGTTACCCACATCTTTTTGCTTTGTTTTTTTTTTTTTTTATGGCTTTTGAAATTGAAAAAGGGGACAAGAAGTTACTCTTCTGAGGAACCAACCCAAGCCTACTCCAATTTTAAGCAAAGGTTTCATTTTTTAATTTTTGTTTTGTTTTTAGTTAGTATGCACAAGGAAAAATCATCAAGTTATGATTATCATTTAATCATTCACCATAAATTAAAACGGCTCTCAAAATGGCTAATTTGGGAAACATACTAATCATTTAAGCTCTTATAAGAAGATTGAGTGGCCTTACTAATGACCTTAAGCTAATTACAGCTCAAAAATTTTAAACTAAATAATGAGTAAAACTACTTTCACATGGATACTATCAGTTGATTTAAACAAAGTAAAAGCTGTTCAGTTTCAAGACAGTTTTGTAATTCATTTAACTAAGTGATTTTTTCCGGAAAAAACTTTTGTCAAATTTTAACCATTTCATTGAATTCTTATGAATTTGCGTGGGAAACTTAATCTATATCAGTACATACTCTATTCATGCAATTTATTAAGTTATTAGACCCATTTATCTTGTTTTAACCCTCCCCCACACTTAAGTCAAACATTGTCCGCAAAATGTTTTCATTTATATGAATAGTTAAGGGATTTAATTCTATCAAAGCATAATTAGAAAGAACCTGAGAAGTTAAGGAGACTTCTCTCTTGTGTAAGCTCGAGGGTCAACTTGGTTTGTCGAGACCTGTTAAGTCTGTAATTCACAAAGAACTTGGCAGAAACACATGTTATTATCGAGGCTCAATCAGGACCTCGATAGAGTTATGGACAAAAATTAAGCATAAATAAACAGAGAATAAACATAAAAAATTTGAGAAAGAATCTGAAAAATCTGCATTTTATTGAATAAATAGAAAAGAATAAAGAATGTTTTACAAAAATTACAAGGATATAAAAAAGAATCAATATAATTCATAAATCTAGAACATCAAAAGACTTTTAGTAGTCCATTCCCAGCTAATATCTGAAACTTCTATTGAATTCATTCCCTCTTCCTCTTCTTGGCCTGGAAAAGTCCTCATAGGGTTCTTTACATCTTCCTCTTCTTCCTTGTCTTCCACCCTTGTTATTATTCGTACCTCTACTTCTTTGATTAGTTCTTCCTTTACCTCTATCAACAAACATTCCTCTGCCCCTTTCATTAGCCCTGCCTCTACTTTATTGGCTTGACTTCTAGGGGCTTCACTAATAGGATCTGGTGGAGGACTAAGTTCTTTATTCTTTTGTGTTGCCCTTTCTTCTCTATCTAGTTCTTCTTGCAGTTTTTGTGCCAAAGCAGCATCACTTTCCAACTGAGCCAATCTCTGTTGCTAGGCTTCCTCTTCTCTCCTCCTCTTTTCTTCATTATCACTGTAGAGGATGCTATCATCATAGAGATCCTCATCATCTTCAGCCATTTCTTTGATTCCTTGAAGGGCTTCAATAATTTCTGGCTGAGATGATTCATTTACCGATTGTGGTAGAGTTTGAAGTTGAGTTTCCGCTTTCTTCTTCTTTACAACCTCCATAACTTGTGTTAATCTCCCAACTTTAATCTCAGTAACAAAGGACTTCATTTGATAATAGGCTATTTTAAATAAATAATACACTTCTTTATATTATGAAAGTCATGAAGCCCACTTCAAGCTCAACTCTCTACTAAAGAAAAGGAGGTTTCAATATCATTCGTTGGATCATTAAGAAATGATTGAACGGTCATTAACCATGCTTAATCTCATCTACTCGTTCAAATGTCATCCAACGGCTGACATCAATCTCTAACATCTATAAATAAGGGACTCATCTTCTAATGGAGGATCAACTCTACGTATTATTAACACTGAGAGAAACACAAGAGTTATACCAGAATATCTCTGAAAAAGATTAAAGCAATTAACTTATGAAGAACGAGTCAAAAACAATTGAATCTATTTGATTTGATAATCTGTCAAACTTGGGTACTCAAGAAACTGGGTTTGTATGTTCCTCCTCCCACTCCTCTTTGTACGATTTCTTGTTGGTGTCATCAATTCAAGATCGCATGTGATCAATCGGCACCCCCATCGCACGCGATCAACTAGCTGCAATAACTCCACCATACAAGTAATAACTATACTAATATAATTAAAGTAATTGCTAAATTAAGTAAAACTAGGTGAAATCATTTTAAAAGGAAATGATTTCAATATTCAGTATTTGCAACTATTCAAATAGTAATAAAATAGGGGCTAAGTTAAGATAATAAAATAAGGAGGTTCTATGGTCTCGTTAACGGGACCGTCCAATAAAAAATCAACCATTAAAATAAATATAGTAATTGAAATATTAACTTTTTAATGATTCGATCACGATTGAGAATGGTATGAGCTAATAGATATTCAGTGTAATTAGTCCCATCAAATTAATGACGGGACTGTAGAATTTCCTAATAAAATAATAGTACCATGTAAAAACATGATTATTAGTTCATTAAACGTGATATTACTAACTGTCACATCCCAATAGTTTAATCAAGACAGTCCCGCCGTACATTCTAAATGAAAATGATAGTTGGTGGCCTTAACTATCATTAGCAAGTAGAATATACAAGGCTTATCTCATTAAACCAATGTATTGACAACTCTCAAGTGATGGCCAACACACAGAAATACAAGTAATCTGAAGAAATACCCTTTATACATACCTTTACCGTAATATAATCTCAACTCTCCTTAGATAATCCATAATATTCTCATCTTCCATTCTACTGAAACCAATTCTGATACTCCTTAGAGAATCTTGTATCTCTGTAAAAAGATCTATAGGGGTATGAGCATAAAACCACAGCTCAGTAAGTGGATATAAAAAGGGTAATTATAAACATTATAGGACAAATCACAATCATTGTTATTATTAGAGTGAATTGTGCAGTCAATCGGGATGCCATCCGCGTGATGTTGACCGGTTCATCACGAGATTAGAGAAATTAACCCCACTCTAATCTGGGTTTCGAGGAGTTAACACAGATTCATTTTCCATAAAACCGGGAATGTGCAATGGATCTCCTGTCCTCCCAAAAACCGTTAGGGACTATCCCTCGGATATCTTGTAACCTTTATTGCGACCTCCTCTCTTGTCACTTAGTTCAATAAAGGTTAGAAGAAGAAATCCATTCTCACCTGAACGGTCGGTTTTGTGGATGCAAAGATGCAAAATGCGTTATGCTATGCATGATCGGTTATTATTTTCACTATATTCTTAATAATACATTCTTGGGTGATCAAACAAGTATCTCACACCAAAACAATAGGATAAGTAAACATCCAATATCAAACAAAATCAATCAACCACACACGTTTTATAACTAAGTTACAAGCACAAACAATTATAATGTAACTAATATCCCTTTTTACAATTACCATATAAATGAACCACTTACAGAAATTGCGATTTATCAGCGTTCCCCTCGAACACCTGATAATATCCAACAAGGAATAGTTATGAGTATCTACAGTTCCATATAGAGGTTGGCTGGTTATTTAATCATTGTCCTTCTTTTTCTTGATGTAATTAGCAGGGGTAATAATTCCTAATTTAGCTAATTGGGAATATATTAAAATTATTAAAGATATCATGATGTATTTTAATAGGGTTTAAATAAAGCATAGTTTTACATTGGCTTTTATTGGATAAGTAACTTATAATTGAGGTTTATTATAGTAAGATAGTAGGGTTAACATCTAAACTTAGAAATTTTAAAAGTTTAAATTGAGCTAAAAGATTTTAGATATTTTATAATTTAACTTTATGATGATTAATTTTTTAACTTTAGAATATTAGAAAATTTATTAAGCGATCATGTGATGATAATTCTAGGAAATTATGAAATATTGATAAAATTATCTAGATTTTACTTTCCTCACAATACCCTATTAATAATTAGAATTTGAGAATAAGTAGATATTTATTAACTGAGTTGAAGTATATTAAATGTTAATTCCTTTTAGGCTAATGTAGGGTCTAATTATTTAGTATAATTATTCCTACATAATATGTACTATAAGCAATAGTTAAAAGATTAAGTATAGTTAAATATAAGCTTTATAGATATTGATATTGACAATATAATTAATTTTGTCATTTTCTTGATACTAAGCCTAACTAGATTAATAAATCTTAAATGAGATAATTAGTTTAAGCAAATCTAAGGGTTATTATTTCTTAAGTATTTGTTATAAGTTCTTTGATAATATATTTAAAAGTAGTAAATAACTTAAGGTAGTTTAGTTATAGATTTAAGTTATACATAGCCATTTATAAGGTAATTAGTTTATAATAAATCGTGTAATTATAGAAAAATAGTAGTATATGTTATAACTTGATAAAGTTAATATCTAAGCTTTATAATGAGCATATAAAAAGTGGTTAAAAAGTTTCATGTATAATAGAATCATTTTACTATATTTCAACATATAAAATATGCACTAATTAATATTATTTATACTGGCAGAATCTTAGATTAATTATTAAAAATAGTAAATGACCAAGAAAAATTACGAAATTTTTATGAGAGATACCTAATAGTATTAGGAGTTTACCTATAAAATATCTTTACGAAAGGAGCTGTAATGACTTCACGAAAATTTCCACAATTTCCGCCCAACCACGGCCAAAACGAGCATCTCCGGCCTCCTTCTACTTCCATGGACTTGTCGGTAGTATAGAGAATAATTTTTAGTAATAAACTGAAAAATTTGGTGATTTTAGGATGCTCGAAACGAGCTGTGTGAATTTTTCTATTTTGGAACACGGTATTTATAGCAGTTTATAGCGTATTAAAAATGCCAAATGTCATTATTTTTGCATGAAACTTTTTAGCTGGTCACATGGAATTAAAACACGTGTCCTGGTGAGGTGTCAAAATTTTTGGACAGCTGGCGAATTTTTGGTAAATTTTACATGCATTTTGACACAATTTCAAGAAATTTACAGGATATTTTCTGAGATTAATTATATGTTTCGAATTTTTTCTAATTTTTTCCAAATTATTCCTGATTTTTCTAGAGTATTTAAGGATTTTTTTCTATTTAAATTATTTTTTTTGTGCTAATTTTGCCATTTTTGAGAATTTAAATGGGTATTTTAGTAATTTCATAGGTTAAAGTATCCTTATATGAAAAATCTACATTAATTATTGTATTATATGCTAATTCTATATTTTATATTTACTTTTTATATTTATTAGTTACTTTTCATACCTTCTTAACCTATTTACTACTTACTATTACTATTTTACCTTTTATTATTACTATTATTATTTTTTTATCAAATTGAATTTCATGAGTTTAAATTCTAGAGTAGTTTTTATATTATTCCTTGTTTTAGCTTAATTAGGTCATCTGTTTAAATGATTCCTTTTATTCTTAAGGTTATTATAGTTTTGATACTTTCTTTTCTTATTGATTATTCCATACGATTCTAATTATATCCTTAATTTAGTTTAAAGTTGTCAAATTAGATGCCTTAATATCGATTTACTAATAATTTTGCATCCAATGAAAATCAAGGTGTCACACTAATAGTAGTACGCAAACCATAATTTTCAAATTAATTTATGTTTTATTTATTTATTTTTGAAATGATCTTAAATTAAGGAAAGTTTAGAAAACACAAAAATTGGAAACTTTAACCTAGTAATGCCATAAATATTTGATATAGCCATAAATTCCTAGGGGGATGTAAAGACTTTAGACTAATACTTTTGTAACTTACACTAGAAATCACAATTTGGATATAAATGGAGCTATATTTACAAAAACCATAAAAATATTACACATTCATGGTAAATTCTAAGAAAAATATATGTTAAGGGTAAATATTAGGGGATATTTGTTGAGATAAGCCCGTGACTAAACATATATTAAAAAAAAAAAAACCTTGAATGAATATAACAACCTTTCGTTACCTTCCACCTTAACCATTTTCCTCACCAATTAAGGGGTCTTCACTCAAACAATTTGAGAATTGAAATAAAAATATTATTTGTGCAGAAATTTAATAAAAAGTTGTATGATTACCAACCTGCAAAATAAAAATTACATACATACTAATTAAATAAAAATTAATTATAAAAAACATAAAATCATGTCTTTAAAATGCGATTTATTTATTAATACATGAATTGCATCTTGTAGACATAATTCATGTACAAATATGAATTGTGTCAGCAAGATGTGATTCATGTTCAAATACTAGTGAATCACATCTTCAAAAGGTGATTCACTTTAAACAATAGTGAATCAACATTTGAAAATGTTGTTTAGTATTATATTACTTTTGGTTGAGTTGTATCTTGAAAAGGCAATTTAATATTATACTTTTGAAAGGATAATTTTTTTAATCATCGGTACACGTGTTTCAACCCAAATTTGAAGAATTAGCCAGTATTTATGGTGAAGATTTAAGGGGATTTCCATATGTTCTCTTATTGCCATATATCTAGTGAAATTTAGAAATATTTATAGTACTATCATCACATAATCATGTCACATGTCCATTGTGATTGTGCTAGAATTTTTAATGGTCCATCCTAATTTACTAATTACTATATATTATAAACTATTTCTTAATAATCTAATCTAAGGCCTTTTTGTCTTTTCTTAATTAGATTATTTTAAACCTAGATAGAATTTTCTTATTTATTATTAAGTTAGCAATAAAATGTATATTCAGATATATCTATTTATCTAAAATTCAAATTTTTTGTTTGTATTCCTACTTACTAATGGTTCTAAATTTCTTTTTAGTATATTTTATCTAATATTAATACAAAATATTTATCCTTAAACTTAATTTGAGCCATGCTTGTATTAGTAACTCCAAGGCAATTAAATTGGTCTCTTGAAGAGATAAGTAAATCTTAATATATTTTAAGGTTTGGCTCAAACTTCTAGGTTTGTAATTGGCTTAGTTGTTGATGTAAACCTATCTAATACCTAGAATAAAACTTAAGAGCAACATGAATTGAGTTTTACAGCTAATTGATCACTTTTTACAAATTCTAATGCTAAATAAAGAAATTTAACAACTAAACAACAATAATAAGTAAACTGTAACAAATTAAAGAGATAGGAGGGAAAAAAGCAAGTTACAATATAACATGGAGTTCGATCTGCTCTCTAGTCTCCACGATCCGATGAATGCTCCCTAGTGGAATATTTGGACCATATAAAAATAATACCAATGCTCCCAAGGAGTTATGCCACAACCATACAAATATAAACACATAAAATTCTCACAAGAGAATTTATATCCTATCACTCTCGGCACAACTCAACACTCCTATTATAATGCTCTAAACTGAGAGCATTATCAAGCCACTACATGTCCTCACTTGAGATGGACACAATAAGGCTATTATTCCACTAATCCACAATTTGAGTCATATAACATCAAACTCTCATGTAAAGGATATCTGATTAAAAATATCTCATAATAACAAAACTTCTAAACAACTTAGTTGGCATAAACCAAAAGCTAACTCAAATCAAATTAAAACATCTTAAAAAAATCTAAAAAAACTTCAAATTTATAAAAACATATAAAACTTTATAAGATCTTCAACTATGTCTATCTCCGAACCAAAATATCTAAACATCAGCAAGAGAGTCAGGTCCACTATCGTTCTCTCCATAATTGACATAGACATCATAGTCCGACAAATCAAAAACTATTAAATGATCACCTGTTTTCGAAAAAATAGAAAGCAATGAGCACAAAAGCTTGGTACACCATACCACAAACACATGCACATGAGCATACAACATTCAAATCCACATGCAACCGAATAACTAATGCAGCAACCATAAGTTATTATCTCTGATTAGCTAATATACAGCATAGTTTAGAACCATTTGAAAATAGTCATAAACCCGGAGTAACTCATGACTCTATAAAAGCAACCAATATAGAAAATAATATATACATATTGGTATTGGGAACTACCACATACCCTGAGTACCCTTTTTGTACCACTCTTAGACTACCAGAATCATCTTTGTATACAACTCCACTCGAGACAATGTCACACACAGATCATCTCCTAGTAGCAACGGTCCTCCTGATCTATTAAACCCAAGCAAAGACAAGTAACAAACAAAATTTTAAAGCCATATAGTATTAGATTCATTTACAACTTCTAATTCTACCAATCATAAGCAGCAAAAAAGGTAAGATCGTACATGAAATAGCTTTAGGAACAGAAACCTTGATTTCACCAAAACACCTTGTCACATAAGCAGAACCATTTCAAAATATATTTTCATAAGATAAACCTGATCCCATCATTAGATAAAACCCTAAACTGAAAAGAATAGCATATCTTAAGTTAATACACACCTTCTTCCTTTGATTGTAAGAAAATCATAAAATCTCGAAAAGAACAGGATTTCTCCAAATTTCCTCCAAACTATGACTCTCTTCAATATAATTTAAGCAAATTTCAGAAAAAAAAAAATCACTTTTATATCACCACAAGGGATAAAAAAAATATTCCCACTTATCTAGAACTTTGAATCTTGATTCTCCTTGATTGCAGAACACAAATCTCCAATAAAACTTAGGATTTCCTCCAAGATTTTGATTCCATTAAAAATCCACTCAGAAACTTAGGAAAAGATTACACTTTTAAATCACCAAAAGAAAAGAAAGGATTCAGTTTACTTACTTCTTGATTCTTTTTCCCTCTTGATTGTAGAACATGAAACTCCAATACGACATAGGGTTTTTCTCTAAAAATTCTTTTCAAAATCAAAAGAAGACTTTAGGAAAAAAATCACTCCTTAGATTACTTAAGGATTGATGATAATCAACTCACCTTGATCTTGGTTCTTGATTTCCCTTGGTGCTAAGATCACAGACATAGAGGTTTTGAGAGAATTCTATGGATTAGATTTTTGAGAAAGAGGAAGCTTAAGTTATAAAGAAACTTGGAAAGACCCTTTAAATTTTTTAATAGGAAAGGCTGGGGGCCTAAAACATTCGAAGACGATTCTGAGGCTATGTAGGCTAACCTAAAGCCAACAGTGTACAGGGTCTATGTCGGCAGTGTAAGATTGAAATCCAGTGGTGTAAGTGCTCGCTTACAGCTGAGTCCATTCATCTTCCATCACACGTCTACGATTTAATAAAACATATAATAATATAATAGGATTAACCATAAAACTTCTTATTTTTAATCAAATAACACATTTGCCCTTGATTATGAAATATTTATCTTATATTCACCTATATTCTTACATGATTTACTATAGTAGTGTCTTACAAAGATGTGTAAGTGAAGAAACAAAATAGCAATACTTAACTCTCTATCTCACAGTATATAACGAAAGGAGTACAAAAGCAAATTTAAGTAAAGGAGTAATATGAGATGATTAATTGCAACTTAATTGGCTTAACTGACCATTTAAGTCTTGTCACGCCACAAGGGAATCCTAGATGGGACAGTTTCGCCATACACAAGACCAAAGCCTAAGATTAACTCTCAAGTCTCTCAAAAGTTTTGAATATCATGTAGAAGCGTATCCTAAATAGGTAACCGATGAGGCTCGATAGCATTAAATGGATAATTCTATAAGATAACAACTAATAAGAGGAACTATTAAATAAAGCTAAGATAGCAGTATTTATTAAAAGTACTAATAGGCACATTCAAGAGAGTAGTTTATGGTCCTGGCTCTACAAAATATTATATATCCTTTGATTTATTTTAAAAATATTCTTGAGAGATTCACAAAAGAAGAAAGAACTCTCTAAACCCTCGATTCCTTCCCATAGTGTCCTATCTCCAAAAGAAAGCTAACCTGAGGATAGCCTCATCTTGGCTGGTACCAAAGGTAGTCTTGTGACAACAAACTACAAAAGGGTGAGCGAACCACAAGCTCAGTGAGATATAATCCTCACTCCATACCTTTCAAGCAAGTTACAAGCAAGTTATTTAAACAGACATATGCAATGCAATCAAACAAGTGAATAAATATATATGGTCAATCGGTAGCTATATATATATATATATTTTTTTTTTTCGGATTTACACCCTTCAAATTAGGGGTTGGGGTACATCCACACGTCGGCACTTAGACAACTACTACTTCGGGAATCGGATTTATTCAAACAGATTTTTCTTTTTATATATAAAAAATAATATACACATAACAACATCCCTGAAGTAAGATATCTATAATAATGATCTCGGCATGATCTTAGGAGACAGGCCATTGCCCCATGATGACTTAGTTCCCATTCCTCTAGAGCAAGGCCCATAGTATATACTAGACATATACCACTTCGGTCCTCCATGTTCATTGTCCTCACGTGTAAGGATCCGGGCTTACCTCTATATTTAAAATAGGTAAATCCAGTCCCCAACCACATATAATCTGCGGTATTATATGTAAGGTTGTAATCCAGGATCAGTTTGGATAGTTATTAGCTTAAATGTCCTATAAGAGCAAAATTTATTACTAATAGTACATATAAGATTCCATAAAATATAACTTTTAACCTCATTACTTAATAAAAGATCAAAGTATAATACAACCACATATATATCTATATATTCATACATTACAAATAAGGCTCGTAAACAAGCCATTTACAAAATATATCAAAAGATAACAAAAATCCTATTAACTAATACATAGGTTTTCATAATATATATGCACATATAGCTATTCTATTACATAAGGGTTCCATCAAAGTTAAAGCCGTCTCTACTCCTCCCAATCATCTAAGAACTCCTCAAAATCCGATCCATATCCCTTACTTGTATAGAATTCATCATCCACACCTGAAAATGATAAAAATATGAGCCAAAGGCCTAATACACAAGTAACAAAAACAAATGCATAATGACACACACAATCTTAAACTATAATGCAATGTGATGATCATTCGATTATTAAATAACCTTTAATTAGTCAAACATCACTAGATTATTGAAGCTCCGAACAACAAGGATATCTGGAGGTCCTAAGCAACGATCACAACGCTTAGGGGTTGATATAAGCAACTCGGATACTTATATCTCCTAGATGATATATCCATAAAAGAGAAAATAACCTCATTTAGGGTTAACAGCCGTTACACAACTTCACTTATCCTAGTCCATAACATCACCTAGTCCAACTGTTCCCATAAACATTTGAACTAAATCGTATTATTTCATTATAAGCTTAAGCAAATGTTACGTCGATACCGTCTTCCCCATCAGTTACCTGCCGTACCACTTAAGAAAGTCTTATCAAAAGACAGGGGCGGCCTAAGCGCCTAAATTACCATGCCCTCAATCTAAGCAAGGTGCTACTCCCCGAACCGGATATTGATATGCCATCTAAGCCAGATATGGATTTGAACAGCATAAGAGACATCAAATTCAAACAAAGTTTAAGTTTTTTATATTAGAGTTGGTTAAATATATCTCTATCCTAAGCAAAGAACAAATACGTTACTGCGTATCTTATGTAGAAAATCCAAATAGAACCTCAGGATCCTTTAGAAGATAATCCAAATTTAAATCAACATTATATACTTGGAATTACACTTAAAGCATATCAAATCTTAAGCTTAATACTTAAGACTTCAAATATAACTTATACAAAATCATAATATATCATTTATCAAGATCATACAAGCCCACAAAATCATCATTACACCTCAAATATCATCAATCTATCTCATTTTAGTCCAAAAAGATCCATTTCATATGCAAACACACATTTAACAAGAAAGCATAAGTTTTTAACCTTGTTTGAAAATTGTATCAGCCGAAAAGAAACAAAATTTAAGCTTTGATCTTTTGAAATTTTTAAAAACTTAAAACATAAAAGTTGTAGATCTCTTTTTAAGCTTTCAAAGACAACTTGAATCACCTCAATCGGAGGTCGTATAAAAAATTTATAATTAAAATACGAAATAGTATTGCATTAGGAAAAACACGAGTTACTGCTGTGATTTTTGGAAAGCTGTCATAAAATGGTTTTTGAGCTAAGAATCATGACCGTGATTTTTGAGTTTCAAAGTTTTTGACCAACCTGAGGCTACCAATAGATGGATCACAACAGTGATTCGTGAAATTTGTCTAACTCGAACCTACCAAGGCTTGAATCACGTCTGTGATTTGCTTCCTAATAAGCTATACGAACTCCCCTGTTTTTCATACTCTTTTTTATCAAACTTTTGGAAATTCTACTTAACTTCAACACAAACCAAACACTTCTAACATTACTCCCACACTTCAAAACTCATAAAACAACATTCAACACAACTTTCAATAAGCTCAACTTCACTTAACCCTTACTACACCACTCATACATGGTTCCATTTTCATCAACACACTTTAACTACTAAACATACATATATTATACTTCATTGGCAGCCCAAACCCTCATCAACACATCACCAATACATATATACATATCCAAATCACATTTAACAAACTCTATACTATGAAACTTGCATCAAATGTATTAAACTTACCTAAAATCTTTTAGCTTGGTTTGCAAGGCTTTAGAAGGGTTTTTTGGTGACCAACTTGTAAGAATTTGGATGTGGGTCTTGGTATTGAAGTTAGGGTAGCTTTGGAAGAGAAAGTAATGAGTTTTGTGTTTGTTTAGGAGGTTGTTTTGATGGTGATTTTGGATGAAAATGGCGATATTTTTGGCTTAATATTTATCCAAATTTGACTTTTGAGGTAGCCCAAATAAAGTTATAAAGTGGCTTTTTAGTCAGGCTTAATTAAGATTATTAATTTAAGTAAAATAAAGGCATTTGGCTAGCTTTTTTTGGGTTCCAAAAAGAAAATCTGCTACACACAACACTTGAAATATACATTTAATTCTAATATTACTCATTTCATATACAACATCAATATGTAAATCAATATTAAGTGTTTATTATACTAATGTAAACATAATTATTCTACACTACTCAAATACATACATTAAATTATACTAGCTTAATCTATATGTAAAACATGTTATTTGTTTATTTTAATATGCAACTATAATCACTTATATATAATATGATATCGAGAATAAAAGCATGGCTATTACATCACGAGATAGTGTGGCCCATCCATGTCGAAGTATAGTGGTGATGGCCTCCTCTAATGCAATCATGTAATGCATGCATATATTTAATCATCATGCCAAATATGTTTTAAATTTATTTAATTAATGTATGAGCAAGTATCAGACACTCACATACTTATTCTAAAACAACCAATCCTTCAAAGTGAAGTATAATTATGATGTTTCACATTCAAAATCAAACACAAGCAACCACAAACACTTTCTCATCCCCATACATATGTATTTATTAATATAAACATCATTCTCTACCTTGCAAGTACAAACAAGTGTAAAGATTATAGGAATATACTCACCCATCCATATTGCCTGTCAATTTAGTAGTTGATATGTAGATCTAGCTCAGAGTCAGAATCACCTAAACACATTGGGGAACAAAAATATAGTACAAGAATTAGTTATAAAGGTTCAATAAACTATCAAAGCTATAGAAGTTCTAAATTTTTGTAGTTTTGGTACTAAAACTTTAATCGCTAATAACTACTTTGATATAACTCCGTTCTTGACGTATAAATAGTCTACTTGATATGATTTTGCGAGTAATCCTCAAATATGGTACTATTTTTGCTAAAAGAAAATTCTAAATAGGCAATATATATTAAAGTAAATAAGAAAATGAAAAAATATTGAAAACAAATTAAAACAATTAATTTATCTATATATATAGTATATATATTAAATGATTTACACACACACATATATATATATTATTTATTCTAAATTAAGTTATGGATATATATTTTCTACATTTAACTTTATGTCCTAGAAAATAATATAATAAAATAAAGAAATACATGAAAACTAGTATTATACATATATATATATACTTGTACATACGCATTTCTATAAATTATAAAGATCCTTATACACAGATAATTCTTAAGTAAGGTTATTGAGTATATTATGTGTATTCAAATTTATGTTATAGAGAATACATAAAATATGATAAAAAAAATGAATCAAAACTAATATTATACATATATAGGCATATATATACATATATATACGCATATATATATAAGGTTATATATATATATATATGCTAAATATAATATTCATCGTGGCTGAAGTAGGTGCTCGTGGATGGCCACTAGGGTGGCACTGGAGCGCCTCTGGGGTGGCCACAGAGCATGCATCGAGCGCTCAGCGCTTCACCGAGCGCTCAAATGAACCGAGCACGGCTGTGTAGTGCGTATGTGTAGTGGATGTGTTGAGCACGATAGAAGGGGCGATCTTAGAGCATCTGAGGGCTAGTATGGAGCGTATATGGGGCTGATCTGGAGCGCTTAGGAGTGCCCAATAGAGCTAACATGGAGCGTGTCAGGAGACCCTCAGTGTGTGTTGGTCTGATATGTCTGTGTTGTGCACGTGTCTTGCTGGGATGGTCACGCGAACAACAGCAACAAAGCTGTTGTGCATGAGATGTTAGGGTGGTGCTTGATTAAGCATGATATAAGTGTTGTTTTGTTGTTGATCTACTATGTGTAGGCTATGAAAACAATCAACAACAGTTACTGTGTGGGTGGGTGGTCTGTGTGTATGTGGGCTGCAGAACAGAAATGGCAGTAACTA
The DNA here is from genome assembly GCA_024138025.1 of Combretum micranthum. Taxonomy (NCBI): domain Eukaryota; kingdom Viridiplantae; phylum Streptophyta; class Magnoliopsida; order Myrtales; family Combretaceae; genus Combretum; species Combretum micranthum. The sequence continues at coordinate 1,109,695 of JAMXBD010000266.1, read as the reverse complement.
CTGTGTTGTCATTGTGTGATGACTAGCGAATAGAGTAACAGCAGCTCAGCTACTGTTTGTGCACGATAGAGAACACAACAGGGTATGTGTGTGTTTCATGTATGTGTGTGTCATGAAGGAAACAACAACAATATTTGCGTTTGCTGTGTTATTGCTTGAAGCAACAGCATGCGTGTGTTGGTGGGAATAGCATCGGCGGTAGTGAAGATCCAATGGATGTATGCTGAGCGGTTGTTGCGCTGTGCGTATGTACAGTATGTGTATGGATTGGTGCTATACGTGCGTGTGTACATGGTCCGAATAGGACATCAACAAAAAGCAACAAACTAAGAAGAAAAACAAAAATAGAAATAAGGAAAACAGCAGCTCACCTACACGTCCTATTGTTGCTGTCATATAATCCAAAATAGAAACGAAGGAAACAGAAGACAGACAGGAAACAGAAAAGAAAACGGAAAGAAAAAGAAGGAAAGAGAAAGGAAGAGAGAAATAGACTCAGTTTGTCTTCATATGTAGGCAGCCTTGGAAAGTCAAATAGGCAAATGGGAGTCAACTTAGACAAGGCTTATCTTATCTTGTTTTGTTGCGGAAGATCAATTTCCAAGTCTAGCAGCTAGACTTTAGGCAACGGACATTAAATCTAGTTTTGTTAATTTGTACACTTATTAATTTGTCTTGTAATAATTCAATAAAAAATAATAATAATAAAAATAAATCAATTTAGCATCGTTCAATTTTTTAAATTATTGTACACATTATATTTCTATCTTACGCAATTAACTTATCAAATATAATTTAATGTCAAATATTTATAATTAAAATTTTTAAACATTACAGTTTGAGGATATAATTGAAATGAAAAATTATGATCAACTCTATGTGTAAATTATGATTCAATTGATATTTTAAATTTTTTATCAAGTAGATTCATCGAATCAACTATTGAAAATTTTCGGGGCTTACATCCTACCTCCCTTAAGAAAAGTTTTGTCCCCAAAACATAAGAATTTACCTGTGTTTTCAAATAGCTAAGGGTATTTAGGTCTCACTTCATCCTCAGATTCCCAAGTAGCTTCTTCTCGATCATGATTTTTCAATAGAACTTTTCATATATCTGATTTCTTTATTCCTCAATTTTTGAACTTTGTGATCTAGTATCTGAGTTGGATGTTTTTCATACATCAAGTTTTCTTTCAACTGCATAAGCTCCAATTTGACAACTTTATTTGGATCCGGATTATGTCTTCTTAATACGAATACATGAAAAACATTATGTATACTAGACAAATTTGGTGGTAATGTTAGTCGATAAGTTAGATCTCTCACTCTTTCCAAAATCTCAAAAGGTTCGATATACCAAGGACTTAATTTTCCTTTTGCTTGGATTCGACATATACTCTTAATAGGGCTTATCTTCTAATACACATGATCACCTACTTCAAATTTCAAAGTTCTTCATTCCAGATCTGCCCAACTTTTATGTTTATCTTGGGCTTCCTTCATTTTCTATTTAATTATTTTCACGTTTTTCGACAGCATCCTGTATCAAATCTGGCCCGAAAGTATGTTTCTCAACATCATCCGAAATCAATGGTGATCGACATTTCCTCTCGTACAATGCTTCATAAGGTGGCCTCTAAATAGTAGAATGATAGCTATTATTGTATGCATATTCCACCAAAGGCAAATGTGTATCCTGATTCCCTTTAAATTCCATCCTACATGCCTTAAGCATGTCTTCTAAAGTTTGTATAGTTCTTTCAAATTGTCCATCCGGTTTAGGGTTATAAGTAGTACTAAATTGTAATTTAGTACCTAAACTCTTTTGTAAGCTCATCCAAAATTTAGATACAAACCTAAGATCTCTGTTTGATACAATACTTGTCGAAATTCCACGCAATCCCACAATTTCTCGAATATATGTTTTTGCTAATTTCTCCATGGAGTATGTCATATTGATTTGTAAGAAATGTGTTGATTTAGTCAATCGATCCACCATAACCCATATGACATCATAGCTATCGTTCTTGGTAATCTACTCACAAAATCCATGGTAATTTGGTCCCACTTTCATTCAGAATAGGTAAGGGTTTTAATAGTCCTTTTGGACGCTGATGTTCAACTTTCACTTGTTGATACGCTTCACATTTTCTATATAAAGTCAACAACATTACGCTTCATCCCGTTCCACCAATAATGACTTTTCAAACCCTGGTACTTTTTATAACCTCCAGGATGTACCGTATTACCCGACAAATGAGCTTCACTCATAATCTCTTTTCGAAGTTACTTATCATCAGGCACACATAACCTATTATTCATTCGTGTCATTCCATCATCTCCTAATTTGAAATCTGTATACTTTCCTTGTTGTATCTCTTGTTTCACCAATTGTAAAGTTACATCAAGTTGTTGAGCTTCTTTTATTCTTTCTATAACTGTGGTCTGCCCAAGTCCTCATATTTATAGCTTCACAAAACAAAATGGTCATTGGTCCTTTTTCCCCTAAAAATGCCCTTACAATAATGTCTTACTAGCTAGATTCTTATTAACTGATGTTTAAATGTCAAGGCTACCATCTGAATGCAACTTACAAAACTCTGGGGTAGAAGGTTATGGACATAACTAGCACCAGGACACCTCAACTACTATGAGTAGAAACATTCCAATCGTGTGAAAAACCCCTAGCATTTTAACAAATTAGACTTTCGATTATGTTAGCTTTTAAACGCATTCCCTAAGACATAATTAGTATCCGGATGCTAACAATAGTGTAGTTAGGTCTTGCAACTTCAATAATACATACATATATAAAGCAAAACTCGCACAAGCACAACCATCTCATGTTATACACATGTTTTTTTCTAATTAAGTGTAACTTAACAAACCAAGCGATTAATTGTACAATATATTTTTTCATCAAAATTTACATTGAACATATTAGTCCAATAGTTGAAACTAAACTTTTAGCATTTAGAAATACCATCTAATACATTAACTAGAAAAAGTGCACACACATGTAAAATACATCAATATAAAAAAAAAATTAAAATAGAATATAACTCTTAATTATTTTCGCGAATGACCATGATTAATGGAAAAAAATACATAAATGGCTTTGAAATGTGAAAAGAAAGGAAGTTATATAAAATAAAAATAAATTTTTTTGTTAAAATGGACTAAAAGAATATTAACTGCATTTAATTATGGCTAGATGCTTATAGAAAACAACAGAAAATTAATTAGGGAAATTTTGTACATTGTATTGTAAAATATTTCAAAATAGATTGACATTATCTATTATTAAGTCATTAAATGTATCTAATCCATATGGTATGTCAATGATGAATAAATTTTTTAATCCTAAAATATTATACTAAAAACACAAAATGTGAAAATTAACTTATAATAACGAGGGACAAAACACGATAATTATGCATAACCTTTATAATGGAAAAGTGGAGGAAAGTGTAAGCTTGATTATGCTAAAAGAATAGTTTATTCAAGTTACCAATTGTTCATAAGATATAATATTTGAAATTATTTTTGTTATGGAGATATTAATAGACTTTTTATTGTTGTGATTAAGGTCATATTCCTTATCAGCTTCAGCTTTAATGATAAATTTGTTATCTTATTAGTAACAAATCACAAATCAAGTATTTGATGTGCAGTGAGTAAATGAGCAATTCTAGAGAAAAAAAGATGGTTTTGTTATTCAATCAAGGGAGAAAAAACGTCATTTAGCAACTTCAATAGAGTATGTGGATGATATTATATCAAGTTGAAGGAGAAATGAAAATAAGAATATTAAAACAATATACATATAAATATCTAAAGAGAAGACTAATGAGTTGGTTATATATTTAAAATTATTATTGTTATTATATATAAAAATCATCCATCATTACACTAATTATACAATAATATTCGTTATAAATAAATTGTCGGAATAGCATTGACCCATAGTGCCATTGATCTATCTTACTTACTAATATCACTATTGAATGGGAGAAACTGAAGGGTTATAATTTTAAAGCATATCTTATTATTATTATTATTATGATAGTTTGCCAATTATAGTAAAACATAGGGAAGATAATTTATTAATAAAATCGTTAAACCATGCATATTAAGTTAATTTATTTACATATTCTGTCACGATCCGCCTTTTAATGTGTTTGCTCAAATTATGGTACCTAAAGGCAAGTCATGATGTCGTCCTTTAAGTAAGGATAAGGCTATTGTAAAATTTTAAAACTCTTTATAACTTGTACTCCCATGGACATTACAAAATTATGTGGTTTACACTACTATATTATTTAGAGCAAATAGGGTTTACTTAACCCCTAATAGTGTCTTACTAATGTAGACTTTATACAAACCATAAAAGTTTTAAAGACAACTTTTGTATAGTAATGTAGTAACCTATGATCCCAAGTTGTTTTCAAGATTAGATCCTCTAAGCAGGCAGTTGGAACTCTCAATGCAATTCCCAAAACTCCTCTTAACAGCATCAAGCATAATCTTTAGTACCTGAGGTTAGAAATGCTAACCCCTCAGTTCCTTTGAACTAAGTGAGTACAAAAGCACATCAAATAAATAGTACAAAAGCATAATTTACTGAAATTTGTAATTTCATATACAACTGTATGTCATGCTAATACACATGACATGTATTGGCCAGTATTTTAATCGAGTAGAGCAGCCCTTAGGCGACTCAAAAGCAGCATTTCATCGCTTAACAGAGCAGAACGGCATGATACGGCTCTAAAATAAACTGAGTAGGAATCAACCCAAAGGGATTTGGGTTCCTAAATCCGAGTAGAATCCAAAGATTCAATAACTGAGCAAGCAGCCCGTAGGTGACTTAAAATCCGAGCAAGCGGTTGCAGGCGGCTTAAATCGAGCATGCAATTCTATATGCATTAAATCAAGCTTATAATTGGAGATTTCCGATAAAACCAAGCTTTATCAAATCATGACCTTGAGGTCCATTTGTTCAAAATCGAGCATTTGAAATATGGCCCTTGGGCCCTTTCATATCGTGTCGTGCCATGAATGCAATAGTTCAATCACCATTAACCACTCAAGAATTGAACATATATTCCAAGTAATAGAACCGTGACATGATAATCAATTCGTGCAATCATATAGATTAAACTTAGACAATAAATATACTCACATCACCAACAATCAGCTTACATATCGAATATCAACAAAGTAACCACATAATTAATAAATTTATTATGTCATGTGACCTACTTAAGTAAAGTCACATTGATATATAAACAACAAGCGGGTGGCCTACAGTCTTTCGGCCATTCTGCATAACAAGCAACAAGCAAGAGGTACTCACCTGAATAGTATGTGGATCCACCAATTCTCATGTACACCAAATCTTAAGATAAATCAGTATATCATTCGCAATTTTGTATACGATATTATTTACTATAATTTATATATTTATGTTATGCTTTTCAAATGAGTATAATTTCCTATGCATTCCATGTTTGTGTGTGTGTGTGTGTATATATATCCCTATCGCTATTGAATATGATACCAAAGTAGGTCAAATACTTTGTAAGTAAAATTATACAGAACGCGATAAAATTAGCTATACTTGGTAGTAGTAATAACTTAATTTTAATTTACTCTTTTTCTTTCTTTCTTTAATATATAATTTTCTTTCATTCCGTGACTTATGAATTTACAAGAAATCAAATAATTAAACTAAAATAATTGTAAAGGCAACAATATTAATGTTCCTACAACCTGAGATTTTTCATGTATTTATTATTTACCATATTTATAATTTATTTCCATTCATTCCAATATCATTAAAATAGACAGAAGTTAAAGTCAGCAGCTATGTATACATGGGTAGATTATAAGATTGCTGGTACCTCTCCGTGAGTATTAGGTGCCAAGAAGCACATATACAAATATTAGATTAATCGGATTTATTCTTATTATTATCATTTAATAATTATCCTTACGGAGATAACCATTTAAGAATCAACATTATTTACTGCATATTTACCACATGGAGTATTTATTGCATTAAAAAGATAGGCTGCGACTATATTTATTAGGTTACATGTACATATATAGAAATACAAACATATTTAATGGTAATAAAACAATGAAAAGTTAGAAATCTACCTACCGGAAAATCAACAAAATGGGTTAATAATTTAGTAACTCTAGTGTCTTCATGAGGAAAAGACACACAAGGGTGCCAGAAAAGAAAAGGTACATCTTTGGCTAATTAACAGCACAACATGTAATACCCCAACTCCTTCCGTGTCCTCATCACAAGTTATTTACTGTGGATGGATAAATTGAATTAAGCTTCTCTTTTATGATCAGATGCAGTCTTACTGATTACTCATCCACATCTGCACTATTTGTTATTTATCCCCCTTTATTATTTTATTTTATTTTTTAAATTAAATTCTCCCCTTAATATATCTCTTATATGAATTAAATAGTGTGTTCCCATACCGCTAATATTCTCATATATTATTATACTTAACAACATATCTCATTAATTTGTTTCTTTTCTTTTTTTTTTTTTTATCTTATTATCTCTCCCTTCGGTTTTCAATAAGTAATAGACTCACACTTACTCAATATCTATAATTTGTTTTCAAAATTCATTTTGAAAACGATTTTTTTTTAGATCACTTCATTTATTTGTTTTTATTATTTTTATAATATACTTCTAATCTCAAGCCTATTTAATAGCATGATAAATAAAGACCTATTTAAAATATAAGGCTATCGCATATTACATTAAAGAACAATACAAAATTTGATTTTTACACTAAACATTCATCTTTATACAGTTAAGTGTGAGACATAACTGTTCATAATTACATTTCATCAATATACAAAAAAGTTTTTTTCACATTACAATATTTTATATATATATATATATGTATATACATATGCAAATATATAACATTTCTTAAGGTACGTGAAAAATTCAATATATAGAACATTTATTTACATATGCAAATATATAACATTTCTTAAGGTACGTGAAAAATTCAATATATAGAACATTTATTTAAAAATCTAACCACATTAAATGCGTTTAGTTTTGTTGCACTTCATTAGCTCATAAATCATCGTGAGAAAAAATTGTAAATTATAGTCAAGCTTTATACTTCCTTAAAATGTCATCATATAGTACATTAAAGGTATCATATCATTAAATAAAAAAAAAGAAATAAAGAAAAGGAGGAAATTAAGGAAAAAGAAAAATGTGAATGTAAGAAGTTGAAAAAAGGAGAAATACAGGAATATGAGGTGAAAACTGCGTTTAAAAAAAATATAAAAGTATGAATAGAGTTGAATGATGAATTTCTTACTTAATAGATTATCAATAAATACTATTTAATAATGATAGATATTCAAATTAAAATAATAATAATCATCTTTCATTCCTTCTTTTTCTACTAGTTTTCAAATAATGGAATTTCTTTTGTTCTTTTTTTTTTTTCAAAATTTCCTCACATTTTCATTCTTTTCTAATTTTTTTCCCTCTTTCTAGATATTGTGTAGTAAACTCTAGTTAAATGATTATAGGCACTCAAACACCTACTAGTAATGGGGAGACAGGAAAAAGTTATACTAGATGTAACATAGGGATCCATTTAGTACTTTCCTTTCCATATGCTCCCCTCAAATATTATTCAATTGACCTTACAAACTAACATTATGTTTCCTAATTTCTTTCTTCTTCTCTTTTTCTTCCTACCCCTTCTTGAATTATTAAAAGCAAATGGGGAAAACGAAAAAGCTCTTTTTTCTCATATTTTACAATCATCTTTTGTAATATTAAAGTGAAAGAGTCACTTTAGTGTCTTAGATTTAAAATATACTTGTACAAAAGAACTTCCTATTCTCCATTCAATAAACGTCTAACCATCTACCCAATAACTTCCCTCCTCCATTATGAAACAAATATTACAAAATAGCCCTCTATTAACTCTAAATCTTTCAATTCTTAGATATAGTTATGAAAAACATGATCAATTATGTGATAACGGAAGAAAACCCTTTTGTGTTTTTAATACATTATAATTTATGTTATAATTAACTTTACAAAACTAATTTTTTATGGATTTTTTGTATAGAAAAAATGTTTTAGATTTTGATATAATAGTAAATTTTTATATTAAGAATATTGTCTAGTTTTGTAAATTATCATTATTATTAGTATAGTCATCCTAACTTCAATTTCTCTATCTCTCTATCTCATACCACATTCCATTAATTGGATAACCATTCAAGTTTATATAAAAATACATTTCTGATATTTTCATATTATTATTTGAAAAAAAAAAGAAATTTTTGAAAATTTTTCTCTTTTTAACTTTATCTAAAATGTTCATGTCATCTCCTCACGCCACCAAACCAAACGACAAGTTTAATTGAGAGAAAGAGTGAGAGATCCACTCTTTATCGACCTAAACCCATGTGTCCAACCCAAGTTTGACCTGTTTTCGACTCGTAAGCCAAGGTCTAACCATCTCTTGAAAATGCCCAGACCAATCTCATGTCTCTTTTATATGTTTGGAAGTATCAAATTCAAGTTGAATTTGCTGCTGTTTGAAATATTTTCATCCATTTTCAAAACTCAATCGTTAAACATAAAAAAATTTATTAGACATGTTCGTTAAGCTTAAAACAAATTAGATAAATACTTGTTATCTGAATCTCAAACTCAGTCTCATAATGTCTCTAAGGAGCTATGGAAATTACTACGTTTGCAGCTATTAGAACCACTGTCACCACCAAACTGTATCTTGGACATGGCAGTCCACCACATATAGTATTAAAACTTAAGAATGACTTTCCGAAGTTATGCAAAAATTTCAACACCATATGTAAGGCGTCTATCACAATAATAGGAGACACCAGTCGGATAAGTAGTTCGAGATAGCAAATATAGCATACAAGAAATCTAGATAAATATTTAACATCAACATTATAGAAATATAGTCCTTACATCATCTTAGGGGCATTCCCTTGATAAATTTCTAAAGATCATAATATCATCTTAGTCTTTCACATAAGGGAACAATACTAGAACTAAAAGATATTAAAGGAAATCTATTCTATGATCTTCAAAAAGATTCCCAAGAGCTTCCCAAAACATAATCCACTTGGGTGCATGAAGTCTTCGGGCAAAAGAGATATTGATCCTATGTCAACAAAAGTCTATTGGGGTATAAGCACGACTAGCTTAGTAAGAATATTCTCGGTTTAACATACTTGTATCAATAAATTCAAACAAGTTATTAAACAAGCATATGAATACATCAAGCAAGTGAGCAAGTAATACATATGATTTATCGGAAATCATATGTTTTGAATGGATTTACCCCTCCATTCGGTGGTTAAGTGGTTCAGGCTCTTTAAAACCCATCTTTGAAATCCAACTTATGTAGTTTATTTTTTACTCCTACTTGCCCATCTTGAAATAGTTCTCTCCGGCTTCTATTCGTCCATCTTGTAAACCTATGGGTTCCTGCAAGCCCCACTACTATACTCTTGTCCCATCGAGTATAGTAGCTAATGAAATGAAGCTAACTACGTGATATACATGAATCAATTAATATAACTTGTAATTTATGATTAAAGTAATTTAAATGTGACCATAGAATTTGCAAACACTCCATCATGATAGTAAAACACAACTTAATTAACAACAATTCATGCCTCGATATGCTTAGTATACTTTCAACCAATATTATCATGTATAATCCATTTTCGTCTTTTCCTACTTCTAGTGCTTCTAGCTACAAGCACAAACAAGTACGTAAAAATATGAGATAAACTCACTCGGCAATCATTGCTATAAATCTTTACTCGTAATAGTCCTCTGGATACAGATCCTCCCAAGCTTTATTACCTAAACGAAAGAAATACCCGGAATGAGTAGTATGTGGAATTTCTACTTGAACTTTCTAATTCTGTTCTAGTATTTGTGTTAAAATTCGGATCGAAGGAAATTCCAGCTTAAAATGGCCATAACTTGCTTATTTTAACTCAGAATTTCACATACTATATATCGTTTTTTACCTATTCGAAAAGATCTATCCATTTTCAAGGTTATTTTTGTCATAAAAATCCATTTGGGTTGAAAAACACCATGGTACAGATTAATTACGAATTTTCTAGCTTTTGAAAATACAATTTTTCCAACTTTCCTTCATCCAAAAACCCTTAAACAAATACATGGATATTTGTATAGTTGAAAAATCCTTTCAACATATGTATATACTCATATTGTATGTATTATTTTTGTAGTGTTGTCTCATCATTAATTTTTTCACAAAATAATTTGTCTTTAAGAGTTTTTAAAAGATGCAAACTTTCAAATTTTTCCTTTTTATATTGCTACAAGGAAAACTTAAAAATTCTTGAGTTGTTATAAATGAGTGTTTTCCCATTATAATTTCATTTCCTAACTTTTCAAAGGTAAATTAATTTCCAAAAATTTGGTCATTTAAGTTATCTACCAACTTTATTTCTAGTTATTAAAAAATAATATTTTAAAAAAATTTCTTAAGTTGTTAGTGTTATTTAATATTTGGAGTTGTGTTAAATGTATGTTTTCCTCTTATTTTTGTATTCTTCTATTTCTTTTGAAAATAAGTTTACCTTTTTAAAACTTCACTTTCTTAGCAAATTTTATTTCTTTAAGTTGATTTATTAAAATAACAAGTTGATTTTACCATAATTTGAAACACTTATTTTATTCTTAATATTTATCAAGTGGTGGCATAATCCTTTTAAATAAGTTTATAAGAAGAGCTTTCATAATAAAGAATTATCAACATTATAACTTAACAAAAATTTCATTTTAACTTTGAAAAGAGAATAATAATATTAAAAATCAAGTCTTGTAGAAGCTTACTTAATAAGTGATTTTCAAAGTTTATGGTGAACCTATTTAAGTTTTATAAAAGATATGATTGGGTTAAAATCTTAAGTTTGATGCTAAAAATTATATTTTTATGGAGTATTTAGTTCCAATTTATAAAAGAAAAGAGTTCCTTTATTATTTGAAGAAGTCTTCATTACTAATACTTTAAAATTTGCGATTAGCTTATCCAAGCTTTTGAAAAGTATTTATTAAAAATAATACTTGTATCTCTTGTTGAAAAATCCTTTGTTAAGAAATTTAGCTTACTTTTCTTTATTTAAGAAATAACCCAGTTTTATATTCATTAAGACAACAACATTCTAATCATGCATGAATATGATTATGTAACAATGAAAAAGTAAGAATAATACATAATAAGATAGAAAGGAATATAATAAGCATATAAACAAAACAATATGGTCAAGTATTGGGAACATTTGCTTCATCAAGATATCCCGGTCAAGTATTGGGAGCGTTAGCTTTATCAAGGCTTCCCAAGACTAAGAATAGACTAATCCTAAAAAGAAAAGAAAAGAAAAAGAAAAAGAAAGAAAATCGTTTTGACTTGATAAAGACTAGTCTTAATAAATTCCATGAAACAAATAAATAAATAAATTGCAAAGCATGAATAAATAAATAAATGTTATGTTAGTGAGCTCATATGCTCTAGGAATTATATATACATCAATATATTTACTAATATATGGGAGTTAGATTAGGATAAACATAATAACATTACAATAACAATAAAACAACACAATAATAAAATAAAATTTGTTCATGAACAATAACAAAACATGAACATAGTGTTGCTTCTATAACAATTATTTGTTTAGGGAAACACACACCATGGTCATGTTAAGTTACATGACATGGGAAAAATAAGAGTAAAATATTTTTACCTAAAGGTATGTATTTTATGAAGAAAGAAAGTGATGGTTGTAAGAATATGTGGGTAGTGATACGTGAAAGATGATTTTTGTGTAGAGGAAAGAAAGTTAGGAAGAGAATTTTGAGAGAGAAAAATTGGAGAGAGAAGTTGAGAAATGATTTTGGTAGAGTTTTGTTATGCGCATGAGATGTGTGTGAAAAATGAAGGAGGGAGGGGGTATTTATAGGAAAAGTTGGAGGGAAATTGTAGTTAATTAAATAAATAAAAAATAAAAGAAAATTGATGGCATGAAAGAAAGAGTAATTAAAAATTAATTTTAGAAGAAAAAAATAAGAGAAGTTTAGTAATATGTGTGTAGAATTTTTATGGGAAAAGAAAGTTGTAAGAAATAAATATATAGGTTGTAAGAATAGGTGGTACCAAAAAATAGAGATAGATGAATAGTTGTGAATAGTGTAGAGTACGATAATGAATAGTAAATAAGACTAATAAATTACCTGTAGTAATAAAAATATGCGTAAACGAGCTATATCTGATATTTTTAGTTACCAAAAAATTATGAAACCGATAATTTTGAAATCCTTGTATAATTACGAGTCTTTTGGTGTTATCAGAATATTTTTACTATTTCGAGCATCGGAGCGCGTTTTTCGGGAACTGATCCCATTCAGGTTCAAAACAAATCGAATTTTGACAAATATGATCTTTTTAATCCATCTTATATTATTCCGAATTATGATCCATCATTAACTTATTTCCATTGTTCTTAGATTTCGAGCACAAGATTGCCAGAGTTGAAACTGCTTGATTATCTTGATCTTTGTTGACTTTTGAAACTCTGGTTTGAATAGGGTTAGAATTTAATCCAAATTTACCCTAGAAATTGAGGGATTTACATTAGGAATTGGATATATGAATTGTCTCATGTTCAAGTTTTGAGTCAAATTATTGAATTTCCTATTTTTGTTTTTTTTAATTCTCTTTTTCTTTAGGCCATGAAATCTGGTGTTTGCTACTATTTAGGGTTTGGTTTTAACTTGAGTTAGCTTTTAGGGTTTCAATTCGGTATTTTAATTCCAGAACTATTTTCTCATAACTATGAAAAATTCGGCAATTTACAACCACCAAATAACCCCTTCATCTACCACCAAATGTCTAGTAATGGCACCACCTTACAGCCACAATCACCACCACATGAATACAAATATTACTGCTACCTAAATACCCTAATTGGCCACAACCGCATCGTATCTTACATAAAATTCTCTAACGGAAGCTCTCTCCTCACTTCTACATCCTCCGCAAAATTGTAACCATTTGGTCTGCCTTTTCCCTCGCTCTCATCTACCTCCTCATCGGTCACTTCGATGGTGACTCCCACTACATATGTTCCTCATATTTTAATTGTTTCAAATTCAAATAGTAATTTGAATTTCAAATTTTTTTGCTTTGTCTGTTATGAGCATTACTTATTTTAAATTGTAACTATTACATGCGTTACAATTTTCTTAATATTGTTTGTTCTGTTCTATTTGTTAACATGAAAAAAGCAATGTATCATTGAAGAAAAAGAAAGTGAAACCAACACATGAGACCAGAGCAGTAGATTTCACATACAAAACCTATTAATCAAATGCAACTAAACAACATAACTTAACAGGAGTATATTTTTGTATCTTTCTTATTGATTATTGTTACTACTTTTCGTATCTTTTATATTTATATATGATGATTTGCCTTCCAATATTTTTGAAATTCCTTGATGCATGTACCTCAATAGCTAGCTTATTGTTACAACACAGAGATAATATAGTGGAATACTAATTGTCAATAATTGCTAAAATTTGACATCGTTGTTAGGTAAACCACTAACTAAAATATCAATTTCCTTAAATTACATAAGTTTGCTCATCCTAAAGTGCATGAAACTAAAAACACCTTACTCCTTCTTACTAACATGAAACTTGGATTTGAACGTTCTACTATTTAACTAAAAACTTGTTGGATTATATGCAAGCTTCTATAAACTTTGTCTTTAATTTATATCCTAAACCAAATGCTTTTGCCTAAATTGGATAGTATTTTTCTAAAAAATTTGTCTTTAATTTATATCATAAACTAAACATTTTTGCCTAAATTGGATAGTATCAGGAATGCTTTTAATGGGAGTCATGACAAAGCAATTGGGTATTTTCTATGATGCGAGAAGCTATGTGTTTTTTGAAATGAGTATTCTTTTTTAATGTGCTTAAAGCTTGCATTAGTTCAATGGATTTAAAGAAAGGAAAGGATGTTCATTATATGGTGTATAGGACGTGTTTGTACAATAATGATATTGAGTGTAATGGTTTGATTGATATGTATAGTAATCGGCATTTTGTTTAATAATGAATATTGCAAGAGAACTTGTATTTTGCATAATATATGTTACAATCGAAATGTTTAAAGAATTTTAGGGAAATAAGAGAAGCTAAATTTTTGTTATTGTTTCCAAAATTCTTCTGATAAGATGGCCTACAAGACAAATATTAGTGAATGAGCACTAGGGTTATCCGATATGGTCTCTCCGACCATCAAGTCAATAGTGTATTGAGAAATATAGGTAGTAATGATAATATAATGTAGGTTTATTTATTATTGGATGATTAACAACATCTTCTTATGTAACATTCATGGATGAATAATTTTGAATGTTTTTTAAATGAGGAGGATTAGGTCATGGTCGTAACAGTAAAAAGAAATAGCAGTCGAACCATTTAAGTCACATCCTGAGTTTCTAGAGTGTAGAGTTGGCAAGCATAGTAGATTAGATGGTAAGTCAATAGAAGATGTCCAAGTCAATGTAAGGAAGTGAGTGATCCACTTGGATTTGGATGGATCTATAGCCCATAAAGGTCAAATTGCTAATAATTAGGTTAGCCCATACTTTAAATATGTTAGATTAGGATTGGAAAACCCATTGTTAAAATTTTCCATCAAATAAAGTGGAATCTTTTATCATTTTCATTATAAGCATCATTACAATATTAGCCATCATTTATGCTATGTATCCATTATTATAAAAAAGTTCTAATGACAAATAATATTAAAGCACATAGTATAATAAATTCTAATAATAAATAACATAGGAGCTCATACAAAAAGAATTTTCATTTTCTTTAGAGGAGAATTTTAAAACAATATTTTCACTATAAATAAGTTTTTCCCTACGTTTTTCTAAAATCAAAACGAGTGAGAAAGAATAAAATAAAAAATCCAACTATTAAATTGAGTATATAAAATAATACCTATTTTAATATTATAAGAATCCTAATTTTTCACTTAAAAGACATTTTGGAAGACGAAAAAAAAATCTTTATAAGATCAATTGGAAAAAATGTAAATGACAATCCAATTTGGTGGCTAAATTTTGACTTGGTCAATTCAATATCCAATCAAACTTTTTATCACTATTTTTACTATATTCTTAACATTGCTTATTGATATAAAAGTGACAATGCAATCATAGAATTTTTACAACTTTCCTTAATATATTCCAATACTGATAAATTGTCTTTTCCATACTAAAAACTCGCCTCTAGAAGCCCTTCTATTTTTTCGATAAATATAAGTAAACCTTAAGAACCGGAAGTCAAATCGGAACCCTAAAGTCAACCTAATCCTATGTTAAGTCTAAGGAATCTAGATCCAACAATCCCGCGTGCGAAACCTAAAAACAATAAAAATGAGATAATTTCAAATTATAGTTCAGAATTATATAAGAAAGCTTAAAAAGATCAGGTTTGCTAAAATTTAATTCGTTTCGAACCTGATCATGAGCAGTTTAAAAAATTAGGATCTTGACAAGTAAAATAGTGAAAATATCCCGATGACATCGATAGACTCGTAATAGTATAAAGATTTTAAAAATATCAATTTTAGAATTTTTCGATAACTAAAAATATCATATATAGCCCATTTACACTATTTTTTTACTATCGGTATTTTAATTGTCTAGTCTACTATTCATAGTATTATTTCTACTATTCATTATTTTTTCACTATCTCTACTTTTTTTTACTACATATTCTTACACACTAACACACCTATTTCTTACGTTTCCTTTTCCCATAAAACCTTACACATATCATATCTTACCTTTTAATTACTTTTAATTACAAAACAACAAATTTAGTCAATTTTTCTTCCCCCCACACCTCATGGCCGGCGCCCCCCATCTCTCTCTCATCTTATTTTTATTTCATTTTCATTTAATTTTAATCACACTAATTTTCACTCTAAAACTCTATAAATATACATTCCCTCATTCATACTTTACACATATTTCTCAAACCATAACAAAACTCTATCAAATTTTCTCTCAAAAAATTCATTCCCAACTTCTTTATATTCTCATACCATCACTATCTTCTAACAACATCAACTTCTATTTCTTCCACCAACCATTTCTCTATCTTAGGTAAACTTTTCTTATGAAAATATTCCTTATGTTCATATTAATATAACATGACCATGGTGTGTGTTTCCTAAACCTATAGGTTTTTATAAAAGCAACAATATGTTCATAACTTATTTAACAATGTTCAAATAATATTATTGTTGTTGTTAGGTTATTTTTATTTATTGTTCCTAATCTAACCTTCATATATATTACTAAGTATGTTTATGTATCTATATTTCTGAGAGCATGTAAGTTTACTAACCTAACTTTTTATTTATGCTCTTGTAATTTATTTATTTTATGCAGTTTTGTTAAAACTAGTCTTTTTAGTTTTACACTTATCATTATCAAGTCAAAACAAGTTCTTTTTCCTTTCTTTTATTTTCTTTTCTTTTTATGGGACTTGTTTATAATCTAAGTTCGGGGAGTCTTGATACCAATCTAAGACTCCCATTATTTTCTTGCTTTTCTTTTTATAACTAGTCTATCTCTAGTCCGGAAGTCTTCATAAAAGTTAAGACTTCCAATAATTGACTTTATTTAAATGTTATTTTGCTTATTTTATTTTCTACATCTCTATTTTCCATATAAATTGTTATTCTTCTATTTAATATAGACATACACCCATGATCATCTGTAATCACTATGTTGTTGTCTAAATAAAAGAAGTTCTTTTCCTTTATAAAAAAATTTAAAACTAAAGTCTTTACAAAAATAATCATTGGCACTTAAAGTTTTCATTTAAAACTTAGGAGTATAATTCAACAATATCTTTTTCACAAATTTAAATAAGTTCATCATAGACTTTTAAGTGTTAATATTATGAAAAGTTTTTCCAACATAGTTATAAAGTTCTTTTACTCTCTTTTTCAAAAATAAAATAAATTTATTATTAAATCTTAATATTGAAAATTCTTTGCTATACAAGTTTTTCTCAAAAAATCATTTAAAAAGAACTCATACCGACACTCTAACAAATACTAAGAACTAAACAAATTTTAAGTCAAGTAAAATCAACTCATTAGTTAAGAAGACACTTAAAAAAGTAATATTATTAAATAATCTAGAATAACAAGTTTCAAAAATATAAAGCTTAATTTCTTATAAGTCTATGGTAGTTATGATATAGAAAGTACTCATATAAAATAATCTAAAAATCTTAGTTTTCATTTCAATAAATTACAAAGGAAACTTGTCGGTTCTAATATTTAATTTCTAAAGTAAATTGTTTTATGAAAAATCGTAGTTTGGGGAACAACACTTGAATCATGCGTGTCATGTGATTTTATGTATAAAAAGGATTTTTCAACTACATAAATAAATATGTACTTGCTATGGGATTTTTGGTTAATGAAAAGCTTGGAAAAATATATTTTTAAGGATTGGAATTTTCGTAATGATTTTGTACTGTACTAGTTTGAAACTCAAATGACTTTTTATGACAAAAATAACCTTACAAGTAGATAGAACTTTTCAAATAAGTAGAAAACGATATATAATATGCAAAACTCCAAGTTGAAATGAGCAAGTTATGGTCGTTTTAAGTTAAATTTCTTAACATCCGAATTTTGACGAAAATGATAAAATGGAATTAGATGGTTTATGTAGATTTTGCATGAAATACTCATTTCGGGTATTTCTCTTGTCTAGGTGACAAGGACCAATACCTTCTCTTTCCCAAAGATTATTTCGACTGATAGAGATTGCCATGGCCGAGTAAGTTTTCTTTTACGGTTTATGTATTCGCACATGTGCTTGTAGAATAGAGCACTAGGTGTTAGGAAAAAATAAAAATTGATAGGCATGTGGGTTATCATGGGAGTTATGTCTATGATTCGTTATATGTGATTAATAAACAATAAGTATGTCGTGGCTCAATTGATGGATTAATATAAATTGTTTCTATGTATATTATTGAGTGTGCAAATATTGATTGATCGCTTTAAATGAATTAATGTCGAATCGAAAATCCCTTAAAATTAAAATTGCTCATACAAATCACTTAGAATATTATCTTCGCATTTTGCTACTACTCCTTAGCGTCGGACAAAAAATATAAGCTGTCTAGTTACATCTTGAGGAATTAGGACGTTCCGAGAATATAACCTCATGGTATAGCCCAGTTGGATTAATCGCTTTGGGTAAGGAAAGCTCAAGGACCAGTAATACGGTTGATTGGAACCCCAAGACATGCATAAATTTCAAAGAGATTGATTATAACCATTCAAAGCATTCCTAACCCAGAATTCCATTCTACATAGAAACCGGATGGTTGTATGTATTGTTTGATCATATGATTGTTTCATTTCATATATTTATTTAATGAACTTGTTTGATTGCTTTGTTATGAGTACTTTTGCGTAAGGATTATCTCACTAAGCTAGTTATACTTATTCCCCAATAGATTTCTAATGTTGTAGGATCTTTGTTTGCACCGGAGACCACCTTAACCGTCTGAGTAGAACCTACCTTTTAAGAAACTTTTGGAGGAATTTTATTTAAAGACCTTATATTAGATTTCCTTTAAAATCTTTCAGTTTTAGTTATATGTCTTAGTAAGACTATGTTATTTTGGAGATTTATCAGGGGGATACCTCATAGAAGTTGCAAGACCTTATATTTTGGATGAATTATAATAGCATTGCCTTGAATGTTCCGCTGTCATTATCTTAAAATGCATAACTCCACCGATCTCCCTTTGTTGTGAACGTATGTCTTGTATCAATATAAAAGCTTTTGAGTGACCAATGTAGTCATTCTCAAGTTTTAATATTGTGTGCGATGAGTCGTCACGTTTAGGATACCCGTTAGGGCGTGATAGCCTCATTGAGTGGTAAATGGTGTTCCTTTGCTTCCTATAGAAAGTATACACATCATCGTATTTAGTAATCTTATTGGGGTTCACTGTTTCAATAAGATCTAACCTTTTGGATCCACTTTTTCGGCCCACCATTCCACCAGCATAAGCTTTTATTTCTAAGCCATCCTAGAGATTAGGATACATGATCCGTTGTAAATAGCAAGCTCTCTACTATCATATAGTCTCCCATATTAATCAATTAAATCCTTGCATTAGATTTCATTTGCCCTTTCTAAGGTTCCACCTCTCCAATCTGTTTGAAGAATTTGAAAACCCAGAGAAATTTTTATGGAGAAATATTCCATGGACAAGAAATAATGTACACTCGTCTCTCCAAGAGACAAGTTTGTATTGACTTTGTCTCTTCAATAAATAATTTATACCATGAATTCATCTCTTTAAGAAATAAGTTCCGCCATGAATTCATCTCTTCAAATGGTGAGTTTCTTTCTTTCTTTTTTTTTCTTACCACATTCAAATGACAGGTTTAAGTTCCCTAATATTGATATTATTTTTCTTCTCGTGGAATTTCTGTACTTATCTATTACTATTACTAAGGAAATACACCTTGTTCAACTCTAATATTTAAATTGTGGAAGCTTCTACAGTCCTGTCGATAGGATCGCCCAATCAATCATATGATCATTAAAATAATATAGTAATTTGAATGTTAACTATCATAGTGGTTCGATCACGTTGGATATGGCGTGAGCCATTGAACAGTAACATGACCGATCTCGTCAAAATTAATAATCAGACCATAGAATTTCCCTTAGACTATAATATAACTTTATTTTATTTTAAGCATTTTTTTCTATTTTTCTCTCCACTTTACTCCTATGTTTAAGTACTACTTTTTCAACAGCATACACTCACCATTAACATCGACACATCTAAAGGGCTAACTATTAGTTTTCATCCATTAATACTTTATATATGAACCTTTGAACAACTAAATTTACCTAATTGCTTTATTAATAAAGTTTTCATTTTTCATTACTTTATTGATTGAATGAGGCATGTTGGATTGGAAAAGGATGGCCTCGATTTTTATTTTCTTTTTTCTTTTTTTCTTCTTCTGTTTTTTAATATGTGTTACATTGTGCTTTTATTTGCCATTAGGAGAAAAAAGGGTTTTGAAAGAAAGAGATAGTGAATATTCCTAAACTTGAATCAATGCTTTTGATTTTATGTACATTTTTAATTTTATTAAATGCTTCATATTTAGAAGAATAATCCTTAATTTATTCTTTTTTTGGCTTTTCTTTAACTAAATTTTTTTAGTGTATCTATTAGTTATTATGAACACTTTAATTTATGACCTTTCACTGATTTTTTACTCTTTATTTGATAAGTTGGCAAACATTTCTCACAAGTTAAAAATTAG
This sequence comes from Combretum micranthum, assembly GCA_024138025.1. Lineage (NCBI taxonomy): Eukaryota > Viridiplantae > Streptophyta > Magnoliopsida > Myrtales > Combretaceae > Combretum > Combretum micranthum. The sequence continues at coordinate 1,089,170 of JAMXBD010000266.1, read as the reverse complement.
GTAAAGGTTCATATGTACATATGGATCATGCACACATACCCTTACCTAGAAAAATTTTAGGTTTTGAATTTTTTAAATAAGAATAAAATCTATCTATTGTATGTATATAATAAAAAACAAATAATAACATAAAACAAAAGATGGTGTTGTGGTTGTAAACCCCCAAACTTTTCATTCGGAATTAATCCTTATAGTGACATGAGTGATTGCACCATAACAATCCCTTCTAGGTATAAGACCTTACAAATATCATATAGCAGCTCGAAAAGAAATCAAGAATCTAAAAATCATCTGACAGTACCAATATCACGAAATCTGAACCAAAATCCTAAAGTCGAGCTCAACAATAATATTATAAGGTTTTAAGACTAAAAACCCTAATTTAAAACCTAAACCCTAATCGCGTATCTCAAACCATAGTAATAGCTAACCGCGTAAACTTAAAACCCTAAATATTAGTATCAAGAATTATCAATGGTGTTTTAACATCATCATGAGATATAAATATGCTTGTGCTTGATTAATTAATGAAATTTTCATTTGGTCCATAAATATTAGACATTTAATTTAAGTAATTCGTCACATATACATTACTTAGAAAACAAAATTTCAATTTTCTTCCTTCCCTAACCATGCACTTCTTATAGCATAATTCACTTATCTTTTCTCTTGCCAAATTTAGAGAAAATCAGTTGAAACCAGAGTCAATGCATTAGTACAAATACTATGACAAAGACAATTTGCAAACAGTAGCGTGCCTAAAAGGCAAATTGAGCTGAATGTAGCTCAATCACAATAACAATATATTCTGATGCAAGTATAATTGAAGATGCACAGAGGAATTTGTATTCAATGTTTTTTCCCATATTTTCTGTATTTCATTGTAAGGTATTTATAAGCTGTAATGCCAGCTAATTAGTTATAACAATTTGTAACTAGAAAATATGTAGCACATGTGCTACCCGTAATTTGTTATAACAGTATTTCCTTACAGTATACTAACTGCCTATACTAATGGCCTATACTAATAATTGGCCCATTCTTATTTATGGCTAAAGCCCAAGGCCCTTGTTACAGCCTAGCCCTTTTTCTTTACTACCGACAACTTTACTTTACTCACTTTCCCAAATCAGTTCTTCCTGTACCATGTTCCTCACTTTCCCAAATATGTTCCTCTTCTTCTTCTCGTACCACGTTCTCTTCTATTGCTACCCCAACCCTAATTTTGTGTTCTTGTTGCACAATCAAGCCTCTTTTTAAGCCATGATTTAGCCACGTAGGAATAGTTAAAAGCACAAGGGTTGCATAAATTTTCTTAAATGTGTAAGCCCTCCATATCACCTAAAATTCAAAATCCAAAATCTTCAAGACAAATCAAATCAAAATCTTTCTTATACACTCTAGTAATTCTCTCTCTCTCTCTCTCTCTCTCTCTCTCTCTCACTCACACACACACACACATTTTTTTGCTTTTCCTTTTTCTAACAAAACAACAAACTACACCTTTTATACAAGATTCACTTTTTCGAGCTAAAAGGAGGTCCTTTTAAGGAAAAAACCAACAAGGCTTATAGTGTAAACCCTTTGATTTTTGCATAACCTGATTTTGATAATTGATAATAGTATGATATAAAATTTTGAAAAGCTTTTAGAAAAGCCACCAAAAGTCACTCGTGACTTTTTTTTTTTTTACAATTTAAGAATATTAAAATATGAACAATTAAATTATAGTTTAAGAAATCATAATCGTTATAAAAAATCAAGAAGTGATGATAAATCAAAGAATTAATTATTAAGACTCCAGTAAACTTAAAAGAATTATCAATCAATTTCAAAAAATAATTAGAAAAACGATAAATATATCTCAAAAATTCTCAAATAAGGAATATCGTAAATTAATTACTAAGCAAAACCTTAACTTCAACAAATAAAGATAAATATATCTCTGGATTCATCAAGAACATAGAATCAACTAATGTCTAATGAGTAAATTTCCAAAACAATCACAAATAAATATTTTTTTATGAACTTATAATCATAACTCCTTAAAGAAACCAATAACACCACATCCTTTAGTAAGTAAAAATTCTTAGAATTCATTCAAATTATACAAATAATTTATTATAATGGAAATATTCAAAATATACAAGTAATTATAATAAAATGCAAAAGCTTTGAAATTGATACCCATAAAATATTCTCCTTTACCAATTTAATCATGTGCTTATTTCGGGCACATGATACGAACTATTACTACAATTTACAATAGTAGTAGTAGTAGTATTAATAGCATCAAAAGTGTACCATAATTAACAATTTACATTGTAGCAATAACAACAACAACAACAACAACAAGATTATTTTTTCATGTAATAAGTAATACTATACTTGATCCACGTATTAAAACAATTTTGATAAGTTAACCATATTAATTATTATACTACTAATATTACATTAATCATGATAACTTATCAACTTGTCACAATGCTATATGATTATGATCCAACACTGTAATTGTGATAAGTACCTTTATAATTCAGTAAGTATAGTAATAGTCTATAAATAATCATAATAGGTCTAATTACTCAAGAAAGCTTACAATTATTGATACAAATTATACATTTGACAAACCATTTGATGCGAGAAATACCACATCAAGATGATTATAGTAAAGAAGTAGAAACGCAAATGAAGAAAATAATATGATATTAATCACATAATATAGACCGAGATCATATCAAAGGATTAATTAAAATTCTAATAAAATATATAAAACACATCGTGAATCCTAAAATCGTATTAGAATCGAGATCTAAAACCATATTAGATCATACCAAAATCTTAGAAACCGTAGACCGAATTAAATAAATCTTGTAACCTTATAATGCCGTATAAATTAAATTAAACTTGGATTTCAAAAAATTCGAAACCTTAGAAACCATAAATAGGTTCAGATAAGGCTTCAATAAGCACAATATATCATATGAATTAAATAAAAACTGGAACCTTAAAATTAAATCTTATAGCAAAAACATATCATCGACAAAGTGATCTCACAACTTAATTAATTTGAAAACCTTATATAAAACAATTCATCTATTTAAGCTCTAACACGCAAATCGATGCAATACATCCAAATAATATCTATTAATAAAATAATAAAAAATAACTTTCTATAATTGTAAACTCCCAAAATTTTATGGTGATCTTATAAGTAAAACCTTAGACTCAAAAAACGGAACTGGAATCCTAAAGTGAAACTGAATCAACTGTAAACCTTAGAAAATCCAGACTCAATTGGACAACTTCTAAAAGCCATAAAATAAAAAATTAATTAGAAAAATAGTATGAACCCAAATTATGAATCATATATATAGTATAAAACTTAAAAAGATCGGCTAGTCTAAAAAATCGATCGTTTCAGAACTTTATGGGATCAGTTTCCATATCTGATCATGAACACGTAAATAAAGACAATATAATTTAATTAATTTTCAGTATTAAAATAATGCAAATTTATTTTCTATTATATGATATCTAAATTTTCAAATCAAATTTTGTCAACTAAACAATTTCTGTAATCGATCATTAGTAAGTAAACCAAGATAACAAAGTTAGATAACAATTATGATAAAATAATAACAATTCATCTTTTAAAAATTATTTAATGATTTATCATTTAATAAAAATATCATATAAAAATTTTTGGGTCATAAAAACGTCAGATATAGCTCATATACACATATTTTATTGCCACCGAAAACTTATATGATATTTTACTATTACTATACATTACTTTTTGCTTTTATTTTCTGATATTTCTTGTTGCAAATTTTATTCTCATAATTTTCATATATTGTCCATAAAACAAAAGCCTGCAAGCTATATCTACATATTACTACTTAAAAGTCAACTTAAAACTTTCATTTAATTTTTTCTCTTCTCCCTTCTTTGGGAAGTTGCCTTTTACGTCTGCAAGCTGCTCTTTTTGCAGCTTATTTTCTTTTCTTTTTCCATTAATTTTTAAATCCATCACACCCCTTTATAAATACATGCCTCCATACACACTTTTTACACTTTACTTTTTCCTTCAAACTTTCTCTCTTTTCTCTCTCTTTGCCTTCATTTTCTGGAAAAAAAAAAAAAAAAAAAAACACCATTACAGCAGCTGTGTTTTTATTTTTTTCAAATTATTTTCCTTCTTTAATTCATAAACTCATCTCTACGAATACCTATACTCATTCTAACATTTCATAGTTTACAAACTTCATCAAAATCACTACATTTTCTCTCATTTCTCCTCCTTGTTCTTCCTTGTTGCAACATGAAAACCCCTCTCCCATTATTGCCATTTTATTTTTTTTTCAATTCAAACACATTCATTTAATCATCTTTTTGAGATAAATACATCCCTCATACATCCTTAGTTGATATTTTGTGTTTCAAGCATTATCCATGGAATAAAATCTTCTTATTATGCATTAAGCTAGGGATGACGATACTAAAATAAAATCAATAACTTGTTATGTTGATTATCATGATAATTTTGTAATCATGTTGCTATATTATCATCATCTAATCTAACTATCTATATGTATAAATATAGTTATGCAAATGTTTATATCTATTTGAGCATATAAGCTAAGTAACCTAATATTTATATCCACACACTTATTTTATCTCTTGCAATTTATTTATTTACTTGCTTTTTGAGACTTCACCATAATCTAAGTCTCAGAGTTGTCCTTGATCAAGTCAAAATAAAAGAAGATTTGTCCTTAATCTAAGTCTCGGAAATGCCTTATCTAAAAACTTTTAAGGCTTTCATTTTATTTGTTTTGCTTTTATTTATATAGTGACTAAAGTAATTTAAGTCCCGGAAAGTCTTATCATAATTTTAAGACTTCCATATTTATTTTATTTCTCTTTAATTATTTTGTTGTTTAAGGGGACTTGTCCATTTCTAAGTCCCAGTAAAGCCTTGATCATAAGCTAAGGCTCCTATACATTAAATCTCTTATCTTAATATTCTTTATTATTTTTGTTTTTATCTCCATAAATTGTGACTATAGAATATGGTATTTATGTTCATGTACATGAATATTCTATAGTGATGTTGTTGTTTCAAAATTAAGTTTTGAACCATTTTAAAATGATAATTCTTTGTTATACGAAATATTTTCCAAAAATCTTATTTTCGGTGTGTGAGAAATCTTGCCCTCAAGAATAAAAATTTAGAACAAGACATTCATCTAAAACTTGTTTTCAAAACATGAGAAACTTTTTATTAAAGAGGGAATTTTTAAAGCAAGAATCATCATCTTAAATTCCTTAAAATACCAAGATTGAAAACACGACTCTAGAAAATCTTACAACTTAAAATTCTTTTTCTTAAATACAAACGAGAACCATTTTTTTCCATCAAGAAAGAAAATTTAGAACGTCTCATTTACATAATTTTTCTCATATGCCAAAACTTAAAACATATTAAAGATAATACAACTTAGAATAATTATTCTCCACAAACATATAGAGATTCATGTTTTGTGGAATAATTGGTTAAAAGAAGTTTACTATGAAAATAAAATATTCATGAATTTAAAATAGATATAAAACCATGATTTTCTTTAGTTGAGTTCAACATTTACAAAAATCTAAGAATTAAGATTTTATTTAAAAACCTAACTTAAGAAAAATTCAAGAGAAATACAACCTAGAGTATGATATCACAAATGATAAAACCCATGTCTTGTAAAATAAATTGTATAATAAAGTTTTGAAATAAATATATGACCATAAAGGTTTCAAAATATATCTTAAACCATGATTTTTGTTAAGTCTCATATTCACAAAATTTAAGGTAAGGAATTTTATCACAAGTCCAAAAGTAATTTTTCTTCTTAAAACTCAACATTGCTACTTTCCATAAAAGATTATTTTACAAATTCCTATTTTAAGACAATATCACTAGGATCATGCATGTAATATGAACTATTATTATCAATATATTTTATTTTAAGTACAGGTGTCACGCCCCGAAGAGTACCCTAAATGTGGCACTCCGCTACATATGATATCAAGACTTAAGAATGACTACCTTAACCATGCGAAGGTCTTGGTATTATATGTAAGGCATCTAATAAAGTAATAGGAAACGCTTTTGGGAAGTGTGGTCTAAGCAAGTAAAAATGAATATACAAGAATCCATAAATAAAATAAATCATAATATTGATAATTAAAGGTCTATTACATGATTCTTAGGGGCATACCCCCGCTAAATTCCAAGGATAAAAAATAACCAATAGTCTTTACAATAATTTAATACCACATCAAAAGATTTTAAAGGAATTCTAGTATAATCCTTCAAGTAGATTTCTTTCAAAAACTCCCAAAAGAAAACTTACGCGAATAACCTTAGGTACAAAAACAGATGTTCCTGTGAATGCAAATAGCTATAGGGGCGTAAGCTTACGAGCTTAGTGAGTAAATCCCAGAATTCATAATTGAAACAAAATATCAACCAAGTTTATTAAACAAGCAAATGGGATGCAACAAGCACGTAAGCATACAAGACATATGATTTTCCAAGAATCATATTTTGAATGAATTACGTCCTTCATTCGGGGTTAGGTATTCCGGGCCATTACGACTACTACTTCTTTTAAAAATATTTTTATAGATCTTACCGGCTCCTATACGCCATAAAAAACATGTAGTTATTACCGGCTCTTACTAGCCAACAATTTTTATGTAGATTTTACCTGCTCTTACTCGCTACATACATGATATACCGGTTATGCCTACCACCACTATCATACACTTGTCCTACCAATTGTATAATAGCGAATGCAATGTGACTCAACCCATTAATTTTTAATTAAAGCCTAGCCATTATATTTTAATTTCTTACAAGTGATCAACCAATTTCAAACACTTTAACATGCAACTAAACATATAATTTATTACAAGCATTTCATGCTTCGATATACATAATATTCTTTTAACATATTATCATACGACTTTCATTTTATCGTTCCTTAAATCTAATGCAACTAAATTTACAAGCACAAACATAAGTATGAAAAATAAGGGAAGTAGACTCACTCGGCCACGATGATACTTCTTTCTTAAGGATGAGTAGATCGGTAATTTCACTAATCAAAATAATCATCCGGATATGAACACTCATCCTCGGGATCACCTAATCAAGAAGAATACCCATAATGAGTATTTCTTATTGATTCTATGATACTTATGAAAAACTATGTCATAAGATCGTCAAAATTCGTATAGAAGATGATTCCAACTCAAAACGGCCCTAACTTGGTCATTTTAACTCGAAATTGCATATATAATATACCATTTTCTACCTATTCGAAAAGATGTATCCATTTCTAAAACTATTTTCATCAAACTAAGTTGTTTGAGCTCTGAAATAGTGGCGATCAGATTCACTACAAATTTTCTTGATTACAAAACTTAATTTTGTAAATTTTTCTTTATTGATAAATACTTGTGCAAAAATATAGAAACAAAAATTGTTGGAAAAACCTTTATAATGTATATATCAATATTGACTCATATCAAATACATGAATTAAATGAAGTTGTCTCAACCATGAATTTTTGTAAAAGCAAGGCCCTTCTAAAGATTTTGGAAAAACAAAACTTTTGAAAATTTCTACTTAGTTTGTTAGAAAATTTCTTAATTATTTTCAATAAGTATTTTCTCTTTCTTAATTTCATTTCTTAAGTCTTTTAAATCTCAAAAGAAGGACTTTTGCTTTTCTAAGTTTCTTAATTTCGAGGAATTAAGAGGGTAATACTTTTTGAAAGTGGTTAAAATTTATCAAACTTTGTACTTTCTTTGACCTTTCCTAAAGTTTATTTTAAAAAATGATTTCTTAACTTGTTCACTTAAGATCATTCTATTCTTATGAAAGAAATCTTCTTGGTGTTTTTTCAAACTAGTTTATTCCTTTATATTCCAAAGTATTGGTGGAAAAATGAAGTTTAGTAAAACTTTTGTTAAACAAGAATTTGAAATTTTAATTTTAAAGAATACTTTTCTATTTTATGACTTTGTAAAGTGTATGTAGGTATTGTCTAAAAATTCCTATGTTATTTGGTTACTAAGATTTATGATGAACTCCTCTAGATTTTTAGAAAAGATTTGTTAAGATAGATTTCTAAGTTATGAAAAATCATTTCCTTCATGACAACATTTATTTTAAGACAACTTTTCCTTTTTTATCTTGTTGAGACAAAAATCAATATGTTCATGCATGATCATGAATATGAAATCATGAAATTATGAAAACATAAGAAATATATAATAAATAATAAAATAAGCAAGTTAATAGAAATGTAAAGTATTGGGAACCTTAGCTTCATCAAGGTATCCCGAGACTAAGAATAGACTAGTCCCAAAAGAAATAAAGAAAAAGGAAGAAAAGATTGTTTTGACTTGATGAGGACAAGTCTAAGACTAGAGACTAGTCTTAAAACTAGAGACTAGTCTTAAAACAACATGAAATAAGTAAATAAATGGCATAACTTAGAAGTAAATAAATAACAATGAGCTTATATGCTCTAAAGATTATATATAAGTACATAATTATATCTAGTTAAATATATATAAGAAGTTAACATAATATCAACAATAATATGAGCAAAATAAGATAACAACACAAAAATATATAAATACATATTCATAAACAAGAACAATACATGAACATAGTGTAGCTTCCATGATATTAAGTTTATGAAACTGACACCATGGTCATGTAAAGTTACATGACATGGTAAGAAAGTTTTGAGGAGATTTCTTACCTAAAGTAAGAATGGTAGTTGATAGCACCCAACTAAACCGAACCGGAGTTAATGACCCGAAGATACCTGGTCCACTTATCAAAATAACCCTAGAAACGCTTTAGGGTTTCACACTCGCTTTCCTCTCTCGTGTATGTTCCTCTCAAGCAGATAAGAAATCGAATCTCTCTAACTCTCTCTTTCTAACTCAATTTCTTCTACGAAATTGTGATGTATAGAATCTAACTGATAGTTTGTATGTTTGCTTTACAGGAAGGAATAAAGAGCCTTTCGAGTAGGCTTGAACTCCAAGAACGATTTCCAGAATTAGGGTTTGCTAATCCCTTTCTGATATTGTTGCTTTCCATTTATAGTGTTTGTTGCATGTACATCTTAGCTGGCAAAACGTAAAGTAACTAACTGTTGCCTATTACACTTTGTATATGCTATTCTATTATGATCCTGTTACAAATCTACACTCTTGTACGTGTAAATCCAGCTAAGTTATGTAATCTTGAAATTTTGCTGGTTTCTGTCTTGTTCTGTTGGTTGTGAGGCTTCTGTCCAACTGGATTCTTAGTTGGTTCGTATCAGTAGTGGAAGAGGGTTTTGAGAAGGAATTTTAGGAGAGTTTTAGGAGAGTGTTTGAGAGGGATTTTGGAGAGAATTTTTGGAGAGTAATTTCGTGGTTAATAGATATGTGAATAAAGTGAAAGAGGATAGGGTATTTATAGGAAAATGAGGAGTGAATTTTGAGTGATTCAATTAAAGAAAAATTGAAAAAAAAATATGAGAGAGGGTGAAGGGGAGGGGGGGCACCGGCCACAATGGAGAGAGAGGGAGAGAGATTTGTTTTTTGTAATGTTATGTATTAAAAGTAATAATTTGCAAGGTAGATGTGATATAAAGTTATGGGAAAAATAAAAAGTAAAGATAATAGGTGTATGGAGTTGTAAGAGTAGGTGTTAAAAAAAGTAGAGATAAACGAATAGTGCAGAATAGTAATGAATAGTGTAATGTAAAGTAGATGTGACTAGTAAAATACTGATAGTAAGAAAATACGCGTATAATTGTGATATCTGTTATTTTTAGTTATTAAGAAATTACGAAATAAATATTTTTGAAATCCTTGTATTAAATTGGTCTTAACGGTGTTATCAAAATATTTTTACTATTCTGAGCTCCGAGACGCGCTTTTTGAGAACTAATCTCGTTTGAGTCCGAAGGACACTCGAAATTTGAGAATCTGATATTTTTATATTGCCTCACATTATTACGAACTATTATCACTAATTAACTCAACTTCGTTTTTTGGGGCTAAAGAATACGGGAATGTCGGATCTAAATTCTAAGGTTTGTACTAGTTTTTTATTGACCTTTAGTATTTCGGTTGACTTTTAATTCTAAGATCAAACTTAAAATTAACCAAAATTTTAGGAGTTTACAACAGGAATGTTACATAATTAAATTATAAAGTTTAGAAAAGGTAGAAATGGTAAAATATAACAAAAATAAAACCGGAACAACTTGGGAGCAATATGTACAGTACTAGTCCGACCCTTAAATGACCCAAAAAATTAAAAGCAACTTTAGAAATGGATAGACCATCTGAAGTAAGTAAAAATAGACTATTTATACACGAAATTTCAAGTTGAAATGAGCATGTTATGGCCATTTTAAATTGGAACTTCGATAACCGGGAAAAATGACGCAAATAGAGTAAATAGAGTAAGAAATTTAAGTAGATTCAATATGAAATATTCATTATGGATATTTCTTTTATTTAGGTAACAGGGAATTTGACGTACCTTTCTCTAGTGATCACTCAAACTAAGGATTGCACTAGGAAAAGTGAGTTTATTTTTTGAATCATCGTACTTTTGTTTTTACTTGTAGTCTAGTAGCATTAAAAACAGGAAAAGATGAAATGGAAAGTGCATGTGCCTTATAATGTTGGTTGAAATTATATTGAGTATATCGAGGCTTGAATTGTCGACAAACAAATTTTTGTTTTAGTATTTTATTGAAGCGTCTATCAATTCTATGATTGCCTCTAAGATATTTAATATCATGCTAAAAGAATCAAATTAAATGAATTTATGCATAACATGAAGTGAGTCACATTACATTCACTGCTATACCCTTAGTGGGACAAGAGCATGGTAGTGCGGTATATAGGGGCCCGTAAATCTATATTTGGCGCATAGGAGCCGTAAGAACTACAATTTAAAGGCAAGTAGTAACCTGAAAGAACTTCAAAAACTTATGTGCGAACTTTGGTCATACGGGCCTTGAATACTTAATCCTGAATGGAGGACGTAAATCCATTCAACATATGATTTCCGATTAATCATGTGTATTGCTTGCTATGGATCGTTGAGTAACTTGGACTTATTCACATTGTTTATAAACAAAAGATAATAATTGGCTTGTATGGGGATTTAGGTTATGTCTACTGTATGATTTGCGATTGGTTAAAATATTGTAAATAAAGCAATAATACGAGTGTATGATTCTATTGATTGATGCTTAGAAGCTAAGGAATGCCTATGAATTGTTTGATCACCTAAACCTAACTAAACTATATTAGATAATGAAATTAAGCTGGTCATGCATAGTATGGCTGCATAAGTATTACATATATGTATAGCCATTATTGCTACGTATTACTATGAAAGGCTCATGGTGTGATTAGGATTTCTAATGAGTAAATGCCAGTTTCGTAGATTCAATCATGCAACCTACGGGTTCCCCAGAAACTACTTGGTTTTAGAGGAACATCACCTATGGTGCCAATGTGAATTAGGTAATACTTAAGGAGTTTTTCTATTTATGGGTAGTCAATTGAATTTTTTTTTAAATATAGTGCTATCTGTATTCTTTGATTCTCCTAAGCATTAATAACAAGTGCTGAGTTCCTTAACCCTGGTGAGAGAGCACAAATCTCTATCTTGTTTAGATTTTAGTCATTCAACCTTATATGTGTGTAATCATGTGTTTGAGTGTTGCATTGCATATGCCTTATTAATAAAACTTCATGTGATATGTCATTATGTGTTTAATATTTGGTTACTTCATTAGGCCGTGGATTTTGCTCACACCCTTATAGATTTCACAAGTATAGAGACAACCCTTGGCTAGTATTTACAAGAGACCTTATCCCAATATGCGCTTAACCTGTAGGATAGGATCGAGCGAGGGACGCAACTAGGTATCCAAGATTCTATGTTCAGCTACTTCCATATATTTATAATCGTATATGCTTAAGATTGTGTTAAAGCATTTTTAAGACCAAGTGATAAGATTTCTATGTCTAAGTCCGTTATGTACTAAGACTGAGAATGATTATTATCATCCTATGATGCTATTTCAAGCATGCATACTTTATTCATGTTCTATACAACCTTGATCGTGTTACGAAATAATAAAGATGAAAAATAAAGATTGAAATGACAAAGACACAAAATTGTTTACCCAGTTCGTCACGGATTGTGACTACGTCTGGGGACGCTACCAAGCCAGGATATTCACTAAATATATGAGAGAGAGATATGTATTACATTGATGGGCTATTTATAAAAAACCCTAATGATAATTTTACGTGAACTGCCTAAAATACCCGTGCTCGTGGCAAAGGTGTACAATATTCAGGCTCCACAACCCAACAGATTGTGGTTAATCATGTCGCACCCCTAAGAGTAACCTGATCATATCATACACTTGTGACTCTTTAGAGCCTAAATAGGAGTCATAGATAGACACAAGACATGATGATATATTTAAGGTACCCTTCAGTGTGATAGTGGTTGAGTGGTTTTACCTCGATAAGGTCATGGGTTCAAATATCATGAATATGTATTTTTACTTTTTTAATGGCATTTATTATACTATCTTTTCCCCTTTGCAATATTTGTTTATTACATTATCTTTCTCTCTCTCTCATTCTCTCTCTCTCTTTTTTAACTTTTTTCTTTTCACAATAATTAATAGAATTAAATTCATTTATCATAAAATTATTTTTAACTAAATAAATTCCTGTAGACAACTGTTTTTTACTCATAGTACATTACAACATATAATTATATTATTGATATTACAAATATTATGATTTTATTGCATAAAGTATTTTTGAATAACACTAATTATATCATCCATTAACTCTATTTTAATTGATAATTAATTTTCAAGTAATGTATGTATAATATGTTAGCAAATTTAATAAATACCGTTAATTATTTATTGATTTTTTTTTCATACTTGTGAAGTTGGAAAATATCATTGTAAAATAACTAATTATATATATATATATATATATATAAAAGATACAATATAGTTGTAATAGTAAGTGAATAAATATAGATAATTATAATCTTAACTTAATTAAGATCTAACCCCCACAGTCGTTTCATCCTGTGTCTGCCTCCGGATAGATTATTTTGTTATAAGTGGAGAATGAAGGTGTAGATATGATATCCTTTAAATGCTAGCCATTGTAAACATCTCATTTTTTTTCCTTTGACTTCTTTGCTTTTCCTTTTTCATTAGTTTTTGTAATTTGTTGTCACAATGGTTTGTTTATTATTATTTTGCTATTGTTGTAAACCAATGAGATATCTACATCTAAAAAGAAAATGCAATTAATTATTAATGTGCATTTCACTTAATTTTATAGTCAAAAATGTTGGTGGGAATATTTATAATTTTGTAGCCAAAATATTTGTGAGAATAATATTTTATATAAACAAATTACACAACCCACGAGATATAGGTTGAATTATTTATTTTAATTATACAATAGAACTTTTGTAGCAATTTTCTTCTCTAGCTTTAGGCCTCTTTTTTTTGTGGTAATTAAACTAGTGTGAATAAGTTACATTCTTATCAGTTTTACTAATTATTTATTAAGGGAAAAAATGCTCTATTTGATTCTTGAATTTTGATGAAAATCTCAATTAGATACCCAAAATTTTAAAAAGCCCAATTTAATGTCAATTGAACTTTTTGTACACTGTTCCTTGTATGTAACATCATTAAATATCTTATCTTACCTATCCAGTGCACCAATCGTTATCTCACTCATGTTCATTACTTAAAGAGGAAAACAAAAAAAAAAAGAAAAAAGAAAAAGAAAACAACTGAATCACCCTCTTCATCCTTAAATAAGCCAAATTTCTAAACTTAAGGCCTAATTCCCAAATGCAATCCTAAATCCTAATACCCAATCCCTCCATACTTTTCACCTCTAAACTTTATTCTCTAAAACCTAATCTTCAAATCCTTTCTCTTGACCCCCAATCCAAACAAAAATCTTACTATTTAATTACCCTTTCTTTATCTCAAATCAGTCACATTTCTTCCACCGCTTGATTTCAAATCCATCGAGTTTCATCCCTCAGTTGTTAAAATCCAATCTTGAAAGGTTAGAAAATGAATGGAATGTTCATGCCTAAAACCCGACAATCATTCCTTCTTCAATGACAAACCCATAAATGAATCAAGCACACCAACTTAAGATCGACAATCTAACTTTGTCAAGCCAATTCGATAGTGTGATGATGATTAGGTGTGGACATCAGAGGAAATTGGGGATTCTCAATTCTAGTGAAGTTGTCGAGGTTGGCAATAGGGATGCCAAGCTTAGTGGAAGCCGATTTGACTCAATTTTTAGAGAGAGAGAGAGAGAGAGATTGTGTTCCTGGAGAAGATCAAAATTTCAATCGTGAAATTCAATTGATTCTTCTTCTTCTTCTTCTTCTTCTTCCTTGTCGTTCTCTCTCTCATAATCATACTCTCTCTATCTACACAATTAAAACAAGTCCTTTTTTTTTCCATTAATCACACATGTGTCAACTATTGGTGGATGGGTACACATAAGCAAAATTGATTGTGTTATATGGGATAATGACTCTAAACACTAAAAGTTTAATTGCGCATAAAATTATACTTTTTAAATTTTAGGAACCTAATTGACTTTTTCATTATTTAGGTACTGAATTTGGCTTTTTCTCTATTTTTAATTTATTAATTATTTATGTGGTTAGACAAATATATAAGTCTATTTCATTCTTTTCAATATTATTAATCATTTTACATACTTTGGCAAAGAAAAAAAACCATTTCGTATACAATCATATATTTAATATATTTAGGTATATTCTTATCATTAATAATTTTATATATAGTTATATTTACACCTACGAATCAGGCGCATTGTACGCTAGTTTATTACATTTTTCTTTTGCTTTTCCTTAAAATTTAAGTATTAAATTGAATTATGGTGTAAAGTCAAGATATCACATTTATATTTAAAAAAAAAAAGATAATCATAAATTTTTAAATAAGAAATGGATTTATGAGCATGACTGACTAACTCTACTCGATGATATAATTGAATGAAATGTCTTTTCCTTCAATATACATTTATTCTATTTCTATTTCATTACTATTAAGCGACTACTAAGTTATTTGACCTAAAATTTAAATATAAAATAAAACAACTATAATCACATTATATTCCTTTCTTTCTTCTAATTTTTCTTTAAACTGCATTTTACGCTGTGTAGCTCTCCCTCCCTTCCCCTTACAACCACATTAAAATTCATATTATATTCTATTTCAGATTTTGGTGATATTATATTTTAGCGCACTCATTGCAGTGTGTGATGTGTTTCATCTACTAATCCTAGAGGTCATGCACCCACTTTTCGTGTGTAAAATTTAGATAAAAAAATATTTTTAAAAGTCATAACACATTAAATTACTAAAAATACATATCATATAGCTGTATATAAAATTAGTGATCATAAAAATCATGTAACTCAAAAAAAAAAAAAAAAAGCACGAGCTTGTATCTTTTATACAATGTGCATTAAAATGCTTTAAAAACCATTGACACAGATACAAATTTTTACCAATAGTGGACAAATTGAATGGATGACGATTAGTGCCATACATTTATAGGGAGTACCAGGAGGCATTAAATGTAAATAGTCAAAATAACCCTTTTATGTATTGTTTGATTACAGTATTTTCCATATGAATTATGTGGTTGAAATTAGTTATATAGAAGTAGCGGTAGAACTTTATAATTGATATTGTAGTGTTGAAAACAGAAGTTTTGACTTTATAAAAATAGATTATTCAATTATGTGCTAAATGAGTATATTTGAACCTTGCTAAAGTTAATGATTTAGTATAATTGTTGTAAGCAATTTGAAAAAAAAAAAAAAGTGGTTTGATGAGGATGTAAATTTATTAGTCACTTTGCAGTGTATAATAGTTTGAACAATTGTTAAACTTAATACTGTCAAACCCCATTAGGTATGCAACAACTTTTTTTCTTTTCAATTGAAAAAGAAAAAAAAATCTGAAGGCTAAAATTTCATCTGCTACATGATAAGTAATGCAACATTAGTTGAACAAAAATATGGAATTCATAAAGTCAAATTAGGGGTATGACTACTAAGTATTAACTATTGATTTAAAGGAAGCTAGAAAAAAATTGTAATTAATTGATACTGACATTAGATTGAAAAGATAGGAAAAAGTTCACATTATTAATTGAACTAAAATTAACTAAACTGAAAAAGGAGGAAATTATTGAGCAATTCCATTGCAGTGGTAACCGAGTGGTAAAAATCAACTCAGGCTTCAAAGGGTCAAAAAAAAAAAAAAAACAAATAATTGAAATCTTTTTGAACGTGAATGTAGAGGTCATCACAGGGTTGTTCTAAACCACGAACTGTCCAGAACCATCCCCAACGGTTTAGTACCCGGGAACCGCTGCCTCAGGGACGGTTAAGAATCGCCGGAGGAACCGACAGTTCTTCCGGATCAAGAACCGTCATCCCAGACCCGGAACCGACAGTTCCGATCCGGCATGTATAAATAATTAAAAAAAAAACCGATTTATGGGTAGTTATTTGTTGTTGTTGTAGTTAGTGTGTTCATGTTGTTGTGGAAGTAATATGTAATGTCTGGCGCAATGAAATTTATTTGTCATCGTTTGCTTATATATTAATCAACTACTATGTGTTCTGTAATTGTGTTTATTATTTGCTAACTATTATATTTTATTTGAAAAAATTTAAATGTTTATTTTGAGTATAAATAAGTTGTAATTGCTTTTGTTGATTTTAGGGTTTTTTTTTTCATTTTTTTGATTAATTTATATTAAAAAAATGGTTCACGGTTTGTGTAGAACCGGAACCGCCAGAACCAGCGGTTCGGTGGAACCGTGAACCGCCCCGGCTCTAGCTGTTCCGATTCCATGAAATGTGGAACCGTGAACTGGTAGTTTTTCCGGTTTGGGTCTGCAACCAACCCGAACCGTACTGACATCTACGTGAATGTGCTATCGTGAATTGTAATAGGAGCCTAAATACATAATAATATTATTATTATAAACACTTTATTTTTACGAAATGGTAATCAATGCAATGTAAAATTACTTGAAACAACACTAAAATTGACATTGCAACATAATAGTAATGAGGTTACATATAAAGTTTTTTCTTGCTTCTCGCTTTTTACTTTTTGGAACTTGTATTTGAAAGATTGAAACAAAAAACTACATATCAAACACTTTACTCGGTGGTTTTCGTTATTTATAAAAAATGATAGGAAATAGTAAAATGCCAGTTACTAAAATAAAACATGCATGGAATACTAAATAGATGTACCATTAACATTATATACAATTGGTTAGGAAGTCATGTTATAAGATAGGATCTAGACATCATCATGGGTCAGAACTAGACCTGAATTGTTAATTCCCGCTTTTAAAAATGATGGAATCAGAACTGGACCCGTGGAAGCCGATCCAATTCCCGATTTTAAGGAACCATTGGTTCCCGTGGTTTGGTTCCCATTCAAGAGGAATCGGGAATCGTGAAATAAAAAAAAATCAACTAAATAATTTACTCAATTTAAGTAAGAAAATAATTGTAAAATAAATTTTAACTTGAAATAATATTAAGTTTAACAATAATTGTTAATAACCTATTAGTTAAAAGAAGTTCTATAGATATATATTTATTTATATACAATCACTTGCATTTCTGTACTTACCATGGTAGCAACATGTCTCTACAAATTATTTGTGATACAAATAAGTCCCTATAATACAAAAATAAATCGCAGAAAGAAAAATCCATTTTGGTTAAAAGTCTATATAAACTCAACAATACATGATTTTAAATATATTTATTACTTTTGTTGTTAATAACAACACATTAAATTCATGCGAAAATAGTTTTAAATATTTATTTTTAATTAATTTTTTCCTTTTTTATTTTTGTAGCATAGAACCGTTAAAACTGTTGGTTCTACCAGTTCTTAAA
Source organism: Combretum micranthum (assembly GCA_024138025.1). Classification (NCBI taxonomy): domain Eukaryota; kingdom Viridiplantae; phylum Streptophyta; class Magnoliopsida; order Myrtales; family Combretaceae; genus Combretum; species Combretum micranthum. The sequence continues at coordinate 1,071,019 of JAMXBD010000266.1, read as the reverse complement.
GCGATGGCTCAAAAACCGCTGGGTCAAATGGTTTTAGGATGTGGAACCATAAGGATCCACCAAAACCAGCGAGTCCTTTGTCGTTCAGACCCGTCATTCCTTGGTCGGTTCCCGTTTCAGGAACCGCAAGTGATGGGTGGGGTCAGTTCCCGAGTTAAAAACCGACTTGTGATGATGTCTAATAGTACCTTTACTATGGAAAAAAAAAATGATAGTACCTTGAGTTCTACAAGCTACAACCACGACACCATAAAAGAAACCACACTTTATAAACTATGAATATACAGATCAACATAGCAGAAATTAGCAAAACAACAATGCAGCCACAACTCAAAGCATGTTCAAAATCGTCAAAACCCTCCTGTTTAAAAAAGATTGGAAAAAAAGCATTATTGCAATTTCATTATAAGAAAAAAGTCCCATGAAAATCTCGTAAAGAAAATAAAAACCCTCATTAAGCATTATTGGTTAGTAAAAAAAAAAAAAGGATCGAGGGAAAACATACATGCGAATTTGTAAAACTTACTATTTGATTTACTTCTTGTTTATTAATAATAACCGGTAGAAATATGACAACTGGAACTTATTTTCCCATGAAAATCCTATAAAGAAAATCAAAACCCTCATTGAGCATTACCAGTTAGTGAAAAAAAAGGATTGAGGGAAATCATGCATGTGAATTTGTAAAACTTACTATTTGATTCACTTGTTTTTTTGTTGGCAATGACTAGTAGAAGTATGACAATTGAAATTTTTTTTTTTTTATATGTGCTATCAGAGAGAACAAACCTCTTGCCTCTCAATTGTGGTGACTGTGGGTCACATAGAATTTCTTTTCGCCAATTAGAAACCATAGAGTATAGAGAGATGTGGAATATAAAAAAAATAGAGGAAAAGGAAAATATATCTATTGAAGTGTAGAAATATGGAGTGGTCATAGAGGTAGACATCAGCACGGGGTGACTCCGAACCATGAACCACCTCGAACCGTCCTCAACGGGTCCTAGTAGTTCCGACCCGCCACATATAGACATTAAAAAAAAAAAACCCGTTTACTTAATCGATTGAGGGGGGAGGTGCTGGTTAGCCTCTGTATTGAAAAGGAAATTAAAAAAAAAATCTAGTTCACGGTTTGTGTGGAACCGGAACCTGAACTGCCAGAACTAGCGGTTCTGTGAAACCGTGAACCGTCCTGGCTTTGGCGATTCCGATTTCGGTTCCACAAAATGTGAAACCGTGAACTGGCAGTTCCGGTTTAGGTCTGGAACAAACCCAAACTGTATTGATGTCTACATAGAGGAGAGAAGAACGAATAAAAATCGCGAAAAACATGGGAAATGGAAAAAAAAGAACATATCAGATGTATAAGTTAAAACATAGGCAATGGAAAAAAAAAAAAAAGGCATGAGAAACACAGAAAAAGATCATGGAGGAAAAGGAAGACGTGAAAGCAGGAAGAAAGAAAAGAGAAAAACTTGGGTAATAGAAATACAGCCACCTCCTTTAAAATTTTGTGGTTTATAGTTAGTATATAATTCAATTAATAAGTACAAATAGAATATTAATAACACAAATTGTAGAGTCGAATGTAAAGAGGTATTAAGTTAATAATATATACATACATATATATCTTATCTATTATATATATAAAAAATACGTGATATTTAATTTTCTCTCAATAATTATCCGTATAATTTTCTCTTCCTTAAATAATTGTGAGTATATTTTTCTTTGTAATAATAAGCATTTGCATACTTGTCTCTCTCCCTTAATAATAGTCTTATAAATTTTTCTCTATAATAATTGTTTTATATTTAATTTAACCACTTTACTGTCATAATTATTTCTTTTTTCAAAATTGCTCCCCCTCCCGCTTCCTCTACAGTTTACAAAACAATTTTTCTCTCTCTTGAGAAAAAATCTTTTCTATAATTTTTCAATTTGGTGTGATTACAACAGGATTGAGCCTCATTATATTATTAAATAGTTGGGTTAATTACAAAAAAAATGATTATAGCAAAAAAAAAATTGCAAAAACATGACTTTTATTTTGATTAATTTATAAACACATGATCTGTGTTATCTTTTTTGACAATTACAAAAGCCAAGTTTCATACAAAAGTGTCAATATTTTATTAGTCATAAAAATTAATTTTTACATTTTTTTATCAATTTTCTTACTTTCAAAAAAATATTTTTTAATATGTTATTTATTTAATTTTATTTAGTATTATTTTTATTACATTAATTTTTTAGACCAATAAGACTCTACCACATTCTATTTGGCAGTAATTAATAATATTAACATTTTTTTTATAAAACTGAGATCATTTAATTATCAAAAAAGATAACACAAATCATATATTTATAAATTATTTAAACCACGGATCATATTTTTATAATTAACTCTAAATAATTTAAATATTTTTCAATCGTGATCGAACCTTTAAATTTTTTTATATTTTTTTCTATTATAGTTAATTCAGATTTTTGAAGCAGTATTGATTTTTTGTATATTTATTTTTATATATAAAAATTAGTATTTGCGTTTTAAGATAACCTTTATTCGTGTAGCCGGGGGAAGAAAAGTCATCCCGGAAGGATCTAGAACAACTCCCTCGAGCATCCCCGAAGCATCAATGCAACATCAAGCGCTTAACGCCCGTAGACCTACAATTCTAGATCCTTCCCCAAATTAAATCACCACCGTCCGTTGCCTCATCCCCCCTCTCTGTCTCTATATATTGTTATTCTTTTTCGCTTTTTCTCCAAATTAACTATCCGATTCTCCTCCTCCTCTCTCAAGGTTGAAGCAATTCATCGAATACCTTTAGTAATTGAAACGCGATAAAACGAGTTAGGGTTTAGATCGAAAAGAAGAAGAAGGAGAAGATGTTCGGAAGAGCGCCGAAGAAAAGCGACAACACGAGGTATTATGAGATTCTTGGAGTTTCCAAGAACGCATCGCAGGATGATTTGAAGAAAGCTTATAAGAAAGCTGCGATCAAGAATCATCCTGATAAAGGAGGTGATCCTGAGAAGGTAAGGTTCTTTGGAAAATCGTCGCGTTTTGGATTAGTATCTTCCTCGTGAAGCCGATGGTTTTGCTTGAGTAGTTGCTTTCCATGCGTTCATATTGTTTTTTGATGAATAAGTCATTTATGATTAGGAGGAAGTTTATTCTTGTGTCAATGTAGAGTCAAGTTTATGTCTTAATCTTGTTCGATGACTTGATTGTGAATTTGATTGAAGTTTAGGATTGATAAATTGAGAGAGTTCTTGACTGTTTTATATGATTGTGCAATTGTAGGAGTTTTCTTGGTAGTGTAATTTTGTGAGTTGACTAGAAGTGTGAGTCATAAAGAAATTCATTGCTGTGTTTACATTCGGAGAATTGTGTGTAGTTCTCTATTTGAAATCGTTGCTCGAGTCGAGGATCGACATTGATCTTTATTGAAGTATGTTAGACGCAAAGGTGACTTAGAACATTGTCATTGAGACAAGTAACTTGTGAACGCTGTTGCCTTTTTGGAGTAGAGACGATTTGTACGTTTGTGAGGGTTTTAATATTTATTATTTGACAATATCCTCACTTTTGGGTTGAGATCATAGTTGCTAATTGGATTACTTTAGATAGGATGAACCAATTACGTAGGCATATGAACCCAGGTCCCTTTGGTTAAACTATGCTAGTTTCTTAAGTAGCTTGACCAAAAGCTTCAACTCTTTAATATTTACTGCTTGATAAGGTTAAGATGGATTATTTGTACTTCGATTGTGATAAGTTGCGCAGAAGGGTCTTGACAGAGTTTTTGTTTGTTATTTACGTAAACACGTTGCTGGAAACAGAATTTACAATTGAACCTAGTTTAACAGGTGGAAGCACTGAATCAAAGCTGAGTTCGTTTATTTTCATCATCTGTTTTGTTTATTCAATGTAATAGTTCTGACCTTATATGTTGTCTCTGATGATTCGTGTTGTTTGTTCTATCTTTCTGCAGTTTAAAGAGCTAGCTCAGGCATATGAGGTCCTGAGTGATCCTGAAAAACGTGAGATATATGATCAGTATGGGGAAGATGCACTGAAGGAAGGAATGGGTGGTGGTGGTGGTCACGACCCATTTGACATCTTCTCATCTTTCTTCGGTGGGAGTCCATTTGGTGGTAAGTTCCATTCACAATTTATGGTGGTTTGACATGTCTTAGTTGAAAGCCAAGATTGCAGCAGTCCTTACACGTTTGTTCGCTTTGCTGCTTCTCCAAATATCAGGTGGTGGTAGCAGCCGTGGAAGAAGGCAGAGACGCGGAGACGATGTGGTTCATCCTTTAAAGGTTTCCCTGGAGGATCTCTATCTTGGGACTACGAAGAAACTATCTCTTTCTAGGAATGTGATTTGCTCAAAGTGCCAAGGGTAAGTGCTTAACTGCTTATTGTTGATTGATACTGTAGCCAGAGACACATGCAGGAGCTTTCTGATGCTGGTTTAATACGATACAGAAAAGGGTCAAAATCTGGTGCCTCCATGAAGTGCTCTGGTTGTCAGGGCACTGGTATGAAAGTAACTATTAGGCAACTGGGTCCTGGTATGATCCAGCAGATGCAGCATGCTTGCAATGAATGTAAGGGTACTGGAGAAACAATTAATGACAAGGATCGCTGCCCACAGTGCAAGGGTGAGAAGGTTGTTCCTGAGAAGAAGGTGTTGGAAGTGTTTGTGGAGAAGGGCATGCAGCATAGCCAGAAGGTTACGTTTCCAGGAGAAGCAGATGAAGCGGTAAGATATAAGTTGTTTTCTCAGTGCCTTCTTTTGGGCGGTCTAATGTTTTTAGACTTAGAGTCCGTTTTCTTGGTGTTCTGCAGCCGGATACCGTCACAGGGGACATTGTCTTTGTCCTTCAGCAAAAGGATCATCCAAAATTCAAGAGAAAGGGTGATGATCTATTTGTTGAGCATAATCTCTCTCTCACTGAGGCCTTATGTGGCTTTAAATTTGTGTTGACCCATTTGGATGGACGACAGTTATTAATTAAATCAAATCCAGGGGAAGTTGTTAAGCCAGGTATGATTTTGAGGTTTCATACATGCGGTTGGACTTATCAGTCTATTGTGGCTTCTGCAATATATATATTCATTTCATTTGTTGCTGTGATGTGTGCAGATTCATATAAAGCCATCAATGATGAAGGAATGCCAATGTATCAAAGACCTTTCATGAAAGGGAAGCTGTACATTCATTTTAACGTGGACTTCCCTGATTCTTTGAGCCCAGAGCAGGTTGAGGCCATACAAGCTATCCTCCCATCGAAGCCATCTGCACAGATGACAGACATGGAGCTGGATGAGTGTGAAGAGACAATATTGCATGATGTCAACATGGAAGAGGAGATGCGGAGAAAACAATCCCATTCTCATGAAGCTTACGATGAAGATAATGATGACATGCCTGGTGGTGCTCAAAGGGTTCAATGTGCACAGCAGTAAAACTGTTTGTGCCTGGAGTCTTGGATAAAATGATCTTTGTATTCTTGCGGAGACAATCTAGACATTCTTGTAGTGCAGTCTTTCGTAAAGCCTGGTCTTTCATGTCATGGACTCAATGAATGATACAGGCTTTCTCAGGTGCTCCGACTAGTACTCCTTGTCTGTCTATGGACTTCTGAGGAGTAGAGGGACTCAGTCAGTTGGTACCTAAACCTATGTTCAAGTTAATGTGGTTGAGTGTTGTCTCCGATTCTATTTCGAGTGGCTTGCTGTTTATTGACTTTTAATTTGTTACCTTATGGCTGAAAAATGTGCTAGTTCGTTGTTAGGGAGTCGTGCATAATAGACGAGCGAGCGAGCGAGCGAGCGTAGACCGAGGGGATTCCCGTTAAACAAGTTTACTTCATTGGTTTCCTTTCCACTTTCTAGCGCCTAGTTTTAATTACTAAATATATATTTAAAAGTAGAATTTTTTTTTTTTTTTTTTAAAGAAGGAACACTAAAAATTAAGTCATAAAAGGCGGCTACATGAGCAGGTATTCCGTGCGTGGTGGGGGTACGTCAGTGCTGGTTGTTGGCTGTCCCTATCATGAATGGTGCTCCCTTGGCCTTTGGTAACCGTGCTGATTATAGCCTACAAGGCTGTGTCGACTAAAATTTATCGATGGTCTTATATGGTTTTGTGTAAATATTTTTTCATTAGAAAAATATATCTAGTCTCGACATTTAAATAGGCTTCTCAGTGTGTTTGTCCTTGGATTGCAGCTTATTTGCCATTCTAAAGACCTCGCTTAGCCAAAAATTAGGTCTTTATGTTGTTTTTCCACAATGTCTAACCCCCAAACACCCCACCCCCCCCCCCCCCCCCCCGGGGCGGGGGGGCGGTGGTACCCTCATTGTGAATCTGACGTTCCATCTTTGTGGGCTGTGCTTCTCTCTGATGGTAGTTCTTCCTCTTCCTAACTATGACGATATTCCTAGACAGCCTTTACTTTCTTACCAGCGGACCTTTCTGCCTCTGTTTGTCCCAACTGGTCCGTCACTAATGGGACTAGAAAGTGCTCCAAGATCGTTAAGTCTTGATCTTAGTAAAGGCCTTTAGGTCTCCTGCACCAAACGTAGGCCTGTTCCTTTCTCAAAATGATACTGATTCAATTGCTCCATCCTCTGTTGTGATTGCTCGGCCATGTTTCTCAGCCAATTTTCTTGGTCGTTTGGATACCCCAGTGAGCAAGCAGATATGGTTGAAGTGAGATAGGATATTGGAGGAGTCAAAATCGATAATAAACTCATTTATAGTCATTAGCCGGATGGTTTTTGCAAAGACCCGACATGAATATAATTGAAAGTTTATATGTGAAGTTTCAAATCAAGTATAATATATGAAGATATTATTTATGAGGTTATTCGAATAGAAGGAGCTTATGGAAATTTTTTGTTTAATCTGTCAAAATACAAAACTTTATAAAAATTACTAAGTTAAGAGTAGATAATTGTATATAAATAAATATGATTGTACATAAATACATGGTACTTCCAATGGTTATATGCATATTAGAAAACTCATGTGCTTAATATTATAAAACATAAGGTTTGAGAATGTCTCAATCTATACTATTATATTGATCAAAACAAGGTTTCACTTTTTCTCTTTTCTAACAAAACAAAATGGAATGGTACAGTATCTTAATTGTCCCAGTCATCCAGGAATGCTTGCCAATTCGTACTATATTCTAAGTCGTCATAATATTCATCATCATCTTTGTCTGTGGAAGGAAAAGTGAGCTAGAGGCTTAATACATAATAACAAAAAAAAAAAAAAAAAAAATTACAAGGTGGCATACAACTCTAACTAATACAATCCAAGAAACAATAGAATTATTTATCTTTGTTTAAGTAAAGCATTTTAATATTGGAGTATTCAAACTCTAATTTCACTCTTCAGGGATTCGAGGTCCTAAGTAACAGCTACTGTTTAGGGAGTTGGTATAAATAATTCGAATATTTATATCTCTTATATAACTTTACAATTAATAATTTCATTTAGGATTCACAGTTGTTACTCAACTTAACCCATAATATCATGCAACTTAACTGGTCTTATAAATGTGAATTAAATCATTTTTTTTTTAAGACTAAGCAAATGTGACACCGATACCGCTCCTCTTATTGTTTACCTATTAAGCCAATTATGAAAGTCATTTTATTATGATAAGGGTGGCCTAAGTGCCTAATCTACCATGTCAACCTCATTAACAGGATTATCAATTCCTAGATCGGATTCAACGGCACATGTACAAATAATTCAAACAATTTTAAGCCATTCTTTAATTAGAGTTAGTTTGATAATGCCTAGCTTAGCATTTAACAAACAAGTTATTGCGGCCTTGGATAATTGGATATATTGGGCAAAAGACTGGTATTCAAACCCAACTAAGTACGAGATTCTGTTAAAAAATCATTTTATATAAAACATCATCAATTCATAATTAAACATTAAATTATTGTGCCTTCATCAAACTCAATTAATAATTCAAACCATCATAACCTTACATTCACACATGTATCTATATTTACATATCTCATTTTATCACCGTCGTCGTCCTCATCATCATCATCATCATTATTATTAATGAACAGTATCAAAGGACACCCATGATAAAGGTCATGATGTCTATCACAGTCGTGATCTTGGGTCGTGATGTATCTCGTTGCTTGTCACGTTCGTATTAGAAGATCACGCCCCTTATAACAGCCATAATGTGGACCATGATGAAGAACATGCACGTAATAGCTTCATTTAAAATTTTTCCAAAAATGATCCAAGGAGATAACAACCTTTGTAATGACTGTAATTTAGGTCATGTCCTTTAAGAAAAAGAGATCAGAGGAAATCACGAGCTTGGTAACGGCCATGATCAAGCTTTAAGAGCCACACAGGGGAGATAACGGCTTCATAATGACTGTAATCAAGGCTATTTCATGTTTTAAAAAAAAATGGAGAAGATCGCGGCTCTCATAACGGTCGTAACCATACGGCCTTCAACACGCCTATTATGAATAGGGTATTGGTCCTTTAATACTCGTTTCAAAAATTTTATAGTTATATATCTTCTAACTTATTAATAAAACCTTACTTGTTTATATAAAAACATGTCAAAACCAATCTACAAATACAATATTAAACACTATCAAGGTTACTTGCACTCATATGTTCATTTCACATATATATGTACAATAAACTTAACCTAAAAACATAACCTCATCATTCATGCTTATTGAACTTGTAAACCCCCTAATTTTGCACAACTTAAATATCATAATTACCAAGAGTATGATAAAGAATTTTGTATAACTTTATGAAAAGTGGCAAAGATCGCTCTTGATTTTTTGCAATTTAAGAATATTAAAATATAAATAGTTTAATTATAGTAAATAATAAAAGAGATTATTTTTTCATGATGTAATGCTTGATCCACATATTAAAGCAACTTTGATAAGTTGATAATATTAATCATGTAAGACCATAATTATATTACTAATATTATATTTGTAACCCTAGAGAATTTTTGCTTTAAGTTCAATAATAAGAAAACATAAATAAAGTTAAAATAAAGACAATTTAATTATTAATTAGGTCATAAAATATCATAACACTAATAACTTAAACCCTTGACAAATAAATTATAATTTATGATAACAGATATTAAAGTTAAAAAATAAAAGTCTTAAATTAAATATTTTAAGTATACCATTATGTTCAAAATATTTAATATAGTAGATATGTAAATTTTTCTAAAAATATTAACGAATGGGTATCTATTATGTGTCTCAACTGGAACCCAAGAAATTTCATTTATCTCAAGGAAGAATATATATATAAGAGACGAAAGAATCAAGGGTATGCAAGTTTTAAATTTGATAAGAGATATCAAGTCGCAAAAGATGAAAGAATACGAAACAATCAAAGAGTATTCAGATATACTTCTTGAAATTGCAAACAAAGTCAGACTACTCAGGTCTGAATTTAATGATTTAAGGCTTGTATAGAAGATCATTGTCACAATACTTGAGATGTATGAAGCGATGGTTACAACCTTGTAAAATACCAAGGATCTATCAAAGATTACCTTGGCGGAAGTACTTAATTCTTTGCAGGCACAAGATCAAAGAAGAATAATGAGGTAAGAAGGAATCAAACAAATAGTTTAAGGAGGTTATCTAGCCAAGGCTTCATCTTTAAAAGGAAAAGGAAGAATCCCTCAATGCAACTGTTGTAAGAAGCTTAGCCATAAAGAGAAAGATTGTTGACACAAAGAAAAACCTCAATGTTTTAAGTGCAAAAGGTTTGAACACCTCCAAAAAGATTGCAAATTTAAAAAATAAAGAACAAGTAAATATGGCAGAGATGATTGAAGAAGAAACTCTATTTTGAGTTACTTGGTGAGAAGTGCACCAAGAGATTTTGGAGAGAAATGCTCCAGTGCATCATATAGTGAAGAGAAGTGCTTCACATACCCCATAAATGATACAAGGTTAGTAAAAAAAATTAAATCAAGTTGTAAAATCATGGTCAACATCAATAGAAACTGCCACCATTAATAATTGTTATTATGTTAATAATATTTATGTTTGTAACCTGCAGTTTATTAAGGTTTTTAAGTTTTATTTTAATGAGTAGTTATGGCCTTTTATTGTTCATTTATTAGTTAGTTTTTTCAGTTACATATAATGGCCTTATAAAATGACCTTTTGCTATTGTTTGAAAATTTTGAGATTGCAATAATGTGTGAAACTCTGCCTCTCTTATTATTCTTTTTGTTTCTATGTGTGTGAGTTTAGCAAAATTAATGTCTAAATGATATTTATTTTGGTAAAATCAACAAATTTGGCTATAAATTCTTCTCTTCTCTCTTCCTCTCAGCATCTCTCCTTCTTTTTTCTTCTTTCTCTCTTCCTTCTCTCTTCTCTCTCTCTCTCTATATATATATATACATATATACACACACACATATATAAAGTCTTCCCTTAGACTTAAAAAAAAGAGAAGAAAAAGAAGTCTCCTCCATGGCCTAAAAGGCGAAGAAGGAAAAAAAGAAAAGAAAAGCTAAAACTATTATATATACACACACATATATATAACTAAAAGCTCCCATAAATTTTAAAAACTCGTATTTTTCACATATTATGACTAATTTCAATTTCGAAATGGTGTTGTGATCATGGCAATACTATTCAGTTTAAGACCACACAAGGTAAGATTTCAGCCACTCTAAAATTATGCAAATACAATACTAAACGTAGAAATTTTTATACTATTAGGAGTTCTTACATTCAAATTTTACTGCAAATATATATCTACATATGTATGTAGTTATAATGATTTAAAATTATGTTATGCTAGAGTGTACATATTGACTAGCTAATATTACATTTCACTTATCAAAGGGATAATAAATTGATAAATAAAAACACTAGATGGTGGAAAATTGAGTATAACATTAGATGATTAATTTCTAGAGTCTATTTGTCAGTAAACAGAAATTTAGAGGCAAATCGTTGGAGTTGAAAAATATGTGATTGGATCAATAATTGATCACAAATCTATAAATCTAAAACTCAAATTAAAATTCTAATTTCATAGACATAAAAGTTAGAATATTATAATCTTATACAATCTCTTTCATAAGCCATGTAGAAAGTTGTGTAGACTTATTGATGATGTTTTCCTTTCTACACAACCTCCTACACAAGCCATGCAGACTTTTTTATCTTAAATGAAAATCACATTCAAATTTGATAAATAATATAGAATTAGAATTACTTTGACTAGAGATAGTTAATTATGTAATTGAATTGATGAATTAATGTTTGAATTTAAATAACATATACATAAGTATGTGACTTGGTCTCATAGGAATTTCAAAGAAATTTTGTTATCTTTACTCCTAATTTTATGTTAATCATTATGGTTTAAATAACTAGGTTTAAATAGATTAAGCTACTAAAAGAAGTGATTAAGATATATATATATATATATATGGCCAGATATGTGCATGTAAAGAAAGTTATATTGAGTTTGACAAAAAATATAACTTTATGACTATTCAAGTTCCAAATAACTATTAATATGCTTAAGTTAAACAAATAAACTAAAATTAGAAATATACAAATACATTTATATCTCCCAACCCTAGGAACTTAGGTTTAAGAACATAAGTGCTGACATCATAATATATGTTGTAATTAAGAGATTAAACTCAAGAATTACTTCTGAAACTATAGGCATGAATTTCAACATACATAAGATAGTGAGGATGTGAAGTGTAGATTAGTGTAAAATATGAAAATTATGAGTAATATAATCATATTAATTAAAGATATCTACTTAAAATAAGATCAAGAGAAACATAATGAAAATAAATATAAGTTTATATTTCATCTAAGTGTGAAATAATGAATTAAAAGTGAGCTTGAATACTAGACTTTAATAAAGTATACATTAAGAAAGATAATGAATGACTACTATTTATTTTCATAGGAGAATTGGATCGATCATTGGATATTCCAGGAGATTATTATGACTTAGCTATGATGACAGGTGGGTAACATCGACCTTATCACATTGTTTGTGATTGATTCTAACGTAGTTGCACATGTATTAATACACACATAACTGGTTGTGTATAGGGGATAGGAATAATACATGTTATATGGTGCTTGAATGAATGATAAACCTTATTAATAGAAGTGATAACTATTTGTTTGATATTGTTGTGTAATGTATATTGACGACTATTTAGAAATTGTATGGTCATTAATAATTTGGTATAAATTTTAATCGACTCTTAAGTAAAATAAACATGCATCACATGATAGCATAATCTACATTTGTATGGTATTCACACCACGTATTAGCTCCTCGGCTCTATAGTGATCCTAAGTTATGTCAGTGGAACTGTTTCTCCAATTGGATTCCATTAGGTGTCAGCCCTACAAGAACTAAGTAGGTACCGAAGGACATCACCTGATGAGAGTTGACAAGAGGTGGCTAATACTTAGTGGTGGGTCTGATTTCTAAGGTGAAGTTGGGATTATGATACGTATACATATAACAATAAATAAGTTTATAAAACTTCTCCTTCCTTAGTTCTTTGGCTCTCCTAGGCTTGAATTACTGGAACTGGTCCTTAAACCCCTAAAAGAGGGCATAAATCTCAATTGATTTAGATTCTGGTCATCCAAATTATGCATGTTCCATATGGTTGAGTGTTGCATTGCATATGCTTATTAATTATACATGCTTGATACTTGTTTGATGTGTGGTTTAGTTCTGTTATTCACTGAGCCATGGTTTCGCTCACACCCCTACAGTTTTTGTACGAGAATAGTACTTGCTGGGATTAGGTTAGGAATGCGTGAAGAGTGCTCATTCAAAGGACTTCTTGAAGTTAGAAAGTTAGGTTATGTGTAAGATGAACTTAGGATATGGATTAAATTATTTGTATAATCATTTGAGATTTTGTATTATGTAGGTGAAGAATCCAATCTTATTATTTGGTAGGGTATTTAATTCTCTGCGGTTCTTGTGATTTATGGAAATTTCGTTATCCAAGAAATTAAATTTCATAATAATTAAATATTATGTATAACACAATAGGAGGATAATTAATTAGAGTTTTGCAAACTCTGACTTGTAAGACAATCTTCATATTGGGGATATACACGTGATTTGATGATTCGGGTCAATTCTACTTGGCCTCTTTTTAGGGTCGTGACAAAACTCTATTATCACTCAATCATTCAAGTTCTACTCATTTATCTCTACAACATCAATACACATATCAATTCATCATAAACTCAAAATTCATTTCTTTAAACACCTAGAGTACATATACCTATTTATATATCTAGTTCAACATACATGTTAGCATACCATCAACTTGTCTAAAACATCAAAGTTCTACTTCTATTCAATAGTAACATCAATTAGAAATTACAATTAAAAATAACATGTAAGAAATCAACTTTACTTACTTTTTTGGCTACTAAATTCAATCAAACTTCTTTTACTACTTCTTTTGCTTGAATTCTTACTCCTACTTGTTCTTTAGATTGATTCTTTGCTTAGAAAGTTATAGGATAAAGTTTAGTAGGGAAATTTGAGGTTGTTTGTGTTTTAGGAGTATGATAGAAATGAAAGAGAGAGACGACAGTTTGAGGGGTCTGTTTTGGATATGATATTTTGGTTGCCTTTTTCACTTTTGGGGCATTTTAAAAGCCTTTAGAAGATGCATGATCATGGGCTTTAGTTAATGTGTGGATGGGCTTGGTTTTTATCTGTATGTGGGCTTGGGTTTTCAATAAATTTTTTTATTAGCACAAGGAGGCTCTCAAATTTTAAAAACAACACTATACTTCATTTAATAATACATTTCAATCCAATATATTACTACACTTATATATTTACACCAACACACTTTCAATTAAATTTTTACACATTTCAATATCAGTAATTTATCATGTTATCAAATAAAATTATCATGACTTAACTATAACAATTTAAATCATAAAATCAACAATCAAATATATATAATTAGTTTAGTAGGTTTAATTTAGGTCATTTCAATTTTCCTTTCGTGTTAGCGTCTCGAAACTCCTATTGTTCAACCCCTTTGGAGTTAACTATCTTGAGCTGGTCTTCACTCCTCTTAATCATATTCCAAAACTATCTTGAGCTGGTTTTCACTCCTCTTAATCGTATTCCAAGTTTATTAGTTGTCTCTATTTAAGTAAATATGAGCGTCTCATATTTGTTCATTTGAAATTACTTGAAATAAGGTCTTTACTCCTATGTTGTCTCGTATAAACTCTTACTATATCTATAAGAGCAAACGTAGTAAGGAATGCTTTAAACCTGAAGTATCCAATACTATAGATATGGTGATCAAAGACAACCACAGCAACCTTCAGGAGATGGAGATGAAGACATGTTGGTTTGAACCTTAACTTAGAAGGTTATGGTTCATTTTGGCATCCAATGGAGGAAGAGGGGTGCAAGCAAGTGCAATCATAATATCAACAAGAGCTCGGTGAAAAGTATTTTTTATGGAATTTGATTCCATCGAGACTTATGGGACTTAAATCCATAATTTCTATCTTTGACTTGCAACAAATAATAGACCACAAGACCTAAGAAGAGTAGGGTAAATGCTTTATGAATATCGTCACATACTTTGTGATTAGAATTAAATGCTCCAATCTCTTTATTCCCTTATTGAGCATGACTACTTGTTCTGGGTAGGCGACCAATCGAGGGGTAATCCACCACTATCATATCATCCTCATAGCGACTAACCTCATTCACTCTTTTTTCTTTCAAAATGAATTAATTATATTTATTTTTTCAAATTTCAATGTAATTATTAATATATTTGCATATTAATTAGTGGAATAGTAATTACGTTTTATTTCTATATTTAGTTCAATTCATATTAAATGTAAAATTTATTATATTGACATTGTAGATTTTTTAAAGTTAATTTTCATAATTTAAATTTTGAAAAACCCAAGTCAGAGTAAATAAAAAAAAAAAAACCATATAAGTTATGTGACACCGAAAACAATTAAAGGCACATTGCACGATTTGTGTTATAACATGCGAATAAATGGATCGATATGACATGATATGCAAAAAAAAAAAAAAACATGTGAAGCACGATATACGCGTCTTAAGCACGCGAAAGCACGCAACATGCAAATTTTGAGACACAAATTATACGGTACGGTATGAAACAATCACCATGCCTAGCCTCATGCGTGTGTGCGTGTGTGTAAGGGTAATTTTTTAGTCGCAAATTACACAGTTTGTTGGAGAATAATCATTTCTCCTAATTGTAGTATCTACTTTCTTTTTCTAAAACTTGTGTGTCTTGTGCAACATGATGAACTTAGCACTTTCAATTAGCAGTGGGAGCGTTGAAGTGTGTACGCAAGCACCTTAAAGCAAAATTTTCATGATGGGTACAATTATTTGATTCATCAATCAACACCATGACTTTGCTTGATAATTATTTGAGAAAAGGAAAATCAATAAGGAAAAGGACGGAGAGTTAAAAAATATAGAAGTTACCAATCTATACTCGGTGATCTTGTGCAGTTTCACAGAGCAGTAGTCCAAAACGGTTGAAAGGAGTGGAGCTGCTGTGTGGTGACTGTGGAGGATCGGATAGGGACAGGTTGGTTTTGTGTAATTTATATTAGAAACTACTCTAAATTATAATTTATAATTTGATTTTTAATAATCTTAAACCAAATCATTAAATAATGGTTTGGTTTTGTTTGGATTACGGTTTTAATAAGAGTTTTAAATAAACAAAAAAAAAATATTATAATATTTTATATTAAAGAACATTATTGGCCATCAACCATCAGATCCTTTATTTTCCAATTTTTTCCGTCGCGGGCATCATTACTTCAATATTTCCTTATGCCTCTTTATAATTCGCTTCTGCTGTCCAACATCATTTACGTATTCAAGTAATATAATAATTAATAACAAGGAAAACAATCACCTCATTTCGTTAATCCATCACCATGTCTTGATATGACACGATTTAATAATCGCGACTAGTGAACGTCAATAAAAATAGTCATCAATCCTACTGATTTAAATTTATTTCAATCATCATGAAAGTTTATAAAACTTTTTATATTAATTTTTTTTATAATTAATTTAATTATACTATTAGTGTAAACCCATAACCAGGCAATAGAAATTCCCATCCATACACCCAAATATTACTCGACGAGAAGCCTATCTAACACAAATTAAGGCCCTATAGTTTTCACTGACAAGAAAACCCAAATACTGTTGATCTTCACTGTTCCAATAATTTTACCAATATGCAGCTGGAATATTTCACCTACACAATTCAAAATTAAGCAACTTCATCTGAAAAAAAAGTGAAAGATAAATAAGCTCTCTAATAACATAACTTTTCGATTAACTTCTTGAATTTACATTATCTTCAACCATGCAAAACAATTTTATGAAACTCTAATTTAATCTCTCATATATTAGATTGAGTCAGTCTTCTTCTTTTATCCTTAATGAAACATCACCTAGGAAAGGCAGCAAGTGTTGAAAAAAAAAAAAGAAAAGAAAGAAAGGAAAAAAAGTTTGATAGGTAGTTCCTGAAAAATGAAAAATAAAATAAAATTTTCAACAAAAATGTAAAAAAACATATATTCTTCATAATCATAATAATAATAATAAACAAGGATATATTGGCTAAGCACAAGTCAAAATAGAATATGGTAGAGTAACCTTAATTTTTTTTTTTCTTTTTGGTATTCTAAAACAGTCTGGTTCGGATTAGACAGTGTAGTTTGGATTGTCACTTGAACCAATTCGTAATTCATTTAGTGGAAGCCAACTCGAACCACTTAAAGAATGAAAAAAAAAATGCAAATTCAACTTGGTTTGATTCAATTTATAATGTGGAGTGGATGCAAGCCACTTTTGATTTGATAACAATAATTAATTTAGTAAGATAATAAAATAAATAACATATTTAATACCTATTTTAACATTTCTATGATTAATTACTTAAAATTTAAAATTCATTATTTTTGCAATTAACTATATGAATTTTATGTTAGGAACTTAGGATCAAAGAGCAACGGAAAAAAAAAAATATATATATATATTTTAAATAAAATGAACCCTAAATTCTCAATTCTTAATCCATGCGATTCAATCAAATTAGAGCGGATGGAATTACCTTTTGATACTTTAAAATTTTGGAAATTCATATTTGAGATGTTACAAATGTGAACACTCTCTACTGTATCCACACGAACGAATTTCCAATCTTATCTCTACGCGTGTGCTAGGACGTTGGAACAATTCTGAAGTTTTGGGAATCTTTCTCAATAGGTCTCTTATTTTTAAATTACAGAGTTTCTCTGTAATTCTAATGCGACGGTAAGCGTTTGTAAACCCTAGAAGTGACTATTATCTTCTATTTATAAGAAGATGTGTCTGTTGGTTACTTACCCTAATCTTATAACGGTTTTTTTTTTCTCCATTAAAATGACACATGCCTTATAAAGTAACAATTTAATTTAATAATTATTTATAATTCTTAATCTGATTAAGAATAATAGATAATTATATAATTCCCGATATAGTTATCTACAATAACCAATGATCCAATCGATTCATTCTTTGTGTGTGGCCATGTAGGTTCAATTAATGTTGGCAGTAACCCTAAAACACCTTTTAAGCCTACAAGACATAATTAGTCTTTAACAAGACATTATGCCTACCTAAATTAAGTGAAGATCGATGATCTGACTCTACCTATTAACAGTCAGTTATTTAGTCCTTTTGTTATACGATATCTTATAATTAAACATAAGATGTGGATCGATACACTCTTATATTGTTTAATCACATATTTCTTGAATCCAAATTATAACCGACTTAAATGAATGATATTGATAACTTCTTATCAATTCATTCGAGTATAACCATGTATTTCTCAATCTTGCTCATCAAGAGGCCCAAAAGATATCTCTCTTAAATTAATGAGAAGAACAAATTCCTTCATGAACACTCACATTCCTTTACATGACTTATTTCATGTCCAATTACAGTTTTATAATTATTCGATTAAAGATAACGAAGAACAGAATCAAAACATGGAACTTGATATGTAGGAATCCATAATGTCATCAGGTCAAATGACTAAAATAACACCATAATGAGAAATACTTATTACATTGATCCATATAGCATTCTTATATTTGGTCATTTCAATACAATATACTCTTACATGTATCCATGTGCTAAATTGATATCTCATATCAATAATACATTATCATCATTCAGTCAACATACTAGTCTTAATTCATTAGTATTCCATATAATGAACGACTATAGATGATTTAGAATAAAGTTATTTATTGCTTTATAGTTTTATTATTAAAGTCGCATATTTTAATAACATAAGGAATAACAAACTTATTCACGGAATAATTTTCATCAAAGCAAAAAGGCCAATAACAACTTTGATAAAGAAAATGACTTGTATTATAAAATAATAAGCATTCAAATGACATAGAATTCATATAGCAGCACATCATTAGCATTTTACCTATCCAATCAACTACTTAATAGATTTACCATCCTAAGAAATTTTACTGGCACTAAATACTTTCAAATTTCTGATAAATAAGTGCAGAAATTGTAAGTATTAGAATGGAAAATGTGTCATTTGCCTATAATTATATTATTAAATATATTTAAGTAAATTATATAATAAAAAGTATACATTGGATAAATTGCATAAAGAAAAAAAAATCAAAATTATAGAGGTGGATCCTACCATCCATGGTGATGGCAAGCCATCTCTAGATTTTAGGGAAGCTGGATTCAACTATTATTTTGTTGTGAGTAATGCCACTTATATATGGTATGGATGACTATAGAAATTATATAAAAGAAAAAAAAAATGCCAACTAACTAAAAATGAAATGATAAATTGATAATGGTATCCACTACCTTAGATCTACAAAGTCAAAGGAGAAAAATGATGATAAAATACAATAATATAAAATATAATAGAAGAAGAGAGAAGAGAAATGTAATTTTCATTAGACTAAAGTGTCCTTAATGCCATATGTCCTTCTTAAGGTTGTTTGGTAAATTTGCAATATTTCCCCCACCCTTTTACCTATTTTAGACAGGGAAAAAAGTGGTATCAGTGGTAGGGATGTGCACAGTATAGTTCGGTTCGGTTTGCATCTCGAACCGAATCGCACCATAATTTACGGTTCGGTTTTTTTTTTAAATTCAAACCTAACCATACGGTTCGGTTCGTAATTTTTTCGAACAAAAAAAAAGGTCCGATACGGTTCGATTTGCTGTTCGAACCGTTTTTTCATAAAATAAAAAATATATTCTATCGAAAAAATTCAATTACATATTTCTTATCACTAATACAAATATAAACAATAATATTTTAAATTAATCATTTATCAAATAAATATGTAAAACTTATAGGAAGGAAAAGATTTCATCCATTATAAAATTATAAATATGACTAGTCTCATTTTTTTTAATTATCTTGAACTATAATGATATACTAGACTTTATCTCAATATAAGATATAAAATGTAATTTGTTGTATGTTTCTAACTAACGTATTACCAATTATATAAATCAATAAGTAATTAAATAATAGAACTAGATTAATTAGTAAGACAAATAGAAAAGAAATATGCAGAAGTTAGAATACTAGAGGTTAAATTCTAAAATCTATCTTACTTATAGATAACATAACAATTAAAACATATTATAAAAAATCTAATTTTATTCTAATGAATAACACATATCTAAGTAAAAAAATTTTACAACAATTAATTTTTTTAAGTTAGAATACTAGACTTTAAATTCTAAAATATATCTTACTTATAGATAACATAACAATTGAAACATATCTAAGTAAAAAATTTAAAAAACAATTAATTTATTTAAAAAAATTAATTGTTTTTAAAAATTATGATATAGATATGTACCATTAATAAAACAATTAAGAGTAAAAATAATATGTTTAATTTTTTTAATATATAAAACGGTTCGGTTCGGTTCGGTTCATAGTTCCGAACCGAACCGCGAACCGTTTGCTCTTCAATAACCGAACCGTTTCAAAAAAATACCGAAATTTCGGTTCGCTCGGTTTTTTTGCCCAACCCTAATCAGTGGTGGCAAATTTTTCACTCACTTTCCCACCTTTTGCTTGTCAAACACAATATCAAAATATCTTTCATCAAGAGCATGAGTTATGTTGAGGAAAAAGATAAAGAAATTACATTAAAAAAAAAAAAGAAAAACTTAAAAATCCATTTTGAGTCTCATAAATATAGACTAATCTTCTTAAAGTTCGGACTTTCGACTTTTTTTTTGTTTTTAAATATATAAATAAAAACTTTTTTTTTTCTTTTTATATTATGTTCTAGGATGACTCATCTTTATCATTTATAAAAGGAAATAAATAACCTTTATGTTGCGTATAAATATTGATGAAATGATACGATGCAATTCGAGCAATATAATAATCATATCATACATAGAAAACAGTTCGACTAATTGACATGATAGATTACAAGTTAAAAATATGAAAAGAAAAGATCTTATCTTTTTAGAATAAAAAAAATAAGAAAAAACATAAAAACAAAATATTTTACTTTTACTCCCCTATTATTAATTAATTACTTTTTTCCCAGCTTATTCCCCCAATTATATTACACCAATGATTAGGCTAAAAGGTTTAGCTGGTGTACTATCCATTAGTTGCTTAAAAGGAAAGGAAGGAGGCGTAAAAAAAAAAAAAAAAAAATTATTATTGGGAAACAAAGAACCACAGGTGCATGATTGGCTGGTTGGTAACGGGTACATGTTTCTTGGACTTCAAAAATCAAGAGGATGTCACCTGTAGCATCTTCCATTGCCAGATTCTTCACTGTTCTTTTTCAAGTAGTACTCTGCTAAACATACAATTGTCAGTCAGTACATGATCCCAATAAGACTCTTGCATGCTGATTTCCACCATCCTAGGACCACCTACTCACTCTTGTTCAAACCACATAATCTTTTCAGGAAAGCTATTAAGAAAGTTGGAAAGTAAGGGAAAAGGAAAGAAAGATCAGATAAAAGAGTTAAGTAAAATGGCATATTTTCATGTCCTGATATTTTCTTTGCTCCTGACAGGCCTCCATGCAACAAACATCAAATACTGTGGTCAGTATTCCTTTACATCTGCTTCTTTATTTTCGTCACATAACAACCCAGCTCATTTCTTTCTATTGAGATGATTATAAGAGTTAATACGAGATACTGTGAGACCGAACAGTCTTGTTGATTAACTGTAGAATAACCCTTTGATTTTTGTTACCTGAAGCTATTGGGTTGTGGTATCTCATATTTATTAGTTATTTATTGGGGTATATATTGTAGAGGCTAAGTTCTTCATCAGTTTGACAGAATTCTACCTATTTGAATTGTTTGGTTTTCATTTATATTTGTATTTGTATCTTATTTATCTGTCACTGGTCCGTTTTATCAATTTATAAATAAAAATATCTAATTATGCATTTGTAGTAAACAGTTTGAACCGAAATGATGACAACAACTAAACACACCTAAATTAATTTCTGTTGAAACCTGTTTCAACGTAGTCCTAATTTCTTGGTGTTGTTGATTATTGATTTCCCTTTTCTCGAATTGCTGATATTAGAAATTTGAGCGCAGATAACTCAGCAAATTATGTTGTGAAAGTGAAGGATGTCAAGATAACACCTAGGCCTGTGGTGGCAGGCAAACCAGCAAAATTTGATATTTTTGCTTCAACAGGTACTAATTCTTGTACCATTTTGAGGTCCTTAAATATCGTTAATAGGATGAAAACACAAACAGGAATATGTTTCACTACATGCCAATGTACTTTCTCGTCTTTTATAGTCAATTTGGTGTAATGATGTTTGTGAAACCTAGCTTGTTATTTATTTGATGGAACTTGGAAGCTTGATGAAAATACAGAAATGTAAACCATGACATTCTGAATTCTTGGAATTGTTTGCAACTGGTAGGAATTAAGAATGAAATTTTGAGGAACTGGGAGATTTCAAATCTCATGTTGCTATCTACACCATTGTGTCGTCCCCAAGTCATCATGCATAATAACAAAAGAGATTCCATGATAAACAATGGAAGCCTTCAAATCTGTATATAGACCACTGCATGAGTGGTTTTTAAATAAACATGATTGTAATCAATGTGGGTGCTGCATCCATGCAGCAAAACATATCGGGGAAGACTGTTGTGATTGCTGTGCTGATCACACTGAACAAATAGCTCAAGTATTTATTGAATCCGGGATATCTTCCCCTACTTGTCATTGTAAGAGATTCTATAATTATAAAGCCTTTCCACTCTTACTTGGCACCTGTTATGGCCAAGGATCATCCCTCATCCTGTGAATGATGTGCTCAATTAATGTAAAGTCAAATGATAAAGTTGTGGTCCTCATTGGTTCTGGTAGATGTACATAAATGGATTGCATTTTAGAAGACATAATTAGAATTTATGCTAAGCCAATTTATATTTGGCTTCACAGCTAACCTAAAATCTCTGAGTAAGCAGGGTTTCAACCTCAGTAAATCCTGCTATAATACCATGAAAAATTTTAGTTCCATAATCAACCAATTTAAAGTTTAAAGTTTGAACCTATTAAATCTTGTGTGATTTTGTATTTATTGGCTCAGAAATTCTATCACAGCGTTCCTTCTAGTTGGATATCAAGGATATTTCTATGGGATATGGCATATTTGTTTTTGCATGATCATTGGCCCAAAATCTTACAGGAAGTTACTCTGGTGTACTTTATGCAGCTCAACCACTCTCCAGTGGACATGTGGTGATACGTGTGACTTACTATGGTGTTCAAGTCCATACAGAAACGCATGAAATATGTGAAGAGATATCTTGTCCAATTTCTGCTGGCGATTTTTTGCTCACACATACTCAAACTTTACCAATTTTCACACCTCCGGTATGTCAAGTACTAGTGCATATTACAAATCTAATTTTTTTGTTAAATAAATCTTGAACAAGCTTTTGTGCCCTTAAAGTTTTGAGATGTTTTCCCCTCTGCAATCTGAACACTTCTGATATAGAGAAAACGAGAAGCAATGTGTAGTATGCAGCAGGCTTCTTCAGTTGAAAAACAACGTTTCTGAGTAAATAGGAGAAACACTCTGTGGAGTGCTTAGGGAATTTTTAGATGATATACATAATTTGCATATCCTCACATCATGTGGTTGGAGAATTGAATGTGATCTATCATCGTATATATCATGGTCTGCGATCCAATTGAAGCAAGTTCTTAATAGCATCTTATTCAGTCCATAGATTGAACCTCCCATGTTTTTTGTGGTTAAAGGCTTCCTTTTGGCATGAAGTTGATCTCTAACTCAAATCCTTTAGTGAAGATCACAGTTTCTTATTGTTAAGACTAATGGAGATTGGCTTGAAGATTGAACTTTGACCAACTTGTCATTGGTTTCTCGTTTTTTCATTGACTTTCTAGAGGGGTGATTGATAGTACGAACTTGAGTCTTGTCATAGAAATCGCAAAGTTTTCTTAGACAATGTGCTATGGAAAGTGTAAGTGGTAGCTGGATAAAGCCGGAGTAAATCTTGTGCCCAATAGGAAAGTGAATAGAACCTTTTGGAGCCAACTCTAGGATTGAGATTTAGCACAAGCGATCAAAGAAGAACACAGACAGGTGCCCCGTGGAGTCTATTGAAGAGATAATTATCTGCAGTGGTTTAGTAGATAGAAGAACGATGAAATCCACAAATTTAAGTGCTAAAATGATGATTTATATGTTTTAGTCTCATTGAAGAAATTAAATTATAATCCACTTATTTACTTTTCTGGCATAATATCACTTTTGACTATGTAATATCATAATAATGGTAGAAAGAAAATCACTTTATTTTTTAATATTCTATACCAAAGCTTGTAAGGCCTTGTTTGGTTCCTGATCTTAGAAAGAGATTTTTATAATTAAATTCCTGTTCTTGCAAATATTGACATTTGATTGACAATTTGTTGTTTGATAATTTATTAAGAATGGAAAGAGAATGCTGTTGTTTTGTTCAATTGACATGATGTGAATAATGAAATCATAACGAGAGAGAGGAGTGGACACAAAATAAGAATATGGAGGAAGAGAGAAGTGGAGATTGAAGAGCGATAAGTGATAATTTAAATAGAAGAGCTAAGGATTGTTTTCGGGATTACAATTCTATAAAAAGAGATTACAGAGATTTATGGGATAGGATTCCTGTGGATCGAATTCCTAACTTGTTTTCATTATGAAGTTTAACTAATGATGTTACTAAGAGTGCGTAGTAATTATAGATACACTGTAATGTTTACACACGCTCGTTTCACCTTGTTCTTAATCCAAATTGTATGACAAATTGTACTCTCCTTTTGGCCGAGCTTAATGCATCTGTCTATACAGGGCCTTTATACTCTAAGAATAACAATGGAGGACAGTGAGAGTCAACAGCTAACCTGCATCAGCTTCAGTTTCAGAATCGGATTTGGATCCCTATTATTTGATAACTAAGTAATCCATCTTTGCTATGAGACAAGAAGATTGTAGATGATTTCTGCATAACATTGTTACTTCTTTAGAGTTCAGCTCTTTGTGCTACAATGGATCACCCAAGAGCAAAGAGTCATTATTTGGAGAGGGGGAAAAAAAAAAAAAAGTAGGAAACCAACTTGCTGAAAGATAAAAATCAATCTCTTGTTGTTAATATAGGGTTAAGTGTCAGTATATGAAACTGGAACTTTATGTGTCCTCCCTCAATGGACAGGACAGGTAATGTATTTTCTGATCTGTGGGAAGAAATTGTGCAGCTTGTTTTGTCATCCATTTTGAACTATTTACTGCTTCAGAATTTAAAATTGCTCCGACAATGTTAAACCACCAGATAACTAGCTTAGCAAAGTATAGCATCAGTGAAAACTGGAATTTTAACTTTCTTTGTTTCTTTTTTCAGAATGTCATGCTTTTTAATTAGTGTTTTTATCTACTAGAAAGCATTTTCGAGCTTAGCTCAGTATGTGTCAAAGTAAATCACATCAAGAGATATCAATTTCTGGGGTAACCTCATTTTAAGTATCAATGTTTCAAGTGAATAGAAAAAGGAGTTAACATTTCACAAAATGAATTAAATAAGATATCAATATTTTACAAAGTTTATTTAAGATATCAACATTTGGATTAATTTTCAATTAAGTTTTCTTAATTTTCATTAATGGCAATCATTAATACCTTAACTCACTTTACAAAACGTTAATTTCTCATTTTAACTACTTAAAATATCGATATCTTAAATAAATTTATCTTCATATGTTGATTCTTCTTTTTAATCACTCAAAACGCCAATACCTTAAATGAATTTACCCTCAAACATAGATGCCTTTAATATAATTTATAAGATTTGTACTTATCAGATATTACTGCTGTATCTTGAAAGCTTGCAAAATCTGTCTGCTTTTAATGGTAAGTGGTGCTAAGAACACCAGTAGCGGGCGGTCTTCAATAATGGTGCAACTGATAGAAATACCTTCATATTCCACCATCATTTACTGCTGTAAAACTACTTTCGCAATCTCTTGAAATTATTATAGTAGTACTTAACAAATACGTTACTTTAATTATGTTAAATAATGTCAGAGGATCAAACAAAAGTGAGAAAAACGCTAGCGCCCAAAAGCAAAGAGCCCGAATGATTTAATTAGTAAAGACGGTAGATTACTTCTCTTTGGGAGATGAAAATAACAATTCAGCTATGAAGACTTGAAGAGTGTAGAACTTCTTGGAAGTTATTATCTCCTTTAAATGAAATTTGGGCTTAACTTCTTTACTTGAGCCGAAACACTAACCAAGTAACCATACACAAAGACACAGGAAGTTGCATAATTGCCAACCTCAATAACTGTACAAAATCAGCACTGGTTCCCCTATATGACAAGTTCAACAACTTCCCCTATCCTAGTCTAGTGAACTACCACAGCTATTCCCATTACCACAAACTACACTTGCAGGAAGGACACCCGTCACTAAAACAAAAAGAAAAGAGAGAGAGAGAGACAACATAATAAGATAAGTAACAGAACAAACACCCCTATTCAACTAATATGATTCTTGGCTGTAATCACGGAGAAAAAGGTTGGTGACATAATGACATCTGTCTGAATTACTCCCGTTTAAGATTTCAAGTAGCCTAATCTGACTTGCACTCCTTCAAGATTTCAAGAAGCCGATGTTCTTACAAAGACTTTGCAAAAAGCAACATTTGAATCAAAGCTGCGAAAGTTGGGAATGGATAAAATCATTACCTCAACTTAAGGGAAGGTGTCGGAAAGTGCTTTTGTTAGTTTTCGAACTCCCTATATTTATTTACTTCCTTACTTTGTTGAGCTATGTTTATTTTGTTTTCTTGGTCATGGATTTAGGAAGAATGTTTCTATCCTATCTTCTGCAATGCCTCTATCTAATCCTCCTTGGAATAACAATACAAGTATTCTAGACTAGATTCATGGTTCTTTTTAATCTAAACTGATCACTGAAATGGGAAAAATGATAAATCATGTTAGATGTCTTTGACATTACAACCACAACATAAAGTAACTAAGAGCAAGCAGCCATACATGCCACTCCTGCTAATGGCCTATCAACATCGCCATACCACACAGAAGCCTAAACCTAACTGCATGTTGATGTCATTGCCTGTAATTGAACAGCTCATGCCAATAAAGAAAATCCCTAAACATAAATAGGAAGAGACTGTCAATGAACATTACAGCCTAATATTAGAAATTAATGGACAGCTTTATTCCTTCTAGGATCTGAGGCATCCACCATAGCTCAGTTAACAGTCTGGCAGGAACTCCCTTCTCGGATCTCCCCATGTCCATCTTTCTCAGCCTCAGTGCAAGCTGCCTCTGGATGAGCCTTTTCGATGTTCACTGGAGCAACAGAAGATCCTTGTACAATTACCTCAGTGTGACCATCATTCTGAAATAATGGTGCTTTGGACTCTGAAGCCTGAACTCCCATGGGCTCATTAATGGATCCATTGGCGCTTTTATCCTCACCACCAGCAACTGACTTACCTTCCTGGCATTGAACTTCACTTGGATTGTATGTCCCTGCCAATCCTTTCTCTCCATCCTCCTTACACTCTGACTCAGGTGCTGGTGGTGCATTATTTGCAACATGTTCTTCATTGGTGACTTTATTGTCAGTAGATGTCTGTTGCCTTGGATCCTCACCATTCAATTCCTGAGAGTTCAAATCATTTTTAGGCTGTGCCTCCTGGACTGTGGATTCTTTGTTAGAAACTTCTCCTTCAGTTGTTTCCATGACATTCTCTGTGACTTTAGGTTCCGTTTCTTCACGAGCCTCAGTATGTTCAGCAGCAGCTTCATCCTCCTTTTCTTCATGGTCCTCATCAGCATCATCCACCCCAGATTTTGCCCTCTTACCAGCAGGCTCGTTTTCTGGGGTATCCACCGGTTTGGCCTTTTCACTTATTCTTGAAGAACGCCTAGGAGTTTCACCTGCAACCAACACCAGTTGAGTATGGTTTGGAATTTGAACAGACAGATATAGACATGGAATCTGGCCCCAAAAAAATTATAGACATGGAAATAGCATACATAGAGAGAGAGGGAAAACCTGTGGCCCAGTTGAACTCAGAAAGAGATGGTCCTCCAGGGTGAGAGTTAAGATATTGCTCAAGTTGTCTCTTGCTTTTAATCACATCCCCAGTTGGTGCAACAAAAATTATGTCCTTCCTCCTTGGAGTCCCTCCTTTTTTGGGAGCAATCTGATTTTATAGGATGGTTAACATAAAAGAACTTCAAGTTTAATATTGGACCAATATTACTAATAATGAAAGTTGAAGAGGAACGAAAACCCTACTCTCTATGGCATCCATCCACTAGGGAGGCATTGACAATTTGAAAACCCAGCACTCAATATTTTGTGTATGTGATAGTTAGCACTTGATGAGCTAGCACTGTCATTGAGGTAAATCCTGTGAAATTAAAGACAGTGTGGCTCCCAAGTAACAACAGAGATATCTCTATCAACTTTAGCAGGACTGCTGAACCTACCTGGAGGTCCCAGGGCAAAAGATCATGGCAGGACCACCCAACAGAAAGAAAGGAAAAAGAAAAAGAAACAAGGTAAAGTATGAACAAGAGACTGTGTCTAGAAAATTTGCATTCCTAATGTATCAGAGGCATATCAACCTGAAACTAAAGACCACAGTTTCTCCCTTCAGAGTGAAAATTCAAGCAGCAAGAGACTCAGCTCAGTGGTGAATTCCCATCAGCATAAGTTAAGAGAAACCTTGCAAAACATAATTTAGAAAAATGCTTAGGCTCTTTTCACACACACACCCTACCCCACTCTTCCGGTGGTAAGATTGGCCATCTTGAAATAAGCAGCTTGGTATGGAGATTTTACCTGATCCGTCCTATCAGCTTCAATTATTCTTTTCTTTTCTTTTTTTTTGGGTTAAATCAGCTTCAATTATTTAAGCAAGGATGATTTCAACTTGCTTGCCAGGAATGTCTATGAGTTAATGATCATTTTCAGGATTTCATTTTCACTAATTTATTTGAAGCAGCTTTCTTTATCCTTTGCATCTGCTCATCCAATTTTAATGTCATTAATTATACAGATAAAAACTAGATATTCTGTTTCTCCCTTAGCCAGCCCACAAGGCAATCTAAACTAGATGAGAAATAAGAATGGCGTAAACTCTCCCTCCCAACAGCTCACATCTTATAAAGGAAAGTTAAATTTTACTTGGATGGACACAGAAATAGATGTTACTTAGATGGATACAGAAAACATCACCAAACAGAAGTCCTTATATATGTTGTTGGTGTGTGAATGGCACCACAACGCTCTATTCATCAGAAGATGTTTTCACTCATCACAAAATGATGCACTATGTGTCTATGATCAGAGCTGTCAAATCGTGATTTTACTTACACAAATTTACAATTTTAGGAAAATCTTCCAAGTTAACTCGTGTATAAATAACAACTTATCACAAAATGATGCATTATGTGTCTATGATCATAGTAGTCAAATTATGGTTTTACTCGTATGAATTTACGATTTTAGAAGCATCTTCCAAGCTAAGTCATGCATAAAATCATTTTCTTTTAGAATCTTACAACTTTAATCAAGTTTACCGATTCTACCTATCTAAGTCAAATAGAGAAAAATACAACAATTCTTTTACAAGCCTATGAATTATTAGTGTGTTACATCTTTCATATCATATTCCAATTTTATATCTACTGCCCCACAAAATTTATTTATTTTATTTATATGCTCAAGAATTAAAGATAAGATAAAAGAACTAATTTTCGTTCAATTCAGAATTCTT
Source organism: Combretum micranthum (assembly GCA_024138025.1). Lineage (NCBI taxonomy): Eukaryota > Viridiplantae > Streptophyta > Magnoliopsida > Myrtales > Combretaceae > Combretum > Combretum micranthum. The sequence goes on along the minus strand of JAMXBD010000266.1, from coordinate 1,041,470 downwards.
TTTAAATAATACAATAGAATAAGAATTTAATTTGGGCTCCAGTTGTCCCTCTTGTATATATAAATATATATATATAGAGATTAAGATTAAGAGTTTTTATGAAAAAGAGATTTTACTTTCCTCATTTTCCTATATTTATTATGTATTTCAAGCTTTTACCTTGTTGTAAGCAAATCTAAAATTTTTCAAAACTATTTTATATAGGCTATAGAAATTTACGATTATATATTTCAATTCAAAGTTACAATTCTACATACTCATCTGTGATTATTATAACATGAAATGGTCCACTGTGATGACAGACAATTACTTTCAGTGAGATTTGATAATTAATTTTCTTAATAGTTTGTTAAACTAAATGTAAACCATCACAAAAGTTAGCTTCTTTTGCTAGCTTTAGTAATCAACCACTGCTAAGTGATCTTGCAACTGGCAATGTTATTGCAGTTACTTTGTGGGTGTGAATAAATACTATTGCGGTTACATTTTTGAATAATCCAAAAAATAAATAAAAAGAAGAAGAAAACTACCATGGGTACTATATCCTAGGTGAAGGGTTGGAGCCTGTGCAGTTGCCTAAATTTGAAAAATTTTGAATGTCGCTACGATGTATTATACCTTGACTCTCCTCCCTCAAGCTTAAATTTCACTGCCACTACCACCACCACTAGACATTTGTTTTAAACACCCAGATATTGCCCCTTCACGCAATTTTTTTACGACAAATTTTCTAAACTGTTTAAGACTAAACACACAAAAAGGCCCCTCAAACTTTGCCTATTGTGCAACTAAGCATCCCAAAATCATATCTGTCCAAATAAAGCCCTCAGCTTTTCCACTGCAATGGATTGAAGCGTTTCCTTTGGTAAATTCGGATTGAAATATTTTCCTTGCAGTATTTCTAATTAAGCTCCAATTCGAAATAAAAGTTCAAAAGTCACCAAATTTACCCTCAATTAGAGCTTTCCTGTGAAAATCAGAGTAAGATATGGGCTTAATTAGGCTTAATTAGGGAGATAATTAGCAAAGTTTTTTACTTTATTGCAACGGTAAAATTTAGGGTATTTGAACAGATGCATAAGTAAACAACCTTGAAATTTAGGTACTTAATTGCACAGTAGCCTTTTTTTTTTTTTTTTTGCCAGCGCACAATAGCCAGATTTGCAAGGGCTTATTTGTGAACGTTGCCTAAAATTAGTTATCCCAAAAAAAAAAAGAGTATTTCATAAAGAAAATTTCCAAAATTATAGACACCTTAAATGAAACAAAATCAGATGACCTTTTAATTTAATATTCTCTCTCTCTCTCTCTTTCATCCTTTTCTGGTTTTTTCAAAATCAAGGGCTAAACTTTACTAAAATTGACATTAGGGCAAAAAAATTCAAAAACCCTAAGTCAAAACACGCGCCCCCCAAAAACGACACATCACAAATCACAAACACCCAACAAAATCATTCACAAACCCAGAGTTCCAAACCCCATTTCAGGGCACAAAACAGAAAAATAAAACCAATTACCAAAACAAACACTAAATCAGAGCGGAGAGATATGAGTCCAACATTACGCGTACCTTCTTAGTCCAACCTTGAGGAGCTGAGAGATCAATCTCAGGGATGCTGTTCTCGGGTTGACCGTTCAATTGGGTGACTTCACCTTCATGGGTCGCCATTTTTCCTTTTTTTTTTTTCAAGATTTGAGTTGTTCCCGCTCGTTGGAGTATACCAGTCAATGTGCGAATTGCAATGTGTGTGTGTGTGAGAGAGAGAGAGAGGACAACTTTAGCTAAAAAAGGGACAGTGTCTGAGGTTACACGCCAGAGGGTAGTTTAGTAAATTTCGGTTTTTGGTTTTGTTACTTGGGACTGGGAGGAGCCTCATCAAGTTGAACTGTTGAAGGGTCTTTGTCTGCAGCTAATTCATAGGAAGGGTGGCACGTGGCGACTTCGGAAGGACAAGCTACCAGGTGGTAGTTACGCACTTGCGTTATACTTATGAACATGTTTGAATTTCGGATTTTCTGGGGGGCTTTCCGCTTCTTTCTTTGCTTTGCCGGTTTGATTGACTAGCCTTTTTTTTTTTTTTCAGTAAATACAGATTTTTTAAATTTTTTAATAAATTTTTCACCAGTAATAAAAAAATAAATTATTTATTAAAAAAATAGATATAAATAAAAAAAAATTGATAGTTTTTATAAAAAGATCAAAAAAATCAAATATAGATATAAATCGGATATATTTACACATATTGTTTCGATATAAATACAGATACAGATAAAAAACAGACTATCCAAACATACCCAATCCCCAATAAATATTTGTTGTTCTAGCTTCGTTTCTCTAGGTTTGTTCCATCAATTAAGGAACTATTATAAGTATTTATATAAGCTGTTTTTTATTACATTAAGGTAAATGTTATGTTTAGTATTTTAACTTTATCATTTTTTTATACTTAATTGTCTAAAATTTAAAACTGTTGATTTATTACCTAAATTTGCCTATTTTTACAATTAATTATCTTATCGTTGCCAAATTTTACAATTAGTTACTTGAATTTTAGTCAAAAATGTGATAAATTATCTCATTTGAGTACCATCAATGTACTCAAAAAAGTTTACAAGTAATAAATTGATACTTTTAAAAGATTGTTCATTACTCGAATTGGTAAAGTTCAAATATCAAATAAACATTTACCATTAAATTAATATGCTTGATATCAAAAAGTAGGGTAGCAAATATTCGTTTAGTTATGTGTTATCGAAAAAAATATTTATTCTTTATTTTTTTGGGGAAAGGAAAAAACTGAAAAACAAAATAAAATTTCCATAAATCATAGGTTTTCGAAAAAAAAATGAAAAAAACCGCGCTTAAAATCTTAACTCCAAGTCACGATTTCAAGTCCATACATGGCAATTTCAACAACAATATAATATAAATGACTCATTGGTGCAATTGCTGTAGAAAGGGAGCTTGGTGTGTGTGAGAGGAATCCATGAGTGAAGATGAGTATGCATCCAACGTGAAGTGAGAAGATAAGGAAGATAAACAATCGTGGTAATTAGAGGTGAGTAGGTAACCATGTCATATGGTATACCAATTCGAACTTTGTACGGTTAGATAGGTTTCGTATGGGTATTAAGAGTCCGCAGATAGATTCTAGGTATAAAATTTTTGAAACCTACTTCCTCACAATAAGGTATGGGTATGAGATCTTCATACCTTATGACTACCTTAAAATATGTATTCTACTATATAGAGAGTATAGGTTCCAATATACCCTATACCCACCCAATAAAATCTGTATAAAATAATATTAATAGTGGTATAGTACCATTTATTTCTACTAATTTTTTATTAACATCAATATTATCTAAGGTGGTGATACTTCTTTATATTAATATTTATGATATGTTTGGATTGTCTAAATTTTATTTGTACTATATTTATATCATATCTGCATCTATAACTTATCCGTATCATATTTGTATTATATCTGCTTGGTTTGTTCATGAGTAAAACTGTTAATTTTCCATCGATATCTATTTTTTAATAAACATTTGTTTGAAAATGACAAAAATATGCATCAAAACGATCATAATATGATGAAATAAACAGAACTTGTTTCTTTCTTTCCTTGTGGTAATTATTTAACTTTCTTGATTATTTCATATTCCATACCATTGACTTTTTATTGTAATTTTTTTTCATTTTATGAAAACTAGATTTATTGATGAAGACATATTAGATATTAACTGAAGTACAATAAGTTACATAATAACGACTCGAGATATGGATACTTTGATGCTTTACATTTTTTTATATATAGGTTGCATTATAAAAGTTTTGATTATCTTTTCACGCTATTTAGTATAAATATGCCTCCATATTACAATGTTTTACTCTATAATGTATGCTTTTGGTTGTAACTTACATGTTTCAACTTTTATATTGCCTTTTCTATTATCACATAAACAAAATATAGATATCACAAATTCTTGATATTGAGTAATTACTTCTAAATTTCTTTTCACACTTCTCAAGTAAGTTTGTTATAGTAAGTATTTGAAAACAAAATGATTTTCAAGTTGCATAAAACTATAAATACTGCAATAGCCTTAAAATTCAAAAGAAAAATTATAGGTTCCACAAGATACTCAATAATTACAGGGTATAGGATATATGATGGATTTTAAGTGGTACAGAGTAGGTTGTAGGTACAAATTTTAGTATCATGTATCTTACAAGGTGGGTATATTTACCGCTTCATACCTTACACACCTTATAGCTGCTTACCCTTGATGGTGATGTCTATTTAAACATCGTTGAGGTTAGGAGTGGTGGATAGTTAGGAATTTGAATTATTTAGAAAGAGAGAGAGAGAGAGAGAGAAGGAAAGTAAGAGACCCATGGAACTCTAGGATATCTCCCATAGTCAGTGCAGCTGGTACGGTAAAAGGACAAAAACTATAGGGGTGAGAAAATTAGAAATAAAATTTTCCAAATTTTAAAAGCAAATGTTGGAAGCTCGATTGCAATATTCTTTCTTGGCCATCCATCGCTCTGTTTTTTATCAGAGAAAGTGTGAATGGAAGATGATGTTCGGAGAAGATATCCTCCAAAACTTAGCTATCATAGAATTCCTCATCCTCTACGAATCCCATTTTTCAACTTCAGTTCTTAAAAGACGATTATTCTCTCTCGGTGCAATTACAAAAGGAATCGTGATTCGAAGTCATAATTTCATGTTCGCACTTGCAATCATGACTTCAAGTCACGTTTTAATAACAATTAAAATTTTGATTTCAAGTCAAGATTTCAAGTGCAATATTTTTAGTGTTTATTTTCAAAGATTTATGATTTATAGATTTTTTTTTCCATTTTGCATTTTGTCTGGTCCCTAATGTTTCCCTTTCTTGTAGCTGTTATATATTATACTATGATAAGGATAGAGGAAAATGAAACTACTCATCAAATGAACATGCCACTTGGCCGGCTTCCAAACTTTCAATCAATTTATAATAGAAAGTTAACTATTATGGAGATACTATACCCTTCTATCTTATTTGGTTACTAGAGTGTTTATAAATAATAAAAGGAGAGCTTTGGGTAGCATCTCAATTTATAAGTATAAATAATATACTTTAGTTAATCTTTGACAACCCTAATTCAATGACACATTAAGGGATGTGATTGGAAATAGGGGTGTGAAAATTAATAGTAATACAAAGTCACTCTCAAGCACATGTGACGTTATAATTGGATACTTTGATGTTTTTATAACTTGATTCTGATAACGTAACAGCATTCTTCTCTTGTGTGGTACAAATGAGGAAAAAGAAGCATCTATATTTAAATTTTAAAGTTTTCTCTCAACTATTTGATGACTCTAAAGATAGATGAATAAGATAAACCTTTAATGAAATTCATTAGATTAATTATTCTGGTGATCAATATGAGATGTATCTTGGCTTTAATGTAATTAACTCCTCTTCGGGCCTTAATACATATGTGATTCTATAATCTTTATCGGACTTTCTCATTACTTGGACTAAAGATAAGTCTTATATATGCTCGAGTTAATTGAGAACAGAAGATCAAATCTAAACATCTTTATTTTAAGCCCATCAAACCAAATATTACCAATACATCATTATTGTATGGGCTTGCCACTTTAGACCACTAGTCTTGTGAGTCAATTCATACGAAGAATTTAAATTAAGCCCAATACCTGTTGGTGCCTTAATCTTGCTAGTAGTGTCTTAGATATGAGCATCTAAATCAATGGGCTGGTAATGAGTTAATGAGTATTGAGGGGTTTTTCAATGTAGCTACTCCAACAATCAAATAAGTAAAGAATTCAATGGAGTGTGATCCAAATGAGGATTATAAATATGTAGAACTTTGGTTCTACGATGTCTTGATGAAGTATATTTATTCGATTGGTTATATTTAAATAAGACTAATGTAACACCCCTCAAATATAGATGGTGGAACTTTAATCAAAGAGAGGCGCCTTTTCGATGCAATGTCTTGGAGTTTATCAAAACTCCAAACTTAAGCGTGCTCTAAGCATAACAATCCCAGGATGGGTCACCCCCTAGGAAGCGTTGGTACCAAAAGGACAAAATCTTGCGGTGTGTGGCCAAAGTGGACAATATCTCAGTAGGTAGATTTCCAAGTCGTTACGCAGTACCTCTGGTGTCCTGGTTGTGCCTAAGAGCGCGCTGGGATGGCCAACGTACCTAGCATAACGATCCCTGCCCAGGGTGGCCTGAGGGCTTAAGGGCGCCCCTCCGCTACGGTGGAACCTGAGATGGCAGGTCGTGACAAAGGGTATCAGAGTAGTGGTTCTAGACCCGTGTAACGAAACTGACAAAGATATCAATTCTATAAGTGGGGGAGTGTGTAACGCCCCTCAAATATAGATAGTGGAAATCTAATCAAATAGATGCACCTTTTTCGGTGCAATGGCATGGAGTTCGTTAGAACTCCAAAGTTAAGCGTACTCTGGGCAAAGCAATCCCAGGATGGGTGACCCCCTGGGAAGCGCTGTCACTAAAAAGGATAAAACCGTGTGGCATGTGGCCAAAACGGATAATACCTCAGTGGATAGATTTCCAAGTCGTTACACAGTGCCTCTGGTGTCCTAGTTATGCCTGAGGGTGCACTAGGAGGGCCAGTGTATCTGGCATTACGATCCCTGCCCAGGATGGCCTAAGGGCCTAGGGGCGCTCCCTCCGTTGCGGTGGAGCCTGACATAGCAGGTCGTGACAAATGGTATCATAGCAATGATTCTAGACCTGTGTAACGAAACTGATGAGGACGTCAGTTCTATAAGTGGGGGAGTGGGTAACGCCCTCAAATATAGATGATGGAACTCTAATCAAAGAGAGGCGCCTTTTCTGTGTAATGGCTTGAAGTTCGTCAGAACTCCAAAGTTAAGCGTACTCTGAGCAGAGCAATCCCAGGATGGGTGACTCCCTGGGAAGCGCTGGCACCAAAAGGACAAAATCGTGCGGCTTGTGATCAAAATGAACAATACCTCAGTGGATAGATTTTCAAGTCGTTACACAATGCCTCTAGTGGCCTGGTTGTGCCTGAGGGTGCACTAAGAGGGCCAGTGTACCTGGCATCACAATCCCTGCCTAGGGTAACCTGAGGGCATAGGGTCGCCCCTCCACTGCGGTAGAGCCTGAGGTAGTAGGTCGTGACAACTAAGCATGATGACGAATGCATTATGAAGGTTAGTAATGGTATGATTAGGAATCCCATGCCTCATATAGACTATGTCGGGCTTAAAAAGCCTTCTGTGTAAAATTTGTCATCCATAAACCAAATAGCTCAAATTGTGAACTTATATCTAGACTTATCCATTTTATGAATTTATTGTTGTTCATATAAAATTTATTTTGGTTATGTAAAGCTCAAAACTAAACAATATTACAACAAAGAATGTTGATTTTTATTATGTACTAATAAAGCATTATAGTGTCTTATATTATTAATGACATGGGTTTTGTATTACTTACAAGTTTGCATATATTTTTGCAAATTCAATGTAACTCCTCGTATCTATAATGTTTTTCTCCTATAGTTTAAGAGAACATTACTTTTTTTTTAATAAATTATACTTTATGAAAGCTTCGTGGTAGTCAAATAAAACTCTAATATTTTATATTGTTATATGAGTAAAAATATATTATTTATCCTATATTTATAATTTGCCTAAGGTGGATTTGGACTAGTAGAGAGAGCTCCTGGAAACACCAAAAAATAAGTTAGAAGGACATCGGGAGCTGCCCAACTTAGCCACTCCAATGCCTAAATCAATATGTCGGAGAGAGTAAAGCTTATACAAACAAAATGTTAGATAGGTTGCTTTTCTATCTGTACTCTTATGTTTTTCTGTTCTCTTTCCTTTTTCTTCTATGTTTCTTGTCCTCCTTGCCAAGAAGGCAAAACGGGTATTTATAAGGTTTTAGGATCATACCAGGATACCTAGTACAAAGCCTCGAAGCAGGTACGAAAGTGGCACCCAAATTGGAGAACCTGACTTTGTAGAGTGTAGTCAAGCTGTTGATGTCCCCTCGATCACGAGATTTTACTAAGACATGTGTTATAATAGAGGAAAATGCGGACCTGAGGTTGGACGAGGTCGAGGATGAGCTGACTGACCTAGCGACCTAATTTGCTCATGGGGTATCTCGAGGTGAAGACCTAAGGGTAAGTCTTCTTTGTCCATGTGCAATTGAGGTGTTATGCTCTTTAATAATTTCAGGATTGAGATGGACTGAGCTATTGCTTCTGTGGGCTATCGTGTCGAGGATAAGGGTTCCTAGGCCCAAAAGACCAAGCGGGCCTAAAGCTACAGTTTGCCGTCAACATTTGTTAATATAGATTATACTCAATTTTCAATGAACAAATCATGTTAATTTGTTATGAATTTAATAGAAATCAATAGGAATTGGTACTTAAGTGTGCTTAAATGTGTTATTTCGGGTCTTGAAGGAAATACAATGCAAATAGAACAAGTTTGGACAAGTTTCATCACATTTGGATTCAAGAAACATCCAATACTGGCCAAAACAAATCATACACTGCAGGTATAGATTCAACATGGGCAAAAATACAACCTACAAGGCTGGTGCAGAAAATAGAGAACACCAGCCTTCATGTTTTGATTGAACACCGGCTTCTAGGAATTCAAAGCCACCGGTATTGAAATGACGTAGCCTGTATAGTAGCGAAATCTTTAACACTAACTAGAACACCGCCGGCCTTCATTGCAAAATGTACCAGTGTTTCATGAATTGCATCCTACGCTGGCATCTGGAGATTTACGCTGCTAATGTAGAGGCAGTGCAAACAATCCACAGTAGCAAAATTATTAAAGTCGCCCCAATGCCGTCCCTTGCACCGCCAGTGTAGAATATATGAAGAATTGTCTGAAATCATCAAATGCCGGCAATCCAAATTTGAACACCGCTGATGTTGCCACCGGTGTACAAGCTATATCGATGAATTCAACTTGAAAGTTGGCAGCTTTTTTGTTTTGAATTTGAATTAATATTGAACATCGGTAGTCTACGTCATCGGTGTACATTGAGTAACTACTGGTTTATGTGTCCTAATTGTTGAAATTCCAAAAATTGTTCTATAAGTTTGTGCGATCAAATCTGATGAAATTCGCTACAAGACATTAGGAAACCCTAAAATATAGAGAGAAATTTATATTAGAATGAGTGGCTTAATCCTTTCTTTCTAGCCAAAGGATTATTATAAGTATCGGTTCTTCAAGAATTATGAGATCGAATTGTTATATCTTGTTTCCGTTCTTGTTTTGGGTATTTGTGTATTTTCTAATCTTTTCGTTTTCATTATCTTGTTTGATTGATGCAAATTTTGATCCGTTTGTTCAATTAGCAAGGAGATAATCTATTAATTAAAGTATTAAATCCGTAATTGTTTGATTATTCTAATATTTGTGACGAAATGGCATGATTGATTATAAATTAGATGATTGATTGTGTTACGAAGATATATAATCTGATCTAAATAGGTTAAGTGTTTGGTTTATTTATCAGAATTGATTCTCTTCTGTCTTTAATGCCTTTGATAAATAAACCCCAAGAGCCTGTTTAGTCAAAAAGGGAAATAACCAAAGAGCTTGTTTTGATTATCGATCACGTAAGGAGAGATAGATTGTTAGAGCTTGTTAATAGCCATAATCAATTTATCCGAGACAAAGATTAGTGATTTTTGCATCAATGATCAATTCGGTGAATTGAGTTCTAGTAATACCTTTGGTTAGGAATTCTTTCATTCCAATTCACACTTTGTAATTTGATTATTAGTTTTAGATATAATTAGTTTTATTTGAATTTCACAAAATCCCCCTTTCTTCTCTTCCTCATCTAAATCTCTGAATAGAAATAGATTTCTGAATAAAAATAGATTTAACCAATCTCTGTGGATCGACCATGTTCATTGCTACATACAAGTTATATAATTTTGAGAATAGGATATTACATTTGTTAGATTCAACATCCACCAACATTTATCCTTCCACTCTCATTATGAGAGCAAAGAGGGTATACACCCGTAAGATCGTTGGCTTCGCGAGACTACACTTTCCATTTGAGTTGCATCCCCTACTTAGTAATATCTTGTTATGATAATTGTTAGATTTTTCTGGTGGAGTATTGTACCCAACACACTTCGCAATACCTGAGGGAGTACAGTATTTTCCAATAGGACCTATGGATTTAAAGGGTCCTGATAATAATTGTGTCTGGTTTTGACAGTTGCGGCCATTGGTCGTGATGTCAGGGCTTAAGGCCTACTCGCAAGTTTCGAGGGGGATGGGCCTTTATGCTTTCTTCATTCTTCTATAAATACCCAATCTTCATAAGGATTTCTTAACAGCATTTTCCACATTTCGTTAAGAGATTTTCCAAACACCTTTCGCATCTTCAGTCCATAGGCATTTTCTTTAGCAATCTTGAGCTCAGGTACTTCCGCTACGTAATCCTTTTCACATGACTCAGCCGGTAGGGTTCAATGGTTTGTCCACGAGGTGGGGGGAGAAGAGGGAGATACTACTTCAAGGTCAGGTGGCTTAGAGTCGAGTGATAGGCGAAGGCTCAGCTTTTGTCAGCAGCCATGAGGAGAGGCTAAGCGATAAGGCACTGAGGTGCTTCCGGTGTGATTTCTTATGCTGAGTTGGTCAACAAGTTGTACCAGAGTTCGAGAGATATGCATCCTTCTGACGACCTCGAGAAAATGAAGGTCATTCCCTTGTATTCGAAGGCGACGTATGGTGACGGGTCTGAAGGCGATCGCCTAAACAAGATCTGTTGTAAGCTATCAAAGGAGGAGATCACAGCTGTATTTAAGTAGGAGACGTGCAATGCTCCTTAGGAATGGGTGATTATGAGGCCTAAGAAGTTAGATCACGTGTGTATATTCGGTGGTTATTGGTTTGCTTTATACAAGAAGGCATTGAAGTTTGGACTAATGATGCCTTTCTCTCCTTTTCAAAAGGAAATTTAAATTATCACTATTTGTGCCCCGCCCAACTACTGCCCAATGCTTGGTGGATACTAGTGGCCTTCAAGGCCATCTATCTCGGTATCTTGGTGTGACCTACCCCAATCTCATTTTAGCATTTTTTTCCCTTACAAAAGGTCGCTAGAGGGGTAGTGGTACTTTTCCAAGCAACCTAAGTGTCCCCAGTTTCTTACTGGGTCATCAGTTCAAACGGGTTTGATTGGAAATGTGATTTTTGGATAGTTAAGCTAAGGGACAATGTGCAATGAGGTTTTGATTTTTAGGTTTAGTGGTATGGGCCCATTCATCGTGAGAAACCCCAACACTCAATGGCACGTGACGCTAGCAGATTGGCGATGTCAGAGGACGTTCTACAAGTGTGAGGTGGAAGGCCATATGATGCTGCGCTCATCGTGAAGAACTTTGTGAGCGGGAGGCTGATTACTGATGGAGGTATGGCGTAGTTATTCATGCAATCAACCTGTCTCTCTCCCCCCCAAATCACCTATTGAGTCGAGCTTTAGGGGAAAGGCTTTCTATACAGTCGAGGGGTGCGAATTATTGAACTCAACTGGGTAGGTGTTTTTATTGTTGTTCTGACTTTATTTGTTCTTGTTTTACAGAGCCCGCAATGACTATGGTCAACATAGCTGATGCTCTTGCTAGTCCTTCAAAGAAGCGGAAGAGGCCATTGACAAAGAAAAAGAGAACCAAGAAGCGACCTGTGAAGGTTGAGGGTCCCACTATCGAGGTCAGTCTTCTAGTGATTGACGTAGATCAGTAGGGACAAAGAGCTAGAGGTGAGGCTTTTAAATTTAAAGGTGTCGCAGGTGATGTTAACGGGGGTGCTGTTAGGGTTAGAGACATCGACATCGATGTTGGCGTTGGTGAGGGAGATGCTATTGTGGTGAGTTCGCCATGTTTAGCTCCATCCTGGGAGGAACATGGTTCGACTCAACTATCCCCCATGTTAGCTAGAGGTCGTGTTGTTCCTACTCAGTCTGAGGAGGTCACTGGGAGCAATAATGCTAGCATAAAAGATAAGAAGTTATTTCGAGGTCGTGAAAGTCAACTCGAGAGGGGTGTCGCTAGTGGTCTGCTCGATTTTATTGAGGGAAAGCATTAAAGTAGGCAATGTTACGATGGATTGGTCTTGCTTCAACGAGGTTAGTTATCCAGGGGATAATAAGAGATTAAGGACATATTATGAGGGTTTATCTTCGATGGATTCCTTTCTGGATTTTTCCACCCAAAAGACTTATGAGGTAATGATGTTGTTATGTTTGCTATGTTTTTTGTAGGCAAATACAGTGTGTTGTTTTTAACGAGCTGTGTCAACTCTTCCTTTTTTGTAGGCTCTGGTAACTATTACCAAGGCCTTTCGATTGTTGAAGGAGAACCGCGAGGTGGTATGTTGTGTTTTTCTCACTCGCCCCCCCTCTTCTTTTTTTTTTTTTTAAATGTCTAACATGGCATTTATTCGGATAGAGTGCTGCGGAACTTGAGGCTCAATGAGCAAGCTTAGAGAGGGAACTTTCCAAAGTGAAGCAGAACGAGGTACGATTGAAGAGAGAGCTGATGGCTCTAACCGACGAGTGCAATAGGTTATGCGTCGAGATGGAAGACAAAATCGTGCATGCACAGTCTGATGTAGTTGAGGCGATGAGAAGGCAATCGCATACGAAGACGACGCAAGTGAGTTTGAGGGTAAATAGAGATGTGTGAAGGAGGAGCGGGATAAATTTTCTCGCATTGTGAACGAAATAGAGGTTACAACTACGAAGCAAAGAAGAGAAATTGAGCACGCTATCCAAGAGAAGGGGAGGTTGTTGGAGAGTTTGCAATAATTGAAACAAGATAGTAAGAGTTAAAGGTGATGCTATAGCATTTTTCATCATGTTATGTATCATCATTATGTTGTCTTTGGTTTGACTTGATGTGTCTTTGTTGTTATAGGGTCACATTTTCGATCTATAAAGTGGTCGATTGATTCAAGAGGCGATCAAGATGCAGGTGTTATCTGAGCTGTTTAAGAGCATCGAGTGGAAAGAGGTCCAAGCAAGTTCGTCTAAGATACAGCTAAGCTAATAAGGGAGGACCTTCTGAAAAGATATCTCAATTTAGACCTTAACTTTTTGGTAGCTTGCTTGGTGGAGGTTCCGATGAAGAGGATGCTGGTGATGATGAGGTCGAGAAGGGCGGTGAGATCGAGGTCACTGGTGAAAGTGAGGTTGCAGTTGTGGATAGTGGTACCAGTACCCAAGGCTCTGTTGATTCTAAAACCTGAGAAGGAAAAACTATGGGTGCCTTCGAGGCCATAAGTCAAGGGCCCGATAAAGGGACCTTGTTGCTAGCGGTTTCTGACATCATTGCTGGGCGCTGGGGCGAGGGTCCCTCTGAAAAGCATGGCAAGGTCGATCCTGTTAAAGGATTAATCGGAGGTGCCAGTACTGTTCCTCAGCCCATTACAAGTGACAAGATTTTTGGGGTCTATGGCGAATGATATGAGTTTTCGGGTTTTTGGTCTCTATTTTTAAGTCATTCTATTGTAATCGAGGGATTTTTTTTAAGATCACTATTATAATCTGAGCTAATGTACTGTTCCTCTATCAATGAATTCATTGTTTCCATGTTTTCCCAAGACTAGTTGTAGGTCAACAGCTTCGACTTTCTCAAGCGGATGATAATATTCTGTTGAGGGGGGTTACGTGTGTCAAAAAAACTTTCCCTTCTGATGCTCGTGGATTCCCTAAGCATAATCGAATGGTTGGGGTGAATTGTGCTCGAAATCTTTAAAGTTTGGTGGTAATGAATATTGGGTCTATTAGAGCTTTGTTTGCCCCATAAATACCATGTGTACGTAAGTTATTTCCTTATAGAAACATCTTTGTTTGTTTATATCGACGTCGTAGAATTCATATTAATCACGCACTTGGAGAAGTCATAAGGAGTCATGGGAGCTAGCTTTACTGTACTTAGATGGCTTAAGAGATTGAGCCCATGGGGGAATTCATTGGTCAAGGTGTCAAGGAAGTCTTACTGTCTATGTTTCGATGAGTCAAAAGTCCCGTGGTCCCTGTTTATGCGCACATGTCATCGAGGTCACGTGGTATGTTGAGCGTGTTGCTCAGTACCTACTTCTCCTTTTTGCCTCGGTTGTTTGGTCTGGGGTCATCCTTCTCTTTTACGATTCTTAGAACCAAATTGCCTCTGGTAATCACTCTTAGGGTCGGGCGTGGTGACCATAGTAGCACCTTGTGCATGAACAGGAGCCCACCCTTGTCAAGCAACTTGGGATGAGGTTATCTTGTAGAGGTTATCCGACTCATTTTCCTCGTTTCCAATCAATCTTGTGCACCATCCTTAATTGAAAATGGAGGGTGTTAGAGATGAGGAGTGATGATCTCCTTTTTAAGCCTAACTTTGTGTTGTCATATTGGTCGATGGCTTAATAGGAGAGTAGACTTCAGTCTTTGTTATCCTTGTCGCGTCGAGCTTCCATCTAGGTGAGGTTCATTGTTGTTGTTTGATGGATAAACTCGAGTCGATGGACAAGGAAGTGAAGCCATGATCGACCCAAACCTGTACTTTCGAATCATGGTTGGGTGGCTTTGGAGAACTTCGAGGTACGTATTTTGATTAGGATCCTTGAAATCAAAGTTGATGTTCAGATCTTTGTTGGGACCTTTGAAGTCGAAGTTGTGTTCAACTTTAAAAGCTCTTGTTAATGTGGATACTTCATTGTACTGATCGGAATGTCAAAAAACTATCCTAGCCATGATGTCGGTCAAAACTATTTTAATGGTTTTGTTTAATAAGTAATTGCTTGCTGCCCTGACTTCTTGTGTAGCTGGTTGTATTTTTGTTTTTCTTGTCTTCTTTTGTTTTCTTATTTGTATGAATATTTACTTGATCATGCGAGGAGAGTTACCTTTAAGAGGGAATTATTCGAGCTCTTAGGGGCAGTTACCCTTAAGAGAGAGCTACCCCAGTTCTTGAGGGGAGTTACCTGTAAAAGGGAGTTACTGAGCTCTTGAGGGGAGTTAACCATAAGAGGGAGTTACCGAGCTCTTGAGGGGAGTTAACTGTAATAGGGAGTTACTTGAGCTCGCAAGGTCGTTTGAGTCGCACGAACCTCTTCTGAATATCATAACACATTCTTTATGGAGAATCTTGATTTCATTTGCAAATGCTTTTCTTTTTACATTTTACACATATGTTGGTTTTTGACTACTCAAACAATGTTCTCAAATTGTTGGCATTCCAAGTCCCAGGAATGAGCTTGCCTTCTAGTGTTTCAAGTTTGTAAGATTCATTCCCATAACTTCTTTTAGTCTTATTAGTTTTTTCCAGTTCGAGGTAAGTTTCTCATGGGCTTCCTCTGAACCCATTGCTTCTAACTTTTTGCAGACGAGGTCTCTGGAGAGAAAAATTTTGTGATTGACCATCTTATCGTAGTATTACGCTGCTCACTATTCCTATGTAGTGATTCTCTTGCTTACCATGTCCCAAGTTTCTTTTATGGTGTCAAGTTCAGCTCAAAGACCGACCTCGTTGACTAATTTGTTATAGGAGGCTACTCGGATACTGTGTAGTTCCAATTTGATGGGCAAAACTGCATCAGAACCAAAAGCGATGGGGAATGGAGTCTCATCGGTGGGGGTGTGTCCGGTGATGCGGTATCCCCATAAAATACTAGATAGCTCGTCCGCCCATTTCCTTACTCTATCGATCTACCCTAACTTTGTGGCTCTGCATGATGGTTTTATTGATTGCCTTAACCCGACCGTTAGCATGCGGGTGGACGATGGAGGTGTAGCAGGGCATAATGTTGTACTCAGCACAGAAATCCTTGATTTTCTTAGAGTTGAATTGTCTTCCATTGTCCATGACTATGTAGTGTGGCACATCGAGTCCAACAATGATGTTGGTGTAGATAAAGCGTTGGAAATTCATGTCCGTGACCTTTGCCACGGCTTTGGCTTTCACTGATTTGGTGAAGCAATCGTATCCTACTATAATGAATTTCCTTTGTCCTGTTGATGGGGGGGAAAGGTCTAAGTATGTCCAATCCCCACATGGAGAATAGCCACAAGTTTTTGAGGCATAGTAGATCAATACTTGGGGTAAGGGTGATGGGGGCAATCTTTTGGCATCATTTGCACTATTAGACGAATTCTTTTGCATCGTTCTTCATGTTCAGCCAAAAGTAGCCGACTCGTACAACTCGGATATGTAGTGATTAAGCTTTGACGTGATTGTTGCATTCACCAGCGTGGAGTTCTTCTAAAACTCGTTATACCTCTTGTGGTTGTAAACATCGGAGAAGGGGGAAACTGAAACCCCTTTTATAAAGAATCCCATTGATAAGAGTATAGTTGGTTCCTCGGCACATCAATCTTTTGGCTTCGACTTTATCCGAAGGAAGGGTGCTGTCTTTGAGATAGTTTTCTATTCGCGCCATCCAATTCGAGTGTAGCACCTCGTGTTATAGGTCAAGTACCACATGGGGTAGGGTCGGTGTAGACTTTTTGGGTAGGAATTCAATGAATACCCTTTCCTTGATTTTTTCCAGGTCGGGGGATATCATTGACGCCAGTTTCAAAAGTCTGTCAACATCGACCTTATCAATCTTTGGTAGTTTGACTATGTTCCACGATGGTAAGTTCCTCGTGAGAGATCAAACCGCTTCCAAATATCCTACAATCTCTTTACTCTTGGCCTCTTGCAAACTTTAACCTGTTAGACCATGAGCTGGGAGTCGGAGAAGATTTTAAGATCCTCTACTTCTACTCCAATATCTGTGGTGAGGCTAAGCCCAGCTAATAAAGCTTCATATTCTGCTTCATTGTTGCTTGTAGGTAATCCAAACCTTAATGCTACTTTATCTTCATTCCATATGATCCTTTGAGGACAAGGCTAGCTTTGCTTCCTCCTTGCATGGAGGAACTATCGATGTAGAGGGTCCATTCGGGTTTTTCCTGTCTCATTGCTCAAGGGGGACAATATATTCAGCGAAGAACTCCACTAAGACTAGTGCTTTGAAGGCGTCTCAAGGTTGATATTAGACACCGTAGGCGCTTAGCTCGATGGCATACTTCATCGTTCTTCCTGATACGTCTAGTTTTTGGAGGATTGTCCTTATAGGTACGTCAGTGAACATGACAACCCGGTGTGCCTGAAAGTAGAGGCGTAGGCGACGTTCCGATATCACCATTGCTAAGGTGAACTTTTCTACCTTAGTGTACCTTAGTTTTGGACCTTGAAGGACGTGGCTGATGTAGTATATCGGCTGGTGTTGTTTTCCCTCCGCTCGTATTAGTACGAATGACAGAGTCTGTTCGCTCATTGCAAGGTAGAGATACAAGGTTTCACCCTCCATCGAGGTTTTTAGTGTTGGTGGCGAAGAGAGGTATTGTTTCAGCTCATCGAAGGCCTGTTGAGATTTTTCCATCCATTTAAACTTGTCTGACTTCTTGAGGGTCTTGAAAAATTCAAAGCATCGATCTGCGCTCTTGGAAAGAAATATACTCAACGCAGTGATTCTACTTACGAGCTGTTGCACTTTCTTTATCGATTTGGGAGGGCTCATTACCAATATGGCTTTGATTTTTTATTAGGATTTGCTTCGATGCCCCTTTGAGATACCACATATCCTAAAAACTTTCCTGCCGAGGCTCAAAACGTGCTCTTTTGAGGATTTAGCTTTAGGTTATAGAAACGAGGCCGGTCGAATGTTTCTTGGAGGTCATGTAGATGATCATTGGCTTGCCTACTTTTCACAATCATGTCATCAACATAGACTTCCATGTTATGGCCCATCTGAGGTTTGAACACCTCAGTGACCAACATTTAGAATGTGGCGTCAGCGTTCTTTAATCCAAAAGACATCATTTTATAGCAGTATGTGTCCTTCATTTTAATCTGTTCATAGCTAGAGAAGGTGTCCATGAAGCTCAATGGCTCGTATCCCAAGGTATTATCAATGAGCTAGTTAATCCGTGGTAAAGGGAAGCAATCCTTTAGGCATGCTTTGTTAAGGTTTGTGTAATCTACACACATTTGTCATTTGTCGTTGGATTTTTTGACCAATACTATGTTGGCTAGCCAAGTGGGGTATTTCTCCTCCCTAATGACCCTAGCTTAGAGCAACTTTTGGACTTCTTCTTCTATAGCTGCCTGAGTTTCTGGAGCAAAGTGGCGGATTTTCTTTCGTATTGGCTTTTGGGTCTTATTGATGTCAAGTTGATGTGTGATCGCACTAGGGCTTATGCCTGTCATGTTAGCTGGTGACCAGGAAAAGACATTCCTATTTGCCTTCAAAAAGGCGTCAAATCCTCTTTCACATCGGGGTGGAGGGTCTCCCTGACTTTGAAATTATGGTCGGGAACATCGTCGAGGTAACCTCTTCCTTGAGCTTGGCTGGTTCGCTATGCTGTTCAAGCTTATACCCAGGTTTTGCTTTAATCATGCATTCACAATCTCCTTTTAAAGCTCTGATGTAGAGTTGTGGGGACTGTTCCTGATCTCCTTAGCATACGCCTATTCCTACTGGGGTGGGGAATTTGGCTTTCAAGCGGGGCTGGGAGACAATCATAGAGAATATTGATTGACTGCCCCTTCTTAATATGGCGTTGTAGGAAAACCAATAGTCAACCACAAGAAAAATCTACTAATGCTCGGTACTGTATGGTTCTTCTCCTAGCTCGAGAGGCAAGGTAATAATGCATCGAGACTTAACAGGTCGATTGTCGAAACCGTACAGCTCGTGGTCGTATGGCCTCAGTTTCGGCTTTAGCTCGTGTTTCATCTGTTTATAGGCCTAGTTGAAAAGCATGTCCGCATTGCTCTCCGTGTCGATCAACACCCTTTTGACCTTCCATCTTGATATGCGAGCAACAATAACAGGGCATCTTGTAGAGGGTCTGAATTCCCTCGTAATCCTCATAGGAGAATGAAATGGTAGAGTCCACCTTCAGCTTCTTTGGTTCTACATTCATTACTAATCAAGACGTGCTGGGCAGAAATTCGGCTCTCGTTGAGGTGATGGGTCTACCTATGATGGTATTAATTTCACTATGACATAATCAGTGAGAATGAAGGTGATTATGATGGTATTAGGCGACTTTACATCTTTTTGGGCTCGTCAATCTATCTTTTCTGTGTTGAGGGCTTCGGTTTTAGGTCGTGATCTACATACTGTTTTAGCGAACCTCGTCGTATGGCGTCTTCTATGGCACTTTTAAGCTGCCAACAATTGCTCGTATCATGCCTGTAGTCGCAATGATACTTGTATTCCTTAGAGTCTTTTCGTCGTGGACTTAGTCTCATCGGAGATGATAGTGGTAGGGGGCATCGATTCCTTATCTCAAGAAATACGTCGTATACAAGTAGTTTGAAGGGAGTAAACTTGTTGTACATCGAAAAGAATCTTTACTTGCCATGGTCTTTAGGACCTCGGTTTTTGTCAACCCGATTAGAGTCGCAGTAATCTCTTGGTTGATTCTTTTCTCAAGAAATATTGTCGTAATCTCGGACCTAGGCTGATTGATTTTCAGCCTCTCTTCAGGCGTTCCTTGTATCTTCTTACCGGATATACTTCTGGGCTTTCTCCCTCACTTGCTCAGGCGTGGTGAGCTGGCATTTGGAGAAGGAGTCGAAGATTGGACTTTCAGCAAAAACTCATTGTTTGATGGCTTCCAGAGCTACACCTTGGTTAAGGTTTGGGATTTCCAAGCATGTTTTATTAAATCTCAATAGGTAATCCCATAAGTGTTCACCAGTCCTTTGTCGTACCATGTATAGGTAGGAAGCGTTCTTTTCTGGTGGCTTACTAACCATAAAGTGGCAACAAAGAGGTCGATGAGCTGAGAAAAGGAACCCACCATGTTTGGTTCGAGTTTGTTGAATCAAACCCTAACTGCACCTCAAAAAGTGGTAGGGAAAGTCTTACACTATATAGCGTCTGAGAAGTTGTGTATTGCCATAGTGGATTGGAATTGGGCAATATGGTCTTCTAGGTCTGTCATTCCATCATATGACTCTAGGGTAGGCAACCTCACTCTTGGAGGGAGCACTTCGGATTGAATTTCGAGCACGAAGGGCATCTTACTTAGTGTCACTTTCACGGTAACCTCGCCCTCAAAGCCTTTTTTGATGGTAGACAATCTCCTCATCACGTCATCTTCCAAAGCGTGTTCCCTGTTGGAACTGAGTTGCGTGTCTTTTGGGACAGGATTAGGGGTATCCCTTCCGTGGTCCCGACCTAGGTGGGGATTTGTTGTCTTTTCTTTTTTGGGTTGATAATGGTCAACTCGGTGTAGGGTAGTGGCTCGAGCTGACTATTATGTGGTAGTGTGCACTTGTGACACACTATTCGCTGCTCTTATCGGGCTACGTGAGGTGTGGGCCCCTCGATGAGCATTTTAGGATAGTCCAGAGCTATAAGACCGCTCTCTAGTGAAGGTTCTAGCCCTGGGGGAGCCCACAACATTCTCATGATTGCGTCTAGGCAGCTCCTCCCTACATCTAAGTGATGATCGGATTGGGGAAACACTCCTATGTATGCTAGAGGTGAGCTCTTTTAAACGCAAATCCTTCAGCCCTTTTAACTCTGTTATTCTGGCTTGTAAGAGGGCATTCGATCATTCATTCTATATGTTCTGGTGTACTAAATGTCTACACAAGTGTTCCAGCTCCAGAATCTAACCATCATCTATGTGGTAGTCATCCATGGCAATGGTCGAACCTTAACGGGGCATTTCGGAAGCCTCAGTATCAAAAGGTAAGATACGAACAGCAAGGGAGCAAAATCACCCTGATTCTTACTTCGTTGTGGCTTAGGCATTATGGGAAATTGGTTTAGTTGGTTAGGGCTTTAGATGGGTTTTTCGAAAAGGGAGAACGGAAGGGTGCTTAGTGGTTTGCATCTTCCCACATCGGCACAAAACACCAAAAGATAGGTCAGAAGGACGCGAGGGGGTTGTCCAGCGTAGCCACGCCGATGCCTAAGTTAATATGTGGGAGAAAGTAAGACTTATACAAACAGAATATCAAATAAGTTGCTTTTCTGTTTGTATTCTTATGTTTTTTTGTTCTCTTTCCTTTTTCTTCTGTGTTTTTGTCCCTCTTGCCTCGCAGAGGGAGGGGAGTGTGGGGTATATTTATAGGGCTTTAGGATCATACCATGATACCTAATAAGAAGCCTTGTACCAGGTACATAAGTGGCATTCAGATTGGAGCACTTGACTTTGTGAAGTGTGGCCAAGCTGTTGATGTTCCCTCGATCATGAGATATGACTAGGACATGTGTCACAATGGAGGAAAATGGGGACCCGAGGTCAAGGACGAGCTGACTGACCCAGTAACCTGATTTGCTCTGGGGGTGTCCCGAGGTGAAGACCTGAGGATGAGTCTTGTGTGTCTATGTGTAGTTGAGGTGTTACGTTCTTTAACAATTCCGGAATTGAGATGGACCAAGCTGTTGCTTCCGTGGGCTATTAAGGGCAAGGGTTCCTCAGCCTAAAAGACCGAGTGGGCCTGAGGCTATATTTTACCGTCAACAATAATAATTTATAAATAAATATTATTGACATGTTATTAATAAGTTTAATAATCTTTCTTGTTTGAATTTTTTTTAGCCTACCCTTTATTTGTATTTTATATGTGTACGTGTTGCGTTTATTTGAAAATTTAGTATTTGAAAAGTAGTCTAAATTAAACTCTATTTGTTTCTATTTTGCTTCATAATCACACTAAAGGTGATGATTAAAAAATGAAACTTGTAAAGCGAAAATGTGTATGGCTTTAACTAAAAAGTTTTAAAAAATATATTTTATACATTAAAAACGAAAAATTTAATTACTTGTTTTTGAATATTTAAAAAAAGAGTAAATAAGTATAATCATACGAGAACTTTGTTAGGTATTTAATTTAGCAAAAGATATACATATATAAGCATTGTTTTTTGTGTCTTATGTTATAGTATTTAGAAAAACCTTATTTTACTTAGACCAAATTCTCACTCTCACTTTGAATCCAATTAATCATAAGTCTTCACAAAGGGAAGTGGTTGGGAAAGAAAGCGCTTTTAGATATTGAGACGAAATTGAATTTGTTTTTTCATTGAAAATGAAGAAGGCTGAGAGGGCCTACATTGGGTGTAATTTGAACAACTTTTTTAACCACACTGATATGAAAGAATCCACCAAACGTGGATAGATGAAATCAATGCATATGTAGGCTGCTACTTGGGATTTGTTCGTTACATAGCAATAGTTTGGATTAATGGGAGCTTGAAAAAAAGCCAAAAAGAGTAAAATAAAAAAAAAGAAAGAAAAATCTGTACAAAATTGTATATTCCTATGATACTACATAACCTTAGCAACTTTGGACATTATAAACTCATGTAAAGCTAACCCGTATTTGAAATTCATTGATTAATTTACTTCTTCAATAATTATGTGTATTAACTTGTTTGCGGGTACTCCCACTTCTTATTGTGTCATTATAGGGTTTCTAAAGTCTTCACTTAAATGTTTGATCTTGTTTTGGTATATAATGAATTTAATTAAGATATAGGACAATATGGTTTTGGGGGCGTCGTATGTTCGATGAAATGTCTTTAATGTTGTTTACTTATACAGTTAATAGCTACATGCGCCTAACCTTGTAGATACTCATATATAGCTTGTTGGCAATGCTAATGTTGTTATACTATATGTAGTAATTACTCCTTAATGTTGTTTATTTGAATTTGAGCTTTATGTTATTGTTGTTTTTTTCCTTTTACAATGTATTTGGTATACTAAAATATAATTATTATTGTGGCTTTATTACTAGAATATCTATTTGTCTTGTAAAAAATGAAAAAAGCTTTAACTTTATTTAACCATGTAATATACTATATATAAGAACACAAATACTTCATTTGATAGAGGAATTTTACAACTTTTTTCAAAAATATAAAATTAGAGGAATTCTTATTTATTTCTAGCATTATTCGATTCTAATAAATCAAACTGACGATGGTATTTTGAAGTAGTGTTCCCATTTGTTGCCACTTTATGTTTTGACATGCATCCACATGCGATGAGATATTCAATATGGTTTTTCTTTTAGGTTAAATGATAGCACTTACTTGATAGACATGGAAGAAATAATAGAGGAAGACCATGTCTAGGAAGTTTTTACAATAATAGATAGCTTTTGGCTTAGAAACCGTAGTTTACATTGATTGGATAGAGAATATTGTTAAATACGTGCATATACATTTTAGTTTGTTTCTAAAAGTATTCTTAATGACTATAGATAGCTCTAGCAATTTGGAACACAACCCATGAACACGGACACAACACGATGACACGATAATAACAATGTTTGGTTAAGTAAAAGTCAACACAATTAATGAACTAGCTAAACCCGAAAATGACACAAATACAACATATATATAATATATCTAAAATATAAATCTTATCTAACAAATAATATAATTTATACATTAATACACTATTGATTTATTTGCTACATATATATATATACACACAACATATATATCATACAGTCTGTAAATTAAATATTTAGAACAATTTTATGTATTGATACAACACACATGTATTAAATTTATAGATTATAAATATATAATCTATACATTATGTAAAGATTATGCATATAACATGTTATATAAATATATGTATTAAAATAGAAATTGTATACGAAATATCTATAAAATGAGTAGATTGCATACAGTATATGTAACTTATAAAGTGCATATAACGTATGAATTGCATTTAATGTATATCTCCTAAATATATATAACATAATATATATGTGAAATAACATATATAATAAACATTTGTAACGTATATGTGTATATATACTTATCTACACACATATAAAATCTATTTGTTATAAACACATGATTTATATGCTATATATGCATATATGTTATAGTTCATTTGTTAGATGAAATAAATATACAATATATAGATTACATATAACATGATATATAAATATATATCGATATATAAAATATATACCTATATTATTAAACTACATATTTTATGTATGAAATTTATAGTTTTTAATAATTATATATATATATGATTTATATAGTATACATAAACTAAAAATTATGTGTAGCATATATCATATAGATATATGTCATCATATATACATGGTTAAGTATATAACATACTCTTACATATATAAAATCTACAAATTATAAACATGTAATATATTACAATTCATATGTTACTAAGTTGAATATGTTACACGCGTGTGTTCGAAACATAATATATAAATTATATATAACACATTATCTAATTGATATTAATATATAATATAAATGGCATATATTTTGTAAATATTATATATTATACATATATAACAAATAATATATATAAAATATATAAATAATACCTAACATGTTGCATTTTAATATGATTTAGTCTTTTAATATATATATATATTATATTGTAAGTTGTAAGCATGTTGTGTTTGTTGGTTATAATGATAGGACAATATATTTGTTAGTTAAAAATATAGGTCTTATTTTTCTATTAATGTAATGCTTATTTAACAATGCATCAAATCACATATTCTAATATCTTCCCTTTAATTATATATGAGTAATATATCATATATAATTTCTTAACAAAGTCTACTTAGGATAATAAGTATTTTAATACATTGACTTTTCAAGTTCATTATCTATTATAGTACTAAATCGGTTAGGTCTTGAGTAAGGTCTTTTGGACACGAACTTATTTAGACATGGACACGGTGACATGAGTTATTAGTGCTAACTAAAGACTGGCTTGTGAAAAAAAAATAGTAATGAGTTCAATTGAAAAATCGGGATAATTAAAAGCTAATATAAGATCAAAACTATTGTAAATCCCTAAAATTTCGGTTAATTTTAAGTGTAATCTTAGAATTAAAAGTCAACTGGAAATCCCAAAGGTCAACAAAAGACTAGTACAAACCTTAGAATTTAGATCCGGCATTCCTGTATTCTTTAGCCTTGGAAAACGAAGTTAAAATAATTAGCGATAATAATTCGTAATAATTTGAGGAAACATAAAAATATCATATTCGCCAATTTCGAGTGTCATTCGGACTCAAACGGGATCAGTTCTCAAAAAACGTGTCTCGGAAGTTGAGATAGTGAAAGTATTCCGATGACACCGTTAGGACCGATTTAATACAAGGATTTCAAAAATATCAGTTTCATAATTTTTTGTTAACTAAAAATAACATATATCGTAATTATACACGTATTTTCTTACTACCGGTATTTTACTAGTCATTACACTATGCATTACTATTTTATACTATTCATTTATCTCTATAATTTCTAACACCTACTCTTACAACTCCATACACCTATTATCTTTACTTTTTATCTTTCTCATAACTTTATATCACATCTACCTTACATATTATTATATTTAATACACAAAATTACAAAAAAAAAAAAAAAAAATCTTTCTCCCCCTGCTCCACTAATGGCCGGCGGCCCCCTTCTCTCTCCCTCTCAATTTTTTTTCAATTTTTCTTTAATTAAATCACTCAAAACTCACTCCCCATTTTCCTATAAATACCCTCTCATCTTTCACTTCATTCACACATCTACTACCCACAAAAATTACTCTCCCAAAATTCCTTCTAAAAACCCTCTTCTACTACCATTCTTACTTTAGGTAAGAAATCTCTTCAAAACTTTCTTACCATGTCATGTAACTTTACATGACCATGGTGTGAGTTTCCTAAACTTAATATTATGAAAGCTACACTATGTTCATGTATTTTTCTTGTTCATGAATATGTATTTATATATTTTTATGTTGTTATTTTATTTTGGTCATATTATTGTTGATATTATGTTAACCTTTTATATATATTTAACCAGATATAATTACGTACTTATATATAATCTTTAGAGCATATAAGCTCATTGTTATTTATTTACTTCCAAGTTATGCAATTTATTTATTTATTCCATATTGTTTTAAGACTAGTCTCTGGTCTTAGACTTGTCCTCATCAAGTCAAAACCATATTTTCTTTCTTTTCTTTATGGACTAGTTTATTCTTAGTCTCGGGATACCTTGATGAGGCTAAGGTTCCTAATACTTGATATTTCTATTAACTTGCTTATTTCATTATTTACTATGTCTTTCTTATATATTCATGATCTCATGATTTCATATTTATGATCATGCATGAACATATTGATTTTTGTCTCAACAAGATAAAGAAAGAGAAGTTTTCTTAAAATAGAAGTTCTTTTCCAAAATAAATGTTGTCATGAAAGAAATGATTTTTCATAACTTAGGAATCCATCTTAACAAATCTCTTCTAAAAATCTAGAGGAGTTCATCATAAATCTTGGTAATCAAAGAACATAGGAATTTTTAGATAATACATACATACACTTTACAAAGTCATAAAATAGAAAAGTATTCTTTAAAAATTCAAAATTCAAATTCTTGTTTAAAAGTTTTACTAAACTTTATTCTTCCACCAATACTTTGGAATATAAAAGAATAAACTAGTTTTACAAAACACCAAGAAGATTTCTTTCATAAAAATAGAATAACCTTAAGTGAAAAACTTAGGAAATCATTTTTAAATGAACTTTAGGAAAGGTTAAAGAAAGTATAAAGTTTGATAAATTTTAACCACTTTCAAAAAGTATTACCCTCCTAATTCTTAGAAATTAAGAAACTTAAAAAAGCAAAAGTCTTTCTTTTGAGATTTAAAAGACTTAGGACATGGAATTAAGGAAGAAAAAACACTTAAAATAACTTAAGAAATTTTCTAACAAAGCTAAGTAGAAATTTTCAAAAGTTTTGCTTTTCCAAAATCTTTAGAAAAATTTTGCTTTTACAAAAATTCATGGTTGAGACAACTTTATTAAATTCATGCATTTGATACGAGTCAATATAGATATATACATTATAAAGGTTTTTTCCAACCATTTTAGTATCTATATTTTTGCTACAAGTATTTATTGATAAAGAAAAGTTTACAAAATTAAGTTTTGCAAAATTTGTGGTGAATTTGATCACTACTGTTTTGGAGCTCAAACGACTAAGTTTGATGAAAATAGTTTTAGAAATGGATGGATCTTTTTGAATAGGTAAAAAATGGTATATTTTATGCGTAATTCCGGGTTATAATAACCAAGTTATGACCGTTTTGAGTTCGAATTATCTTCTATACGAATTTTGACGATCTTATGACATAGTTTTTGATAAGTATCATAGAATCAACAAGAAATACTCATTACGGGTATCATGGTTGTCAAACTCGAGTTTCTACCTAGAATCGCTAAGGGATCCATAGAATCGGAATGTAAAATTGAAACGTAGAATCGTAAGATTCTATAACTAATGTCAATTTACTTACAAAAACTATTGATGTACTTACTGAAATAATAAAACTTTAAATAAATTATGAAAATAAAGAATTTAGTATTAAATTAATTATGTACAATCAAAATTTAAGTTTTATCAATCATAATTCACATACTGTCATTAATATATTTACTGCAATTTTATAATTAAAATAATTATTTTTATTTAATAATGATTCATAATCTATAATTATTAAGATGTATTGCAAATCATTTAAATTATCATGTATGAGTAGCTTGTTTTGTGTAGTAATGAATATTTTCATGTTCACTATATATTTGCTCAAAAAATCATTATATTTATGGCAAATATATTTATAGATAGAAAATTATTAAAAAAGGGAAAAACATAGCACTGTATATATTAGCTTAATTTTCACTCAAAATGTTTAAAATATATCATAGTATATAACCTAAAAGAAAATAACTCTCTAAAAAATACAAAAAAAGGAAATAAAAGGAAAAAAAATATTAAAAAAACTAAAATTAAGTTAGATTAAGATAAATATCAAGAACCAACCCCAAAAACCCTAAATTTAAATATATTAAATTGATTGCATTTTTAAAGTTCAAATAGAAAAAAAAAAGTGTAAAATTACAACTTTAAGATTTTACTACGATTCTACTTACGATTCTACTACCGATTCTACCGTTTCTACTCACGATTCTACGATTCTACTTACGAGTTTACTCAAAAAACGATTTTTAATGCGAGTTGAATCGAAATATCATCATCAACTCGTAAACTCGTAGAAACGTACGAGTAGACTTGCGAATTTGACAACCATGACGAGTATTCTTCTTAATTAGGTGATCTCAATGAGAAGTGTTCGTACCCGGAGGATTATTTCGATTAGTGGAATTATCGATTAACTCATCCTCAAGAAAGAAGTATCATCATGGCCGAGTGAGTCTACTCCCTTTATTTTTCATGCTTATATTTGTACTTATAAAATCAGTTGCATTAGATTTAAGGGAAGATAAAATGGAAGTTGTATGATAATATGTTGAAAGAATATTAAGTATATCGAAGTATGAAATGCTTGCAATAAATTGTATGCTTATTATCGCGTTGAAGTACTTGAAATTGGTTAATCATTTGTAAGAAATTAAAATATAACGGCTAGACTTTAATTAAAAATTTATACATGCACTTCATATGTTGAGTCACATTACATTCGCTATTATACAATTGGTGGGACAGGTGTATGATAGTGGCGGTAGGCATAACCAGTATATTATGTATGTGGCGAGTAGGAGCGGTAAAAACTACATAAAATTGGTAGCTAGTAGGAGCCGGTAATAACTGCATGTTGTGATGGCATATAGGAGCCGGTAAGATCTATAAAAATGTTTTTAAAAGAAACAGTAGCCGTAATGGGTCAGAATATCTAAACCCAAATGAAGGGCGTAATTCATTCAAGATATGATTCCCGAAAAATCATGTGTCTTGTATGCTCATGTGTTTGTTGCATCCCATTTACTTGTTTAATAAACTTGGTTGATATTTTGTTTCAAGTAAGAATTTTGGGATTTACTCACTATACCTGTAAACTTACACCCTTATAGATATTTGCATTCACAGGAATACCTGTTTTTGTACTCGAGGTCTCCTCTTATCCGCGCAAATTTTCTTTTGGGAGCTTTTGAAAGAAATATACTTAAAGAATTAGATTAGAATTCTTTTAAAATCTTTTGATGTAGTATTAAATTATTGTAAAGACTATTAGTTATTTTGATCCTTAGAATTTAGCGGAGGTATACCCCTAAGAATCATGTAATAGTCCTTTAATTGTCAATATTATGATCTATTTTATTTCTTGATTATTGTATGTTCATTTTTACTTGTTTATACCACACTTCCTAAAACCGTTTGATATTACTGTGTTAGACGCCTTACATATAATACAAAAACTTTCGCATGGCTAAGGTAGTCATTCTTAAGTCTTGATATCATATGTGGCAAACTGTCACGTCTAGGGTACCCTTCGGAGCGTGACAACTATAGCATTTATATATCAAAATTTAGTGACATAAAACTACTAAATCACTTATCTATTGGTAGCAAATATTAGCATAAGATTGTTGGGAATTGACAATCAAACAATGATCTTTCCTCAATAATCTAGAATAATAATAAATAAATCAATCTCAGTAAAAGATTAAATAAATGCCCCATAATATTTATTGATGGACTAATATATTATCATAAGATCACTAGGAATTGATAATGATCTTTCTTGAAAAAATCTTAAATAATAAAACCAATCATTCAATTTATTTTTTTATACTCCAAAGTAAAAGATTGAGTAAATGCATTATAATCTTTATCAATGCACTAATGGGCTGTGTCTATAGAGGTCTTGTTTTGTGTTTTGTAATGTTGTAATCGGAACAACTCCTCATTTAATCCTTGAATTAGAAAACCAAATGTATTGATAATATCATAGTAGAGTTGGGACAAGTTATGCTTAAATTTTAAGCATGATTACTGGCAAAAAATAAAATAAAATAAGCATAATTGCTCCCTTCTTGGAAACTAGACATAGTAAGTAACTTTTATGAGCATTAGTTTAGTGAGAAGGTTTACCACTTAAAGATGCGACTTGGGAAGATATTGGAGTTTTTTTGTGTTACTACTCAAAGTTGGGGTTTTACTTGCATGGCAATGTCAGGTGGCAAAAGTTTCTTATGAATAGATTTGTAGGATAATTATGGGATTCTCCTAGTCAAGGTAGAATTTTTTTTCCTAGCAGGGACATTCAAGCTTTCCTCACTTCAAATTAGAGTTTGTGGGGAAAAAAATGTCTTTTAGGGATTTCTGACTATGGTTGTAGTGCTGCTTGAATCGCTTGATTTTTTCTGAACATATTTGATAGCTGCTTGGCTTTATGTATAATATTTTTCTTGCTTTAAATTTATGTTTGATGGAGAAAGATGCATGGTTTACTAATGAAATCAA
Organism: Combretum micranthum; assembly: GCA_024138025.1. Taxonomy (NCBI): domain Eukaryota; kingdom Viridiplantae; phylum Streptophyta; class Magnoliopsida; order Myrtales; family Combretaceae; genus Combretum; species Combretum micranthum. The sequence goes on along the minus strand of JAMXBD010000266.1, from coordinate 1,011,045 downwards.
AATAAACTAAATCATTACTTTGACATTCGTGAATTGATACTGTTATCACGCTCACATAAATTTTTAGTCATGGCATTAGACAGGATGCTTAAAAAGGAAATATATGCATCTAGTCATTGAAGATTGATTGATTATCCATGAATATCGTTACAATTTGAATAGAAGTTTATGCAATCAATTATGAAATTTAAAGTGTCCATAATTCAATAATATGAATGCAAAATATGAAAACAAATGCAGCCCCATAAATGTCAGAAAGATTGTAATGGTGTTATAGTTACTCCACATATTATGAGGTATAGCTCAGCATTATTTGTTTTCTGTGTAGATTAGCTCCTTATCTTTTTGTTGTTAGACATAACGATCAGAAAAGCCACATCTATATAGAATATCCTTTAGACATTTCACAAATATATTTTATCTTTATATGCTGTATATGCCATTCAGTAAACTTGGGATATGTGCAATTATGGATTTATTTGCTACTTGTTTTTGTTTTTGACATTTATGCCCATATTGTGCATGGTCAATTATGTTTCACATGCTTGGTTTAACCTAATGCCTGTGTTAGTTAATTTTATGTCCATTTGTAAAATTGTATCTTGAAATTAGAAACTAGATTAAACCAAACCAAGCAGTAAACATCCTTGAAAGCCTTGCTTCGTTCTTTTTATGTTACATGGAGTCCCTTACTGATTCCTTTATTGGATGATTCTAGCTTGTGGGAGAAGATCAAAGCCACCCTTTAGATATATTGCTTGCATAGAGCAACAAAGTGATCCCACTTCAAATGAGATGTCAAGTATGCAAATGCTCTTTTTTAACAACTTTCACTTGGTTTTGTTCTTGTTATGCTTAGCTTGTTGTGTTCTTTTGAATTGTGTTTTGGTAAGACAATTATGTTGTGATGTCGGTATGCTTCATGGTTTTGTCAGTTCGTTCATGCATTGGGATAATTGAATCATATTGCTCATTTTGGCCATGTTTGCATGCAATTGAAGAGTTCTTTATATTATCTCAATTTGACGAGGTAAGTGAGCAGTCTCCATTGCAAAGATTTTCCTAATTATTTATCTAATCATGAAACTTGTATAGACCCAGACCATCAGAGCTAATTTGATTCCTTCCTCGTATTGTTGACTAAGCAAATGCTAATCTTCTTGTTATTTTCTTCTTTGCAAGTCATAATAAATGTTAATTTGTAGTTTCTATAAGTGATGGGATTTATTTATTTCTACTACTTGAATTAAAGACATCATAGCAGGATATTTGGTACTTATCATAATTTATTGCATTGTAAGAACTTTAACATTGATGGCGACTGCTAATGTTTAAGTGCTAAAACTAACATGAGAGTAGATACATTTCCTTTATATATATGAATTTGTTTGGTTGTTTATTGTTGAGTTCATCAATTGAGGAAATTATTTGGATCATTAGTTCATTGTGTTGTACATGGAATCGTTAGTTGACTTCAATCTTGAACTCAATGTTTTGTTAAATTAAATCTCTCTCTTCATTTTTTTCTCTCTTTCTCTTTCTCTTTCTCTTTTAGTAATCTCTTTGCTTTGTTCTTCGATGGTGTTAGGAAAAGCTTGATCATTTTCCTCTTGCCGAAGCGATTAACAAAAAATTCAAACAAAAATAAAATAATTAACACAAGGATTTAACGTGGAAAACCCCAATGTGGGGAAAAACCACGAGACCGCCGCCGCACTAAAATCCTCCACTATCTAAAATAATGGAATACAACACAATCTTCACTAGTCCCACTAGTGGATCACCCAATCTCACCACAAATTGGTGGATTACAACAATTCCCTCTCTAGATCTCTCTCTAGGTTTAGGAAAAAATACAATTGTGTTGTTTTTCTTTCACTCTCTCAAACAATTTATAAGACTATCAAAAGGAGTATTGCAAAAGGAAATTCAAAGGCCACATAAATTGGCATTTAAGGCTGGCATTAAAAAAACTAGTAGTTTTAAAGCTGTATTAAATTCTCATTATTCTGCCATTAATTTCTTGTTGACCAACTTTGACTTTTATAAATATTTCCTTATCTTCAAGTCTTCTTCTAAATATATCCAATGTATATTTAGGATGTCCTTGGATATAGACCTATATGAGTTGGATCTATATCCCAACAAACTCCCCTTCCAACTCGTATGGGGGTTCCATCACTCTTGCAATCTTCCTGCAACAAACAATCTTCCCATTGGGTAGAGCTGTGGTCATCATATCTGATGCATTGTCATCAGTATGGATCTTCTCAAGCTTCAACTGCTTCGACTCAACACATCTCTAATCCAATGGTACCTGACATCAATATGTTTGGATCTGGAATGAAACATTAGAATCTTACTAAGATGAATGACGCTCTGGCTATCATAAAACAACTTCAAGTCTTCCTGCTCTTGACCCAGTTCTTCCAAAAACTTTTTCATCCACAAGATTTCCTTGCAGGCTTCTGTTACATCTTTGCTTTAGTGGTGGAAAGTGCAACATGTTTTTGCAACTTTGATTGCCAAGACACTGCTCTCCCTACAAAAGTGATAAGATAACCTGATGTGGACTTCCTAAAATCCAAATCACCAGCCATATCAGCATCTGAAAACCCCTCTAACATAGGCTTACTGCTGCCACCAAACTGCAGACAAAACTTGGAAGTGCCCCTAAGATATCTGAGAATCCATTTCACTGCAAACCAATGCTCCTTACCTGGATTTGAGAGATATCGGCTCACAACACCAATAGCATGAGCAATATCAAGTCTAGTGCACACCATAACATACATTAGACTCGCAACAGCTGAAGCATATGGGACTTTCTCGATATACCTCTCCTGTGACAACCACAGCTTCTGGCATCCCTTCCAATAATCGGCATATCATCAACATAAAGTAAAAGGATAATGAGCTTACTACTGGAAAACTGTTTGATGAAGACACAATGATCTGTGGTAGTCCTAATGTAACCCTGATCAAACATGAAGGAGTCAAACTTTTGTACCACTACCTAAAAGCTTGTTTCAGCCCATACAAACTTTTATTCAATCTGCATATAAGATTCTCCTTCGTCTTGATCTTGAACCCTTCATGTTGCTCCATATAGATCTCTTCCTCCAAATCACCATGAAGGAACGTTGTCTTTATATCCATCTACTCAATCTCCAGATCCAGACTAGTTGCAATGCTGAGCACAACTCTGATGGATGACATCTGCAAAATCAACCCCCTTCTTCTAATTGAACCCTTTCATAACCAATCTTTCCTTGTACCTTGGCTGTGAGCTGTTCTCATCTGTCTTCAATCTATAAACCCATTTATTTCTCAGGGGTCTCTTGCCCTTAGGCAGCTGAACCAAATCATAAGTTTTATCTCATGCAAAGAATTGATTTCTTCTTGCATGGCTTTTAACCATTCTTTCTTCTTGTCATGAGTCATGGCTTTTAACCATTAACTTTTATAAATACTTCATTATCTTCAAGTCTTCTTCTAAATATATCCAATGTATATTTAAGATGTCCTTGGATATAAACTCATATGAGTTAGATCTATATCCCAATATATGGGTCTTACTATAATACCTTCCACTAGATCTTTCACACTTAAAAGCCTAGCTCAGGTGAGTCACTCTTACCGCTTCATTGTTTGTCAATGATGCATCTATGTTTAATTTGTACATATCTTGCTTTGATTTCGTCCAAATGACTACTTTAATCTCCCTTTTGTTGGTTTATCTAGTTTATATATGAATTATATAAGTTGGGTCTTGTTTATATTTGGATTTTTAGTGAATTTCAACTTGATATTAGTTAGTTAATGGTAGGTTTAGTTTTAAGTTGGTTTTAGTATATAATTTGGTGTTTGTTTTATTTAATTTTGGATCAAGTTCAGTGAGTTGTGAACAAATGATGATACGGGAGAATTTTACTATCAACTATCCCTTATACTGTTATGTCCTATTCTTGCAACCAAATACTATCATAGGTTTTTACGATCAGGTTTAGATCATTAGATGGATACCCAACCCGGTATTGTAATTTGAAAAAAATAAGAATAAAAACATTCCTAAAATAAAATAAAGTGATATTTTATGGAAAAGCAAGTGTGTTTAAAGATGTAATCTTTTGTTATGATTTTCCTTTGTGTAGAGAAGTTGGTACACGGTTTTTTTAACTTGATGTGGTTAAACGACATAGTTATCAAGTATTTCTTTATTGTTGAATTTTCTTTTATAATGTGTTTGATTGAAGCCTATAGTGATGGAAGAGGTGGGCGAGCGTCAAGTTAAAAAGGTTTGGTGAAAATGGGGGCGATGGTACCTCGAGAAGTTTAAATGATTTTCCTGAACAAATTCTTCACCATATTCTTTCATTTCTCCCCATGAAAGATGCCTTGAAGACTAGTGTGTTGTCTAAAAAGTGGAAATTCGTGTGAACTTCACACTCTTGTATTTGATAAGGTGAATATTTTACTTATTGTTATTTTCAATCCACCGTATTATGTTTCGGTTGCTGATGGAAAAAGGAATTGGTTGTTTTATAGGGAATAAAGTCGATGCAACAGCATGAAAACTATAACCACTTCCTCAAGAGTAAAATATTTGCCTTATCACATACAAGAATATAGAGTTCGGGAAACTTTGTGAGGATTGACAAAGAAGGTTGGGAAATTCAGGAAAAGCATTGAAGAGCTTGGTATTTTCAGAAAGGGTATGGTAGCAAGGATAAAAATTTAACTTCTCCATAAATTTTTTTTCAAACAATTGACACTAAAACACAACAAAAGAATTAACATATGGATTTAATAAGCTATTTTACCTCTAAGTATCAACATGATAAACTACATCTTACCCAAGAGGCTACTTAGATGATTCAGTTGATATTTTGTTGCGATTAGACATCATTTATCTATAACGATAGCAGCTACATCTACCAATACCTTGGAAGAAAAATGGTATACAAAAAAAAGGGACCACCACATATGAAAGACTTGATATTGATTCCAAAAACGTGCATGTTGAGTGACTTGAAGCTAATAGATGCAGGATGAAATTCATTGATAGACAGTTTCCTTAGCTTGGAATGACAGTTAAAGACAGCACTTATAGTATGAAGCTCGTGAAACTTTATGAGGGTTGGCAAAGGTGCTTGGTGTGTTATAGTGTCAATTGAACCTAAGTTTATTAACTAAGTTAATTTTATACTTAACTACATACATTTAACAAGCGAACATGAGTTTTTAAGTTTATTTAGGATGTGTTGCAACTGGAATCAATCAAAATTTAAGCCTTGATACTTTTAAAAAATTTGCACAAGCTTAAAACACAAAATTTGTAGATCTTTTTTTTAATATTTTCATAGCATTTTGAATCATCTTAATCTGAGTTCAAATGAAAAAATTATGATTAAAATACGAAATAGTATTATGGCAGGGGAAACCAAACAGGGCCATTTCAACCTAGAAATTTTGTCAAAAAATGATCCGAAAGTGAAAACCCGCTAAACGAGTTGTTTGCTCTATACTCCAAAACCCCCACCCCCCCCACCACCCCCCCCCACCCCCGGCGACTTCCCCCTGTTTTCTTTATTCTTTTTCATCACTTTTTCACACATCCTACTTTAATTAAAATACCATAAAAGCAACATACAACTCAATATACTCACCTAACAATACCAAATACACAAAAATTCCACATCCCTAACATTCAACAACTCCTTTAATTTCATATTTTATCAAATCATTTCTTGAATCAGCTAGCCTATTCATGCTCATGTATATTTTATTTTCTCAACTTCATCATAATTTCTACTTATAACTACCATCAATTCATCATATATATGTAATTACAACATTGAAAACAAGAAAAACAATAACACTTATCTTTTAGGCAATCACATGTACTCTTAATCTTCTCTACACTTCTTCTTCATGTTGCTGGGGCTATTTCTAGCTTGATTTCTTTCTCTTATTTCATCTTCTAAAATTGATTTATCTTATTGTCTTCTAGAAATTGAGATTCATGGTTGAATTATAAGAGAGAAAAAAAGGAAAAAATAAGAAGAGGAATAAGATACTAGAAAGGGAAAACAAAAGAGAGAGAATGAAAAAGAATCAAAGAAGAGACAGGTGAAGGAAATAAAAAGAAAATGAAAGGATAAGGCTTAAATTAGGATATTTTAGAATAAAAGTATTAGGTTTAGAACTTTCAAATTAATATCTTTAGTTTTTGGAGTATTTAGAAAATGATTTCAGAATCAAAAGGTTAGAAATTAAGAACTTAAAATAAGAACTTAGTTTAAGAACTTATTTTGGATCAAAATAATTTTTAATTCGAGTTCAAGTTTAAGAACTGATATTTTTATATAAATAGATGAACTCAAATTTTATGAGGATTAAGAACTTAGAATTTAGGCTAAAGTTTAAGGGTTTAGGGATCAACTTGTCATGCCTCAAAAGGGGCCTAGTAGGATTAATCTAAAGCTATCATACCACGTGTGCACCTGTAATATGATAACCGTCTTGTAAGTCAGAGTGTACAAAACTCTATTATATTTATTTATATACATTATATAATGTAGATATAAGATCTTTATATAAATTCATTATGGATTCCGATTTTTCCATAATCTGTCGGGATCTCAGAGAGTCGGTATCCCCTACCAAATAATGAAAATTGGATAACAATTAACAAAATTAGAACATCTACTTGTTCATATAAACTATCAAATTTTGTATGTTAAGTTTATCATAACCTACATTTCTAACTTCAATAATGTATGTTGGAGAAGCACTCTTTACACGTTTTTAACCCGATCCCAGCTAATGGTATACTTGCATAAAAACTGTTGGGGGGTGAGCGAACCACCGGCTCAATGAGATAACCTGACCAGACCATATATCAAACAATAAAAAACAAGTTTAATTAACAAGTGTATGCTATGCAACAATCAATCATATGAGCAAGTACAAGTTGGATAACCGGAATCCAAACATGATGTAGATTTACGCCCTCTCATCGGGGTTATAAGGAAGCCATTACGAGCGATGTACTGTGCCCAAGAGAATAAGAGAACCAAGAAAGAATGGGTACCACAAACTCTTTCAATTTGTTTTAAAACATTTCACTCTTATCCTTAAAACAAAGAAATACCATTAAGTCTTAGCCATTTCATGTCGATACCACGAGCAGTGTTCCTTCGATACCACTTAGTTCTCGTGGAATTGAATAAAACAAAGGTGCTATTGAAAGAACTATAAAATGTCATCTAGAAAAACCAGGCGTGTCACCAGAGAACCGAAATGCTAATACGAGTGGGGTCATCATCCTTTTCAAAATGCAATATGTGCATATAATGTAATGTATGTCCACTTTTATTTACGATACCAGTAATTTTTAGTCAAGTTTAAAGTGATCATACAATTCACAGATAATATCAATATACTTCATACAGTAATTATCATACAATAAAATTATCACTTATATTATGATGATTTGGCATTCAATCATACACCAATCATCATGCATTATACCCAATCCCACAAGCATATCAGTTGAATATATATTATTCAGATGCATACTACAAGCACAAACAATGTGATAAAGTCAAAGTTACTCACATGTGGTCCTCGTTAAACTATTGAAATATGCTACCAGAAATTCGAGAATTGATATATTTTTCCTATGAAAATGAAATAACAGATATTTATTATCTAACCAATCTATTTTTTTATTAGTTTCAAAAATAAGATATTTGAAACAACATATTCACCATATTAATTATGGTATAACTTATACTATAATTTATACTAATTCTAATTTAGACGTATTTTAGAAATTACGTACTCCTTTCTTTCTATGGTTTTACCTAGTATATTAATCTAAGCCGAATTGATTAGAACTAATCACCGAATTCAATTACCAAATCAACTTTAATTAGCTTAATCGTCCTAATATGATTTCACTTAGTAAAATTATTCATTTAAGATGTATTAGTTCTATTTATATTATTTACAATTTATTGTCATTTACTAAGACAAAATACCTATTTACATAATGTAATTAAACTTTTATGATCGTCTAATTGTCCTATCTTGATATTTAATTTTATTTCTATTACCTGTATTGGTCATTTTTATGTTTTTATCGTAACGAATATTTACTACTTATTATTTATTTTTATTTTATTCGTCTTGATCTTAGAATATTTTATATTTTATTTTTATCGGATAATTATGGGATTCGTACTTAGTAAATTAATAATTTATTACGATTGTTATTATCATTTTATATCGTTCCTTAGCTTGACCGATTATAACAACAAATGTCTATTTCTAATGATTTATTTTTATCCTGTTTCTCTTGATCATATTGGACACTAAATATTTTTATCGAGTAGCCATAGAATTCATTCTTAATAAACTTATATTTTATTATTATTGTCATTATCACTTTTAGACTGTTCTTTAATTTATAGTAACTAATATTTATTTTCTATCATTTAATCTTATCGTATTCTTCTCATTCTACTTTATGTATTTATTTTGTTATTTTTGGAAATCACATTGTTCATAATTTTAACTTATTAAATTTTCCATTCTTATATATCTATCGTAGATAATTGTTTAGAATATTTATAATTCATTTTTATTTGTGCAATATATTAATATTAGCAATAATATCGTAAGTGATATTTTTCAATAATTTTAAGAGTTGCTAAATTACATTTATTACATTTTATCATTCCCTTTTTTTTTTGGTATTGTATTTATTTCTTATTTATATATTATTCTTCTTCATTGCATATATATACATATATGTATATTTAAATATATAATATATATATACTGATTCGGATGAACAGGCTTGATTTGGGAAATTTTGCATGTACGCGGGCAACAAACGTTGTAGGTGTTGATTCATAGATGCCGGCATTTGTGTAAATTTTTACATGATTCAAACGCCCGCATACGCTAGCTCAAGGCCGCTAGTGTTTAACAAACACCGTCGATGTTGTGGCGTACACTGCCGACTTTGAATTCCAGATGTCGACATTTGTATAAAAATTTCGTGTTTTAAAATTTGTGTAGTCTTTGTTCCAGACTACGTCACTTTTACACCGCTGGCCTATCCCTGTAAGCCATCGGCATTGGGGGTATAAGCTACCGACGTAGGGACGACGTTAGCACTGTTCACAGTCTTCCTCGTTTTTCCTCTTTTTCGAACTTACTTTTCTTAATCCATTTATATATTATACTTATGTTTAAACTCCTTCTAAGTGGTTTTCTATATTTTACATGTGTCATATGTGATATATCAATATATATAACGTCCTATAATCATAATGATTTTCTAGCTTCTACCTATCATAATACACATATGGAGTCTTACGATGAGATATTATCTTATTTGAGTTGGTGTAGTGTTGCTAAATCCTTTCTCAAAACTTGAAACGAATCTTAGCTTGATGGTTTCCTTAGCTTTGTTTTAATGGCTATTTTTGTGTTGTTGTTTTCAGCACGTTTTGTGTGGTGTTATTGGCTACCAAAGGGGATTTATTTGCTTTGTTGTTTTGTTCATGATGAAGTTATATTTATAGAAGGAAGGAAGGCAGCAACTCAACCATTTCCTCTGGAATTTCTCTTGTATGCATGATTCTTATTTGCATTTATTGAAGATAAATTTGATTGGCTTTGGATGTTGGAATGTTTGACTTCATTGTGTATTATTGGAACAAGTTGCATGAAGTTTTCGGTTGGGGAAAATCTATGAAATCTCAATTGTAATTCCATGCCCAATTGCACCGAAAAAGAAGGGAAAATAATATAATATTATTTAATTTATTAATAATCTTAATTTTATGGTAGTTTATTAAGTTAAACGGGTATAAATATGACAATTATTCAAAAGTTTTATACCCAAAAATTTATTTAAAACTTTTAGTTAAGACATATGTTTGTGTATATTTTGTTTACGTACAGGGTGGATTCAAAATGAAAGGAAGGAGAAACGTGAAGAGAAAATAAAAAAAAATGTAAGGGAGATAGGATAAATAGAAATACAAAACCAAAGAGAAGATGATGAATTTATAACCAACAATTGTGTAAGGAGTGGGAAAAAATATGAACTTATGAAAAAAATCAATTTTGTAGGTCAAAGTGACACGTATGATAAATACTTATTCGATAATATTTTTAGATAAAAATTTCCATATCATCGTTATTAAATATTCTAACACTATGGTATATATAGAATTTCTATTAAAGATATGTGTATGTGTGTTAATTTTTGCACTTTTGTTTGACCTTTTTATATACAAAGATGAGTTTCTAAAGGAGGAAAAGTGAAAACGGGAAAGAAAATAAAAAAAAAATGTAAGGAAGATGGATAAATGGAAATACAAAAAAAAAGAAGAAGATGATAAACTTACAACTAACAACTACATAAGGAGTGGGAAAAAATATGAATTGGTGCAAAAAGTTAATTTTGCGGGTCTAAATGGCACGTACAATAAATATTGATTCGATAATATTTTTTGATAAAAATTTACATATTGATGATGTTAAATATTTTGAATATTATGGTATACATAGAATCTTTAGTTTAAGACTTTTACTTTTTAGTTTTTATACCTGCCATCATAAATTATATTTTATATGTTTAAAAGTTTTGTTTGGTGGTATTTTGATTAATTAATAATTATATTGCCCTTGATTCGACTTTATTATAAATTTATAAGGTTTGAAATTACATATGAATTTATTTCTATTTATATATTTATTCTAGAGTTTTTAACTAGATTAGAAATTTAATATTTATTTTATATTTGTTACTTGGTTCTTTTTACTAATTATAAGTTACAAGATAGTTTCTATAGACTCAAAATTATTTAACTTAAAGGTATTAATATGTTTCGAATATTAAAACTTAGGTTATTAAATATTTAAATAGTTTTCTTTATTCTTTATTTTGAATATTATGAATTTTTAAAGTATTAGTGATAAAGATTCTTTATTCTAATTTTTTTATACTTAAAAATTTAAATCCCAAAAAACTTGGAGTGAATTCTGATATTTTTATTAAGTTCTTTTATGATTCTACATTTTATTTATAATATTTATTATAATCGGATTATATAAAATTAAGGGGATTACACAACTAAACATTTAAACAACATGTTTAGGGCTTAAGAATTCAAAATCTCAAATTTCAACTTAATTAATTACTAATCTAATTATGTCAATTTGTGTAATTATGTTCTATAATTCATTTGATTTATTTTAATCTATCTAAGCTCAATTTTTAACTTAGGTAATGGTTTGGAGTATTTCAATTATTAAAGCGGGATTAAAAGATATCTTGAGAAAGGGATTGGGAGCATCGTTTTTACAGCTTGTGCTAATACTGCTACTTTTTTTATTCCATTTTTTGTCATCTATTATTATTATTATTATTATTATTATTATTATTATTATTCCATTGAGTTTAGAGATTTAGATCATGATTGTATCCATGTCAAAAAGAATATATTTGTAATTTATATTTTATTTATTGAAGAATAAAAATATCTATACTCTTAAGATTTTTATAAACTTTATCTTTGGTTTTTTTTATAACTTAATTTATTTTTTTAGTAAATTGGTGTGTGATATGAAAAAAAAAAAGGAAACTGTCAAATTTGGTACCAACTTTGCACCAAAATTTAATTTGATACTTACACTTTAAAGTAGTTAATTTAATATCTAGTCAAACTTTTCATAACTATTTGTACTACCTCACTAATACTTTTTCCTCTCTTTTTTGATGTAAAAGAAGCGGTCTATCAATGATAGATGATGTTTTGAGAAATAGTAAAAAATTAATGATATGCTACCTCTTCTAAGTTATCAAATAGAGTAAATAATGTTAAAAGGTTATATAAATAGTCATATAAAGTTGGTTTGGGTATTAAGTTGATTGATTCAAAGTTTAGGTATCCAATTAATTTTTTGCATAGAGTTTAGGTATCAAATTTTACACATTGTATAAAGAAAGGGTTAATTTTGACTTAACAAACCACCTTCGTTCTCATAGGAACTAGATTAAACTAATAAAGTCAATGGGGCCTTTTTTATTCACCATCAAGAAGATTTGAAGGAATAACTTGAACTAGTTTCATGGTTGGATTCAACTGAAAGAACCTATCGGGTCAACATGAATCTAACTATATTGATATATTATTGCTTTTCTTATCTCAAGATATGTTATGATCCATGTCTTTCCATGCTAATCGAGTGTTGGGCACTTTATAAGTGGGTGTAGATAATTTGATTTGAAGCATGGAACGATATATCTTAAATCAATATTTCAAGTTGAAATTTAAACCAAACAGTTAAAAAGAATCAATTTCTAGGTGCAATTCGGTTCAATTTTGTATATAAATCGATTTTCATCCAAATCCTACTTTATGGTTTGATTTTTCGACCATAAGTTGAAATAAAACCATGCACCATAATTCTAACCAAATCATGAACTAAATATAAGCAATAAAAGATTCGTTTTTTTCATAACATCCAACTTATATTAATCCATAGTCTAGTCCAACAATGACTAATAAATTGTTTTCTACCAAGTTAACAAAATAAAATTTAATTAGTATTTACCAATGCTACCTTTACATTATAAGTTACTATCACTAATCTTTAACAATTTATGGAAGACTTAAGATCACTCATCATCCACTTTATGGAGGGCCATAATGGGGGGCCCTAGTTCCAATTCTACCATAGTATTTCCCATGTTAATGCAACAAACATTAATTAACTATAACAAGCAATATAGAAGCACTCATGACTTTGGGCAACATAATGGGGGGCCCTGGTTCTAATTCTACCAAAGTAGTATTTGGTGTTGATGAGAATGATCAACCTTTCATCAAAAAATAAAAATAAAAAGTAGCATCGTCTAAGGTTCACAACCGTTATTCATACAGCATCGCCATAGTCTATCTATACCATATAATTCAATGAGTTACATTCCTTCGAACTACTCTCGGTACAACTTCTCTCTATTATGCTAACTGTTATGCTTGATACAATTTCCCTCATCAACTACCTGCTTAGCCACAACAAAGTGGCTTAAGCGGCTTAACTACCATGTCAAGATCCGATACCTCAATAGATGCATCGCTTCTCAACTCGAGACGACCAAACTGCAAGCAACACATTTTATTAGCCGACTTTATATCTTAGTTAAGTTATTAACAATTCCTATCATAGCAAGCAACAAACATGTCAATGCGTATCCATAATAGCAGATTCCTCACGATAAAAGTCTTAAATATAATTGTGAGTACTATCCTGTTAGTGTTGCTTGTCCAGCTTCCTTGAATTTCTCCAATCCAAAAACAGATCGATCTGACTTAACCTTTAGATATAATCTTTTCCTCTACCCAAAGCTGTACGAAACACCAACCTTTCCAGAAAAGTTTGCCAATCCTCTTTATAGGTTTGAAAAATGTTAAGCTTATTTCTAAGAAATCTTCTTAGGATTGCTCTATTAGTTATAGGTTTTTTTGGAATTATGGAGCAAAGAAGGTTTGGAAATCTAAAAGATATGTAGATTCTCATATAAGATTTTGAAAAAAATATGGAGCAGATTAAGATATATATATCTATCTATCTATATTTGTAGGGATTTATTACAATTTCTTATAAAGCTGTTCATATTATCCTTGTCCCATTGATTATGGATATTTGTTTAGATAATTTATCTTAATAAATTGGGGTTAGAGGGTGCATACATATATATCATTATTATTGTCATTCACTATATATATTAATAAAAATTTTATTACATAAATTGAATGGTAAGTGAATTTTTAGCATTTTTTATTCAAATTTATATCATCTTACTTAATATAAAATAACTATTAGGATATTTCAATTTGCATAATATATATCCAATAGATCAGCACTGTTCAATCATTTACAATAACAATAAAATTAGTATTTTTACAACTAAGAGAATCAAATTGAGATTTACATTCTTACCTCAGGTTGAATTTGAAATCTTAGTACTTTAAGACCATAGGCTTATCATCAAGATCATAATAACTTAATAATCTTCTTGGGAATTCTCCTTAGGCATATCATTTGTCTCTTCTTTTCTCTCACATTCTTTAGTTTTTAGTATTTTTATAGGGCTCATTATTATTATGGTGTAACTACCCATTTAAAGTATGATAAATTGCAATTATAATAATATAAAACCCTTAATAATAACATATTCAAATTATTAAATGTCTTTGACTTTAAAATAGATTTGTAGGGCATTTTAGATTCCTTCCTTATTAGTGTTCTTTGATGCTCTCTAAGATTGCGTTTGGTCACAAGAGCTGGACAGGACAATAAGAACTAGATAGCACGTTTGGTGTGTATGGAATCGCATAAGGATTTTGTGTTGTCCCCTGTTTGGTATACAAAAGTGTAGGACAAGGCATTATATTTTGACCATTATACCCTTACATTGTTATATATTTTATTTAACTAATTTATTGTATTATTTAATAAATACACTTTTAAAAAGATTAATTTATATATACAATTAAATTAATCACATATTATATTAAATAAAAAAAGCCATAATTAAATTATGTTTTTTTTCTTGCAAAAATTCAACACCTAATTAAAATATTAAATATTCACATAATAAAATAATTAGCTTAATATTTAATAATGAATATAAATATAATTAAATTAATACTATCAATATTAAGCTAATTAATTACATAACAATTTAATTATATCTAGATCAATTTTAATTACTACATTAGTAGTAAATATTACTATTGAACAATATTAATTAATTATCAAATTAATAGCAAATCATCAAAAATAATTTACCTTTATTTTAATTACACCTAAATCAACTTATTTGCAATGTTAAACAATTTGCCATTGTAAGGGAAGAAATTTTGTAACTCGTGAAATTTTATAATAGCAAAAAAAGTACAAATAATTGAAAAAGCAACTTTCTAGTTTCTACAACGCCCTTCATTCATTTTACATTTCTTATACTATATTATTTCTCATTTGGATCTATTCCGCACTAGCCTCCATCATTCCAACTGTATTAATACAATCTTCCCAAATAGGAATTTCAACACCTTCTATTGGAGCATACTCTAATGAATCTAGTGCCATATACATTTGAATGAAATTGTGCAGTAAAGTACATGCTAATATCATTTGACATTGTATTTTAATGGGGTAAAAAGATGGACTTCTTAGAATACCAAAATTGTAAAACATCTCTCTATAACATTTATGGCCTTTGCGTGCCTGTAATTAAATAATTCCTTATGATATTTTAGCCTTCTAACAAACTCCATTATTCGAATCACAGCAAAACAAAGCAAAGCAAGTCACATGGTCAAGGTGGACACCAACATTTATTCATTGTCTTTATCACATTTCACAAGTGAAAGTCTAAATTATTATATGATGTCAATGTCTTCAAAACATAAATAGAACACTCACCACCATAATCCGTGATTTAGAATCTATGTTTCTGCACAAAACAAGAGAATATTTAGTGTCTTAAAATATACCATATGCACTTGATATAGACACACTAAAAAAATTTTAAATAAGCTAATATAAGAAAAACAAAAACCTATGTTTAAAAGACAAACCAAATTACAGCCATTACAAATTGTAAGATTCATAAATATATTATTTGAACAAAGATGGTATCATTGGTTTAAGAATAGTATAAAACATATTGACCTCCAATCTTTCCAGCTTCTAACACTTGAGCAGCTGAACTTGTTTCTTCACAAAGTTATTACATTTGCTTGACTTGGTGTACCTGTAAACCCCAAGAATTTTCACACAAATAGAAATGAATAAAAATATAAATATAGAAGATAGAAATTTAATTTAGGACTCAACAAATACCTTAGAATAAAATCACAAGTGGTTATGAACATATATATATATATATATATATCTTCAAATCTTAAAATAAAGTTCTATAAATAATAACAAATATCAAAGTTAAGATCTCAAAAGCAGTATCAAAAATTCAAAGTATAGAAATAATATAAATAAGATTTCAATAGTATTAGAAAGCCAATAATCAATAAAGCTTATAGTTAGAAAACGGTAATTTAAGGATGAACAGTTAAGGTTATAAATACACAATAAGAATAAAGACAGATCCATAGCCGATAATCTAGATTCCAAATAAATATTTAGATCACATCATTATTCTAATTAGCAAACTATAAAGCTATTAGAGATTGAAATGAAAATTAGCCTATCAAGCTTAGAAAACCCTAGTCAGATGAGGTAAAACCCTAAAAATAATTAATTGCGTAAACTTTAAACCCAAACTTGAACCCGATAATAACCTAGAAATTTTATGGAAGCTTTATATAAATTTTTGGAGACAGAACTTTTTCATGACTATCGTATTTGTACCCGTTTAACTTAATAAACTATCATAAAACTAAGATAATTAATTAAATAAATAATATTATAATAATTTTTGCACAAATTTGGTGCATATTAGGTAATGATGCAGTTGAAATCTCCTCAATTTTCGCCAGCTAAAAACACATAACAATTTGGTTAAGTAAAGCTAATAAAAGTCAAGGAAAAATATGTATAAACCAATGAAGATGATCTAAATCAGCAAGGGCAATAAATGCATGAGGAAACATGTAAGTTAAAGCTAGAAAAATCGGTGGAGAACACCTCTGATGTTGGCCAAAAAACCCAAGTTGCTATCTCTCTTCCTCCTTATATATATGATACACTTAATGAGCAAACGAACAAAATAATCAAACACTTTAAAACAACCAAAGTTCTCCTTTTTCTTTCACCAAAAACCAACAGCAACAGCACACACAAATCACACACAAACAACAATCGCATAAGCTTTAAGACACAACCACAAGCTTAAGAGATCATTAAAGGAAGGTAAGCAAATTCGTTTTTAAGTTAGTTATATGTTAAATAAAAGCTTAAACATTGTTATTGTTAACTCTAGGTTCGAATCTAGCTCTGAGAGGTAGTGTAACACCTTCAAATATATTCATACAAGGTAAAATCCAACCCTAACACTCTTTATACATAGTATGTTATATGTTGAAGCTAGAAATTAGGTTTTATGATGATTAAAAGAAGTAATATGTACTGATATATCACGTACAATGCAAGTAAAGTGTAGAAAAACACTTAGGAGTAGTTTAAATGTAGTATAATACACATATATTAAGAGAAAATTAAGCTTCAAAACAAAGAAAATCGGAGAAGATGATGAACATTGTCAACACCGACATTACATCGATAATGTATGTGCTCAACACCAGCGACGTAAAAGGATAGGCCTGCGATGTTGCGACGGCGTGCACTAGAACATAAGCTATGTAAAATTCTTTTTCACGTAAAATAAACGAACACCAGCAATTTAAAACTCTACGCTAGCAGTGTTGATGCTGGCGTACGCACAAAATACTCTTAGAACGAAATCTGTTTCATCAAGAATAAACATATACATGCATATATGTATATTATATATATATATATATATATAAAGAAGAAGAAGAATAAGAAGAAGAAGAAGGACCATAAAAATTAATATAATAAATAAATATAAATATTAATATATATAATACTTGACTAGGAAATAAATTTTAGAAACCATTGCAAATAACATACTTGTGTATAATAAAAAATTATGATTGTTGTAGTATATAAATATAAATAGATACAAGAATGGAAAAATAGATAAGCTACAAGTAAAGATTATGTAATACACATAAAATAACAGATAATGACATGAAAAAAAAAATCAAGAGAAACACGACAAAACTAAATGATAAAAAATAAATATTAGTTTTCATAGTAGGTCAACTAAGGAACAATATAAAAAATAATAATAAAAGTAATGATAAAATATTTATCTACTGAATACAAATTCTACAACTACCCAATAAAAATATAAATATCAAACAAGATCAAGAAAAGCAAAATGAAAATAAAACATTAAATAATAATTGTTACCATAAGACCATTAAAAAACCAATATAGGTAATAGAAATACTAAAATAGGATACTTAGACACTCGTAAGAGTTAGATATATAATTTATGTCTTATTGATGAATATTTTATTCATCTCAATAGATGACCTTGATACCCTTGAGGACTTCCTTATGGATTATTATAATTAGTCAATATGGACAGGTGAGCAATTCAGATGTATTATACTATTTGTGCTTGTAGTTAATGGTACTTGTAATGCAAAGATAATAGTACAAATGTTGTGAAAAGCATGATGAGAGTGATTTATGACTTGAGTTGATTGATTGTGATGCCAATATGAGATAGTGAAAGTGATAATACAATTGTGTGATAATTTGGAAAATAATGTTGATTAAAGTGTGTAATGTATGATCTCCAGATACCTGAATAAGAATTATCGGCTTATTAAATAATATGGTTATGCATTGTACGTATTTTGGTTATTTATTAATGCTTGGTTTTTCTAAAGTGTTAGTTCTTCCAAGATTTTCTTTGTTTAGTTTGGTTCTACGTAAATCAAGTGGCACCGACGAATGCTGCCCGTAGTACCGCTTTGAAATGACTAATACTTAGAGAGTTTCTAAAAAATGTTACAGAAGAAGGTCAGTTCAAATACCTTTAAATTAAAGTGATAATCTTAAGACGAGAAATCATTGATTTTTCTGTATACTTAGTCTCTCCTGGACATGTAGGTCATAAAAGTAATTGTTCTTCAATCCTAAAAAGAAGGCGTAATTCTTTTTCCTATTTGGATTCTAGATGATCCAAGTTTGTATTTGAACATATGTTTGATTGTTTCATTTCATATGATTTGTTAATAAACTTGCTCGATGTGTAATATGTCTGGTTATTCAATGAGCCCGTGGTTTCCTTTACACTTGTAAAGACCTTTTAGGTTAACTTTACGATCATGGCTAGTTACTTCTGGGAGCATGACTCCGGTAAGAAATCTAAAAGCTAGATGAATATTGGATCTTCAGGTTATGTATCTATTTTTATTTTCAGTCATAAGATAGTTAGTATTTATATTATCAGTCATGTATTTGGAGACTTTTAGAATGGAACCATGGTTTGTAATATCTTTATAATATGTACTACTTGTGAAACAGATATTTATTAATTTATGTCTTATACGTGTTTATTGTTTCTTATTGATGCAATTAAAAGATCATGTTATTTGAAAATATGTCATTCTCTGTAGGTTGACTAGTGATAGTATACAAGTGTGGCTTGTATATTACTACTAAGGTACCCTCAGGTCGTGACAGTACCCTCTTGATTTCCATATTAAGGAATGTGATGAAACTTTGAGCATGAAAGAGACTATGGTAAGATTACAAACACTTTCAGTTTTTTTTTTTTTTTAAATAAGAAAAAGTTGATTAGTCTAGTAAATTTACATACAGATAGTTAATGCGAGTCCAGAAACAACATTAGTGCTTAGAGCAATTAAATTACGATGGTCCACAGATTCCATAACTTCCCAAGAAAAATTTGCCTTACATTAAATATATAGATGATAGATAGATCTTAATTATTCTAAGCTACAATTACTGTAAGTAGGGAAAATCATAGTCATAACGACTAATGAATTATTCCCAGAACAAATTCCCATGCATGCAATATATATTAATTAAGACTATCTATTTCATTGCTATAACAATTTGTAAATTTCACTAGGGAAAAACACAACACTTGGGGCTCAATGCCTCTTTATTTCATATTCAACATATAAAATTCAACAAATTATGAAAAGAGAAACATTTAACAGCACTATCAAAACCATTATTAGGTAGAGAAAATGTGTAGCCGGTTTCTACTTTCTATCATTAATTGCCATTAAAATTTTAAAATTCACAACCATATCTTTTGGTGAAAAGCTAACAACAAGAGAACTCGCCTTTGCAAAACCAATAATTCAGGATCTAAGACATGATTAACATGCACAATCTTTAACCATTTCTTGGTTCGAAAATCGAAAAGGCTTTTCATTATAACAGCTTTCGACTTTCTTGCATCCTTAATCTAGCCAAAATAACAATACAAGAACTAAAACATATACAACCCTACAATATACTTGTTGTTTGTTGTTAATTAAATAGTGCAGAGGAAAGAATGACAAGCTCTCCATCCAAGCATTTCCAGCTGTTGATGTTGCTGATGGATTGAATCCTGGGTGGACTACAGTGTTCATGTTGATCTTATTTCATCTGGGGTCTAAGTTCATAAAACATCATGCATTTGGAGTGCAGGTCTGGGTTTCCATTTGTGATAGAAAGACATTGTTTTCCCAAAATACTATGTTTATGCCTCTAACTCTAATCATGCCTTTTTCGCTCCATATATGCAATGCACTCTTGTTGCAAACAGCATTGCAAGACCAATGGATTATCCCTAAACAACAAAACAAGGAAGGGACTTTGGAATCTTTGGAGGCATGGCTTGATTTCTCCCCAAACAAAAAACAAAGCAGTATCTGCAACTATACAAACACTAATCATATAAAAAAGATTAAATCATCTAGCTTTTCTTATACCCGTTAAACTCATGCAATCCTAAACTAGGAAACTTCGATTATCCCAAAAGATAAACAAGATAATTAAATGAAGAATGAAGCTTCCTTTGTCCTATTTCAAGATTACAGTTTTTCGAAACTTAATAACTAAGTTAAAACAAGACCGTGGACAAGTATATTGAAGATAAATAAGATAATTAACTTACTTCTTGCACTTATTGGAGGAGTTTTTCTTGCAAAACCAAACAAAAGTAAATTTGATTACAATCCATTTCCATGGAGGAAGAGAGAGAGAGAGAGTTATGAAGCTGGTGTTGACGTAGAATGACTCATTGAGTTCAGGTTAAGGTTTAAGATTAGGCATTGAAGTGGGTTAGGGTTCGGGTTAGGGTTTGGGTTCGGGTTCAATTTTGAAATCCGCTAATTTGAGCAGGGGCAGAACTAAGCTTCTAAAAGAAAGGGCTTAATTATCTAGTGCTGTGATGTCTTGTTCCACTATCCACATGGGATAATTTTCTAAAAGTTGTCCAATCTTAAAGGATCCCTTGTCCAGTCCTAAGTTAAAAAAAAAAAAAAAAAAAACCAAACAAGGGATTATGGATTTTTCCTAGTCCTATCCTACAAAATAATGAGAACCAAACACTCCCTAACTCCATTACTTTTCACGTGTGTATTTGAATCTTTTGGGATTACCTATCTCTCCTCTTTCTTTAACTTTTGTTCTTTTAGTCACTCCTCTTAAGTCATGTGTGGTGTAACTTGAAAGGTATATATGGCCACTTCATTTGAACTTGTTCACTTACAATTGCAAATACATCTTATTTGTTGGATACAAATAGATACCTTAGACTTCTAAACCATGACTTTCTCAATGTGTAACTATTAACATATGTAAATAATCTTCAATTTGTTGCTATAATCCAAATTATCCTTAAAATAACATATAATGACGATTTTAGGGTTTAATTAGTGATTTGCAACACATTTGTATATTTTCAAATTTTACGAAGATCTAAAACTATATTTAAAGAGTGTAAGAGAATTATTTATACTTGATCAATAGTTTATGGATATTTTTTGTAGTTCTCTCTTTTTTTAAATAATTTTGTCTTTATTTATAATAATAATCTTAAGAAGTGTTATAGCAAAGTGCTCATTAACAACTTAAAAAATTCTGCAGTATTATGGTGGCCACAACAGAGCAACCCATAATTTTTTTTAATATTAATTTTTTATAATTAATTTAACTATAAAAATAGTCACAGCACGATTTGTGACGGAGGCCAGAAGTTGCCAACATTTTCTTACCATCAAAGACGACAAGAAAAACCTATACTTCTTTGCCATCAGAGAATTTTCTTATCAGAATATCACAGAACCCTAACCACTTCAGACAGTCTAAACTCAGGTAAGCCTACCTATATCAGGAATTCGTTAAATCAAGTTTCTGCTTCAGTAATTACCTGTGCTCGTTTGTTTCTAGGTACCCAATTTTTGTTGTGTCTCTATAGGTATTCTTCAACGGAAAATTCACTTAAAGCTTTGATCATGTTTCTGTATATATTGATTTTTTTTTTTTTAATGAAAGCTTAGATAATATGGTTCTAGGGGTACACTGTTTGATGAAATGCCCATCAAGTGCAGTTTGTTTATATGGTGGCTTAGTAGATGCTTACTCGTAGGCAATGCTAATAATATTGTTATAATGCTATGTAGAGGTTGCTGTTTGATGTGGTTTATCTGAATTTGAACTTTGTGTTATTGGAGTTTTCTTACATCTTGTTTGGTTTACCGGAGTAAAATTGTTATTGTGGCTTTATCATGTTGAATAGCGTTTGTTGTTTGGTTTGCAAAAATTGAGAAAAATTCTAACCTTGTCTATTACATGCAACGAATGGATGAGGAACACAAATACTCTCTTCAACGTACATTTATGATTCTTTATAGAAGGCCAATTTTTTTTTTTTTCCCTTTCTCTCTCTCTTTTTTAAAAGCACACCAATCATGAAGTGAAATAACAAACATTAGAGGATTTTTTTTCCCTGCATCATTTTAGTAAACCAATCGCATGTTAGTATTTTGGAGTTATGTACCCACTTGCTGTCACTCTATGTCCTGAAATGAATCTATGGGCGATGAATATTTGGTGAAGTGTCTTTTGTATTGCACAGCTCTTTGCTTGGAACATGCTGATTGCAATAGCTATAGAGACCTTTTTTGGTTTTAATTTACCTTTCAACACAATATGTTCGTTCTTTCTGCAAAGTCCATAGCATGATTGTAGAGAGAATTAAATCTATAAATGGCTACTTTGGCTTCTGTTTTTGGGTAATTTCTAAAGTATTCTGGATGACTGAAGATTGGTTTGTGAAAGTTCTAACAAAGTTTTCAAATTTTGGTGAAAAAAAAAAAAAACCTTGTCAGTGGACTGATGTACTATTACAAGTCATTAAGCTAAAAGCCAATATAACATCAATTCTATGGGATTCATATGTACAAGTTTGGTTACATAAAACTACTAAATTACTTATCTTCCCATAGCAAGTTATTATAGAACTGTTGCCAATTGACAAATCTTTTCTCGGAAATCTTGAATAGGAAAAACTAAATGAAGTTTTTGTATGAAATAACTCTTTCAAAGACCGTTTAAGTTGAAGGAGATAATTCATGCTCCCATTTATTGGTGGATTCAAATGCTGTCTGTGGTATAATCATGAATTCATGATGTGTTATGAACGCTAAATGTTTTTTTTTTTAAATAGAGAATGAAACTGCACTTGTTCAAAGCCTATATATTTCTTAGTTTCTACCTCAATAAGGTTGCTTTGCTTGTTAGGTTCTTCTTTCAAGCTGTCTTCCACAGTTAAAGAATGAGGCGGCAGAGCCAGTATCTTCACCCTGATGGATACCCTGCTCCACAAATGCAGGCTCAAGTTATGGAGCAAAATTCCAGTCATTTTCAAGGACAACTAGAGGCTTTTACTCCAGAAAGGGATAATGCTTATCTAACTTCCAAAATGGACGCCCGACAAGGATGGGAAAAGGATGGATTTGAACCATCAAATCCGATGGCATCTCACATGTTTTACGAAGGTATCTTCCTTTCTCTCCCCCTAAATACACATTGTAATGGAAACACGCATGAGCATGGCCAAATGGAGTTGGTGGATAAACTTTTGTTTTTGCTTCATTTTTCTCCACTTATTAATGTTTAGAGGAGTTAATTAGATTGTTGGATCAGTCAGTGGGAAGTATATGTGGGTTTGTTTTCTAGTATTGGGACGGCATTAAACCGTTGCTTTTGATATAGTTCCGCAAGGTTGAAATATGAGTACCTTTTTGTACCATGATATATGAGCCTATATTGAATTGGAAGCCATGTATTCCTTATCTTCTTATTCATGTTACATTAAAGGTAGGTTGAGAATTTTGACATGGATGTCCGGGTAAAAGTAATCGTGTCATTGTAAACATATTAATGTTGTAAGTTATCATGTATGATAAAATTTCCTTCTGAAAATTATTTGTCTAGAATATGATAACTTATGTTTTGTTAAACTAGAATATGATAAATTAGCTTCTTGTTTATTGGCTATGATTTTGTGCTCCTTCATTGTAATGCGTTTTATCTCTCTGTAGTATGAGTATTTGAAATGAAATAGGAAATGAGTGAAAAAAGTCAATAGAGATGTCTACTTTTCTATAAAATGATAAACATTTTATTAAATCTACCCCATGGACATGGCTTCAAAAAACATTGGAGGGGGAACAGATACTTCTCCAAAATGTAGCTTCTCTCAAAGGAAGCGACAATCAAATTGACTATGCGACTATGTGCATGAAGAATAGAATAAGCAATAAGATAAGTGGCATGAGGTCATTGCAACCTAGATATACAAGCTTTGGCAGAAAACATCCAGAATCACAAAGTATTCATCGTTTTTAGATTGTTTCTACAGATGGAAATGCCATGGCATGCTACTCTATCTCAAAACTCAATCCAGAGATAGTGGGCTGCTTCTTTGCCCATCAAGAGATGGGATTGGATCCAGTTCTAAGGTAAAAAGTCAAAACCTAGTAGTTGACCACTACTGCGAGACATCTTTTACAATCAGCATCTGAGTATGCAGCAAAGGATGGATCTTTGCACTGCGAGAAATGTAATCCATACTGTATTGTGTCATGAACATAGCAAAGGATTTTTATTTGCTCAAAAACGAGGTGCCTGCTACCCAATTCATAGCATATGATGAATTAGTCAAGTAAAGGTGGAATACTGCCAAATCCCTGACAATCTAATTGTATATACATGGATCTGAAGGGAGGTTTTCTTCATGAAGAAAGATGCGTGCTAAGTGACATGGGTTTTCCTGATAGATTTACAATCTTTTAAAATCTTCCCTTCCATGTTTTAGACAGTCATTCTGTAGCATATTCCCTTTGTGAGAGATGATATCCACAAATCCTACGAAGTAACAATGTTTCCAAGATCTGTGATAGCAGTCATGAAGTGAAGCGGATAGATGAGGGAGTTAAAAAGTGATCCATAATTACTTGTAACAATAATGTTATCCCCATAAATAACTAAGACCATTGTGTCGGTGTGGACTGGAGTGAACTAATGGAGATGCATCTACTCTATTAGAACAAAACCCAAGCTCAGGAAAGAAAGTTGCAAATCACTAAAACCAAGCATAAGGAGATTATTTGAGACCATATATGTTGATATTAAATTATCAACAACCTCATCCAGAACAGTACGAAGAATACGTCCTGGTGCCAATAAAGTCAGTTTCATGATAATGCCATGGAGGACTGTATTGATGCTGGTGTTTCACTTAATCGAGAAAAGATATAACCAAAATCATCACCTTATTGCTGTTCATGGAAGGTGCTGCTGGAGGAGCTTTGACCAGTCAAGAGAATGATTGCTCTATATACCATTTGCACCATCTACTAATATTATAATATGATGGAGGTGGAATAAGATCTTGAGTGCCACTTGGTATCAAGGAATCACTGAGTTCTTGCATGGCTGCAACCCATCTAGGACTTTGAGAAGCTTCTTCACAGGTCAGCTATTTTTCATAGAAAAATCAGAAATAGAAGATACCAGTGAAATAGTCTGAGTTGAAGACAGATCTTGAAGAATCATATGAGTGGACAAAAATCAGGTTCACCACAGGAGAAGTTGAATTAAATGGAGCAGTTCAAGGAAAAGACTACTGCGGTTTTTTATGAACCTTTGTAAAATTGTAAGTATCCATAGGATAAACGTGGCATATGGTTTTAGCATAGTGGGTGAGAGTGCTAAACCAAGTGCTTATGTAGATGCATATGTTCTTTTGTGATAGTGTTGCTATAAATTGTGGCATGTAGAATATCGACTCAGAAATCAGACATGCTGTGGACGTATCTAAAGTATGTTGAGTGTTGCTAACCATTAGAAAAGGAGTTTGTGGATTAGCTTCATTTTCCTTATTTTTCTGTTTTACATCGCAAGATGAATTTAGTGGATCTTCTTGTTGGCTTGTCAGTATTTCTTAGTCTGGTTCCTATTTTCCAGAATTGGAGGAAGTATTGTATGATTAGGTTTCATTACCTAATGAAGTTTATGACCCCCAAGGGGTTGACCTGTGGTTAAGGCCTAAAGACATATCATGACATTTTGCATGAGGTCTTGGGTTCAAATGAGGTTTTAGGCCTAACACGAGCTATTCTTACCTGGTACATGGACCTTGTACATGGTTCGTGTGCCTAGAGTAGCCGGTTCTAATGCAGCCGCGCCCCTCCATGGTCCCCAAAAACAAAAAAAAAAAAGAAAAAGAAGAATAAGAAAGAATATGAAAATAATTGAACTGAGCTTTCAGTATTTTCTCATTGTATAGGAGCTATGTCTCATTCCTAATCATCAAAATATATATCAGTTTAACAAATTTGATGGGTCAAAGAGATGATTAGTTAGTCTTTGGTTCATTTGGTAATAATCAGCTGGCTGGTCGGTCTCATCCAACATTGGCTTTGTGTCAATACTCTGCTTTGTTTAACCAAGACAAATTTAATGGGGTAAGCTTGAGAGAGCAATTGCAAGCTGACAAACTAGTAATTAGAGGTGGAGGGAAGCTAGGATATCTCACTAGTGCTAACCTTGCTTCTGTCTCAACTTATCATTCCTACTCAACATGGGAAGCAGAAATTCAATTATTATGGTGTGGTTCATCAACTAGATGGAGCCTCGGATTGGCTGTACTTCTTACCTATTCTATAAAACTGCAAACAAAGTTTGCAGTGCCATCCAGGAGATGTACTCTGACCTGGAAAATGTTTCCCAATGTTTTTGAGATTAGGTAGAATTTGTAGTGTAATCAAGTACTATGATACCTTGGTAGAGCTATGTCAGGGAATGGATTTGTTTTAAAGTGATGGAGTGGAAATGTCTTGGATATGGGGCAAAATATGATAAAATGTTGGAAAAGGGGTATGGTTTGATTGTTTTCAAGTATTGAACCTCAAATTGGACAAAATTAGACTTACAGTTGAAAGAAAAACTTCTTTTCTCACATTGCACGAAGCATTTCATTGATGTCCAAAGGGAAGAGTCAAGGAAGAAAGCTACAATCCATTCATGAAGTGTTGGGTAATCAGTCCACTCAGCTTTGGAAATGATGATTAACTAGTGTGGGGATAAATATAGATTGACTTTACAAACACATTACTCAGAAGATTGAAGGAAGATGGAAGGTAGAGATTGTTGAAAAAGCTTGTGTGGTGCAATATCTTGAATGCTTGGATAGACAGACACCCGAAATTCCTTTCCAGGATAGTTCTCCATTAAAAGCATTGATGAGTCTTTGACAACCCAACAACAGTTTGCGCCTTGAGCCAGAGTAGTTTGATGCAAAACTCCATTCCCAGACATGCTTCTATCTTCTGGCTGACCTGTCAAAAGAAGCTGCAAACTCGGGATAGACCTCTTTCAGGAATGACTACATTTACCTCCTGCTACCTATGCATGAATGGCAAGGAAGACCGTCATCTTTTCTTTAATTGTCCTTTTTCATCACAAGTATGGTTTGAAGTGTCACAAAATCTTGGAGCAACGTCTGGCCTAATTGCAACTGCATTGGCCTCGTCCCTGCAAGTAAATGCCTGGAAAGTAGCTCTAGCAGGTACTGTGTATGGTATTTGGAGACTCAGGAACTCCTTTTGTTCAGGGAAACCTATATCACAACCAAAGTTCATTAGTCTGATCCTTGCTTACCAAGCTACGTTGCTCAATATTAGATTGAGTAGCTATGAGACCCTTCTCTGTCTGATTGATGGATGTAAATTCTACCTTTGAAATGAAAATTACTTTTTTACCAAAACATCGCTGGTAACTCTCCTGCATGGTAAATTATTCACATATGCTAATTAATATGATGTATTTGCAATCAGACCTGACGTATGCTTAAACACCTCTAATTTCATCAACAACACACACTTTACTTGCCTATCCCTACCGTGAAAATGATGAATCATTAGCAAAACAAAGGTGGGCTTTTCTTTCTCTCTACACCGTCATTGGTGAGAAAATTGAATTTCTAGCCTTTTCTTTAATAAAGGATGATAAGACCTCCATAATAACAGCTAGGGGGACAAACAATTACCTTGTGTCAGCCCTTGTCCACTAGGAAAAAACCAATGACTTCCCCATAGATTTATGATGATACTGCATCTGTTTATTTGTTGAGCAATTTACATTGTGGTCCTATATATACACATAAACACACATATAAGAAGCAGTGGCTGACCACAGCCAATCACAATAGTGCTATTTCATTGAAGACACAGTTTGTCTATTTGAGTTGGAGTAAAAGACGGCCTTTTCATTAGGTTCGTTAGTCTAGTCTCTGCTAATATTATGGCTAGTGTAGAAAAAGAGGGAGAATAAAAAAAATGTATTTCTTTTCTATTACATTGTTTGTACATACATAGAGACATATATACAATGTTCTGGTGACTATTGGTATATCTCACCTACCACTATATTAATTACATAGCTTAGTAAATATAACACTAATGAATACAATATTATCTGCATACAACTCAATACTTCTTCTCAAGCTGGAGCATATAAATCATATGTACAAAGCTTATTACAAATATATCAATACGAGAACCCTTAAGGATTTAGTTAGTATATCATCAAACCGATCATTTAAATTGACATGGCTAGTGAAGATGCAACCATATAAAATCTTTTCATGGATGAAATGACAATCAATCTCTATGTGCCTAGTTTTCTTATGAAGCACAGCTATAAGTGATGCAGCCTAGTTATCACAAATTAGTTCCATCTGTGAAGTTTCACAAAATTTTAGCTCTTGAAGCAATTGTTTCAATCAAATCAATTCACAAGTTGCCAAAACCATGGCACGATATTCTGCTTCTGCACTTGACCTAATGACAACATCTTGCTTCTTACTTTAGGTTTTCTCTAACAATAATACAATACCCAGAAGTAGATCGTTTATCAAATGAAGAATCTGCCTAATCAGTATCAGAATATCCAATTACTTTGGAGTGACCATGATCCTCATATAGTAGACCTCTACTTGGAGCATTTTTCGCATATCTAAGAATCTTGACCACTGCATTCCAATGAATGGTACAAGGAGATTGGAGAAACTGATTGACAACACTAACTGCAAAGGATATATCAGGTCTAGTGATAGTAAGATAATTGAGTCTTCCTACCAAGCGACGATTTCTCCCTAGATCTGTAAAAGGCTCCGCTATCCTGGTAACGACTTCACATTGGGATTCATAAAAGAATCCACAGGCTTGCAATTAAGCATATCGGTTTCTTCTAGTATATTTAAAACATATTTTCTTTGAGAGAAGACTATATCGGAACTGGATTGAGCAACTTCTATGCCAAGGAAGTATCTCAACAAGCCAAGGCCCTTAGTCTGGAAATGTTTGAAAAGATGTGCCTTCAATTGAGTAATATTATCCTGATCATTACTAGTTATGACAATGTTATCTATAAGTAAATACATTGTCCCTTAGGTGTGTGCTTATAGAAAACTGAATGATCACATATACTGCGAATCATACCCAACTCCATTACAACAATGCTAAACTGGCTAAATCAGGCATGTGGAAATTGCTGTAAACTATAAAGTGAACGACGGAATCTAAATATCATATTAGACTCCCCCTAAGCAACAAAGCCAGGCGGTTGCTTCATATAAATTTCCTCCTCGAGTTTACCATGAAGAAACGCATTTTTAATGTCCAATTGGTACAAGGGCTAATGCCGCATAGCTGCAATGGAGATAAACAAATAAATGGAGGACATCTTAGCAACAGGAGAAAATGTGCCACCATAATTTAAACCATATACCTAAGTATAACCCTTGGCAAACAATCGAACCTTAAGCTGATCAACTTTACCATCAGGACCAACCGTAACGACATAAACCCATCGACATCCAACAAGAGATTTGCTAGGAGCTAAGGGAACTAAATTCTAAGTACCATTGGCATGCAAAGCAGTCATCTGTCTATCATTGCCTGTGTCCACCTTGAATTTGAAAAAGCCTCACTCACATTTTTAGAAACAGAAATGGAAGATAAAGATGAGATAACGGTTTTGTAGGATCGAGATAACCGGTGATAGCTAAGGCAGTTATAAAGTGGGTGAGGATTACGGGTGGAACAGTTACCTTTCTTGGGGGATATAGGAAGGTCCTCTTAAGGTAGGTCCACAGTAGGTGGAGATGTTGGAACAGAAGATAGAGTCAATAGGAACTTTTGGAATAGGCGGTGTGTCTGAGAAAGGCAGGTGTTGAGAGCGTCAATGGTAAACTTGTAATGGTGGAGGGGAAGGAATAGACTGAGGGACGACAGAAGTAGACTCAAGAAGGGTTAACTGAGAAGGAATAGGTAAAACCTCTGACAGAAGAGTCTCAGATGAAGAGTGGGAATAAAAAGAGGAAGATTCAATGTAACATCAGGGACAAATAGTAGTGACGAGTAGTGGGTGAATAACATTTGTAACCTTTCTGATGTTTAGAGTAACCAAGGAAAACGCACTTAATAGAATACATTGATAGTTTATCTTGACCAGGGGATATATTGTAAACAAAACATGTGCAACCAAAGACACATAGAGGAAGCCCATACAAGGTTGATCAGGGTATAAGATCGTGTGAGGAATTTTGTGCTGAAGAACTGAAGAAGGCATTCTATTAATGAGATAACAAGCAGTGAGAATTGCATCAGCCTAAAAACGAGTAGGCACATCATGAGGTAAAAGAAGTTTGAGCAGTTTCAATTAGATGTCTATATTTATGCTCGACAACTCCATTTTGTTGAGGTCTACAGACACAAAAGGACTGATGTAAAATGCCATCAGAAGATAGGAACTTAGAAAATTGAGTAGAAAAGTATTCAAGAGCGTTGTCACTATGTAAAATTTGTATAGACGCATTGAATTATTTTTTAATTTCAGCACAAAATGACTTAAAAATTGAAAATGACTTGGAGTGACCTTTCATTAAATATAATCAAGTACAGCGCGAATAGTTATCAATAAAGGTTACAAAATATTGAAAACCCAAAACAGACACAATACGACACGACTAAGCCCCAAATATCATAATGAACTATAGCAAGAGGAGAGACGGCTTGATTATTGACACGTTTAGGAAACGAAGTTATAGACTGTTTTCCAAGTTGACAAGATTCACAATCTAAAGAAGACAATTGAGAGAAATGAGGAACCATCTTTTGAAATTTAGAGAGACTGGGATGACCTAAACTATTGTGGAGAAGAGTTGGAGAGACGGTAGCAGAACATGCCAGATAAAAAGCCGGAGAGTTGGTAAGATAGTAAAGTCCTGTGACTCATATCTTGTGCCAATCGTCTGTCTAGTACTGAGGTCTTGAAAAACAACAGAATGAGGGTCAAATTTAATAGAGCAATTTAAAGCACGAGTGATTTTACTAACAGAGACAAGATTAAACGGACAATGTGGAATATAAATAACATGTTCTAAAGGCACAGATGGTAAGGGTTGTGTACTACCTACAGCTTTAGGTACTGCATGAGAACCATTTGCTACAGTGGCAGGAGGTAATGTTGAAGATTCAAGAAGTGAGAAAACAACTAAGGATTACCAGAAATATGTTCAGAAACACCTGAATCAATCACCCATGGACTTAAAGCAGAAGACTGAGTGAGACATGCAACAGAATTACTAGTGTGAGCAAAAGAAGTAGTAGAAGATGAGGACTGCTGTGAAGCCTGATACTGTAAATAATTCTCAAGATCAGCTCCAATGAGAAGTAAAAATTTAGGATGTTGTGGAGCAGAACAGATATGATTGGTATTTTGAATGATATTAGCTCGTGAGGGATGTCCATGCAACTTATGACATTGTCTTTGGTATGACCCCATCAATGGTAGTAGGTACACCTAAGATGGGCTCCTATAACAATCCCATGATTTGTACCCTATCTTTCTCTATTAGCCATGTGACCTTGGGAAGCCACCTGAGAAACCAGAGTTGAGTTATTCATAGAAGAAAAACCATGTATAGGTGCATTAGGAATTGATGACACACGAAGAAGGTAAGAGAAAACTTTATCCATAGATGGTATAGTAGGACTAGCCAATATCTGATCATGAATTGAAGCAAGATCAAGATTAAGGATAGTAAGGATGCAAACCATTAAAAATTTCTCTTTTTGAGCCAAATCAACCTGGAGAGACTGACCGGGAGGGTGTAAAGAGGTGTACTCAGCCTTAATGGATGCTCACCTACTAAGAAAATTAGTAATTGACGTACTTGTTTGTCTCAAATTAAGCAGATTAAATATCATTGAGTACAAACGCTGAATATCATTTGTGTAAGATCTCTTCGCCTGAGTCCAAACATTATAGTGGGCTGAGTAATAACTGTAAATTGGATGAAGAGATGGATTGATGGACTACCACAAAAGACCTAGCAGCAGGGTATCAGCTCTTATCCATTGGTCCTTATCCTTCCTTGGATCTTTCCTTACATCATCTAGTTTGATGGTTAAATGGTCTTGTAGACCTTAACCATGCATTATAATTCCATAACCTTAGACCAAGACATGTAATTAGAACTCCCTATCAATTTCTTAGTTGCAATGGTAAGAGATGGAGATAATACGCTTGAAAAAGGACTAGTTTTCAAAGAGGAAGAATCACTAGCCATGTTGGATTGAGGATAACCTAGAGAAAGGATTAAAAAGGATGAAAAAAAAAATTGGCAGTAGATGGCGAAGGGGTGGTCGAAAACAGCTCGGAGCTGTGTGTTGAGACGGTCGGATCGAGGGAATGTCAGAGAACCGGCGCTTGACACCAGAAATAGGCTAAAAAAGACATCGGCCAAAAAGAGGGATAATAGGAGTGGACGACGGCCGTGGTGCATAGCGGCACGTAGTGGGGTTTCTAGAGGCAAGCTTCTTGGGTTTTGTTATCGGAGAAGAGAGGAACATGACGATGTAATTGGATTTAAAATCCAACACTAAGAAGAGAAGATCTAGATGCAAACAGCCATGGGATATTAGGGTTTGTGTGTTTAGGGTTTGAAATTAGGGTTTGTGTGTTTAGGGTTTTGTCACTCTATGGCTCTGATACCATGTAGAAAAAGATAAAGAATAAAAAATATGTATTTCTTTTCTATTATATTGTTTATACATAAATATAGATATATATACAATGTTTTCGTAACTATTGGTATACCTCACCTACTACTATATTAATTACATAGCTAGTAAATATAACACTAATGAATATAATATTATCCACATACAACTCAACAGCCAGTATTTTAGTATGTAGTTTTTGAATATGATAAGCAGAGATACCATAAAAAATAGTGACACATATACAGTTTAATGGATTTGTATATATGCTGGTTCTTGATAATTCTATCAATAAGATATATTTATTTAGAAAAGAATATGTTGGTCTTTAAATACTGTCATCTTGTTTTAGAGAACATCGTGTCTTGGCCAGCATTCTCATCTCTCTCTTTTTTTTTTACAATAATATTCTTTTGGTCGATAATTTTCTCGTGGAGTGCCACTTTGAGGTTTTGAATTGCTTATCTTCATTTGACCCTAATAAAGTATACTAATGTAATGTAGGTCGGGGCAGTGATGCATCTCAATCTTTTTACCAGGCAATGAGGCCAGATTCAAGACCAGCTTCAGAGAGGCAAGGCAACATTGACACCAGATCTCAAGCTCATGATAAAGAGAGAGAGAGTGGATTTGACAAACTTCCTCCATCACAGTCATTTGAAGGTCTTGAGCAGAAATTTCTGGAAGACATCACAACGCTCACCAAAGATTTGAATGATGCAGAGGATGCTGAAAATGCCAGGCATAGAGAGGTTAGCTTTTACGTTAACACTTCTTGGCTTCCATGGCTTTGTGCCTTTGTTTAGGATGAAAAATGCCCGCATTTGTTGTGTGTGATAGTTAGCATGAATAGACTTGAATCGAAGGTAAGAGAGACTATTAAAAAGGGCCACAAGGAAAATAAATTGAGATGTTACTAATATTGGATTTGAAGGTTGCTGATGGGATCATTACAACATTTAGCTGACAAAAATGATATTATAAATGGACCGTCTGTATTAAAAATATCTGTACAGATTCTCCATAGGGAGCTCTTTTTGTTGTTTGTGCTGTTTGTTTTGTGCTTTTGGTTAATTGAATTTTTAATGCATTGCTTGATGATCTAATGCCACGTAAGTAATTTACTTGTAGACTTGCTGCATCAGAATGTGAAATTTAGCTTTTGGGATCTGAAAGGTCTTATGTGCCCCCTTTTGCTTTAATCCATTTACTGCAACATAACAATGGTCGTCATGTATTAAACCTCACAATCCCACCTCCTCCATCCACCAAAAAAAAAAAAAAAAAAAAAAAGAAGAAGAAGAAGAATGAAATTAAATTAAAAAATGGTAGTTATGTCTTTTGTGATCTATGTTTTGGTCTCATCTGAGCCAAGCAAAGAAGGAAAGAAAGCGCAATCGAACAGGTCATCTTTTGACAATCTCAGTAGTGACTCAATAAACATTTCCCGCTTCTCCTTGTAAGTTGGGATTGGAAGGTGCTTTCTCTTCTTTAGTCATTGTAAGGTTTCTGGAACTCATTCACCATTCTATATTAAATTACTTGCTGACTTTGTAAACTGAACCTTTCAAAATCTTCTTCATCTTCTTAGAATAAAAAATATACTAATTATAAAGTGTTAATGGATGTTCGTAAATGATATTGTACTTCCACCATATCTGGGAAAGAAATTGTTGTCATCTATTATGCATCATGCATTTTGAACAGTAAAAGTTTTTTGGTATTCATCATCATATGCGTTAATATCCTTAATGTTTTGTCCAACTAGGAAGACATGAAGATTTAATTGTTCTTCTGACAGTGGATTTAAGTTATGGATATGATTAGAGCGGTGTTGTGTGCTATAAACGAGGGACTTCTGGATAAATTAGAAATCTTGGGTGAAACGGCTATCTTTTTGTTTTTGGGTGACATTCCATCTGAGTTAAAACCATAAACTAAAAAGAAAGAACTTTCTATGTTTGGTGCTAGCAACCTATTGTTATTATTATTATTTAAATTTTGTAATTTTGCTCCTGCTAATTTAATTAGTTTACCTTGCTTATTGAATCTCGGCCTGCAGAAAATAAATGCTATCAATGCTCAGTATCAAGAACAGCTATCAGTTCTACGAGATCGGCATGCTACTCGCAGAGATGAATTTCTTCGGAGAGAATCAAATGCTCGTCAGCTTCAATATCAGCAAGCCTTAATCGAACAGTACCCTAATATTGGCATGGGCCCAAGGGATCCTCAAGGTTACGGTGGCATTGCAGGTGCAACTGGTTTTGGAGATGCACCCCGATCTTATGCTGTTGATCGCTATGATTCCTATGGAGAACGAGGCCGTTTCCGTGGTGGTCCTAGAGATCGTTTTGAGCCTAGAGGTTCTTATCTTGGGAGCCGTGCCTATGACACAGGTTCACGCTACTACTAGGCCTTTCTCCCTTTAGGTAAGTCCTAGTAAGCCAGCCCTCACCAATAGGCCAAATTTCCAGTTAAGATTAAACGCATGTTTCCTTGTTATACATTCATCTAGTATCAATCATCACATGAGCGAGGTGATGGTAAAGTTGTAATTGCCATGTTCCATCCTGCAAATTAATTTGGATCATCCTTCATCGGAGTTTCTAATGCGTCCTTGACCCACGTGGACATCTAGGGATGCATATCGAAGTTAGGACTAATGTATGGCCAGAAGAAATGCCAGGAAACTTGGCATGTGTATCCCCTATTGTGTGAGTTATGGGAGTGGACCCGTCACATGCAAATAGTTTTCCGGTCCTGGCTAAAAAGTCACATCCAGTGGATACATTTGGTAATCCATCATCTTTCCCCTTTCTTGGACAGGTTGTTTCTACCAGACAGTAGAACCCTCCTTTCAACCAGTTGCATATACTCTTTGTAGAATGGCATGAGATGTAAAACCTTTTGCACTTTTCTCCTGTTTCTGTAGTATGGTTCTTGTAACACTAACATCTCTTAGATTAACGCCATGATTTCTAGTACATAAAAGTTGACGGACCCTGGTTGCTCTCTTAGGCTGGTTTTCTCAGTTCTTTTGGATAGTTTTTGCGTTTGCGCTAGCTCGTGTGTGAGCAATAGACCAGATTTTTCCTTTTGGTTCCATGTATTTGCATGTGTTGAGTAGCAATGAGAGCGGATAATTTTCATGATTTAATTATGATATGACTTGGCTAATGTCCTTGTAGCTAGACATCACAGGTCGGCTTTGAATTGGGAGCCGGCCCGATTCATCACTGGCTGTTCTTGAATTGGGAAACCGCTCGTGGAAGATGGGTTTGAACCGGTTAAAGATTCGTTGATTCTAGTGGGTTTTGGCGGTTTCACCCCTAAAATCGCTTGACCCGGCGGCTCCTATGGTTGTGGTTCCATATCACAAAAATTAAAAAAAAAAAGAAAGGAAAAAATGAAAGAAAATTAAAATAATAATTATAATTAAAAAATAAATATTTAAACTATTTTCATGTAAAATGTAAACATTTATTTTCCATTTATAATATGTAATGTATTATTATTATTAGTAATACAAATAATAAATATATTTAAAATTATGTTTTATTGAGTTTATATAAACTTTTAATCTAAGTAGATTTTTCTTTCCTAACAAGGTGTGATTTGTTTTTATATTTGTGGAAATTTGTTATATCTTGGATATTTTATAGTCCTATATTACTAACATAGCAACTAAAAGTGCAAGTGATTGTATATAAATAAATGTACAGTTGTAAAATTTCTTTTAACTAATGGGTTATAAACAATTAAGCCTAATGATATTTAAAGTTAAGAGTTATTTAATTATTTTTTTTAATTTTATGGTTCCCGGTTCTAGAGGAATTGGAACTTGAATTGAATTGTGGAAATAAGCAATTTCCAAGAATCAATAACTGGATCGACTCTTATGGATCTGGTTTTGGTTCCACCAATTTCGAAATCGGGAATTAGACAGATGGTACCAGATTATGATGACATCTACTTGTAGCTTTGTGACATTTAGAGATGTAAATGAGCTGGTTATTATAGGCTATTTGATTCGCTCGATCCACTAAAAATCCTATAGGGTTTTGGGCATCATATTAAAACCCTATTGGGTTTCGAATCATATATGTAACCTGATGAGAAAATCAGAACGGATATAAATATATAATAAAATTTCAAAAAATTACTAATAATATGTATACACATAATTGATTACTAATTTCATAATTTCATTTTCATACTAAACAAAATTTGAGAAAAGGAATAAAATATTACTATTTTTAAAATAAATTACGAAAATGACATCGGGAAGAAAATATTTCCGATTTTAGGCAATATGGCCTCGTTTCTTAAAGAGACGAGGTCATAAGTGCCTGACCTCGTCTCTCCAAGAGACGAGGTCAGGCTTCACCTCTACAAATATGACTTTATTACTTAAGAAACCAAAAAATTACATGTAAAACCTGTCAAATACAAATATAAATAGCTATACAAGCCATTAACTATGCTCCACCGTGGCTAAATGACAAAGAAACTATAGTATTCCCAAACCCAATCTAAATACAACACAGTTATAATACCAATCCGCCTAAACACACATTCTCAATCCCAATCATTCAATCACAGAAGTATTGTGATACTTTCTCAGCACAGTACAATCAAAATATGGGAATTTGTAGACTTGTAACACATAATATGAAATAAAATGAAATGTTGATTGATTGTTCTCATAAAATGTACAAGAGAAAAGGAGTACAATCTACATACAAGAATAATACAAAAAAGTAAGAAGCTATATGCAACAATCAAAATAAGAAAATCTATCCTGTACTGCTGCTGCTGCTGTGTGTCCCGCCTCCCTTGTCCTCGGCCTCTACCCTGCCTCACGTACGTCCTGGGTAACGGGGTACGCAGATGAGGATGCTATATAGATTGATCAATCTCTATAACTGTAGCAGCTTCATCTCCAGTAGCAGCACTGTACTGATAGAATGGGACAGGGTTTGGCTTGACCTGTGTGAGGCATTCCCCCATATCATGTGATGGCGATGGTCGCCTATTCTGTGGAGCCAGGAGGGTATGGAACTTGGTGTATGACGGGTCTGGCATGGGAGTGTCCCCCATATCGTAAGATGTGGTGACAGGCCAGCCTCGTTATGAATGAGCTGGGAAGGACCAGGCTAATCAAGTGAAGGTAGATCGGACGGCTCAGGCTCATCTTTGATTTGTATACCTGGTGCACGAGCTCGTCCTCGACCTCGTCCAAGCGCATGCCTCTCTCTAGGAGGATGTCGTCTCTGTACGGTCTGAGACTGTGGGTCACCCTGAGCTGCTGCTGGTGGCACTGGATCATTAAAATTCAACCCCATAAACTCTTCCACTACATGACAGACATCTCGTGCAGTGGATAGAGTAAGCTCTAGGGGCATGTTTGGGACGCTATAAATGAAAGCAGCCTGCGAGTAATAGCAAAAATGTATATCGGTGAATAGCTGTCAAGTTAGTACAAATCCATATAAGGCTTACAGAGATAGTGATCTTACCATGTATTGTATGATAGCTCTTGTGCGATCGATTCAGCGTCGGGCGATTGTATGATACCACTGGAAGTAATCATCAGATGTCCCAGCAGGCAAATCTGGCAGCTCAACTACATAATCACGCTGGGCATCCCACTCAACTATCCACCTGGCGTGCTCGACCTGCCAGTTCCACTCGGAACGTCCTCTCATGTCAATCTTATGGAGGGTCTCATGTCGGCCGGGAGGGGGAGGGGGGGGCGGCGGGCGCTGGGCTGGGATCCTCTGGAAGCCACCAAACTGTCTAAGCATTCTGTCAGGATAGTAATGCTCGACTAAGTAGAAGCAAACTAGTGGGACCTGTGCACGCCAACACATCACTACCCGCTAGGCAGTATGGAGGCAGGGAGGGCAAGATGGAACTATATGGTTCCCACACCACCTGATGAAGTAGGAAAAGTGAACTATTGCATAAATAAACGATCGTACTATAGCAATTTAAGAGTACAATACATTGAAA
Organism: Combretum micranthum; assembly: GCA_024138025.1. Lineage (NCBI taxonomy): Eukaryota > Viridiplantae > Streptophyta > Magnoliopsida > Myrtales > Combretaceae > Combretum > Combretum micranthum. The sequence continues at coordinate 971,770 of JAMXBD010000266.1, read as the reverse complement.
ATCAATTGAAGTATAAGAGGGAACGGATATCATACCTGATGCACCATCTGTCGATCAAAAGAAGCGCGGTACTCAATTAGCAGATGGGTGGATACATGGGTCACGTCAAAAGTTGCACCCCAATGGCTGATGAGTGGGCGGCTCGCGGTAACTGATGTGTGCAGTCGATGTACTGGAGCAATGTGGGGGAAGTGCTCCCACGCCCATATCTGGAGGATAACTAATGGTCCTGCCATGTCCCCCGTGTCGACGTGGGAAGCCAAGTATAGCTGCCTGTATAGCCAAGCCAAACAAGCTGCTCCCCACGCGTGCTGCTTGGCCCTCTCAAAGTCTCGGAGAAGCTGGAGGTACATAAGATGGACGTAATTGGAGGACTTGTTTGCGACAATAAATCCCCGAAGCAGCAACAAAATGTACGCCCTAGCGTGGCGTCTGATCATCGTATCATCAGCAAAATCAGGTAGGTCGGTGAAGTGGCTATCTAACCACGACATCTTCAAGCGATCACCATCCATGTCTATGCCGGGCTCGAGCCGGAGTCCTAGTAGCTCCTGCATAAATCAGGCCAATCCAGCCTAGCCGTGCCCGTAACTGCCAATCCATCTACGGGGAGGCCCGTGAGGACAGCAATATCCTGTAAGGTCACAAACCACTCTCCCGTGGTCATGTGGAATGTATGTGTCTCTAGGCGCCACCTCTCGACCAAAGCTGTAAGGAGATGCCAATCCAACTGAATGAAAGGCATCTGGGCCGCCCTTATGAACCCTGCCTGAGATAGGAATGGCACCAGTCGCTCGTTAACCTCTGTAGGTATGCCAGCTGGTCGCCTGAGCCTCGCCTTTCTGTACCGACAATGCAATACTTCATGCTCCTACAATAAAGTTAACATATTTATTAAAAACCAATATCACATCAACCATCGAATCTGCAATCACTGAAATACATAAATAAACTGACCTGCTCATCCCAGGCTAGAATCGACCTATGTACAGGTTGCTGGGTGAGTAATAAGCTATTGATCGGTCCTGGATCTATCTGTCAAGGAAAAATAAAGAGATGTTGTTCTTGTCGACATATGTTGATTAAAAACAAGTATAGCAAACATACGTTAAATCATGACTCATTAGTGTAGTAATAAAAACATATGAGAATAAAGAATTACCACTACGACTCGACTGCCCCGTAACTACTCTACCCGTCGATCCCACATTTGGACAACTCCTTATGTTATGGCCCTGCTGCCCACAACAATCGCATGAATAACCTCGGGGGCCCTCTTGAATATCCATCTCATTCTGGAATCGTTTCTCCCTAGGCCAATCCCTTTTTCTAATAAGTCCTGGTTTATTGTGCCACTTTGCTAAGTCCAAACTAGTCTAATTTGCCTTATCAACTGTGATCACAGGTCTGCAATGATTTAACGTATATAACTTAGTCAGTGAATATCATTTAGCTAAAAAAAAATTTAACCATGATTACAATACGTACCTGCAGTAATGGAACGCCTCAATGCAAGGACCAAATGCCCAAAAAAGCTTATCTAGGAATATGTGGCTGGCGGTATTTGAATCGTGAGTTTGCCACTCAACCTTTGTTCCTGGATTTGCCTCAGTAATTGCATTAAGTAGATGCGGGAGCTCCATATAAGACGCCTCCCAACTTCCATACACCTGCTCAATGGCCTTTCTCTTTGCCTCACGAATTCTCTTGATATGAACATTATACCCGAACTAATATATTCGTTTGGAGATCCTTCGCCCCCACATTTGGAGAATTGCGGATCTCCAATATTATGGCCCTGGACAAGCTGGTGGAGTCTAACTGAGAGTGATCCTGTCCAGTGATTTCATCCAAGCAAGTGTGAGGTCTTTCATATTTGGTGATGTGAAACCACCCACCATATTTCTTATAACTGCCTCTAAGTCTCCACTTACAACCTCTGTTATGGATATCAGTACATTTCACTGTCCCATGCTCTTGGATCCGAATCCACTACCTTGAAATTATAATGGTGCGTTATGTGCCACATTTTAACTGCCCGTATGAGATGATCTTTGGTCTCAAAACGCATCCCGACTTTGAATTCATCACTAAAGCTCCATTTCTCAGCACTCATTTTCTACTCATCATCATATGCTGCGTAAGCACTACGCTGCGTAAGCACTACCAACTTCAGCATTGAAAAACGGAATTGGCGCTGAGCTTTCTCCTGTATCAACGTCAATAGGGGCAATGAAACGGTCCTAGTTATTTCCCCTTCATTGTACCTTGGACAAAGCATATTGTTGTCGAAAAATTTCAACATTAACATTTTCATCATCATCATAGTTGTCATTGGATTCACTTGCCGATGAGTTTTGCATAGCATCCATATCATCACCACCTACCGATGTAGGTTCACAAAATTCAAAGTTACCTATTTCCACTTGTGCACTGCTTATTGTCTGAACTAGAGTGGAGTTTGAGTCTACCAACCCCTGGCTCCCAATATTTCTATCAATGCCCATTTCCCCTGCAGGTGCCTGTGACAATTCAGTTTCCAATATCTTCACATAAACAGCCATTGAGCCTTCTGTGTATACCAACATCTCTTGTGCCGCATCATCATCGGTCACTGGAATAATATCATAACGTAGCATTCTATCTCCAATAGCTACCCTATGATATAGCTCCACCCGATGTGTATACCTATTGATCTTTAGTCTATTGCAAATAATCTCCACTATCTGCTCATATGTTGAATTTCTACTAATACTGACCATAGCAACCGACCGCTTATCATAACTAAAACCATCATCCCCTTGCACAATATTACCATGAGCGTACAGTATGAACTTCGCCTTATCCCTTTCCTCATAAATCCTACCATCTCATCAAAATTAGCTTCAATGCATCAAATTCACAAAATCACACTTATGAGTTGCATTCCTCGTAATATTTAACATAATTCCTAAAGCTGCAGCTGTACTTTCAAAGTTCAAATTTAATTTTCTAAGTTACTCTGCTTTCTTGCAAATATTAGATTTTTTTCATCGCAAATTTCCATGCCATACCAAAGCGACATACCAAAGCTAAAGTACTGAATACACCCCGTTAACGATAATATAAGTTATTTTTTATTTTTTTTACATTAAAATTCCTAAAATAATTATCCAACAACAACTACTTAGGACAATATTTTTTCTTATGCAAATATTATATATATATATATATATCTAAACAACATACAAGAAGGGAAAAAAAAAAAAACGCCGGCATTGGAATCACGCAACAATAATATTCTAACAACACATACAATCGACATTCAATAGTGTAGCATGAATGATTGAAAAAAAATACGAAAAAACGCGGAAATCCAACCTTAATGTTTGCCGTCTTCGCACAAAATCTTTTGCTTTTGATCCTCCTACCCACGAAATTGCAATATAATCAACTTGAGAGCAATTAAATCAGCCAAATGAGGAACAACTAGGGGTCGATTTGAGGATTGCGGCCGCTGAAATCGAAAAAAAATCGTGCAATTTAATGTTCTGGCGAAAGGGGGAAATGGGGAAGAAGAAGATGGCACGGGGTTTAAATTACAAAGAGACGAGGTCACTCACTAATGACCTTATCTCTTGAAGAGACGAGGTCACATGCGGTGCAACCTCGTCTCTTCGAGAGACGAGGTCTTTCTCAGAATGAGACCTCGTCTCTTGGAGAGATGAGGTCAGACACTTATGATGTCTTTTCAAAAGACGAGGCTATGTTGTCTAAAATCGGGAATATTTTCTTCCCGATGGTATTTTCGTAATTTATTTTAAAATAGTAATATTTTATTCCTTTTCCCACAAAATTTATATATAATATTTAATAATTTCTTATATAGAATATAGTATGTATTATAATTTATGTTTTATTGTTGAAATTATATCATTGCAACAAAAGAAAAAAAATGATAAACTTCCAATTGAGCCTGAATAAGTCGGGATTTGGGTTTGCAAAAATCCGATAGGGGTAAGTTTTGGGAATGATGAGGTGGGTGACCCTATAACCAATGGGGTTGGGTTTATTTTTTATATGACCTGTCTCAAACTCGACTTGGTTGCATCCTTAGTGGTATTTCTCATGATCTCTCATTATACTGTTTGAATTTCCTCTTTCATTGTAATGATAAAAAAAAAAAAAAAAATTATGATATAACTTGGATGAACAACAGTTGAATTAGCGGATGATGCATCTGCAATGTGGGAATGCCTAGATTAAAAGGGTGATTTATTATCTAGTGAATTCACATAAGAGAGTTTATATTTTATAAACAAAATTGCAAGTTACATGCTGGTTTTTGCATGTGTGTCTCTGTATGGTAATCGCATATACTCATTAGAGCTCTTTTTATTATTTTCAAGTTATTAAATTAATACTTTTTGAAGGGACCAAGACATCAAAACCGTTCTGCGCTTACATGCGGGAAAGTATAAATTAATTTGGCTTGGAAAGTCCTTAATTTGAAGCAAACTGAAAATTTGGTTGTTGGCTTGGATAAATTTTCGGACCAAAACTTTATGTGAGAAATAAGGTAATACACACACACACATATTATATATATATTAAACATTGCATCGAATGAATTTAAATTTATATGTATATTGTAACCATAGATTGTTTTATTATATATATTGATTCAAAATTTATATCATATGTTAGTTTTGAAGTGCAAGTTAAGATGCATTTGAAAAATTTTACATGCATGATATTAACTTTATCAATCTCTTATGGAGTCAATGCTTTTTTTTTTTGGAAAAAAAAAATATTTGTGTTATGAGAGCACAAACTCTGTATTTTCTTTTACCTTGTGTTTTAGCATATTTGTAAACATATAACTTATGTTAAATATTTTAACAAATAGGTTATGTAGTTCATTAAAAAGTGTTAATATAATCTAATAATTTTAAAATGGTATGAGTTAGTATCTTACCAGTAAAAAGAAAAAGAATTTTAGATTTTTTTTTCAGCTTTCTGACATTTTAAAATAATATTTAACTTTTTATTTTGTATAATTTTATGTGATAATATTTTTATTAAATTAATTTTCTTAGATCAATAAGATATTAAGATATATCCCTCTAGCTGTTTTTAACAATACTAAAACTTTTGGATTAAAAATAAGTTATTAATTTATCAAAAAAATTAATATTTATAAATGGATCTAAGTGGGGTTTTTTTTTTAATTTGCCATTTTTAATTATAAATTATGATTTAATTTGTCAAAGTAAAGGGAATTAAGGAAAAAAATAACCATTTTTTTAAAAAAAATTACATAAATCTACTAAATGAAAAAATAAATCTAAAAATAGATAAGTGGATCTCGTCTCTTAAAAAGACGAAATCATAAGTGACCATCTTCAACTTCATCTCTTCAAGAAATAAGATCAGTGCAAAATACAAAAATCTCGTTTTTTAAAAAGACGAGATCGATTATTTATGACCTCGTCTCTTCTAAACTTGCTTTTTTTTAGATTTATTTTATTTTAAATATCATTTTTATAATTATTTTTTAAAAAATTAATATTATTTTTCTTTCTCCAAAGTAAATATTGTGATTTAATGCGCTGTAGGTATCGGTTAATACTTAGGTGACACCTATGAGATATGACAACTGACATGCCATTAACCGTACGGAACCGATTGACCTTTTCGCAGTGTATTAAAATCACTGGACAAAATATGTACACACACACATATATATATTTTAATGAAGATTTGGGATAAAAACTGATGAAGTGTCGGCAGTTTGTACGTTGTTTTAATTTTTATTAATTAAATGTTTACATTTTTCTTTTTGGCCATACAATGTTTACATTCAATGTTTACAAATGATTTAGAGCTTATTCCTTGATTTTAGTTTCAATTTAGTATTTTTGTTAACGGAAAAATTAACCGTTGCTATTTTTTTTGTATGTTAGTATTTGTACCTTCGTTTTTATTATATTTTAGTTTTTATATTTTAATTGTGATACATTTCAGTGTTTACTCACTAATTAATTAAAATTTTTAAAAAATAGATTTTTCTAAATTGATATATTATTTAAAAAATAAAAGGGAATTATTTATTTTAGTATTTTTAACCGTAAATAATTTTTAGATGTGATATCCGATTTTAGAAAATTTTATATTATTGGAAGCTTGTAAAATATACTTTTATTCTAAAATAAAATTTTGTACATGTCCTCTTACCTAAACCATTTAAAATTTAAAATGCTTATAAGTTAAAAGCTAGATGCCATTTTGTTTTAAAATGCAAATTTTCTGATTCGTCATTTAGTTAACTCTTTCATTGACATGGATTAAATTGAAACTAAGCTAAAAGAACATACACTGAAGAGGTAAAAATGAAAGTTTAATACTAAATTGACAAAAATTAAAAAACACTTTATCTACTGTTTGTTCCACGAAAATTATTTGGAAAAGTTCTCTTAGGTAAAGTTACTTTTCTCTTAAAAACAAAAAAAAAAAACATTTATAGCGATCTAAAAACGTAAAAACTTATCTTAGATGAATTTAAACATGAATGGCCTGCACAAAGGGCTAACATTTAGTAAGTGATGGCAATTATGCTATTTATTTTTAGTAATTATTTTTACGTGGTAAGATTGGGAGAGAAGAAAATCGACTGGTCTATTTTGTTGGGAGATAAAGATCACTGTTTATACTACTGAGTTATAACAATCTTGATGTTGGATAATTCGTTGAAATGGTTAAAATTTATTTGAATATGATTTTAATATAATTTTTCTTCTAATCCTACATTAGTATGCATCGCTGAGATGTTAGTTTGTTAACCATACAAACATAAATATAATAATTAAAATATTAATAATTTTAGTGATTTGATTATTATTGGGTAAGGTGTAATGTAAATCATTGGATAATAATAGGGCTGGTTCCGTCAAAATTTAATGATATAATCATAGAATTTTCTCATCTTATTAGAAAAATGTTAAGGGTGCTTAAAATATGTAATTATGTATGTGATTTACTTATTGAAATGTAAAAAATACAGTTTTTCTCTTGTACAGCCGATTAAAAATACACGATAATTTAATTAAATTATTATATATGGAACTCTATTAAAAACAAAAAAGAGTACTACTGCTTTTTAATAGCTCCTATCTACTTCAGTCATACTTACTTCTTTCTTTACTTTTGTTTTCTTTAATAATTACATAAAAACGTGTATGAACTCAAAAATTTCATTAGCTTCAAACACATATAACATATATATGTGTGCATGTGTTTTTACATAAATATACTTCCGCGGTAGATGAATATTTGTTATCTTAATACTGTTTTAATCAATTATGATTAAATATTTAATAATTTTAATCAGTAATACTTATATTAAATTAATTAATTTGCTAATGTGTTAAATTATAATTAGTGGAGATACAATTGAACATCTTTATCAATTAGTAGACTTAGACTCTGTTTTGTTCTTCTTCTTCTTCTTCGTCACGGGTATTAGGGAGAGTATATTGAAGGCGGCACGATTGTTTCCTACATGAATCTGATCGAGACAGAGGAATATCTTGAGTATCTTTTTTATTTTCAAAACTCCGGTTATTTATCTCGCAGAATATGCGAAAAACGGAGGAAAACAAAAAAGAAAGAAAATGATGGCGACTTAGGGCATTAGAGTATATAATGTTTTTTAACTATGAATTAAACGAATAATCTTAATTTAATGATATTTTTTTTTATCTTCTTGAATTCCCTTTTCGTTGTAATTATAAAAAAAAAGAAAGGAAAATTGATGAGGAATGATCCCTAAAAATGAAGGCAATCGTTGATTGTTTTTATATTACTTTTAGTCGGAGTTTTTTTTTTTCTCTAATTATTCTTCTTTTTTTTTTTTTCCTTTTCAAACGTCTTAGTTTGAGTTAAAGAATAAAAATTTTGGTTTTCTATCTTACAAACTTAGTTATATGCTAATAATATATTTAATATGCAGGAATAAACTATAATTAAATTGTGATCTTAACATCCATTTCTTTTTCCTTGTTTGAAAGCATTATTAAAAGCTGGAGTCATGATTCCGGCTTCAAGGGGATTTTAATTCCGCTCTATTTACTTCAATTATTATTTTATCCTATAAAGTTAGTATCTTATTTATTATTAAGGTTATTTTTGTCAAATCCTGTTATATATAATCATTCTTTTTCATTCTATTTCGTGCATGTGTCCAAACACAAGAATTGATCCGTAATTTTTTTATTCTATTCTATTCTATTCTTGTATATCAAACTAATATAAGGTTAGCCCGCTTTGATATAAATACTAATCTTTCAACAACATTGATTCAGGTTAAATTCGTCAAATTTTTTTTAATATAATCCTCAAAATTATGATCTAAATGTGGATATGTAATTTTAAAATTCAAATGTTAAAATCAATCCTATAAATATCCATCAATTGAATATATAAAGATATATGAATTTTTAATTCAATACAAAACACTCTAAGTTTAGAGTGTATTAGAGTATACTTTGATAAGTTAAAAGAAGTATTTTGGACCAAAGGTTAAGTTATAAGAATCATTTTAACTTTCGTAGGTTATTTATCACTTCATCAAAATTTAAGAAAGTAATTTATAATATATAAAAAAATCGGGTTTAACACATGTCTAGGTTTCCATGGAAAAATATTACCAATATACAACTCCAATAAAATTAATTACCAATATACCACACCAAAATCTCGTTTGATAAACGAGACAAGTTTTTTATATGCAAATCACGATATACACAAGAGATATAATGTTTTACTACAGTTGCTATATCGCGTATATAAAGGCGATACACTATATCACGTAAAGAAATCACGATATAGCATGTATATCGCAATTACTAAATACGATATATGTATGAAAATAACATGTATATCGCTTTTTTCTTTTGCGATATAGGTATGGCCTAGTAACTTTTGTATATCCTGTTTTTAAGTCGTGATTTAAAAATGATATATTGATAATTATTTTTATATTAATCTTAAATAAATAATTAATTTTTATAAGTATTCTAAACTGAGAATTATTTCTATAAAAGTTCAAGAAGTATATTCGAGTCACGAAGAAGTTTCAGGGATAATTTGCATTATGGTTGGGTTTATAATAGTTTGCATATATTCATAAATTATGGGTTACCCTAGGATTTGAACATGTAACAAGGAATGTGGAATTTCAAGCAGGTCCTAGGTAGGTGGGACTGGGAGTCATAACCTGTATTCTACCCTCCGAGACAAAACCTGCCTTGTTATATTTAGCAGCCATTTGAAATAAACCTATCTGATTATGTTTGAGTCCAACAGAGTTGAAAAAAACATACATTCTCATGGTCAAAATAAACATTTATTTTGCTTATTTAATTGAGTTGAGGATGAGTGTTACAAGTTAGTTTTTAAGTTAAGAAGGTTACATCCCAAGAATATATCATAATTATGTATTTAATGATTCATATTTGTAAAAATAACCAACTTAAATATATCATTTTATGATTTTATTACTCTATAAGATTTTTTTAATTTATTTAAAATGAATGCAAAATCATCTGGATACAAACTTTAAATAGGATTATGAATTTAGTATAATTATAAAAATTTATAATTTTAGTAGTTTTATACAATTTTATTGATTCTAAATATTCATATCAATTGTAAAAATTATGTGTTTGATAACCATCGTGTCCTTGAAAGTTCAAGTGAGGCCAAAAATCCAATGAATATCTTGACAATAAGGTGATGTGATATTTTTTTTTCAAATATTATTATCTTAAAAAATTAATTATCCTTTCGGAGTTTAAAGAAAGTTAATATAATAATAAATGAATAATATAAGCATAAAATGTTTAGTAACTTATTTTCAATGTTTAATCCTTTTAATTAAATTTGTTTATTGAGACAAATATAACATTTTTCATATGAGATAAAAATCTTGTTTGATATGCAAAAATGTTCGAAAATAAAATGAATAATAGAATGATTTATTTTTTATTTGCATACATATAATGAACTGTGTATGTACTATTTATTTAACTCTGGAGTTTTCAAAGTCATTAATGAGTAGAATGAAATTACGATTTTCCTTCTTGAATTTAGAGTTGTATCTAAAACTAGAATTATCATTTTATTGCGGCTCTACAGAGTTTGGCATAACATTGTCTAAATGTGTATACAAAAAAAAAAAAAAAAAAAAAAATATATATATATATATATATATTGATCCAAATTATATACATTAAATAATTACGAGTGTATTAAAAAACTCTTCACATTTCATACAGTAACTGAATTATGTAATTGTTTTTATTTTTTAAAACTAATCTCAAAAAATATAAATATATATACACTTCTCCACACTTATTTTACAGTATTTTCCCTCCGGGAAATCTGAATCATCTTTCTCGGAAAATCTCTGTCTCTCTCTCTGTCTCTCTCAATCTCACACAGCACTATCAAAGAGCCAATTGTCTTCACTATTTCATTTCATTTCTTCAAACCCCATATCTCTCTTCTCTCTCTCTCTCTCATACATTGATTCCTCTAATGGACAATCTCACCGAAATCTCCGATTCGCTTCACCTCGCCGATTCAGTCGCCGGCCAGCGTGTTTACTTTGTTCCTCACCGGTCTCTCTCTGTCTCTCTCTCTCCACAATTACAACCCTAAAATTTTTTACTGATAATAATAACATATCTACTCCTTCGATCAACCTTGAATCAGTTAGGATCTGAACTATCATTTTCTTAACTTTTTTTTTTTAAATTTTTATTAATCAGTGTAGTTAGTCTTGACTTAAATTGTTGCTTCTAGTAGCTTTTATTTTTTTTTGATTCCTGCATTTTAGGGTTTTACGTAGTTTTAGTGTAAAAATTAGCTATAATTTAAGTAATTATACCCTGCATTCATGTTTGTCACCACTTAATAGTTGGTTAGATTTTAAGTCGAATTAGTTGGATTCGGATTCGAATTCGAGATCAGATGCTGTGTAATTGTCAATCTTTGTGGTATCGTGATTGGATGGTCAGTAAAGTATTGTGCTTTGTGGATAGTTTATCGTGGGGATTAGATCCTGTTGTGATTTGAGTTTGAATGGATTGACTTCAGGTGGTGGAAGGATGCACACGATGGAATGGAAGGCGAATCGAATTGGAAGAAAGGGGTTTTTTATACGGCTTCGCCGGCTTCAGCTTATGGAGGCCCCATGAAGATTATCAACAGTATTTTGGGTTCGGATCTTGCGTTTAATTTGAGAAGAGAAGATGAACCCATTCAGAATGGCGAGGCAAATGGTGAAGTTGGTGTATCGGGGCGGGACTTTGCTTTAGTCTCTGGTGATATGTGGGTAGAGGCACTCAAGTGGTGAGTGGGTTTAGAGTTGCTTTTTGCAGGGGTTTCTATTTCTAGAGTAGTATTTGCATTTTGGAAACCATTATTCACCCATTTGCTTATGTGTTTATAAATTGTGGATTAGATGACTTTAGTCTTGCACACCTGGGAACCACTCCTACTCCTACATTGTATGCGTTGCTTTGCTGGTAACTGACTTGATTCCATAGAAACTGAAATAGTTCGTGTAGAATGTTCTGGAAATATGTGAAAAACTGCCTTATAAGCTCTCTTGCATTTTTCTTATTCTATCATTGTATTCCACACCATGAATTATGAATTGATAACTCCAGAATGGCTTTTGTCTATTTCTGTGTCTGCATTTAGAATTGGCGACAAAAAGGTCCTGAGTCTGGTACATGGTACTGCTTTCCTCTCTAATATTAGTTCCCTTTGCTTAAATTTCTTGAGGAATCTCTTAAGTGTTGTTTACTTAAGAGTAGACTCTCTCCTGCACTCAAACATAATATGTGTTGCTTGTATCTATATTTTGCATAGATGCCTCTGGATAATTTCCTTACATCTTTTGGATTGCTTCATTACGAATTGCCCTCAATTGGGCTCTTGTTTAAGTTGCTCTTCTGTGCAGGCACAGTGAATCTAAAGCTGCTCAGAAGGATGGAAGGAACTTCTTGGCTGCTGAAGATATATCAGATGTTTATCCTCTACAGCTCAGGCTTTCTGTTCTAAGGGAAACAAACTCTTTGGCCATAAGAATATGCAAAAAAGTAAGATATATCTCTGAAGATAATCGTTCTTAGGATTTGGATAGGTATTGAACTTGATGATCGCTTTATGAGGGGAACAAAATTTTGTAATGGCACATCAATCTTTTTCGGTGTGCGTCAATGTACATGACCTGGTGCATGGTAATATATATTGTTCATTCCCACCTAACTTTAGTTGACTCGATAGTTTGAATGTAGGGGAAGCTCAATTCTCAAATATAATATTTAGAATATTTTATTGACTCCATTGTCTTTGTTTTTTCTTGGGATAAGTGCATTTGATTTTATAAATTGTTTGACATCATGTTCAGATTGAGCATCACTGTCGAAGCAAGTCAAATGAAGGTTGAATGGTTTGGTGATTTTTCAAATTTATGATAGTGCCCTAATCTCATTCCACAAATTGATAAGTGTCAACTTTTTTATATTTCTAAAAATAATGGTGTTATTACGACATCACCTATTTGAAGTTCGTACATGTGAATGAGCACCATATTTGAGCTGCAGTGACTTGTCTGGTGGAAGATCTTCACTTGCTCATTGACTATCAACAGTTTGTGTCAAGCCTACTGTGCTTGTTGTCAGATAGACTTCAAGACTTGTAAATAAACAAGCACAGTATATGCCTATGTATGGATCTATGAAGTCTAATGCTTGTGTTATGAGACTACCATTACTGCTAAGCCTATGATGTGCCTTGTTATTAGATGTATGCAATGCTGGACTGTGAATTCTGTTCTCACTTTACTAAAGCAAGAACTATTTATTTTAAGCCATAAATTTAAATAAGTAGCTCTTGCTCCGTTTTCAACTTCCAGCCTATGTTAATAGTGGAGTGATATATATGTTGACCTATGCCTCTTTCATCGAAGACTAATTAATCATGCATGGATATGATGGGGTGGTTCATGTGCTTGAAGGTAGCCTATTTTACTATGTCCCTGTTACTTCAGCCCAACGCATAGTTCCTATAAAAGTAAAAAGACATTGTGTATCATACATGTTCAATAGTTGTTCTATCCATGCCCCCAAACCCAAGCACCTAATTTGGTGGCTGCTGCAAGTGCACTTTAGAACAGCTATTGTGCCTTAGAACTGCCACATGAGTTGTTAAGCAGTCTCAGCTCCTGGTTCCTTTCCAAAACTTGTGAAATCCTTCACGTACCATTGACCTATCGCCGGTCACCGTATAAAAGTCTCCAAATCCATGATCTATGGTCTCCTTGCTATTTGAAATAAGAATAGCGAATTTTCTAATTTAGTTAGATACTGATGATGCTGCACTATCTTTTATATTGTTCATCTGTACATTTTTCATCTCTTAGTTTCCATTTTTCCTTTTTATCTTTCAATCCTAGTCTTTCAATTTTCTTACTGTGCTTCCTTTCCATGTAAGGCACTCAATGTAAACAAAGTCTGATTTAAATTTACAGTAGATCAGTTATTGATACTCCACCCATTTCCATGTGATATACAGCTGAAATCCTTCTCAAGCGAAGCATAGATGTGTTATTTTCATCAAGATTAACTGAGGAATGAAGACTAACATTGACAATTTGAGTTCTAATATGAGCTGTCACTATCATACCCTGATCTTTTGAGACAAACTTTGAGATTATAATTTCTAATATTACCTTTTGTTGATGATTTCCACCAGCTCACTCCTTTCAGCTGATGAGAGGATTTAAATTCCAATTTGGTGAATAATTTCTACTTGCTCATTCCTTTCAGCTGATGAGTGGATTTAAAAATTCAATTTTTCCCTTGTCTTGGGGACTGAGGTTGATACCCTCTTTAAGTATTGGCGGGGTGTGTTGATTTGTTTTTAATTATTATTTTTTAAAGTGTAGGTTATCTCACTTCTCAATTTTTTTCATCTAGATGCTGAGGCCTCCAATATTTAATATGTTGGAGCGTCAACCAGGATGTAGTATCTCAGGTGTTGTGAACTTAAAATGAATTCTGAATATGTTAGAGAATCAATGAGTTATGTGTCATCACTTGCAGCTGTAATTTCCACAGGTGTCTCTACTTGTCTAAAAATCTCTCCCACTGATATGAATATTGTGCCTTATGCTCTGCTTCTTTTTCTTAAGTGCATAATACTACCGATGTGTAGTTGGGTCCACATGAACTTGCTTTGATTATTGGGGTTTTAGTCTGTTAGGGTGACATACTTGTAATGTTTCAATTTTCATTTTTTCGTCTCTCCCATTTTTGTGTTAAAACGTGGGTGTTCTTGCACTACTCACACAGTGACTTGTGACTTTAATCATGCTGCCTTTTGATGAATTTTATGTTTTTGCATTTTTATTTTCCTATTCTACTTGCAGGATAATACGTTTGATCTTTTTAAAAGAGCCTGCAAGATCTTCAGCATTGACATTGATCTGGTACTATAGAACCTTAGAACTTGTTCATAATGATATTGCTTTAGGCAGAAGTGGTCAGAAAATAGTGAAGTTTTGTTCTTGCACAGCTACGCATCTGGGATTACTCTGGTCAGACGACACTATTTTTCATGAATGACAATAATAGGTTCCTCAAAAATGGAGCACGGCAGACAGATCAAGATGTGAGTAGTCTTAGTTTTGATCTTCTTAAGTTCTCCTTAAATACAACGCTTGGTCCTCCATTCAGACTTGTAAACAAACTCGTATATGATTCTGGAAGACAAAAACCAGAGTAATGTAAATTAAATAAAGGTACATGCATGTGGTGCTGATTTGGTAATCCAAGAATAAAACAGGACTGTGCTCAGCTTACAAGTTACTATTTATTACTTTCCTTGAATATTTCACTTGGAAAAATTTGCTGTTATTTAGCATTTATAATCCTTTTGACTATATGTTTTGAGTAATGTATTAATTTTTATTTGGGTGATGCTCAATCTTTATGTTTGAATAAGCTTAAATGATGTTTTTTTTAAAAAACTTATTAACTGCACAGAACCTCTTTGTAGGTTCTCATGGAGTTGCAAATTTATGGCTTGTCAGATTCGATGAAGTGCAGAGAAGGGAAAAAAGATGAGAAAGCAATGCTGAATTGTAACGGAACAAATTCCTTTTCAGGCAATCTATTCATGGGTAATGGTAGCACGTGCAATGGCCACCTTGATTCTATTCGTACTGCCTCTTCAGCCTTTTGTCGAAACTCTGGAGAGGCTGGTTCTCTGGGATTAACAGGGTTGCAAAACCTTGGAAATACTTGTTTTATGAACAGTGCACTACAGTGCTTAGCTCACACTCCCAAACTTATCGACTATTTTCATGAAGATTATGTCAGAGAAATAAATCATGGCAATCCACTGGGGATGGATGTACGTCTTCTACATTAGTTAGATGATCTTTATTAGTCAAAAAATGTGATTTGTGCTTCCTCTTTCTGGAAAAAGTATGATTGATATGCAGATTCTTCTCTTCAACTTCAACCATGATTGCTTTTCTTGCTTGATTTCTAATTAACCTTTTTCCATCTTATAGGGTGAAATTGCTTTAGCATTTGGTGATTTGTTAAGGAAATTATGGGCTCCTGCAGCAACTCCAGTGGCACCAAAAACATTCAAATCAAAGCTTGCACGATTTGCTCCTCAATTCAGTGGATATAATCAGCATGATTCTCAGGTAGTGAAGATCTAATTTTGTTGAGAGAAACTTTGAGTCTTCCTTTATATGAAAGTAGGAAAAGGTTTGCAGTGAACACCTGGATTGTGCTTTTAATTAATTGATCTTTTGAATCCTATTACGAAGGAACTCCTTGCTTTTCTGTTGGATGGACTTCATGAAGATCTTAACCGTGTTAAATGCAAGCCTTATGTAGAAGCGAAGGATGCTGAAGGCCGCCCTGATGGCGAAGTAGCTGATGAGTACTGGCGCTATCACTTGGCTCGGAATGATTCTATCATAGTTCATGTCTTCCAAGTGAATACTTTTCTCTGTTTCCTCTTTGCTTTATTCTTCTTCATTTTTCCTCTATTCATCATATCCATAATGCTTTCATGATTTACACTTAATTATCAAATGATTTACAAATTTTTAGTAGTAAGCAGGTTAAATGTATGGTGTGTTGTCACAATTTTTAAAAGTGAGAATTCGAAAGAGAAAATTTTGTATTTTGCATTCATGTTTCTATTGCAAGAAAGACCAATGTATATAGACAATCTGTATCTATTAGGTGACCCCTTCCTAACACACTATTAATTATCTTATCTAAAAGATAAAGGAAAAAACTGCTATTAACAAAAAATGTTACAATTCAACACTTCCCCTCAAGAAGAGAGGCTTGTCTGATGGCCTCTTGGGCTCATTGATCATGAAAAGAGCCTCAAGAAGTTGTAGTCCCTTGTACCAGTCAGTTGATCTCTTAATCATGTCACCCTCAAACCAGAGATGAGGACAAAAGGAACTTTCTGAGGGTTTTATCCAACCTTTATCAAGAATGATGAGACTTCCATGACGATTTTATCATACCTGGCCTTGGACTATTTGGCGGTGGTTTCAGAAGCACATAATGATAAATTATTGGAGAAAATAATCTAAAGGTGATTGTAAGCAACAATTAAGAGTGCAACTGAGACTCCCTAAATAATTCTTACACAGAAAGAGGAGAGCTAAATGACGACAATGAAGAAGAAATCCCAGAAAAAAGCTCTAGTTTCTAAAACCTTGTCATAATTTCTAAATGAGAGAATTCAGATTAAAGAGAATTTTAAAAAGAGAATCTTTTATTTTCCATTCATAGATCTATTACAAGGAACACCAATATATGTAGACAATGTATACCTAGTAGGTTTACTAATAGTTAGTGTACAAACCCCCACTTAACACACTATTATATTTTGGTAAAAAAAAAAAAAAACTATTATATATTCTATTTAAAAGATAAAAGGAAAAAAAATACTGTTTACACAAAATGTTATGACTTTAAGAAGTGTGATTTTGCTCTTTGAATGAAGGGATGATGTTATAAATACTCTTTGAACTTTTCGGAAATATTCAAATGACTAGAATTTTTTGGTGCTTAATGTGGTACTTAATCATAACTCTTTTTGTCACCATTACTATTTGCGTTAAATAACATAACGGCCGTTTGCACAGTCACATCGTTTAACCAATAAGTGTCTGACATGTGGGGAAAAAAAGACATTGAATAATTATTAATATAAAAATTAAACAGTCTCTATCTTCATCTTGTTCTTTCTTTTCTTCTTCACACTGTTGGTTCTAATAATCCCAGTTGAAGAAGCAGAGTGTAGGAAAAACCCAAATGGCAAATTCAAGTTAATATGTTGGGTTTGCTTTGGATTGCTAACATCGTGGATTGGGTTTGAGAGAGAAAGGGGATGGGTTTTTTTTTTTTTTTCTCTCTCTATACCCATCTCACTCTCTCATCTCCTAACCTCCATTGCCTCTCTAAGAAATTCTTTTTTTGTTTTTCATCCAATGTTGGTGGTAGATGTGTTGATTATTGGCATTTATATATGCTTACAGTGCTGGGTTATGGTAGTTGGTTGGCTTGAGATTTCTATTGCGTGGTGACATTGGAGATTGTGGTTTTGGTTTGGTCATGGTGGTCTTAGTGCTTATTGGTATGGTGGTTTTGCTTGGGTTCATGTAATTTTTGATTTGGATGGGGGTTAGCATCTAGGAGTGGTGATGGTTTAGGTTAGGGATGGCGTTAATGGTGGGCGTTTGTTGTTGGGTGGTGGGGTGGGGTGGGGTGGGGTGGGGTGGGGGAGGAGGGGGAGTGTTTGGTAAAAATGAGAGGAAGAAGAAGATGAGAGTACAAGAAGAAATGGTTTTTTTTTTTTTTTTTTTTTTCCCTCTCTATGGTTTTTCTTTCTTTCTTTTTTTTTTTAAATGAGATAATACGCGTTGTACCATGAATGGCTATATAAAAACGGTCGTTATGTTATTTAATGCATATAGGTACGGTAACCTAAAAAGTTACGATTAGGTACCACATTTAACATTTTAAAAGTTCAAGGAGTAAATTGAATATTTTTAAAATGTTCAAATAGTATCCATGATATTATCCGTTGAATGGAATGTCATATATATTTTTTTCATCAATAGGAATAACAGTTACAAAACTTTGGCTATCAACCCCTATATAACAAAGTTAATAGGCTACGTAGAAGACTGAAGATATTGATAAAACACCACATGAAAGAAAGAAAAGGTATATGATCTATATCTCAGCTATAAGATCAAAGTGAACTATCCATAGCAACCAAAAATGGGAGGATAGTCCCAGTGACACCACTACTATGGTCCTTACCCAAAAACATCACTTCTAGAGCATGGGTGCTTGGCCCAGGCTTTTCTCATTTCTTTCTTTCCAGATATTGTAGATAGCTAGATTGGTAGCCTTCTTACATAAATGATAAGTATTTATCCCACAACCATGAGTTGAACAAATCAGCAGTAGAGGGATCACCATAAGGCTATGAACCCTCACTCCTTGACTTCCCTGACTACCAATGAGCTCTTTTAGAAACAAAAGAGCACTTATGGAAGATATGGATGTGATATTCCTCTTCCAAGTTATGAGGAAAATATTCTAATTAGTGACACCTCATTGCACTTATTTATCCAATGCAGTGGCTAGTGAGTCTCTGTTGAGTTGCAATCTATAGAATAAGAGCATATCTAGGCTGGTGTTTCTTGTACCACACTTGTTTCGCCCAAGGAAACAAGCTTAGGACTTGAAATGTCAGCATATTGAAGTATTAAGGGCTTCATTGGTGCACATTGGGAAGGATAAACCTGTGTTTGCAGATTTTTGTTAAGGTATTGTATTGATGGGTAAGAAGCAAACAGTCGTGGCCTGAAGTAGTGTAGAAGCCAAGTTTGCTATATCATGAGGATTTTGTGAAGCTATCTAACTATAGAGGTTTATGAGAGAATTCTATGCCTTTTAGCCCTACTAACCATGTTTACTGTGATAGCAGATTTGCAATTAGCATAGTGAAAACTCAATCAAACATGATAGGATGAAGCATGTTCACTGGACTAAAATTTTATCAAGATAGAGATGGAAAAATGAGAATTGAGTTTAATTTACACCCCTACTCAAATGTGAATGACATTTTGACTAAATTCTTCATTAAAAAAAACATTTGAGTAAAATTTGTGTAAGCTTGGAATGATTTATGTTTGATCCTTAGATTGAGGGGGAGTGTTAATAGATTTAGTGTAAACATTATTTTAACATTTTTTTTAATAATTTTTTTTTAAATTAAGTTTTTTACTATTCCTTGTATTTATTTTTGAGATCTGAAAATTATCTTGTGCATAAGCACTATCTAGTATATCAACAAAGTGATATTTGAGATTCAATTATATCTTCAATATTCATGAAAATGATAGAATTACTTGAAAGATTATCACAATCAATACATTTAGATCGTGTGTTTTTTAATTATTTTAAGGGGAAATTGCAAATAATCTCTTGAACTTTTACTCAAGTGAGGATATACCCCTAAACTTCTAAATATATCAAACATAACCCCTTGAACTTTGATAAATTGGCGACATAAAGGACATTTGGTTAGTTTATATAAAACTTGCTAAAATCAAAGTCTAGGGTTAGCAAAGTATACTATGATAACTTTGATATGTGTTTTGTCACCAAAGTCTTAGGGGGGGTTAATTCTACTTGGAGGTTAGCTGCCAATTTATTAAAATCCAGGGAGTGATTTGAAATATGTGAAAGTTTAGGGGTATATATGCACCTAAGTCAAAGTTTAAGGTGTTATTTGCATTCCTTAATTTAAATATGGTATTGCAATTGTTATGTATGTAACTATTGGAGGATAATGAACTGGTTTGCGGTTGCTTAAATAATAAAAAATTGGAGTATATGGTAGGTTTAGCCGAAGAAATTATATGATTGCTGACCTTCCAAAAAGAAAATACACAACTACAAACTATATAAAATTAATATCTAAAATATCGATGCAAAATTGCATTTAGTAGACGCAATTCAGATATTTTTGTGATTTGTACGTGAGCTGCATTTATAACATGCGCGATTCATGTTTATACATGAATCGCATGTAATAAACGCAATACATATTTCGCATATATGAGTCCATTTCCTAAAAGCGATCCATGTAGAAATGAATTGCAATGTATGAATGCTATTTACGGAGTCCAAAACTTTAAAACTATGCTCATACGTGAACCGTATTTCTTAGATGTGATTCACTTAAATTATACACGAATAGCTCGTCGTACATGTGGTTCAGCACTGTTGAAGTTTTAGTTGAATCGCATGTTTAATAGACGGTTCATTTATAAAATTGTGATACGCATAAAGAACATGCAATTCATTGTTAGTAAATTTGTAATTAATTTTATCTTATTTGTATTTAAGTAATTTTTTTTGGAAAGATTGGTAGACACGTGTTGCCCCATATTATTAAAATAAGATAAGGTCCAAATTAATTACCAAAATAACTTATCAAAATTGCATCTTACAAATGCGATTTAGCTTTATAAGCTAATAACATCATTAAGATGTGATGCGGGTAGAAAGTAGAAATGGAAAATTTTTCTATTTATGGAAATTGAGTTTACACGGTCATTTTGGTAATTAATTTTCCCCATGGCCTATTTCAGAAATTAACTTAAAACGAAGACTTTCAAAAATTATTTTAGAAAGAAAGTCTAAACTGACAAAAACTTCATAAAGAATGGCTACATAAAGTTATAATACATCTTATTACAAAAAAGATCAATTATAAAAGAGAGAAAAGGAAAAGATGATTATTACCATCAAGGAACCATATGAAGAAAGATGGTGTAATTTAATATGGTTATATATGGTCTCTATATTTGTATGAAAACAATATGCTCTTCAGAAAGAGTTGCAATCTTTCAATCATGGAAATACTACACAGATACCAAGAGCTGTGCTATTTGGAAAAATATGTTTTTAGACACATAATCAAAGAAATGAATTGTTAATGGTCTTAGGTGTTAGTAGTAAAAGGTATATATGACAACAAACAAAAGATAATACCAGCAAAAGGAGTGTAAGTGTTAGAATGACTAAAAGTTATTACTGATGAAAATATAAACATCACAAAAGTTTCCGGATTATATATGTAAATGATATCTCAAGCCAATTTTAGTTGATGCCAAGAGGTTTTGGATTATAGTTAATCAATCTTGATGTTGTTGAGGCTTCTGTCAGTTGGTTTCAACCTATCTTAGTAGCAAATATTGAGTTGATTAGTTGCTTATGTTAGCTTGATTTTATTGCAACTTTTGACTGGATGTGTCAGAAAATGGCTGAATGTGAGACAGCTTTTTTCATATTGCATGATTGTTTTAGCCAACTTAGATGAGTAGTTGCTGTGTTGTGAATATCTAATATGGACTACTGTAACTTGCAGGGGCAATACAAATCAACTCTTGTATGTCCTCTTTGCAAAAAGATCTCTGTTACATTTGACCCGTTTATGTACCTTTCACTCCCCCTGCCTTCAACAGCAATACGGACAATGACACTTACAGTTGTGAGTACAGATGGTAGTATGCGGCCATCTCCCTTTACCATTTCTGTTCCCAAAAATGGAAAATTTGAAGATCTTACTAGAGCATTGAGCAATGCATGTTCTCTAGGAACTGATGAGACACTTTTGGTTGCTGAGGTAATTCCTTCTCTAAAAAATTCCCAACCCCGTGGCCACCACCAAGATGGGGGAAGTTGAGTGTGCTTTCTTTTTTGGTTGTTGCCCAGATATTTTTGTTGATATAGACAGTGCTTTTCTTTCCAGGTTTATAACAGCAGTATTATTCGTTATCTAGAGGACCCTTCAGACTCCTTATCATTAATTAGGGATGCAGATCGACTGGTTGCTTTCCGCATGAAGAAAGATACTGAGAAGCTGCCTCTTGTTGTATTCATGCATCGGAAGATAGATGAGTATGTATTATTACTGTTTCCTTTCTACTATAAGTCAAGTTTGATTAGAGACAAATTTTCAAATAAAACCTCAGAAAAATTCAACTCTTATATTGTATATGTTTTTCAGAGCCATTGAACATTTTTTTTTTCCTTTAAAAATGTTTGACATGTGGCTTATTTTTTGTAAGAGTACTTAGTTTTCTGGTGGGTTCATCTTTTCTTTTGGCCAGCGTTCTAATGGATTCTTGGATTTATGTATTAGCCCCTATAAAGATATACATGTGTTGGCAACTCCTTATGCACTTGTTTGTCCAATACTGTCTATCTGGAGGAGGTCACCTTTTGTTGTTTGATCATGAGTTTTTTTACTAGGAGCTGGAAATTTAATTTTTAGTTTCTTTAGCATGTTCATAATGTACATTTATATGCACTCAATGTTTATATGTTTACTGCTGGCAATTGTGATTAGAAATTGACTTTAATTCATTAGCATTTCAGCTTTCTCCTTCTATAGGTTTCATGGGCTGCCTCTGTGGAAGAGCGGCGACGTGATAGTTATCAGATGCATCCTTTTAATGTTGATATTTTTAATCTCCTAATCTTGCATCATTTGATGATAGTATGCATAAAAATGTTGTCTTACGGCCACAGCACTATTGATTAGATGAAGAACTATTGATTGTATTGCAACTTGTGCCCAAAATCGAGAATGTTGTTTTCGCTATTACGGTTGAAAGAATAATTATCATGTATTCATAGGAAACCAAACAGAGGAAAATTATATGAACTGCGTCACACCCCTCCCCCAATACCAAATATATGTATATAAAATATATTATATACACACCAAATGAGAGAAGTTTGGCATTATCTTCTTTGTACTGGACAAGCGAGTAATTGTCTGTAAGACCTCCTTTTTTATTTATTTATTTTGTAATATATATATTTTCTCTCTTAAAATAATTGTCATTCTGTTCTATGCACTATAGTGTATCTGAAACACTGGTTTGGACAAAATGAAATCTGTATATATATATATTGGTGATTTTTTTATGGGAAGTCGCTGACTGAACTTGACAAATCTTATGAGTGTCTTTGTATTGTATGTGGACTTATTTGTTATGGCTGGACTCTTTCCCCTTTTGATGCGTTCATCCTTTCTATTCTGTTATTTATCTCCTGTTCTATCATAATAGGTTCCACTTCACTGGTTATTCTACTTATTTGTAGACATCCCATTCTTCTTCTAATTTTTTGTATCTTGTGCAACCTTGTTAGTACAACTTCATGTTGGAAGACATTTGGCATTCCTCTCGTTGCAAGGCTTGGTAATTCTGTTAATGGGTCAGATGTCCATAGCTTGTATCTACAATTATTCAATCCATTTCAAAAGCACAATGAAGATGCTATAGATGATGCCAGGAATATTTCTGAAGATGGTATCACAGAAAATGACACAAGTAAGGAGGACAACTCATGTTGTGCAACCATAGGTGTGGGTTCCTCTGATGTCAAAACTGTTGACTCTGTTTCCAACTCTGAAGGTGTTGATCTAGAGTTTTATATTACTGATGAAAAGGGAAGAGAGAAGGGATCTAGAATTAGTATGGATGAGCCTGTGGTGATAGCAGATACATCCAGGCAATTGAATTTGCTTGTGTGTTGGCCAGAAAAACAGATAGAAAAGTACAGCACACAGCTTCATGATTCATTACCTGAGGTTTACAAGTCTGGATTCATTACAAAGAGAACTCAAGAGACTATATCCTTGTACAAGTGCCTTGAAGCCTTTCTGAAAGAAGAGCCTCTTGGGCCAGAAGACATGTGGTCAGTTATAAACCTGTTCTTCATGCTCTACCCTTTTTTATTTTTTTTAATATATTTTTGCCACGCTTTTCCTGTAGCCCAAGTTGTGCCAAATGCTACTTATCACTGCTTCATCTTTTCCTGACCAATTTGCTTGTTCATCTAGTATAATTGTTTATGCACACGTAACTATTTTTTATTTTTCATTTTTGGATAAGTTATCCAGCAACTTTTGCTTTCTAAAGAGGGACTTGAAATATCAATCTAAGATAATCATATTATCTGGCACGATAATGGAGGATTCTTCTGTTTGACACCTTATTGGCACGTTTCTCAGGCAACCGACCCCTGTGCTTTTGTAATTTATGTTGTTGGAAGCAGCAAATAATTTTTGCATTGTTTTGTTTAAGATAATTTTTTTTCCAAAACTAAATATGGATGGTTTTACATTCAGCAAAATTTTCTTATTTTGTTTTTGCTAAGCTTTCACATTTATTCTTGTGGCATTTACTTGATTAACAAGTTTTGTGTGAATGAATTCATCCCTTTGCTTGCTGTGTCCTCGCTGAGCTGCTTCATTTTCCTTTTTCAACTTTAAATTTCTGTTTGTTAAAGTTTTAGTACTTTGATTGGGTAATAGTTATGTTGACATACGTGTAATATTATTAGTGTTATATTTCTTATAACAATGTAATTAATAGTATGGTAGGTAAGGTAGACCAATAGTCATAAATTTTTTGTATAAATAGATGTATTCTTGTACAAATTATATATGAAATATACTTCTCAAATTCTTTTTAATTTCATCATGGTATCAGAGTCTAGCTGCCATTTGAGGCGAGTTTTCCTCCCTTCGCAGCATTAGGTTTTATTTATTTATTCGTTTTTTGTTCGTTCATTTTTTAAAAGAGGTCGAGTTTCCTCCCTCTATTTTTTTTGTCACCGCCGCTACAACGAGGAGGAGCATCCCCGATCGGCCGATCCTAGAAGTCCGACCGCAGTTGGAAGCCGCGCGTAGACTCACACGCCGATCGTTCTTCCGCGGAATTCCTCATGCGTCGGCGTGTGAGGGCGCGTGGGAGGTCAGAGCCACCTTTGACGAGTGGCGTTCGGCTCGACAGCCCTATTCCGGTTGTTTTTCGCCGTTTTTCCGCCGACACCACACTATTCCGACGTGCACTATTCCAACACGATCTATTTTTGGATTGTTCTGGTATCTTCTTTTTTTTTTTTTTTTGTTTCAATATGGAAAGTGATGAGAAAATTGCAGCTATTAGTACTGATAATCCTTCACTACAAATTAGTTCTGTCAAGCTTGATGGAAATAATTACCTTGCCTGGTTACGGTCTCGTTTATTGTTTATCAAAGCTAGAGGAATGCAGGATTATATTATCGGTATTAAAGTTAAACCAGCAACAACTGATTCAACATTCAACCAGTAGGATTCCGAAAATTCGCTGGTAATGTCATGGCTTATCAATTCCATGCAGCCCCAAATTTCAAGGACATATTTATTGCTTGACACAGCAGCAAAAATATGGAATGCTGTTACTTTCACCTATTCACAAGTGGGAAATGATGCCCAGATTTATGAGATTCGAAACAAAGTTCATGGTTTGAAGCAAGGAGAGATGACAATCTCGCAATATTTTTCTGAGTTGAATGGCTTGTGGCAAGAGCTTGACTATTATCAAGATTTTCAGGCTGATTGTACTGGAGATGCAGTCAAATTTCAGAAACTGCTTGCAAAAGAAAGGGTCTATGATTTCTTGGCCGGATTGAACAATGAATTTGATCAGATTAGAGTTCATGTTCTGGGTAAGACCCCTTTCCTTCTCTTGAGGAAGCATATTCCTATGTTCAGCAGGAAGAGAGCAGACGCAATACCATGCTCTATATCAAGTTGAAAAATCTGGTTTGGTAGCAGCTAGTGATTCATCTGAGCAGCTGAAAACCCAAAGTTCTAATAAGGATCATTTACGATGTGATTATTGTGGAAGACCACGTCATACTAAAGAGACTTGCTGGAAGTTACATGGACGCCCAACGAGAGGTCGTGGAGGCAAACGAGTTAATTCTACTCGGGCAAATTTGTCTGAAACTATAACAACTCCTGAGATGACTCCCTCTGACTTTTTTCTCCTGATGAGATTCAGTATCTCAAGCGTCTGATGTCTCATAAAGAATCTTCCTCCGGTGCCAAATCCAACTTTGTGCAGTCAGGTAATGCTTTTTCTGCTACCCTTGATACTAATCATTGGATTATTGATTCTGGTGCGAATAGACACATGACGGGCTCCTCAAAAAATCTTCTTGAATACTCACCATGTTTAATAAGGACAATGTCCGAATAGCCGATGGCTCTTTTACCAGTTTCTGGAACAGGTTCTGTTTTCTGTACTCCCCATATCAAACTATCCTCTGTGCTTCATGTCCCTCAATTTCCTGTCAATCTGTTATCTGTCAGTACACTTACAAAAAATCTCAACTGTAAAATTGAGTTTTTTCCTGATCATTGTGTCTTTCAGGATCTTCAAACAGGGAAGAGGATTGGCAGTGGTAGATTGCACGATGGCTTATATATGTTGGATGAAAGTCAAGGATCTAGTCTCCAACAGGTTTTTTATGGGGAAAATAAAGATGTTAATCAAGAAATCTTGCAATGGCCATAGGCGTTTGGGACATCCCTCCTTTTTTGTGTTAAGTAAATTATTTCCTAGTTTGTTTTCAAAGACTCAGTTTGATTCATTAGTTTGTGATCCTTGCGAATATGCAAAACATTCTCGAAACTCTTATCCTTTGATTAATAATAAAAGCCAGTTTCCTTTCATGACTATTCATTCTGATGTTTGGGGTCCTACTCAGACTACTTCCTTGTCTGGTAATCGATGGTTTGTCACTTTTATTGATTGTTGCACCAGGATGACTTGGGTCTATTTACTTAAGGCTAAGAGTGATGTGTTTTCTTGCTTTCAGTCTTTTCATAAGATGGTTTGCACCCAATTTGATGCTAAAATAAAAATTCTTAGGACTGATAATGGCACTGAATACATGAATGAAAGATTTGATTCTTATTTAGGTCACATGGGATAATTCATCAAACTAGTTGTCCTTATACAAGTGCACAGAATGGGGTAGCTGAGAGGAAGAATCGGCATCTTTTGGAAGTTGCTAGTCTCTTATGTTTACCATGAATCTTCCTAAGCCTTACTGGGGAAATGCAATTCTAGTTGCTGCATATCTGATCAACCGAATGCCTCTTAGGTCCTTAACTACAAGAGTCCTTTAGAAACCTTAACAGGACATAACACATACACTGTCCCTCCAAAGGTATTTGGATGTGTTTGTTTTGTTCATACTAAGGATGCTGGGAAACTAGATCCAAGAGCCCTTAGTGTGTGTTTATTGGGTACTCACCGACACAAAAAGGTTACAGATGCTACCACCCTCCATCTAGGAAGTATTTTGTGAGTATGGATGTTACTTTCAGAGAAACTGAACCTTACTACAATCCAACTCCATCATCTCTTCAGGGGGAGAATAATGCAAAGGAAGAGATGATACCTAGTACTGTGACCCTCATTGATCTTACCCCAAGAAAAAGTGATGATCAGAAGGAGACTATAATCCAGGGGGAGAAAATTGGACGTTTGGATAAACCTGATTTGAAGAGGTACTCAAGGAGAAACAAAGACATAACAGAAGAAGTCATCGTGCAACCTACTCTCTGCTGCCAAGAATCATCCTCTTCTGGTGAGTTATTTTTTGATGATTTAGATAAACCTATTTCTCAAAGAAAAGGTGTTAGAGCCTGTACTAAACATCCCATTTCTAATTTTGTTTCCTATGATTCTTTATCTCCTACCTATAGAGGTTTTGCCTTGTCCATTTCGTCTGTGTCTATTCCACAGGATTGGAAGGAAGCACTCAATGATCCAAAATGGAAGGGAGCAATGATTGAAGAAATGAAAGCCTTGACTAAGAATGAGACTTGGGAGCTTGTTACCTCTCCACCTGGAAAGAAACTGGTAGGCTGCAAATGGGTGTTTACTGTAAAACACAAAGCTGATGGATCAATTGATAGGTTCAAAGCTAGATTGGTGGCTAAAGGATTCACTCAAACCTATGGGGTAGACTACCAGGAAACTTTTGCTCCAGTAGCAAAAATGAACACAATCAGAATCTTGTTATCATGTGCAGCCAATCTTGATTGGGATTTACAGCAGTTTGATGTGAAAAATGCCTTTTACATGGAGATTTAGAAGAAGAAGTGTATATGGAGATCCCTCCTGGATTTGATACTGAAACAACACATGGGAAAGTATGCAGACTGAAAAAGGCATTATATGGATTAAAGCAATCCCTAGAGCATGGTTCGACAGATTCAGCAAAGCATGACTTCTTTCGGCTATCAACAGAGCAATGCAGATCATACTCTATTTATTAAACATAACAAGGGTAAAATTACTATTCTCATAGTTTATGTTGATGACATAGTAATGACAGGAGATGATGAAAAGGAGATACTCGATTGAAGAAACTTTTGGCCCAGGAATTTGAAATCAAGGATCTGGGAAAACTGCAATATTTCTTAGGAATTGAAGTTGCCAGATCAAAGAAAGGTATCTTCATTTCTCAGAGAAAATATATTCTGGATCTCCTGGAAGAAACTGGCATGTTAGGTTGTAAGCCAGCTGAATCTCCTATTGAAAACAACCATAAGCTACAAGTTGGAATTGGTGATGCAGTTGATTTAGGGAGATATCAGAGATTGGTAGGAAGACTGATATATCTCTCACACTAGACCCGACATTGCATATGCAGTCAGTCTAGTGAGTCAATTTATGCATGATCCACGAGAATCACACATGCAAGCAGTATTTCGCATCTTGAGATATCTGAAGTCTGCTCCCGGAAAAGGACTGCTATTGCCAAACATGGTCACCTTCAGATAGAATGCTTTACAGATGCAGATTGGGCTGGATCTCCAAGTGATAGAAGATCCACCACTGGCTACTGTACTTTTGTAGGAGGAAATCTAGTAACATGGAGGAGCAAGAAACAAATGTAGTTGCTCGATCAAGTGCTGAAGCAGAATACAGAGCTATGGCTCAAGGGGTTTGTGAGCTTCTGTGGGTACAGAAGATATTAGAAGAATTAAGTCTATCGAGCAAAGATACACTGTCCTTGTATTGTGACAATAAAGCTGCTATTAATATAGCACAAAATCCAGTTCAACATAGAACCAAGCACATAGAGATTGATCGACACTTCATCAAAGAGAAATTGATAATGGTGCCTTGAATTTACATCATGTGACATCTGATAAGCAACTGGCTGTGTTACTAAAGGGTTGTGTCACAGGACCTATCATACTTTAGTTTGCAAGTTGGGCATGTGTGATATCTATGCTCCAACTTGAGGGGGAGTGTTGATATATGTAATATTATTAGTTTATTTTCCTATAACAATGTAATTAATAGTATGGTAGGTAAGGTAGACCAATAGTCAAGTTTTTTGTATAAATAGATGTATTCTTGTACAAATTATATATGAAATATACTTCTCAAATTCTTTTTAATTTCATCAGTTATCTTTCTTTTCAGATATTAAACAAAAAAATCTTCATTCATGGATTACATTTCTCTAGACTACAAAATAATTGCATACAATGAATGGAAAGGTTTGCATAGTCAATCTTTGTAGTAGATAGAGGCTGTGTTCCTTTGACATTTATACTTGATGCAAATGCTTGAGTCTTGCTTTTTAGGCTGGCTTTGTTTTAATTCTCTGGCAAATAATTTGGTTGCATGCAACTGGGTGAGGCTCGGGTATTTTCTTGGCATTTTATACGTGTTTCAAATGCTCATTTCAAATTATTTTGCTTTAGGAGTCTGGATCTCATCTAATTTCTAGCAAATATAGGTACTGTCCTGGATGTAAAGCGCCCCGACAGGCTCTTAAAAAGTTAGATCTTTGGAGACTACCAGAGATTTTAGTTATTCACTTGAAGAGGTTCTCTTACAGCCGATACATGAAGACAAAGCTAGAAACTTATGTTGACTTCCCCATTGATGATCTTGATTTGTCGAGTTATATTCCCTGCCTGGGTGGCAAACCATCTGCCCGGTATATGCTTTATGCAATTAGCAATCA
This sequence comes from Combretum micranthum, assembly GCA_024138025.1. Classification (NCBI taxonomy): domain Eukaryota; kingdom Viridiplantae; phylum Streptophyta; class Magnoliopsida; order Myrtales; family Combretaceae; genus Combretum; species Combretum micranthum. Next base: position 941,740 of record JAMXBD010000266.1, on the reverse strand, counting down.
CTATGGAAACATGGGTGGCGGTCATTACACGGCATTTGTCCATGTAAGTTGCTTTATTATATTAATGCATGTCGATTTCCTTGCTATATTCGCATGGGTAGGTTTGTTGGAGATCTTGTATATACTTGTTTTCCTTTTCCTTAAGGCAACAAAAACTGATTAATAGATGCCATTAGTCTCAGTGACACATGCTCAATCTCAGTCATCTAGGAGGAGCAGCTATAATTTTGCATCAAAATGTGTGAACACTATTGATACGTAGTTCTTTATTTTTATTTTTCATTTTTTTATTTTCTTTGATTAACCATCCTGAAAGTTTGCTTTTTTTTGTGTATTTGCACGGAATATTTTGTTAAAACTTAAAAGTGGTTTAGCCTCGGTCTAAATTTTTATTCTTGAATGTTGGAACCTTTGGGTTAGCTGTCAATAAACCAACCAGAGTACCATCAATATATTAAGGGGGCTGACATAATTAATGTCGGTGAAAATACGCTCTCTTAAATATATATATATATATATGGCTCATCTAGATGGAAATAGAGAAATTGAAGTGGAAATGAGGGGGATTGGTTTATGTTGCTCAGATATCTGAACGTTATATCTTCAAGTAGGGTTTAGTGATGTCCTTTATTCTTATGGCTTTTATTATTTTATGTATATCACTTGTTATCTTTATCTGCTTTGGAATGTTTAAATTTATGTTCAATCTGTTGGGGCGAATCTAACTATATCTATGAGGACAAGGGCCTCACACGGCTTGCTTCAGTAACTGTCATTGCAATCAGGGGTGCTTCACAATTTCACTTGCTGACTGAAATGACATAATTATCGGGGGGAATATTCTAATGCTGTGTGTGTAATTAGTTATGAATTCAGAGGCTTTGTCTCAACTACATAGAACTAATATCACTTCTAAATATTTGGAATGTTGACGTGTTCTCTATAATTCTTATGCAGCAAGGAGGTGGTCGGTGGTATGATTTTGATGATAGCCATGTTTATCCCATTGATGTGGACAAGATTAAGACTTCAGCAGCTTATGTTCTATTTTACAGAAGAGTTGTAGAAGAGTAGAGCCGGAAATAAGGAAAATTTTGGTATTACTTGGAAGCTGGTTGTGACTGGCTAGACACCGCATTTTTTGTAATTTGAGTTATGCAGGTGTCATCTCAAGATGAAGCATTCTTTAGTCACTCAGGTTATGTGCCCTATAAGTAGATAATGATAGAGATTTATAAGCTTATAGGTATCTAGGGTGACTGTAAACACACTAACCATTGACAGGACATTAGACCTAGGTTAAGAGGAGATTTCTTTTCATAGCTTTAACCATTTGGGAAAAGGAATTTCCCAGCATTATTCTTTGATTAATTCTATTTTGGGAGTTGTTACTTGTGTTCAACTCATTAGAGCCTTGTACAATCGACAAACCAAGATATTGAATCATTTTATTGGCATGTATTTGAATTTTTTTCCCTTAGATTTCATCTGTCCCTTTTTTAAGCTCTATTGTAACTATTGTGTGAATAACCTAGTGCGTTTTACTTATGCCTTAATGAGTTTACAGCGACCGGCTTTCTGTCCTAATTCATTTAACTATTTGATATCGTCATCTCATCGGATTTATGAGATTTCTTTCTGTCTCAGAACATTATTATCTACATATCAATGGCAAGTAAAGAATATCCCGCCCTCCATATATCCAAGACGGTGCCATAACTCTACAGTCTTTTGTGCTCATTAATCTATGGTTTCAAATTCGAATTCAGGTGCCACGAGTTTTTTCACGCTATAGACATCTCTGAGTGGCAAGTCCTTACCGAGCCACTGTCCATGGATGTATCTGTTTTTATTTATTAATTTATGGGTTTAAATTCTAACCTGTATAGTGCCAATAAGGCTTGAATATGATTGCTGGGAATGGGTTTGAATTAGCAGAAGATCAGGACTTGCTGTTCGTTAAAATATGATGGATTTCATCTAATGTCAAGACTTCTAAGTGTGGTTTTGGATGCTGGTGATATGAATAGAAGAGAATGAAGATGAATGAGACCTATCTGTACGTCTTTTGTCCTGAAAATATAAAACATATGTTGATCCGTGTACTTGTACAAAGTTGTTATCATTTTTTTTTTAATTATTCTATGGTCTGTTTGATATTATTATTCTAGACCTGCCTTTGCTCATTTGTATTTGACTGGTAGAGATTGACCATGATGGAGGAGAGCAGTGTCAGTGGAAGGTCGAGTCATTTGTAAAGTACGATAGATGCCAATTTGTATTCCTGCTCATTGCCTATGATCTCCAACTTCATACTAGAACCTATACTAGGATGTTAAAAGTTTCTTTTTACGGTCTCTCAATAGAAAGTGATACATATATACGTATATGTTATATTTCAGATTTTTAAAATCGAAAGGAAAGTCATCTTTCTTTTTGAGCTGGATCCTTTTAAATATGCATTATTCCTCTTTTGGTAGATTCTATTATCATTTGGAATACTTCTCTATTGAGTGGGGTTGTGAACAAATTGTGGTGATAATGATATATACTAAGCTTGAGCTGGGTTACATTCCGAATTTCCAGCTTGAGTTTGGTCTAAAGTGATATTTGAAGTAATATTAGGTATCTTGGTTTGATTTGAATTAACTTATTTTAAAGCTTGACTTATAAGGGTCTGTTTGGTTTATCGTTTTGGTATTCTTTTAACGTCGTTTTGGTGTCAAACAGATATTGATGTGATATCGATGAAAAATCGATAATTTTACTTATAAATTGACTAAACTGAATCGATATCGAACCGAATCAATATTAAACTGATACTGATAAAAAAATGATAATCTAAACAGATTCTAAACTAGTCGAATCAAATATCATGAAGTTCAAGTTTTACTTAACTAAAGGGAATCTTGATCTTAAGTTGATTAATTTACAATTATATTTTATTTATTTATACCTACTCTATTAATAGACCTTTGATGCACTTATTAAGAGTCAAAAACACGTTTTCTTTTTAAAGTTTTTCGACATTCATTATATATCTTACAATGAAGTACCTATATGAAAACATGATTATATAATAGAGGGATGGAGGGGCTGTATTAGGATAAAAGAAGAAATATTAGGGTGTTTGTTGTAAACATAAAAGGAGGACCACCATTCTTGTTATTTCCTTTATTTGTGTAAGATGTGACGAGACCTTGTTGATTATGGCAGAGATCGTACGTCTGCTGTCTTGGCTCAGATAACTAGGAAGGGACCACGATTGATTTTCTGTCCGCATTACCACTTTGAAAAAAAAAAAAAAAAGTAGTTATAAAGTCCAGTCTATTCCTTCGGATAACAAATTAACAATCTTGAAATTTCGAATGATAAAGAATGCCGTTATATGATGATAATAGAAAATTAAATATTTTGGATAGAGTCTACTTAAAAAGGATTGTAATTTTAGAACAATCATTATCATGAGGCAGAGAGGGTATGGTCCAGGATGGTTATAGATTCATGCAATTTGGTGAAAACAAACCGAATGTTGTATATTATAATAATAATTAACGATAAAAATCTGATATTCCTAAATTTTAGAATACTTTATTATGTTAATCAATTTTCATACTAAATTATTTCTTTTTTATTTAATAGAAATGTTGCCATAAATATATTATTTCAGATTAAAAAAATTGCTCACAGATAACTCTTTTTTTTTTTTTTTAATATATGTATATATGTACATAAAAGATCAAAGTAGCTATGCAGAAATATGTTCTTAAATGTTGGGGTAGGAAAACTGACGAAGGTAAAGCAATGTATATTGATACTACCCCTTTTGTTGATATTGTTGTGTTTCCAAAAATATTGAAGAATATTTGTCAATGAAGTTGGCTCTCTTTTGGAGTTCAAATAGTATATTCTAATTAAGAATGGAAAGGATTTGAAATCAGCTAATTTGTATAAGTAAATTCTGAGGTTATAAGTATTACTTTAGCTCTTTTATTAAGGAAAATGTTGAGTCTCCTAGAGTTCTTTCAAGTTTCTTATGTGGCAACAAATTTCCAAGCTCTCATCTTCAAATTCTTGAGGATAATCATAACCTTTACGGCCTAATAACATTACCATGATCTCGAGGGATAGATCAGGTTCAAATCCCTTCTGGCTGCGGTTATGACAAAAAGCGGAAAATAAATTTGCAGATGATGTGACTATGAATGATGAGAGGATAAGGATGAAAGGGTCTTTTACTTTCTCCTTTACATATGGTGAATATTTAAAGGAGATGGAGTAGAAATGGGAAAAAAAAGTGTAAAAGTACAGTCATGAACAATGCAAGGGAAAAACGATATCAAGGTCAAAACGCCTGTTCACCTTTCTAAACAAGAGTGATAGTCCTCTCAAAACAGTCACACTCTTCTATTAATTGTTTGGACTGTTGTCTTGCCTTTTATTTTGGGTTTTACTTTATTGTAACGAGTAAGGTTCATTAGAGCGAGAGAGAGAGAGAGATACGAAATATATTGGGTAATTGTAAATTTCACTCCCTGTAGCATTGATAATATGCAATTAAACTTTAGATTTCAACAACATATTTTTACCTTCTCCACATTTTTAATATAATGTACTTATCTCTATATAGAATTGTAAAATTTGCAATTTGGTATGGTTTGGTTCAATTTTTCAATTGCTGCAGTTGGATTGGACAAAAAGTTCTAGCAATTACTTATATTACAATATTCTACTATTATTTTTTATTAATATAAGAGAGCTTTTAAAAAAAATATAAATATAAATATTATTTATTTGAGCTTGATTCGTGGGCTAGGTTATAGGGTCTAGTGAGTTCGGTTCAACTATTGGAATGACTTGGGGAGATCTGGCTTGGTGGGCTTGGAATAATTATTGTTGGACCGATTCACCATATCTAATCTTTTTCAAATAGACTCATATACACAGGAGATGTCTATTGGCTTTGGCCCACGAGGAGCTCATTCAGGGTAACCATGAACTGAGCTTATTCCATCTCATCCAATAATCACCGAGGTGATCTGACGATCGTCATTCATACCAAAAGCCTATAAATACTCAGTCACTCCTCGTCATTTTCAACTTTTATAGAGAGAAGACAAATATCATTCTACAGAAGAGCCTCTATTCAGGAAGATCAAACAAGGCAACTCAAGTGATTCTTACTCCAACTGCTCAAAGACTATAAGGTTGACGCGCTAGCTCTACTCAAGCTTCCTTACCTGTCACTTATGTATTTGAGATACTAAGACTGTATGTTCCTCTCCCTTATCATTCTTTCCAGCCATCCCGTTATCAAGTGTCATTTTCTCAGCAGCACTCCACCGTCACGTATCAGGCGTGAGATACATGTGACACGTCCATGATCTCTATCAGCAAAAACTTCACATCTAAAATTGGTTAACTACGATATGTTTATTTATTTATTTTTATTACATGTTATGTGTTACATATATGTAGACTAATATTAATAAAATTGTAATATATGATATGTACAGAATACACGCGACAATTATAAAAATATCAATTCTATTGCTGTAAATTTATAAAATTCTAATAAGTACTTGGATGCTATATTCATAAATCTCTTTCCATTGTTTATGGTGCTGTTCAGCCAAATAAGAAAGTAGAGTCTTTAAATGAAGGGGAACATTTCATTTTCGTCTTGGAAGAAGCACACTAAACGTAACTTGCAAATTGAAGTTGAATGGTACTCATTTGTCTTTATTTATAGTTCGTGTCATATATAGGGTAGTTATATTTTTTTTGGCCGCTTAGGGTGCTTATATTAACTAATTGCCTAACTTGTACTATGCCTTTTTCAACTTATTCCATGTAATCGTTTATGATAAAGCTTAATTAATAACTTATCTATTATAATATATAATTTTGGATGCTTTTCTATTATTATACCTTTTATTTTAATTATCGTACTTTTTCATTTTAAGTATCACCTATTTAAAAATTTCTATTGGTTAACCATTGTAACTTTTTGTTTCAATTATTTTATGGAAAATGCCTCTTTTGGTATTTATGCGAATCAAATAGCATCATACATAGAATCGAACAAGTCTAAGTCCAACATTACATTTCAAGAATTAGAGGCCCAATAACTAGAGTTCCAAAGATAAAAAGCCGAGTCAAGTGAACTAAGGAAGCTTATAAAATAGTTTGGGACACGAACTATTAAAGACTTTCAAGTATTGAAGCTAATGCAGATGAAAGCCGCTAGCTTATAGCTGGTCTTAGGGTTGGATTGCTGTATGCTAGCATAAAGGCCGCTAGCCTTCATTACTATGTTGCCATCAGAAACCCTTAAGTCGTCGGCCTTCTTGATTCAGAAATAATTTCACTTTCTTGTTTTTATTTTAAGTCACCTGAATTGTAATTTAGGCTGTCGGCTCTTATGTTTATGTCTTTTAGGTTTCCTTATTTTAGTTTGTATAAACCTATCATTTGTAAACATTTTTTGGATAGTTTATGATAGATGAAAATTTGAGAGTATTTCTCTTTGAATTTTTGATTGAATTCGTTTTGAACTTATCGGGATTTCCCGTGGCATTTAACCCTGACTTATCAATCGGATCTCTATCCCTGATTGTGGCGTCTTCACTTTTATACCAATGTTCTTGCTTCATTATAAGCAACGGGTCGCGGTTTCCATTGATTCATAGATGGTCCTTGGATTAATTTCCAATTTAGATAATGGGTCTAGTCATGGGTTGGCATGATTTGTCGCATTTGGTATCAGAGTAATACCGGTTTGATCAGAGGTAACTTGAATCGTTCATATCCTTAAGTGTCTTTGTTAATTTTTGATTTGTCTGATCTTATTGATCGTCTTTTGTTAGATTTGTTAGTTTTAGTTTCTTTGCTATAAAAAAAAATATATCATGGGATTAGGGTTTGAAATTAGGGTTTGATTGAATTTTTGGAGTCTTTGTTAAAAAAAAAAGAGTGAATTACAAGTGAATGCAAATTTGTTGAGAACCGATGTTGATGAAATCTCATTTAATGCAAAATTTTATACTAGATGCAGTGTGAGTAACAGTGACAGGCCATGCAGTGTGAGAATTGACAGTGGATGTTGCACAAATTTTCTTAGAACTTTGTTAGTGGAAAAATTGAATTTGGAAACTTTGAAGCATCAAACACCTTATAAATTGCAATTTTTAAAAGGGTGTGAAGAAATTTAGGCAACTAAGCATGTCCTATTTTCTTTCTCTATTGGAAAGTACCATGATGAAGTATTGTGTGATGTGGTACCAATCAAAACTTGTCATATTCTTTTGGGGCAACCTTGCATTTTCATAGGAAAGCCGAGTATAATGAAAACAAGGATTGCTATTCTCTTGTTCTAAATAAATGACGCATGAATTTAGTACCTCTCAATTCATTAGAAGCTTGTGTAGATCAAATGATGATAGCAAAAAGCTTTCGAGAGAGAGAAAAGCAAATGAGTTTGAGAGATGACAAAGAAAAGAATGAGAGTGAAGAAAAGAACAACAGGAGTGACACTATGGAAAGGAATGACAAAAACACATTAGTGAGTAATGAGGGCAAAGAATTAGAGTGTGAAACACAAACATTAGAGAGTGATATTGATAAAAAAAATGAGGATATTTGTTTTTCCACTAATGATGCTAACTGTTCTTTTTCCTAGTGAGATTGTTTCATCACTATAAGAATTCAAGGATTTGTGTCCTTAAAATTCCGGATGAAATAGGGCATCAAATTGAATTCATTCTTAGCAAACCAACATTAAGATGCAATATGGAAGAGTCCAAGAAAAAAGATTAGAGGACGAATCTTTTTGAGAAATGAGGGAATGATATGAATCCGATAGCATCATACCTAGAGTCGAACAAGTCGAAGTAACATTACATTTCAAGGAATTGGCGGCCCAATGATTGGATTTCCAAAGACAAAAACCCAAGTCAAGTGAACTAAGGAAGCCTATAAAATAGTTTGAGACACGAAAGATTAAAAACTTTCAAGTATTGGAGCTGATGAAGATGAAAGCCACTAGCTTATAGCTGGCCTTGAAGTTGGATTGCTGTACACCGACATAAAGGCTATCGACTTTCAATACTATGCTATTGGTGTAAACCCTTAAGCTGCTGGCCTTCTTGATTTGGAAATAATTTCAATTTCATATTTTTATTTTAGGCCGCTAGCTTTTATGTTTATGTCTTTTAGGTTTCCTTGTTTTAGTCTATATAAACTTATCATTGATAAACATTTTTTGGATAGTTTATGATGAATGAAAATTTGAGAGTATTTCTATTTGAATTCTTGATTGAATTCATTTTGAGCTTATTGGGATTTCCTGTGGCATTCACCTTGACTTATCAATAGGATCTCCATCCCCAATTGTGGCGTTTTCGCTTTTATACAAGGTTCTTATTTCATTATGAGCAATGGGTTGCGGTTTCCATCGATTTTTAGATGATTCTTAGATTAATTTCCAATTTATATAATGAGTCTCATCACAGATTAGTGTGGTTCATATCATTTGGTATCAGAGCAATACCAGTTCGTATCATTTGGTATCTAAACTTTGACGAAATGGACAATTAGGTACATGAACTTTTAAAAGTGCAATTTCATACATAATTAAACTTTTAAAAGTTTAAGTATGCCTTTAAACACTATCCTACTCAATCGTTGCTTGACACATGTCCATTCTCCAAGATAATGAAAGAGTGAGGTAGTAAAAATAGACACAAAAGTTTAATTGAGTATAAAATTAAACTCTTTAAAATATTAGGTATCAAATTATCCACTTTGTCGAAATTCAGGTATCAAAAGAGGTATTTTCCCATTATTTTAAAAGCGTCTCTTCCTAAAAAATTTCTTATAGTTGTCACATTACTAAACACGTATTAGCTGTCTTGCATTTATTCAAAAATTGTAGAGATCTATCTACGCATTATGCGGTTTCAAAACTAGTTATAATGATGTTGGTTCCTAACTCTTATAGTATGGTCTAAATACTATTGGTTTTGTTGCCCCCAAAAAAAAAAAAAAAATTCAGTTTTCATGTAACTAATGGTGGTTTTTTTTTTCAAAATATTTGTATGGAATATTTTATCATTATGTAAACGTTATAATCCTTATGAAGTGACATGAATACCATGTTCCAATACAATATATCGGGTTTGATTTTCCTTTACCCTAACGTTTATATTCCATAGTACTTGGCGTTTGGCAATATATGACAATCTATATAAACCAGTACACACATGCGTGTGTAAAGATTAAATGTAATCATATAATTAAACCTATTTTGTAAAATAATTATTGAATCATATATGATTGACGATTTAAAGAAAAAAATTTTGTACATAAACAGTCTAAAAACATAGATATATTCGATAATTTACTCTTACTAGGAGTAAAAAAAATGAACCAAAAAAGGGTTAGTGCTATTGATACTGATAGGTTATTATTATAGTTGTTGTAGTTTCAATAGAAAATTTATTAAGTTGATATATGTAAAAAATACCATTTGTGTAACTATCCATAAATACTTTCCTTTTTACTAAATTTGGGAAAAAAAATTCAGTGTCCTTGCTCAAATTAATTTGGATACAGTATTATAAAGTATATAAATTATTGTGTTAATCATTTTTTTTTTTTGCTTATTTGCTAATACATAACCCGTGTTAAATTTTTGATAAATAAGTGACCTGAGTTTTATATAAAAGTATCTTAAAAATCAATTTCACTTTTTTTTTTATTATAAACACTAAATAATTTTAAAGGATAAAAAAGAAGCGTAGAATCCAAAACCCCTCTAATTAGTGGATCAATAATATAGATATAGATATAAGTACGAATAATAATCTTTTAGAATTTAGAGAGTTTAATGAAAGATTTTAGCATTTTAGCGCTAAATGATATATGTAGTGTGGATATAGTGGTGTCGTTATCGCATCATTATGCGCAAAAGTTGAGCCATTACGGATTAAAATAAATGGAAAGTTAACAAAGTCGTTTATATATTAATAGTAGCTGATAATCATACTTAATTTTTAGGAAATTGGTTAACCATTTGTTACCTTGTCATTAAGTTAATTTACTAGTTTGTCCTTGTCGAAAAAAAAAATCAATAATAGAAATTTATGTTGGTTGAGGTAGGGAGATGGATAAGGCAATATCAGGGGCATTCAATGGAATTTTATGGCCAAAATGTGGAGTCAAAAAGGGGAAGTATTGACTACACACACATATAACATTATAAGCTAATAATTGTATAATTTCATGTATTAAGTCATGCAATTCTGCAACTTTTATGCAAAAATGGTGAATCCTCCATAAAAATAATTTTTTTTTGCATCAATGACACCTATCTCTTCGATATATAATAATAAAAAAAAAAGATTTTTAATTGTGATCAAGTTATAAATGAAAATTATTAATGTCCAGAAAGTGATAACAAAATTTTGAAGTTATATAATATATATGTATATGTAAGAATTAAAAACTAGTAAATTGGGAAAATAAGGACGTTGCTCTCGGGTAAATTAAGCAGGAATATCACAATATTATAGGTAAGTTCATTCATTTGAGGTCATAATGTTCAGAGAAATAAGTTAAGTGAGGTCAGAATTAATATGTGTCAATAAGAGAAAATTTTAATTAAAACTCGATCGGCCCACTTGTCAGGAGATCCGCCACGTTGTGATACTTTTCAATAGTGTTCCCAATTGACTTACTTTCCTAAACGTTATAAATTACTCGAAATGTTGTAACCTTAAATGAATTACCCTAAACATTGTGACCATCTAGTGTAATTTATCCCAATCACTTGGATAAGAATTCTCTGAGTCTAATTAGAAGAGGTTTTAATTGGTTTTATTAAATTTATGAATATGATGTATAAAATTTAATTTGTTTTTATTTTTAGTGGAAGAGAGTGCATAACAAGAAATGATTAATGATTGGAATCGTAATAATTGACAGGATAAGAAATTAGAGGCTTCCAAATGGCCTTTCCTTTTTGGATTGCATACCCACATATTCTCATCTAACTCCTATTGAAAATTATAGACGTCGGGATATGAGCGCAAGTTAGGTTAAGAAAACAATAAGAAAGTGTTTATTGGAAAAATATTAGCTAAATAAATGATATATAAATGGAAAAAAAAACCCATTGACTTAGTTTTTGAGTTTTGGATTGGATAATGTGTTATGCTTAATGGATGTATTCCTTTATAAACATTATAAAGTTTCTCTTCGTAGTGAAGACTCTTCATGCCCAAAAAATAGAACTTTTGTTACATATGTCCCTCCCCTTCTTTACGCGCGCGCGCACACAACCATTCCATATATAAACCTTCCATCCAGATGTTTCTCAAATTTTAGTTAAAAGCGTTTTTCAAATGACATATTATCGTAATAGTATCATTATAATGTTATTAATAACACTCATAATTCGTGTTATCGTGCCGTGTCTTGTATCCGTATCTAAGCAGGTTCGTGTCTAAAAAATCTCAACCGGCACATGAATCGACTTATTTATTAATCATGTATGAAAACCTAAACTCGTGGCTCGACTTGTTTATACCGTCTACTGTGCCAACCCATTTATTAATTGATAAAGCATATAAAAATATATACGTTCCCTAGAATTTAGATATTTTATATTATCATATATTATCATGGTAAGTTAATATATTAAAATTGTTATTATTCTAGATAAATGGATTTAATGGATTATGTATGAAATATTACTCATATATAATTAAAAATGAAGAGATTATAAGATATGATTTGATATGTTGTTAAATAAACGCGATATTGGTGGATGATAATTGATGGTGACAAAACAATAGGCCTTATATTTTTAACCAATAGATATTTTATCCTATCATTACAAATCAACAAACATAATATGCTCAAAATCTATAATACAAGAAACATAATATTAAAAGACTAAATCACCATCGAACTCAAAAACTCAATACAAAACAATTGCAAAGCCTTCAATCTTTATAATACCCATGAATTCAATTACATCAAACTCAATACAAGAACCACTAGAACCACCAAAAGAGTAGATCTAAACGATAAAACACTATTAAACACAAAGTCAATTTTACAAATACTTGATAGCAAAATAACATTAAAATGAAGCAATGTTTACACTAATTTCCTTAATCCTAATAACAAATGGCTTACATATGTACATGTATATAAACATATAATTTATTTGTTTGTTATATATGTTATGTGATTTATGTAACATATAGATTATGCTAGTTATATACATATCAATATAATATATGGTATGTATAATATATATGATATTTATTTTATATGTTATATGTATATGTATTATATGTAATTTATACAATATATGTGCTGTTTATTATATTAAATATAAATGTATATATTATATTATATACAATCTAGATATTATATTGTGAACACACACATAGATAACATATTTAGTTTAAGTTATAAATGAATTACAATATATATATTTACAACATACAAATTTTATATATGTATAAGCTTGTTATAAATATACATATATATTATAAATATCTAGTAGTATGCTACGTAATATATATAATCTACGTATTAATATATATTTCTATATTATATTATATATTATCTACATTAGATAACATGCATATATATCATATTCATGATATATATATATATATATATTATAACATATAAATTATGTATGTATACAACCTATAGATCTTTTATATGTATTAATGTACATACACATATACATTATAAATATTTGTTACATATATGTTATGTGACATATATATAGTACAACGGGAAAGCTAAACAATCCAATAATTCCAACCGGATGCAATCGAAATTAGAGGAAAAATTAACCCCAGCCAAATGTAGCAGGGAAGCTTGAATCCAAGCTATGCAGCAAAATATTTTTGGTGTTTTTCATTGATTTTTTTTTGTATTACACTTTGCAAAATATATACGTGTAATACATGTCATGTGAATAATGCAATAAGTGCTCCTAACAAATATTCTGTAAATATTTTGTCATGTGATAGTGCCACATCACAATTAGTTACAACAGAAAAACTTTCTAGAACATTATTAGTATACTAATACTACCTTTTATTTCATTAGAGCCCAGAGACTCTGTCTAAGCCCTAAGCCCATTAACTCTTCCTAGATGACCCAATTATTTATGATGCCACGTCCAGCCTATCCACGGCCTCTTTACCTTCCGATACTTCCAACATTTGCTTTCCATCTTCGCTCGACAGCTTTTCACTTCACTTGACAACACAGTTAGAAGCTTAGGGTTTCTTTTGTTCCCCAAATCCTCTCGGTCCTTCTCTACAATCGCGATCCCTAGTTCATATAGATTATGTTATATATCTATGCAATATATGCTATCTGTAATTCATACTTTATATGTACTTTATAAGTTAAATCTATGTATTACATATAATATACCCACTTTATGCTGTTTTATGCGAAGTCTTATTTTAATATATATATATATATATATATTTACATAATGCATTAGTATGATGGGGTTACTGCAACTGGCTGATCACGTGCGATAAGCATAGTAGTCGACTTGAGAGCAGTCCTATATTGATAACACGTATAGGATGTCGCAGAGAGAGATGTGGGAGGAGGAATGAGCAAATCTGGTACCTCGAGTGCACGAGTATGACAAAAGATTAAATCAGATATATTTGATCATTCTTAACTCGTTATTCATAGAATAGGCGCTTTAATATTACTTAAAGATGTTTCGAAAGAGTTTCCACAATGCTTTCAATCTTAGTAATGCGTTGAATTTTCCTCAAATGAGAGAGAGACTCCTATTTATAGATGTTGGAAGTTGCTGCTAGCATTCGGATAATTCCTAAGGATTCGATGACTGAGATTGAAGCCTTCATTTCTTTGGTAATTGGTTGGGCTTGTAAATGGGTTTGGAAACTAAGGGTTTTTTATAATATAAAAGAAGCTCATTATTTATTTAAAATAGCCTTTTTGAATATAAAAGGGCTTAAAACTTATTTCATTCAAATAAAATTTAAATCATCACATGAAGATGTTTCTAGAGTCTACTTTTCGCACACGAGAAAAACATAATTAGGCCAAGAGCGGCTTTTGGCATTAAATTAGGCCAAAAGCCCAATTACCAAAATGGTCCTTACAGTTATATTTACAATCTTTATATAACATTTAGATTATGTATTTATAATCTATAGATTTTATTATATGTTTCGTGTACCTATATCTATACATATATTTGTTACATGTATATGGTTTACATGTTATATATATATCACACACACTATATTATGTATATATATATATATGTGTACATACACTATATATGTATTAAATAGATCAACTGTATGTCAATATATACATTATATATTGTTTATTTGTTGAATAAGATATATATTTTACATATGTCGTGTGTTTATTCTATATATAATTTATGATATGCTATACGTATATATATATATATATATAATTTGTTTCTTATGTAGATAGTTTTGTCATTTGTAATTTAGTAAGGGATAACAACATTATATTTTGACAAAATGAAACAATAATGTTATATTTTAACGGGTTCACCAATTTATAAAAGAGCTTAGGTTTAAGACTCAATTTGGAAACGTTTAAATTCATATCATTTTCGGGTTTGACCTGTTTATTATTCTTGTCAATTTTTACTTAATCAAATCCTTTTATATTCGTGTTGTGTTGTGTTTAGATTCACGGGTAAGATTCTAAATTGCCAACATTAGTTATTAGTGGTTTTAACTCATACATAATAGTGGAATGTCATTCAAGATGGCATTTAGTTGATTGTTGATGGTGGCTAATTATGGCAAATAATACCCATGAATCATAAGAAAATTGATTTTTCTTATAACAAAAATGAAGAAAGTCATTTTATTATGTATTAGCCGATGTGTTTATAGTTGTCAATGGGTGGCTATAGTGACAGGTGCATAGTTATACAAGAAGGAGGGATCCTACTGTTGGTATGTATTTTCTTATTATTATAATTATATTATATCTTATATATGTAAAAGAATTTTCTTAATAATTGCACAATGAAAATTTTTTAAAACTACATAGGTATAAAAAATTATTCTTAATAATAATCAATGGTGTTTCGTTTATTTCATAATATATTGTATATATATGTTAATTGAAATTTAATTATAAATCATAAAAATGAAATTAATACATGAAATCTATATGAAATCTATATATGTGTGTATATATATATATATATATAAATAGAACGACTCTCAATAATCTCCATTCATTTTTCATAACATTAAATGCGCAACAAAGTACTAAATTAAATATATATTTTATGTCTTACTAATACTTTATCTGATAAGATCAAAATATTTGTAACATGGACAATATAATTATTAGATCCAAAAACATCATGTTGTAAAAATAAGCACCTAACCATTAGATTATATCTAATATTATGTCATAATTTGTTCCATAAAATATTATGTATAATATATACCTTTTCTTTATAAAAATCATTTTTTTTTGGAGCTTGGGGCCGGACCTCTACCTTCTTCTTCCTTGGCAAAAACTATAAAATACATATGCATGACTCGTCCGAAAGCATTAATCGTAAAAGATTTAGAAAAAAATGGGAAACATTTCTCCCACCAAACAAACAAGCCCATATATTCTTTTGTACATTAATCAAGAGGAAGAACTATAAGCTAGTGTTTATTAAATCTTAAAATAGATCCACGAATTACCTTCAGCACTGCGTAAGGAGAGGGGGTGAGAGAGAGATTCTTCCTAGTTCCATATACATACATTCATACATAAATACATACATACATATGTGTAGTAAGGTTGACACTTTCAAGTAAATTTTATAAGAAAATATGTAATTTTTAAGACTTTGATAATATCTATAATGACATAAGTCAGTGCATTAGAGTCGTATGATCTTTTTATGTTAATTAAATGAATAGGCATACTTAGTGTTTTTATTTTCTTTCTAAAGTTTTACTTATAAAAAAAAATCCCTGCATAAATAGGGTGTCACACATCTCTACCAACTCTAAAAATAAAAATTATTTAAATACAAATCACATGATTTTAATCATCAAAATTTCAATACAAAATCATATTTAAGACATGAGATTTTGATTTTACAAAAAAAAAAAGAAGGGCATATTTGACGTGCAATATGAAATTTTAGACATTGTGTACTTGTAATTTATTATAAATAAAAAGTTATACTATTTCTATAAATATGACAAAAATCACATGTAAGACATGCGGCATTCATAAAAAAGGTAAAATCATATTTTAAACATGTGATTTACATCGATATTTTTGTAATTATTTTTATATAATTAGTATTTATATAAATAGTTTACTTTTGAATTAGTAAATTGACAATTTCTCAATATAAATATATAATATTTAAAAGTGGATGTTTTTGTCAGGTGCCTGCAGAACTAAAACCACCCACTGTTTTAGACAACAACACTTTTATTTTAGATAATGACTCATTATCAATATCTTATTATACAATTTAATTATTTCATAATTTTTCTCTATTATGTTTATTGTATTGTTATATATATATATATATATATCTATATTCTTATATGATTAGCTTTTTTTAGTTAGTTGATGTGATGATTTTTTTAAATTTTTTTTCCACCAAGTCAATTCCTTGCCTAAAAACCAAAAATAAAGTATATATATATATATATATATTAAATTGGCTTGGACATCCACCGATATGCCAGCCTGATCTCTATTTTTTTTAGAAAAATGATAATAAATGTTTTTAAAACGCGTGTTGAATGTCTAAATATTAGTATACACTTATTGTTTTTCATAACGTATGTATCGATTCATAAAAATTTGAAAGGGTCCTTTTTTTTTTTTTTTTCCCTTCACCCCACGGAACCTCTTGAGTGGGATGCTCAGGAAATTATGTAGGGATATTTATTGGTTAGGTGCTCAGTATCGGTACTATTCACCATGTGCAGGGCTTATCTTCTCTTGTGAGGCCAATATCTTTGTAAATGGAGATGTATCGACGCCTTGACAGTCATTGCACTTGTGATGTTTCCTATTTTCATGATACAAATAAATAGGTAACGTAATCAAGCTCATTACTCACTGGCTTCGAACTTGGAAGCCTTGTACTCGTGTGGTACATGAGTAAATAAATACGATAACATCAAAACTCGGACAACCTTAGCTATTCATTCGGTGTCCATACCACGAATTTTGGGTAAATTATTAATCAGATGTGAACAAAATCTCAAACTTTCAAGTATATGTTCCCATAACTTTGAAATATAAAGTGCTGCAATTGCAAATGAGCCAAATTCATGCTGAACTTGTTCAGGCTTGACTCGTTTAAAAATGATCGAACTTGACATGATCCAGCTTTCTATCATCGAAGCCAAGTTTTACTTCAAACTTGAGCTTTAGTAGTAATTTTAAAAACGAATTTTGGCCAAGCCAAGTTTAAAGTGAGTTGAGATTACATAGTTGCTGTGTCCTAAAGATAAAATATAAGCCAAAAAGCTAAATATACAAAATAAATAAATAGTTAAATGGATATAAGGATAATGACTAAATATTAAAATATGTATATACATATGTTATTTAGAAATTAGTTTATTATGCTAATTATATTTTATATATATGATTAAGGATAAAATTGGGGCAGTGGGTTTTGTAAAACCCAAACCCAAGCTTGAACTTGAACCCGAACCTATACCCTATAAGGTTCTCAAAAGCCATCCCAAACCCTATAGAGATTTTGTCCAAAAACCCAAAACCTGCTTGATAGATTCTATGTATAGTGTACACAATTTGAACCTGAAACTCGATAAAAATATTACAATTATATTGAATAAATGATCACATAAAAGTTATTTATATAAGTTTAATATATTGACGCAGCATGGAAGCGTTTGAATAATAGAAATCAATTCGACGATTGATTTCAAAACATGAACTTAATCACATAATTGCTAAACAATTGCAAATTCAGAGAAAATTTTCTCAATTTAATATCAAATATGTCAAATATCAGTCGTCTCCACAAAGACAAGCCTAAAGGCCTATTTATACTATTACATAAAAATCCTAAAAAGGTAAAATAATAAATACAATATTACTAATAGTAAAGACAAAATAGTAAATACAAATAATGACTAAAGGAAACCTAAAAGATAGAATCCTGAAAGTCAAAATCCTAATAAATGCAAAATTGACTAAATAATAAATACAAGATATCATCTAAAAAAATAGGAAACAAAGCAACAAACTAATAAAGGCCAGTGGCTTTAAGGCCGGCTCACATCTTTTCACTTCGTTTTTCCTTTCTTTGAATCGTCTTGATATATCCCATTTATCTTGTCATTTGATCGTGATTCGCACCGCATCATTCTCCTCTACTTGAAAAAAAAAAACTCATCCTCGAGTTTAGAGTTGAATCTGGATATAAAGGGGTTTTCACCACTGGACGACGAAGACAAATTTGGAATCATGAATAAGTATCCTCCAGGATCAAATATGAACTTGCAAAAGTGAAAATATCCTAAACATCTTAGGATTTAGAATTGCATCGGCGCTCAAGTTCCTTACACCATTTGTAGCAAGATCATATCTTCCAGCCAGAATAAAACAATCTCCAACTTTATCTAAAGCAGTTTTTCCACATTTTTCCAAATATATATGACCGGCTTTTTCATAATCCTTCATGAGAAATAACATTCTTCAGCAGACCCTGCCTTCCCAGTTGACCTAAATAATACCCTTCTACTTTAGGATATGAAAAATTCAATCTTTTATTGTTGCCCTGAGTCCACAACTTTTAGCCAATTTTCACTAGGAATTAAGTCAATATGGTGTTGTTTGTTCTCATGGGAGGCAAATCATCTAATAAGTCGTCGGTATCAATTTTTTTTACTTCCTAATTGCCCCTTGACATTGTTTAGCACCTCTTTTGTCTTCTCCTCCTTATCAACCGTTAGCATTTGTCTTTCAATCAATGTATGCATAGTTTGGAATTCCTTCATAACATCCTTCATCTTCTTCTCTGATGGCGTATTGTAAGAAAGGAACATCCTCTACTTTGGAAGTTTCATAATGTTCTACTGATTTTTCAATTTCTTCATCTTCCTTCCTCAAATCATTACTTTGTGCCGATATCATAAATTCTGCTTGAGGATATCTGTGGTCTTGTTGAAGCATGATTTCCTCATAATTAAGAGGAAGAAATTCATCTTCCAATAATATCTTCATCCTAAACCATGTCTTAACAGTGTTTTTCCTTCGCGACTTAACTTTTTTTGTAATTTCTCCCACCAAGCAGAAGCATAACCTTTCAATTGGCACGCTATCAACTTCACCTTCTTTTCTTTGGGGATCTCTATGTATTCAAAGATTTGCTCAATCTTAGAAATCCAATCAACAAAATTATTAATCCCTAATTCTCCACTAAAATATGAAATTTCTATGTCTTGGCGGAAATTGTCACAATCTCTTTGATCATACCTATAATTCCTCCTTCGATATCTACTACCATGACCTCTTCTCAGGCCAAATTTTTAAAAATCTCATCTTCATACAACATTCCACAATGATGGCAATTAACGTCAGTGTTGACGTCATTGAAGCAAATAATCCTACAATACCGATATGGCTGGTGAAGATTTGTAGTCACCAGAAACCTCTGAAATCTCTTTTTCATCTATCTTTTCAGAACTTACTACCAGAATGATAGAAATCCTATCTAAGAACTCCGGTACAACCTCAACAATGGATATAGCCGCCGCTCCAATAGAAATTAAATTGGATGGGACCTACTATAGACTATGGTCTTAAGTGGTGGAGATGTACATCTCTGGCAAAGACAAATTGGGTCATATCAATGGTGATCTGCCCCAACCTGCAACGATAGATCAACCTTCCAAAAATGGCGTACTGATGATGCCACAGTAAAAGGATGACTCATTAACTCCATGGACCCATCATTGATTGGAATTTCATCAGATTTCTTACGGCAAAAAATGGTATGGGATGCCATAGTAACAACTTATTTTGATGGGAGTGATGTCTCCCAAGTGTATGACCTTCGACGCAAAGTATCACAGCTAAAGCAAGCAGGTGGTTCATTGGAAAAATATTACAACAGTTCACAAGGATTATGGAGAAGGATTGACTTTCGAAGGCCAAATCCCATGCAGTGCCAAGCTGATATTCAACGTTATAACATGTTGCAGGAAGATCGAGTTTACATATTCTTGGATGGCTTGGATGACCGACTAGAAAACATTCGTAGAGATATTATGCAAATGCAACCATTCCCCACAATGGAGCAGGCTTATGCCTATGTTTGACGAGAAGCGATGCGACGAGCAGTCATGATAGGAACTTCAACTGAAGAATCATCAGGTTCCGTATTTATGTCAAAGAGTTTGAGGACTATAACTCCTTCGATAGCTTCCTCTCATAATGGAAAATCAAATTCCTCTTCTAAAAAGAATACATTTGATGGAATGAAATGCTCTCATTGCGGAGGGACTAAACATACCCGGGAGACCCGTTTTAAAATCTATAGGTATCATGAATGGTGGCATGAATTACAATCAATGAAAAAGCGCAATGTTGAAGGAACCAATGACATATGCAAGAATGAACAGATGGCTAGAGGTTAATCTTTAGTTGCCATCGGTGATATGACTCTTTCCTTAATTCCAGCTCAAGCTCACAATGTCAGCACCACTGAAATTTATAAACTAGTCACATGAATCTACATGAATTTAAAATAGACAATGCTCATGGCCAATGGATTCTTGACTCAGGAGCCTCTGACCATATGATCTATGATGAAAATGATATCTCCCAAAGATCCAAGCCTAGAAGAACCAACATTACAAATGCCAATGGCAAAAATTTCCCTAGTAACAAGGATGGTACAGTAATAGTGGCACCTAATATGCCATTATCTAATACTCTTCTTGTTCCATCTCTTTCTCACAAATGAGTGTCTATGAGTCAACTTACCAAAGATTTGAATTGTGTTGCAATTATTTATCCTAATCTTTTCCTTCTTCAGGATATTCTAACAAAGGAGATTATTGGACGTGGTATTGAGAAGGTGGACTATACCATTTGATGGATGTAAAGATCGGTAAAGCATGTCACATCGCTCATCAGAATATGTCCAAGGAGGAGCAAGTTTGGCTTTGGCATCGTCGGTTAAGTCATCCGTCATTTGGATATTTGAAAAATATTCTTCCAGATTTATTTTCAAGTATAACAATTTCTCAATTTAAATGTGAAACCTGTATTTTTGCGAAAAGCCATTGAGCCACTTATCCTTTGAGTTTTAATAAAAGTACCATTCCTTTTTCCTTAATCCATACTAATGTGTGGGGACCATCCCTAAAACCTAATATGTATGGCTATCGATGGTTTGTGATTTTTGTTGATGATTGCACACGGATGACGTGGTTGTATTTGTTGAAACATAAGGATGAGGTTTTCAATACCTTTCAGTCCTTTTATAACCTGGTTTGTACACAATACTCCACCAAATTACAGGTTCTTCGTTACGATAATGGTGGAGAATATGTCAACACACAATTTAATGACTTTTTTCGTCAACATAGAATGATTCATGAGAAATCATGTGCATATACTCCCTAACATAATGGAGTGGCCGAATGGAAAAATCAACATATTCTTAAGACTGCTAGAGCTCTTCTTATTGGGGCTAATATGATTGGGCATTATTGGGTAGAGGCAATTATGCATGCAGTTTATGTTACCAACAGGATACCAATGAAAGTTCTTGAAATGAAAACTCCTCTTCGAGCATTATCTTATTTTGTAACACTGCCCTCAATCTTGATGATGCCACCATGCGTGTTTGGGTGTGTTGTATTTGTTCATGTCTAAAAGGATGAACACACAAAAATTGATCCTCGTGCTGTGAAGTGCATTTTCTTAGGCTATGGCCTACACCAAAAAGGATATCGCTACTTTGATCCCACTCATAGGTGAACATATGTTACTATGGATGCCACATTTTTTAAACTGAAATGTTCTTTACTGCTAAGCTCTCCACTCCACCTCATTAGGGGGAGAATTCTAGTGAAGAGGTGAATTGGATGAGATATGAGTGGTCAGGCTTTAATGAATATGACATTCAAAATGAGTCAGAGACAACTTCCTCAAATGATGACGTACCCCTTCTTCTCCAATAACCACTAGTCCATCTCTTGAGAATATCACCAAAGTAAGTTCTCCATCAACCCCTATTGATCATCAACCCTCTAATGATATAGATACCGTTGCTTCTACCCCTGGCTATAGATTACCTTACAGGCATAATCGTGGTGTGCCCCCAAGACGATACTCTCTTGAGATGGAATAACAATGATCCAAATATCCTATTGCCAATTATGTCCACTAGATTACTATCTGAATCTTTGAAAAGCTTTGCAAATAATCTCTCATCTCATCATATTCCAATTAATGTAGAAGAGGCATTACAAGACCCTAGATGGACTCATGACATGAAGGAAGAGATAGAGGCCTTGTTGAAAAATAAAACATGGATTCTTGTTACATTACCAAAAAGGAAGAAGATAGGAGGGTGCAAATGGGTGTTTTCAGTTAAATACAAAGCAGATGGATCTGTTGAAAGGTACAAAGCTAGGGTAGTTGCTAAGGGTTACACACAAAAACATGGAGTTGATTATCAAGAAACCTTCTCTCCAGTGGCAAAATTGAACACAATAAGAGTTTTATTGTCCCTTGCAGCAAATCTTGACTGGCCTTTACATCAATTTGATGTAAAAAATGCCTTTCTCCATGGTGACCTTGAAGAAGAAATTTATGTGGATATCCTTCTTAGATATGTGGTAGACTTTGACAATAAGGTCGTTTGCAAGTTACAGAGAACTTTATATGGGTTAAAACAGTCACCTCGAGCTTCGTTTGGAAGATTGAGTGTCGCAGTGAAGAAATATGGCTATTGATAAAGTAACTCTGACCACACTTGATTCTTGAAACACCAATAAGGCAAGACTACAGCTCTAATCGTCTATGTTAACGATATGATCATCACAGGAGACGATATAGATGAGATAGCAAAACTTCAATCTCGGTTGGCATCATAATTTGAGATGAAGAATTTAGGAGGACTCAAATGCTTTGATAGTAATCTGATGCAGCACGGAAGCGTTTGAATAATAGAAATCAATTCAACGATTAATTTCAAAACATGAACTTAATCACACAATCGCTAAACAATTACAAATTCAGAGAAAATTTTCTCAATTTAATATCAAATATGTCAAATATCAATTGTCTTTAAAAAAAAAAAGCCTAAAAGCCTATTTATACTATTACATGAAAATCTTAAAAAGGAAAAATCCTAAAAAAGCAAATAATAAATACAATATTATCCTAAAAGGAAAACAATAAATACAGTATTGACTAATACTCCATATAATATATATAGTCCCAAGAAAAAGGAAATAAATCAATAAAACAATTAAATCATTCAATGCTGGTCCAAGGCAAATCCGGCGGAATTAAATCATTCAATGTTTTTTCCCTTTCCGCTGCTTAGACGACTCCCCCTTCCTTAAATATTCATATAATAAAATAAGATATATTGAATAAATCAAATCTATCTTAATAAAGTAAAAATCTTCCATATCTTCATCTTTAAATTATCTTCTTGATGTTAATCCTATCTTCATCATTCTCTCCCACCAAAGAAAAACTCGTCCTCGAGTTTAGGGATGAATCTATATATAGGGTTTTTTAACCACTGAGATGACGAAGATAAATTTGGAATCATGGATAAGTATCCTCTAGGATCAAATATGAACCTCTTTTGCAGATATGATTGTACTTTCTCTTGCAAAACTTCAGTCCTCTTCAACTCTACCATCTTCTTTCCCACTGATTTATGTTCTTTCCACTCCTCAACACCTCCTCGTATCTCCTTGGTAGTCTTAGTCTTTTCAATAAAAACTTTGCTAAAACTTCCAATTTTGTCATAGGCTTGTGGCTTCAACCTCTTTAAGACTTCTCTCTCGTTAACCACTTGTTCTATAACTTTAATGTCATAGTTTTTATCCATAGTAATTGAAACTCCTTCTTTCTCATTCTCATCCATAGTAACATGGATTTGAGCAACCTTGGAAGTCTCTTGTATTGGTTTCCACAAATTTACTTTCACTGACTTCAGGAGTCTTAGCATCTTTTATGACATTTTCAAGAGGTACTTTATGAATTGATCCTTTTTCATTAGGTTCAAGGGAAATAACTAGCGGATGTTCAACCTTCTCATCTACAGTGTTTCTTTCTACTTTAGGAGAACTTCTGAAATTTCTGATTGGGTCTCTTGAGGAGTCTCTTTAATGTGTCATTTCCCACTTTCCTTTGGAGTAGGAACATATTCTACCTCCTTCCAATCATTACTTTGCATCGACATCTCAAACTCTGCAAGATATTCATGTATCACTTTCTGTTTTTGATGAAATCGGTGGTCCAATTGAAACATGGTTTCCTCATAATTAAGAGGAAGAAATTTATCTTCTAATAATTGCTTCATCCTAAACCATGTCCTAATAGGTGCTTTTCCTTCATAAATTCTCCTTTTTTGTAATCTCTCCCACCATACAACGCATAGCCCTTGAGAGTGCATGCTACTAACCTTACCCTTTTTTCCTCTGGCACCTCCATATAATTAAATATTCGCTCAATCTCAACAATCCAATGTACAAACTCCTCAATCCCTAATTCTCTCTCTAAAATATGGAATTTCTACATTTAACTTGAAATCATTCATTCCATATTCATTCCTATGTCTGTAATGATTATCAAAGTTACATCATCCATAGGTCTTACTTTTTCAAATCTGTTACCACCGCCCTGTTTTCATGGTTGTTCCTCTTCCTCCATCAATTCATTTCCTCACCAGAATCATAGTCGTAATAATCATCAAAATTATGATAATTGCCTCTATATTGACTCCTACGACTTGCAGCAACAGGTCTAACAACAGGATCGCCGTGAGCATATTTTGCCCTTGGTCGTCTCCCATAATTGTTTGTTGCTGTTGGTATTAGATCGCTCCATCAGATCATCAAAGTGCTGCTCATAATGCTGGAATCTCTGATCTATGCCACCTAACACCGCCTTCGACCCAAGGATTTGGCTCTCAGGACTTCCACATCTCGAACACCGTTAAAGACGTGATCGCCGTCAACACTGACGTTAATTGCCATCTTTACAGGAACTCACCTTGCTCTGATAGCAATCTGACGCAGCACGGAAGCGTTTGAATAACATAAATCAATTCGACGATTGATTTCAAAATGTGAACTTAATCACACAATTGCTAAACAATTACAAATTTAGAGAAAATTTTCTCAATTTAATATCAAATATGTCAAATATTAGTTGTCTTTATAAAGACTAGCCTAAAAGCCTATTTATACTATTACATGAAAATGTTAAAAAGGAAAAATCCTAAAAAGGCAAATAATAAATACAATATTGACTAATACTACATATAATATATATAGTCCCAAGAAAAAGGAAATAAATCAATAAAATAATTAAATCATTCAATGCTGGGTGGAATAAATCATTCAATGTTGTTTCTCTTTCCGCTGCTTAGACGATTCCCCCTTCCTTAAATATTCATATAATAAAATAAGATATATTGACTAAATCAAATCTATCTTAATAAAGTAAAAATCTTCCATATCTTCATCTTCTAAATTATTTTCTTGATGTTAATCCTGTCTTCATCATTTATACAACCATTATATCCTCATTTTTTTTATTTTATTGTAAAATATCCTAACGGGTTTTATCTATAAGTTTAATAGATATTTTTTTATTTTCTTTTAACGGGCTTAGGTTCCCAACGAGTTTTATAATGCTTGTCCCATAACTCGACCAAAAACACTATAAGAACCCGCTCACAGAACCTACTCGCTTACATCCCTAGATATAATATATATAACTAACAAGTTTACCCGTGAGTCTCCACAAATTGGTCATGAGCTTAATCGAGTTGCTTCGAGCTAGCTCGTGAACCTAGATCAAAGGTTGAGTTTGACTCATTTTGCTAAACGAGCTTTACTTTTAGTTTGAACTCAACTTGTTAAATAAATGAGCTCAAATCTAGTTGAAGTTTAATTTAGTCAAACTCGAGTAGCTCGTGAATTTATTGCCTTAAATACACACACACACATATATATGCCAAAGCATTGCTAAAATTATAAAAATGTATCATTGGTCCTCTTTACTAATTATTTTGGAGTTTATTTAATGATTTAGGAATGATTTACATATTTTAAGAATTTTGGGGATGGTGGAGTCACGCTATAAAAGCTTAAATGGTCTAATTACACCCCATCAATAGTTTTTGACGTGTATTTACAATTATCCTTGATCCTTTATTTCCTGTACACGCCCTGCTTATATAATTTAAAATGTTACTTTTGTCACACAGATACTATATATTATATATGTTACCATATGTTTTTCTGACCTATAAATCAAACATGAGGACATATAAACACTAGATTTATTGCATCCATGATATATGTAAAAGATTTAATCTAAACTGAGAAATAAGGTGAAGGTATATTTCATTGAATTACTCACTGTACAAGCTATAGTGTATATAATATTGTTATTTTGTTATGAAGCCCTATTTACAAGGAAATATTTGTGCATAATTTAAATGCTAGAGTGAGCTGCCAAAGCCTTGGCAAATTGGTTACAACAATATGGAGCAGATTTGTAGATTGTTGAGATTATTACGGCTTGTAGATGGAGATGCTAGCTGTTCTGTTGGAGAAGCTGAGTATCCAGGGATGCTGTATCAATGTGCATCTAAAATAAAAAATAAAAATAAATACATATATATTAAAAGTAGAAGCTACTAAATGAGTTGTTGGACTTTAGTCTTTTACACCTTCAATGGAGAATGTGATGCATAAAAGATGTAAAAACTAGCAAAGTTAATAAAAATTTCTTGATTTATTGGAATAAGCCTTCAATTTTTATGAGATAAGCCAAGTACTTCCAATTAGAAGGAATCAAATGAATTTGCTGATGATCTTAGAGAGATGTGGCAAATGAATTTGCAGATGGATCTTAGAGAGATGTGACACTAGTATTTGTTTTTTACGCTTTAATATTATAGATGTTTTATCAACTCATTGTATATAATCGATTAATGGACATTTTTAGGAATAGACTTCCCATATTCAGTTTGACCTTGTTAGACCATGGGCCGATTTGTTAACACCACATTCAATTCTTTTGAAGTATTTGAAATAGCTCAAAAAAATTTAGATCACATAACATGGTGACCTATCTTGGAACATGCATTAGTAGAGTTACAACCTTTAAGCTTTTTGAGGATGGTTTTCTCAATAAGGACAACCCCTTACAAAAACCATTAGAGTATGGACAACTACTACAATAACCACTCGACTTAATTCTATAAATAGCCCCATGAGGCCCCACTATGGTCCATTTTGTACTCTTTTGCTTAAATTATGTTATTTTACACTCTTAAGCACCATTCTATCTAAGTGATTCCATTGATAATGTTCTAATCCATCAAAGTTTCCCTTATTCATAGGACTGCTAGTACAAATCCATAACAATCCTTTGTAGATGATAACCTATGTTAAACACAATCAAAACATTGTCACTTAAGTAATTGTGTTTAATTTAATAAGAGAAAATATCAAATTTGACACCTTGTACAAAAATGCAATTATGTACTAAACTTTAAAAAGTTCTATTTAATACTTAATCAAACTTTTTAGCCTACTTTTAGTATCCCACTTAATTCACTAACATGGATGCTCC
The DNA here is from genome assembly GCA_024138025.1 of Combretum micranthum. Taxonomy (NCBI): domain Eukaryota; kingdom Viridiplantae; phylum Streptophyta; class Magnoliopsida; order Myrtales; family Combretaceae; genus Combretum; species Combretum micranthum. Next base: position 913,798 of record JAMXBD010000266.1, on the reverse strand, counting down.
ACTAAACTAATGAGTGACACATGTATACTATAATGTATATATATATATATGAGAGAGAGAGAGAAGAGAATGAAGAAGAAAGTCTAACTTATTATCTTACAAGATTAAATCTTCGCAATTTTTTAAAAAGAAATTTCATATAAACATGATAATTATGGTAATGAAACTCACAAATACACATATGAATTGCTTAGATACTAAAAATAAAATAAAATAAAATATTGGCACTTGAATAAAATTAAGTTTCCTTCATTTCAAATCTATTTAAAGTAAGAACTTCAATATCAGACAACATTTGTGTGTGATTCTTCACAAGGAACATAATTACGTGATATTTTTCCTTCAGAAATTGGCTAAGAATAGAGGGATTTGATGCTTTCTCTCTTATCACCATAGCTGAACTTAACTACTTCTCTTTATAAGTGTATTTAGATCACAGGAAATTGCAGCATGAAACTAGCATCTTGGGTTCTTAGTGTTTTTAGTTTTGTAAAAATCAAATCTTTTTTGTAAATTGCTTCGAATTTTAGAATTTAAAAAACCCAAATTGGCCACCACCATCAACATCAACTACTACTCACTACAGTCTAAGAGAGTCACCACCATGCCATAGTAGCCTCCCGTGCCTGAGTGAGCCACAAGACTAGTCTCCCATCTTGTCTGAAACTGTTGTGCACTACTTGGTTGGAATTTACTATTCGTCTTCTCCTTTTTCTTTCTTTCTTTCGTTCCCTTTCTCCCCATCATTTTTTTTATTGTGTAGACATGTAAGGTCAAGCATCCACATCAATGGTAGAATTAATGAGTTTAGTGGGGTATGAAAGTAGTCTTAAAAAGTTGAAATTAGATTAAATTGAACTTTTCAAAGTTCAAGTACCTAATTGCATTTTTATTGAAAGTTCAGGTACAAAATTTGACATTTTCTATTTAATAACCTAAATGAGGAATTGTAATCTTGATCAATTGATGACATAAGACCTATTGTTCCCTTTCATACAATAGAAATTTTAAATGGTGATCTCAAAAGATAAAATGCCTGACAAACCTATCAAAACTTGATATTCCTAGCCAAAAATGATAAATTCATGCTTATGTAGTTTTGAAGACCAATGGTTTACATCTAAATTACCTGATGATATCTAAACAGCTAATCCTTTAAAAAAATATGAATTTTGGTTGGTAAGCCTAAAAGCTAAAAGTTCCTCTTTTTTAGCTATCAAACAAGAAAATGTTTTACAAAAACATAAAAACTCTATGTTCATATGTAATACTAGGAATTGAAATAGCCTAAAATGATACTTGATTGTCTATTCTTCCTTTAACAAAAAAAAAAAAAAAAATAGGAATAAGAATTTTGGCATTTAAGATAGATAAAGGTTATGCTTGGATTTTATGTTAGCCTTAGTGGATTACAACTAGCTTCCTAAAGTTTTGACTAAGGCATAGGGTTGTTGTAGGTTTTGTACTTGGAACATTCTAGGTGTGTTGGGTTTTTGGTTTGATTCGTTAGTAAAAGCAATTAATGGTTGGGCACTTGGATTTTGACAATTGAAATTTGGTTATAAAAAGTTTAAATGCTTCCATGTATCCTTAAGGATGCTTGTATGCGCAACTCGTTGATTTCGACCATATAGGATCTTAAATATTTACTAAATTGTATATCTGACCCTTTACTCTTCCTTCATCTTTCATGCTAATGTAGGAATTGCACCATTGCAAAGCCCAATTTCAAAACGCATCGCTGGTGAAATACCCCAAAATAAAGAGGTAAAGTTGTACATTTAGTAAGAATTTCAAAAAGAATATTGATTCCTAACATATAAAACCCCCATAAAACATAACCGCTTTTATTCTCTGCTTTTATTCTTCAACATAATATGCAAAAAACTCTTCATTCCTTCCCAAAATGTAGAACTCATTGAAGATTTCCTGAAGAAGATTTATGATAAGTAATCCCTTTTGTGTTTCCTAATACTTTTCTAACAAAAGGAAACTCTCATAAGCAAAGATTTCGACGCTGTGATATTATTATTAAGTTTTGGAAGGAAGAACAACATTTGTTTGGGAGAAATCTTGAAGAAAAGCTTGATAATGAGTGTGACAAGAAAAGTTTTGACATTAAGATTGTTGGTGTTCAATCTTTCTGAAAAAACCGCATTACTTAAATCATAGTAAATTTTTAATTTTGATTTCTTAGGTTTAAGTAAAATTTAGTAGAATTTGATGTTTTCGATGATAAGTAAGTACGGTCTTTATGATGTTTGTAGGAGTTTGTAAGTCCTATAATCAAGAAAGGGAAGTATGTGGACAAAGATTGCTTTTTAAATCATAAAAAGCACGACAGGAAAGCATAGTTATGTCTCAAACTGTGTAACTCTCTATTCTTCTTAGTTTTGGATGCCTAAGCGAAGCCACAATCGTATTAGAGGCTGTAGAATATTCTGTGGTGGGAGAAAGGGCTTATACGCCCTTTGGAATAAGCGTGCCAAAGAGAGTGCCTCTTATATCACATAGGAGAAGGCTATGCTAAAGGGAATGTCTCCCCGCATTACCTACGAAAAGGACGCGCTAGAGTGCCCTCGTTTATGCCCTATTTTTTAAAGGGTGTACCAATTTTGTCAAGTTTATCACGCCTTTCCCCATGAGTATGAGTTCTCGAATGACCCTTTTTCTTATTTAAAGCTTTTAATAGTCTTTCTAATACATCCAAAAGGTAGATAACTAAATAGACTTCGCTTAGGTCTAACCAAGCAAGAAAGATAAGAGAACGTATAAGAAATTAGGATTTATAACAAATATAAAGTTGGGTATATCTTATGGTTCAAGTTAATCGAGTTAGATTCTTGAGGTTGTTACAAGTTGTTCGAATAGGAACACATACCTAGGGATAGGCAAAAAAATTGACCAAACCATGAACCAATCCGAACCAAACCAAAATTTTAGTTATTTTTTTAAACGGTTCGGTTCACGTTCTATTTGGTAGTGGAAATTTGGTTCGTGGTTCAATTTGGAGTCATGAACCAAATAGAACGGTTCGAACCAAATCAAACCATTTTACCTTTAAAAAAAATCCTCTTAATGTTATTTTTTTTATAGTTAATTGTGTTTTGGGCTAAAATTTTTAATTTTTTATATTTATAATTGATACTTTTAGAGTTTCAATGGTTAAAAAATAGTTGCAGTTTAATGGGTGTTAGAAAATAGAAACATTATATTGATTATCTCTTTCATCGGTGAAGGAAATGCTATCTTACTCTTCCCTCACACACACACAACACCACACACACACATATTTGTAATGACACTTGACTAGTTTTGAGTCTTACAAAAAAGGTTACACCACCAATTTATTCTTGTGTTTAGTTATTCTCATTTTAATAACATACTAATGATGTGAAAAAATTTGGGCTCACTATAGTTGAATGTTGATTTCCATAAATTGATAAATGTGTTGTTAATGATTTCGATAAATTAATAAATCAACTTGTCAATTTGTTGTTGAGGTTTGAAATGTAAGAAAATAATTCATAGTTATTTTTATTGAAATGAAAAAAAAATGTCCTTTAATATATGGTTCGAACAATATACTGAACCATTTTTTTAGGTTCAAAAAATTAACGAACCGAACTTTATCGATAGGTTCAATTTTATAAAAATAACTAAATCATAATTTTAGGTTCGGTTCGGTTCGGGGAGCGAACCAAACTGTACCATGCCTACCCCTACACATACCATACTTGTTGCCTGTGCATGTGAGGTTAGAATTATAACAGAATTAATTGATTATTTCGGCTATAAAAGATTATTGTTTATTATGTGTGGCTACGATTGATGAGTGAGAGTATCTATTTATTGGTCAACATCTCGATGATCCTAGTATAGCGTTGTCCTAAGTGGAATTACACCTATAAATGATTTAGCTAATTCTAGGAGTTTTTGCGTTATTGGGGAGTAAGCAATAACCATGTTTTAGTTTCAGCTTTAGGGATATTCAAGAGTATCTATCCAATATTTTCGTATGTAAATATTTATGTGTGCTTTTGAATATTAAGTTATCTTTTTGTTGAATGTTGGACTAAAAAATAAAGATAATCAAATGCATGTGGGTTGCATTTGCATAGGAATGCATGTGGGTTTGTCTCTGATTGTTCATGTAATGTGTTTGTTGGTATATCGTACTAGGCTCTAGCTTATTGTTTCATCTTTTCAATTATAGGTGTAGAATGTAAAGATAGCTGTTTTGCTAGCTATAACTAGCTAGTAGGTTGGAAATGTCACTGGCAATGAAGAGCCCTAGATGATGAATAGAGATCATGTGGTAATTTGTCAAACAGTGACTATAGTTATATATAACTGACCTGAATAATTAAAAGAAGTTTTGTGCTACCTATAGAGAAATACTCAAGTTACAATGTATAACCTTTGTAACATCTTTATGACCAGGATCAATGACTGTGAGTTGACTTCGATATTAGAGTTATTTATAACTTAATCGTGAACTTTTTAACAGGTTCTGAGCCTTAACTTGCCCATATTAGCTATGAACTAGTAGGAGGTATAAATGACCTTAAATTTTAGGTGTTACAACTAGTAATATTGATACGAACCACGCCAACCTGTGACATGACCCGTTATCAAAATCTAGAATTAAGTCCAAGGATCGTCTAAGAAACTAATGGAAACCGTGACCTGTTGCTTGTATTAAAGTAAGAACATTGTATAAGTGAGGACGCCATAATCAGGGATGGAAAGATTGATTGATAAGTCAAGGTGAAAGCCACAGGAAGCCCCGATAAGTTCAATATGAATTCATCAAAAATTCAAAGAGAATCACTCTCAATTTTCAGTCATCAAAGGTTTTATATCAAATGTTTACAACCAATAGGTTTTTTATAGACTAAAGCATAGAAAGTTAAAAGACATAATTATGAAGGTTGGAGGCCTTTATTATAAAACAAGTGACCTAAAAATAAAAACATGAAATCGAAATACTTTCCAAAGCAAGAAGGCTGCGGCATAGCCCATCAAGGCTAACGTGTAACCAAAATTCTTCAAGGCCGGTCATAAACTGGCGGCTTACTTCCTAAAAGCTGACATCTATGAGGCGGTATAGATCTGCTCGTCTAAATCTTCCACTCCCATGGTAGTAGATCGTCATTATTAATGTGTTTCTTTAACTGACACCATTTGATCTCCATAATTCCCTCATTCCTTGAAAAGATTCGTCCTTGAATCTTCAACATCTTTGCAATTGATGGGAATGGACCATCTCCTCTTGGATGCAATTTGGATCACTGCTGCTATGGAAGTCTCTTCTTATGCTTGTGCATCCAATCACCTAGTCCAAATACAATTTTCTTGCACTCCTTCTTAACTTGCTTTGCATGTTGCTTGATCAATTCCACCTTCTTTTTATCTAAACTTGTACGTTCAGAAACAGTAATGGAATTAATTATCTTAAAAGAGGTGATTCAACTAGAATTTCTTAGGAAATCAAATCCTTAAATCCCTACAGTGATGAAATAGTCTCACTAGGAAAAGAAAAATTAAGATCATTAGTTGAAAAATAAATATCACTCTTAATTTCTCTCTTTTTTTTTTTTTTTTATCATTTTCATTCTCTGCTTTTGCATCTCTTAAACTCATTTCTTTTATCTCCCCTTAGTGCTCTTTAGTGTAGTTTTGTCAATCTTTTCTTACTCTTGCCTTCTTTTTCAGAATGTCAGTCACTCCCATATCTCTTTTTGATTCTATCCTCTCATTCTTTTCTTTTTCTCTTTCTTTGAATTGTTTCACTATCCTCAACTGATCATCATAAGCTTCCAATGATTTGGGGGAGGAGGGAGGGGGGAGGGGTGGGTGTGTGTGGTATTAAAGTCACTCGACATTTGTTTATAACAAAAGAATAGTGATTTTTGTATTCATCATGCTTAGCTCTCCTATCAAGCTGCCATGGTCGCCCCAACAGAATATGACTAGTTTGCATTGGAGCCACATCACATAAAACTTTATCTTGGTACTTTCCAATAGAAAAAGCAATCAAAACCTGCTCAACCATCTTAACTTTTTCACACTCATTTTGCATATTGTAAGGTTTTTGATGCTTCAAAAGTTTTTAAATTCAATTTTTTGACCAACCAGGTACTAGCAACATTTATACAACTCTTACTGTCAATAGTCAAACTGCATATCTTGTTATTTACAAGGCATCTGCTATGGAAGAGAGGTTCATGAGGGAACTCATCACCATCATCTCTCCACAAATGCGGATTCAATTCTATTTCACTCATCATTTTTTTAATCAAACAAAAATCAAGCCCTAATCTATGAATTCAATCAAACCTTAAACCCACAATTTCACAAGAACCTTAATTTAACCCTAAAAGACAGTTTTTTTTTTCCATCACAGACACCAAAACTTTCAAACCTAACAAGAGATGATCAATAAGATCAGACAAACCAACAAACTAATAAAGATACTTAGGGATAAGAACGAATCAAGTTACCTTTAATAGAACTGGATACGGATTCTTAGAAAACCTTCGCTCTAATATCAAATGATATGAATATGTAATTAAATCTAAGGACCGTTTACGAACCAGATGGAAACGGCAACTTGCTTATATTGAAGCAAGTACCTTGGTATAAGTGAGGACACCACAATTGGGGATGGAAAGATGGATTGATAAGTTAGGGTGAACACCATGGAAACCCCAATAAGTTCAATACTAATTTTATCAAGAATTAAAAGAGAATCACTCTCAATTTTCATTCAGCAAAGGTTTTATATCAAATGTTTACAACCAATAGGTTTTTTATAAACTAAAACATGGAAACCAGAAAGACATAACTATAAAGGTTGGCGGCTTTTATTAGAAATCAAGAAGGCCTAAACATAAAAACATGAAACTAAAATAATTTTCGAAGTAAGAAGGTCGACGATATAGCCCATTAAGGCCAACGGCTTTAGGCCGGCATACCACATAAATTCTTCAAGAGCATTCATAAGTTAGCAACTTATTCCTAAAGGCTAGCAGCTTTGAGGTGGTGTAGATCTACTCATCCAAATCTGCGACTCCCATGCTAATTGATCATCATTAGTAATGTGTTTCTCTAATCGACGCCATCTAATCTCCATCAAGTATAACCTTATATAGTTCTAGTGTAGAATATATTCAAAGAACTGTTTTCACTCATATAGAGTCATGATTTTAGGTCTTCACCCTCGATCCTTGGAATCTCTACCCAATTTTTCTTTTTTCCCGAGTTACATAACCTTAGATGAGTAATTCTTAATTGATACCCATTTTGAGCAACAAAAACAATAGTTTATAATGCATTAAGTAGTTCTTTATTTATCGAAGCTTTTTTTTCTTCTTTTTTAACTCATTATTTCCTTTGTACGTGTTGCCTTGCACATGAGAACATTTACTTTTACTTATCTATTGATGTAGTGATGAGGATCTAAGGGGGTCAAAATTCTTTTTGTCAGGAATTAAGGTTTGTTCTTATTAGCGTTTTTATAGATAAATAAACTTGGAAAACTTAAAAGATATGAATGAAATCGTAATCCAATATAACTCATAAATCACAAAATTTAAGTTGGTTTGTAACAAGGATCATAATCCAATAGGTACCATGAATTAGAAAACTATCACTGTGTCAAAAGAATCTATGATCTATCAACAAAAATGAATAAGGAAAAATCAAACTCTCAATATTCATTAAACATTGTAATAAGTTGTAATACAAGAGAAAACTCTCTCTCAAGAAGAAACATTCTTCAAAGATAACATAAACTTCTGTCCCTCTTCAAAATAAAACAAAGGACTTTATAATATGCAAACGGAAAACCAAAAGACAATATATATATATATATCACTATCGTCAAACAAAGGCCGGCGAACTATATTGAAAAGCTAGTGGTCTTTAAGGCGGCTCTTAAAATTTCAATTCTGGGCATGTTGAAGGCCGGCGACCTAAGCCCCCTATGCCAACGGCATTGACCGAGAAGGCTGGCGGCTTTAGGCTAACGTACAGGTTAGCAACTTTGCTCCTCTAAGCCTTTATCCGCTTGTTTGTTACATGATCATCCATGTTAACTTTGGGATGTTTTGATCCCCCATGATGTCGTCCTCTAATTCTTATCATTCCCTTCTTCTTTCGAAAGATTCATCCTTAAACTTGTTGTATCTCTTGGAACTTTAGAGGCGACTTTTTTCTTTGCTTAGAAGACCTATAAAGAAACAAAAACAAACTCCTTTGACCCTTAACCCGTACATACTCAAATTTCTCCTTCTGAGTTTCAGCTAAGGTCATTGGAAGTAGTAAGAAAACTTATCCATCTTTTTGGATCTTGTAGGTATTTCGATACCTATCATAAACAACTCGCCTGTCATACTGCCATGGTCTATCCAACAACACTTTTACACAATCCATATGAGCTATATCACATGTTATAATACCAGTATAACTCCTATAGCAATGGAAATCTATGTGTATTTATAAATGTGTAGAACATCTAGAGAATTCAACCATCAGAGACTGTATGGCTTTGGATGTGGAATCACCTATAACTGCATTCGCTTTGCAAAATCTTATGAAATCATATTAGCTTAACTACCTCCATCCACAACCAATTTATAAACGTTCTTCTGAACCACACATCTAGCTTGAAATGAATTCTCTCGCGACATGATTCTTCCTGTAAATTAGAAGACATACTTGCATCACGTAAATTTCAATAATCTTCTCCTCTACCATCTCCCCATGGTCATCATCTACCTTCACCTCATCAGCAATAACAATCTCTGCTTCTTCTTTCTTAGGTGGATTTTCATTACAATCTCAACAGCCTTTTCAACTTCTCAATCTTCTTGTTATTAAAAGCTGCAATTTTTGGTTCAACCCTAACAACCTTTGCTTTTGACTTCTCTATATTCTCATATGCCTTTTCAAAACTAAACTTCTTCACCCATTCATTTATGTTTTTCATCATCTAATTTAAATCTGGATTTGTAGCTCGTATCTCACATTGTTTATGAGATTCTTCACAAGTAACTCTCCTATGATTGCTATCAATATGCTTGATTTACCATAACATCTCAAACCACCATTATATAAACTTGATGCATGATAAGATAAAAATCTTCTTGATAACGATTTTTCAAATAATATCTTGACATATTTTTAGCAGAACAACAAAAATCCCAAATTCTTGATTCACCACACCCATAATTCACCAACAATGAAACACAAATTACCATAGCCAAAATCCAACCCCTAAATTCCAAAAACGTAAATCAAGTTGATATGATGATTCACTGAATGAAAGTGCACCGAACCAAAAGCTCTGATACCAAATTATGAGAATCTAAGGGGATCAGTTCCGTGAGGAATTAGGGTTCTTTGTTCTTTTTAGGGTTTTTATAGATAAATAAACTAAGACAACGTAAAAGATATGAATGAAATCGTAATCAGATATAACTCATGAATCACAAAATTTAAGTTAGTTTGTAATAAGGATCGTAATCTGATAGGTACCACAAACTACAAAAATATCACTATGTTAAAAGAATCTATGATTATATCAACAAAAATGAATAAGGAAAAATCAAACTCTCAATATTCATCAAACATTGCAATAAATTGCAATACAAGAGAAAACTCTCTCTCGAGAAGAAATATTCATCAAAGATATCGTAAACTTCTATCTCTCTTCAAAACAAAACAAAGGACTTTATAAACTATGCAAAGGAAAAACCAAAAGACACAATATATACATATACATATACATATATATATATATATATGTTAAGTGCCCTAGTTTGATTTTGATGATAACAAAACATGTATAAATGTTTACTAACAAATTTATTAAGTATGCAGTTATCAAGTTATAAATATTACAATCAAGTATGATTAGAAGTTGATTTGAAGTTCTATAGAAAATTTTTCACAAAGAGATCCAACTCGGAGAATAACTCAGAAACAATCTGGGAAGTTTTTCAAGAAAATAATAGTACTCAGAAGGTTGACTTGCAGTACATCAAAATGTTGCTAAATTATAGAGTAACTCAAAGAGTAAAACTTGCTACACAAAAAAAATTTACAGATTACTAACAGAAATTTGCAGATCGAATTTTTTCAAATTTTTCATCATTTTGAAGACCCAGCTCCAAAGTTGAATGTATCTGGATAATACATTCAATTATGTTCCACATAGTTGGTTTAAATATCTATGGAGATTCAAGTTTTTATTGGATTAAAGATTACTTTTAAGTTTTTAACTTTTGACAGCATGTTTAAGTTCAATCTTTTAAGACATTCAAGATCAATTTTGTTTTACAAGCTAGAAATCAGTTCAAGACTGTCATAATGAAGATCTTTTTCTTTTAGGTTGTGTTTTAATAAGACAAAGAATCCAAAATCATGAAGTTTAAGGACAACAAGAAGAACTTAAAATCATGAGCGCTAAAGACAGCTAAAGGATTTCAAATCACAGATTTATGGGCTGCAAAGATATGAGATACAAATTTGTTTTTCAAATTGAACAATATCAAAAGATGTTTATCCTTAAGTAGACGAAATTTATGAGATCTTCATCAATAATCAAGTTTACCTTTACAAGCTGGAAATTTTCGAATTTGAAGAAGATAATGAATAGTGAGATTTTGTCCTATCTTCAAGGGATTTTGATACATTATTTTTAGAGGATGATTTGAATTGATAAAATTCAAATCTTCAAGACTGATCCACAGCAAGTTGATATCTCCAACAAGACACAAAATAGGATTAATATTTAACATTCAACTTTATCTTTTTCAGCTGAAAATAGACCACGATCAAGTTTGATCCTTATCATTTGGAAGATGTCAAATTACTCAGTTCAACAGACGAGAGATATCAAGAATAAAGGAAAACATTTGTTTTCTAGCTGTTGAAGAAAATCAATAAATATTAGAAGAAAAGACAAGAAAATATACAAGCATGAAAACAAACGCATTCAATTTACAGCAACTCCTTCAGCATTCGATTGATCTTATTTTGACATTTCGAAATTTATTTTTCTAGCAGATAAATTTGAGAGGACTTCATATTATTCTTTCCGTGAGAGTGATATTTTTCTCTGTAGATTAGTAAATAGCTTGGTGAAACTAGATAGGCTAAGCAGAGTGATTGAAGTTTATTGTAATTGAACAAGTTTGTACTCTCATTTCTTGATTAGATAGTAGAACATACCGGTGTGAAATACTGGGTCCCCGGCTTAGAGCTGAAAGAAAGGACAGATGCTCGAGGTGAAACCTTAATAAATCAACTTTGCACTCTTCTCTACTTTATCTCTTTAATTTTGTGCATATTTAGTTGTTTGCTTTTTTTACATCCTATACTCAGATACTAAATCATAGAGTAATTGGGAAGCTCAACTTTAAACATTTGTTCAACTTAAGTAAACTTGTTTTATCCAAATTTTTATTCAAGTTATTGGTGGTTAAGTTTGTTGTTTTCAAGTGAGTTTAAAAGTCATTATAATTTGATTAACTAAGTGGTGTGAGTTTGGTTGAGTTTTTGAAAAAGCGAAATTTTTATTAAATAACAAATTCATCCCCCTCTTTGTTATTCTTTCAGGACTAATATATATATATATATATATATATATCAATGTCATCAAACAAAGGCCGACGGCCTATATCACGTAAGCTAGCTGCTTTTTAGGTGGCTCTTAAAATTTCAACTCTGGGCATGTTCCAGGCCGGGGGTGTAAACCTCTAGATTTTTCGATAATTTTAAGTTCAAACCCTGGAATCGGAAGTCAACCGGAAACCCTAAGTCAACAAAAACCAATGCCAAAACCCTATAGTTTAGATCCGACAATCTCGCGCTCTTAAACTTTAGACAACGGAATTGAGTTAATGATTTATAATAGTTTGTAATAATACAGGGAAGCTTAAAAATATGATATTCTCCAATTTCTAGTGTCTTTCGAATCCGAACGGGATCAGTTTTTGAAAATTGTGCCCCGGTACACCGAATGGTAAAAATATAAATATCAATTTCATAATTATTCCGTAACTAAAAATTACAAATATCACAATTATACGCATATTTTCTTTACTATCGATAACTTATTAGTCTTATTTATTATTCATTATCCTATCTTACTATTCATTATTAGTCACCTATCTCTACTTTTTCTTACTACTTATACACTTGTTTTCTTACTTTTTACCTTTCTAATACATCTTATATCAAATCATATATTACATATTAATTATTTTCTTACAAAAATACAAATTTAATCTCTCTTTCCCTGCTTCACTTAGAACGAGCGACCCCTTCCCCCTGTACTGCCTATGCTTTTTTTTTTTCTTTTTAATTTATTTTATTACACTTAATTGCCCTCCATCTTCAACTATAAATACCCCATCTTCCTCCACTTCTTTCACACCTTCAATTTACGTAACAAAACTCTCTCAAAATCTCTCCTCAAATTCTATCTACGAAATTCTTCACTACCAAAACTCTCTTTAGCCAATTTTTCACAAAATTTTTTTCTATACTTAAACCATCTACACATATCATCAACCACATAATCCTATATTCATTATCTTCTTCCTACCATAAAACCCTTTTTAGGTAAACTTCTACCACTATTTATTTTACCCAAGTCATGTAACTTAGCATGAACATGGTATTGTTTTTTGAAACTCATATGAGTTGTAGAAGCAACAAAATGTTAATGTTTTGTTCTTGCACATGCAAGAAATTTCGAATTCATTATTTTGTTGTTATGATCATATATATTGTTATTAATGTTATTATTATTAGTTATTATGCTTCTAATCTAACTTTATATATATTATTAAGTATATGTATATCTATATATTTTTACAGCCTAATGCTCATTAACATTCTCAAACTTGCTCTTATTATTGCCTTTTCTTTTCTTTTTTTTTTTTTTTTCCTTTTGGGACCAGTTTATTCTTAGTCATGAGTTTCCTTGATGAAACTAAGGCTCCAAATACTTGACTTGGTTACCTTGGCGAAGCTAAGGTTCCTGATACTTGATATTATTATGATCTTGCTTATTATTATCTTGTTTTTTATTATTTGCTTCTTATATCTTTCCTATATTCTTGTCCTTCATACTACATACTCATATACATGCATAACCATAATGATATTGTTTTAACAAAAATTAAGAGGAAATTTTCATTAATAGAAGAAAACAAAACCAAACTTTCTTAATATATGTTCTTGTCATAAAATCAAGATTTTACTATTAAACATGTAGAAAAATTATTTTATTTCAACTTCTTTTCAAACTCATCAAGATTCTTCTTAAATGACCATGAAGATGATTTTTTCAAAGAAGTTAACTAACAAAATAAAAATTTTTCTTTTATTATGAGAAGTCACATAAGGTTAAAACTTAGTAATTTTTTATAAGTAAACTTTCTCAAATGCTTACTTGTAAGGTTTTTACCAACTCCATAACAAAGAGTAACAACTAGACTAAGTTTTATAAGTCGGGATAAAATCGACTCACTAAATTATAAACTCACTTAGAAAAATAAAGATTGCCAAGTTTTTAAATGATACACCCATTTTCAAAGAAATAAAAAGAATTTAACCTTAATAAATTTCAAAGAACAATAGATATTATCAAAAACTTAAGAAAATAGTAAAACATGATTTTCTTCCAAGTAAAATTTGTAAAAGACTTAAAAGACCAGGTTTTAGAAATAAAATGTATTTTTTCAAGGAGTTAGGAAATGAAAATATAAAGAGAAAAAGATTTGTTATCAAAACCATTTTTCTTTTAAAAGGAGAAATCTATACAACTCAAAATACTAAAGGTTGTCAACAACTTAATAACAATTTTTGGAAATTTCATTTCTTATCACTAGAAGTAAAATGTTGTAGAACATCAAAGTTAAGAAAAATTAACTTATTGTAGGAAAGAAATTGGAAAACAAAATAAGAATATACTCATTTCTAATAATCCAAGAGTTTATAAAGTCCTTTTCAAAATACTTAGAAAAAAAATTTGTTAAGTTTCAAGTTTTGACACCTTAAGATAAATTATTTTATGAAAGATAATCGTTGAGGCAACACCATTAGAATCTTTGCATACAAAATGAGTCTATATATGCACTCAAAGGATTTTTCAACTATATACATATCTATATTTTTGGTAAAAGGATTTTCGAATAAAGATGACTTTGGAAAATTGTTTTTCAAAAGCTGGGATTTTCGTTTTAATTATGTACCATGACTTTTAGAAATCCAAATGACCTTTTATTTGACAAATAACCTTAGAAATGGATAGATCTTTTCGAGTATGTAGAAATCGTTATATAATATGCGAAATTCCGAGTTAAAATAAGCAAGTTATGACCATTTTAAGTTGGAATTTTCCTCAATGTGAATTTTGACGAACTTAGTAGGATAGAATTACAAATTTAAGTAGAACTTTCATGAAATATTCATTTTGGGTATTTCTCTTGTTTAGGTGACGTGGAAATCGAGTTTCCGTATCCCGAGGATTTCCTTGACTAGAAGTATCCGCACAAATGGCCGAGAGAGTTTATTTCTTACATATTTGCACTTTTGATTTTGCTTGTGAAATTAGTGGTATTAGAATTACGAAAAGATAAAATGGAAAAATGCATGTGCTTTACATACTTGGTTGAAATTACGATTAAGTATATCGAAGCGGAAATTGTTTATAATGAATGTTTGATCTAGTGTAAGAATGATTGTCTACAAATTCTATGATCACCCGTAAAATATTTAATTATGCCATGAGTACTTAATTAAATTGATTTATGCATGTCATCGGGTGAGTTCATTGCATTTATTACTATACCTTTGGTGGGACAAAGGCTTAGTAAGGAGATTCATAGAGTCTGTAAATTCTATAAAGCGACGATGAATCGTCTGTATCAATTGGCTTTAAGAAAACACTTAACTAAAACAGATCTAGCAGGTATGTAGTGGCTCGTAAATAAAACTACAACTAAGTTGGATTATAATTTGGCAGGTAGTGGCTTGAATAAAAACTACCATAAATTATGATTATGCTAGCGGCCTATACAGTCTGAAACACCTAACCACCGAATGGAGGGGTAAACCTATCCAAACATATGGTTTCTCGAAAAATCATATGTATTGTTTGCTCACGTGCTTGTGCATCTCACATGGTTGCTTTAATAAACTTATTTGATTATCGAATGTCAAGTGTTTAATTATGGAAATAAATCTCACTAAGCATGTAGCTTATACCCTCTTAGATATCTTTTGTAGTTCTCATACCTTTGGTCGGAACCAAGAGGTTATTTTACTCAGTACTGCTTTCAAGCCGAGATCTTATGGATAGAAGTGTAAGTTAGAAGTAGATATGGAATCCTAAAGAAGTTTCGAAAGTGTAAAGTATTTCAAGATAGACTCTTTATTAGACTTAGTCATCTTTGATAGGGGGAATGCCCCTTAATGTTGTAAAGACTCCTTATAAGTTTTTATGAACCTTAGTTATATTATTATGATTTACTTTCTTAATTTCTATTGTGCATAACTGCTTAAACAACATGATCCAAAGTTGGGTCTGCTACGATCATGAAGTATACCTTACACTTGATATCGAGACTTTTGGGATGAGTAAAATTGTTATACTTAAGTCTTAATATTGAGTGTGATGGACTGTCGCGTTTAATATACCCTTTGGGGCGTGATAAGGGGCCTAAGCCCCCTACACTAGCAGCATTGACCAAGAAGGCTGGTAGCTTTGGGCTGGCGTATAGGTTTACAACTTTGCCGCTCCAAGCTTTTATCCGCTCGTTTGTTACATGATCATCTATCTTAACTATAGGATGTTTTGATCCCCCATGATATCCTCCTCTGATTCCTATCATGTAGCACATTGAATTGTTCTTATTACTTTTTATCATAGTGCATTAAGTTGTTTTTCTTGCTTTTTTAAGAGTTTTAGAAAATAATTTAATCAAACTATCTTGTTTCTCTTGTTGTTTTCTTCTTGTTCCCTTATAGTGTTTCCAATTAAATCTTATCCTTTTGCATTCTCTTAATTTAGTCATGACCACTACAATGCTCTAATACTAAATGGAACTTTACAAATAGTGAAGAAATCTAGCAACCAAACACAAGAAGTTGTGAATTTTGAATGTAGAATTCACATTAGCCAGATGGAAGTAAGTTGTGGGAGAAATGAGTATTTCTTTTTGTTGTTATAGTTTATGACTTTTAAGGATTTTACATTATTTAATATATTCCTCAATACATGGTTAGTTAGAAATATTCCCTTAGTACATGTGTTGATTTATACATCATCACAAGCATTAATCATGTTAAATTCAACTTGTCATGTGTTCCATTCATTTTTAGATTGCTTCACTTCTTAACAACCCCTTATATCTTTATTCATGTCATTTTCGACAGTGAATAAGGATGGTATAATATTGGAGGAGTAGGGTGTATCAGTCCTTTTTTATCTTAAAAGATTATTTCTGGAAAAGGGATGATTCTCCATGGTAAATGGAAAAAAATAATTTGGAAAATAAAGGTTGTACATTTATGGTATATAAATATATATTTCTTTTCTAAATTAAAAATTTATGACATATTTTGCCACCTCTTAAAAGTTTTAGTTGATAACTTAGAAAACATAAACAAAAATTTGTCCCCAAAACCTTAATCAGTAAGGTAAAAACTTTAACCAATGAAGTTTCTACATTAATCGAGAAATCTTAAAATATAAAGACCTTTGGAAAAACTCTAAGGAGTGCTTGTAAAACCTAAGAAAACTCAATTGGTCACTCTACACCTTAGGCAAGTAACCCTAATAGCCCCATAACTTGAGAAATTGAACTTTAGGCTTATCGAATCAATCATAAACCCTATACCCAAAATGAGAACTTGAAAATCTCAATGATAATTGAATTTAGAGAATGAATGAATGAATAACAATAATAAAGTCAAGTAAACTTAAATCGAGTAAACTGAAACTAATCATACTCAAACCAAACTTAGGTTTTGATCCTGTTGTGCCATTGAATAAAAAATTGTAAAATATTAGAATTTTGAAAACAAGAAATCAAGTCCAATTTTCCTTCCCTATATATGAATTGCACCTTAACAAACCATATGCACATAAATTTCAAACGTGAATTTCTATTATAACTATATATGCAACCAAACCAAGCTAAACTCTCCCCTTTTCCTTCTCTTAGAATCATCAGCCCTCCCTAGGCAAACCCCTCCAAGAAGTTATCATCTCCCTAGAAACATGGATCCTTGAATTATGGAATCGAATACCATTCCAATACTAACCGAGGAAGCTCAAACTTGGGCCCTAAGCTCAACTCTCTTCCTCTCTCGACTACTTGCATTGATCACGCACATAAAATACTTTCCATTCTCCTTTCTTTCTCTCATGCATCTCCCTCTCTCTCATGACTCTCCACCTCTCTTGGTTCTTCCTCTTTCCCTTCTTATCAAGTAGCATACAAAAAACAACACTCACAAAAGACTCTCACTCACTTATCCAAACTCACAAGCTACCAAATAGGAAAAAGAATAGGTCAAATATTACAAGATTGAAACTAGAGTTCATTTTCAAGTAAGTTTCTCGAGTCCCTATCTTTCCATAATTTAAAAATATACCTTAGTCTTTGTAAAGTGTGAGCTATAAGGTAAAGATTTTCATGATCACCCTCTTTCTTTTGGATGGTCAGGACCTCCTACAGTGATGAAGAAGGATTTCATTTGATTATACCATGTTGAAGATGATGAAACTATAAATTTAGGGATACATTGGAATATAAGATATTAGTGTGATTATTGAAGTGGTCTCCATGATGATTGTGAGAAAACTCTATGTTTCCCCTCCTTTCCCATTTGGTTGAGACACCCATAGTACAACGGTAGGAAATTTTGATAGATCATGTAACATTGAAAGTAATAAAATCATTATTTATGTTAATAGTGATTGGATAGTGTGTTGTAATAAATTGACATGCAAATTTGAAGATATACTAAGAGAAACTCTAATCTTCACTATTGCTAGGCTAGGCCGAGACATTCCAAGTGCACTTGGAAGTCCATTTAAATTATCATGTCATTTGAAATGGATAGGCATAGTATTTGCGAAGATATAATGTGATATAAAGTATTATTTAGCTTATTGAAGTAGTTTTACAAGTAAAATGTTGAAGGAGGCAAGCTTCTATGGAATACCATCATTAAGTTTCAAGAATCATGTCTAGGTTAATGCATGAGGTAGGTAGACACTTCTCCATGTAAACCTAGATCAAAAGAAATTGAAATTGAAAACATCATAAATCAAATAATGACTGAATCTAATCCATAGATTTGCAACGCTGCAAACCTCAAAATCCAGGTATCATTTGCTGTCATTAACCCTATTTTTAAATGTTATGTGAAAGATGAAAGACATACATTGGGATTTAGAGATTTATCTACACAAATCGTGTCCAAGCATTTACCCAAACTATGTTGATATAACTCATGAAATCGTTCCATCCATGGTTTAGATGATCTAACAAACCGTTGTGCCGAACACACACATGCTTCTTGTTCTGATTGGCTTAGGAAAGGAATGTCAAGTTGCTATAAAGCAAGACTAAAGCCAAATCATGTGAAAGCCTCTTTATGTTAAGTTTCATTGTACGCCATTCATGCGGGAGCAACATTATCCACATCTTACCGGTCAATTTAAAAATTATTATGTGTTCATCATTGGGAAAAAGATAAGCGATAGTATCAAAATCACTATCTAAAATTTATATATATATATATATATATATATATATATGAATTCAATTTCACATTTGAAGTTTAAAATTGCTTAATATCATATATACAATTCAACTTTTACATGTCATATTGTACTTCTAAAGTTTGAAATTGTTAGACATCATAATCAATTAAACCTTTACTTGTCGAATTTACCACTATCATCATATTAAAAGGAAAATGATGTGGCAAACAAACAATAATAATTGGTCTAAACACACAAGTATAAACAATTAGAAGTAAGGTAATAATTTTAAATAGCAGAAGTTCCATATATATACATACATATATATAATATAGCAATTTCAAACTTTAAAAATAAACTCAAAGTTCACATAGCGATAGCTTACCACCCCACCCAAAAAAAAAAAAAAAAAAAAGGAAAGGAAAGGAAAAATGTTCCTGCATAACTTTTCATAGTAATTAAGATCCATATATTCTTTGATGCATTAAGATATATAAGTTTTCTTAATGTTTAAATCATCAAAGAAATTATAAATTCGCCATTTTCATCAAATTTGTGTGTTCTCCAAATTTAACAATTTCAACTAATAGAGCTGCCGCTTTTCATCTGAATATATTTGGCAAGGAACGAGTCAAAAGTCCTTTTCGTCAACTTGGGGATTAATCTTTTAACAGACATAGGAATGGGCTATTCCCTTTTATACTTTTGTAGACGTTGGCAAATAATTGAATGTGTCACCATAATCCAATCTAGTTGGTTCCATGTATATTACCCTGAGTCGGATCTAGATTATACTATGCTAGTTCCTTGTTTTATCTAGCTAGAAACCTGTTGTCTCGTGTGAAACTAGCATCCATGCAGTCATTAAATCCAATAATTGTTGACTTACTTTGTTAAAATTGCTTTTCTTATTAAGGAATGGAAATAAGTTTTGCATTTATTAATTTTTTTATTTAAATAAGATATTAGTATTGAATTAATATTTATTTTTGTTATAGGACTTCTTATGAAGTCACTATGTCAATTAAACACAGTAATAACTATTCATAAAAAAGAAAAACAATATTCAAATTACTATTATAGCAAATTCAATGGGCACTAGGTTTTATGCTATTATTGTTCGTTTGGACTCACTAAATAACGAAGACAAGGCATAGTTTCAGCTATTAACTATTTCCTCTTACATTTTAGAATAGATGATAATGTTAAATATGTATAGATGTATGTAAATAATAATAAAGCTTATAGCACAATCTCGGAATCAGATTGCTGAGTCTCCGTTCTAGAATTTTGATATTAAGAACAATATTTCATCCAATGAAGCCGACCAAGTACTTACACTGAGTCGGTTTGAATTTATTATTATTTTTTTTCTATTGAGGTAGATTTGAATTGGGACCTTTCACTTAAAAGACTAAAGAAATACCACTAGACTATAATGCCACAGTTTGGATTTATTATTTAAGGTTATCATTTATATGTGAGTTGGTAATTGATTGGATTCCAATCAATTAAAACAATTCATTAGACGTAAAATAAAGATCTAGATATTTGAACCCATAATCTTCCGTGACAATATCGTGTGTGGGGGAAGAGAAAGAAAATGATACACAACAATACAAAACTCAAGCATTATTTCTACTGGGTGAGGTCCGCTATATGGATTGAAATTTGCCATTGCACTACAAAATAAATCATGTCTTCTTCAATACCTAAATTTGTTATACAACCATTATTTTTTTCCTCCTTTTTATGTTCTTGTTTTATGTGGTGGTGTCTAACTAAAATATACCACAGAATCAAAATAAAAGCAAGATGATAGATAACTCTTAATCTGTCTAATTTAACACCAACTTCTATTAAGGTGTAATATACAAAAAATGCGCTTTTATAGCAATTTCATGTATAGTCCTAGGTACTCATTCCATTTGTTATATGTCACATATTTAATGAAGGGTATTAACTAGGCACATCAAGAGTCTATCTACTTTTTACTTACTAGACTTTCAAAGCAGATTTTTGAACATTTAAACCTTCTTATTAATGGTTCCCTTAACTTCTTGTGCGTGGGTGCTACTCCAATTGCCAATTTAAAATCATAAGTTTCTTTTCTTATTTATCCTTGTAATTCAATTACTCTCCTCATTAGCTCGTGTCTACACTTCCTCACTTGGTGAAACTCATGTCTACCATCCCTAAGAAAAATTACACAAATATAATTTAGACAAAATTAATTACATAAATACCATTGCTATATCGAATTTTGGAAATACGATATACTGTTTTACACATGGACTGTATTTCCAAGATTTGATACAGCAATGTACCTAAAAAGTGCTCCTTCATGTATCATGTCTTGCACAAGTAATATAAGTGTGTATCACATATTGCTGGTGCCATACACTTGTGTATCGCATATTGGATATGCGATACACGTGTTATTCATATGTGTACAAAGAAAATTTAAGTATCGCATGTTCAACATTTTATACGATAATTGTATTTATGTTATTAATTTTGTGTAAATTGTATTTGTAAATTAAAAAAAAAAAATTGATACGTAAACAAGAATTAATCTCCTTTCTTACCCAACAATACCTTATACACCACTCCACTTGACAACTTTATGTGTGATGGTATCTTTTCACTATTTTAATAAGTCGTACCATTTTCTTATACTTCCCCAAAGATTAACTCTTGCTCCTTCTATCATTACACTCAAATTCGATATGCTTTACTTTAGGGGTTAAATAGGTCAAACTTACTTGTGGGCTACTCAAAGTCAAACTTGAGCTACTTGAGTTTTATTATTGAGTCAAGTTAGAATTTCATGATACTCGACTCAACAAGATTGCATGCTCAATCAAGCTTGGGTTGAGTTTACATATATATTGAGTTTGGATCAAATTTAAATTACTTTAATTAAAAGAGAATTTCTTTGAACAAATCAAGCTTAAACAAATTTATCAAGTTAAGTTCAAAATTTTCAATGTTACTTTGTTTCAAATCCAAACTCAAAATTTTAGGCTCGCTGAAGTTTGAGCCTTGATAATTTGAGTCAAATGCTGAAATTTAAAGTAATGCTCAAACTCACATATTTTCTCACTTACTCATTTACAATCCTATTTTACTCTTGCCCTACTTAATGCAAACCTCTCTTTGAATTCATACCAAGAATCAAGCTCCAATCACCTGTCCATGTTCTTTATTGGTCAACACAATGTTCCCTGGCGACAAAACAAACCATGATACAAATCCCTTGAATATCTTTGGTGAGATCATCAATATCCAATACGAAATTTGAAAATGAAAATAATTGGTGTTATATGATTTATTGCAATCCAAGAGGGCACGTGTCCAAATGTTAAAGATCAAACAAAATTGATTAAGCTGGAATTTAAGTTTTGATTGATGGAAAATAGAAAATAAACATAAAAAATTAGACAAACAAACCAATGGCCTTTTTTTTTATAGAATGTCATAGAATTCAATATCTTATGATACTCACTATGCTACTTAAGGATGATGACAGAATATTATATTAAATACATGATCCTTTTCTCCTATTAATCTCTACGAAATAACAATTACATATGCATTTATGATTAAAATCATCATCGTTTTACTAATTTAATTAATTGCTCAATATTATTATATCATGTAAACCAAATATTTTTTAAAACTATTACAATAACACAGTTTTTATCAAAAGAAATGAAAAAAAAAGAAAAAGAAAAGAAGAAGAAGACCTAATAAGTGCTCCGTGTGACAGACCCAAAGTGGGGGGAAGGTGAAAGTAAGGGCCTTAAAGTGGGGGTCAAAGGTTGTGGGGCAAGGTTATATTGGATATATTGGGGAATAAACAATGTCACACCTCACTTCACCCGCATGAGGATTTGAAATGTGTGTGTGTGTGTGTGTGTGAAAGCATATCAGTAGCATTGATGTTGGCAACGAGAAAAGGTTAAATCACTGCTGACCCTTCTGTGTCAGCTTCCTTTACCCTATTATTGTGTATGTGACATGACAGTCACAGAGGTTACATTACTTTATTATTTTTATTATTTAATGTTTCTAACAATAATGAACACATATTATTATTTAATTGGGATTTTTTTATAGGCATTTCTAAATTATTCGTTATCAGATTTTGGAAAAAAAAATAACGATTTTTAATATTGACTATATATTTTATAAAAATACGAATGCATACAAAATAAAAGAATTACTTCAATTACATCTCTATTGCTATTTAAAAAATTGTAAAATATTAATTATATAAAAAATTATCAAAATACTATTTGATATCACAAATTTTATAAGTATGTTAAGAATAATTTAAAAATAAAAAAATGTTAACAAATTTTATTAAAACATTTTTATATGTATGTTCTGTATTTATAAGTATATAATCAGTTTTAAAATAATATATTGAATTTAATGATTAAATTATACACATATTCTTAGAAAGATATTACATTATTATGAAGGAAAGGAAAAATATAATAATGATGCCACTCCCACATCTTTAGGATTGGGACCCTCATAAACACTGGCACATATATGTCCAAAACACCAACTACATGATTTGACATTTCAGATTCTCTACTATTAACTCCATCCCACCAAACAAAACCATTTACTTCAACCAGTTGCAATGCCAATACTGCCTTGGCCACTTCTTTCTCTCTCTCTCTCTCTTAAAATTTCAAAGTCAGGTGGGACTTTTGGCTAACACTCAACATTGAAACCCATTATCAATATAATACATTTATGTATATATTTCCTAGCTAAGTAAAATAAAAAACATCAAATTTGTGGCTTAAATGAGCAATTTGCCAGATTTGATCTTATACCTAAAGTTGTAATAATGAAGTGCCAAAACACATGCAAAAAAATATGTGAAGATTTTGTATTTTTGGTAGTTCGCACTTTCAGGTGTTGTTAATTAGAGAAAAAAAGAAAAACCAACATTTACTGAATTATCATGGGATTCTTCAATAAAGTTCCAAATTTTGGTCTAAAAAACCCTAAAGAGTTGTAAAGTGTACAGCGCTTCAAGGAACATATACCGGGACACATGCAAATGCATGTGCTGTCCTTTTGTGCACTATGATGTAGTAGACAAAAACAGATTAAAATTTTGATCAGTGGAAATATTTGTAATTACCTGCGGTAGTTATCTTAACATGGTAAATAAAAGTATCAAAATTATGATTAGATAAATTTGCTACAACTAACTAGCCATTACACTTGGCATCTCACTCGTGATAAATCCATATAATTATTTAATTAATTTATGATAAGAAAAATCATTTTTCCACCATGTAATTTCTATGTAAAAATCGTTTCAGATAGAGTAATATGGATAATGGGAAAGAAATCGTACGTAGAAATACTTGGGTTTTTCTCATGATTGATTTTATAAAGTACTTCTTCAAGTTACTTAATGTACAAATTTTTAATCCCAATTAGGGGGAAATAAATCATAAGATAATATTAAGGGGTGCATCTGGATATGTGGTAAAACCCAAATTATATAATGCCAAAAAAAAAACCCAAATTATATATACAAATACTTTTTATATTTCTTTTCATATAGCCTTTCTTTTAATTATGTAATTATACAAAGTGTTCCTGAAATAACCGGTGACAAACTATACATCAACAAATATATATTTGTTTAAAAACTCAATATATACACACCACATACGTGGTCAGAAAATATCAATTATTTAGTAAAAAACTGAAATAATGGGAGAGGGTGATACAGTGGTAATTTTTCACTATTCGGTGAAAAGCAATAATTGCAAAATTCAAGTTTCTTATGATTGCCTGGAGAATATATGTTCTGATGAGGAGGGTTTTTTTTCTTTTTTTTTTTCATTGTTATATATTATTTTATTATCACATTCGCATGTCCCAAGATGCTGTTTAAGGACTGCATTTTTTTTTTTTTTTTTCCCATCTGCCGTCAAAGTTTGGTGTCATTCATCTGAAAAATCTCTGAATACGCGTGACAGATTTGTGCTGCACAGCCACAGCCACGGCCACATCTTCAAATATATATTAGCTAAAAGAAGGAAGATAAATTCAAATACAATTCACACCATAAATGACCATATGGGCAATGGCATCTCCTTGGACGCAACTCATCTCCACTCTTAATAAACTTGCAAGTAACGACACAAATTTTCTCTTTCTTTTTCTAAAAACTTTTTATTGGAAGTGCGTGCTCTTGGATTTTTGCTTCAATTATTTTAGGCTTTACTAAAATGTTTTGTTTTATATAAGGGAATTTTTGGGATATTCAGGTAATTGTTTCTAAAGTGGAATTGTAGACACATTCTCTAAATCATGATTGATAAAATTGCAAGTTAAGTGGTTTTTTGAGTTTACATTTTTATTACATTACATATAATTTAAATGTAAATAATTTTTTTGATTTTATTGATTCTATATTTTCCAATTTTATGTAGAATCATAATCTTGATAACCTTACCCTAAATAATGGATTAGAAATGATACTTCCTAATCTTTCAAAATATGGCTTCACCACCACATAGGCCCTAAATTGTTGGTGAAGTGATGAGGTGGGAGTCGTGGGCAAACATGTGCTTGGTAAAATGGTATAGAAATGGGTTAGTTATGGTTTGTGAATTTAGGTCTCAACTTAAAGGAAACAAACCAATAAAAAGAAATCACCACTTTTTAGTGGTGAGCTATGCCAATTTAAGTCAACTCCTATCATTTAAACCCTTAAAATGACAATTTTTCTATTTGGGTAAGTTTTATATGTGCTATAACTTCTTATAGATTATTTTATTTTGTTTACCGTCTCTGGCTATATCTGTCTTTTCATTTACTTTGTACCTATAAGTTTTAGGGTGATTTTACTTTTGGCAGCTTTCAAGCTTACTTAGATGTATATGTCCGAGGGCAAAGGACAATTCAATTTTTTATCAGTATTATATTTTTTGAGCCATCCCACTCTTTTTTTTTCCAAATTTTCAAATTACATCATTGTTATCGAATTTACATTTCAATTACCTTGGTACTCATAGGATCAACTAATATTTGAAGATCATATTCTAGTATTTGTTTGCTAATCAATGGATTGTGATATTATTTGTAACCTTTTGCTGCATCATGGATCCCTGTAAATTTTGGGGGTTTTAACATCTTAAGGGTTATTTTCATGATTTTTAAAATTTTGTGAATAAATCACACTTAAAATTTTAAAGAACTTATAGTTTTACGAGGTGTGCAGTCTATCCCTATTATGAAGTTGGGTTGGAGGGAGGAAGCCAGTAAATGGACTTTTCCTTACCATTTGCTTTCAAGCAAACTTATACAAAATGAACTAATAATTAACACCATTAAAGCCTGTTGAATAGTTGCAAAGCATTATGAAGTTAGGGAGTATTGTTTCAAATAGCCCCAATTTCTCGTCATCCTAAAAAGAACCGGTGGAAGCAAACATTAAAATTTCTTATTTTAAGGATTAGGAACTATAGAATCAATTCAGCTGCATCACCCTTGGATGTATCCTCATCAAAAACTTTCAATGAAGACAATAAGCCAAAAAATCTCCCATTTCCAAGGAATCTTATTTGATGGAATCGATTAAATATCGTCGAATAAAGTTACAGAATATAGTGATACGAGAGAGAGAGCTTTAGGAATAGAGAATAAAGACAACATGAACCAAACAAATTATCCACTTGTAAATTTATCTTATGAAACATATCGTGCAAAAGAAATAGGTACTACAAAAATAAGCATGTTTTGCGACATTAAGGGGGAATTGAACACACGTAACTTGGCATCATGGTGAGGTTCACTCTAGCATGGATCAAGGAGACCTTGTAGCCAGTAGCCTCATATGTATTTCTTCATACTAAAAGATGATAAACTAATTTTCAGATAAATGGACATGCTTATTACGTTGATACACAAAGGGGTGTTGGGATATCTTCAGTAATACCCATGAGATTTTTGAGCCATCCCTTCTCCAGCAATTGCTTGGTCAATCTTTCCCTTGTTTCCATCTATCTTTAGGCCAAAATGTATGTGAGGAAAATGTGCCCACTGCATTGATGTGAGAATATTAGTACTTCGAGGATGATACAATTGTTCTATCTTTATATATGAAATGAACTTAACAACGTCCAAAAATCGGAAATGAAACTAGATATAGAAATCTTTATAGTGATCCGCGTCAATTCTCTTTTCTCAATTCCCATCAACTTGATAATCAATGGATGAGGTTGTTTAAATTCCTAAATTATCTTATGACATCATTTCAATGTCATTTATTTTTATAATATGAATCATTGATTACAAATAGTAGCATTTCAGAAAAGAAAACTGCTAGAAATTGAGCGAACAAAAATGGAGAGATCCATTACCAATTTTTTTTTTTCTTTTCACTAGGATATAACTATATTTGTAATAATTGATATGCATCTGTATACAATCAAAATTCAACATCTAATCTATTTTCCGTAGAGTTACGTGAGATAGAATACACTTGCTTCAATGAGAATGGATTAAAAGAGCCAATAAATCAAGTAGCCACCAGCATCATAAAAGAGAGATAAGGTCATCTTGTAGACACTACTACTTTTTCACATGTAGAAGGTGTTCAATTTGAGTTGGTTAATTATAGGCACTAAAAAGCAAATGCATGATTCTTAATTATGATTCTTAAGAGAAAGTACCTCAAGATACAAAATTATTAATAAGTGCTAAAAACAATCCTTTTTTTTTTTTTTTTTTGTCTATGAATGAGATTGTTAGATTAAAATCTTTTTAGGAAAAATTGGAATTACTCCCGTAAATTTTTATTTTAATACAGATTCACCCTCTAAACTTTCAATGTGTATTTTTCATCTTTCAAACTTTTAAAAATTGACACAATTATAGATAGTTATTTTCTATTGGAATAAAAGAAGAGGAATCATAAATTACCCTCTAAACTTTCATCAATGTACAAGTTTATCTCCTAGACTTCCAATGTCCATATGGAAATGTTAATCATCCTTAACTAAGTCAAATATTGAAAGTTTTAAAGGGTCAAGAAGTGCACTTTGAAAGTTCAGAGAGTGAATCTACCATATCTAGATAAAAGTTCAAAGGGTATTTTACCATTATCCCATCTTTATTACCAAGCCTTTGGTCAACATATATAAGAACTAGCTACACATATACTACTTTAAGCCCTAGTGAGTAATGAATACAACAAACATCAAATGACACTTCTAAACCTTTTCTCATCTCAATGCAATGTCACTGGCTAATTAGGAAGAATAGATGACACTTTTTTCTGAGTGATTAAGGTCGGTAGATCCTTGAATAAGAATTTGATATGTGATATAGTTATTGTCCGCTAATCCACTAGCCCTAAACGATCAATGTCATATATTCACATTTGATATAAGTACATCTCAAATCATGTGAACTTACATTTTTCGCGGCTGTGCTGAAAGCTTCCCTGTGACTGATTTCGGGATTACTAGCTTTAATGCGCTGAATTTCTTCCCTGCAATATAGAATAGGAAAATATTTCTATAAGGAATAATTTCGGTTAATAATAATAATAATCCTAGTCCAGATCCATTAAGTTAGCTCTTTTTTATATTAGTCTAAACTAAATCATGCTATAAGATTACGTGCGTTGCCTTTTTGAACACCTGTCACGATCTTCTGGAAATGTAAGACTTGTTTTATGCTGCGTTTATCTTGAAAAAAGGACAAAAAGAATGGGTATATTATTGAAAGTAATAGATATTGGAATTTTATACATACTTAATGAACCTGTTATATGCTGAGGGAACACGTTGTCTCTTCTCTGGGGCTGTATCAAAAAGAAACAGCAGTAAGCGAACGTCATGCTGCACAGCTTTGCATGAAGAAAATATGTAGGGGTGGAGGGGGAGGGGGGGTCGTGTGGAAAAAAGATTTAAGTAGATAGTGTATGATTAGGTGCATGGATATGGAAAATTTTATGATTTTATCATGTTTTTAGTGGGATATATATTTTATTGGTTATTTAATAGTTTATATTTATATCCCATTATAATTATATTACTAAATTACTTAATATATCAAATACTATATTTATTTTGATGGTTAAATTATTGATTAACTAATCATATCGATAGAATCATAGAAGTTCTTCAGGAATATGTGATATATAAATTTATTCAATAAAATGTTGATTTGTATAATAAAGGAAAAGATAATTTTAATATAATTACCACCGTGATTTGTATATACTATAGATTTTAAGGCTTTATAGATATTTATACACCATAGAAATATAATACTAGATATAACACTCATCAAATCTTCTCAAGGCCATGGAGAGCATGAGAAGAGAGAGAGAGGGAACAAAATGTTCCATTTCTACAGCTATCAAAAAATAGAAAATCACATTCAACTATAGATATATGTCCGAAAGACAAAAGTTTGTCTTATTTCTGCCTAGCTAGGATGAGCTATAATAATATTAAAGGCTTCATTCGATCTACTTTGTTCTATGGAATGTTGCTCCATAAAATTATGTTCTATGATATCCAATTATTACTCGTGTTTGTAGTGAGAAATCGATTATATCATAAAGATGATGATAAGAAAAATAAAAATCTGCAAAAAAAATTATCAATCCTTAGGAATTTTAATATCTATCGGAGGAGAGTCAAATTCTCTGGAAATAGAAAGCCCTGAACTCCTACTGTTCTATCCCCATCCTTATATATATTATGACCAACATTTCACAGATATCCTTATTGTGGTTATTTGTAAAATGTTATATGATATAAATAATATGTATTTTATATAATAATATGGTATAGATAAACAATTCATATTCCTTCTTTAACCTAAGAATTGTTACATTTTCTCATGGAATATAATTTGTCCATAAATACTCCTAATAATAGATAAATAAGACGAGTAATTGTAATTTTCTTCCATCCTTATATATAATTTTAACAAACCAAAGTTAAGTTAAAACTTAGACCAGGATTATGACTATTTTCTTGTACATATGTCATACTTAAATGCCACTTTTCTCACATTTGAGTGATTAGATTTAGCGTTTGTTTGGTTGATATGTTTTCTATTTGTTGTGTATCTGTTTGGTATCAGATGTACAAATAAAAGAAAGATACAGTGTAAATTGAATACAAATATGAATGAAAAATAAACAATCTAAACAAACTCTCTTTTGGTTAGAAATACTAAGGATTAGTCAAATGTTAAACTAAACGAAGAACTTGAGATTGAGACTTAAGAGGTCTTTTATGTGTTCATTTATGATATGGAACATGTTTATTATTTAGTTTTTATAATGAGTTTTAGTCCCACAATTCAATTAGATACAGTGTATGATAATTCTAAAACAAAATTACTTTAAATATGCCCTTCAAATAATATCTAATAAGGACAGCTAGGTACTGTACTTAATATAAGGGGTTGTTATAGAATGATTAAATTACAATCAGAATGAGATAATGCGCTTTTCATATTTTAAAAGCATGAACAAATTGGAAATCCATCACCCATTTTTTTCCTTATGTTATTCGTTTTTACATTAATCACTCTTCACAATTCCATTGTGGTAGCTTTTAAATAATATTAAGTAAGGCTTGACTTAGATCTCTGAGTCATACTGTTTAGATAGTCCTTTTTCATTTGCATATTATTTATATCATTTGTATATGATTTGGATCTGTATTTTATCTATATATGATATATAAGGTCTGATTATGTATAAAAATGTCTGTTCTTAACTAAATCTGTTTTTTACAAGTAGTTTGATTGAAATACATATCAAACCAATGCTAAACCAATGAACCAAATACACCCTGATAAATTCATTACGGTTAAAGTTTGTTTAAGGTCATCTAAACTAAATCATAAAATGCATTTTGATTACAATTCAAAACCAACCTAAACAAAAGCACATTTAATTTGTTGTTATAGCAATATGGAAAAACAATCACCAACGAAATCACAAGCATCATTCACTTGTACTACCTCACTCATGAAACCCTTTTAATTTTAGCAATTAATACTGATGATTCCAAAAGCAGGCATTGCAACTACATATGAATAAGGTAAAGTAGACCATAAGCCTACATAATCTTTCCACTTTGAGATGTTATAGAAACACCCTATAGGTATTGCTTTTAGAGTCTTCTTATAAATCGACAAAAACCTTCGAAATATGAATTGTCTTTTATCAAACCAAAAGTAGGAGTCTGTCGTTTATGTTGGTCTCATAATTGTCTGTCCTTTTCCTCCTTCACTTGCCTTCTATTATGAAGTTTCTTCAAATTTTCATGGCTTATTAGCCTGTGACAACCTAGGAATACCTATAGCTAATGTTTATTTATAAACACTACACTAGGGTGTGTATCATTCTTACATGGATTTTTTTTTTTTTTTTTCCGAAGCATGCAAGATATATAAAAACCAGTGTATATAATAATGCTAGAATAGTCATAAAAGTAAAAAAAAAAAAAAGAAAGAAAGAAAGAAAGCTAGCCATTAAAATGATTACAGATTCGAAAAGTTATTATTGCATTATTTTAAAAAATGCAATGTAGTGTCACCATCTTGAATGAGCTAGCTCGCAGAAGGGCAAAAAAACAATGTCAGATTTCTTTAATAATGAGTACGAAACTGTTCACTTTTCTCACTCCTCCATGTGACACTAGTCAATGATTCGAATTCACTTAGATTATAATCTGCATGGAATTGATGCTAAACTAAGTATAGAAGATAGAACTATAACGTAAAAATCATAAGAAAAATTAATTTTTAAAGATAGAAATTCTATAAAAAGTTGTTAAAAGAAGTTCTATTTCTACAATCAATAATGATGTTTTTTTCAACAAAAATTTACTTTCAAAGATAAAAATTCTATCTGAAAAATTCTATTTTATTATAGTAAAAATAACCACAATAACCAATATAAACTCATTATCCATAATTTTTATTTAATCCTTTTTTTTTTTTTTTGGTGTACTGATACATAAACCTCGCACATCAACGTGGAAAAGCCATTTGGGGATAGCAATCTATCTTAATGGGCTTATATTGGTATCTTTGTTTTGTATTGAATTCATGACAAAATTACATGAAATAAAATAAAGGTGACAAATACTTAATTTATAACGTCATTGTATGTATAAATGTATCTGTCCTCACTAGTTAATTATATATACACACACATGTGAAACTCAACAGCTCCCAAATAGTTTATATATATATTTACATATATATATATATATATTAAATAAAATGTGAAATGAATATGAACTTTAACTCTTTGGTCATTTTTTATCTTTTTCATGTGCGGTAAGAAATACTGAACCAGTACGTAAAGATACCATACGTCCATACTTAAATCCTACAAAAACATGACAAAAGCAAGTACAAGGGACAGTACATATGTGTGAATTTAGAAAACGAGTTTTTAATTAAATAAACACAAGTATATATATATATATATATATAGATTTTTTTTTTTCAGTGCTTGAAATTTTAACATAGTTTGTTTCAAAATAAACCAACATTTGGTCATGGAATTAATATTGTTAGCTTATAATATAATTAATAAAAAAATCATGAAAATGCAATTATTATGTTCGTTTTTTTCGTTTAATTAAATGTAAGATTTTATATGGAAAATGTACATATTAAAAAAATAATATGTAAATTGTATATTCAGGTGAAAAATGTAGAGAAAGTGAAAAAGGGGGGGAAACTCACGGCGGATAGGGGGAATTCTAGTTTGTTGATGTTGCTGAATACGAGGATCTACAGGTTCAATGTTGCCTCTGGAAGATGAACTGCTTCCCTTCATTATATGATCCTCGGTGTTCAGATGCTGTTTCTGCGACTTTCCCCAAACAGGTCATATATATGAATAGTTATATACTTAGCATGAATATACTATATTATATAATTCTATGCATGTAACAATAATATATATATATATATATATATTTGTATAGGTGTGTGGGACAACATAGGAGTTAGTTAAGACATTGTTGACATTTTATTCACTATTATTAGTTTCTTATTATTGTCCCTCTTTTAGCAAACCACGTATAAGTAGGATATCTTAATACTGAGAAAAGCTTCTCTGCTTACTACCCGTAGTCGGATTTATGATTATGGTTACATGTCAAATTATGATTAGTAGTTATTCATCATATGTACATATAGGGAGCGTGTATGGATTAGATTAAATATTTTTCCTTAATGCCAACAAAGATTGAATCTTAAATATTTTTAGATTAAAAAAATAAAAAAGCAAAAGGTTTCAACCCTTCAAGTGCTTTCTTGATTTCCCCTTTTTTTTTTCAATGACTTGATTTCTATATATACAGTATTCTCCATTAATTCACTTTCTCAACAATACATTGCAAGATAAATTAATTTTCAAAAAAAAAATGTAATAGATACTAGCTTGCAAATGCGTGCACTATACATACATATACAATATTTTTATATTATGATTTTGAATTTTACTTGGATATATGGTTGCTATTGGTAATTGGATTGGGGACTTTTGGTGAGAGACAACATTTTTTAGAAGGAAATCTCAAATTTGCTTTCCATTAATTCATTATATATATACATATATATCACTTTTCAAACATGGAAATAATAAACACATACAATTATTAAAAAAAGAAGATCACTTATGGAAGAAACCGGAGTCATTTCAGCATAAATATAATTTCTTTATATCTATTTCTTCTTTTATCAAAAGCATTCCAATTGTCTCTACATTATTAGTCAATGCTTATCTCTAATATATTGGAAGACCACAAACTCATTTTTAATAATAATTGTGTATATACATAAATATCAAAAGTACCTGTGTATCTTGAAGAGGGTGAGCCGCAGATTGAGCTGAAGCAGCCATATTAACAGTAAGAAGATTGGCACAATGCCCACATCGAACCGTCACAATTGTGAATAAACTGCTGCATGGCACACTAACCTGTACATCAAATAAACATATATAGATATATACATACATATATACACGTATATATGCATGTATGTATCATGATTTATTTCGAGTATTATATAATAATATTCTTCATCTATACCCAAATGAGAAAAAAAAACAATAGTTCTTTTAATTATTAATATTAATTATAATTAAATGTTAAACTTATGTATTTATCATTGGTTGTTATACATACATAACAATGAAGAGCACACCACTTTATTTTGCAAACAACCTTAATCATAAAACCAAGACTATGTTAATTAAGCCATTTAAAGAACCCTAGCTTATTATGTAGCTACCTAGAAGAAGAAACATGGCTATAAGTAGAGCAAAAAGCAAGTTAGAAGAAACCCCCCAACAATAAGACAAAAATCTCACAATAATAAAAGAAGATCTAAAACAATTATGATTTAATTTTTTATTTTCTTTTCCTTCTTCTCTCTCAAAAGTAAAACATTAAAACAAAAGAAAAGGAAGAACAATCACGTTTTATATATGAGGTATAATGTAATAATATTAAATACAATCTAAAATTTTGCAAACAAACAACATTAAATCTTACTATAAGGAAGTAATCCACAGATTTCAAAGCAGAAAAAAGAGAGAGAGGGGTTTCAGGAAGCACTATTGATAATATGATCTGATCTTCTGACCACATATATCCATATTGATCCCCTTTCCTTTCGGTGCGCCTCTCTCACTTTTTTTCTCTTCTGACAAAATTCAACACAAAAAGATGGAAAATAGAAAGCGACCACACTTAGGACAACAAAAACCATAAAGATCCACCCCCACTTAATAATTAATCACATTCATCAAAAATCACGACGAAACCGCTGCGATTCGGCTTTTAATTAGTGAGCAGGCACGGCACGGCACGCACGGCTGAATGCTTGTAACTTAAGAATAGGGGTTCGAATTCGAAACTTTAACAGAATTTGGTCACTAGGGAAGGTAATCAAGGAAAAAAAATGTATATATATGTGTGTGAATGATTTTATATGTTTTCTGGGATGTTCTTAGTACATGTATGTATTGAGGTACACAGCTAATGTGTTATGATGAAAAAGGAAAGGGGAAAAGCACTGTTTTGGTGGTGGTGATGGTATGATGAATGAATAGAAAAAGAAGATGAGAATATATATAGATCTGTGCTTAGCAGTGAATATATACGTGTATAAACAGAAGCATCCACTTCTGTGAAAAAAAAAAAATTAAAAATAATATAATAATAAAATAAATAATAGACAAATAAACCCAAAATTAAAGGTGAAAATAGATAGATTTGACTCTTGTGACTAATCTATTGGATCATTTCACATTGACTATAGAAAGAGACGTTTATACAGAGAAAAGTACGATCATGAAGAAAACTCGCAAATTTTTCAAAGAAAAATTGAAACGATAAAATTATGGAGGTATTATAGTAAGAAAAGAATAGACAACTCGAAAACAAGTATGCTACCATGGATTATGGTAGGTTTAATTAAAATTTATTGGTTGAAATAAGCATGTGCAAATTTAATTTGTTGGAGTAAATATAATTAAGTGGAAACCTAGTTGACTTACAGTACACAAAAATTGAAAAAAAAAAAAAAAAAAAATTCCGTCCTGAATAAAGAATTAACAGCCCTAAAGCTGACTTAGGAAAGAGAGGGAGGAAAAACCAAAAAAAAAAAAAAAAACATAATGAAAAAGGAAGAAACCTAGCCAGTTGATCTTGAACTTGTTATTTCATGTCCTTTTTTTGCTGATCTCAAAAAGGACATGCATCTAGGGTTTGGATTGAAACCCTTTTGGCTAATCAGCAAAACAAAGTGATAGAAGAACATCAAACAGAGAAAAAATTTTCATTTTACAACTTTTTAGGTTATCAAAATAACCTAGTATTCCAAGGCTTCTAGGAGATTATTAGTAATGAGATCGAAGAAAATATCCTTTTGGTAGGATCAAAACAAGATCAAATCAAGGAACGGTGTGGTAACAGATTCCGGTCGGTGTCGTTTTTGGGTAGAATTAGCGTTTTTGTTTGAACCGCATGTGTTTGTTCACCCTGGAAAATTCCCTTATTTTCTATCTGCTTTTGCTCTTCTGCTTCTAAGGTCTTGAGTTTCCATTTTAGGAAATCATGAGAGTAAAAAAAATATATTATTCATTTATAAAGTAATTGTTCTTGTTTAATCTATAGCATGTAAAATTGATTAGGAAAAGGAAAAAATTAATGTTGAAAAGAAGAAGGAGGAAGAAAAGAAAGGGGGTAGTGAAGAGAAGAGGAGAGAAGAAAAAAACATAGTACTAAACTAGTGCAATAAAAGTAAGTGTAGTACCGCTAAAATGGTGTTGCAGAGGTTGCAATGAACATAACAAACACGTTCTGATGAAGCCATGTCCAGTGACATTATTTCAAGGTTCTGATTATGATGATGATGATGATGATGATGGTGATTGTGATTCAGATCAACAGCAAGGACGATGACGACGATGATGACAAGACTTGAACATACAAAAAAATGGAAAAAAGTTGGGTGTTTATGAGCAAAGAAGACGAAAAAAAATTTCTGGGAGAGAGGGATGGATCAAGAAATGTTTCAGTGAAAAAATTGATGATACAAAGACAAGTGATGAAGAGAAAGATAGGAGAGAGAGAAATGGTATTTTTTTTTGGGGTTAAAAGAAGAGTCCAAAACTCACAAGGTGAGGGATGAGGATGGGACTGGTCTGGTCGGGAAAAAACCGGATATTAGGGAAGTGTGTGGGGTTAATTAGTAATAGTCTATTTTCTCTAATAAATAATATTTTTAATATATTTTATCGATGTGATAAATTTACTCCAGTTATCCAGTCGCAATCAAAGTTAATTATTCAATAAAAAATCAAAAGTTATTATAAAAAAAGAGCAATTAAAAGTATAATTACTCTTTTTTATACCGTAATAATAATTTTTTTTATACTACAACAATAGCCGGTACATTAGGACCAGTTTTAAAATTTACAATATGAAAAACTAACTTAAAACATATGCTACTCCTATAGCATCTTTTTAAGTACTTAAATATCACATGGCATGAATGTGGTGGTTTGATATCATCAATCAATGTAAAGTAAAATTTAATTAACCTAAGAGACCCTAAGTTTAATTAGGTAGGTTGTGGAGAAAGGCAGTGTGTGGATTTATTTATGGGGTTAGATGGATAGAGAGAGGGAGGGGTGAAATGATTGAGTGAATGAGTGGGTAGGAGGAGTCTATCTTGTTTTTCTTTCTTCTAACCATTTTGGCTTTCTGTAGCCAGAGGGAATAGGAGACAAGGAGGAATAAATGCTTTGGAATGTTTTGGGTGAGGGAGAGATTATTGAAGTGTGAGTTGTACTCAGAAACTATTTTAAAAATAATAGTTCGAAAAAAATAAATAAATAAGTAATTTTATTGGAAAGACCGCAAACTTTCTAAAGTTATATTTCCATTTCTGTCCTGAAAAATATAAATATAGATAAAAAAATATGTATAAATTTAATTTCCATTTTTCTTCTTTATAAAAAAATAAATTTTATTTAATAAAATAAAATTAAATTAATCAAATAGGTTGATGTGAAAGGATTAACCACGAAAAAATAAGTTGGCTAATGAAGGAAAAGTTACACCATAAATTTAGCTTTTATATTTTATTGCGACTCTAGTGGAAAGATATTTCCATTTTACAAAACTATTCAATTAATTATCTAACCATTAAAATCAACATATTGAGTGAATATATTAAATATTTCAGTGGTGCAGACACGATTGAATATAAATTTAAACTATTATATAATTAATGAGGTTATCCTATTGAAAAACATGATGGAATGGAGGAAAAAATTATAGGATTATTATATAATTTTCTTTTATACTTCAATTTATCAACAAAGAAGACGGGTTGCATTTAAATCATTCAATGATGTTAAAAATAGAGAATCTCTAAAAGAAACAATTTTAAAGTTCGGCTCCTTTATAATTGGTCTATGAATCCAGTGTGTTTAGGTTGGCAAACTCAATATTTTGATTTGAGTTCGAGGAGTAGACAATCCTTTTAGCTTTTTTCCAAATTCTTACCAGATATAAAGGCTGATTTTGACATTGTTTGCTTAAATGAGATAAATAATAATATATATATATATATGGTCATTACAAATTAAAATAAGATTGACATGACTTATTTATTGGTCAATGATGTCAAATCCTACAGTAGTTCACAAAATTATATCCTATTACCAAACTACAACTTTTCTAGAAGAACAGGAGTTGTAGATGTCAGCAACTCGAACGGTACTTTTTCATTTTCTATTTTATTTTTGGCTGATTTTTTAGTTTTTTACTATTTTCTATAATTTAATTTAATGGGTCATAGTATCACATTGTATTAAAAATGATGAGGCAGTAAGAACTGACTATCAAATTAAGTAATTTCACTGGAATCTATGCTCTATCTTATTCACTTGGTTGAATAGGTTCTGAACATGTATTTTAAAGATTATAGGATATGTCCCGCATTCAATTTTTCGAAACTTACTTTCTTAATGTAAAATATGAGTGTATTATCTTCACAGGATGTACCAACGCCAATACAAGCTAATACTTATGGCACATATGATATAAGTTCCGCGGTAGCTTATATTCATTCTGTAAAAATTATGGACTCTGGTAAGGAATAGATTAGATTCATATCATATAAAGATCAGATGCAGATGATAAACAGATAATTTTACTTATAAAAAAATCAAATAAACTAACTATAAATGATAAACAGATATAGATACTGATGAAAAACAGACTATCTATTAACAATATAACATAATATTATATATCTACGTAAACACATATAGTTGCTTGTCTCCCACCGAAGGGGGAAAAAGAAGAAAAAGAAAGAAAAAGGAAAACATATAGCCATATCCATTAGAAATCCTGATTTTATTTCAAAGTTCCTACCTGCTTCCCTTTTTACTGGTTAAATTTGTTTCAGTTTGCAATTAATATTAATTTCAGCAACAGTCGTATTGCATAATCAATTATCCTATAGGATGAGATGGTATTATGCATCTCCTTCAGGTTGTTCAAAAAATGAGATGTTAAGATACAAAATTTCTCCATTAACTTAAATTTAAATCTTTCTCTTCGTCAGAATTTGTAAATATGTTCATACATCAAAAAAATAAAACAAAAAGCTCTATGATGGATTGTAATTTTATGATTATATCATATGATAATATAAAAAAATATATACTACTTTTATAATAATGGAAACATTATATGGGTAGAAAATTCACCTTAAAATTTA
Source organism: Combretum micranthum (assembly GCA_024138025.1). Taxonomy (NCBI): domain Eukaryota; kingdom Viridiplantae; phylum Streptophyta; class Magnoliopsida; order Myrtales; family Combretaceae; genus Combretum; species Combretum micranthum. The sequence goes on along the minus strand of JAMXBD010000266.1, from coordinate 874,647 downwards.
ATATCATAAAATATAATAAAAAAATTTACCGAGTTTATAAGATCTCATGTCCATGTAGGTTCAACAACCTATAAGACCTAGGGTGGCTCCTAAATATTATAGAATAGGTACATTTTGCAACAAAGAAGATGACAAAGATGCAAGCAACAGTAGAAGTGTGAGAAACAATTGCAAAATGAAGAAAAATGTAAAGGCCAAGCTAGAATGTAAGCTTAAACAAAAGAACACAAGCAATTGGGAGCGCAATATTATAGTCTCTTTCTATTCTTTTTTTGTATTACAGAAGCAAGAATATATGTGTAATCAAATGCCCCCACACAATTAAAATATTTCATGATGGCATATAATATATACTACATCATTATAGTTAGTTATATTAATTTCTATAATCACTATGTCCACGCATAAAGTCTTACTGGACCTATCTGTGCTATAGAATTAGTAATATGAACATTGCGTTGAAGGCCTACCAAGCATTTTAGTTAGCCCATGACTCATGTCCATAGCAGAAGGTCTTTTACTTTTACTCCTAGGACCCACACCCAACAAATTTGCCACAAACATCTTCATCTCATACAATAACAATTAAGTGTCTTCAATAACACAATTCAATTGCAAAAACCCTAGATCATTCCTTTCCCCATTCGAAACCCTTGTCCACTTGTGATGATTAGGGAAATGTAAGCATAGATCATGGAACAATTCTCAACTTGCATCCACTGGCAAGTGCTTTTTCCACAGGATAAGTATCATTGTGTTTACTGAACTTCCTCTTTTTACTAATTTGCAGAAAATCACTTAAGGTTCTTGTTAGTGACGTGCGTACCCTAGGCTATCAAGAGATTTACTGTCATTTGTACTTTTTCTTTATTGAATAAACCATTGTATTTATCATGTTATCTTCTAACATGATAAAATGTTACCTTAAATAATTGATCCTTTCTTATATCATTAAAGTGTATGATTTTAATAGTAAAACTATAAGCTAATAAGAGTGTTATTCTAAATTATTCTTAGTCACTCATTATATGAAACAATAATGAAGTAAGACTAATGTGTAGGCTGATCAATAATCACGTTGTACTAATCATGGATGTGACATATCAAGTCAACACATAAATACATGTAGGAGTATATTGTATTGGATCAACCTACCATGAGAGTATCTTATGGATCTCTATTATGCATACTTCTTTTCCAATGTTATTATTTTAATCATTTGACCTGGTGATACTATGGATCTCTGCATGATGATTTCCATGTTTTGACTCGGATCTTTGTCATCTTTAACCAAATGATCATAAAGCTACGATTGGATATGGAATGACTTATGATGAGGGATATGAGAGTTCATAAAGGAATTTGTCACTCTCATTAATTTAAGAGAGATATCTTTTAAGCCTTTTTGAAAAGTAAGATTGAGAAAAATGCATAGCATTATCCAAATAAATTGAAAAGGAATTATCAATAACATTTTGGTTTATTCAATTAAAATCTGGAATCAAGAAAATTTTGTGATTAAACAAAATGAATGGCATGATCCATACCTCATGTTTAATCATTAGATATTGTGTGACAAAGGAACAAAATAATTAACGGTTTACTAAGTAAAGACAAATCGCTGATCTTCACTTAATTTAGGTACACATAACGTGTAACGACCTGGATTTCTGCCTACCGAGGTATTATTCGCTTTAATGAAATGCACAGTTTTGTCCTTGGTGCCAATTATTTTTTACTGAACATGCTTAACTTTTGAGTTATGATAAACTCTAAGCCATTACACAAAAAGACACCTCGATAATTAGAGTTCCACTACCTTATATTTAAAAGGTATTGCATACTCCCTCACTTACAAAATAGAAGTCCCCATCAATTTCCTTACACATGTCCATAAGCATACCAGGCTAGGAAAGCACTAGAGGAGCTCCATCAGACTCAAGAGATACCTCTACTTTAAGGCACTTTGCCAGTACAACACTTAGTTCCTACACTTTCGGCTAGTAAACTATTTTGATACCACCTGTGATAACCTAGAACTCCATCCATCAAAGTTTTCTATTTTGGAAAAATGTCACATGGTTTTATCATTAGTATCAGCTACTTTTTAGGAGGTTACCCATCCTGGGAGTGCTCCCCATTGAACATGCTTAACTTTTGAGTTTTAATAAACTCTAAGTCATTACATCAAAAAGCGCATCGATGATTAGAGCTACACCACCTTATATTTGAGAGGTATTACATAACGTCTTGCTAGAGACCACATATATCTTGTGGGCCATAAGCTTACTGCCAACATTAAGTGAACCTGTAAGTTCACATGCCTATATGTTCACAGGTAAAAAATGAATCAAATGGATCATGGGTTTAATTTAAATAAGCCTGGCGAGAATTATCTAATTATTTATTAGTCTTAAATGGATTAATAATAATAAATAATAACAAAATAATTTCATTACTATTTTTTGAACAGAATGATTTAAAAGGCATGTGTCTTCTAAATTAGGAAACCTAATTAGATTAGGGATCATAATGATGTCAATATCCTTATTTGTAGGATTTTGTCACAAGTATAAATAGAACATGATGGGTTTCATTTAAGGTTAATGACGATTGCCACATATTAGAGCCTCAAAGAAAATCTATACTCTCAAAAAAGAAAAGAAAAACAAAACGAAGGCCTTTTGTGAGAAATTCCCAAGTACATCTAGAATTGTTCTAGCATGCTAGCACACACAAAATCTATTTGGTGTTTTTCATTCATGTGGATACCATAAAGGGAGCTTAGGTGATTGCAACACCTTCATATCCCACGTGGTTAAGACTCGCAAAAGGTATGATCTATCATCCCTATTGATTTAAGTAATTGCATAGATCCCATTGATATTTTAGGGATTCCTTTAAAAAAATTATGTTGCAAAGACTTAGTTTTTAATCCCTAAAACCCAACAGTTCTAACTCTTGCTCTTAGCATGTAATAGGTAGTGAGGATGACGGATCTTATCAACGACTGTGATATTTCTTGAGTTGAGATAAATGGAAGGTCAAATTAATAGCCTCATCTAAAGGAAGATCCAACTAGTAAGCCACATGACATGCTCGATTGAGTACTTTATAAGGCCCATAATATTTAGCAACAAGTTTTTTATAAGTGGCTTACTTCAATGATCATTGACAATAGGGCTATAACTTAAGTAAAACCATGTCACCAATCTTAAACTCCCTATCACTTTGTTTTTTATCAAAAATATGGTCCATAAGATGTAGAGCACATCTTAGATGAAATTTCAACATCTTGATTGAATCTTTTAGTTAGCTAGTAAGACATCCATTGCCTCAGTCTTAAAATCCTTAGAAATATAAGGAAGGTGTAAAGGTAGGGTGTAGGAATAAAGTGCACGAAAAGGAATAATTTTATCACTTGTGTGGTATTTAGTATTATACCACCACTCAGCTAATGGAAAATATTGGCTCCATCTTTTAGGATGATCCCTATTCATGCATCTAAGATAAGTCTCTAAACATTTGTTGGCCACTTCAGTTTGCGTATCCATTTGGTGATGATAGCTAGTAGACAAGTCAAGTTCAACACCTTGCAATCCCAAAAATTCTTTCCAAAATGCACTTATAAAGATAGGGTCCTTATCACTAGTCATGGGCTTAGATATTCCATGTAATTTGTACACATAGTCCAAATAAACTCACACAACATGTACTACATTATAAGGACATGCTAAAGCCATGAAATGCCCATATTTACTTAACCGATCGACAATAACCATTGTAACTTCTTTACAATTTGATTTAGTAGCCCTTTAATGAAGTCCATGCTAATCTCTTACTAACATTGATTAGGCACTCTTAAAGGATTCAATAACCTAGATATGCTATATTTTCAAAATTGTAGTGTTGAAAAATATCACACTCACAAACACATTGTCCTATCTCCCTCTTTGACTTTAGCTAATAAAATACAGTTGAAATACATTTATATGTGGCATATGCTCCGAAGTGTCCCCTTAATCAAACCCTATGACACAGTTGTAAACGTTTGAAATTTAGCTCAGTGGAAGGACCAACAATAACCTTTCCTTTTCTATATAATACCTCATTGGTAAATGTAAAATGCCTAACTGCTTTATGTTTCAATACCTGTGATATAATGGCTACATAACCTCTAGGTAAAGCTCAACTAGTTTTCACCTTACTAAGCATGTTAGTAAGTCTAGCCTGCATGGTGTGATGATTTAACTTACTAGAATTCATCCAAGATAAAGCATCTGTACCTACATTCATGTGCTCACTCTTGTATTCGATCTCATAATCTAACCCCTACAATTTTGTCAACAATTTTTTCTAACTTGGGTCACCAATCTTTGCTTCAATAACTACTTTAAACTTTGATGATCAGTCCAACAAAGTGACTTCCTAATGAATAGTTCCTACATTTATCTACCGCATACACTATTTATAAATTCAATAAGATGTTGTTTTTGCATAAGACAACATCTATTCCCACTCCAATTGCATCAATTTCTATAGTGAATGTATGTGAATTATTTGGAACAAGAGCAACATTCAAATTGTCGAATGCGATTTAAGTTTCTTGACTCCATGTTAATTGATTCTTCTTAAGCAATTATGTCAATAATCAAGCAATAGTGTCAAACCCATTAATAAACCTTCTATAATAACCAACTAGCCCAAGGAACCCTCATAATTGTCATTCTTAGGGGTTAGCCAATTAACTATGGCTTTTACCTTCTTAGGATCACTTGCCACTCCTTCCCCAGTAATAACATGGCCAAGGCAATCAATTTGGAAAGTATTGAAAACACGCTTCTCTTCAGAAACAATTACTCCCTTCTCAAAATTTCAGATACCTACGCTAGTGTTATAGACTAGTTAACATCAAAAAATATTAATGCAAATTCCTTGGATTGGGCTAAAACACTTCATTCATGAGGCTTTAAAATATTAAAGGCATTGATCAAGCCAAATGGCATGACCAAAAGCTCATAATGTCTGTCGTTTGTTTGGAAGACAATCTTTTATACATCATTAAGATACATTCATATTTGTTGATAACCCGAACATAAATCTAACTTACTTAAAAGACTAGCTCCATGTAACTCATCAAATTAATCTTCAATGATTGGTATAGGAAAACGGTCCTTCACCATGTTCTTATTAAGTTCCCTATAGTCAACACACATCCTCCATGTATTATCCTTCTTTTTTACCAACATAACCAAAGAAGCAAAAGAGCTATGACTTAGTTGAGTTATTCCATTCAATAACATTTCTATAGTCAAGTCCTCTAAGATAGGTTTTAGAATGGAAGAATATTATAAGGCCTCAAGTTCACGGATAAGTGAAATTGATGATTAAAGGGCCAATTAGGCAGTAAGCCATTGGCTCCTTTAAACACACCAATATTCTTTCAACAAATCAATGATCTTAGGATGCAACTGCCTTATTGTATCATCATCATCTGTAACCCAACATTGCACCTCCATTGGTAGGTAAGTATCAACTAAAAGCCCATCGAGAGATTTACTGGATTAGAACATAGAATTTCCAGCTTCATTGAACCATGCATTACCTCCTTCACCATAGAAATTGCATTTGGAGAGTTTAAAATTCCATTTCACCATGCCTAAGGACAATAATCAAGGCATTCCTAAAATTAGATCACACCCACCAAAGGTAGCGTGTAAAACTTTGTGTTAAATTCTATCGTTTACGTGGTTTAACAAAAATCATTTCATTTTATACTGGTTATATAGATTAATTCCATTGGCTAAAGCCACAGCCATTGGTTTAATCATAATCAACACACATTTAAGGCCCTTAACAAGTCGTTCATCAATAAAATTGAATGAACTTCTAGTATCAATAATGATACTCAACTTCCTTTTCTTAATATATCCCACTAAATCATGTTGTGATTTGCCCTTTTGTTTTCCTCATTTAAAGCACACTACCAAGATTAGCCATATCCTCTTCCAATGCTTCGACTGTTGTGTTAATCGGATCATCATCCATGCCTGATCCTTTTTCTTAAATATCAACATATTCAGCGTACCAGAAACATAGCTTTTTCCTTCTTTTTTCCTCTAATTCCTCAGAGGTTCATCTACGGGTCTTAGGATTGGGAATTGTGTTAATGTTTCAAATTTAAGTGTTTTCGGTTACAATGATCTAAGTTAGGGTTCGTATGGAAGTGTTTTAAGATGAGATGGGAAAAGTAGTCTGTAAGATGAATAGGTTATGGTGTTTGTCTGGGTAGGTAAGTGGTAAGGTTAATGTGGTGTTTTAAGGTTGTTATTGGCTTCTTGTAATTTAGACTGTGTATAAGCCTTTGCAAGGATGCTAGGCTAAAACATGCAAATAGGGTAGTAGATCTCTAATCTTAACTTACTTAGGAAATAGCTAATGAAGTGAGATTCTAGTTGCTGAAGCTGTATTGCTAGATGCATAAAGTCATCTATATTCTTGTAAAGTTTTAGTTTAATGTAGCTCCTTAAGGTCTACCATAGGGTCCTCATAAACAAGCTCATTAAAGCGTGTGTGTGATGTCTTGGTTATTTCTTCCCATGTCATTAGAGTCGCCCCTTGGCTAGTCTTAGAAAATAATACATACCACTCATATGGTTTTTCTTCCAAATGCATCAATGTAGTTTTATCCTTAAGGTGTTCTAGAGTTTCATCTAATAGAAAGAATTGTTGAACACGAATAATCCACGTTTCAAATCATTTGTTAATAAAAACTAGGAGTTCAACTTTGGTATTATGCATAGGTAGCTTATTTGTGTTATGTCATTGTTTGCAATTTATCCAACCTCAACAACTCCATCAGCCTCTTCAGATCCCCTATTAACTTGTTGGAGACTTGCTAGAGAACTTGACCTGGTATTCTTCCCAGTAATATGTTGTCTTAATTCTTCTATCATTTGTCTCTGCTTTTCCAAGAACATTTTCACCCACTTATCTTGTTTCTCGACTTGCTTCTTCTAAACAACTCGAAAAGCATCCTCTATGCATTTGAATCCCTGGTCTCTGTCATGGCTATCTAATACAACTTTGATACCAATTGAAATAAAGAAGATGACAAAGATGCAAGCAACAAAAAAAATGTGAGGAACAATTGCAAAATGAATGAAAATGTAAAGCCTAAGCTCAAATGCAAGCTTATACGAAAGAACACAAGCAATTGGGAGTGTAATAATGTATTCTCTTTCTTTTTCTTTTTTTTGTATTACATTCAGAGGAATATATGTGTAACCAAATTCTCCCACACAATTAAAATATCCAATAATGGCAAGTGTAGTATCTGCTACATCGCTATGGTTAGTTACGATAATTTCTAGAATCACTATATCTACACATATAATCCTTTTAGACTTATTTCTGCTACAAAATTAGTAATGTTAACGCATTAGGCCAAAGGCTCACCAAGCATTTTAACTAGCCCATGACTCATGTCCACAATAAAAGCCTTTTACTTTTACTCGACCCACACTTTAACACATTTGTCGATAGCATCTTCATCTCATCCAACAATAGTGAAGTGTCTTCACTATCACAGTTCGATTGCATAAACTCCATATCACATTTTGATTTTGAAACATAGCAACTTATATATATTGGGTAGGGTATGAAAAGTTATTACATACAGGTGGAAGTGGCCCTAGGCAAAGACAAACTTAGAACTTAATTGATTGGAAAAGATCCCAAGGATCATCTTAAAAAACAAGTCAGAAAACTAAACCCTAACCAAACCTATCAATTAGAGCCAAAGTTATAAAATGTTTGTGATCACCACAAGTTGCCTTGATAAGATTAGATTAAGTTCTTAAAAAAGAACAAAAAAGAACTCCCACAAAAAGTGTACAAATTCTGCAAATGAAAAAAATTGACCATTTATATCCTTCATTGAGTGTTTACTAGCCTTTATGTATAGGCTGCAGTTACATAACTGATAACGTAACTAAAAAACATAATTGTATTTATCCCTACATTAAGTACAAAAATAAATGAACACAGCATTTAAAACCTAAAGGAAAAAATAAACAAATTGATACAATAGATCTTTAAGGCATAACCTGAACATTCATTCAGTCACTATTATCTATGGAAATCCTTGATATATTCAAAGTCACCCTTTCATTCCTTGGCTTGGTTATTTTAGCGAAATTCAACATTTGATCCAAATGATCTCCAACGAGTACATTCAAAGCTTGTTTCATCCATTTTGTCCTTGCCTTCATCATTAGTCCTCTTATTCCTTGTAATGGATCCTTATAACGGTTGGAAGTAAGAGCTAGTGCAAACTGATCTCCATCATCCCCTCCCTCCTCAAAAGGATTCGTCCTTGAATCACCTATATCACATAAGGATGGGTCAGCAACATTAAAAGAGTACTCACATCACCACAATTACTTGGCAAATCTAGCTTGTAGGCATTATCATTGATCCATTGTGACACTTGAAATTGCCATCTCCTTTAGGAAGCAGCTTGCATTTCCTTTGAGCAAGAACTTACCTAAATGTACGCAAACAATCACATACCCTATCCGCCCTATATCCACTTTTCCTTGAGTGACGAATGTCAAACTTTGGTAGAATTTTCAAGAGAGAGAATGGCAAGATTTAAACAAGAAGTCACCAAAACGATGAGGACTCAACTAATAATAATAATTCATGTAGAAAAATCAATCAAACATAGAAGACTATTTTTTTTCCACCTTAAATCAATGCTATATTTGATAATGAATACACAACTTCTTCTTCTTCTTCTTCTTATGGAAAAAAATTTTAAACAATCCACAGTGTGAATTAACCCCATAAATATGATAAATTTACAAATGGTACTCAAAAGCTAAAAATAGTTTTTCCAAGCATCAACCTTCATGCCAAAATAGTTATTGAATTTATCAATATGTACTTTAACATCCCTAAAACCTTAATCTCAGTGTATTTTTATTAAAAAATATTCACATACGTTTTTTATATTGCCAATTTATTTTATTTTAAAAGGATTATTTGCAGCGTTTATGTCATGCCCCGAATCTAAATTCACGCATATCCAATCCCTGCCACATGTAATCCTAAAGAATTACATGTAAGGCTATCCATAAAGAAAATTTTGTAATGATTGTTTGCTTAAATATGCCATAGAACATTTACAAAAACTATTACATAGGCTTGATATTTTAAAACATAAAAATACTCTTAATACATATATATATATATATATATATATATATTACAAACTAAAGGGTCATGATAAAGCCTTAACATAAGTTTATAATCAAGCTTGAAAAGTCTTAAATAACTACATTATCCATATAAACTTTTCTTTTGCTCTATTTCAAAAACATATGTTGTCACAGTTAAATCCCTGGTCATCCCATTCATCCAGAAATTCCTCAAAGTCTATCCCATATCGCAACAAATCATAAAAGTTGTTATCATCCATACCTATAATAGGAAAACGTAAGCTAAAGGTCCAATACACAAGTAACATAAACAAATACATTATGGCATACACTCTTAATTTAATGCAATGCAACAATCATTGAATTCTTAATCGTTAGTTAAGCTCATCAAATCAACATAGGAGTATTCAAACTCCGGAGACAGACCATTAGGAAGTTGGGCGTCTTGAGTAATAGCAACTATTCAGAGGATTGATATAAATAGTCTAAATACCTATATCTTCTATACCTAATTGAAAAGGAAGATAGTTTCATTTAAGGTTTACAGTCGTTTCCCATCTTTACTTAACTTAAAATATAATATCACTTAATTCAACCGATCCCATAAACATGAATTAAATCATATTATTTTCCTTTATTATTACTTCTCGTTAAGAATAAATAAACGTTATACTAATATTACTACCCTATCAACTACCCACTGAGTCACTTATAAAGTGTCATTGCATCATGTCAAGGGGTAGCCTAAGCACCTAATTACCATATTAACATCGTCAACAGAGTTGCCACTCCTTGGACCAGATTCAATAGCACCCGTACAAATAATTCAAACACTTTTAAGTCATCTTCGGTTATAATCAATTTGGCAATGCATATTAACCAACAATCAAGTTATTTGCGTACCTCAATTAACACGTAAATGATTGGGAGGCACACTCAATTGTGAAGACGAATCTATAACAAGAAATCATATTATACAAATCTTAATATTATATTATAATTTTTTAAAAAAAAGTTGAAACTCTTATTCATATATCAAACTTAAGCATTTCCTATATTATTACTTTAACTCTGTATTTATTCATACATTTATACAATTCATCCTTCCATTTATTTTTTTACTAAAGAACACGAGCAAGTGCACAGTCGTATCTCCCCCTCCCCCCACCCCTGTTTTTCTTAAGAATGAGAGACATGGCCAAAACATCACGTCGTGTTTTATTTGAATTTCTTTTGCTTTTGGAGTTCGGTGACAAGCACGGCATGATAGGACCAGCCATGTTCCAGTCGTGCTTCTCCTCAAGTTGGAAACACAACTAGTGGTTTTAAATGTATTCTTCCCGTGTTTCAAAATATTGCAAAGTGTTTCAAAGGTCAGAGAGGACACAGTTCAATGCAAGCAGCCACGTTCTAGCCGTGTATCATATATAAGCCAATTCTTCTAAAAACCAAAAAGAAACATGGTGTGATACCCTTAGCCGTGTTCCAACGGCACTGTCACAATTTTCCATTCCACATAGTGAGAAGCACGGTTGAAGATAGTGGTCGTGTACATCATGTGCTTCTCTTCAATTAGCTTATGTATGGTATTCGTATGTTACATACACACCTTCACTTTTAAACATCTTATTTTTGTTTCCATAAGCTTACACCCACCCGCCACATTTACTTGACAACTTCCTACATGCATAAACTCAACACCCACTTCATCAAACTACTCAATCCTACTTAAACACTACGGCAACACTTCATCTACCATACTTAGCTATATATCAAAACATCTACAACAACTCATATAACATAAGCTCTAAGAACTCAACTAAGTCCTAAAGATATACTTAGCTCATCAAAACAACCTTCAATTCCTTAAGATTTCATTGAAACAGAAATTTGTATTCATAAATGAAACAAGTAAATAAATGATGAGAAAGACAAGCAAAACTTTATCTTAACTTGAAAATGAAGTCTTGAAGAAGTTTTTGGTGAATCTTAGAAGAGAATTTGATCAAAATGATGGAAGTTTGGGACTTGCGAAATGGTGTTTGTTGGAGTCACTTTATAAGGTCTGTTTTAGAATTGATTTTGTGCAAAAATTTGTCTTGATAATGATCTTAAAATCTACCTTCGACTTTTGGCTAAAGATATTTGGCTATGCTCGGGCTTGGAGTTTATTTATGGGCTTGCCTTAGGAATAAGAAGTTTTGCTTGGATTCAAGAATTGTTTGGAGCTTGAAATATTCAAAAAAACAAATAAATGGATGGGCTCATATTATATCAACAAACAATACAATGCAATTACTAAATCATACTAACACATTCTATTTTATTTAACTGTAAACACCATTTCATATATGATTCAATCAATCAATATATATACACACAAATGAAATTTAAATCATGTATGGAAGGTTAGGATATATCACTTTTAAATTTTAAAAAATATATATCATTCACACCTAAATTAAAGTTTAAAGAGGAATATATACCTTTTTCCTAATTTTTGACAAGCATTCAAGAAGAAAAGATCAAAATAAGACCTTGGGCTAATGAAAAAGGTAAAAAGAAGGGCCATTTTATTAGCTTTAAACAAAGGTGTTAGACTTGTGGTTTATATCGAGAATCTAAAAAGGCAGGAGATGTCGGGTAGAGCAAAGCGAAATGCAATACGTCTTCCTGCATGGTGGCGATGTTGTAATCAAATCGAATCGTTTATAAATTTTTCGAATTTAATTTAACCTAACTTGAGATTTATTTATAATCAAATTAAATTTAAGGTCTATTTGGATTGTCTGTTTTTTATTTGTATCTGTATTCTTTTCAAAATGATACATAAAAATGTTCAATTTACATTTATATTTTACCAATATTTGATCTTTTTAATGAGAACTGTCAACTTTTTTTTATCTATATCTAATTTTTATAAATAACTTCTTAAAAAAAGGTTTGAAAAAAAATGTCTATTTCTGTAATCTGCCGACAAACAAATAGATCCTTAAACTTAATATGAAACTAGTTCATTTAAAAGGATTAAACACAAAACTCTTTTTAAGCTTGCAAATAAGTTTATGAATATTATATAATATATACATATATATGTAATATATAATTAAGTTTTTTCAATATTTCTTTTTACAACGATTGTCTGATGTAAGGGAGTTTTTATTATAATTGAAATCCTAGAAGTTTTCTTTCTAGTAGTATATTTTCACGTATACAAGTAAAAAGAATAGTGTTTTGCTATATTTTAAATATACAGACGGATAGCAATGAATAGGACCAAGTGAGCTCATGAGTTTAGAGTTCAAATTGCTTTTAAGCTTGATCATATTCAAATTTGATTTGTTGATGAACTCGAGTTCAACGTAAAACTCTTTAGAGTTTGATATAATAGGCAGCTGATAAATGTTTGATTCAGCTGAAGCTTAATAATTTTTCCATCTAGTTGAGGGTATGGTTTCTATGTGGTACACACCCTATATGAAGATTTATTGAAGAATATTAATTAAAAAAATATATATTATTATTTCTAAATATAATTTTTTTATGGAAAAAAAATAAAGGCAAAAAGATAAGCCCATAAATTGAAAATCCTAAACAGCTACTGAATTAACTGAAGTGTGTCTCACATGATTATTTTCTTTTCGACATCTTTCATTCTCCTTTTTTTTCCCCATTTTTGTAAATCATACTCTAATTTATTGTAATTTTTCAACCACGCAACATATCAACATTTTATAGGATGATTATTTTCTAGTGTTTTATACTATTAACATGTATTCTTTGATTGTATGTGCTTAATCTTATAAATTTAATAGAAGTGTTGATTACCTTTAAAAGCTAATGAATGAAAAAAAAAATGCCTCTTTCATCATTGAAATTTTCTATAAATTCCACATTTTTGTTGGACATTGATATGCACGGTCAACAAATATTTGTTATAGCTTCAATATTTATTTTATATCACTTTTTTATTATCACAAGAACAAGTTTTGTATAAGAAAGAACTAGTAAAATTAAAAAATACTTATAAATTTCTTTCTTAGGAGGTTAGTTATAGTATTAAATTTATAAGTGAAGTACTTTTTTATGTCACATGTAGATTACTTACAATATCAAATAGACTTGAAACTTACAAAAGATTAAAAATAAATAAATAAATTTAGAGGTTCTATTGAGTAACGCATCATGCTTTATTTAGGTTTATTTACAAACTTTAGGGCGGTTTTAAAATGCTATAAAGTAGGTTTAAACTATCTTATACCAAAATAAATAAATAACCTTATACCTTTATAAGGGAAGATAAAAGTAGGATTCCTTATCTTACAGACCTTATCTCCACACATCCCAATCTAGCAGTAAACTCATAAGTCAAATCCATGTCAAAAGACTAACCACCTGAAACAATATAAAGGCTTGCAAAGCACTAGTCATTTCAAATATTTTCTTTTATTTTTGCAAAGATACGTTTTTATGCCCCCTCTTTCCTCGGAAATTATCCATACAAGGATATTATTTCAAAAGTTGTAATCATTCAAGAGTTGCATTCTCTTCTATAAGAAAATGGATATATATAGTTAATTTCCATCAAGTCCATCTACTTAAAATTCTATCACGTGTACAAATTAAAGAAAATAAAAATAAATAAGTATTAATTATAAATAAGAAATAAAATAAAGTCCATAACATAAGATATTTTAAGAATTTAAGTAAATTTAACCCTTGATATATAAATTAAAGAAAATCAAAATATTGAGAACATCCAAATTCCTTAATTACATACCCTAATTCGTGATTTTACTCTCACATATACATTAGCTCATACATTAATATAAGAGAGAACTACCTAATTCGTGATTAGCACGTATGCTTTCATATAAGCAACATTATTTAATGATTGCATTCTCTTAGACCTAAATTAATTAATAGCAAAATTTTAAAAAACATAGAAGATATTTTCCATTTCATTTTATCACATTACACTTGCTAAAACATCCAACCATAGCATTTCATTCTCAACAAAGTAAGTAATAATAATCATGGTCACTAATATTAGGGACAATAATAATGCATCTCGCACATAGGATGAGTATCAAGCTCAAGCTTAAACCGAACCTTAAAAACCTGCTTCTTTTTATTTTGTCCCCTAAATAAACTTCATTGAACGTGTAACTATATTTTCATTCATAAAATAACTTCTAAAACGTTGCATATCCATCTTCATTTTTACTAATAAAATCGGGTGATATTAATTTCTTTGATTTATTTGATTTTACTGGGCTAAGTCCCCATCCCCTGAAGTGACCCATCAACCGATAATCTATGCTAGGGTCAAGAAATTCAGGTGGAAAAGTTCATGTCAATTCCTAACCTTCAAACTCCATATGTCACCAGACATAGATGTAAATGGTTTGTGTTCTTGGTAATTGAAAGAACAAATACATACTTCCTTGTGAGGCAATAGATTAAGTGCTCAGGAGAGAGACTTAAAATTGACATGGAACATTAATCAATGGAGTAATTCAATCAGTTGGGCTTACCATTTCGGAGAAGAATTTCGATTTATCAAACATTTCCGAGGTTGTATATGATCATTTAGTCCGAACTTTTCCAACTCAAAGGTAGTTAATAACCAAGTTTATTTATGATAACTAATGACCTTTTCAACTACTTTATCTAAAAGTTCTTTTTTTTTTTTTAATTAACTTGGTATATGCCAAGCTTAATTCACACCAGCCTTCACATAATGTATCAATTGGGACTTGATATTTCAGGAAGAAATTTTAACTTGTCAAACATTTCCAACTTTGTATATGATCTTTACGTCTTGGTTTTTAATTTTTGGCTAGGCAATCTACACATGAGCATGTTACTTATAAGTAATCCTAGTATTTCTTCAAAGCTAAGTGCCCGTCGGTTGTGATTACAAGGTGAAGGTGGAAAATGTTGTTTCAAACCTTTTTTTTTTTCAATATTATTATTGTAAAATATTAGAAACGCCACAGAGTAAAAGAGGAACAAAGAAACTGTGAGAAAAAAAATGTAATCTGTTATTCAATTTTTGTTTTCAAAGTTACAGTCCTTAAAAACCAAAAACAGAAACTAGCTAAACATATATATATTCTACATCCAGCTCATCACCAGCTCATCACCAGCTCATCACAATATTTACACATGTATAATATAGGTCCTATACTGTAACAATTATATAATTAAAATTTGCGGTTGTCAAATTTCATAATACCGCATGAGAAAAATGGTTTTTACGAGGATAAAAATGTTTATACATTCAGTTTTTAACAATTTTTATGTAAGTTTTATTTTTTAAAATTTAATGTCGATTCCTTGAGATATTATGCTTTTTAGTGCGTTTTAGGATCTCCCCTAAATTCCTTTTTAACAAACCTTAAAATTTTACTCATCATCCACTTATCTTGCCAATTGTGTTTTAGTTATTATTTTATTTTTATTTTCATTTTACTTATAGCCTTTAACAATATGTCATTGTATATGAAGTGAAAAAAACATGCAGCACATAGAAACAGAATCAACCTAGATTCCCATATATTTTCGTCACCAGCTCCGTTACCTTCGAACAGGAGGGAGCTTCATGCTGCCTTTCGAAATAGATTAAGTGCTCATGAGAGAGACTTAAAATTGGTAGGAATGGAATTGGTATTTTAGCTTTATTATCGTGAAATAGTTATTTCTTCGTTGGGTCTATAAAATATTCTGCATCAAGAATGTTCATTTTATATAACCTAAAATATATAAGAAATCGTTACTATTTCTTTTCACAAGAGAAATTACTATTTCTTATAAAAACAAAATTTTTTTAAAATTACCTCAGATCATAAAATAAAAAAAATTATTATCTTTTTTCACCTTTATTATATTCCAATAAACCAAAAGTTCCATATAGAAACGAACTCCATCTAATGAGTACGTGAAAATCAAGCACCTAACTTTTTACCATAAAAATATGCATGAAAAGACCTTAAAGAATCACTTAATTATGCTTTCTAGAGACAGAGGTCATTTCTTCACATCTACATTGCTTGTCTTTATCCGAACTCATCCACTTCTACAACCAAAAGCCTCCCAGCAAAAGGTCCTACAGAAAATAAAAGGGGGAAATATTAATAGACCAATATATAATTAAAAGTCAGGTGGACCTCTCACTATTTTCACAATTAAAATCAAATTGCTTTCTCCTATGTGTAATTTAATTGAAGGATGATTAAAGCATACCCAGATGTTGGTTCTTTAATTCGTCCGGAGTGAACTATAAGAAGCTAATATGTTTCGTAGGGCTCTTCGATTTCGCAATTTTATTTTCTTAGCTGATTCTTAGAAAATATATATGTCGCTCCTCGCTTGATCAAAGTAATGATGATGCACAATCAATCTAATGATTATTTAAATCATCTTTAAGCATTAATTTATTTTAAGTTGTTTATCCTAAACAAGCAACAATCACATCACTACAAACTTGGTGTGAGAGGAGCAAAACCACAATTTAGTGAGATGAGAGTGTAATTTCCCCATTACCACTCAACAAACAAGCAAACGAGTTATCAAACATATGCTATGTATGTATAACCATATGCAATGCGAACATTGCATATGGTCTTCCGGTAACCTACGTGAGATCTAGGATTCAACCCTTCCTTGACTTAGGCTTTGGGGAATACTTAGTTCCGTCAACATCCACGTCATCTAAACTTAAATTCACTTATCACAAGTCCCACGACGACCTTAAGGTACTTAATCCGAAAGTGGCTTACGATTAGACTAAGACGATAGTTTGACATGGTTCCATAGTCCGCAACTTCTGCATATCATTTAGTCCATTCTACGAAACTAGAACTTAACTTAACTAATTTTCCTCACGGAGGTCTTAAGGTGCTCATTCTAGAGGTGGCTTAACTTAAATGAAGTTGATATATCCATAACTTAAATTTTCCTATCATTTAAACGTCGGACGTGGCAACGTATAAAAATGCAATGTCATGCAATACATGTCCTGATTTTAATTATAACCTAATAATCATAAATAAATCTAGAATGATCGACCATTATATATTCCATCCTAGACAAATAACATATTAAAAGCAACAATTCACACGAGAACCAATTCAAGCAGTTCATTCACCAATATCCATGCATTATCATGCTTTAGGTTCGCTGCATATATTTCTCAAACTTAAACCCATATTCTTAGTTTTAAAGCTTAATTACACGTCTTAAAGTGCTTAGTTAATTTAATGGAATGAGTTATGTGAATTACCGAAGTGGTAATAAGAATTCCTCAAGAATGGGAAATTTATAACATACACAAGCAAGCTAAACAACTTGTGTAGATGGCTATTTAATAATGGAAGTAGCTTACATGGCTTGAAATACTAGAAATATATTCCAAAGGCTCTACATGGCCATTATGCATGGATTGTGCTTAAGGTGATGTAGACTAGGTTAGGCATCTATTTTCCTTTATTTCATCCATTTTTACACATACATGACGAACATATACAGGCCGTATACGAGGGTCATGTAGAACCTCATTTATGTAAAAAAATACACGTTGATAAAATTACTATGCACGGCCTTCATACACGCGCCATGTATGAGGGTCGTGTAGGATACATTTTGCGTCCATAATGTCTTGATTAACCAAGTAATAGTACATGGCTATGCAAGATGGTCGTGTAGGATGACTTTTACTTCAAACTTTCTATTAACATTCCAATTTATATTTCTAAGAAAGTCTTTTTAGCTTAAAAATTACCACCAACACAACATAGAATAGTAATACAATAGTAGTACAACACACAATCAAGCGGTAAATGATCAGAAATCCCATTAACTATGGCGACATCATTTGTTATCGAAGTAATCCGAAGATTGGCCCAAGAAATCAAAGTTTTCACTTATACAATACAAGAAAACATTCTTCTAAGCTTAAGGAATACAATGCAGTAAGTAAAAACTAAGGATTTGTGTATAAAACTTAAGAATATTGAATCAACTTAATACTCACGCTTTGATTTGTCCTAAATTTGAAGGCTAGTGAAACCTATCAAATGTACTTTTGTTTTGAAGAACACGGAACCAGGATCACAATGTCTCTTGCAATTGGAAATGGAAGTATATTTTGTGAGTTATGAGTTTTAGAAGTTTTGAATTTTGTCGATTTCATCACTTGTAATCTGTAAGTTTCCAAGGAAGAAGAAAGAGACCGAAAGAAAAAAAGAAAGGAATTGAAAAAGGAAAAAGGACAAGTCGATCGGTGAGTTAAGGTACATATATGCAACTAAGGTAGTGAACAAAACTTGTTGAATAATTTTCCAATACATCCAATTCCTACGCAATACACTATCTTATCACAACTATACATCCTATGATGTTTGGAGGTGAAAACTTGCGTGTCTACTAATTTGGATATCCTGATCACAAGCATATATATGGAATTTCAAATGGAAGTTCCTAAATTTTAAATTTGACTATATGCTAGGTTTTTATATAAATTTAGGATTTTTGGTTCCGAAATTAGGGTTTAGGATCTGGTTATTAAGGTTTTAATTATTTGTGAGGTTTGATCGCTACTCGAGTTGCCAATTAATTGCTATATTTTGAGTAGGGTAAAATTATAGAGCTTCACATATATACTTAATTAAAGTCCAATTCCATTAATTATAAATCTAATTAACTATTAAGTTTTATTTCACATACCAATTTCAAGAGATTAGGTGAAAATCAATTTATATATTATTTATTGAACCCATTTAATTTTTAACATATTCAAGTTCTTTTTATCTATTTTATTTTATTTAGTTAAATTTATTTAATTAAATTCTATTTAGAATGAATCGGTTCAAATGGTAAAAAAATTGGAGTAAACCAGCCCTTTGAACCATGCTTGGAGTTGATTTCATTATGAACCAATTCAGTTCACATGAACTACACCATTTTTATTTATTTTATTTTATAAAAATATATTTTTTATTTACTTATTATTCATCAAATTAATTTATAATTAATTTTATTATATCTAATTATAATTATTTTTAGATATTTATAAAATAAAGGTCACAAACAAGTTTTGACAAATCAAGGTTCACTCTACAAGATTAGAGCATGTTTATACAAGTTCAAACCAACTTTGATTCAAATCTTTAATGCTAAATCTGAAAATCTACATTTATGATACTGATTTCATGTTGATTTATATTAATCTATGAGTTAGAAACTTTTAATAACAATGAAAATCTAAGATATGATGAAAAACACATATTAGGTTGAATTTGGTATGAATTAAAGATCTAGTTTGGATTTTCATGAAAAACATTTTGAATATGAGGCTGAAGGTTTGAAGATTTCCATGAACATTTAAACTAATTTCTAAAAAAAAAATCTAAAAACTCAAACTCAAATACAAATCAATTCCAACTCTTAGATTATTATGAATCAAACACTATTTTGTATCACATATACACATTAAACGATATTGAATATTAACATTAACATTCATGAATTCATCTTCTAAGTCCATAATCATTATTTATTCATCTTATGAACATTCAAACTCTTAAAACACTTTATGAAATTTCCAAAAACATAAATTGAAATCCAAAATGCCTAAAACATATTCAAACTCATCCAATCTTCATCAAATCATTAGCTATTAACATTATTTCAACTATAACACTTTTAAACATCAAATTAAACTATTCAAACATCATAATCATCTTCTATGCTCAAATTCCCTATAGATCATACTCATGAACACTCATATTCAATCTCAAATATTTCCAAAATCAACATCAAACTGACCACACAAGCTAACACATTCCAACATTTAATTCATTCAAATCAACGTCAAAACACTTCAAACTCCATCTACAATTTAGTATCAATCCAAATAACATCATAACACTTCAATTATCATGATTCATGTATGAATTATCAAATTAAATTAAATCTACATTAGCATTTATGCACATGATTTTTGAAACTATTATGCTTTTACATAATTTTCATAAATTTCAAATCAAAATTTAGATCTAAGATTAATTCATCAAACAACATATATATCAAACATCAAATCAACAAACATAACCATTAATTAAATTAGATATAATTACTAGAATTGAGAAATTAAAAGAAAAATCAACAAATCTTCAACAACTACTTCTCAAATTGTTTGTTGAAGCTTCTTCACCAAACACCACTACTACTTTTTATCTAATTCTTGATCTTCAACTTGTACTTATTTTCTTCAATTTTACTAAACATATTTCATGTTGAGATTAGAGACTATAAAAAGAAATTACAAGATTTGAATTTAAATTGACTTAGGAGAGAGAATCTTATCTTTGGTTTATTGAATTTGTGATTGAAGTGATATGAACTTTGAGAGCATATTGATATAAATAGGAAGAGGAAGTGGCACCATCAAGAGAGAGAAGAGAGAGAAATTAGATGTTGAAAATGAATGACAAATAAAAATTTTGGTTTATATAGTGTAGATTATGACACTTGTATGCATAAGGATACGTGTGAGAGTTAAAAGATATGAATGCACTTAGATGATTAAGTAAAGAAGTTAGGAGGGTAACTTAAGGAATTGGCTTGATAAATAGTTAGTGGAAATTTTCCATTAATTCCTAGATGACCCCTATAAGAACAAGTGCATAATTTAGGTAATTGGATAAAATAAAATAAAATAGGAAAAGGAATTGCTTTTAACTCTAATCTCAAATAAATTCAGTTATTATACTAATCAACTTATTATATCCCATGATCAACTAACAATGATATTATATCCTAAAGTTCATTATTTATTCAATTAGGTATTATTGTCCAATCGTTAACAAATTAAAATTAAAGTTAAATTTATCTGTATTATTATGTAATATTATATAACTTTCTAAATTTAACTTGTTGAGAAACTAAAGTATTTCAACTAGTGCTTTCTTAACTATAGATGCTTAAAAGTAAATAAAATATGAATTGGGACATTCTTATGTTTAATCTATATATTTGAATATTATATCAATACTTCCAACATGTATTTAGAATATACTCGTTAATAGGGTTGAGCGAGTAACCCTATTGTACAATATACCCACTCATATCATATTCAGTGGATAAGGTCCGAGTGGGTATTAAGAATCACATGGTAGGATATAAGTATTGCTTTTCTGGAACCTGCTTTCAGCGCAGGTACAAGTATAAAATCTTCATAGTTTATACCCATCCTAAAACCTATATTCTATTACATATAGGACATAGCTTATAAGGTATCTTATACCTATCCTAAAACATGTACTCTGTGAAAAAATTATAAGAAATAATAATACTTTGTTTTCCTTTTACAATCATTTTTATTTAAGATTATCATTTAAATACTACTTTTTGAAAATCTTTATTTAGAAAACCTTGCATTAAATTTATTATGAAAGTATTTATAATTTTTATTTTGGAAAGAATTTTGATAGTACATATGAAAACTTCTAAGTTATACAAAAAATAGTTATTTTATGAGGTCAATTAATACAGGAGTGCTTCCAAATTTTTTTATTTTTTTTATATGATAAATGTTTTACAATTTACCTAAAGTCATGTAATCAAGTTCTACAAGTTTTTATTGCAGATTTCAACTTTAATGCTTAAACAAGCTTTATATATTGTAAAACTTATGATATTAAAAAAAATTAAATTTTTTTTTTTCAATAGGTCATTTGTAATGAATATATTAAAAAAAATAGAATAGTTTTACATATCACAATTTGAAATTTGAAAAACAAAAAAAATAGAGATTCTTCAAGACATTATGTACTTATAAATTTTACAAGAAACAAAGTATAAAATGTGAACAAGATGTTATAGGATAGGTTCAGCGTACAAAACTTTATGCCCTATATCTCATATGGTAAAGTAAGAGTAAAACTTCATTATCCTGCCCTAAACCTATTTACCCCCACTCAATAAATTGCTTTTTTGAAAAACAAAAACAAAATGCGAAACTAACCATATTTTCTTTCTGTGAGAATGTCATAGGACTCCAGGAATTTTTAAGCTCAACATGCTCAAAAGATACGTAAAGCATTTCACTTCTGCAGTGAGCCGTCAAGCTTTGCCCCATTACGAAAATTTCCCACCGCTGCCTCCCTGACTACTTGAGTTCAAAGATAGTGACGCTCGATTAGGAATAGTTTCTTTCACATGATGTTTGGAAATATTCTGTGAGATGCCAAGGCATAAACCTTACTAATTACAATAGTTTACATAGTCAACCGAATCTGGAATAACGTAGACGCTGCGATCTTCATAAAAATGCTTGTTAGGTAGTTGACAAATGACACATGCTGACTGCTAAGATACCTAAATTGAGAATAAAACATGATTAGTCTTATTTTATTATATATATATATATATATATATATGATGTATTATATATATTAATAAAACGGGACAATGCAAAGAATTAAACTCAATCCCCAAGATGAGAAAAAGAATATATATATATATATTTATAAATTAAAAGACGACAAAAGAATGCCATAAACAAACAATCATATGACTTTTAGATGAAATAAGCAAAAATTTCAGTGATGAATTCGTTAGAAAATTTCAAAACACTAAAATTTGGATGTTAATGACTTTGATTCATGGGTATATTTAACTTCACTTGTTCGCCGATGCAAACCCTAAAACCAAAGGTATATTTTTATGGAAGACCTTAACACTTAACCCACTGATTATATTAAATTAGAAGTATGTTTTCGTAGAAGACCTAAACGCTTAACCCACTGATTATATCCAATTAGAAACCATAGTATAAAAAAATCTTTACCCAATGACTAAAAATGTCATGGACCTTGTGTAAATTTGAATATCATAAAATATAGTTCTTAATAAATTCTAAGATTAAGGAGAATATTCAATGAATCAAATTTTATATTCGTTAATCTGTTTTGTTTATTATAGCCATGGCCAATTTATGAAAATAAAATAAAACACTAAAACTAAGAATAATTACATAAAAGGAAATTAAAAATATCCTAGAAACTAGGAAAAATATTAAAATTGGAAAATAGATGATATCCTAAAACTCAGAAACAAATACTTAACAATGAAATTAGAAATATCTTAATTGCTATTAATAGAGATAACATTAGATGACAAACGTAGGAATAAAACTAATATACCATATAATAAGATAAAAAAAGGGATCAAAGTATCTAAAAGAAAATATTGGACAAATGGAGCTTCAAATAAGTTGACCTGGTTGACCTTGCCTAGGCTATTTGCATTAAACTCTATCGATCATCCCACTTAGTTGATCACCCATGGTCGATTGGCGTGCTCCTATGGGCGATTTGATCTCATATTCTAGTCTACTTTTTGTCTTCTTAATCTGCCTAAACTTGTCCAATTCAATACTTTTTTTGCTGAAAATTAGCTAAATTGTTGCAATAAAGAAAGTGATTCAAATCTTTAACTTGGACATCTTTCAGTCGTTTCCATGTCTGCATTGGTAAAGGAGGAAGAGGAGGAAGCAAAGATCCATAGTACCTAAGTACCTAGTGGAATTCCTATTATGGAATAGAATGACAATTTCATAATAATAGCTATCAAACATGAATATTATTTTTTAAATTGGTTGATAGAATAAAATTGTTATTCAATTGTTTGATTAGCGAAATAATTTCAAGAAGTGGGGTTTGAATAGCTGACAAAAGTAACAAAATGTCTTTCTATATAATTTATCATTGATTTTATTTTTTATTTGAGTCTAATCCACAAAATCCATGTATAATTAAATCATAATAGAAACAAATTTTTAACTTAAATAAACAAATTTACTATTATGATAAGTTATAATGTGAATACAGTTGCATGATTTATATACATATATTTATATATAACTTATCATATATATGTGTGTGTGTAGCATATATAGTTGTGCACCCAAATTTAACATATCATATCTCAGACACACACAAACACACACACACATATTATGACATTAGTTTTATTATATGTTACAATTATATTGATAGACTATTAACTATGTTATATTTTTATGTGTTAAAATACTATATATACACATATACATATATATAGCAAATACATATAGCTTATATAAGAGGGTGTGGTGAAATGAAGAATATCTATTATTGTCTCTTTTGAAAGGATTGGCAATGAGCAATTTTAAAGAATAGAGATTCTTTACTTTATACCGTTCCACAGCCATAAAGTGTAAGGAATAGGGTTCTTATAAAGAATAAAGGTGGAATAAAATGGTTATGCCACCAACCAAATGTACGTAAAGGTTTAATTTGGATGTATGATTGACTTATTATTGTTCAATAGGGTCAAGTAGGCAAATAATAATAGAAGGAATTAGATTATATAATGATGCTAACCTCAAGAAGTTTAATCAGATACTGAAATTAAAATTTTTCATTATATATATTGATTAAAAAATTAATAAAAGTTCAATTAACAAATGCAACAGTAAAATAAATAAACGCTACTAATCATGCTCTTATTTATAACTAGGAAAATAAATTAATTAAAAGAAAAACGATTGTTAATATGGTAACTTCATATCTCGGTCACTAACTGCTCTGATCTTCATAATATTTGGAGGGTAAAATTATTACCTGAAATTCATAAATGATTTACTTTTATGTTACATGCTATAATATAAGAATGATATTTAAATTTACACCTAAAATATTGTATGGATGGTTTATCTCCACAATTTAACTTTTCAGTTTGTAAACTGTAATCTGCGTGCAGCAAGGTTTTACAAATGATTTAAGCATGTTTCGAGCGACGATAAGATTATCTTTAGCAGGAGTTCAAAGATGTCATATCATTTTACACCTTTGCTTTGTTGGTCGGGTGGGTCAGTTTATTTCGCCTATCTGCAGATGGCACGCAGATATTTAAAATAGATTTTTTTGTTAAAAAACGGATGTAAATAAAAAATAAATAATTTTACTCATAAAAATATTAAACATAACAGATATAGATATAAATCAAAAAAATATATAGATATAAATAAAATACCAACCATCCAAATAGACCCATGCAAGTGGTGCTAAAACACATTTATATATATGTGTTATATATTATTATGCAGTTTTTTTAAAAGAATATTAATATCTAAATTTGATTTCAATGAGAATATATCCTTAATTTTTCAAGTAGTACAAATATTTTCTTTAAACTTTGATAAAATTAACAAATAGTCACAAGAAATTAATTGTAACCCTCAAACTTTGACTTTAGTATAAAAACACTTCGTTATGCTTGTCATATATATTTTAACACGTACAATGTAAAGTAGAGTTAAATGTGTTTTTAACTTAAAAGGTAAAAATTATTATATTGCTAATTTATTAAAATTTAAGAGAATTATTTATAATGTTTGAAATTCAATAGAGACATATTAGTAAAAATCAAAGTTTATGGGTATCCTATATTTTATATTTCAACTGCATTATATATATAAGACAAGTTTAAATTATGATCTATAAATGTATAATGAATGAATAATAAATGTATAACTAAATATTCATTCATTAACATATAACTATGAAAAACGGCTACAGAAATCGAGTTACAAACTTCAACATGGTCTCACAATATCCGTGCCCGTCTTTCTCTTACAATAATATGATATTTAATCAGGGTTGTTTCATGATATTTTATCATGCTCACTGCTTGTTCTTCACCAAACATTCAATCTGTCAGTTTTTGCAAGAACCGTGACCACAAGCTGAGGGATGCCTAATGGATTGCCCTTTTCTCTTTTCTAACTTATTTGGGATCATCTAATTTTTATTAATATCATATTTATATTTATAACTTATTTATATTATATCTGTACGATATTTGTTTAGTTTATTTATAAGTAAAACTAATAGTTTTTTATTAATATTTTTTTTCTACAAACATTTATTTGAAAACAATAAAAATATAATATCAAAACTACTAAAATATGATCAAACAAACAAACTTACTGACTCATTAGTACATATCAATCATAATTTTAAGGTTTCTTCAACTAGGAAATTATTACAATCAGTCGTCAAAAGCAACTATATCTTCAGTTGTCTTTCCTTATACGGTATATTTGTCTAAATATGGTGGTTTTGGTTTTGGAGCACCAATTTCATCTACGTATAGTATTTTTATCATAATGTGGTAAATCTATCTAATCATGATATTTCTTTTGAAGTACTAATTTTGATCCGAATTTGATATTTTCATTTTAATATCCTTTTATATCATTCTAATATAGGACTTCTTTTAAAGTTCCAACTGTTGCTTAATATAATATTTTTGTTGTAAATGGGTACCATATCGTCATAACATGGTATATAAAACTTTATCTTTGGTCATCCTTTTGGCAGTTAATTGTAATACCAACCCCGCTTCAACTTCTTCATACAATTGGGCCCGTGCGTTATGATGTTTGTTATCACATTTCTCGTTGTTAAGCTGTTAAAGATGATTGCATTAACTTCTTTAATCTCACTCTTTCTCGTTGACAGATGGAAGACAACTCTGTGTAATTACATGCGTGTTGGAGATGGCACATTGACCATGAAATGACACACGTACGAGTTTCGGGACAGTGAGGAGATGTCTTATTCTATGTGGGCCACATGTGCTTTGTTGAGGAAGCACACGGTTCGAATGGTGCAATCTATATATTTATGTGTGTGTGTGTGTGATAAAGAAAACAGGGGGATTTGAAGTGTTAGATAGGACTGGAATAAAAGATTATTGGCATGTCACTTGATACTTAGAGATTGTCTAGAATTAAATGGAATTGAATTAGCAATAGATGACGAATTCATTTCTATATGTGCAAACGTCAATGGAATTATTATTTTATTCTTATATTATGTTTTGTTGTATATAATGGTATTTATGAAAAATGCATCAAAATTGTGCATGCAATAAATATAAATAATATTTACATAGTAGGTTAACAAATTATTTAAGTAAATATAAATTAATGAGGATGGGATAAAATCGTGATTTTAATTTCTAAATTGCTTTCAAATATGGGATAGGAAATAAAATAGAATCGCAACCTCATTCCAAGATCTTTCCCATCTATTAAACATGCTATTGGAGGTTTTATTTTAAACTTGAGGCTAAGCCAATGCATGTCTTAGAATTTGCATGGAAGGTGTAAGGAGAAAATAACCTTAATTCAATTTCAGTCAAATCAAATGATCAACCTGAAATAACAAGTTAATTCTTCTCTTGTTTAAAGCGATAAACACAATAACAAACAATTACAGAATAAAATAAATAACACCAGGATTTACGTGAAAAACTCCAATTTGGGAAAAACCACTGGACCAACAGCGCACAATTCTTCCATTATCTACAAATAATGGGATATACACGTTTCCCTCACTGGATAACACTAGTAGATTACTCAATCATCACCACAAACCGGTGAATTACAACAGTAATAGACCTCTCTCTCTCTAGATTCTCTTTCTAGGTTTTAGGATAACCTCCACTCGGATCTCATACAAGCCCTAGGACAAAACAAGAAGAATATATATGCAACAATAAGGGAAAAGTCATAGCAACATAAGCTGGTATACTTTAAAAGAAGGTTGGCATCGTTGATAGACTATGTTGGCACTTCGGCATTCCTACATAGGCAACATAACCCCCAAGGCCGGCGGCATTGAAGCCAGCCTTGACATTCTGTAGCTCTCGGCAAAAATTTCCAGAATTTCAATTGTGGTCAAGATATACATGTAGGATGGCGGCCTGTGTCCTCCAGAAGCCAGCGCACAGTTCAAAACTCTTTTGTTTTGCAAAAAATCTCCTTATTTCCAATTGCTCTTCCAAGTATATGCCATATACTTGGTTTATCATTGATTTCAATGTCTTCTAAATATATACAATATATATTTAGGATCTCCTTCATTATAGACCCACATGAGTTGGATCTATAACCCAACAGATGGTTACCATAGTTGGTTGATCCCATGCTATTGATATGACTGACAACATTGCATAAGTCTTGAAATGATGGTACATGTATGAGTGTCATGAGCAGAGACATCAAAAAATGAATAGGCAAACTGAATGCCTTATGTGTGTGCATGTGAAGTGGACTGAATTTAGTATTTTCAGTGATCTTATTCCTTCTTTATAAATTACCATTGATATTTCATAGTAGTATTTTACTAAAGTTTTCATGTTATTCTTAGTTTGAGTGATATGTAATATGAGAAGAAAAAAAGAGGATTGCTTCCTAATTATAGATTTTAAAGGCTGATATTGATCGTTGGATCATATTGAGATGGATGACTCACATATGATGTTGCTAATGGTGCTACTAAACCCTAAGCCCTAATTGTCAATTCGTACCTTATGATCCAATGGATAGCATTTATCCTATATTCATTTTAAAAATACAAGCTTTGAGAAATAGGGATAGATATAAGCTTACATAAGCGTAAAAGCTTATAATAAATGAAATGTTTAGTGCACAAACTTTTTCAATTTAAGCAACCAATTGCGTACAGTTTAAAAATATAAATTTATATCTTATAAACTTTTTTAGGTCATTTAATACTCATATAATATAGTTAATGTAAAAATAAACAAAATCCAAGTAGTTATTAATTATTAAATTTGGCAAAATTGAGGTAAAAAAAAAAAAAAGAGTTGAATTTTCAGTATCAAATTATGCTTTTCAACTTGAGATAATTTAACTATTAAGATAGGAATGTTTGGATACTAAATATGAAACCTACCTTATAAGGAAAGAAGTCGATCCTTAAATGAAATAAGCTTAAGTTTTATTTTAATTCCTATTAGCCCTTTTGAAGTCTAAAAGCCTAAATAAGCTTAGAAAGACCCTTTTTTTATCCTACCTTTTACATGTGAGATAGTCGAACAATGTTGATGGGGCTTGGTTTCTAATCTTACCAAACTATATCTTCATATAACAACCCTAACAGGTTGATTTCAACGATCTACATTCCAACCTTACCAAACTATATTTTCGTATAACAGTCCTAATAGGGATTGGTTTCCTAAGCTTGTCACTAACCTAGTAAACAAGTCAATGGCATTAAATTAGTCAATAGTCCAATCACTAAAATGACTTCATAGAATCTAAATTGTTAGCTGATTTGTCTATAGAAAAAGACGTGCATCAAAGGTATAAGATAATTGTCTTAGAAGTAATGAATTTTACCAATTTAGCATATAATTCCTTGCATTTAAAAATGTTAGTGTACTGCATACAAAGTTTTTGAAGTCATTTATAATATCTAAAATAACTTTATTGAGATAATTAATTACAAAAATAGATAAATTTTAAATAATATTCAATCTTAAAAACAAGTAAAAATCAAGTAGTTGATAACCAAAAACAAAGGAAAAAAAAATCAAATTGACACTTCTAAGTTTTGGATAATTAATTAAAAATAGACAAAATTAAATATCAAATGTAATATTTACCTTTGATCGTCCAGCAAAAATTTCTATGTTCATTCTAATTCATGCATAGTCATCGGCCTTGAATAATCTCATAACATATGTATTATTGTCCTTCTAAACCTTATTCTTAAGTAGAGAAATATGTTAAGGGTTCATAAATTGTTTCCAGATTAAAGATGGCATGTGTCCTTTAAAAATGAAATAAAGCAAAATAATAAATGAGCTAATACATTAATTTATCCAAAAAAAAATGAGTTAATACATTAGACACGATCGTGGATAAGCATCCAATAGGATCTTAAATGGTTCCAGTCATCTCGTTCGTTTAAACAAGAAATACTTTAGTCAAACTCTTTCATGCCAGTGTGCCCCAACTTGCCAATGGTATATGTTCTAGTTATAATTCAAGTGGCTGGAAATGGAGAGAATTGCGAATGAAATGTAATTGACGAAAGTCGTTAACAAATCCATTACAAAGTTACAGAGAGTAAATGTATTTATGCCGGTACGCCAACTATGATTAAACCAACCAATACAATAAAGACACAGGTCCTCTACAAATTGTTAAAGTCCTCCTCATATATGCTGGGTGGATCGAATTTGTACCAATTCTTATATGCATATTTTAATGTGCTCTTATATGAAATTAGGGCTTCTTGATTGACTTTAGTATTTAATTCATTTATATTTTTATTTCAGAGTCACTTAACATAGTTAGAAAAAATTGAAAGAAATTAATCAAATTTCAGGTGATTTAGAGCTAATTTTGAAGTGATATGATACTTAAAGGAAGGCCTTGGATATGTACATGGATAAGTACTTTGCCCAAGCATATCTAGTAATATTAAATGGCTAAAACATAAGTCCAGAAATGAGTACACCTTCCGACATACCCATGTTCTTTTTATAATGCAAGTTTTACCTTACTACATATAAATAGATTGATGAAAAATTGAGAGTATAATGCAACAGAATCTAGAAAAATACGAGAAAAAGCCCCAATATGTTAAAGAACCCTAGACGTAGCTAGAGACAATACTTCCAACCCAAAGGTGGCTGAGAATGCACGAACAAAGTGAAAATTGATGTCCAATCACTCAAGATTTAAGACCCAAAATTAGAAAGGGATTTATTTTATATTGTCATCGGATTTTAATTCTTTTTTTCTTAATAGCTATTCTTATGGAGGAGTAAATCTATAATACCTAAGCTTGATGAACCCTAGGAGAACCATGTGATCAAGATTGATACTTTTATTAGTTTTCGACTTGCCAATGTAGAAATCAAGGATTAGATCTCATGCATATGGGAATATTTCATGTTTATGCATAGATCGGTATGATTAGATAAAGCTATATGCCATCTTAGGTATGATATGACATATATCTACCATATTAGGGACAAACCTTATAAATGGAATTCACTAAGTGAAAACAATTAATGAATTTGTTGATTGATTAGTTGAGGTTATACAATCTAGAATAATTAATTAGAAATTTTCCAATTTGTTCATGGATGATCATAGGTTGTTGGATCCGAGTAATCTCTACCCATAATCTAAATCAAGCATTCCCATGATTCAAGAAATTGAGAAAGATTTTGGTGTCATTATAAGATCATATGAGCAACCAAGGAAGATTTAATGTATAGGTGTTATTCTTGCAATTTTAATAGATCTTAATTATTGCTTTTTTTTTTCTTGATAATTAAATTGGTCCCTTCTTCTTGATTGTTGAAATTAGATATTCTAAACCAACCGAATATAATCGGTTAGATAATAAGTAAAACTAGTACTTGTAATCATTAAAGGATGACACTCAGGCTTATTCGATCTATTACATGTAAGGATAGGTGAACTTATTTGCCTCAAGTTTTTGGCATCATTGTCAAAGATTGCTATTGAACCAACGTATAGGATTGGAAGAGAGAATTGACGCATAAAGTAGAATGTTATATGACGCTAGCAATTTCTCTTTTCTATCTCTTTTAATTTTCTGCATTAACTGTTATACGTTGAATTTTATAAATGTTGTTTTCATGATATATCTAATATAAGTAACAAAAGGACTTAAAAACTCCAACTTCTATTAACTCATTTTGGGACCAGCATCTTGCATAATGATTTTACACTTTTCCATAAAGAAAAGAAAGATCGGAAATATTTGAGATGAGCAATATTGGACATATAACGAGCTTATGCTCTTGTAAAATGAATTACATTGGCCCGGCCCATTCATAGGCCATCTATGAAACGTCAATGGGCTCGTAAATTTATGAGATTGTGTCGGGGATGATAATGAGGAAAATATTTTTGCCAGCCCAGCTCGTGCATAAAATTGAGCATTTTCCATACTGGTTAAATCTTAAATGTGTATTTAAAAACGTTTCGCGGGATTGGTCAGAAATCAAATCGACAAACATTTTATATTTTAATATATGTATACACATATATGTTCAAATATGTAATCAATGATTAAAATATATAAAAAAATTTAATGCATAAGCATTGAATAAGTGTTTACACACATTAATTAAATGGATCTATATTTATAATATTAAAATAAATATCAGAAGTTCATCAGCAGACCATCCCATTAATAATCTAATCATTAAAATAAATATAGTAAAAGAAATATTAATATTTTAGTTATTCGATTACGGTTGGATATAGTGTGAATAGTTGGATAGTGATGGGATCTGTCTCATCAAAATTAATTATAAAACTAGAGAATTTTCCTTTTCTATTAGACCCTATTGATTTAGGAAAAATAATTTGTTTGTTAGGCTAAAAACACCCATTTAAGTGGAAAATATTTTTTTGTTGTATGAAAAAACTTTAGCACCTTTTAAAAAAACAATTTATGTTGTTTTCCAACTATGATTAACGATAAAAATTATATTTTATTTTATGTATTATGCAATTTAATACATAAAATTAATTTCGAATTACAAAAAGCATATATACATATTTTTACAATAACAACCAAACACATGAAAACACTCTAATTTAAAAAAAAAAAAGTATTTTCACTGAAAAATAAGTTTACTTGACATCGATTTTACTCAAAATAAACGCCTTAGTTTCTTTTTTTTATTTCTAAGTTTTAAGTTTATCAAACTTGCGATTCTATGTAGAATCGTCAGGGGTCGGTAGAATTACAACATAAAATCGAAACGTTGAAACGTAAATTTTTCCAATCTTGGCAAAATAGCTTTGAAAATTATAGAATACCTATAGAAGATATAGAAAACGTAAAACACATAATGAATGTAAAAAAAAAAAAAATTAAGTTTTTTTTCCATAATAACTCTTAATCTATGATATAGCATCCATAAAAA
The DNA here is from genome assembly GCA_024138025.1 of Combretum micranthum. Taxonomy (NCBI): domain Eukaryota; kingdom Viridiplantae; phylum Streptophyta; class Magnoliopsida; order Myrtales; family Combretaceae; genus Combretum; species Combretum micranthum. The sequence continues at coordinate 841,576 of JAMXBD010000266.1, read as the reverse complement.
AGATCAAGTAGAGTCAAAATAAATTTATTTTCTATTGTGTTTTGTTTGAAATAAGTGATAAATTAAAGTAGCATCAATTTTTTTCAACTTATTAATGCTTAATTATATAAATGAAATTTATAAGCTTTCTTATAAATTTTATATCTATAACTTAACTTGAGTAAATTCTATAAATGTAGAACAAGGGTTTTCAATAGAATGAGGGTAAAAAATAGAGTGAGTACATGAAACCAAATAAAAACGACAACAAGAAAGATACATCATTCTAATTCCTAATAGTTTATGAGCTTGTAAACATAAGATTGTATTTTTTATATTTTAGCCCATTTGACCCAAATTGATAGAATCAGTAAATTCGATTAAAATTGTAAGATTTTACAAAGTTTACAGACTCGATTGAAATCGTAAGATTCTACCAAAAAAAGATTTTACCCACGAGTTAATCGAAAAGGCCTCATAAAATCGTAAACTTGTAAAATCATATAAGTAAATTTGTGATTTTAAATCATATGGATAAAATCGCGATTTTGACAACTATGCTAAGTTTCTTGAAACACACCCAAAAATATTTTTTAATATTCATTTAAAAATATTGAAAAGCATCAAGATTGGATTTAAATTCAAATAAGAGATTAACATTTTAATTAATTAAGAAATAAAGAAACAAACATTATGTTAAATGGATTAAATAAGGGACACTTAATGACTTTATTATAATGACATTGAAAAAATGTTAATGTGGCATCTTAATTTTACAATTGCTCATGTTCAGTAAATTTATTTATTTGAATAAATATAAATCAAATAAATTAGTACAAAATAAGTACATCAAGAAAATAAAAAATAGAAAACTTTTGAAACAAATAAAAATTAATTAAAAAAAACCGATCCACTTCATTTATGGATCATTCAACACGTGGGCATTCGATCATGATGTGACTGAAGACGCAGAGGCTGTGGCTTCGCCAATCCAGGCTTCCAATCCATGCAATCCGCTAGCTCATCCGAAAATTTAAAAATAGAAAAGAAAAAAAAAGAGGAAAAACAAGAAAAAGGTGAAAAAAATAAAATTAGATAAAGAATGTTTAAACTATATCCTTGTAAATAGTGAAAATCTATTATTATTTATAGCATTAAAAGTTAACTGATTGAATTTTTATAAACTTCTAACTAAAGTCATTTCGTATTTTTTAATAATATGGGACTTCTTTTTTATTTTTGAGGTGAGTTGTTTATGTATTCTGTGTCTTATAGTCCACATTGTTAATTTAACGACTAAATGTAGATAGAAGTGTGTATTAATAAATACATACGTTAAACAATTCTTCAAACAAATAAGTTAATAAATATTTTCTTTTTTTCCAATTGTATATTTAGAAAAAAATTGTTTATTTACTTTTAATTTTATCCTAGAATTTTCTTTTTTCTTATAATTTTTCTTTTATCATTAAAAGTAAAAATATAATAAGAAAGAAAGAAAAAATGGCTGATTCCGTGCTTGGCCAAACTTAACCCGTAACCAGATGAGTCTGGATCGATTCGGGTGAGGTTTAGCTTGATTAACTTAGTTTGCTTCTGGAATATTGTAAAAAATAAATAAATAAATAAAGAAAATTGTAGAATAAAATTAAATTAAATAAACAATTTTTAGATAAATTGGTTTTGAATAGGGTTGAGGTTGAAGGTGACGATGTTTCTTTATTGATTTTACCATTGTTTTTGGCTCCATGAATGATTTGTCATTTATTCAATAAAACATGCGACAAATCGTAAGTAGGTGGATCTCAGCTGTCAACTGTTTACTAAGGTGTGTAGTATTAAATCGTTAAAAGTTCGAATATTTTATAGTTTTTTGAAATGTTTAAGTGGCATTTTCATAATTTAACTGTAAGATTTTAGTAAAAAGAAATAATAAATAAATATCATAAAGACACAACGATCATAAATTGTTTGACATAGATGAAAACCAGATGAGTACTGAATTGAAAGATAACTATTGTCAAATTCTTGAGACAAATTAAATTTAATTTAATTTAAAGTTAGAATGACATATTAGACTTGCTTATGTTGATCTCAAGACTCTAATTATGCATCCGTACACATTAGTTGAGCTCAAAAAATTGGGGCTTATGTTGACTTTCAACATAGGCTTGGGCTCCAAAGATGTTGGGCATTTGTGTCTGTTTCGCAAAAAACAAATCAAATATAAATAATTAATAGATGACGAACAGACAATTTTACTCGTAAAAAGATCAAATAAACTAGATATAAATCAGATACAGATAATAAATAAATAACAAACAAATACAGATACAAATCTGAAAAAAAAAAAAACAAACTATCCAAACAAACTCTTTATTGAGGTATTTGCCTATTTGGTTGAGTTTGGTTCTACATCAAAAGGCATACCAATTTTTGTTTGGTTTGTTTGCTTCGCCATTTTTAGGTTATTTTAGTATCTTATTTTTATTATTTTTCAAATAAATTATTTGTTAAAAACCGATATGGATAAAGAATAATAATTTTTATTTACAAAGAAATCAAATATAATTAAAAAATTGAAATAAAAATCAGATAATACAAGCAAATCTTAGCAACCTCGGTCTGACTTCATCATGCCAAGGTCGTCCAGTGGCCAGTGGTCTAGATTTTCAAGACTTCGATCTATCGAAATGTCCCTTCGACAAGCCAAAGTCAAGTGTTTTCAGACAACCTTTGGGCTTGGAATCTCAAGACAAATTGGTAAAGATTTTGGAAAGATTTGACTCTTTCCTTGTTGAGCATTTGTAGATACTTGTATATGTGGATACATAGTATTTGTCTGCTCTCTCAAATTCTTTTTACTCTGAAATAAAATTTGTTATAACAATTGTTTAATACGTTTGAGTATGTGGGGAATCTGTATTGTTTTTTTAATAGTACAATTAATATGAATATTTGCCTCATTAATAGCTATGACAGAAGTATAGAATTTTTTTCAAACTAAATATCAAAAGGAAAAAGAAAAAAAAAAACAACATTGAGATAATAAATGAAATTTGTTTGAGATTATAACCCTAAATGAGTTCAAGCATATATGTGAAAATTCTTTAGAATATTGTGGAGGGTGTAAAATAGGTGAGTGGTCCTAAACCTCACTGTACATCCGAGTTTTGTTCTTTTCTACTCTCATCTCTTCTATTTTTGTAAGATTTTGTTGAAAAGTTTTAAAATAACTAAACACCTTCTTTACAATGACTCTTGCTCTATTATTTTTTGCTTTCTAACTTTCTTATTCTTCGTTGGATTAATGTCATAAATGATACCTGAACTTTAACAAATTATGTAATTAGGTACATGAACTTCTAAATTGATCAATCTAGTCCCAAAATAAGTTTTTGCACATGTTGTTAGTACCTCTGTCAAGTTTTTTTCAAGTATCAAGCTGATCTATATTAAAGTTTTTCAGGTACTAGATTGATCATTTTTAAAATTTGATGTTAAATTGATCAATTTCAAAGTTCAGGTATTTAATTGTATATTTTAATAAACTTCAGCTATTATTATTGACATTAATCCTTCTTTATTTTTTGCATTCTAATTCAAGGGAGCTTGTACAGTCTCGTCGACGGGACTGTCCCATCATTAATCTAACCGTTAAAATAAATATAGCAAATTAAATATTAACTGTTTTAGTTATTCGATCACGAATGGATATGGTATAATCCACTTGATGGTGATGGGACCAGTGCCATTAAAATTAGTGGCGAGACCAAAGAATTTTCCCTAATTCTATGTTACGCACATTCTAACTTTAATTATACAAAAGTTATTGAATTAGTAAGAAGTAAAATTCTCTAATTTCCATCTTTATCTTTATCTTATTCACTTTCATTATACTAATAAATTAAAAAAGTCGCGAATTACTAGAACTTTTAATCTTGTGGTTTTTTTTTTTTTAATTTGTATAGAGCTAGATTTATGCTTTTGGCCTCAACTTTAGCTCAAATTCATTTGGAAAATTAATCAAATAGAAAGTTCATAGAGTCAAATCTTATTAAAATTCCAATATTTTATCCTCTCCCTTCCTTTCATAGGTTGTCTTAGGTATTAGAGTTTGTCTTTCTTTTTTAATCGATTGGGGTTCAAAAAGAAATGGAAAATAGTTTTATTCTTATGGCGTATTTTTTCTTTTTCTCCCTGAAATTTGTTATAGTCAAAGACTTACAATCATTAAATATTACCATGGGGGAACTAAAGATCTATAGAAATTTAGGGTCTATTTGGATTTTCTGTTCTGTATCTAGTTCGTTTGATCTTTTTATAAGTAAAATTATCTATTTTTTATCTGCATTCATTTTTTGACAAATAATCTATTTGAAAACATTAATATACTATCTATATGCAGATGAAACAATCAAACCCTTATTGACATGATAACTGAAGTGGAAAGTGCCGACTCATAACCAATATTGGAATTGCCATTTAGTGAGAAAAGAGGCATGAGAGAAAAGTAGGTTTGCCAATATGATTGATCACTTAAACTAATAAATTATAAAATATTAAGTAAATTGTATTAATATTAATAATTAAGAGTAAGTTTATTTAAGATATTAGCATTACAAGTAGTTAAAAAGTAAAATCAACGTTTGAAAAATAAGTTCGTTTAAGGTTTCAATATTTCAAGTGATTAAAATGATGAATTAACTTTATGCAAAATAAGTCAAATAAGATATTAATAGTTGACTATGAATGTAAATTAAATTAATTTAGTTGAAAACTAATTAAAATGTTGATATCTTAAATAACTTTGCAAAACGTGAATATCTTATTTCGGGTAAATTACTCTAGAGGTTATCAATATTTAGAGATAAATTCATTTAAAGTATCAAAGTTTCAAGTAGTTAAAAAGAAGATTCAATGTTTATAAAATGAATCAAATAAGACATCAATGTTTTCCAAAGTTTATTTAAGGTATAAATGTTTGAATTAATTTTCAATTAAGTTTCTTTACTTTTCATTAATTGCAAATATTACTACATCATTTGACTCACTTTATGATACATATTTTTAATCACTTAAAACATTGATAACTTTAATGAATTTTACCCTATTAATATCGTTCTATGTAATTTATCTTATCAATATCTTTCAATGTAATTTTTCTCATTTGCTTTGTAAAACATTGATTTTTCTTTTTAACCATTTAAAAACGTTGATCATTTAAAAACGTTGATAGTTTAGATGAACTTATATCCATTGTCGTGATTGAATATTTATTAAGTTTGACAAGTTCATTTTATTTATAAATATACTTATGACATAGTACAAGTTAGGCATGTTTTACTTTGTATATATTGAGGATTTTTAGAATATCTTAAAACTATAATATGTAAAATGTAGATTTTAATTTACTATTACTACTTATAAAAGAATTTAAAATAAAATCATGATTATAGATTTTATTCACTTGTGTTTGAAAACATTTTCAAAAGTAAAAATAATGAGGGTAATACTTATTTGCCATTTTTGTTGAAAAAAATTATCATAATATAGTTTATAAGATTGGAAGATGCGATCTTTTTGAAATGGATGAAACTCATATTATAAGTTGCGATTTCTAACCATTTTATTGAGGCATAATCGCATTGGGAGAATGCAATTTTTGAAAAGGCAACAAAAATTGCATTTATGACTTCCAATTTTCAAAAATTACTATTGTTTAAATGGCATGTTAAATAGATATGAGGAAATTATCTAACTACTAAACCACTGAAAAGAAATTGCACTAATACATATTATAAAAATAATTATCAAAATATCGATATAAAATCACTTTTAGGGTCTATATGTTTTGAGGAAAAATATATGTTTATGAAATGTTTCCCTACGTTAAGGTAATTTTATGAAAAAAATTTGAAAACAGTTTTTGAATGTTTGTCTTTTTCCAATGTTTGAACTATGAAAAATAAAGATAACTAACAGACCTTTCCAATTATATGGACACTTTAATTTATTAAATAAATTAGTAAATTCCCTATCTATTCATATAAAAAAATTAAAACAAAACAACTACAAGGCAACTTTCTATATGTATATGTATATGTATATTTGAAAAGAAAGGATACTTGTAAATGGATCAATTGTTATAAGCTAATAAAATTTTGAAAGAAGAATGTCTTGATGGTTAATTACACATGAGAACAATATGGACAACTGAAAAGCATCCAAATACGGGATAAGATAACCACTTTGGAATTGTTTCATCAACCAAAAGCACAATAGATTAATCCACCATGATTGGACTTTTTACTAGATCTTCGAGTACCAATCATCACAAGCTAGATCTACAAAATTTATATCAAATGAAAACATAACGGCATTACCTTAGTAATAGTCTATAAGCAAAAAGACAAAAGTATGCCCATCCTTCATCATTTTACTCAAGATTAAAACATATTAAAACATTTAAAGAAGCATCTAATAAATTTCAAAGGTAAAAATGATAAAAAGTCGAAGCACTGTACCATAAAAATTTAATATTTTCATTCAAAATGGTTATAATATGATGTAAAATAAACTGAAAGCTGGAGTTCACTAACACCTTTGAAACAAAATGATAAAGAAACCAAGCAACTAGAAAACCAAAGCCTACCCTTAATACAATCCATAACGTTCGAAGTTCATCACTTTTCACATAAAAGCTTTTGCAATCTTTTCATTTAAAACTTCATTAGCTCATCATAAAGTGCTTGCGCATCTAATTTATCCTTAATCAATTATTTAATTGCCATTAACACCTCGTCAATTTGCTCTAACATCTTCTTCTCAAATATTCAAAACTTGTGCTTTGTTTTTGTTTTTTATGTAGTTGATGCCTGGAAGAATTCGATACCTTTTCTTTAATTCCCTTTGTACCTTCATCATCATGATCTTCCAACTCAATAGGTGGAAAATCATTTTCAATAGCTACTAAAGAATTCTCATTTTCCCCAAACTACTTAGGAAAACCACCCATTGCCATATCCTTCCCCACAACCAATGCCATCTCATCATACATAGCTATTTTCTTGTTTAGATTTTCTCATATTTTGGATGTGCCTATTTAGTAGAAAAAATAAACAAATGATCAAATATATATAATCAAGGCAGCACATGAGCATAACAATTAATGATAATAGGAAGGGAGAATTAAAATATTTTACCATGACTTCTTCACAAAAAACTTCCTCACCAGCAATAATCATCTTCAACTCCTCATCCCATCCAAAACCACTCTTCTTATCTTCTGTATAGTAGCCACATGTTTTTAACAGTACAAAGATGATTCTCTACACGATCAGGAAAAGCAACCTACACCAAATTTCTCACTGATTACGCCTACCACTCGAGCAAAAGATGCTGCTTTGAGTGAATTGGAAGGTTTGTTACCTTTAAGTGCCTCATATGCTAATATATTTAGCATCGATTTTTCCATTGGTATGGACCATCAAAATTTTTTTGCTTTGATCTCCTTCTCAATGCCATTGTCTTCTTCCTCCTTGTACTTCCCCAACACTAAAATAGAAAACAAGAAAGTGATAACAAATATCCATATAATTTTTTGTTAAAGAACTATAACAATACAAATGAATTTTATTCCATAATACTTCAATCTGTAACAACACGCATAATAACTTGAAATGTTTGCAATTGTTGATAAATTGTATCTAACCTCACTAAAACATGCCTACATGATACATTTGAAATACTAGAAGATACTACATATTTTGCATAGTTCTATATTTACTCTACATCATGAAAGCTATTCCATCTCTCTTTATTGACCACTTTCTACTTTCCTCCCCCCTCTTCTCTTTGACTTTGTTGAGATCTCTGGCTAAGTCTTTGAGACTCCAATTGTTGAGACACTTCTTCTACAACTGGATCACTTGGATCAGCTCCCTTAATAAAGTTATGACAGATGCAACATGCTAGGACTACATCTATTTGTACTTGGAAAGACTAAAAAGGAACTGCATCAAGGACTCAAAAACAACGTTTAAGAATCCCGAAACATCTTTCAATTGTAGTTCTCTAAGATGAATGGCAGAGATTAAATAGCTCTTTTGCATTTTCAGGGGGACGATCACAACTAAACTCCTTAAGATGATATCGAACACTACAATATGGAGATATAACTCCTTCCTATTGCATACCCAGCATCACGAAGATAATATTTACCTACATATATAATGAAAATATTACTCTAGGGTAATAAATAAACAAAATTTCAATTTCGTTGGATTGTCATCAGTTTAATCACTAATACTTTATGGAATTTTAAAGCCATCTAGTCTTTATATTGTATAAATTAATACGCAGGAATCATCTGTTGAACCTTTCCATCCAACTAATGCATAAACAAATTTTAAGTCAAAATTATAGTTGCATGGACATTTTGAGTTGTCCCATCATTGCAACCTCGAAAACGTCATTGAATTTCAAATGGTACCAATGCACGTATATGTGCATCTATTGCTCCCAGACAATCATAATAGTAATCAACTATAATTAATAGACGTTTTTGGTATTCTAGAAATATAATGAAAGCTACAAGGGATTTACAACTTACCTCAAAATATGGATAGAATCTCTTATTGTTATTTGTGGAGGGACTGTCACTTGTGTTTGCCAACCATCTTATATAGCTTTAAAATTGCTTTCAAAACTTTTATAAAACATTTATGTACAGTTTCAATGGAACTATGAAACCTTCCACCAATCAGCCTAAATCTCAATGTTATGCCCTACCACATGACAAAACACCAACATTTCCCAATGGACACATACTTAGTCGATATAACAAGTTGTTCTCTTAAGAATATTACACAGTTGAAAAAGGACAAATGGCCTCATACGTATTTGATTGATATAATGAATATCTCACTGTATAAAAGTCGATTCATGCGTAACTCTTGTTCATATTCTTATTAACATAAGGTTTCCCTAGAATTCTATTTTCACGACGTTTTCATTTAATCATCACGATTCCAATAAAAACAATAACATCGGTTTGCACCGATTACCGCGGCAAAAATCTTATCCTTATCCATCTATGAAGTAAAATTAATATAAAGAAATAATGATGAAAGCTATTGAAAATGATAGGAGCATTTGAATAAAAAAATAATAATAATGATAATAACAGAAAGATATAACCCAATTCCAAAATATTCAGATAAAGTAATCTCATTCTAGTTTCTTGATGTATATATCCAAATAACGTAATAGCATTCTAGTTTCTTAATGTATATACTTCGAGAAAAAATTAGTTTTTCATCTCTTTATAAACATTGTAACTTAGATAGAAATAAATACCTAAAATCACATATGAGTAGTTTTTGTAAATTAAACCAATGATAATAAGAACTAGTTTATAACTTTTAATTTTATTCTTCTTCTTTTTTTTGGTTCCCTTTAACTCTTAGACAAACACAAGCTATCGTCTCCATGTCTGGTAAAAATTATGGATTTCCACTATATTAGAGTGAAAAATAGAGGACTTGTTAGAGAGAGTTAGCCAATAGCAATAATTTTGTTCTCTTACTCATATTGAAGGACACTAGCATGATTTACACCATTAAAAAAAAAAAAAAAAACTAACATGTAACTTCTTCAATAGTCCTCATATTTACACCAAAAAGTAGTAAGTAGGTTTTTCTTTAAAGTGAAATTTAAAAAAAAAAATTACATGAACAAAAAGGAAGAAGTACCATCATGCAATTTCACACATAAATTGTAATGATTGACCAGTAAAAGAAATCGAACACAATAGGACATAAATGAAATGAAAAAATAAAAAATAAATAAAGTTAACAAATCTAATAAAAGTGTTGGCTCCATTTAAAATCTTCAAATACAAATATATATAAAATGGTTACAACAAAGTAGAGAAAAGAAATCGAACACAATAGGACATAAATGAAATGAAAAAATAAAAAATAAATAAAGTTAACAAACCTAATAAAAGTGTTGGCTCCATTTAAAATCTTCAAATACAAATATATATAAAATGGTTACAACAAAGTAGAGAGATCGAAAAAAACTACGGTGATGGTAAAATCAAAGGAGGATTAGAGACGTACCGAGGGTTGTAGTTGGAGATGTTTAGTAAAGACACAGTCAATACTTTTAAATAAATAAGAGGCAAATGACTTGTGGATTTACAATAGAGAAGTTGTTTTCCCACAATTATTATATGCTTTTTAAAGCATGGGAAAATAAAATCCATTAATTCATTTTTTTTTTAAAACAAACATAAGAAAAGGAAAAATATTTTCCTGTAAAACATTTTCATCAAAATAAACAGACCGTTAGTTGACACGATTTTGCTTTTACTTGCATGCATAATATATTATATGCGACGCATGAAATCATACATATCAAATGCAATTTATGTTAGCTTAAAAGTTTTGAAAGTGTAGCCATGTTTTAATCATATATATCAAATGTGATTTCTTTTAAGTAAATCACATTTTTTTTTATCATAGGTAATCTAGCCCAATGTGTAAAATCTTTAAAATCAAATATAATAAGTACAATTGTTGAAATAAGTGCAATCTATTTGGGGGAAACACATATATTAGATGCGATTTTTTGTGAGTAATGTGTCCAACAAATTTGCATGATAGAAAAAATAAATAAATAAAATGCGGATCCCTTCAATGAAATTTATTACCCAATTACCCATTGTTACCATAAAGAATTAAAATTAGGACAACCCATGATTTACCTCTTTTGATTAATATCTCCATGATAGTATAATTTATAAAAAATTTACATCATCAAATTATATAAAATCAATAGACTACTTTACATGTGTCACCCCTCCAATAAAATTATTGGTTTTTTTTTTTGTCATCAATAAAAAAAAAACTATTGTTAAAAGGAGGTTTTCCTAATCGTTTGATTTTTTTTTATTTTTTTAATTATTTATATTATTATTATTATTATTATTATTTTGGCCAAGTTCCAACATTTAATCCCTCTTTCAAAACCAACTAATAATGGATTCACAGAGAAGTAGGTCTCTGCCTCACCAAAAATTTGTACCACCTTCCCAGTGATATTCATGGCACAAAGAATGCAGCCAACCTAAAACCTGACACAACAAACAAAGACAGTCAGGTGATGTTTTCAAAGCTAACTCAACACCAACGCCCACAAAACATAAATTAACAATCCCCCCACCGCAACATCATCCTTACAAACCAAACTAGCATTTTTCTTGGGTGTTTTTTTATTTATTTTTGTATCTTTTTCCTATCGCCTCTAGGACTCCAATGTCAAAAACCAGAATATGCACCTTGATTTTCCTAGGACTGGCACTATACATTGGACTAGACCCTTTTAAGCACAGTGCAATATATGAGTTTCCAGACTTTGTGGCATATAAAGTGGACCTGCCACCATTTTCTCAGGTTCCAAAGGTGAAGGACCCAGAAAACTTGTTGGTGAAATCCGAGGTTAAGTTTTTGAACGAAATTCAAGGACCCGAGAGCATAGCTTTCGACCCTTTTGGACGTGGTCCTTATACTGGTGTGGCCGATGGACGAGTCTTATTCTGGAATGGCCAATCCTGGATTGACTTTGCCTATACTTCGCCGAACAGGTCAATTCTCGTACTAACACATATATGTACAGTTTTCAATACGCTGGTTGTGTTTATTGTGCGGGAAACATATTATGGACTTTCTTTTATATCAGCTATAATTCAAAGGAATTGTCGTGATGATGAGTAGAATCCAGTTGCACACATAGCTGAGCTTGAACTACTCAAAATTTGAAAGGTCGTTGCTTGGTTCGACCCCGCTCGAGTTTAGAATTTTGAACTCAAGCTCGGTTAGAAGCAACAATCAACAAGTTCAAGCTTGATTTAATTAAGCTTGTTTAAGCTCGACCGATTAAAAAAATAATTTTCCTCTTTTATGGAGTAACTCCAACCATGTCCTTTCCTTGTTCATGCCTTCACGCTCTTTTTCACTTTTCTATCTGGATGGAAAGGACATGAATCAAGTTCAAGCCTGACTACCGACCCGAATATGATTAAGTTTGCGAGCTGATTGAGTCAAACATTATGGAGTTTGGACTCCACTCAATTAAATACTCAACTAACTCTATAGCTGAACTTGAATAGGTAGTAAGTAATTTGACTTATTTGCAGTCCCAGTGCTAATGTAAGAAAATGGTAATAAAGAAGTGCTGTGTAACAAATTTGGAGAATGTTTTCCTTATTTTTTATGAATATTTTCTGAAATACTTAAACTATTATTATTGCCACTTTCACCTCCCATCATTATCTGCATATAAAAGCTACTAGTTCCGCAATCTTTGAGATCATTATGATGATATCTTATGATTATGAAAATGTCGAAAAAGTTTAGGAAAATGCTCTTTCCACCGAAATAAAAGTGTGCAGATAAACATTTGAGTGCAAAATGCAGGGAAGAGAGGGTGGGAAAAGGAGAGAAGTAGAAGTATATAGCATATGCTCTTTGTCTGCTCGCACAAATTTATGGAAACTGATAAAAAGGTTGGAAGAAGTCTGCAGGAAATCAAAAGCGGCAACAGGAAGCTGTTTGTGATCTCTATTCTTGACATTTTACTATGATGTCTCCACCTTCATTTCAATGGTTTAGAAGTCTATTGCATTAATGCAGATGAGACCAGAAAATGTTGTTGAAACAAATATGTCTGAATCTTATGGTTCATTAGATCATAATATGAGGCTTAAAAAAAAGTGGTAAAAAGTATATTTAATAATGTAACGCTGGTGAACAGTAACTTACCTGCTTTGCAGCTTGGTTTTTATTATTCATCCCGCTTGTGTTTGGATCTGTGATCCTGTTTATTGTAAAGGTGATCTTCTTCATAACTACTTAATGCACATCTGGTTGCATTTCCTTTCTTAACTTTTTTCGTTAGGCCCAGCTTTCACTTCAAGTCTTCAATGACAAATATGTTATAGCACTAAACAAATGTTCCTTGATCACATCCTTTGACAACCTATTTTGGTGCTACAAGTACCCTACTTTAATTTTAGTTTCACCATGATTTCTTAGTAAGTTCTTAATATTTAACGTCTGTTATATGTATCCAGGTCAGAAATATGCAATCCACAAAGTTCACCTTTTGCTTACCTGAAGAATGAACACATATGTGGTAGGCCTCTTGGTCTTCGTTTTGATAAGAAAACAGGGGACTTATACATTGCAGATGCATACTTTGGGCTACTGAAGGTCGGGCCAGGAGGTGGATTGGCAACACCACTCACAGCAGAAGCTGAAGGGGTTCCTCTGGGATTTACCAATGATCTGGACATCGATGAAGATGGAAATATTTATTTTACTGACAGCAGCACCAATTACCAGAGGAGGTAGGTGTTCTGTATTGTTAGTTTTTTATGCTCCAAATGCTTAGGCCTTTCAAAATATGACAAGGTCAAGGACATTCTTCTGTGGCCAATGCTTGAATTACCATCTTAGTTAAAAATGTTGATTACAGGCCACCAACTAGTATCTTTCAAATTGGCTTCTATTAATTTAACATTCTTCGGTGTTAAGTACAGCACATGTTCCTTTAGTGTATCATTTTGTCATAGTCACAAGGAGACTTGTTACCCCCCTCTATTAACAATTTTTTGCCTATCATTTCAATGTAGTTTTATTGACTGATATCGATGTTTAATTTACAAGTTTTACTAGATTGCACCATAGGACCTCATTCGCATATATCTGCTAGATATAATGTTTGAAAGAAATTTCTATTAGCATGTATCAGACTAGCAGCCCATACAAGAGTAATGTAGATTGAATTTTTCAATTTGTGATTGCCTTATTTGATTCTTAAAAGATCCTTATGGTTGATCATCAAACAAACTCTTTGGGCACATGAATGTCTTACTGGAACTTTTCTTCTTCTGGAAGCATCTGGAAAGAAAATATGTATATATGTACAGACTAGACATGATTTTTCTTTCTTTGCTAATGAGGGAGTAAATGGATGATAAATAAAGCTTCCCTGTAGCACAGTTTCATGCCGGACATCTGATCTAAAGAGTTGACAACTAAAACCCATCACTGTATTCTTGGCCTTATCTTATCTACCTGTAGAGTGATATACTGTAGAACAGCAGCTGCCTGATCTAAAACTTTAAGCTTATTAGAGCTAGTTTGGTTTGTATTTATCGGTCACTAATGGGATTAGTTCATCTAATGCAAGAGCATCTCTTGGTTCTTTTCTCTATTTAACTTTATATTTGTGGTAGGGATGTCACTTAATTTGACTCTAGCATTGTGACTTTGCCACAGGAACTTCATGCAGTTAATTTTCTCTGGAGAGGATAGTGGAAGGCTTCTCAAGTACAATGCCGCCACTAAGGAAACCACAGTACTTGATAGGAATCTCCGGTTTCCAAATGGTGTTTCCTTAAGCAAGGATGGGTCCTTCTTGATACTTTGTGAATGTATGTCTGGCAGGTATTCTCTCACCTTTTGACGACACTGGATGCTAAACTGGTCAACCATCTGTGTTGAAATTCTCCTTCTAGACACATTAGTATAGCTTGTATTAAAAACTTGAACTGCAAAATTTGCGATAAGAGATCAGATAGCTTCTAGGCAATCATGCACTACTTGATTGCAAACCTGTCAATAAATTGCAAGGTGCTACAAAATTACCTTTGCAACTTATTTTTGTAATTATAAAGTGCTATAAACCAAGCTGCTGCCTGCTAAGCTCTGCACTTTGGTTTGATTGCGGCAGAGCTACACCACTTCCTGCTTTATTTCGCCCAGATTTGAACCTTTCAGCGCACAGCTTTTGTGGAGTAGATTTCTTTAAGTTGATGAGATCGAAAAGATTTTTATAGTGGCATTAAACTACTAGTTCTGTATATTCACGAATTTTTTTATTACCATGTGGTGAGGATTTATGCCAAGATCTTAATAAAAAAGGGGAAGTTAATAAGCTCCATTACATGGTCAATTTTGTCATACTTGAATTCATAATGCAATGTCTTGTTGTAGATTGCGAAGGTACTGGTTAAAGGGCGAGAAGGCAGGAACCTCTGAAGTGTTTGCCATCCTACCTGGATATCCTGACAATGTTAGAACCAATCAGAATGGTGAATTTTGGGTAGCAATCCACAGCCGCCGAACTCTATACACTTACATATGTGCATTATACCCAAGATTCAGGACATTGGTCGTCAAGCTCCCAATTCCTTTAAAACTTCATTACTTCATTCATATTGGAGGCAACTTTCATGCAGTTGCCATGAAGTTCAGTCCAGAAGGTAAACTTCTACAGATATTGGAGGATAGCAAAGGCAAAGTTGTCCGAGCGATTAGTGAGGTCGAAGAAAAGGATGGGAAACTGTGGATGGGGAGTGTTCTTATGCCCTACATTGCTGTCTATGATTTGGCTTGAGATAGTGCTTGCCAGATCCATATGAGAGGGTAGATCAGAGCACCGGCTTCCATATTTGTGCTTGATTTTACAGTACTGTCTGCTCTTATCAATCATGGGAGTTTTAGATTTTCTACAAGTTGTCATTGAGTTATGTAGGCAGTGATAGCTCTTGATGCAGGCGTTCTTAATTCTAGAATTCAGCTTATAACTTGATTGCAATTTGCTTGTAACCGAGGCTTATACTGTTCTTGATTAATTTTTACGTGTTTTTTTTTGCCCCCCGAGCAATCTTTAGAAAGGTTGGTAGTTTTTTGATAGAGTATTTTCAAATCGTGCACGTAGGTTTCTGTAGACGGGAAAAAAAATCGCATGACACATGATACATGAACACACTAGTCACATGGAAAATTTTATAATTTTGTCTTGTTTTCTAATAAAATTGTTTCGTGATATTCATACACAATCATGATTACATTACTCAAATACTTAATATATCAATTATTATATATTTTTTAATAATTAAATTATTGATTGAATTGTTCTATTAACAAGAACATATACATGAATTTTCTTAACCTACTAGTTCTTGGTTAGAAAGGATTACATCAATTCACAAAGGAAGCTGAATTTTCTTCTAACTGTTCAATTCCTTTTTTCCTCCCTTCACTCCTCGGCCTTTTTTTGTTTTTTTATTCACTCTTTCTACTATGCATTTATGTTTTCTAAAATTGCTCCACTTACAGATATACAACAAATATATGTAACCTATACACTTTTTTTTTTTGAAGTATTTAATCCAATAATACATTCCAAACCTTGTTGTCCTGTACTGTTTAGAAAAAATAAAAATAAAAAACACGATGAAAAATAGGATTAATTTTATTGACGATATTGAACTTTCTAATATAATAGTTTTGTATCTAGAAAAATTTTGGTCTATGAAAATACCTAAATCTTTCAAACCTTACACTGACGGTACTTTTGGCTTGGCCAAAAGTCCGGTCATATGCTAACGTGATAAAAAATTATATTAAAAATATCTTTTGCTTATTAATTGTAATTTTTTTTCCTTTTTTCTCCTTTTCTTTTACTTTTCTCTCTCTTCCTCATCTCTCTCTCTCATTCCTCCTCCTCCTCTTCTTCCCATAAAATAAATAAATAAAATCAAAACAAGAAAAACTCAAATCCAACAACCTCATGGGAAAAAAAAAAAACCAAAAAACTCCATTAACCCTTCACCAAACAATCAAAAACCTCCATGTTGTTCATCTCTATCACGAACAAATCGAGCTTGCCCATCTCCTTCCTTAATTAGACAACACAACTTTGGTTGGTGTTCTGGTGACGGTGATGACAATGAGGGGTTTATTTTGTGAATGATGGTGATGGGATGTGTTGGGTGATAAATCTCGTAGTAGTGTGATGGTGGCTGAGTTTGTCGATGGAGGTGGATACATCGCTTTAGTTGGGGTTGTTGTGAAACCGTGTGTTAGAGATCGTGTGGTGGTTGGTATGTGGAAGGAGTGAGATCGATGTATGAGATGGGTGAGCTCCATTTGTTATGTGATGGAGGTCTAAGCCTATTAAAGGTCTTCAATAGTGGCCATCTAACATTTTTTTAGAGAAAAGGTGTGTTAGAGAGACAAAGTGTGGAGTGGTGATTGCAAGGAAGAATATCGATTTTGTTATGCCCTTGGTTCTTTTTTGTTTTTTTTTTTTTCTCTTGGCATTTTTTATGATGGAGGAGGAGGAAGAAGAAGAATAAGCAACAGGAGAGAGAAGGAAAAAGTTAAAATATATATATGCAGACATGGAAAGAAAAATTATTTTTTTTAATATAAATTCTTTGCCACGTCAGTGTATGGCAAGACCTTTAGTTGGATTCTAGCCAAAAGTACCATGAATGCAAGATTTAAAAAGTTAAATATTTTTGTGGGTTCGGATTTTTTTAGGTATAAAACTGTTATATCACGAAAGTTTAAATACCATTGGAGGAATTAACCTAGGAAAAATAATAACCGAAGATTATTGTGATATCTTTTCCTTTTCAAATTTAGAAGTATGACTTTTATACTATTTGTTGATGGTTTGAAAACTAAGAAGTTTTTTGCTTATAATTTAAAATTGTATCCATGTATTTTACAAGCTATTAATAATTTAATAAATTTTGTGGAGTTATTCATAATATTTATGGTTCATTGTAGTTTTGATCAAAGTTAAAGGTTATTTACTATAAGCTTAAAGGTTTTAATTTGAACTTGTAAACCCCCTACATTTTACAATAACCTTATAGACAAATCTTAGAGTCAATACCGAAATCGAAACTCTAAAGTCAAACCGAATCAACTTAACCTAAGAACCCTGGACTCAATTAGATAGATTCTAGAACCCTAAAATAGCATATGAGGTGGGAAAAGATGCAAACCTAAAAATAGGAAGAGTATTAGGTTTATACCCTAAACGGTCAAAGTTTCTAAAACCTAACTTTCCAAACCCTTTTTAGCATCAGTTTTGGTGTCCAATTACCAACACGCAAATCAAGATAAAATATTTCTACAAACAATTAATAATCAAATAATATAATTCATCGTTATAATATTAGATAAAATGTTATTGAGTCATTAAAGCATCAGTTATAGCGTATTTTATTTTTACCGATAATTAATTTGTCTTTTATACTATTCATTTTGACACTATTTGTCCTTATTTTCTTACACCTATTTTTACACCCATCTTATTCCATCATATTTTACATCATTTCTTTACTTTATTTTCTCTAATTTTATTTCTTTTCTTCTCTCTCTCTCTCTCTCCCTCTCTCCTCGTAGTCGGTGCCCCTTCTCTCTCTCCTATACATGTTTCTATTTTCTTCTTCATTTTTTCTTTCATACTTTAATTCACCTGTTTTTCCTTTATAAATACCGTTTACCTCCTTCATTTTCCCACACTTTACAAAACTTCTCTTTCTCTCGAATTTTCTCTCCTCTCCCTCCTGCAAATCACACCACCTTCGCTTTCTTCTTTACGTAAATACACTAAACTACCTCCCTATATTGTAATATGTAACATGTATGTCGGTCTTGACTTGATTTTCATAAAATATCCACCTGATGCATCAAGCTAAGGATGGAAAAACATAAGACAACATACTATATTTCCTTCCATGTTCATGTTTATATTGTGATATTACATGTTTCACTTTATGTCCTTATTAGCTAATCTAACTTTTGTGTAAGTATTTATACATATTAATATTTATATATTATTTAGAGGCTCTTGCTCTCTAATCTAACATTTATTCCATGCAATTTATTTATTCATTCACCTGCTCATAAGACTAATCAATTAGTCTTGGACTTGGACTGGTTCATAATCAAATATGAATGAGACTAAATCATTTCAAGTCTCAGAGAGCCTTGACTAAAATCTAAGAGTCCTGCATTATTTAATCTAATCTTATTTTGTTTTTATTTATTATACATGGAGACTAGATTATTTCAAGTTCTGAGTAGCCTTGATCATAAGCTAAGATTCTCGCATTTTTATTTTTTATTATACTTATATTTTTATTTTTGGTGTTTGACCTTGTCAACTTTTTATTTTAAGATCACTTTGCTAGTAAAATATTCATGAGTTTAGTTTTATGTTCATATACATAGGTGCTTATAGCGATGCCGTCGTAATGTTAAAATGAATTCTTAAAATTTATATTTTGATAATTCTTTATTATGTAAAATATTTTCTAAAACTTATTTTCAATGCTTAGAGATTCTTTGTACAGCAGGAAAAAAAAAATTTGAAACAAAATCAATCTCCTAATTTTCTTAAAAACGCCAAGACCTAAGTGTAATATTTTGAAATTTTTACAACTTAAAATTCTATTCTGAAAAACACATGAGAACCAATGTTTTGACAAATGAGTTTTCAATAAACATCTAAACAAGTATTACAAGGGATAAGATAAAGTATGACACTCTATTTTAAGTTTAAATCATCTATTTGTAAGTACTAAGTAATAAAAATTCACTATAAGTTTTCAAACTTTAGTTTTTGTACTTAAGTTTCTCCAAAATTGTCATAAGGACTATTCATTGAATAACTTTTCTTTTAAACAATATCACTAGGATCATGCATGTGTTATGAACTACTTTCGAGCTCCTAATACGTTTGAGTATAGGGAATATTTATATCCTTGTCTTATAAAGCCTACTTAAGGTGAAATTTGCAAAAAGTGTCAAAATGAACTAGAACTTAACTCTAGATGCAACCTGAGCCCTCTAGTTCTGAGAGTAAAATGACCTCAAATGTTTGTAATTCCCTTAGAAATGGATAAGGCATCCAAAGTAAGTAGAAATTAACTACCTATATGCTAAAACTAGAGTAAAAATGAGTTAGTTATGATCATTTTTAAGGTTAAACTTAGTAACCAAGAAATCTACAGCTAATAGAGTTAATAAAGTTAGAAAATTGAGTAAGATCAATATGAAATACTCATTCCAAATAATTCTTTTGTCTCGGTGACAACAAATACAAAGCCCTGTTCTCAGATGGCTACTTTGACTAAGAAGATATCCATGGCTGAGTGAGTTTACCTCATTTCTCTATGCATTCTTGTATGTGCTTATAGGATAGGGTACTAGAATGTATAGAAAAGATAAAATTGGAAAATACATGCGGGATTATCATGGGGTTATGCTTATGTTTCATCGTGCTTGAAATGAAAAGTAAGAATATTGGAACTTGAATTGGTGATTATAATATTATGTTCCTTATTACGTTGTTATATGTTTGATTAACTTGATGGTCACTTTTCAAAAGGAAATTAATTCGAATGGACATTGATTAACAAAATGATCGTGCATGGCATAAAGTTGAGTCGCATGTTTTTGCTACTACTCTCTCTCGTGGGATCGAAAACTAGTAGTGGTGCTGATAGGAGACGAAAAGTCTATTAAGATTAGTGGTTTGTAGGAATCTAAAAGTTTAAAAAATTTAGCAGTCGTATGGTTTTGTAACTATCCCTAACTCTTGATATGGAACATGTAAATCTATTATAGATGATTTTTGGTTAACCATATGTATTTGTTGTTCATACGATGAAGCGTCTTATATGTTTTACTAATAACTAAATCGATCATATTCAATGTATGGGTATGTTATTGTGGTAATTTACTCACTAAATAAGCCGTGCTTATACTCCCCATACATTTTTGTTGCAATAGGAATACTTATGGCTATATCCAAGGGGAATCTTTCCATAGGTAATGATAAAGAGTACAGGAAGTTTTTGAAGAAGTTTACAGAAGATCTTGGCATAGACTTCCATAGAAATCTCCTTATGTGATATTTGGATATTTGATATAGAACCTTTACTTTTGAAAAGACTTAGTACTTTGTATTTCCTCAAGTATTGACGGGGTATGCCTCTGTGGTTGTAAGACTTTAATCTTTAAGTATGAAGCTTATGTTTAGATATTCTTAAATGTTATTTACTGCTAACTTCTTAAATTGCTTAATTCCACCAATGTCTTCTATTGTCATGAAAGTAAAGCTTGCGCATGATATCAAAGCTTTTACATGACTAAGGTAGTCATTCTTAAGCTTTAATATTATATGCAGTAAACTACCACGTTTATGGTATTATTTGGAGTATAACAGAACCCTAACTTTATCCAATTTTATGTATTTATATGCTCAATTTGCTATACCCGAATAAGGTCAATGCATATTCAATTTCTCCATGTACAACACTTGAGTGTTATATGCAAAGGCTATTCTAATATTGTTTATCACTATAATTTGCTAACCAATGCAATTGTTTATTTAAATTTGAAAACATTTGATATTGTAGTAAAAAAGTAAAATTTACAAAAGATTGATAAAAAGGTTAATCCAATGAGTAAGATGGCATGTATATATAAGTTTCAAAAGTATCGAGTACCAGTATCTCAAACCATATCAAAAGGTACTAAGTATTAAGTAGTATAAAAAAGCAAAACCAAAAACTAACACACCCAAGGCTCAAGAAAAGGCGTAAGTATAGTCTAACATCATGAACCCCATAAAACACAAACATCAAATAGTCTATGATCCTAGTTGCTCAACTCATTAATGAACTCCTCAATATTTGTTCCGAAACCATCATAGTTAGCAATCATCATCTAATCCATCTGAACCTGAAAAAAGAAATAAAGCAGAAACACAAGCACATATAAGATAATCACACGCACATAATTAAATGCAATGCAACAACCAACGGTTTATATTGTTTTAATTTAAGTATGATGAATCGATAGTGGAGCATTTACACTGCGATAATATGTTGAGGTCCAAGGGTCTTAAGTAGCAACACTACTTAGGAGTTAATGAAGGTAGGTCAAATACCTATAACTCCTATTTCTATCAAAGTAATAGTCTCGTATAGGGTTCATAGCTATTGCGCATATTCACTTACGTTAATTTATAAGATGTAGCTCAATCGATGCCCATAGTCATGAACTAAATCGTATTACTTCTAACAAAAAAAAAAGTAGATATTATCTTAATTGTTTATCCTATTAGCTGCCTGTTGAGCCATCTTCGATAGCCTAACCACCAACCTACCAAGTTAGCACTACCCAGCAAGGTTGTTGCATACGACCCAATCTAAGAAACAACCATGCACAAGCAATCATCGAATCATTATTTGTCATTTTTAAGTTTTAATTTGTTTTAGGATGTCTATCCTAAACAAGCAACATACATGTCATTATGTACTTGATATCAAGTCTATAGTCTATAAACGATTAGAGATAGGTAAGAGTGTAAGCCATAAGGTAGGTGAAAAATAATGATATATGTTCAAAAATATATCTCATATAAGTATTGAGTTTACAACTTAAGTTATCAAATTCATACTATTTATTCAAATTGAGTAAGGTTTTATGTAATATAGGACCTTAATTGATATTTTGAATTGAGTCCATTTAGGGCAATAGACTTGAGTAATCTGAATTAAGTTTATATGAATAATAGATTAAAATTCTTATTTTGAAGTATTGGGCATTTAGGGATCTTATATTAGCCCAATAATAATATTTATAAGTCTTTACACTGTTTTAAGATAATGGGATTTAGAGATTTGGTATTTGAGCCCATTAAGGACTATAAATTATAATTTACGTGGAATTGAACATTGATATTAAATTTAGGCCTAGTCAGAGTAAAATTGGAGATTGGATCTAGGAATTGATTACAAGCATAATTGAATTGAATTTAGACTTAATTTTCTATTGGGTATTCTAATTTCCTATTCAGTCACACTAAGAGTATTTTTGGGCTTATAAGCCTAAGAAGTGATACCTATAATTGACAATAGACTTAAATAAATCGGATTTGAGTCAATTTGGATCAGTTAAAGGTTATTAGATCCTTATATTTTATATTATTTAAGCCGAGTAGTAATGGGTTTGGTGTCTTTTTTATTTCCAACTATTACCCTTAAATTAAAATTATTATTTTTTATTTCATTAAAAGATAAAAAGATATTTTTTACAACCTTCAAGGTTTTTTAGTAATTTCACTCACACCATTTTCTGTCTTTCTTCCTTCATCTTCTCTCCCACTCATTCTCTCGCTATAGTCTCCAGTAACTACTTTGCTTTATACTTATTATTTTCCTTATTAATATTCTCTCTTCTTTTTCTTTTTCAAAATAATAATTGTTATTTCAAATTAATAACCTCCCACCTCTCCCTACTGGACCAAACTCCAATTCTAACAAAATTACTCTCTCGTTCGCTTTTTCTTCTAAAAACTTGCATTAGAATTTTAAATAACAAACCATAATCTATTTAAATTAAAATTACACAAAATATTTTTATTATATAACATATTGATATTATATGTTAAAGGATTAATGTTTTGTTTGTTTAATTGTGTAATAGAAATGATTCAATACTATTGTTATTATATTATAATAACTATTTTATTGTATTTTTATTATCTTCGCACCCGCACAATGGGTGCTTTCCCCGTTGGCTCTAACTTAAGCCCATAAGGTTAAAATAAACCCATTTAAGTTTAAAAAAGGCCAAAATAGCTAAAATCAAATTATTGGACCCTAAATAAATAATTAAGCTTGTATTAATTATTTTAGTCAAGTTAGACCTAGAATTAGCATCTAAGCCTATTTTAGGGTCTGTTTGGCATCCGACAGATGACAAACAATTTTTTAAAACTTTTTTTAACAAACTGTTTGTCAAGAAATACATAAAAATGAAAAACATATGACAATTCTCATGAAAACATCAAATAGATCAAATACAGATAAAATATAGCTGCAAATTAGACAACTTTATATATAAAGTTTAGATACAGATAGAGATACGAATGAGAAATAGACAATCAAAACAGACCCTTTATTTAGTCAAATTGGACCATAATTTGTTAAATAAGCCCATTTGAAGTCACTTAGGTCAATTTGAGCTTATTTATACTAATTAAGCCCATTTAAGTTATTTAAGCACATTTGAATGTAAAACTGTCATCTAAGCTTGATTTAGCTTTAAAAGCCCATGTTGATCCAACTAAGTTCATTTTAGTTCATCTAAGATAAGCTCGACCTAAATTTAATAACTAAGCCAATTTTAGTGGCAAAAGCTCATAATAGTCCAAATTAATTATTTAAGCCTTTTTCTTTTAATTGCTTATAAGCCCAACATGAGTCCATATATTCAATTCAAGCCTAAAATGTACTAGTGGACTTATTATTTTAATTTTAAGCTCAGAGTTATAATTTAGCCAAAATTTATATTTATGCAATTTTAACATGTTAATTAACTTAATTAAGCTAAAATTTACATAGACTAATTAAATTCATATTTTATTAAAAGTCATCATTTTATAAATGTTTCATATTCGATTCAAGGAAAAAAGCACAAATTGGACCGGTTCAAAAACATCAAAACAGAGTTGAAATGGGGCACAGAGAGAGTACAGTTCGGTTCAAAATTCATTGAGCCGGTTTTCCACGAAGTCC
Organism: Combretum micranthum; assembly: GCA_024138025.1. Classification (NCBI taxonomy): domain Eukaryota; kingdom Viridiplantae; phylum Streptophyta; class Magnoliopsida; order Myrtales; family Combretaceae; genus Combretum; species Combretum micranthum. Next base: position 817,125 of record JAMXBD010000266.1, on the reverse strand, counting down.
GGTTACTGTGCACGAAAAAAAATTGTCCAGGCTTTTCTGAATTTCATTTATTTATTAAAAAAAGTAATTAATGTTAAAATTGACCAAAATTTCCAATCTGCATTTAAGCACACTAATATAACGTTTTCTCATTAATTTTTCACAAAGATAAATAAATAATATTTTATTTAAATTTCACGAACTCTATCATTATATACATATTTATGTGTCTAAAAGTATATATATAATATATATATATATATATCTATTTCCAGCAATAAATTTCATCAAAATTAATAATCCAATTACAAAATACAGGCATATTTCGGGATCTATACATTATTAACACAGATATCACATAAAATCATAATCAAGTTCATAAAAAAACAAATATTATTATTTTTTCCAACAATTATATATATATATATATGAATTTATCATAATGTCATCAAAAGCAACAAATTATGTATAATCATATATTGCATACATTAACTGCTTTTTTTGTATGCTGTATATCATTTTTTTTCAATCAAGTTATGTTAATATCGTTATTAGTAAATTTATCATCAAACAAACATTCATTGGCAATTTAATACAATCATTTATTAATTGAGTAAATCACAATCAAATATTTTCAAAGCCCAAGTCGAACCTTGATTTTTTATAACACCTAGCATTAAATTTGAAAAAAAAAAAAAAAAAAGAGATTAGATATGCGTTGGATTGGGTAACAGAAATAATGGGAATACTGGGTATGCATTTACCTATTTTGATGCTTAAATTTTTGGGAAATTTTGAGAGGACCCGTCTCTCTTTTTTTTTTTTTTTCGGCAAGCTTGAAATGAGAGAGCCTTTTAGTTGATTTTCTGCTGGTAAATGGTGTGTGAAATAGGGAGGTTTTGGAGTGTGTTTTGTTGTGTTTGTCTCATAGAAATATCTATACTTGATATGGTGTTAATTAGGGGCAATTAGGTCTTCAAGTGCAGTAATATGAGCTCTTGTGTCTTGAGCTCATTGAATTGGCTAGACATTTATGTGGGTTGGGTATTCGTTTAGGACACAGGCTCAAGATTTAGATACTAGGATCTAGAATTGAGAAATTGGCCATTTAATTTAGGAGTTGAGCTTAGATGAGCTTAATTAATTGAAAGTGATATTTAGTTCGATTCTAAATATTTGAAGTTTTAGAATATTTGCAGATGAATATAGGAACTGAATTCATTAATAGTTAAGCATGCTACCTCATATTGATATTTAAGAAATTTTGGTAATTTCAATGTAGATATTGAGTCAGGATATTGGAATTGAATTTCATAAATTAGGTATTGGAATTTAATTTAGAATGACTCAATTTGACATATAAGAATAATTTGAGATATTTGATCATTTAGAACAGGTTGAGAATCTTTATTTCAATTAAATTTATTTACTAACCAATTATATCAAGTTGTCTATTTATTTACTATAGTTAATTTAATCCATTCAATTATTACCTGTATTTTCATGACATTTTAATTAACATGTTACTAGTTAAATGACATATATTAGGAATATTTCACAATTGGTTGAATTTTAGCTATTTTTATAATTAACTAATTGAACTCGGTTATTTTGAATACTATCAAAAGTTTATAGGTAATAAATGGACGCTTTTAAACTTTACTTAATTATTTAAGGAAGAAAAGATAAATGCTATGGTTAGTATATAAACTTTATGCAGACTTCTACGGTACCTTTGACGGGATTATCTCGTTAATAATCTAACCAATAAAATAGATATGGTTGATGATATATTTAGTATTTTAGGGATGTAATCATAATAAAGTACAAATCAATATGTTAAATAAGTGATGGAACTAATCCTGTTAAAAAATACGACAATACCATAGAATTTTTTGAATTATAATATTTATATCAATTGTTTTAGCAAATTAAATGCAACATAGCTAAAATTCAAGACGTAAATTGGACAGCAAATGGAAAAAATGTCCAACAATCATATCAACACTTTTAGACTAGGTAAAGTTCATTTGCTAATGCAATATCTGTTTGAAAAAGAGAAGTTTTATAGTCATCAAAATCATCATTGTCTTGGCACCTAAAAAAAAAAAAACATCATAATTGTCCCCGTTGTCGTGAGCTTTTGGAGTAAGCTCAAACAAATATTGATATTTTAAGCAGTTGCAAGAAAATTAAAATTGTATAGAGTGTTATGAATGAGTGATTAATGTTTTAAGTGGGTAAACCACTACATCAATGTCTATCTCTCTCTATCTCTCTCTCTCTTTTTTTTTTTTTTTGAAAATTACAACAAAAGATGGGAATTTAAACATCTAAGATCTCTCACATGAGACATAAGCTACAATGCCATTGATAATGTATCAATATCTTTGAAAGTTGACTTTATGAAATTGTATTAATAGATACTCATTTGTGTTATTTTGTATACCTTATTTGGTAATTGGGAATAGAACTGGTACTCTGCTTTTACTTTTGTAGAATATCTATTCCTTATTTAGTTTGTAAAAAAATGTAATATAAGGAATGTTTATTCTATACTATATAGAATAAATAAAGAACTTTCATTTTATCTCTTCATTAAATGAATTATTATTTATTTTTAACCTTATCTTTTACATAAAGCCATTTGGACTCCACAGTTTCTTCTTAAAATTCTATTCTTTACACATTGATTAAATTTTCTATATGCTATAAACTACAATTTTCTAAGCACATTATTGTAAACCTACTTGAAACTTCTAATATCACATTTAGTACACTAGGATCGTTTGGAATAGAATGAATTGGAATCGAAATCGAAAAAATGGAATGAAGTTAATAAGGGAATGACAAATCCATTCATTTGTTTAGATATATTTATAAAATTGAATGAGTGCATAAAGAAATTTATAAAAACACCTATTGTAATAAATATAAACAATAAGTATGTAAGGGATAAAAACTAACATAATCAATAAACGTTAGTAGAGATGGACTGAAACCTCTTAAAAACTGCTGTCATTTATTCAAAGGAATCATGATTTTGATTTCTAAAAACACTTCAAAACATGAAAATGGGAATGAAAACCAAAATCATTATTCTATTTTGATTCATTCCTACATATTAAACGTGCCATAAAAATATCACTGTAATTTTGTTTTATGTTGCCCATGTTTTTCTCTCTCACTCCGTTGAATTCTGCATTTCTTCCATCCCCATGTATCTCTCTATTCAACATTTCGTAACGTTTTATTTTCATCATAGAGCTTTTTTTTTTCTTTTTTAATCAACTAAAATATAAAATAAAAAAGGGTGCTGATTTTCCTCATGGAGATTTTTTATTTTCACTTCTTATTTTTTTCCTTCAAAAATAGAATAAAATAAAAATATCCAAGTCTTTTTAATAGTTTATATGTTAATTACTTGATATTGTGATTGATATTCGATCTTTTGCGAACTTACCTTTTTTTTTAAATTAATCCAAAATTATTATTATTTTTAAAACTTATTCTAGAAATAAGTGACTAGAAATGCATTCTATGCATGCATCCAAAAAATTACACTAAAGACATGCACGTTGAATGTGATTGCCTGGGTTTCTTTTTTTTTTTTTTTTTTTAAATAGGACTCATTCGGTGAATGTGTCACTTTCTTAAATTAAAAAATTAATGGAATTGACTCAACGGTGCATATAAAGCGATTTTTCCTCGTATTAGTGTCATCAAGAGAAACATATTCTTTACACCTTAGAAATTGTTTAGCTCCATCCCGAGAAGGTGGAGGATTCGAGTGTAGTAGATGATCATTTGAGAAAGATTGCTTACAATGGGAAGGAACGTTGCCATCTTGCAACATAGCAACGATTCCTTCCATCGACTATGATCGAATAATCAGGATGACATTGAGATGTCAAAATAAAATGGATCCATTCAGTGAATGCATCCGGTTAATTAAAAAAAAAAACTAATTGCATCCTATGCTTTTTTTTTAAAAAAAAAAAGAAATCCACATGAATGCATTTAGTATGTGCATCTTTAGTGTAATTTTTCCGTCGCATACATTGAATGCGTTTCTAGCTACTTGATTCTAGAATAAGTTTAAAAAAAACAGTAATTTTGGATTAATTTTCAAAAAGAACCATAGATTTGTACAAAAGTCTTGATATTTCATTAGATCATCTAGGTTCTTATGATTCTCCAATTTAAAATCTTGGTACAACATTCGATTCCAGCTGCTCTTTTGAATAGTTAATATATATATATATATATATATTTAGTAGTTAATAGTATTTCCATTAGAAAAACAAAGTCACAAGGACATTAGGGTTACACAAGGCACAAGGAAAAGAAAAATGACATACACAAAAAGAATGCAAGCATAGAGAGAAGCACAAGTCCATCTTCCACCGGACTCTAGATTTGGCTGAGGCCTAGTTCATTAATCATTAGCCATGGAGGAGCTTAGACAGATCCACAAACAGAGATAGGATTTGAAGAAGAGTTTGACAACAAAAAAACCAACTAAAAAAGGAGAAGAAGTCTCATCTAGCAAGAGACTCCATATTTGTTGAGAAGTTCCCGAGGCCTGTCTTAGCGACGGGGTCAGCTCTGGTATTGATTTTTCTCGGTATATAGCATGGCTTGCCACCATCTATGGCTCTGAGCTTATCCTTGCATAAGATAATCAAGATAGCAAAAGGAATTGGGTCTTGTACATGGCAGTTAATATGGTTAACAACAATAAGAGAGTCCGAGGTAAAATTAGCATGGTGTAGACCCTTGTCTACAGGGAAAAAGCTTTGAGGATGCTAATTAGTTCAACTTTCAGAGGGAGATCCAATCTATTTGTTTGCAAAATCCCATGATGATATTACTTTTACTATCGAGGCAAACTCCCCCGACGGATGCATGTTATTCTTTGTCAGACATAGCCGCATCACATTCAAAGGTTGTTCTTAAAGGGGTTAAGGAGCTAGGATAGAGGTTCGTTCTTCCCAGTTGGTGGTTTAGACTTCTATCTCTTTTCATCCTTGCCCACCATTCTGTAGCTTTGGATCGTGCCAAGGTTAGCCAAAGAGGAATTAAGTTGGTGAATATCCTATTATTCCTCTTTATCCATATCCTGTAAAGGTAGAAAACAAATCTGTAGGTCCATGGTGGATCTGTTGCTCTCTAGAGGTTCTTCCTCACATTTAAATTGAGTTTTATCCAGCTTGTCAAGTTGTGTCAGAAAGTAAATTGGAAATTCTGCTCGTTGTCTATATCTGTTCACCATTGTATGACTACAGGGCATTGTTTGAATACATGCTCCATTAATTCGTCCTCTCTCCTACGTTGTCAATTCCTCTTCTTCTGAGGTTGTCTCTTGTAGGAAGTGAGTTATTGATAATCCTCCAAATGAAGGTTTTGAACTTGGGTAGTTGATGAGTTGATTTTACTCTATTATATTCATAGGAATTTGAGCTTATTTTGATGAGTTTTTTTTTATTAAATTCCTATGAATTTAGTGCTTTTAATATCAAATTGTTGTTTTTCAGCTCCTTGAATCAAAAGAAGAAGAATCGAAGAGTTTTTAATCAGATTTGAAGTAAAACAGCAACAAAAGTAAATAATGGAAACGTCACGCCCTATTTTATATCGATCGAGGCCAAAATATAAGGCAAAACAAGCAAAATTTGTTCTGTCACGCCTCAAATTTAGCCCTCAATATGATCATCGACGATAATTCTGAGGAGATCAAGTACAAACTTGAAGAAAGCTTTTGCCTATCCTAAACCTGACCCGTGACAATTGCTGAAGTGAAGTGCAGACCTTTGCCTTACTTGTGTTACGTCTGAAACCATAAAAGCAATCAAGCCCTCGACAGCACTCAATTTAGCTATCAATGGAAGAATGGACAAAAATGATAGCATTTCATTAGCTCAAGTCGAGCCCTATCTTCAATGCAATACTCATGCACTCAACTTACCCCTCGACGAGTGATTATTTTAGCAGTGATTCAGACACGCACATGGATAAAAATTTGCTTTTCGTTATAAAGAATCTGTCACGTCAATAATAAAATCTTCATTCTTTTATGTACTACTAGTCTATAAATAAACATACACAACGTTGTAATAAATGGTGTAAAGGTTGTACAGGTTGTGCAGTGTACACAATTAACATAACATAGTGAGAGAATTTCTAGAACAAAAGAATCTCGTTTCTTCTTGCTTTAAAGAATCTCAAGGTTTCTGGGTATAATCATTTTATCCTATTCTTTGTAATTTCTGCAAGATCTATGCTAAATTGTAATATCTTTCGATCAATTTCATATTATTTCTTCAAATAATGTTCATAATTTCTAAATCCATGAAGAAATAATCTCCTACATCTTAGGGTTTGTAAATCTAAATCTTAATTCATGTGATTTCAAATGTGCTTTCAATTCAATATTGACTTGGTGTTTGTAATTAGTAGCATGATTTTAATTTCATGAGTCTAATTGCGTAGTGCATGAATTAGATTCATATTTGATTTCAAGTGAATAGCCTGAGAGGTCATTCTTTTGAATAGATCTGTGACTATTAATGGAGTCGATCCTAAATATCTTGAAAGAGGACGAGTGAAGTTTTTTGTTTCTTGTTTTGAAATTCATTAAGCTGATTTTAAAAAGAAAGGATTCTTAAAGTTTATACGGATTGAGGCCGATGATAGATTAAGAATATTCTAGTAGTCTAGTTTAGATCTAGAGCAATTAACCTTGAGAGAGGCTTTAATTTACTTAGTGAATCTGGCGATGCAAATACCATAGCAAACAACTCACTCTCTGAGTTTGGTTTTCAAGAAATCATATGATAAGGAGTTGGTGAAACAAATCCGAGGCTATCGTCTTGCATAGTTGCAAACTGATCCTCTATTTTTGCTCAAAAAGCATTTGTGAATAATATTAATATTAGCGTAACTTCTATTTTCATTATGATTTGCTAAATATTTTCCTTGGCTAAGATAATATAGGAAATGTGAGTATGATAGATGTTACCATTCCCTTGGGATTCTACCCAATTCTTTATCTACTACTTCGATAAGTGCACTTGCTATTATTGTTGGTAATTGCTAACCAAAGTTTGACAGAATCAATTAGTTTTGTAAATTTTGAAAAGTTTCTACTTCGAGTTGTGTTTTTAAAGTTACATTCCACAAAACGAACCAACAAATAGTAGTTCAAGGCTTTCCTAAATCCAATCTCGGTCTCTATTAGATATCTTGTCCATCTCAGTGAGGGTGGCATATATGTCTCAAACCTCCATGTTAGTTTAGTCTCTAAAGGTCCATCAAGTTATAGTCACTTCCTCATTTAAGTCCTGTGACACAATGTTACCAAGACCTTTGAGGATGGCCTCATCTATTAGGTACTAGATAACACTCTCATTCAAATAATCGATATCAACCTAAGTATCTCTAAGGGTCATGTTTCGGGCATTTCGATTAAGGGGACTGTCGAGCCCAAATTTTGCTTCCACTATCCTAAAGGTCATGATCCCTGTCAAACCCAGCCTATTTGACATAGAACACTCGATAAGGAACCAATAGAATTTTATAAAAGCCCAGTTTTCTAAAAAATATTTTGATTTAGTGTCGCCACTAGCTAAAACCAAGGAAAAAAAAAGTGAACTAAAAACCAAATGAGTGGTTTAGTTTCCAATTCAACCATTGACACGCATGAAAAACTAGAAATCGATGGATCAGGGGCTACTATTTTAAAACTTAAGTGGTTATTTAAGCTTTCATGTGTTTCGAAATTTTGAATATATGGGCCAAAAGAAGGTTAATTTTAAAGTATTTTTTTTTAATTTTTCAATCTTTTTTAAAAAAGAGATTTACATATATTTACAAAAATATTTTTTTGTTTTTGAAAAATACCTAAGAGTTTTTTTATTTTTGTGACCGTCCCACGTATTCCTTAGCTAGAATTAGATCCTCGTAATTCATTTTGATTTTTGTAAAATTTTTAATTTGTTTATATTTTTTTATTTTGAAAACCTGTTAAGTTTAAGTGATTAATCAATTTTTTTATTTTGAAAATTCCTAGAGAAATCTAATTTTTTATCTTTTGTTGTTTTTGAAAACTCCTAAAAAACTATTTTTAGAAAACCTCATTTATTTTTGTTTTTGTATTTTTTAGAAAATAACTAAGTGATATCATATATATAAGCTTGCAAAAGATTTTCTAATATTATATATATATATATATATGTAGAAAAAGGTAAAAAAAATTGTTGATTTTGTAATATTTTCTCTTTTTTTAATTTTTACAAAAAAAATGGATAATTCACTAAATCATATTCATAATTCATATCGCAGAACATCAAATATAGCATATATCATAAAAAAAGTGATATGAAAACTAATAATCTACTATACATACTCATTTTTGTTGATTTTCATAATTTGACCTAAAAACTTGGCATTTAATAAAACTTATCCTAAATTTATTTATTTACTAATCTATTTTTATTTATTTATAGCCTGTTTGGATTGTCTGTTTTTCATCTGTATCTGTATCTGTATATTTTTTAAAATAATATGTGTAAATATATCCGATTTACATCTAAATTTTATATATATTTGTTCTATTTGATCTTTTGATAAGAACTATCAATTTTTTTTATCTATATCTATTTTTTGATAAATAATTTGTTAGCAAAAATTTTGAAAAAGTGTCTGTATCTGCCGGAAAAAAGCCAAAACAAACAGACCCTAAACACTATATCATATACTAATATTGGCAAAAATATAGCATGCAAACTATGTATAATCACACACACACATATTGTTTTTTATTTTTTTCTCTCTCTTTTTTTTTCTTTTGTGTTCTTGTTTTTCATTTTTTTCTTCCTTTTCACTATTGTCCTTGTTTTTCTGGGTTTTTTGCATTTATAAATGCTTGTACCATGAATGACGCTGTATAAAACAAGCAAATAAAATTACCTTAAATCAAACTAAACAAACAAACTAAACTAAAACATAAAATGAAAAGAAGAAAAAGGTTCTGGGCATTTGGTAAAATAGATGCTAAATGGACCTTCGAGTGGACATCGATTGGAGCGTGGGTACAGGTCGAGTCGATTCGAATTGCTGCTCGACTTGGATTCGCGTGTGGATCTCTGGGTCTTTGTACCTGCACAATGAAACAAACCGATTGCTCTCTCTCTTTCTCTTCGATGGGCTAACGGAGGTAGGAGTGGTTAAAGGTGGAGATCGCAATGATGTTGGAATGTTGGGTTTGAGTGGTGATCCTGGTGGTGTGCGGTCTGGAGGTAACGAAGGAGCGTCGTAGGTCTTGGTTTTAGTTTCTGGGTTATGGGTAATGGGTAAGGAGCGGTGATCGGATTTCGTTAATTCGGATATGGAGGCTTAGGTTCATTGTTCCGGCGATGGTGGTCAGGTTCGAATCAAAGGCTGGGGTTGATTTGGATGCAGCTGGTATACGATGGTGAGGTTGGGTTTCGGGGTAGTCGGCTTTGGTGTGGAGTGAAGATTATGGTGGTGGTGTACTGGAGTTCATGCATGGTTGACGTGATCGTGGTTTCTAGGTTATAGGTAAGAGTTAAAAGAGATTTCAAGGGGGCTTCTCTGGTTTTTTTTTTTTTTTTTTTCTTTTTTTGAAGATGAGAGAAGAGATGATCCCCAAAGAAGAGGCCAAGGTGTGTTTTTAAGGCAATGGTAAAGGCGGAGGGAAGCTAATAATCATAAAAAAGAAAAACGAGCTTAAAATTATATAAAAGCTCATAAAATGGAGTTTTCGAACTCTGACCTCACCCCTTACCTTCCAAGGCCTTAATCAACCAAGCCACTTTTGGTAAATCTGCCCACTGAAAATGCTTTTGAAATATCCCAACCCGGCCAAACATGATTTCAATAAAAGTGGGCCGAAATTGATATGAGTTCAAGGTTTAAATTAATTTCTAAATGTAGTCTAAAACATATAAGACCAATAATGAGCCTATAAATGGAATTTTTTTTATTTTATTTTCGTTTTAATTTTAGAAAATTTATTTACTAAAAATATGGATTTTTTAACCTTTTAATTTTTTTGTTATTTTTTAACTTTGTAATTTTTTATTTCTTTTTATTAACTCTTAACTTAACTAATATTTTTGTTTTTTTATAATTTTTATTGTATATTCTTTTTTTAGAATTTTTTAATGATTTTTAAATTTTTTTTTTAAATGGGAACAAAAAAAGGGTGTCGACAGGGACCAAAGAGTCGAGAGTTAATCTTGCTCTTCTTATTCCATATCTCTTCCAAAAGGAGATGCTCCTTCCATTTTTTGATGTAATGAGCACTTGCTTATTAAGGAAATCTATTACTTTACTTAGTGCTCAACTATATAAGACCTTTCAGCTTCATTGTATTTGTTATTGCTTGCTCTAGCTGTCTTGATAAAAGCAATGACTAGCGAAACTTCTTGGTTTTGATTTCTAAGCCAATATAATCATCCAGGCTTTATTTTGATTATGAAGATCTATAAGCCCCCGTTCCCCTTTGACCTCGTGTCCTTTTGATCTTGCCCCATTCAACCTAGTGTATTCTCCTTTCTTTTTTTCCCGTTGTTGATCTCCACTAAAAATTATGGGCAATCTTCTCTGTCTCGTTTGTAATCTTCTATGGGAGGGGCATTAACTGTGCATAATAATTCACCATGTTTTCCAGCTCAGTGGCAATAATTGGGTGTCTCCCTTCTAAGCTTAAGAATCTTGATTTCCAACCCGATGCTTTCCTTCTTAGTTTTTTACGGATAAAAGTGAGGTTGGAGGCTTCATCCTTTCTTAACTGGGACACCTAAGTATTTTCCTAAGCTATTTCTCCAGTTTATTCCCAACATGTTTGCTAAGTGGATTTCTCCTCCTCTTATGTATTTCTAGATAAAACGATAGTGGAGTTCTCTTTATTTAATTTTTGCCTTGCTAAATTCAAAAAAAGAGACATGGGGTTCTTTATAGTCTCTGCATTCTGTTTTGAAGCCTTTCCCATGAGGATGATACTATCTGCAAAGAACGGGCGTGTGAGGTGGAGTTTGGTGCCTCTATGCATAATAGGCTTCCAACAACCTTTATCTCTGCAGAAGTAGATGGATCTGCTTAAGATTTCCATTGCAAGAATGAAGAGCTAAGGAGAAATTGGGTCTCCTTAACCGATGCCTCAACTAGCTGGGAAGGTATCTAAGGTTGGACCATTGAACAACACTTCGAAGCTTGTGGGAGAAAGGTAGATCATAATTATCTCCATCTAAGATTGTGGGAAGTTTAGGATTTTGAGGGAGCTTCTTATGAAGTCCCACTTGAGCCTATCATAAGCCTTTTTCTAGATCCAACTTAATCATCATCCATTTCTTTCCTCTCTTTTTTTTCCTCTTTAGTATGTATAGAAGTTGTTGAAAAACCACTTGGTTATCAATTGTCGACCTACTAAGGACAAAGCTGCTTACTCCAGGCTTATAGGATCATTGAGCATTGATCAGAGTCTGTTTGCTAGGATCTTAGTGATAATCTTCTAAACAGTTTAGCATAGGCTGATGGGCTTTGTATCCTTTAATTTAGAAGCTCCATCTGTTTTTTGGATCAACATTGTGAGGGTACGGTTTACCAAGCCCTATCCAATCTGCATTGGATGAGCCCACTAATCTCTCAGCTTCTATTAATCCACATGAATTTTTGTCCCACAAAACCTAGGTTGCACATGGCACAACTATCCATACAGTTTTGCTACGTATGGGCTCGGTCAGGGTTTACTTGACAACTTCCCCACTTTTTGTCCTTTATCAAAATGCCATTAAAGTCCCCGATCATAAGCCACGAACTATAAATAGATGGGGATATATTTTGAAGGTCCTGCCATAAGTCTTCTTTTGTGTTCTAACCTTGGACATGCGTAAATAACTATGATACACCAATCATGGAAAGACTTTCTTGCCTTTGTTTTCTATATGGATGGCCTAGTCATTTATGATGAATTCCTCCCTCCAAACGAAGTATAGGTTCCTCAAAAGCATTATCCTATTACTAAAACCATTGGCTTTAACACGGACCATCTGTTAATACTGTAGCTATCTTCTTGGGTTTCCGCCTTCTATTGGTCCAGCCTTGTCTCAATGAGGATTAGGACATCCGGATTGTATCCTAAAACCATATCAAGGATTGTCTATGTCCTCTTCGCTGAGCTAACCACTTTAACATTCCAGGCTAGTATTTTAAATGGGATATTTGAGCAATTAGTTGACAAAGTATCCATGAGATCTAATTTTGGCATGGTTCTACTCAGACAGGAGTAGTTTGGCCCCTTTAGGTTAGTGCCATTGATTTTCATTCGAATTAAGACTTGATAGAAGTTCAATATGAATGTTAACGCTGTTCTCTCCCAACTCGGCAGTAGTCATTGGCTCGTCATTCCCTAATCTAGAATATGCTTAAAGGGGATGAATTTGATGACTACTAGAGAGGTGATTCCCATCATTGCGTGTACCCCTACTCCCCTGATTGTTGCTTCTAGCATCTTGAGGCAATCCTGATCCATGGCTTTGTCTGGTATCGACATCTCCATAAACAGACTTCCTTCATTAATTACCTCATTTCTTCCCACTGGGGTTGCTAGGATTCTTGTAATCCCCAAGGATTTTCACACTAATATAGCAAATAAAAAACTAGACAATTCACAATAGATAGTAATACTATAGAAAATCAAAAGCCCGAAAAAAAAACTATGAATAGTCATGATTTTACCAATAGCTTAAAACCTAGTTAGAAATTTCATAGCTAATAAAAGACACAAACGACAAGATTTTGTAAAATGAGTTCATAACTCAACTAATATTCATATGGATCTTGAGATTTCAAGCATAAACTATTAACCCTGGAAATTTTCCATATTAGTACACGACTGTAAAGTAGTATGTATGAACTAGTTAATAGACTTTGATCCCAATAAAAGCCCAAGAATAGATCAATGCATTCAATTTGGTTAGATAAGGATTTAGAAATTGAATAAAGAACTTCTTTAACCCAATTTGATACAAAAAACAAGAATTCATATCTTGAATGAATAATTCAAGATATGATTAAAAGAAACTCTAAAATTCAAACCCGAAACTTGTTATACAAATAAATTTAAATAGAAAAATATAAATATAAAGATTAAATGATTGCTTTTGAACTCAACAATGATTTGAGATTAGAACAATGAGTAGTAATGAGTCTAAGCTTGGATTTGAACCCTAAATCTAAAATTCTTAAATAGTAATAAACGCTACTAATAAGATCTCATGACAGGTATCAAAAACTAAAGATAAATATATAGATTAGCCTCTATATCAAGTGCGATATTAAGTAATTAGTTAACTACGCTTATATATAGAAAACGATAACCTAAAGATAAACCGTTAGGATTATAAATATACAACGAAAACATAAACTAATGTATAACTCAAGATCTAAACTTCAAATAAATAATTGAATCACACTATTGTTTTAATTAGGGTTTTCTTAAGTTATTGGAGCCTAAAACAAAAATTGGCCTAATGAGTTCAGGAAACCTTAATCGCAAGAGATAAAATTCTACAAATAATTAATCACGTAAATATAAAACTTAAAATTGTATTGTTTGATAATCTAGGTATTTGTAGAATCTTATAAACATATTTTTGTACAAAAACTCTCAAATATTAGCTAAATTATGCCCGTATACCTAGTAAACTATCCTAAAACTAAGTTAAATAATTAACTAATATTAATATATATGTATTTGTTGTGAATGTTTCGGCTGCAAATTGCATCTTGGATGGCTGGATTGCATGGAGATAGAAAGAGTCGAAATTTGATCAATAATGCACCAAAATTATCAAAAAAATTAACCCCATAACTAATCAAAGATTGCCAAGCAAGCTCCTCATTAATGACCATGAAAACAACTGATTAAAACAGTGTTAAATGAGGAGAAAATTTGGAGGAAACACAGCCACAAGCTTTCCTCTTCTTCCTTATATACATATATATATATATATTATGTGTTCAAGTCCATTAATGAACAAACAAACAACTTCAACCTTCTCTCAAACTTTCCAGAACGAAATTAATCCTAAGTAGCAGCCAAAAGGACCTACAAACAGAGATCAACTAGTCCAACACAAACCAATTCAAATCAGAAGAAAAACAATACGAAAAACATTTGAAACAAGTTCAAAGGTGAGTTGATGTAATTCGAATGGTTTTCTTTTAAATCCAATGATTGGAACTGACTTCTGATAATCATAGGAATATAATCAACACAAAAACAAGCTTCGAATTCCATCGGATCGGCTCAACCAAGGTAAAAATCCGAAACTCTAGTTGTAATGGCGGCTTACAAGGATAGGCCGGCGGTGTAGAGGCGGCTTACACTGAAAAGAAGCTATGTAAGAATTTTACGCCGACGGCGTAGAGTCCGGCATACGTTGAAAGCCGACAGCTTTCAAAGCCGGTGCAATCGATATGAATTTGTATGCAAAACAAATAAACACTGGCACCTGGGCTTCAAAGCCAGCAGCGTTGAGCCGGCGTACACCCATATTTTCTTTTACGAAAACTTGTTTTGATAAAAACAGAATATAAATAAATAAATATATATATACAATAAGCTTTACTAAATATATGTTATATATATATAATATATATATATGATAATATAGAATTATTAAGTAGATAAGTAAATACAAATATGCAAAATAAATTTATGTAATATTTGATAATTCTTAAAACCCTAAAATTAGAGAAAAATATTAAGTGTTAATAAAAGTTATAAATAATCAAATATTTGTTCTAAATAGATAAAATATGTAAGAATGGAAATTGAATAAGCTAAATTTTTGAGTAATGTGACTTCTAAAAATAACGAGATAATTATACGAAATAAATTAGGAGAAACACGACGACACTAAGTAATAATAAATAAATATGAGTTTCTATCGAGTTCGGTATAGAATAACATAAAATATAGCAGTCATTACAAAACTTGATAAATATCAAGTTTATGACACTAGCTACGTATTGGAATTTAGCTATATAATATATATTATATTGATGAATACTTTATTCATCTTAATAGGTGACTTTGATACTCTAGAAGATCTTCTAGCCGATTATTACGATTAAGTCAATATGAGCAGGTGAGTAATTTGGTCATATTGTACTGTTTGTGTTTGTAAATAGCTGAACATATAATACAAAGACAATCAAACGAATGTTTTGTTAGGAGTATGTTGTGATCTGATTGTATGATTGTTAATCTATTATTACAAAAGTGATGATACAATGATTTGATGTTGTGAAGTAATATGATGATGTTTGTGTATAATGTATGATCATCATGAAATTGAATAAGAACTATTGAATTAATAAAATAATCTGGTCACGCATTGCACTTACTGCATTATTGCATATAAAGATGGGTGACGGCCTGCTACATATTAATATTTCGGTTTTCTACTAACGCTTGGTTTTTCTAAAGTGTTAGTTCTTCCAAGGTTTTCTTTGTTCCATTGGTTCTACGGGAACTAAGTGGTAATGAAGAACATCGCCGTAGTATCACTTTGAAATGATTAATACTTAGGGAGTTTCTAAGGTGGATACAGGAAATGGTCAGTTAGATTTATTATATTTAAAGTGATAACCCTAAAACGAGAAATCGTTGATTTTCCTGTAAACTTAGTCACTTCTGGGCAGGTGGGTCATGAGGTAATTGTTCTTCAATCCCAAAAAGAGGGCGTAAATCTTTTTCCCTGTTTAGATTCTAGATCATCCAAGTTTGTATCTTGTATATGATTGAGTGTTTGCATTACATATGATTTGCTAATAACTTGTGTGATGTATAATATGTCTGGTTATTCACTGAGCCATGGTTTCGCTCATACTCCAACAGTCTTTTCAGGTTTACTCTTCGACCCTGGTTAGTCACTTCCAGGAACATAGCTCCGGTAAGAGTTTAGGAGCTGAAGTCTGTGATTATACTTGGGAATAATGGTTATGTTTTCCTATAATAGATTAATTAGTGCTATTGTATCAGTTATGAACTACAAGAAGGTTACATGGTTTGCAATAGTTCTGTGATATTTTATGATTAAGATAGCAGTTATTCACTAATTTATTTCTTATATGTATTTATCATTTCTTATCAACAACAACTAAAAGATCCTGTTGTTTCGAAAACCTATCATTCTCTGAAGGTAATCTAATGATGGTATTCAAGTGAGACTTGTTTACTTCTACTAGGTACCCTCGGGGCGTGACATAAACTGTAAAGATCGATTTTTAACGCTTATTGGTTATGAAAAGATAATTTAAAGATGAATCGCCATGGATGAAAAACACGCAACGAGATAAAAACATATAAATATCTATGAATCTAGACCTCAAATGAAAATCTTGATTTCAGAAACATGAGATTTAGAAAATTTTAATCCTATGCAAGTCATAACCCTAATTTAATCTATTGGGCTAGAAAACTTTAATCACGAAGGTGAAAATCCTAAAAATATTCAATTGTGTAAACTTAAAACTTTCTTTTTTCAACTTGAGAATAACCTAAGATTAATGTGGAGGCCTTAGATGAATTTTAGAAGATGTCTTCATAGACCAACTATTGCGTTTACACGCATATTACTCAATATTCTATGAGATAATCTAGATACTTACCTTCTAAGTCATTTAATAATACCAGCATGTGATAATACATCTAAATGGTCTTGAAACCCTCCAAACAAGCCAAAGGAGGAGAGAGGCACCACTTGCCACTCGAAGGACTTTCAAGATCTAAAAATTTATTCGCTTCATAATGGTTGAAAGCAACATCTCCTCTAATAAAAGATCTTAGTTGAAAGTGACATAAAAAAAATCTTGAACTCTCTCCTTCTCTCTCCATTTAAATCATAAGTTTCTTATGCATGAAGACAAGCAGGCTTTGTCAACTTAGGCAGGCATCACCCTAGTTATTTGGCACCAACAAAAACACTCCATTTAGGCATGTATGTGGCAACTTGTGGACCATAAAACAACTGTCCTCCTCTCCTTAAAATCGTAAACCCTAATACACACATCAACATCACATAAATGCCAATTCAGCTCTCTATAATCTTCTACTCGTTATGACAAATCCATGCATTAAATATCATTCACGAAGAATAAGACAAAGACCCTATTACACCTTAGCCTTATTGTGCGAGACATTCCCCCATTAAAGCAAACATCACTATCAACACACATATAAATCTCTAGCCAATCAAACAAAATCTTCAAATTAAATGACATTTAGATACAAGAGATAAAACAAAACCCTGCTCCCCAACTAATGCCATAAGATGCACCTCCCATAAACATACATGCACACATCAACATCAATAAATATCCCCTATCTTCAACCAACCAAAACAATCCTTTCCAATCAATGCACATAAAGACAAAGTGAACCTTAGAAAATTCACTAAGTTGTAGTGAAACACACCCCATCCACACATTAAACACATCAACTTCATTAAACATCGATAACACTTTAAATTAAACTCACATGTAAGTGAAAAGCTAAACTCCAAAACCACAAACCCCACTTCTCCTTTTCTTAACTAGCACCTATCAAAATCAACACGCTTTGGGCATCACAAATACATCTAAAACTTCACTTAGTCGAACTTACAAGACATCAAAAAGATTTCTACATCAAGGGTCCAGGAGCTAAGGTAAGGAAAAGGTTCGTATTATCTTAAGATTTAGCTGAATTTTTACTCATGAAAATCCTTGTTTGATATATAGGGTTTCAATAATCACAAATAGGCGAAGGTACCAACTTTAAACCTCTTATAAATCAAGGTAAACTCTAAACTACCTAGGAATCATGACAAGTTCTTGTAAGAAATTCATGGAAAGATAGCAAATCAAATTGAGACCTTGGCCTACACCATTCGATCATCTCATGAAAAATAGAGGAGCAACATTATTCCTTCACAATTTCAATTAATCCATATTCTATTATAGCCATGCAACATGTTTATTGATAAGTTTCATGGAAAACTAACAAAAATATGTAATGAACTATACCTACATATCTTAGCTAACATAATGCAGCAAGGCATCATGTGTTATACTCGACAAAACCTATGTTACACTAAGAAATGAACATAAGATAAAATCCACAAGGTAAAATTAGAACATGAGCAAGCTTATAAAGAAAGTCGGCCTTATAAGACCATTTACATTCCATGTTGTATTAAAGGAATCTAAACTAGCGACAACACAATTTCATTAGTGTAAGTGGGCTTTAGAAGCAAAGAAAGATAGAAAACCCTAAGAATCTAAAGCTCCATAGCTCTTGGGCTTCTAGGAGATTTAAAGAGAAATCCATGCTTGAATAAACAATTAAATTGTATTTAGATCCAAGAAGCTTAAAGGAAGTTGATCAAATGAATGAACTTAAGAACATGCTCCTAAACTAACATATATATCTTAGTCCATTTAATGAAGTTAGGGTTCCCCAAACAAACTTAGCATGACTTAAGGATGAGACGAACAACTTTATATTTTAGCCTAGAATCAAGTGATTAAAACCACGCGCCATCTCTATGGCAAAAAGTATAGGTCACAACATACATATGGATTTAGAGTTGTAAAGAACCATTGATAGAAATTCACGAAATTAATAAGTTAATTAAAGAGTATACTTAGAATAAGATAAAAAGAGATACAATGAAAATAAAAATTCAAGTATATTGTTCGACCGATATGAGAATGATGAATTAAAGATAATTTGATTCTTAAAATTTAATGGCACAGACACTAGACAAGGATATGAACTCGAAACGATGGTCAAGAAACTTAAAATAGGTCATTTATACACCATAAAGCACCTATTGGATTTCTTAAGGCAAATAGAGTAAAACTTGTAAATTAAATTATCTAAGCTGATCATTGGATAATACTCGAAACTAGCTTTTCAATGCTTATTTCGTATATGAAAATTCAAGTTAAAATGGGTACAATAGATCCGTTTTAAGATTGTGCAGTTAAAGTTAATATTCATAATCATTTAGGGTCATTTTTCCTGAGGAAACCTCTTTCATACGAAATTTATAGTAACACTGGGAAATAGTAGGCGTTATAAGCTTTGGATTGATTATTCATAGATAAAATAGGGTTAGAAATAAAGAAACTGCACGAGGAACACTAAAACTCAATTTAGGACACTTAAACACCAATATGACATATTACATAGCTTTATATATAATAATGGATGCTTTTTAATTCTCTCGTAGGAGATTTTGATCCAACCAAAGGATTCTTAAAAGACTGTTATGAAGGATGAGCATATGAGTAACTTTGATCTATCGCATTGCTCGTACGTATAGTATGGTGGCATATGTAATGCTTATATATCATGAAATTGTTGAAATAGGCATGGATTTCTCAATCTATAATTTATAAATGTTATTGAAATAATATATGATTTTGAAATATGATGAATGTGATTCATGTTGATGTATGAAATATGAGATGTGTTGTTGTGTTAAAAATAATTAAATACCTTAGAATGCTCAAATTTTGGGTTCATAAATTTTAATTGCATTGGAATGTATGAAATATGATTAAAAAGTTGAATTATGCATGTATTTAATCTATATTTAGCTGAAAAATTTTAGTTACAAATAAAGCCAAATACCATCTTTAATTAGCTAAAAAGCAAGCTCATTAATTAACCAAAGCCAAGCCAATTAAATACCTTAATTTGGCAGCCACTAAAGTCAACTGATGGATAAATATCAACTTCTAAAAGTGCTAAATTCATCTAAAATTTCAGACCAACATGACACATAACAAAAGGCTTAAAAACCCCATTTTTCCTCTCCCAAAAACTCTCCCATGGCCATATATAATTAAACTTCATCTTCCACAAATTAAACTCTCAAAGGCTTGCGACAAGACTCCTAAACCAAGGCACAAAGTCCTCATGGTAAGTGTGTTCCTCTTGCTTTATGTGTACTTAAGTTATACTTGTATTAGAATAGGGTTTGTATGCTAAATGGTGGTAGGATGATTTTCATACTTTGATGGTAGTTTGAGTAGTGTTATGTTGCTGGAGGAGTTGTAGTATGTGTTTTATATGAATTTGGAAGTGTTGGAATGGTTGTGCTAGATGACAAAGGGTTGAGTAGTAATTTTGCAATGTGAAGGGTTGAATGAGGAATTTTGTTTTAAATGGTAAATATAGATGTTTGAAGAGTGTTAAAATGAAGATTATGAGTATTAAAAGAATATAGGATACGTATGGGTTGAAGATTGGAGTTGCAATGAGTTTAGAGGAAGTTTGGAAGTGGGAATGTGGTAAATTTTATGTTTTGAAACAGGAGGTCTGCAATTTTTCGAAAAATATGCTGCAGTGTACGCCGTCCCAACCTCGCTGGCGTAGGGGTCTACGCTTCCAGCATACACGGCAACACTACCGGTATTGGGGCTATCCATGGGGGTAGACCAACCATGAACTTTCGAAAATTTTGAAAAATCGGAGTTGCAGCTATGCTGGTGAATATATACACGACTGGCATATTGTGAATGCTACCGGCGATGGTAAGCGTTGAGTTTTTAGTGCAAAGTGCACCACCAACAGCACCGGCGTTAAAGGCCAAGGTCCCTTGCAGTTTCATTTTCAAAAACTTCCTCCAATATTTTCCAAAGCTTAATATAATCAATTGAATATTTATGAGTATTATGAATTATGATGTTTAAATGCTATGTTATGACTTTGTAAAAATTTATTTGAATTTAGTTGATTGGTTATGTATGAAACTAGTCGAGTTGTGCTTGAACTAAGTAAGAAATTTAATATTTTCTTGTGCAGTGATAGATCTTCGCTCGGCTAACCCTATTAGTTCCAGAGCTATATTAGGTGCAGTAAATTGCTTTATTCTTTGTTTATGATAGACATCCTTTAAAATTACTTTAAATTAATGAAATTTAATAATTGCTTGTAAGAGTATCTTTTACACAGTTGAATATCGTTCGGAGAGTGGTAGCCTACTCAGATTAGGGGCATGGTAGTTTTAGGCACTTAGACCACCATTGTCATTTTGAAATGACTTTCATAAGTGGTTCAGTGGTAATTGATAGTATTTGGTATCGGTATTACACTTGTTTATTCTTTAAAGGATGTCATATGATTTAATTCAATGTTTATGGGAACATTTGAATTAGGTAATATTATGGATTGAGCTAAGTAAAGTCAAGAAACGGCCGAGAACCTTAAATGAGATTACTTTTTCATTTTGGATAAAGTTATCTAGGAGATATGAGTATTCGAGCTACTTATATCAACCCCGTGAGCATTGTGATCGTTACTTAGGTTACCTTAGAAATCCCTGTTGTTCGGAGTTTGAATATTCCAGTGTTGTTCGGCTAACTAAAGATTACTAATAATCTAATGACTGTTGCATTCACATTTAGTTTAAGCATGTATGGATCACTTTGCACTTGTATACTTACTTGTGTACTGGGCCTTTGGCTCGTATTTTAACTATTTTCGAGTGTGATGATCAAGACGATTTTACCCCAATATAGTTATGGTACTGACTTTGAGAATTTTCTAGATGACTGGAGGATTAGATATGACTATGGACCAGGATGGAATTCCTATTTTGTAATAGACTAGTTATAGAATCTTTTGATGTTATATTTGATGTTATAGAATTACCTTTTGTGGCTTTTGTATATGCTTGTAAGAAGCCTTTGTTTGTAATATCTAAACCTAACTATATGTATATCTTGAACTTATTTCCCTTGCAATATATGATAAATGTGATGTTGTGTTTTTATTACAAGTTAAAAAAAAATCAATAGTTTTCAAAATTTATTAGTTAAGAATTGAGGGTTTAGGCAAATAATACTTCAAACACTTCTTTAGGACAACCTTACATAATTCTGCAGGTAACATGTGGATGGGAGCTGTTATCACCTGTTTTTATTATAGGGATGATAGCGGGTCCTTACAATTGTTATGAATGCGGGGCTAGGAACATCATTTGTTATATGGTGATTGACTTGATGCAATATATGATATTAAAAGTGACAATCGTTTTTTGCAATAATGTGTGGATCATGTTGGATTTTGTTTGTGATTTGTATGGTCACCTAATTTAACTAACCTAATACTGCTTGACCTTTAAGTGAAATGGTCACGCATTGTACGGATTGCATTTATTGCATAAAAGTGTGGTCCCACTATGTATTAGCATTTTTGTTATCTAATAATGCTTGGTTTTTCCTAGACAAAGGTTCCTAATTCTATACAATGTTACCTTTTTCCATTCGGTTCAGCAGGAATCAACTAACACTGAAGGAATGTTGCTCGTGGTATCGGCATAAAAGGGTTAATATTTAGTGTAGTTTCTAAGTTCTAAATGAAATTGAGTGCTAAGACATTGTAAGTTAAAGAGATAAGTATTGGTTGCAATGTTTCTCACCTCTTAGCTCCTAGTCTTTCTTGGGCTGTACGGATCATTGAGACCATGTTCCTTCAAACCCGATGAGAGGACGTAAATTTCCATTCTGTTTGGATTATGGTTTATCAAAGCTTGTACTTGTATATATGATTATTGTAGCACTGCATATGTTTGATAATATACCTGCTTGATGATTGCTTGGTATGTGATATGATTTGGTTATTCATCGAGCCGTGGTTTTGCTTACACTTTTATAGATTTCTTAGGGTTCTCCTTTAATCTTGGCTTGTATCTTCGTGGAGCTTTACGTGGTAAGGATCCTAAAGTTATAAGGAAATGGGTTTGGGCAGAGGATCTTTAGAGTAGTTATAGTTGAAATCTCAGGCCTTAAATTATGTTGTTAAGACATTAAGTTTACAGATCTGGTCCATAGTATTTATTATCAAGACATGTAGTGTAGTTTTATTCCTCTATCGTTATGTGACTTATATACATACATCATTTCTTATCAAAGCATAAAATATCCTATTTTATAAGTTATTTTCTTTAGAGTAACTATTGTATTGTACATCACTCTATTATAAACATAACACAGTACAATTAGGGTATCCTCGAGGGTATGACAATTCTTCATCCTGGCAGGTCATCTTGAAAGAGATGCTTAGAACTAGCTTTCTTGCTTATTTTGGCCTAGTTGTGTCTTGTTGATCACTTGCCTATACCCTCATTCGGTAGTTTCTCTACTTGAACCTGAAAGATGTGCCGACTTGGGTTTAGCTAGGGGGTGGGTGATTTCTAAGAGATGAGTCTCGTCAAGATTTCCATCATGTAAAGGTATTTCCATGGGTGTGTATGCCAATAGATAGGGAAGGGATGCTCTTTTTTTTGGGTTTCTTTTTTATGAGGTAAAAAGCGTCTTTACAGATGCCTTAAAGGTGATGTCCTTCATACTTGTACCCATCGTCAGAAAGGGGGTTAGTCACCTAGGAAGGCACGTTGCTACTGTTCAAAAGGCCTGCTAGGGGTGTACAATGAGAAGTTGTGCCTCATTCCAAGGTGTAGCTATGGTCATCTCCCTTAAATGGATTTGGCAACTTTTTTTGCATAGTCACTTATTGAGGTGAAATATCCTCATGGAGCTTTTTGCTTGTTGTATGGCCTATCCTCATAGGTTTTATCATTATCCATCCTAGTTAAACCCATATCTTTAGTTGGATCCATTAATCCGGGTTCGGTTTTTACCAGCTGTCTTGCCTGACCCTTTTTCCTTTCTTCCCACAAAGATCCAATCTCCATATAGGTTTGGATCTTGGTTTCTTGGATTGAGCTTCATTTGTGCTTATACATTATAGCTTATGTTATCACCTTGCTTCCCTGTTATGCTTGTGGTCTTGCCTAGTCCTCCTACCGTGAGTTGCGTTTTCCTTTGTCTGATCATCCATGTTAGCTTGTTTGTAGCTACAAGCTGGCTTATGTGGCCAATTCTTCCACATTTCGATCAGGCTTTGGTTAGACCTTCATATTGAAAGTTGGTAGTAGAGTCTATTTTTTTATAGCGTTCGTGTGCATAAGTGGCTCATTTAGAATCATTTGGTCGCAAATTCTTGTTAACTTCCCCATCAATTCCAAGCGCATAGGAGCCAAACTTTAGGATAGGGCCGATTGCCTGTCCTATTGTCCTAATTGCTATGGATGAATATTACTCGAGTAGAAGCCATTGGATCCTTATCTAAACGGTTGCTGTTTCAATCTCCTTCAGGGTGGATTGGAAGTCTGGTTCTCATTTCTTTATTACTAGGTATATACCATTTATGAATTATGGGCCATTTTAGACGACCCAAATATAATTTATCGAATTTTCAAAATTAATCAGGCGATAGCCTAGACCCGCATGTACCATTTTATAGGTTTGTAGCCCTCTCCACATAAGTTTTAGCTTTGATTCCATTGCTTTAAAGCTTGGGATTGGACCAAGGAGCTTGATGAAGATGGCATTCTTCTATGGCGTTCGGATTGAGTCCAGCTCCATTTTTGTGAAGGAGACCTCGTTGACTGTGCCGGTGTAGGGACGTCCAATGGTTCAGGGGCTCCACAGACTTGGCCTTGTCTATTTCCATGCTGGGAGAATCCTTGTTCCTCCCATAGAATTGATGCGTACGCTCCGGGAATATTCGTTAAGAGAGAGTCCTTATACGAGCTGGGTATTAAAAAATAACAAATTATCTGTAACACGACAATATAATATATATAAATTCAACTTATACACAATTTTGAAAAAAATAACAAATTGTCATATAACTTATTAAGTTAATGTGACGTGTTATATATGTGTATATATTTTACTTATTCAATTTCATTTTTGCGCACGACTAGTTGTTCTACTCTAATAGGACCCGGCGCTGTTTGCCAAAAAAAAAAAGGGACACGGCGCTAATAATTTTTTCAATGTAATTTTCCATTTTACATTTTGGGCTTTCATGAACCCACCGGCAATTAACTACAGTCCCTCCACAGCGCATGAATTTGGGCGGGAGTCCCTCCACAGCGCATAGCTTCCAGGGCACAACACAGCACACCTACGCTCGCTGCTCCAACTTCACTCCCCGACACTGTATTCACTTTCAGGTTTCTAGCTCTCTCTCTCTTAATTATTTCACCCAAATTGCCTCTAAGCTTGCACCGTTCCGAATTTAAAAAAAAAAAAATCGACTTTTCATCTTTCTTTTATCGTTTATCTTCAAAATTATGTTTCTTTGCTAGGGTTTTACGAAGAAGAGGGAAACCGATCACACCAAGGGTTTAGACATGGTGAGTGATAGGGTTTTTCTTCTATATCTCGTTTCCTTTTTTTTTTTCCTGTTCAGATCGTATTCGTTCATGCTATGACGCGGTTCATTTAGGTTTTGTCGAGTGTTTCTTGTTGTTTTTCGTATTATACAATGAGAAAGGAAGTGGATGAAATTGCGTGTTACTGGTTTTATTGCGGGCCCTAGTTTCTTGGGTTTTTATTGAATTTGAGAAAAATGGTGATTTTGCAGTCGGATATTAGGAAGTGGTTTCTGAAGTCTCATGATAAACGTAATGGAAATGCTAAGGCTGGAAAATCTGCACCGAGTGATTCCGGAAAATCACCTGCCGCAAAGCAAGAGAGTGAAAAGACTGTAAGTGCATGTGATTCTATTGCTATTTTCCCCCTCTTAAGCTGGTTGTTAAAAATATCTGGGTTGCTTGGATTGCAATTTTCGTGTTTGTGGTTTATGAGTTGTCTGCTTGTGATAGATTGACGATGTGTCTGGGAGTGATGGAATCAGTGGAAAGCTGTGTAATGGATGAAATTTAGTGGAGATATCGTGTTTGGATGATTAAAATGAAAGTGTAAAACGGTGGATATCAAGAGAAATTAGTGGAAAAAATTTCCACTTTGCTTTTGGGATATTTTGAAGGCTGTGTGTGTTCTTTTGTACTTTGGTTGAAGTTGTGCGTAAAATTCAATTGTCTCGTAATGGTGTATTTATCGGCTACTTTCTTTCATGTATGGTGAAAATCCTGGATAGGAGTTTGGCAGGTTAGAGTTGGTTTGTTTCATCTTATTCTAATGGCCTTGGTATCTTTTTTTTTTTGTTTTCAAATAGATATTTATCGAGAAATAAATACAGATAAAAAATAGATATTTTTTATTTCTAAATATAACAAACAAATAAGATATATAAAAGATAAAAATACAGAACAATATAGATAATAAGATATAAATAAGATACAAATAAAAAAAGACAATCCAAATAGAGTTAGTATATATAAATATGAAAGAACCTGCTTGTGAGGATGTTTGTCAATCAATATAAGAGACGTCTCTACTCTTCTATGTTGTTTTCTCTATTTCTATTTCCCATTGCTGTCTATGGGGCAATGATGAAGAAATTCAAAGCCCTGTAGTGTTTATAGGCCAGTTGTGTTGACTAAGTTAAATGTTTTGCCATATTAAGTGAAGAAGCATGTGTATTTGTGTGTGTGTATGTAAAATTTTTGGAATAATTTTGGTGCTTTTCCCTATCTGCTGCAATCAAGGTACAGGGAAACCAAGAGGCTTCAGCCAGGAAAAAGACCAGTAAGTACTTTGCTGCAGATAAGCAAAAGAACCAAGAAGAAAAACAAGTAGAGGATGTTCCAGTAAAAAGAAAAGCTGAAAAGAGTACTGTTGAACACGAAAAACCCCCACCTTCAAAGAAAATTAATAGAGTTGATAGTGATGATGATGATGATTTTATCCCATCCAACAAGCATAAATCTGCTGAAACCACTCCGAGTAAGAAGTTGAAGACTGTTTCTGGCAGAGGAGTTCCAAAGAAACCAGTGGAAATCGATGAAAGCGATGGGGAAGATGTCAAAGATTCTGTATCTCCCCTTAAATCTGCTGGAAGGGGTCGTGGTGGTAAAACAGCTTCTGCAGCTCCTACTGGTGGAAGGGGCAGGGGTGGCTTTGGACGGGGTGGATTTATGAATTTTGGAGAGAGGAAGGATCCTCCCCACAAAGGAGAGAAGGTATTTATAGCTAAATATATATGGATTGATGTAATCTTATTGAAGGGTGGATTCTTTTTTTGCTTTACACAAAATGCCTTTTTTTGTACTGCTCAGGAAGTCCCTGAAGGTGCTCCAGATTGTTTGGCTGGTCTAACTTTTGTAATTAGTGGAACACTTGATAGGTACTCGTAATATATTTTTTGTTTTATAATTTTTATAATTAATATATTTATCTTTATTCTGAATACATGTTGAATATGGACCTACATTATATTGTGATCAAGTGCATGGTCTCTTGGAAACTTGATGGGTCCTTATCTTTTTCTCCCTGATAGACATGGATTATCATTTTAAAGGTATTTATGGTTCCAGACCTGGAAAGAAAATTGTACACAAGAATTTTTCCGTAGGTCTATGATAGCCCAAAAATTTCTGAAGCCTTGCCTATAAAGAAAATTGTACATAAGAGCTATTAAACTATCGTTAAATATACACACACATATATGATGAAAAACCTATCTTTAATATCAGTAAAAAGCTTATTTCTTTATCATCAAAAGCCTGCTTTTTTATCTCATGCCAAACTATCCAAAGATTGAAAGCAAGAACAAGAAAAAGTAGTTCATTTATGTCTGAGTTTTTCTGCCACAACTCCTCTGCCATAAAGAGTAGACCAGTGCATGAGGCCCTATGCCCAAATAAATTGCATGAAACCCTAGTTATATATACATGTTATTAAAAGAGGTGCACTGGCATAATTGGACAGGCTACCTTCAATTGGATATTGAATGTGATTTGGCCTCAATTGCTAGATTTTAGTCTGGATGTTTCAAAATAGAAGCCTTCTTTGTTATGAATGTTTATCTCATCGATTATATTAAGACATATGACATCAATTTTGACATAAATTAATCTCAATTTTTTTTCCTTTTTTCGATGAGGAAAATAATCTTAATCTCTTGTTCCACTAGCCACTTTCACTTTTAAATGTGTATTTTCCATTCATATAATTATTAGTAAGTTTATCTAATATTTATAACAATATGTCGTGGAGATTTGGATGTTGTTTTGGTTTTTGACCTTTCATCGCCTCTTTTGTTTAGACAGGAGTATTTATTAATGTTCTGTGTTTTTGTTTGTAGTGCATCAAGAAACATTTAAGCTTGTGCTTTCGTTTTTGACCTGCTCAGGGTCTTTTTTGTGTACATTTATCTTTTATCAATAAGTTTTAATGAACTTATCCAAATAACACCTTTTTAGTTTAGAGAGAGAAGAAGCTGAAGATTTGATTAAACGCCATGGAGGTCGTGTTACTGGATCTGTCAGCAAGAAGACGGTCAGTGTGTAGCCCTTGTTAGTTCCTACTTGGACTTAAATCAGGAATCTCAGACGACTTACCATGGATGCTATATTTTATTTCAGAATTATTTATTATGTGATGAGGATATTGGAGGTCGGAAATCCAGTAAAGCAAAAGAGCTCGGGTTTGTTGTCAAACATTAATATTCTTTTACCGGGAGAGAGGGTGTGTGAATGGACAATAGATTATTTTTTACGAGTACTGATTCCTTGTCATCGCATCTTGATGTAGCACTGCTTTTCTTACTGAGGATGGACTGTTTGATATGATCCGTGCATCAGTTTCTGCAAAGACACCTACACCAGGTAAAGAGCAGAATTCCAAAAATAAGGCGTCTTCATCTGTGCCCAAGAGCAGTCCAGAAAGCAGATACCAAGAGCACTCCACAGAAAGCAGATACCAAGAGCACTCCACAGAAAGTCAATACCAAGAGCACTCCACAGAAATTAGATACCAAGAGTATGTCATTAAGCCTTGTGCTTTCATTGTCTCCGGCACACCTAGGAGTTAGAACTCAGTATATTGAATTGGAAGTTAACTAGTATGTTAAATTCGAACCACCTTTGGCTTCATTCATACTTAGTAAGCATACATATGCATTTTTAGAATAACATTTTATAATATCGTGATATGTAGTATGGCATTACTAAGTTATTTAGAAGCCACAGTGGATCTTATTGGCATTCTTCATTATAGATTATTGAGTGCTGCATTGCTCGGTCAGCTCTTAGTGGAATCAACCACAAAACATCCTATCAAAATGGTACATTACAAGTTCGGGTTTCTTTAGGAAGCAATGAGTAAATTCTTTTGAATTAAATATTTTAGACATGTCTGCAAATTTCCTTGTCTTTTTAATCTTTATCTTAACCTTTCTTTTTTCTTCTTTGTCAATTTATCTACATACTTGTATGAATAAGGTTAAAAAAAAAAAAAAAAAAATAAAAAAGAGAAAATGGCTGATTGAAAGATGGGCTATATATATATATATATATATATATTTTAATGCATATGTCATATTGTAAACAAATGTATTTGTAAGAAGTGAACATACATTATCAAGCTTTTTCATGCATGTTTCATTCAATGTTTGACTGTACTCAAAAAATTATATATATATTTTTAGTAGTTCAATACATCACCATAAAGTTTGAGAGAAAATTTTGTCATAGTAATAACATTATTTTGGTCTAATCATTATATTACTGAGCCAACATTCACTGGTAGGTTACAGTATGCAATTTGGCCCACCTTAATTAAAGGTCATGACCACTACATGCCCATGTATTGAAGTCTGTAGATTTGAGTTCCTTAGTTACTTTCATCTCTTGTTCATCTGAAATTCTTCTTCGTATGTTTGCAACAATTGACTTCTCACAGAAGATGCTGGAGTGACCTCAAGAATTCCCCTTTCTTCTTGCAAAGTTCCAAATAAGGGCAGTTCATCTTTGACATGGACAGAGAAGTACAGGCCAAAGGTCCCTAACGACATTGTTGGGAATCAGTCTTTGGTACGCTGTTCATCAAAATTATGATCTTCCTTCTTAGCTTTGTGGTTGGATTTCCTTTTATATATACATATATATGCACATATATATATTTTTGGTTATTGAGTGGCATGGATGTACTTGACTGCCTACTGTCAGACAAAACCCATGAATCAGTTAAGTATAACTTGCACTATGTCGGCAGCCTTAAGAGATGACCTTAAAGTAATATGAAACAGATCTTCTGCAAGTTGTTATGGGAGCCATTGGGCCTTATCCACTAAGCCAGCTCCTTTCTTACTACTAGGAGTTATCTTGATGGATGGCGCATCATTATGACTGCTGATTCAGCATTTATGATGTTGGCAGGTTACTCAGCTTCATAACTGGTTGGAACATTGGAGTGAACAATTTCTTAATGCTGGCAAAAGGGGAAAAAGCAAAAAGCAAAATGATCCCGGTGCGAAGAAAGCTGTTTTGCTTTGTGGTACGCCTGGTATAGGGAAAACCACATCTGCAAAAGTGGTATGCCAGATGCTAGGTTTTCAGGCAATAGAGGTGAGATACATTGCAGCAATTTCTTAGTACTTCAAAATGTCAGCAGGTGTACGGTTTTTTAAGATCCAATTTCTCTCATTCTTCTTATTCGTGCATATTAGGTAAATGCTAGTGACAGTCGTGGGAAGGCTGACAGTAATATTTCCAAGGGAATTAGTGGAAGCAATGCCAATTCTATAAAGGAACTTGTGAGCAATGAGTCTCTGCTTATTAACAAGGATTGGTTAGTAATCTAATTCTGGTGGAAGCTGTTCATGCACGTGTGCAAGGATATTTATTTGATTGAGAATTTTCCAGGTCTAAGCATCCCAAAACTGTGCTTATTATGGATGAGGTAGATGGGATGTCTGCTGGAGATAGAGGTGGAGTTGCCGATCTTATTGCCAGCATAAAAATTTCTAAAATTCCAA
This sequence comes from Combretum micranthum, assembly GCA_024138025.1. Lineage (NCBI taxonomy): Eukaryota > Viridiplantae > Streptophyta > Magnoliopsida > Myrtales > Combretaceae > Combretum > Combretum micranthum. The sequence goes on along the minus strand of JAMXBD010000266.1, from coordinate 786,323 downwards.
TCATATGCATCTGTAATGACCGTTACAGTCAGAAATTGAAAAGTCTTGTCAATTACTGTATGATTCTCAGCTTTCGGAAACCTACAAAGCAGCAGGTTCTTTTGCTTTGCTTTCAGATTGATGTTTAACTGCAATATCTGTTGCCTGCATGTGTCTTTTATGTAATTTTAAACTTGATCTATTATATTGCTGGACTTTTGGGATATGTGGCCATCCTCTGTTGAAGCAGTTTAATATGTCTTTTTTTTTTTTTTGGGGGGGGGGGGGGGCAACCTTTAAGTTTGGGGTGAGACGTGAGAATGATAAGTTGACCCTGGAGGTATTGACAATTAATCAAATTCACTTATTTGATCATGGCAAGTTTAAGCATCGCATTATGAATATTTTATTTTTAGGCATAAGAGAGCGAGAATGAACACTCATAATGTCATGGCCGTGAATGATATCTAAGCACAGCTGGGTGCTTATTTTTCTGCACCTTGCAGACCAATCCAATAACAAAGATGTTATTTAGAGAAAAGGAAGGATGAATATAGGGATCTCCAAATGCTCTACTCCCTGAAGATGTTTATGTGTAATTCGGTGACTGAACTGAGCTGGTTCTTATTGTAATGAGAATCTGGTAGAACAAAATAATTGTTCTAATTTAAATTGATGGAAGTTGCATTAAAAAGAATATCAATTTTTATGTTTGATAAATGCAAAGGACATCTTCTTTCCTATTTTGGTGTCGTTTAAAGTAGGATTGATGAATTAACCCTAAAAAAAGGTAGGATTAATGCTGTTGAACAAAAGCAATGAGGTGAATACTGATTTGTTGCAGAACACTTAAGTTTAGCTTTTCATTATCCATCAATGGCAATTATTATGTTTTTGCAAGTGTTTGCAATGCGTATATTTGGTTCCTTAGACTCTTCAGGGTTCATTATTTTTATTCCTTGTTTAGTTGCCCTTAGGGACCTTTGTTTTATGTGGTGGATACCAAATGATACCATTTTATAGTTGATGGTTTGCTGCTTGTATATCATGCATAATGGTTTCAAGAATTGTGAATGGCTGGAGTTGTTCTATTTTTTATTTCTGTTTGAAATTTGGCATTTGAGAAACCATTTTATCAAGATTTGATTTGTTTCAATTTAAACTTGATGTTTAGGTGTACATACATACGTACCTACCTACATATACATATATATAGTTGCACTTTGTCATATTATGGTGCAGATGGTGATTGGGGAATGGGTTCGGGAAGTGGAAGTTTGTGTATTTTTAAGGAAAAAGTTTAAGAAATATATTATATTTATTGGAAAAAGAGAACACTTTTTTGCTTAATCTTTTTTTTTAACTAATTAAGGTAAAGTGTAAATGGGTATAATTTTGTAGGGCTTTGTAAGGTATTTAATAAGGTTGGCATGTAAATACTTATATTTTTGTCTTTTGTATTTGGTTTGGCAAACACACTTTCTTAAGACAGCAACAAAACAATACCAAAATGATGAACAACCTTACCATTCTGAGTCTCCAGCAAAAACTGGTCCAACTCTATTATTTTGGGGTAGAGGCCATGTTAAAAAGATGTCTCACTAAAAATATTGCCGAAATCTTGTTAGAATCACAGGTATGTTAGTGCACATTCATTTCATATCCTGACTAGGTTCTTTCCTGGTGTCGTAGATGGCAAAACGGCTAATGCAAATAGCAAAAGCAGAAGGTCTTCAAGTTAATGAGGTAAATGCTCCATGTTGCTTGAATCTTTTGAACTTGTTCAGTTGGTTTTTGCACTACATGGTATTTCTGATTTTTTATTTTTTATTTTTATTTTTTTGCTCAAGAATGTATATGCTACAGATTCTATTAACTGGACAAAGTGTATCAACATTGGGTGAAAATGTAAAATTAAATAGTATAAGGATTGATGTACTGTTGCGATCTCTCAATGACTTGCACTCTCTTTATTACTGTTTTTCCAGACAAACTGTTGGTCCTTAAATTGCCTTTTCTGTATAGATTGCTCTTGAAACGCTTGCTGAAAGAGCTAATGGAGATATTCGTATGGCACTCAACCACTTACAATATATGAGCCTGTCAATGTCAACTATAAAATATGATGATATTAGACAGCGCCTTTTGAATAGTTCAAAGGATGAAGACATCTCACCCTTCACGGCTGTTGACAAGTATGTTAAGCACTTTTTGCTCTAGATTGTTGCTGTCTATTTCTTTACTCGTGTATGGTACACATTTTTTGTGAGACTTCATTTAGACCTCTTGATATCGTTTGCTACATATATTGCCTATAACATTGAATTCAATCATAAAATAGCATATGATGGATCGCTAGAGCTGATTTTGTTTGCATCTTAGCATGTGCACCACTCAATTTAGTGATGTTATGGATTAGGTCAGGTTGCAAACTTAAGTTTGCATCCTGACCTTTGGAATTTAATTTTTCATTCAAATCTTTGGGCCTCTACAATGAATGGAGAATTATAAAGATCTGATAATTTGTTCTTGGTGGAACTTGCTTCTTTTTCCTTCTGCCTAGCAATTATTTTCTATCTGGCACAATTGGCATTGGTGAAATTATACTGAAACTTGGGCAACTTTCTAATTTCACGTATGGAAAAATGTTTTTGGCTTAACTCTATTTCCTTAACTTTCATTTTTCTGAGATTCTCATGATGACTTGCATGATATTTAAGTTCTAAACTCACTGGGGATGCTCTTTGGGATTATCTACCTATTGCAAGCTATACTTATCTGGTGCATGGGTCTTATAGGCTATTTCTTGGGCATGGATGCAGCTCTTCCAATAACAGCTGTGCCCCCTGTAAAAGTTTGAAAAAAAGGAGGGGGTGGGAATTCCCATGTCCTTATGTACTTTCTTCCAGAGAACTGTCAAAACATGCCATTACAGATTAGAACTTTTACACGAGCTGATTCTAAGATTACTAAAAGTTTGTATAAAACGATATGTGGTAGTAATCTTTTTATTTAATTACTCTCTTCATGCATAAACTGGCATTGTGACTAACCCCATTGCATAAATATTGGGGTTGGCATTGATATGAGGATTTAAACTCTCATTTATAGATACTCGCTTGGATCAACTAGTTGAAAACATAATGCCATCTTTTTCACAATTTTGCTGTTGAGTATTGTACACCTCCCTTATGGAGCTTCTTAAATTTTCAAGTGATGAAGAGTCATTCGCATTTATGTTTGTGGTTATTCAGCAATCTTTTTGGTAGAATTAGCTGTTATTTTTACTAATACTGCTCATATCATCTGTACTGTTAGACTAATCTAAGTTTTTTTTTTATGGACCTAGGCTCTTTAATTTCAATGCTAGCAAATTGAAGATGGATGAACGGATTGATCTGAGCATGAGCGATCCTGATCTGGTTCCGCTTATAATACAGGTTCCTCTGCTTGTCTTCATCACGTCTTCATTAGCTCTAAACTTTAATCTTCCAGATTTATTGAAAAATTGACATTTTAAAAGATAATCGAAGAGTTCTTTGATTGTATATGATGTAAGCATGATGTTTTTGATTATGCTGGGCTGTTGTCTTGTTTAGGTTCCAGTTAGCTATAGAAACTGGTTGTTCCTATTGTTCAAAGTTACATGCAAGTGGTTACTGAATACTGATTGGTAAACATCGGCTATCTCAGAGATTCAGCTGACTGTCGTTGAAACAGTACTACAAGGATTGGTTTAATTGAGGGTGAGGTCATAGCTGGATTTATTAGCTATAGATACTTGAGCACTCTAGAATATCATGTACAAGTTTGGTCCTTGGAAAACAGGTGCAATTTTCAATGGTGCAAATTTTAGTAACATGGCTCGAGGATAGTTGAACCTTGAATTTGTTAAATTTAGATCTACAAGCATATGATGTGCTTGTAGACTGATTCAAATTTTAATACTTTAACATTCCTTGTCATTTGTGGGCTTGATCATTGGATAAGGTTGATCCCATGGAAATAAATTTAAGAGTCAAATATGACCATGTGGAGGATTCCGCTTAGGACCTTATGCTTTTGTTTTGTGGTAATTTTATTTCTCAACAAAATAAAAAGTTTGAGCATATAGGTGGGTTTGGGTTTTAGAAATTTCATAGTCAATAGGATTCTTTGTTACTGGAGAGCTGCTGAAGGGACTATAAGGGTTGTGTAAGTAAACTGAGCAAACCGTACTGAAATTTTGTTTTATTTTATTTTTCCTTTTAAATGGTTTGGTTTAGAATCCTGACAGAATTGTAAAGATTTCAATCGAACCGTTTACATATTAGAAAAAAAAAAAAAACTTGAATACATTGTTTTTTTAAAATTATTATTAGAAAAATTTAATTACTTTTTAAATTCTTTTATTTAGATATGTATCATTTATGGGAATGAAATTCGTGGTTATATTATTTTGATTATTGTGATGTGTTTATGGATAAGATAATTATTAGGTTTTAGCTCTTTTTTTTTTTTTTGGGGGGGGGTTGGGGGGTTGTGGGGTGTTTGGGGGGTGGGGTGGGCATTTTGGTTACCATTGGTTTATGCAATTCAAGAAGTCACTTATCGATTTATGCAATTGATAATATATTGATTAAAAGCACAATAAATTGAAATTTGCATCTCATATTGTGACTAGTGATGATTATAGTTTTATGATGGATTAAATCTCTTCCGTTATAAGTTTTACATATATATATATTTGGGTAAATAATTAATCTCAAATATCATCGTTTGTATTTATATTGATGATAAGAAATATGTAATCACTACTCCTTGAGAGAATGTATTTTTATTTTAAGAATAAGAAACAATTTGAACCGCAAACCGAACTTAATAATAGTGTGCTTACTTCACCATATAAAATAAATGAGGAATTAAATTGCAATTCAATATGAATGTAGTGTTGTAATGACTATTTCATGCTAATTACATTATTTAGTTGGTATAAAAATAAATGAAGCAATTATTAGAATAAAAAGTAAAAAATCTATTATATTCTCATTGTTTCATAGGTGATCTCTCCAAGATAAGTGTGTTTATGAGAGGACAAAGACTTGGCCATTGAATAGCAATTCATAAAGGTTGAGATATGAATTGCTATTCATTATTATCCATAACAGTAATTCATGTTGAATTGCTATTCGGTACTTAAATACAATTAAACACTATAATATCAATTTACATGGAATAAAAAGGGAGTTGAATTGTTCTCCCTCCAAGTGAACATGCAATAAATGTTTGTTTTGTTATTTTTTTTGTTTAGGTTCCCCCATAGAAAAACTAATGGTAACATCCTCTACCTTGAGAGCTGGAGGTAAATCCTTATGGGGTATAGATACAGCAGTATTAAGAAACTTTTGATTCTGTAGGAACAGTTTTTTGTTATTATGGGCAGGATAGGAAACTTCTTTCTTCATTTCTTTCCATCTTTGGACTATTGTGAAAACCATATTATCGATTTTACATGATACTTTCTGTATTCTAATCAAGTCAAAATCATGTGGCAGGAGAATTACATTAATTACAGACCAAGTGCAGCCGGCAAGGACGATGATGGGATGAAACGCATGTCCAGAATTGCTCAGGCTGCTGAGTCTATTGCTGATGGGGATATTATTAATGTACAAATACGAAGATATCGTCAGTGGCAACTTTCTCAGGCTAGTTGCCTTTCATCCTGCATAATACCGTAAGTTTCTTCTCCCACTTCTAATATGTGAGATTTCATTTTGGAGGTACTTATGTGCCATTTTTCAATCCTTTTTCTTTCAATCAGTGCTGCATTGCTGCATGGACAGAGGGAGGTGCTTGAACAGGTAATATCAGTCTGTCCTTTCTTCTCTGCAACATGATTGCTTTGGCATGAAATAGATTGATTCTCATCATTAGATCTGCTAAACCTAAAAGATTCCTACATATCAAATTGGCACATATGGAAAGGGATAAGTGAGATGTAAGACACTATCCAGGTAGATTTTTGTTGGTAGAGACCTGGATTTACAAGAACTATGATCCATACATACTAGGCCCAATGTTGTCAAAACCGGACCAAATCAGCCAGTTCGACTTGGTTCAGGTGGAACCGGCCTTAATAGCGGGCCGATTCTTATAATCGGACCGTTTTTTAGTTGAACTAGCCAGAGCACATTTTAAAAAAGAGAGAGAGAGAACTGTTGGTCTCCAAAGCACTTAGAGTTAAGGGGTAGCAAGAGCGGCGACAATAGATGTCAACACTGTACATGTATTAATCCCATGGTTCAAAAGGCCACTTGGATGCGGGTCTCCAAAGCACAGCGACAAATCGTTGATGGTGTGAACTGTGAACTGGTTCAACTTGGGCGCAATGGAGATGGACGTTTGGTGTGGGTAATTTTGATGTGGTGCAGTCCTGTGATTCTCAATCCTAGGTTTTGTTCTCTGCAGTCTGCGTGGTTTTGGGTGGATACTCGTGGAGGCTGCTGGTGTGGCGGGCATGGTTCAAGGTAGTGAAGTGAGAAGGAGAGAATAAGAGAGAGAGAGAGAGAGGGGTCTATTTTTTGTTTTTGTTTTTTTCCTTTTCTTTTCTCTCGCATTTCAGGTCTGCATGGGTTCCCATTAGTAAAATTAATGTTTGCTGTTTCTTTGTGGGTTTTTGCTTGTACTTAAAAAGAGTTTCACCTATATTATTGAATTTTATATTTGGATTACATATAGTGTTCAGAGTCTTCTAGAGAGTGGGAAATGAAAGGAAATTCAAAGGTGATACTTGCATCCAACATTAATATGAAAGAACACATTTAATTTTTTTTTAATTTATTTTTAACAAATATTTTTCTTTTTGTAAGATTAAATTAGACAATAACATAATTTATTACATGATTTAAAATTTTATTTTTATAATTGATATTTGGTGTAATAAATATTTTATTATATTAAAAAAAGCATGTAATGACTCATGCATACACTAATGAAATTAATTATAGATTTAATTGTCTAATTTATATTTGTTGTCTATAACTAAAATATAACTTATATTTTTATTTTTTATTGACTCTGTTCGACCCTTCGACTCCCAACCTCCTTGGCAAGTTCGGGTCAAACCTCTATCCAGTTTTGACAACTTTGACTAAGCTTTACGAGCTTCTAGTGCACTTGTCTTGGGCTGAAAGACAACACACGGTTAGTGGGTGTTAAAAGGGTTATTCGTTTCATTCATTCTAATGTGTAAGTAAGTACATGTAAGAAGATAGACGATTGATAATGAGATGGCTAAAGAGATGAGAGTCAAGTATCTAGTAAGTAGATCAATTCAAATAAGGAAGTTATCTTCTTATTATATGGGAAAGTACATCCATGATAATTCAGCAAGTGTACTTTATAAATTAGGAAGCCTTTTAGAAATTGTAATGTTAGTAGAAGACAATTTGGTTCGGGCTTGTGATTCTTACTTAAGGTTGTCATTGGGTTACCATTGGACTCAATCGAGTCGACCCGTAGTTTAGATGGATCAGCCCATGGCCCAAAGAAGTTGAATTAGACCTAAGGTGCCAATGCCTGGAATTTCTTGTCAATATTTAATGTTTTAAATTATGGTTATTTACTACCTGCCACATTATCTATAGCCCGCCTCATGTCTCTGGCGTGTATTTTCACTCTTAAGGCTTAGAATTTGCTAGAAAACTATAATTAATAGCATTTACACCTCCAAGCATGCATATACTATATATGAATCTATCAAATGATATACATTATTAATATCTCTCACATCAATATAGTTGAATACTGAATGGCTCATAGAGCCCACCTATACATCCATAGACAACTAGACATGACACAATGCTATATTTTAACCATCATCATTGCCAAACTAGTACAAAACTAGCTGGGGTTCCCAAAGTATCTCAATAGACCAAATTATAAACTAAATTAATAATTTGTTGAAAGGTTATTTGGACTAGTGTCCTCCCTGTAGTTGCTGAGAATGTTGTAACCGGTAAGATCAAAAGCTATGGTATCATCACTTGAACCTGTAAAAGAAGGGAATGAGTGGGAATATAGAGTATATATACCACAATTACATGTATGTGATAAAGGAACAACACATTCACTATTAATGCAACGACCAACATTTTATTGTTTTTGATTTATGCCGAGCAAACGACATATTGATAACACATTATCATTGACTCATAGATGTTGGTGGAGGCTATGTGATTTGGATACTCATCGACTCATAGATGTTGTAGCATATCCAACATCATATATATCTATTTTTATATCCATGCATGATGGGATAATGTGTTATTAATATGTTGTTTACTCGGCTTATATTGAAGATGATAAAATGGTGATTGTTGGATTAATTGTATATCTGCATGTGGATATGGTGTTCATTGATCTTGTGCATGTGGTTATGGTATGTGTGCACTAAGCTTCTATTCATTTCTCTTTCTTTTAGGTCCAAGTGATGATTCGTAGTTTTTGATCTTATAGGTTATGGTATTATCAATGACTATAGGAAGGACGCTAATATGACCTTTCAATAGATTTATTAATATAGTGTATAGTTTGGTGTATCGAGATGTTTGGGACTCCCACTGGTTACGTATTAGTTTACATTTGATCCTGATGATGTTTTAAAGTAAGATTCTCATGGTATTGTGTTTAGCTATTTGTGGATGTTTGGGTGAATTCTATGAGCCATTCAGTATTGGCTATGTTAATGCGAAGGAGATATTAGTTATGTATTTTAGTTGATTGATTTATATATGTGTATATGTATATGCGTCCTTGGAAGTAGTTTATATGCTAGTAATTTTGGTTTTCTACCAGGTTTTAAGCCTTAGTATGACCATAATTTTAGGATGTTAGAGTGGACTTAGTATTTTGACTATGTCATTGTGAAGGAGATATCGGTTATTTATTTCAGTAATGGATTTATTTATGTATATATGTGTCCTTAGAGGTAGTATATGCTAACAATTATGGTTTTCTAGCAGGTTTCGAGCATGTCATAAATGGCTAATTTTTGGTGTCATAATTTAAATGGTATGAGAGCTGAACATGAGCCGGTGATGGGTTTGTGTTGGTATTAGAAGCTCTTATGTTGGGATTGTGTTCGGATCAGAATTTCAACACCACCTAAACGTGACCGTGTTGAGGATTTTGTTTGCCTAGAAATTTAGAATTTGTAAATTTTACCCCAATTCTTCCATCAAAATCCGGTTTTCATGCTTTATACCTGCAATTTCTCTACAAAAACTCTTCGAAAAATAGAAACCAACACTCCCAACACCATGTATAATATCTTAAAAAATGTCCAATATCAAAATTACATTAATTGGAGTTTTCTTGGATTCGATCCTTAATCCTCCAAGCACTAGCCAAATCGTTCTATAACATGATGGCATGTGTTCTGATTGATGAAAATACATTACAAAGACTCTTGACACTTTGTGCAAAATTCCTTCTTCAACTCGTTGCCCTTGTTTCTTTCTAGATAAAACATGGGAAGGCTTTGCATGAAAATCTTCTAATAAACAATCACGAAGGAGAAGAGAATGCCATGAATTACAAGACATTCTCACTTTTCTTCTAAGAATTGTCATGGTCGATGTTGAAACAGAGGAAAGAAAGTAGAAACTGTCATTTTAAGAGGGGGTACAAGAAGAAAAAGGTGGAGAAAAAGAAGTGTAAGTTCTTTTGTATGCTGATTTGAAAACTTAAAGGATAGGGACAAAAATACCCTCACATCTATTTAACAAACATGTTTTTGTTTATTTGTTTATTCATTTTTAGGTTATCTCACAATAGATACTTATGTAAATACAAATTAGGTGAAGGATATTGTAAGGGGGGCAGTAAGGATGAGAGGTCTATTTTACCTATGTAAAATTTGCAGATACGAAGCCTGCTATGAGTGATTTACAATATCCTTCTATCTTCACTTGAAAATTTAAAATGCTCTCAACTTCTGTTGTATTGCTTGTTATCATCTGATCTGTCCAGCTACTTGCCACAAAAATGTTACAGTTTCATTCTTGCAGGGAGAAAGAAATTTTAATCGATTTGGTGGCTGGTTGGGAAAGAACTCATCCATGGGTAAAAATTTGAGGCTTCTGGATGATCTACATGATCATATTCTTGCTTCTCGTGAATCAAATTCTGGAAGGTACAAATAAAACTTCCAGCACTTCCAGTAAAATCATAGAAAATTTCTGTGTACGCACAAGTGAGTTTGGGGGTGGGGTGAAGATTCATTTTTGTGTTATACACTGTATTCCCCTGCCTTTTTATTCATTGCTTTTCTTCTTTTCCCATTCTCCTATATGAACTAGTTATTGTACTACTGATAAGCTCAGTACAGCAGTTTAGCTTAGTTGTTACTATGGTAGTGAATTCATTGGTCCCTTTTGTTGGCAATTGAGCTCTTTTACACTTTATTTGCAGGGAAGCTCTGAGGGTTGAATATATGACACTACTACTGAAAAAATTGACTGATCCTCTGAGAGTCCTTCCCAAGGTTAGGGTAATAATTTGCTTGAAGCTTTAGTCTTCAGAATAAGTGTGGAATATTTAATTGGTTTGCTTTTCTTCATGCGATTATACCAGGATGAAGCTGTGTCAGAAGTAGTTGACTTCATGAATTTATACTCAATTAGCCAGGAAGACTTTGATACTATCATTGAGTTATCAAAATTTCAGGTATTTTGATCTATTTTTAAGTGGATATACAAAGTTTCCATGTATTTAACAGGGTTTTCTTTAGGGGCGTCCAAATCCACTGGAAGGTATTGCACCGGCTGTCAAGGCTGCCCTGACCAAAGCATATAATGGACTAAACAAATCGAGGATGGTGCGAGCTGCAGATTTAGTTACACTTCCTGGAATTAAAAGGAAACCTAAAAAACGGATAGCTGCCATTTTAGAACCGCCTGGTGATGGGCTAGGCAAGGAAAATGCAGACGAAGTGGCAGAAAGTGGAGATGAAAGCTCTTCAGACATGGAGGACCAGGGTAAATGCACTCTTTGTACTTATCTTTATTTGACATATGGACTAAAAGGGACCACATTTAACATCTTTGTATCTCATTAAAAATCAGTTGCTAGCAGAGGCAAATTAAGAATTATAGTATTGAAAGAGGCGGTTTGGCTGGGGGTTGTGTTATCTTATTTAAATTTTAGGGTTGCCTTATAAATAGAGGAAAAAGAAAAATCTGCTTTATATCACAATTATACTGCATTTTATACATATAAATATTTTGTATAAAATAGCATTGGATGTGCCTATACTTTGCAGTTTTGGCAAATTAGTATCTAAACTTTTATTCTGTATATTTTTTTGTCTCTAGTTTTACTTTTTTGGCCATGTTAGTGTCTCTAGAGATAACAAAAAATATAAAGAATGAAAGTTCGCACACTATATTGCCCAAAATGCAAAGTAAAGGCAGTGCCTTTTTTCCATAAATTTTGTTAATAAATGTACTAGTATACTTGTTTTTTTAATATTTAATTAGTGAATGTTAAATTTTCTATGAAACGGTTATATATGCTTTGTAAAAGATTATAAAGAATAGAATCAATTCATGAAACTTGTGTAATTTTTATCATCAGCAAAAATATATTAAAAATATTTGTATTAAAGTTACAAATAGAATGAAAATAACAACATAATATATAGATAGTATTCTCTGATTTATTTTAGGTAAATTGCAAATACTTCAATTTATATTTACTTTATGTGAGATTAGGTTTTTTATCATTGGAATTGAGCACTTAAACCCTTAAAATTAAAAAAAAAAAAGTGCTATTAGACCATATTTAATTTTCTTACCGTTAGAAAATACTAATTGCAAATACTAAAAAGCACCTTTTAAGTGCTTACTGAATAAAATGGTCATGTATAGAGTAAAAGGCACTTTTTTCCTTGTTTTAAGATTTGGGGTCTAAAGCTTGAATCAAATATGAGAAGGCTAAGTGCACATAAGGAAACAAATGATTTTTTAGCAATTTATTATCTTATTTATGATAACTTTGCAGAATTGTTTTATATTAATTATGCATAAAAGATATCTTTTTTAATATAAGTGGTTAATTAATTAGTTGTTTAATATATTCATTCTATTCATAATATTGACCGGTGAAAATATATATATTAGTACATTAAGTAAAATGAAAATTATTGTTCATTAATATCATGTGTAAGATTGTAACACTTGTATCATTGGCCATATAATTATTAATTTTGGCATAACTACTGATAAATAAATAGTGATTAATATATAATTTATTTAGTTAAATACTTTTTTTTTTAACAAATGAAATTTAATTTTATTAGCTATAATTCAAGAAAGAAGAAAAGCAAGTAAAAGTGTGTAAAACATTAATTTAGAGACTAGAATTAAATGCTGGAAAAAGTGAAGTAACAATTGTGGGAATTCCACAGGCAATTGTATGAAAGGATTAAAAACTTATCCACTTATCTATAGCTAACATTTTGATTAAATTTATTCCTTAAAATATGTATAATATTTATTTTTTTAAATAGAATGTTTTGGACTTGCGCAAAGAGGCAGTTAATTCTGTTTATAAGTAGGTGGTGCGACTTTAGGTGGCCTTGAACAGTAGTATCTTACTGCCTTTACTATTTCCTTGGTGCCTTTGGCATTCAGGAATTTCATTCTGTTTACTTTAAGGGAAATATGGGGGTGTTCGGATGTTGTATATCTGCATGTTGCATGCACATGGATCTATGCAGGGACATACATTAACTAATGAGAGTGTTATCCAGATAAATTCTTATTCACTTTTGTTTTTCAGAAGGTGCTGGTAATGGTAGCAAGAAGCTACAGATGGATCTTGAAGGATTGAATTCCAAAACCAAAGGTACGGGAATTATTTCAGACTTAATATCATATCATCGTAGAATTTTTTGTTATGACTAACAAGTTAGGTTTTTCTAGGTATCCAAGTGAACTTGGAACTAAAAGGTGGATCTGGAGGCAAAAAGACTCCAGCTGGTAGAGGAAAGGGTGGATCTGGAAGTGCAGCATCAAAAAGGGGGGCCCAGTCTTCTGGGGGCACTGCTAAAAGAAAGAGATGAAAGACTTTCCCTGTTTTTCCTTTGTTTTTGGGGCTTATTGATGTGGGCATGTCCCCTGTATCACCAGTTGTAGATTCTGGAATTTTGTGGAAAATGTTTACTGGAGGGCACGTTGCCTGCATCCCAGCCCATGTGTAGTTTCTCGGACCTCGGTTCTTCAAACTGAGCTCTGTTTTGCTCCATAAATGATGGTATCTTGTTGATTGCAACCTAGTCTGCAAATGAGCTGCTGTGGTGAAATCAGACTCATATTCGTCTAGTTTCTATGGGGCATATCGGTCTATGCATCATCTTCATCACTTATTTTGTCCGTCACTGAAAAACATAAGCGGAAAAGAAAGTGAAAGAGCCAAGTTTAGCGTCGAAACGTAATTCCAGATAGAAGGACGTTGGTGTATGGGTTGACCGTGAGATGTGTGACGATAAAGTAATTGATTGTTTGGAATAGCTATTCCAAACAAAAAGGAAAATGAATAAAGAATCTACCCTTCGGGAGAAAAGAAAGAATAATTTCTAATTAATTTTGTAATGATGTTAACTCGGGGGAAGCATATGCACCAAACAGGCCTTAATTACGCGCGAATGGTTATTTTATTTTATTTTCTTCGTAGTAGGAAGGTATTTGTATGTACATTGTTAAGCACTGTTGAAATATGTAAGAATGGTATGAAATAAAATGGACTGGAGTGGAACAAATGATGAATCTGTTCTTACATTTGAAAATATTATCAAATGGAATAGAATAGAATATGAATATGGTGTTAATAAATATAGAAAATAAATATATGGTGGATTAAAATGGTTATTAAAGCAAAATTGTTGAAGTTCTCTTTGAAATTAGAATTACCGATTATGTTTTTTAAATGAGTTTCTAGATATAAGAAATCAAACATAACATATATATACATTGAATGGTGTATACCGATGAACTTTAAGGGAGTATGGTTGTTAAAATTATGAGTTAATTAAAATGGATAAAAAATTATTATGGTGCAGTTTTTAGATAAAATTATGAATTTAGATGTATGGTTTTGTACATTTACAATTCTATCTGTTTTGCACGATTCTGTATGATTCTATCGATTTTATAGGTTCTAATGAATATCAAAATTGTAATTTTAACAACCATGTTAGGGAAAGTTAAAACTTCTTGTGCATTTTACTTATGCTTTATTTTTAAAAGGAGATGAGCTACATCCGGCTTAAGTATGGATTTTCATCTTTGACAGTTGCGTAAAGACGAGACTTGCGAGTTTATTGTCTAGGTTGGGATAATTTAACTAAATTGAGGATGATGGGGGTAAAAAGATGATGGAGGGACCTTGTTTTATATCTTATCTTGTATGTGTAGGTTTTCAACACAAATGATTATCTTAGAAACATATAATTTTTTAATTCGTCGTTTATAATACGAGTTCTATAAATGCTCTTAATATTGTAAATGGTTAAATGATTAAATTTAATTACATCGATAGTATGAATTTAACGTGGACCTTGAATTCTGTCCATGAGGTGGCGTTAATACAATATTTTCTCCTGTTTGTATAAACACGCGAGAAGCAAGAGAGTGCTTTTTTTTTTTTTTTATCCTTTTCTAAATGGGTTGTATTACTTAAATATTTATTATATACAAAACTAATTAATTTGATATATTTTATTACACATATTATATATTTTTACATATAACACAATTGTTAAATACCCCATAATATGGGAGATACTTTATATGGTTTCGTATTTCTCTCTTAAAATTTTTTTTATGAAATAATTGCAAGATACTCAACGATTATCAATTTTTCATTTGTATCCATATCCTATCTATATGATTTGTTTGAGTCAATACATTCGCATTTTTTTTTTTTTTTTTACAAATAGTTTGATTCAAAGAGACACCAAACCGACGATTACCAACTAACCAAATGCACCCTTAATGGCAACTGTCATAGGTACCGAATTCACCAGTAGAGTTTTCTTCTTATGGAGAAGAAGGAGGGTGCAACAGCACCATAGACCTGCAAACACAGAAACTCGATTAGTGATACTTCAAGGGGCTATCTGGCCCCTAAAGGGAGCCTAGTAGAATTAACATAAAATTATCATATCACATATACATCCATGATATAAGAACCATTTTGCAAGTCAGAAATTGTAAAACTCTATTGAATATTTGCTATACAAGTTTTAATTGTATAAAAATATTTATTTCGATAACTAAGGTAATATGAATTTCCACAGTCAACCAGAAGGCAGAAAATCGGTATCTCTCATCAACCAACAAAATAGAATTGATCATATACATTATACAAAACTTTAAACTATTATATAAATAATCGAATTTATAGTCTAAGCTTATTTTATATAAAACAAAATCTTAATTAACCACACAATCTATCTAAGTTTCATTTCAAATTTATCTTTTCTCTTCAAGGAATTCTCTCCACACAATCTTAGCCCATTCTCAACTTAGGATATTTTTGCACAAAAACTATAGGAGTGTGAGTTAAACCATACTCAGTGAATAACATGATCAAACCACACATTCTACAAATATCAAGTCAGTATTATTAATAAACATATGCAACGTAACTCAACCCTATGATATGCATAGCTTGGATTACCGAAATACAAACCAATAGATATTTACGTCCTCTTTTGGGAGTTGAAGGACCTGGTTATGTGATGGCGGATTGGTTCTTTCTTTGTTAGATTTGTTGTATAAAAGACACTTTCAAAATCTAGTTCTTTTCAACTTCGGTTTAGCAACTTCCAACATCCATGGCAAATGCACCTACCGAAGTAGTATAGAAAGAATTAGATCGTATCCTAAGGGAATGGTGACAACTATTATACTCACATTCCATTTATTATATATCTAGGAAAAGAAGCTTAGCAAAACATAATAAAAGAAAAGAAGTTATGCTAGGTTAGGGATATTCACAAACGCTTTTAGGGCAAAAATTAAAGATGGGTTTGTAAAAATATAAGACGATAGCCTAAGGTTTGCTTTACCAATTCCTTATCATGTGATTTTAAATATAAACTCTAAGAAAGTTGTTCCTGATGTATTTGTACTGTCGGACTCACTGAGTTAAACTAAAGCTTCCATCAAAGTTAGTAGTTCTAGACCTAGACCAGACCACCGGAATCTTTTCTCAGGCTATCAATGGTTTAGACCCGCATAAAACTCAAGAATCCTTTGTTTAAAAAATCAACTTAATGCATTTTAAAAACAAGAGATAGGAAGTCTCACAACCCCTCTCTGGAGGCGATTATGAATAACTTCACTAGCAACCGAAGATCTATCCAAAAGAACGATCTCTCGACCTATTCAGTTGAAATCAAACATGAGTCTAACAGGTGCACCACGTAATCAGACCCACACAAATAGATTCAAGCTACTAGTCACAAAGACTCAGTCAATTGGCTTAAAAGCATATTTGATTTCACATGAATCAAGATTTGGATTTGCAAACCCTAAGCTGTAGGAGGTTATTTCTCCATTGATTTAAAAATTAAGAATATGATCTGAAGAAGTAAAACGAGATTAATCGAAGGATATTACAATACGGAACAAAGTCTTGCAGAAATTACAAACAATGGGTTAAAATAATTTTTACCTAGAAAACTACGAGATCTCCAAAGCAAGAAGAAATACGATTCTTTCGCTCTAGAAATTCTCTCTCTACACTACATTAATACTATTCTATCTTATGTATATTGTACATACCCTTTTTTCGCATGCATTGACACGTTTATTTATAGGCTCAAGACATAGAAATCATGAAGATTTTATTGCTAATGTGGCAGATTTTGTATAACGGAAAGCAAACTCTTTATTCATGCGTGTATCTAAATCGCTGCTCAAACAATTGCTCGTTGAGCGGTAAGTCGAGTGCTCGAAGGCTACATCAAGGATAAGGCTCGACTTAAGCAGATAAAACGCAACGTTTCCTTCTATTATTCCATCGAGGGCTAAAATTGAGGCTGTTGAGGGCTCGATTCTCTAATGGGTTGAGGCAAAGGTCTATACTTTACTTCAGCAACCGTCGCGGGTCAAGTTTAGGGCGCGATATTGAAGCGTGACAAGAGCTTTCTTGAAGTTTGAGCTCGATCTCCTTAGAGCAAGTGTCGAGGGTCATGTTAAGGGCTAAATTTGGGACGTGACAAACCAATTTTTGCTTGTTTTGCCTTGCATATTAGCCTTGATTGATGTTATTCAAGGCGTGACAGATCTGTTCCTTACTTTTACTATTGATTTTGCTGCAAATTTTGTTGAAAACACTTTGATTCTTCTTCTTTTGATCCAAGGAGCTGAAAACCAACAGTTTAACATTAAAATCACTAGATTCATAGGAATTTAACTAAAAAATGATGAAAATAAATTCGAATTCTTATGAAAACAATAGAATAAAATTAACTTGTAAAATCTCCTCACACTTAAACCTTTGCTTGTCATCAAGTAAACATCAATCAAGTAAAGCTTTTCTAAATTAAGAAGATAGGCTACCTTAGCACTTAATCATTATAGTAACTGTACTAAATTTACTTTTGCTAAAATCACAGAGTTTATCTAAGTAGATTAGCTTTTACCCTTATTATTTAACAAAGAATCTTAAAGAAAAAATTATTTAAAAGATCAATCGAAGTAAGAAGGGAACTCAATCAACTTTTATCTTCTTATACAAATAAGTATGTAATTCCTTAATCACTTCTCTAAGTAGAATAATCAAAGATAAAGGCATATTCATCAGATCATACCCTGGATCTTTTTTCTTACGTGTGCTTTTTATTTTATTTTTACTTCGAAGCTTCAGAGGGAAGGTTTTTGCCTTCTTCTTTTCATTTACTTTGGACGAGTTTTCGCCTGCTTCTTTTCGTATTTCATTTTTATTATTAAAATTTTTATGGCTTATTTAAAATTGAAAGAGAGGATAAGAAGCTACTTTTCTGAGGGACCAATTCATGCCCATTTCAACTTTAAACGCATTGTTTTGATCATATAGAGCACAAAGAAAATTTATCAAGTTACGATCATCATTTGTTCCTTTATCAAAGATTACGCGACCCTCAAAATGACTAAATTTAAAAAACATACATATCATTTAAGCTTTTACAAGGCAATTGAGTAACCTTACTAGGGACCTTAAGCTAATTCCAGATTTAAAATTCCAGACTAAATAATAAGTAAAATTACTCCAGATGGATATATGCAAAGTGATTAAAACAGAGTACAAATAACTCGATCTTATGATAATTCTTATAAACTGCTCTTTTGAGTTCAATGGTGATTTCATTACAGATTTTCGAAGATTTTTTTGTCAAATTACCATTTCATTAATTTCCTATTATTAAGTGTGAGAAAATGATCATTCACCGAACGTGTATTCTATTCTATATAGATGTCAGATTCACAATTAATCATCCCAAACTAAATCTTGCTAAGTCCATTCCCTCATACTTAAACTAAACATTGACCTCAATGTTTAAAAAAGGGATCATGAAAAACAGGATAGGAGAAATTAAACAGTTCAAATTAAAGCAAGAATTATAAGTTTAGAAGTTACCAGAAAAACTTCTCTATTAAGAAGCTTGAGGGATGATTCCTATTGCGTGCTATATTGCCTTGTGTAATTCTGTTCTAAAACAGATCATGAACAAACATTAGTATAATCAGTAAAGCTCGATTAGAGCCTTAATGGAATTATAGATAGAAAATAGATTTTTTTTATACATAATTTATATCTGCATAAAAGAATAACGAATATTTATAGAATAAAGAATAAATAGATAATGAAGAATAAAGAAATAATGAAATTTTCACAGAATATCTCCTAGCCAATACTGCTTGGGTTTTGATAAATTTATTGCCCCTTCTTCTAGGCATGGGAGCTTCATTTCTGTCTCTGCTCCCACTTCTTCTTGGAGGATTAGATCTTTGAGGAAGTGGTTGTATCTGGGTTGTCCCAGTCTATCTTCTTATTCGTGTATCACCCTCAGATTCAAAGGACTTCTTTCTTGAAGCTTCGTTTGATGTGTTGGCTCCCTTATTTATTTCTTCTTTTTCAATCCTCCAAGGCATAAAGAAAATCATTGTATTGTTGTTCTGTCATGCCTGGGTTTTCTACCAAGTAAGCTCTAATCATTTCTTCCCTTCTTCTCTAGGGGATAGTCTTCTTCTTATGCCTTTTCTTTACCTCATTTGCTTCAAACTGTTTCTTTGGAAGGGATGCTTTGGGTGTTTGTAAAATTTTTTCTTCATCGCTGTCCTCCAATAAACTGTCATCATAAAGGCATCCTCTTCTCTTTTCTTTTTCTCCTCCTCCTCCTTCCTTTTAAGCTCTTCATTCTTCTTCTCTGTCTAAGAAAAAGCAAGCTCTGCTTCTCTTTGTTCTTCCTTTTTCTTTTTCAACATTTTAGCTTTTTTTACTTTGATCGATAAGGCTTGGTTTTCCATATCTACTACCCATTTCTTTCTAGATCTTTTATTCTTGGCAGCATCACTAAGGGGAATTGGTTCTTGGGTTGGAGGAGGAAATGGAGCTTCAAAAGTGATGGTTGACTTTGCCGTGTATCCCTTTATTCCTCTCCTTTTCGTACTCAACCAGTCTTTTATTGTAAGGTTATCCTCATCCTCATCATCTTCTATTTCAAAATCTGAGGAGTTTGGTTGATCATCTTGTACTTTTTCCAAAATTTTGGCTTGCTTGGCTAATTCATGTGACAAGGCAGCATCTATAACCCTTCTCCTTCTTTTCTATCTACTTCACGGTTCTGTTGCCTGGCTACCTTAGCTGCTTCTTCTTCATCATATTTGTTAGATAGCTCCTCTACCATCCTTTTGAGCTTTGTAGCCTCAACAACTTGTCTTGCCATCTCTTCATCAAGTTCTGGATCTAGTTAAGGTTGATTCTCCCCCGCTGGTGGAACATCCTTGGCAATACCATATTGGTTAACAGTTGGAGGAGTGGGGGCAGTTGAAGCTTCTTGTGATGTAGACTCCTTTGTGCTTTTTTCCCTTTGCTCTTAGGCTCTATTTCTCTACACCATATGTTTAAACATAGCATATATTGCTGTTGGCCTTTCTCTCATCTTTCTTAGTTCTATATCAACCTAGTGGGGCTGTTCAGAAGCACTAGCTGTGGGTTTTAGATAGACAACCTGGATAGGTTCAATTTGGTCTATCACGGCTAGTTGAACATTCTCTAGGGTTTCTTCTTGATCACACCTCTCTTCTTGATTCATGAATTTGTTCCTATCGAAGGGCTTCTTCTTGGCATAGCATTTTATCCTTCTTTCTCGTGTTGGAGAAGGCTTTGATTGGCCTTCTTTGGATGTAGCTTCCTTGACCATTTGGGTAATGTCATTAGAGATTTCTTCTCATATCTGCTCCTCCATCACTCGACTCTCTAGTTGCACCACTATTGCAGGAATGTGAAAGAGTTCTTCTTCATGTAGTAGCTCATTAAGGTCAATGCCTTCTAAGCAAAACTCTAGAGCCTCCTCTTGAATGTCCTCACTAAAAAGGTGAGCCGGTAACTCAGCCAATGTTTGTTGGATGGTTTGTGTTTGAGGTTCTGAATGTATGGGGGAGGGTAAGGTGTTTGTTGGTGAGGTATGTGTTTGTTTGGATGGTGAAGGTGTTCTACATTTAGGTGAGGCTTAAGGGGGATAACTTTGAGTGACTAGACTAAGGATGTGAAGGATGGTCTTCTTTAGATCACTCATACCCTCTTTTGTTTCTTCTATGAAGGTAGCAAGGCTTTCCATCACGCCCTCTGCCTCTACTTCCAAAGTGTCTAAGCGGTTACCCAGTAGTTGTGGAGTTTCTTATGCGTGAGTTTGTGGAGCTTCTTGTGCAGGGGGCTCGGTTGTGGCTTGAATAGGCAAATCATGGTGCTTTATTGTTGGCTTCTCTCTTGTGGCTGGTGTAGAAATAGGTGGTTGTGGAGAGATTGGAGCAAGACTATGAACTGTCACTTCTTCATTGCCCACTACTGGTGCGACAATAGGCTGAGCTCGTGCTTCATGTAGTCCCCAATTTCTAAAGGATCTTTTGTTCAACTCCCTATAGCTGCAGACTACATCAACTAGCCATTGTTCTAGCCAAAGCTCCAAATTCTTCAGGATCCTTGTTATTAAGCCTCCCAAAAAGATTCCCTTGCATTGCAAACTGGCTTGATACTCAATCTTCCATGTTGCCAAAAATCTAACATTAATTTTCACCCCTCTCATCATGCTAATTAGAGGGTGCAGCTTTGCTTCGGCTATTGTCGATGCTCCTTCTGCCTTGGAGAAAATACTTCTGATAAGAAGATAGTAGAGCATCTTAGCGCTTGAAGTCTTGAATTTAGATGCAATGGTCCTCGAGGGAGAAAATGCACCCTATACTTCTTCAGCTACAAACTGCCTACATTCATCTTTAGAAACTTCTACTGGCAATTCTTTGAATTCTGGCTCATAAATGAGCTCCTTATCCTCATATAAGCCCAGGGCAGCAATGAACTGCCTCATCAATAACTCTTCGTATGCCCAAATGCATAAAACTGGACCGCAACATTCACCTTTGGTTCATTACTCCCAATCTTGAAACTGGCCTTGAAAGCCATCGTCACTTCTCTATAAAATTCTTCCCTTATCTCGAAAATTTTATGCCAAGTAGAGTTTTCAAAGTACTTCTTAAAGCTTTCCTCTATTCCATGACTTCTCAGCAATTCCTAGTTCAACAAAATTCTTTACAATCTTTTTATGCGCTAAACACAGGCCATATCTCTCTCTATCTTTAGGAGTTAAAACCATCAGGAGTATGAGATGAAGTACTTACTTGCTCGGATGCCCTATACTCATGTCTAGCCTTTTTGGATTATTTTTGGGACTGGGGTTGTGTTCTTTTGGGTGCCATTTTCTGCAAAAGAATGAAATCAATATAAGTATCGCTATATATGAAGCTCTGAAATAAGCATGATCTTTGCCCTAATTTCTATTAAAACACATCCTTAAGGTAAAAAACTTTATTTTACAATACCTTTGTTACAAATTTACCACATTTTTGTTTTGGTTGTGCCTTTGCTATTTTAATGCCTATTTCAAATAATAAAAAACAAACTAGCTTTAACAAGAAGCGCGATGAAGTTCAAAAATTTTAAGACGAAGTTTGTAACTGATTACTCAATATTCCCAGATCATAAAAGCTCTTAAAACAGTTATATAAACTCATCAACTTGATTTCTTTTCATTAGGCACAACAGATATGAAAAAAAAAATTATGGTCATTTCAAAGAAAAACCTTAGAATGCGTAATCTATGTTTGTTATTCATGTTTCAATAGAACAGTAAAAATAAAAAACAAGAAAAGAATAGAGCTTGCCTTTGTACGTTGATGCTCGAAATGATAAAAAGAAGTAATTGTTATGATTTTTGTGATGCAGGGATGTCGATGGTACTATTTTGCTCTATCGGGGTTGAAATTTTTGAATATAGTGATGAAAGAGAGAATGAATAGTTTTTAGCTTTTATATTAAAAGTGTTGCGAGCAAGATTTTGGGCATGATAACTAGGTTGCAGCTCATGAAAAATCCCTAAATACATAAAATTATAATGGGAAAATGTGATTAGGTTATATGTAATTATGGGTAAATTTGAACTTTAAAATTTAAATTAGAATATTAATCAAGTTCTCAAGCTAAATCATTAAAATATCCCAAATCTCTTTATTCTTGTGGTGTCACATGTCACCTAACCTACACATTTGATTATAACCAAATAGTCCTAAAAAAACCCACTTCTCTGCTAATTACATTACATCAAAACCAAGCTAACTAGCTATAATAAGATTTTGACACATGGCACTCCATGCTCCTTATTTCCTTCACTTTCCACCAAAAATTGTAGCAAAAGGAGTCTCCAGATTTATGAAATTTCAGCATCATATAGCACCCTAAAACCCTTTTAAAATCCACCTCCTTTCTTCCTTATTTTCTCATACGGCATTAACATTCACAAAATATCAAATACCCATTTTATTACCTTTCTTTTCAGCTGAAACCAAAACCAAAGATCTCCATTATTTTAGCCCCAAAATTCTTTTCAATACAATTCTAATTAGGTAAAGTATTACCTAATTTTTATTCTCAATCAATAACTCATTCCATTACCTATACTAATCTCTAATTTCATTTAATTCTTAGGTGATTTTTTGAAGGGCAAACTGAAGATAATTTTGGAGTTGGATTGGTAGCATTTATAATAAAATTAGTAGTAGTGGTTGAAGGATTTGAAGAAAATTCCCTGTTAATCCAACAAGACTAGTAAGTGTATTTATTTTATTGAATGTTGATTTCATTTCTGTTTTTTAAACTGAAGTTTGATGATAAGATTAACATTAAATTGTGTATTAATGTGTGATGTCTTGTCATCAGTTGCATTGCAAATTTTTAATTAAGATGTTGTCTGAAATTTACTCATTGTTTGAGGACATTATAGGTGCATTGTTAATAAAATAATATATGCATATGTATTTACGCAGTCATACAGGTTGGGAGGAATTACTAATTTAGTTAATGGTTTAATGAATTGGAATACCGATTGTGGAAATACTCCTTTGATGAACAGAGTGATGAAATTATATATTCACCGTGGATATAAGAGATATTGTGCTTTATGATAAAATTATAAACTAACAGGCTATTTGAAATTTTTCATATGCTTTTAATGTGTGTAAAATTAATTATTTACACATTTATTTATTTATTTATTTTCTTTTAACCATCATGTTCTGAAAATCGACGAATAGATTAAATGGGAAAATAAATAATAGTTTTCATTTCGATTTATGTTATTTAATAATAATGGATTTTTTTTTAAAAAAGGGCTAAAATAACAAAATAGATAAAACAACGAAGTAATCATGCATTCTGGACATTGCTTACAATTATTTAAATAAAATGTGGATGCAGGAGCAATTATGACTTACTGCGACTTGACATTGCCTTTATTTATTATATATATGTGTGTGTGTTTGGTACCACATGTAGGTTTTAAGAAATGCCAAAACATTCTTGTGACTGGCCTCTTTAATCTCAAATTCGGATATCATGATTTACAGGTCTTTGATGTTTTATCAAATCAGCATATTCATTTCCAACCATGTGAAAAATAAATAAATAACAAATAATAATAATAATTATTATTCTTTTTAAAATATAAAGCTGTTACCTTTATCGTCATTAGTATATCTAGAAGTTTGAATTAATAGGATTGTAAAATATTAACTTATAGCTTTTTTCCTATATATATATATATTACCGGATACAACCAAATAACATAAAATAGATGTTAAAAAAATTAATTTTTTTGAACTTAGTTAATTCTTTAGAGATCAATACTTGACTTTAACTTTCATTTTTTTTTAGCCTATTACAATCTAAATGGACCTCAACTTTTTATGGATTTTTTTTCCTCTCCTTAGAGCTTTAGGGCCTTAAACCAAAATAATCTCCAAATTATGTCTTATGAACTTAAATTTCGTAATAGTGGGCCCAATACCCTTACCTACTCAAATTAGGCCTACCATACAAATATAAAATATTTAAGTTCATTATCAATTCTGGATATTAAAATACCTAATTAAGCCTAAATTTGCTCAACGGGCCCAAAAGCCATAAAGTACTCTTAGTGGACCTAAATAGGAAAATAGAAGGCTCAATAGCTGATTAGGGTCTAAATTAACTCCAGTTGGGCTTTTACTCAATTCTTAGATCCAATAACCATTGTTACTTTTATTGGACTTAAATTCAAAATAAAGCTCAATTCCACCTAATTTAATATCTATATTTTTTTAATGGGCTCATTTACTAAATCTTAAAGCCCGTTACCTTAAAAGTGGAACACTTAAGGAATTTCTTATTGGGCCTAACTTAGGATTCCCTAAGGCCTAATACATCCAAATAATAAATTCAATAGGCCTAGTCCAAACCACCTAAGCCAATTACCTTAAATAGATTCAATTCAATGATAGTTCAAAGGCCTTATATTATATAAGACCCTATGTTATTTAATTAATCAATATGATATGAATAATTGGTTGTATACTCAATTCTTATATAATTAATCTTCCTTGAACATATTCAATCAACTTATTATCATACACGTGATCTTTTATCATCCGCCCTTTCGGTATCAGGTACGCAGTGCCGTGCGTGTTGCTTGTTAGTTAGGCATCCAAAGTGACCTAATAATTAAAGATGGTTAAGGAACGAGTGTTGTTGTTATGCTTGGTCGTTCTTAGACCTGGGCCAAGGGAGACAACCCTACTAGGCTTCGACTCACTCCTTTCATTTTTCAGGTGACTATGACGATGTTAACTATTTTGACGATGAGGTTATGTACCGATTTCGAGTCTTTTGTTGAGGAGTATGGCATTGGCCATAGCTCGTGATTTGATGGACATGCTAGAAGTTGATCACGTGCATTATGACTCATATAGAGTTAGAGAGACTTCTGATGAGCTTGATCACTTCTTTATGGTCTTCAGTATTCTCGTTTGTTATATGTTGTACGAGATACTAGACTCGTTTGATATACTTTGATACTTTTGTTTTGGGTATCATGGGATACCCTGAGTTGGTTTTACTCTACTGTTTTTATCTGATACTTATACATACATATATAATACATTGGTTACTCATGCGAGTAATTTTTTTATGAAACTTTTTTGTCAAACTCTCTTATTTCGCTGCATTTCAAATATTTTCAAAACCTAATTGATGATTTTGGAATCTAAAATTTGATAGCAAACGATCATTATAAACATATAGTTGAAGATAGCCTTTGCGTATAACCCCTAAGTGTTATATGTGGCAAAACTGAAAACGCCTTGACCCTACTCGGGGTGTGACAGCTCATTTATTAATAAAAGAATTAAAGAATAGCAACTTAAATGCAAGTTGTGACTTATTAAATTGAATAAAGAATTAAAGAATCGAAGCCTAAATTTAGGCAATTATTTTAATCATGTAAAAAGAATTAGAAGGATCATGGCCTAAGTCGATGGTTCAACTTAATATTTTATTATTGTATTTTTTTTCATGGCTTTAGCTTTATGGCCAAAACTCCTCACTTGCAAAATTTTCATCACAGCTAAAAATCTGCAAATTAACTATGAATTATCCCTATCATTCATTTAAGTACACATTCATCGAAAATTCAATTCATCAACAAAACATCAATAAATTGATAAAGTCTTACAACCATTAAAAGCAAGTTTCAGCAGAACCTGAAAAATTGTCTTACAAACATAAAAAACATCAAGAAATTAATTCATACGTTATGGCTAAACACTCCTCAACGAATTGTTCACAACATCAACTTTCTCAGCAAAAAGAAAAGAAATGAAGGATAATTATCCTAGGAATCATTCTTGGGCTGCTCTCTGGAATTGGCTATTGTGTTTGATCACAATGAACCCTAGGGTTTCTTAAAAGAAGTTTCGAAATTTGGCCTAAATGGGTCTCCAAATTGTGGATGGCAATTGTATGGTTGCTCAAGGTAGTATCAACTCTCTGCTGCATATTCTCATAAGTTTTAATAAATTGAGAAATCAAATCTTCCAAGAGCTTTTCTGAGAAACAGTTGATCCTTGCACCTGACCCTTGACCCCGACGTTATTGTTTGTGAAAAATTGGTGGTTTCCAACAAATTGAGAAAAGTTTTTATTACTCCACCTAAAATTTAGGTGATTTATCTAGCCTAGGTTTAGGCCTGGCTATATGGGTCATCCCTTTGGCCATTGAAATTGTTCACATACTCCACATTTTCAGAGGTCATTCTCTCCATGACCTGTCCAACATTACCATCAATCATATTTACTTGATTGTTTCCCAAGGCCATACCATCAACTTTCCTACTAAGGACTTCTATTTTGGTGATTAAATGGTTATCAAATCAAGTTCAAAAACTCCTCCATTCTTTTTTTTCTTTGTTCTGATAGATGACCACTAGTAATGATTGTTTGCCATATCCTCAAACAAATTTAGACGCTCTTCAGGAGATTTGTTGTTTAAAATCCCCCTTGCTGCTGCATCAATCAGCTGCTTAGTTCCATAGTTTAACCATTGTAAATAGTCTAAACGTAGGTCCTCTCTAGTCAATCATGATGGGGGCAACGTCCTAACAATTCTTTCCACCTCTCAAATGATTTATAAAGGGTTTCACAATTTAATTGGTGGAAAGAGATGTCAGCTCTAAGCTTGGTTGTCTTAGAGGGTGGGAAATATTTCCACATAAATTGATTAGCTGTCTGTTGCCATGTAGTTATGGAGTTTCTAGGCAAGCTATTCAACCACTTCTTTGCATTTCCTTTAAGGGAAAAGGGAAACAATCTCAACCTGATGGCATCATCTGATGCACCATTGATTTTAAAGGTGTCGCAGATCTCAAGGAATTGCTGCAATGGTTATTTAGGTCCTCATCCTATAGTCCATCGAACTGCACATATTGTTGAACCATTTGGATGACAGTGGGCTTAATTTTGAAATTGTTTGTAGCAATTTTTGGTTCGCAATGCTTGTATTGGCTTCATCCAGATTGGGTTTACAAAATTCTAACATGGTTCGTGGCTGGGCATTTCTAGCGGGGTCTAACTATTCTTGTACTTCCCCGCTATTGTCACTATCTCAGTTTATTCTAGCAGCCATGTCGTTTAAAAATAGTCCTTAGGTCTTGCTAGTCAACCGTTGGGAAATTCTCCCTATACATTATGGTTCTAGACTAAACGAAAACAAACTATAAGAGTGACTTCTAGTTATAATCCTACATTTTTATTTTTAAAAGGAAGATTATACCAAATGAAAGGAACAAAAGCAGCAAACCTTAGATAGAATAAAGAATGAATAGATAAAATAATTAAGAATAAGGAATATAACAAATTAAAGAATATTGTACAAAAGAATAAAGACAGGAATTCATAGGAATATTTACAAATATATAGAATGCTATACAAAAAAAAAAAAAAAAACAAAACAAGTAAAAACATATATATTATATAAATGATGTACAAAAGAAAAGAAAAAGAGGGTTAGCTCATATATACAAGATAAGCAAAAACTATAAACAAACACATATGTACAAAGAACAAAAACAACTTTTTACACTACTCACATGTTAGCGGCTACAATAATAAGTAAAATGCTTTCTAATATTGCCTGTCAAGCCTCAAATACATGAATCCAAGACTATTCCTCGGCAATGGCGCCAGAAAACTTGGTTGTGTGATGGTGGATTGGTTCTTTCTCTGTTGGATTTGTTGTATAAAACACATTTGCAAAATCACAACTCGAAGCTGAAGTTTTCAAAATTTATAAAACTAATTGGTTCTTTTCAAATTCGGTTTAGCAACTTCCAACATCCATGGCAAGCGTACCTACCGAATTAGTATAGAAAGAATTAGGTTGTATCCTAAGGGAAGAGTGGCAACTATTATACTCACATTTTATTTATTATATATCTAAGGAAAAGAAGCTCAACAAAACATAATAAGAGAAAAGAAGTTATGCTAGGTTAGAGAAATTTACAAACGCTTTCAGGGCAAAAATTAAAGATGGGTTTGTAAAAATGCAAGACGATAGCCCAAGGTTTGATTTACCAATTCCTTATCATGTGATTTCAAATCTAAACTCTAAGAGAGTTGTTGGTGATGTATTTGTATTATCCAATTCACTGAGTTAAACTAAAGCTTCTCTCGAAGTCAGTAGTTCTAGACCTACATCAGACTACCGAAATCTCTTTCAGGCTATCAACGGTCTAGACTCGCATAAAGCTTAAGAATCATTTGTTTAAAAAATCAACTTAATGCATTTTAAAAATAAGAGATAGACAGCCTCACAAACCCTATCTCGAGGCGATTATGAATAACTCCACTAGTAGCCGAAGATCTATCCAAAAGAACAACCTCTTAGCTTATTCAGTTAAAATCAAACATGGGTCTAACAGGTGCACCATGCAATCAGATCCACACAGATAGATTCAAGCTATTAGTCACAAATATTCAGTCAATTGACTTGAAGAGCGCTTGATTTCACATGAATCAGGATTTGAATTTGCAAACCCTAAGCTATAGGAGATTATTTCTCCATGGATTTAAAAATTAAGAACATGATTTGAAGAAGTAAAATGAGATTAATCAAAGGATATTACAATGTGGAACAGAGTGTTGCAGAAATTACAAACAAGGGGTTAAAATAATTTTTACCTAGAAAACTATGAGATCTCCAAAGCAAGAAGGAATACAATTCTTTCGCTCCATAAATTCTCTCTCTATACTACATTAGTACGATTCTATCGTATGTACACTGTACACACCCTTTTTTTTCGCGTGCCTTTACATGTTTATTTATAGGCTAAGGCAAAAAATCATGAAGATTTTATTGTTGACATAGCAGATTTTGTATAACGGAAAGCAAATTCTTTATTCACGTGCGTGTTTAAATTGCTGCTCAAACAATCGCTCGTCGAGCGGTAAGTCAAGTGCTCAAAGGCTACATCAAGGATAAGGCTCAACTTAAGCAGATAAAACGCGACATTTCTTTCCATTCTTCCATCAAGTGCTAAAATTGAGGCTGTCGAGGGCTCAATTCTCTAATGGGTTGAGGCACGACATTAGGGCAATGGTCTATACTTCACTTCAGCAACTATCGTGGGTCAAGTTTAGGGCGCGACATTGAGGCATGACAAGAGCTTTCTCGAAGTTTGGGCTCGATCTCTAAAAGCAAGTGTCGATGGCTAAATTTAAGGTGTGACAAACCAATTTTTGCTTGTTTTGCCTTGCATTTTGGCATTCATTGATGTTATTCAGGCACGACAGATCTGTTCGTTACTTTTACTACTGCTCTAATTGATTCTGCTTCTTTTGATCCAAGGAGCTGAAAACCAATAGTTTAACACTAAAATCACTAAATTCATAGGAATTTAACTAAAAAATGATCAAAGTAGACTTGAATTCTTACGAAAAGAATAGAATAAAATTAACTTATTAGGACCAAATCAAGTTATTCACGCCCAAAAGAAACTGAGAACTAAGATAGGGGAATTTTCTCAACTCATTATTATTTGCATATATATTGTTAACATAACCTCAACATCACCTTAGAAAAAACTAGTGTAAGAGCATTTTTTTTTTCGAAACTCATTTGTTATTTATATACACATATTATTAACATAACCTTCACTTCACCGTATAACCTTAGAAACTTCCTAAGTATTAATCCTAAAGCCAACCCCAACACAAGTGGTGTCCTTCGAGCTTACTTGGTTCGTGTGGAGTTGACAACTCTATAGTAACCTTAACCAAATTCACTAGACTTTCAAAAACATTACTATAGAATCGGAATATTAATACGTGACATGAATACCATGCTAATGCAAGTTATGTTGCCGTGCAATGCATGCCCATTTTACTTAAGGGTCAATTAAAATTTATACCATATTACTTAGTGACCACATCAATTATCAAACACTCATCAACACAAGCAACTCAATTATCACAAGCAATGTGTGTGATTACTTTTATTTTAACGATTTATCAAATAATACAATCATCAAACTGCATACGAATGCCCAATCCCCACATGTAGTTAGTTATGTTTATCTTAATATAAGTGTAACTACATTAGAAGTAAAAATAGTGTGATAAAGTCAAGTTACCCACCTATCATCCAAGCTAAGTCATAGCAAACTTCTAGGCAATTCCAAATATTACTCCATTTCTCTTATAAAACAAGATAATAACCATTCATTACTTTTCTTAGGATAGGCTTTATCAAATTTTAGCATTTCAACTCACTTTCAATTCATTAATTCACATTTGATTGGAATATAGACTTACACTAAATACTTGTTTTAGTAAACATTCATTTGAAATAACATATTCCTTTATTATTTAAAGGTTAATGATTTGCAACAATATCTAAGCCATTCACAAGTTATTGAGTCTATTTTAACTTAATTTAGTTGAATTGGTTGAACTTAACCTATCTAATTCATTTTGGTTTATCAAAGTGCATTAGGTTAAGTTAAGCTTGAATTAGTCAACTAACTGATTTTATGTCTAAGATTCATATTAACTTAAGTCTATGTTAATTTAATCTTAGCCAAGTTGATTAGACTTAATCAATATAGTTCCTTTTAGTTCAATTGGGTTTATTAAGCCATGAAGCTTAGGTTGTTAACTAAGTTCATTTAGATTTGGATATGTCCTAGTTGAATCAATTATATTTTAGGACTTGATGCTTTTAGAATTTCCAAAAACTTCAAAGCTAAAAGTTATAAGTCCCTTTTAAGCTTTCCAAGCATTTTGAATCATCTCAATCCAAGTCTGGATGAAAAGGTTATGATCAAATTAATTTAACTTGATAAGGAAAAGAAGAAAAACATCAGTCCTGGTTCCATATGGGACATATGAATCAACCAAGGGGGGCAGGGCTAACACGCCCTATGCCAAAGGGCGAACATGTATAGGGCCCACAACACCCCCTGTTGTGCCCCTTGCCAAAGGGCGTGTTAACCCAAACAACGTCCCATGTTTCTTTTACTCTATTTTGTTACTTGTTTCCCTATTTCATCCTCAAAACTTAGCCCACAACATCATATTAACAATCTACAAGTTCAACCAACACTCTGGACATGTTTTTTACTATCATACATCATCAAAATCACTCTATCAACTTCCTAACTTCATATATACACCAACAACCTAGGTTTTCACATATCTCGTATTCATCAAGTTTATCACATCCCCAACTCATATCTAGCTTTAATCCATCATGTACATGCATATATAACAATCATAGTAAAGAAAACGTCTCTAGTTACTTATTTGGTAATTTAACTAGCTTGTTCTTCACTACTACTACTACCACTTTCTAGTTGATCTGGCTTCTTTCATGCATGCTTCTCATCTTCCTTCTTGATTTCTTCTCCTATTCTCCTTATGATCTTGTTGAAATTTAAGATTATGGAGTTGATGGTTTGAGAGAAAGAAGGGTGGATGAAGATGAAGAAAAGGTAAGGGAAGATACATATAGGAAAAGAAAGAGAAGAGGAAGTGGCAAATTTTGAAAAGAAAAAAGGGAAAAAGATTAAAAATTATGAGATTTTAACAATATTTATGTGTAAGGGTTTTGATTTAAGCTTTCTAGATCATTATCTTAGGTATTGAAAAATGGTTGAGAAGAAATTTTACAATATATATATATATTATATATAAGTAAAATTGATAACTTAAATTGAGAATCTAGTTTAGAAGTTGATTTTATAAAAACTTGATAGTTACTTTAAGTTCAGGCTTAGAAATTGATATTTTAAAGAAATAGATAAATCAAAATTCATGGAGATTAAAAATATAGAATTTAAGTTAAAATGGCAAATTTAGGACATAAACTTGGGTAACTGAACTTGAGGAATTTGGGTCATTTATAGATGGTATGAAAAAGGATATCAAATTAATAATTGCAAATAACTAAATAATTTAAATCATTAAATGGACTATACTTAGAATTTATAAATTATCTAAACATTTAAATTGAAATTTTCAATGGTTTAGAGATTTGAAAACAAAAGAAAAGAGTTTAGTTTGAGAATTGCAAAAGATGATCAAATTTGATTTGTTAAAATAAAAAAAGCTAGAACAAACAGGCTAATTGAGGGGAATATTTGAAATCTCAAATTTTAATTAATCTGTTTACTAATTTAATTATATTAATCAATCTTATTATGTCATATAGTCAATTTATTTGATTTAGTTAAATTATCTAAATTCAAATTCTAAATTGAGTTATAACTCATGTTTTGCTATTATTTTTATTTTTAAAGAAATTTTGATTCATTTGTTCAACATTTATATTTATCAAGCTAATCAATTATAAGTATTATGGTTACATCATTTTTTTTCTTCTTTTTATCATATTTACTTGATATTTCTCACTATTTCCACTTTTTTATGAAACATATTAAGATTTAATGTTGTTTAAGTTTAATATCTCTTCTTTCACAATCATTTATTATTCATCTTTTATTTCTTAATTTAATAATTAAAAAAAATTTAATATTCCTTTACTCTACATGATTGATATTTCATGTAGTATATCACATATAAATCAGTAAGATTTGGTTTAGCAATCTCAACCTTTCACTTACTCGATTTTTGTCAAAAGACCCACACTCAATAAAGACAGGAAACAAGTAACGACATGATTAGACTTGACTCGTCTCTTGACTTGAGACGATACGTGACGACATAATACTAGGTCACACAACATGACAAACTCAACAATTGAAGGTTGCAGGTTGCAGGTTCACTTTTCCATTCTTATTTATGTATATATATGATAATGCGCATATGAAAAATACCGTGTTCATATTCTTTTAATCATTAAAGATATTATGTTTTATAATTTTTATTAACGTGATCATCTTAACAAGATTGAAATCAAGATATCCAATTTTTACTTTTTACATATATACATTAAATTTACCATTATCTTGTTAAAGTTGAAATTAGGGTATCATGTTATGTTATCAACTTATTATCAATCATTGATCGTGAAAAACTATGGAAAATTGTATTTTAAAATTTTATTATTAAAAATTCTAGCTTTTATACAACAATTAAATTGTTCATGTTTTTAATATTATTAAATCGCAAAAAAAAAAAAAAACAGAAGTGATTCTTGCGACTTTTCTTAAAACCTCTTTAAAAATTTTACATTATTTACTTAATGATTTTCGTATTCAAGTTACATTAATTTGGGTGATTACAGCCACTCCGATACTTAACTTAGCTATGAGTTCTTCGAGGTGCTTAGGAATAAAAGTACTAGTAGTCTCAAGTATTTTAGAAAGCTTATTTCTAGAATTCTGAAGGTTCCACATAAGAGGTGTCCATAATAGACACTAAGGGGTAAGTGTGAGCGGGTATAGATGGGTAAGGCATGAGGCCCTATCTATACCCTATCTTGTAAGGTACAGAGTATCAATTATTTTACTCGAAGCATATCTAAAAGTATTTCGTACCTACCCTCTACCCTATGGAAACTGCATTTAAAAAAAAAAAAAACCCTCTAATTTTTCTTTCTTAAATTTTAAGTTTACAGTGATATATACAATTTCATATAATATGTAAAATTACTTTATTTTCATTTATTTACAATAAACAACTAGTGAAAATTAATTTAAAAAGAAATTTCTTAATATTGCATGTTATGTAATATGGGGGATTTATTTATACATAAAAGTTGAAGTATGTAACTTTCTTTAATTGAAGGGAAAACAAGTGGGAAAATAACAAAAACTGTAAAAGAACGATTATATTTACTAAAAATTAGTTAAAATAATTTGTACTTTAGAATAATTATCATTGGATAATACATAAAATAGTTTTCAAGTTTAGTCATTAAGGGTAATTAAACTATTGTAGTATTATTAAAAACTAAATAGTGAAGATAACGAAGAAGTATTACGACCTTAAATAATATTTTTGTTAACAAAAAAATTATAATAAATAAATAATATTATTTTAATATTAATAATTAAATTATTTTATATAGTGGATACATGATACCTTAGAACCTGTACCATATATTTAGTAGAGGACATGTTTTAAGGTAGGTACAGGTTATAAAAAGCTCATACCCATACCCCACCTTATGAGAGTAGGTTCCAAAAACCTCAAACCTACTCACTAACACTTAATACTCACCCAGAACCAAACTAGTCGGGTAGGATCTAGGTGGATACTCTGTACGATAGGATTAGCAGTTCACCTCTTCCTAGGGGACCATGAAATATTTACTTCATCCTTAGTGGATTCCCTTTGGACTGTTAGTTGGCTTTATTTGCGAGGCACAGACAATGCCAGGTGCAGAACATGATTGTACCAAGATTGCAACATGGATTTGCTAAGTGTGGAGGACGGCCAAATGGGCACCTATTGCTGGGGAGATTCAATTATCAAGTCGCCATGGGCGCCCCTTCAAAGTCGGGGTTGCGACTAAGTACTAACACGACCTCATCACTTCTAATGTAAAGACTCGATATGTATATGATTAAAACTTTACATATCAAGTCCCCAACTACGTATAATACATAGTGATATTATACGTAAGGTTGTTTGAAAAGGAAGTAGTTTTTGGAAATTGCTTATTCAACCTCTTAAGATACAAAAAATTACAAAATCTACTCAATCAAGAGTAGGTAACTTAAATTATACACATGTTAGTATCAACATATATGATACTTCAAATTTTATAAACCAAACTTGAAATCTCAACTATACAAGGAAGAGACTTAAGTGCTTTAGGTTTACAAAACATAAGCTTTTAAGTAAGCCTTGATCTATATAATTACATAAAAAAAAAAACAAGTCTTTCTTCTTCCTTCCTAAGAAAATAACATTGTAAAGTCAGGGAGTCGTAGTCATCCCACTCATCGAGAAAGGTCTTCCAATCTGTACTACAGCCCATGTCATAATAATATTCATCATCACTTGTAAAGGAAAAAGTGAGCTAAGGGCCCAGTGCACAGTAACACAAGCAAATACCAAATGTCACACAATCCAAACTAATACAATGCAAGAAACAATAGAATTATTTATCTTTATTTAAGTAGAACATTTCAACACTAGAGTATTCAAACTTCGATTACAATTCTTGGGAATATGCGAGTCCTGAGTAACAGTAGTTACTCATGGGGTTGATGAAGCAGCCCAAATACTTATATCTCCTACATAACTTTACAATTAATAATCTCATCTAGAATTTATAACCGTTACTCAACTTTACTTAACTTAATTCATAATATCTCCTAGTTCAATCGATCCTATAAACATGAACTAAATTATATTATTTCCTTTTAAAAATAAGCAAATATTACGCCAATATCATTCCTCCTATTGATTACCTGCTAAACCACTTAAGAAAGTCATTGCATCGTGACTAGGCTAACCTAAGCGTCTAATCTACCATGTCAATCTCATTAACAGGGTTGCCACTCCCGAACCAGATTTAACGACATACGTACAAACAATTCAAACAAATTTTAAGCCAATCTTTATTAGAGTTTATTTAATAATGCTTAACCTAACATTCAATAAACAAGTTATTGCATACCTGGATTTACGAAACTATCAAACAATGAACCAAAATTTAAACTGAACAGAACTTTAGAACCTGTCGAGGAAAATCATTTCATAGAAAGAAATATTCATCTACATTTGGATACTAATAATTAAACTTTCATCAACTTAAATAAAACTCAATCATCATAAACTCCATACCTAAACAAATACAAATATACACATCATATTTCACAATTCACCCATTTATCATCATTACTCATTTATATATTTATCTATCCATTAAATACATATATTTTTGAACAATATTAGAGGAACTATCATGCCCGTAACAAAGGTTGTGATGTCAATCATAGGCATCATCACGGCCGTGATCTTGAGCTGTGATATATCCCACTACCTTGTCACGGCCATAATAGGAGATCATGCCCTAATAACGGCCATGATGATGACTACGCCCATAATAACTTTGTTTAAATTTGTCCAAAAATCATCAAATGAGATAACAACATTTATAGCAACTGTAATCTAGGCTGTGCCCTTTAAGAAAAACAAGTCAGAGAAGATTATGAGCTTGGTAACGACCATGATCAAGCTTTAAAAACTACTCGAAGGAGATAACGACTCTTGTAACGACTGTGATGAAGGCCATTTCATGTTTTAAAAACAAACAAAGAAGATCGCGGGCCTTTTAATGATCGCAACCAACAGGAAAACACACTTTGGAGGAAATAACAACCTCAAACATGCTCGTGATGAACATGGCATTGGTCATTTGATACTTAATTCAAGATTTTCAAGGTTTTAAATCTTCTAATTCTCTACTAAGTTCTTATTTGTTTGTAAAATTATGCAAAATCTAACCTATAAACACAATATCAACCATCATCAAGTTCACTTGCACTCATAAGCTCATTTCACATGTATATGCACATAATCCTAACCTAAATCATAAATCCATCATTCAAGCTAGTAGAACTCTATTATCACCCTAATCATTCAAGTTCTACTCATTTTCACCATCAATATCAATATACCTAAATTCATCATAAGCTCAAATTTCATTTCTTCAAACACTTAGAGTACGTGTGCCTACTTACATATCTAGTTCAACATACATGTTGGCATATCATCTATCCATCTTAAACATTAACTTTCTACTTTTGTTTCACATCAATATCAACTAAAACTCACAATTTAACAAAATACACAAGAAATCAATTTTCTTGCTTGTTTAGCTACTTCTAGCAATCAAATTTGTTTCCTTACTTTCATAGCTTGATTCCTACTTCTCTTGATCTTGTATCTTACTTCGTTACTTTGGATCTTGTATGCGATGCTTGGAAGAAATTTTAATGGATGCAATTTGGGTTTTTTAGGCTTGGGAAGATGATAGAGAAGGGGAGAGAGAGATGGTTATTGGGGTATGTTTTGGATATGGATGGTTTTTTGACTTTTACGAAAATTTTAGAAGCTTACGGAAGATGCTTGGTCTTGGGCTTGGGTTTTGTGTGTGTGGGCTTGAGTTTATTAACAAAAATGGGCTTTGGGCTATTCTAAAAAAAAAAAAATTACAGCAAATGATCTCCTAATTTATCACATATAACATACATCATACTACTTTAATACAATTCAATTCCATATATATTACCATCATTTAACTTCGCCGATACACATATAATTAAATTATAAGATATTCCAATATTAGTAATTTATCATATCACACAATCAAATTATAATAACTTAACTATAACAATTTAAATCACAAAATCATCATTCAAATATATATTTAAATAAATTACTTTAGTAAGTTGATTTAGGTTATTTCATCTGGTCTCCATCCTAAGATTCGTGATTGATGTTAGGTTTAAGTGCTTTTTTGAAAAATCGAGGTTGTTAAAGGGCTTCTTGCCAAGGTCGAAGTGTGGTTTCCTCTTAAGGCCTTCGTAGAGTGGACTTTGTATACGCCCATAATAGGCCTGGGAGCCCATTGGTTTAGGCTTCGGCCCAACAAACCTTAGTCGAATATCTTTTGTCAACAGCAACATATATGGCACGCTTAGATTGGATACTAAGCACAAAAAGGTAAAACCAAAACCTATCGTATAAATTTGAATAATCGCCATAGATTATATTCGATTACATAAGTTACAACGAGATCCTGTATTATACAAATCTATATTATCACTCCCAAATGAAATTATAACGCAATCAACTATTTAAGAAGACGAAACATACCAAATATTAGCCATTTGTAGTCAAAGTGAAATGTTGATTCTTCAATATCCACATTTTATCCTTCGAATGGCTAAGTTTTTATAATTGATTGAAGTCAAGAATTATGAATTGATTACATCAAAATAATCGATTAAAGCTTATGACATAATAATGCAATTAACAATAAATGAAAAAAGTTCTAGATGGGATAACTTTGGTAATCAATTAAAACAACAAAGAGAATGTTGTTTCTCTCTCCCACTTTAACTATTGCAGAAATAAATTTTAGAAAATAAATAATCATCTTCATGGTTTCATATTCTTAAAGCCTTAAATCAAGCTTACAAATATTTTACAGTATTTAAAGGAAAAAAAAAAAAACAAAGCTCAAATCATGTATTTACTTAACTATTGGAGTTTGGATATTTTTATATAGTAAACTAAAAGTTTGAACTTATTAAATGTCATACTCAATCAAACGTTTACTTGTAAAATTTTACATTGAAGTTTGAAGTTCGAATCAAACTTTTATTTGTTAAATTTATTATCTCCATCTTTATAAAGACATTATAGCAAATACTCATTATTTGAAGAACTTGTGTAAATAACAAGAAGTCTGGTATATATAAAATAAAATAAAATCTTGAAGTTGGCTAATGTTTTTGTTTGACCATTGAAATTTAGATGTTTTTCTATAGTAAACTAAAACTTTGAACTGACCTAAAAAAAATGAAGAAAAAACTAATATTTGAACTTGTTAAAAAATATAGGCCTCACTTTTATAAAGCTACATGTAGATTAGGCTTCTCCTCTAAATGAAAAGGCCCATCAAGTCCGAACTTGTTCTTTAGTAATTGATTTGAATTTGAATGAAGCAAAGGATAAAAAACAGTATAGAGTCTATGTCTATCCACAAGTAAAACATGTAAGGCACCACTCCAAAGCAAAAGAAGAACTAGAACCTCACCTTACTTTCAAAAATATTACAAAAGAGACATACTCCTGCGCTTGATAAATTATGGGTTATATATCATTAAGCACAAGAAAAGAAGTTAAAATTAAGAAAATTCGCAAAGGCACAATCGAGAAGTACTAAAATATAATGGGATTAGAGGGTAAGTGGAAATCTAATCACGATAAATATAATGCTAAAGCCAACTTTTTCACTTACTCTCATTTGGGGTTTATTTATTATGTTTTATATTGTTTTTATATCTTATTTTGTTGTTTTCAAAGAGATTGTTTGTAAAAAAAAAAAAAAACTAATAAAATAGATCAAACAAACCTAATATAGATAAAATGCACCTACAGATCAAACAATCCAAATAGACTGGTGATAGGGAAATCCAACTTTAAACCTAAGAAGTTGCATGAAGAACAAAATGTGAAATTGTAAGATATGGTTCCTAATATATTGTATTAACCATAAAGAACTCATATTTTCCTCAATACCAGCACTACCAACAACATAGCAACCTAAAAGTTTTCCAAACTACCTAACAAGTTGTTCCAATTGCACAAGATGTAGCATAATCAATTACATATTCTCCCTTCTTCAGTGAGAAAATTTCATAACAACACACACACACACACAAAAGTTGTCATTCCCAGTATACTTGCAACTGCAAGGAAATGTAATCTTCTTTGACAGAAAAGAGACAAGGACAAACATATAACATTAATGAGAATTCATAATTGATGGAGAAATATCCTAGCACTTGCAATCATATGCATAACAAAGGTGATGTATTTTCCTTATGCAGGCAAGATTTAACTAAATAGAATTCAATTTAGATTGCTACAAATGAAAATGTGCATAATCATGCAAAGATTTTTCAATGATAGTGCTATATGATCAATAAACTGAAGATTTGTAAAAAGAGTAGTGGGAAAAATTGAAAGCATCCTAGCATATGCCTAAGGCCTCTCACTATAACCAGTTAAACCTCAAAGCAACATAATAAAATTTCTTGATGTCACTACTACCGTACAAAAAAAAAAAAAAAACTAGCTTTAAGAATTACAATAGACCTCTTTTAATTTGATAGCTCATCACAACCTATCCATTGTTTATGGACAACTAGACATTCAAATATTGACCTTATAATCAAATGTTCACTCCATTGATTTCAAAACCCCATCACACATAGGGAGAAATACCATTTGTAACCATCTCATGAGCAAGTTGCATTGCCTTGTGTTTTTCACCATTATTGAGAAATCCTTTAATTGTGATTTCATATAAGTAATTTGCATCTAGCCTCTTTCATTTTACAAAATAAGGTACAAGCATTTGTCAAATGGTGTTCTTTACATAAGTCATTCAACATGATACTATAAGTCCTAGCATTCAATTTAAATTGAGATCTAGCTCAAATACAAATTTAACTAAAGGTAGAATAAATATTTCTCAACATTTAAGCCTAACAAGTTAGTTAAGCTAAACTCAAATAATCTTAAGCCTATATTTTTTAGGAGAGCTTCATACTACCATATTCCATTTCTTTTATAGACACTTTGTTCTTGTATTTGAGATGTAACTAGTTGGGCTTCTTCTTAGCACAAAAATAAAAGCTTGTACTTCTCCCTAGCTCACAGGTTTTAGAGTTTATGGTTTTATCCTTTTTTTTTTCTCTTAGTTAAATTTCTCTATGAGAAAAGGGAAAGGTTGTTTAGTTAACTAATAGTATGCAAATAGTGAGTCATGTAGATTTGACTTGCAACACTATGATTGATAAAGGGAAGTGCAATAATTAACAAATGGATAGTAAAATTAATTTGAATCTAGTTATGGATTGGGTCCAACTGTTGTACCAAAGAGATTCACTTTAGCTTTATTGTTTAATTGATTTAGTTGGACAAAAGTAATAGAAATTTATCAAAATACACATGATAATCTTCAATTGCAGCAAGACTCCATTAGAGAGCCCATGAATATTGGGTAAAGATTCGCTTGAAGAAAAATCTTACCTAATAAGCAATGAAAACTTAATATTTCAATGCTACTAAAGAGGGATTGGTTAAGTTCAAAATAATGCTCTTTTTAAGTCATTTTAACAATAAATGAATCATAGAACAAGTTTAATACTAATGCTTTAGAGAGCAATCGAGCATCTACTGAAGGTGTTTTGTGTGACAAAAAGGTGCATGAAATCGCAAGTTTTTAGAAAAACTTAGTTGATGTATTATCAAATAAATTATGGACCTAATCATGGGGTTTGCCACCCTATGAAAAAAAAAAAGGGAAATTAGGAGAGAAGAGATCAATTTGAATCTCAAAATTATTGTTTCAATGTTAAATCAAGAATGTGACTTCATTAATATTGTCGTAGAATCTTACATTTGTTGCTTGCATTAAAAAATAATCTTAAATTGAAGACCATATTATCAATATTTGTAAAAATAGGTAAGAATGCAATTGTAGGCTTTTTGGTGTCTCAATACTAAATATTTTAATTTGAAAAAAAAAGTTATTCTTTGTGATTTCATAAAAATGTTAAGGAATTAGCTATTGTGATTATATTAATGTTATGTAGTCCATAAATGATTAAATGATAGGTCGGAAGGCAAGTTAAAAGGTCAGAAGCAATAATATATGTTCAAAAAATATATACATATATAAGTATTGAGTTTATAACTTAAGTTATCAAATTCACACTAATTCAAATTGAGCAAGGTTTTGTGTAATGTAAAACATTAATCAGTATTTTAAATTGACTTCATTTAAGGTAATGTGCTTAAGTAATTTTGAATTAAGCCCCATGAGAATATTATATCTAAATTCTTATTTTCAAGTATTAGGCTTTTAAGGACTTATATTAGGCCAATAGGAATACTTATAAGTCTAACATTGTTTGAAAGTAATGGGCTTTAGGAAATTGATATTTGATCCCATTAAAGAATATAAATTACATTTAGGTAAGATCAGGCTTTGTTGTTGAATTTAGGCCCAATTATAGTAAACTTGAATATGGACCTAAATATTAAATATAAGCCCATTTGAATTGAATTTATACTTAATTTAGGTTATTAAGCCTTCTAATTTCCTATTTAAACTCACTAAAAATATTTAGGGCTTATGGGCCCCAAAAAATGATACACGAGTCCATTAGGTAATTTACTACCTTATAATCAACAATGAACTTAAATAATTTGGATTTGATCCCATTTGGATTAGTTAGAGGTTATTGGACCTTTATTTTGTAATTTAAGCCCATAATGTGTAAATTAGTAATTATTTTGATTTTGAGGCTCTAATTCTTTTAAAGAATGCCTATAAAAGTAGCATAAACCCACTTAAGTTAATATATACCAATATAGCTAAAATTGAGATACTAGACCCTAAAGAATTAACTAAGCTCATATTAATAATTCTAAGTTCATTTTAT
Organism: Combretum micranthum; assembly: GCA_024138025.1. Lineage (NCBI taxonomy): Eukaryota > Viridiplantae > Streptophyta > Magnoliopsida > Myrtales > Combretaceae > Combretum > Combretum micranthum. Next base: position 743,512 of record JAMXBD010000266.1, on the reverse strand, counting down.
GTTATTTTAGCCAAGTTTGATCTAAAATTATCATCTAAAACCATTTTAGTTTATTTATCTAAATTTGACCCTAATATGTTAACCCATCTTAAGTCGATTATGTTAACTTGAACTTGTTTTTACTAAGTAAGCCTATTTGAGTTATTTAAGCCCATTTGAACCTAAAATTATCATTTAAGCTTAATTTAATTGTAAAAGTCATGTTGATTCTAAGTTTACTAACGACGTTCAATTTAGTCCATTTAAGCTAAGTCGGGCTTAAAATTAGTAACTAAGGCAAATTTAGAGCCAAAAGCCCATAATAGTCTAAATTAACTATTCAAGCTTATTTTTATTATTTATTTTACTTAAAAGACCAATATGAGTCTATTTATTTAATTCAATCCTAGAATGTATTAATGGACTTATTTATTTTAGTTTTAATCCCAAGGTTATAATTTAGCCAAAAACTTATATTTATGCAATTTTAACATGTTGATTAATTCAATTAAGTTAAAATTGATATTAAATAGTTAAATCCATATTTTATTAAGATTAAGTCATGTTTAGGGTAAATGTTTTAGATTCGGTTAAAGGCAAAATGACACAAATCAAATCAATTCAAATTTTTCAAAACAAAGTCGAAACAAGACATACAGGGTGTAGTCCAATTTTTGGTCCAGCTCAAAATTCATCTAGGCTAGTTCACTTGTTCAAAAAAAAAAAAGTCTACATTATCCTCTATTGGGCCAACAAACCATTGGATCTAAAATAGTTAAAGATTGGTATGATTCAAGCCCATGAGCGTTCGAGCTAATATGCATGAAAAAACATGTAAGATTTTTCCGAATTCTAAATTTCACCAAACTTTTTAGTTTGCATTTAAATATATTAACATATCATTTTCATGAAATTTTCTCAATAATAAATTGACTTAATATTTTATTCAAATTTCACAAACTTGTATCAATGTCCACATATTTCTTTGGCCATAGTTATATATATATATATATATATTGCCACTTGCTTAAATCCAATAGGGATTGGACTTAAGGAGAGTGGGCTTACGTAGTGGCCATGAGGAAGTCTGAAAATCAAAAGAAAAGTTAGTAGTGAACCACTCCGATACTTAAGTCAGTATTAGCCATGATGAGCCTATAATTCAAGTAAGCAAGAATAATAGAATGCAACCTTACCTCAATTAAGAGAGGACTGTTAATATTTGTAAGGGGTTGACCTAGTGGTTATACCCATAGTAGGTGATTAGTTGGTTAAAGGTGATAATGGATAGGTGGTGATCGTGGGGAGGGGCCACTCCTCCATTATATGCTGAGAATTCATTAGAATTAATCATTCAATCCAATTACTAAGCTAAGATAATTAAACTCCATTAATTTAGTCCATTTTAGCTTATTAAAGTCTAATTAGTCAAGTTGGACTAACAGTGATTAAGTAAGTTCATTTTATATCTAAGATTTATATTCACTTAAGTCTATATTAACTTAATCTTAACCAAGTTAATTAAACTTAATCAATCTAGTTCATTTTAGCTCATTCACGTTGATTAAACCGAGTTGAACTTAGATTATTAACTAGGTTTGTTTTATATCTAACTCTATATTTAACCGAGTTATTTATTAAGTATTTAAGTTTACTAAACTCATACTTAATTATATCATTCAACAAACAAATTCAATTTAATTTTTTTTTATATATGGTACGCTGGCGGCATAAATTCAAGGGGCGGCATAGGAAAGCAAGGTTGGCGGCTTACAGGTTTGAGACAGTTTTGCAAGAAAGATCATAAAGTGAAATGGGTTGCTATACATACCCTATCACATGCCGTTTGAGCCTAGGAAAAACTCACGAAGACTCCAAAGAGTGATATACCTTCCAGCACATGATGAATCGAGGGTTATATGATGCTTTAAAGAGTGAAATACCCTCTCATACATGTTGTTTCAAAGGTGTATGACCCATATACCTTCTCAAACATGTTATTTGACGGGGTGTTTGAAAAATTTCGAATCTCCCTTGTTTCAAACTCGATTTTTACACACTTTTCTCATATCCTACCTCAACTAAAACACTACACAAACATCATACGCCATATTACATGTTCTTAACGACTCAAAACATGTATGAACGTTATATTCCCAACATTAAACAACTTCCTAATCCATTTTTAAACACTTCACCATCATCACTAACTTACTCACGATCTCAAAACAACTCCTACACTTCTTATACTCATCCATTCCCAAACACTTAACTCAAAACAACTTTAAAGCTTATAACAACTTATTTACTACGTCTTCAAAGTTCCAAATACATTTCTCAACAACTCAACATTTTAATACTACTTATGACCTACTAAGAGATTTATTTGACATAAATTCATGGAACAAAAGATAATAAATCATCACAAAAAGATATATAAACTTACCTTAAACTCTCCTTAACCTGGGGATGGATTCTTGTAAGAGTTCTTGGCAAAATTGAGAAGAAAATGATGAAATGGAGGAGGAGCACAGGCATTGGTTTTTTTGGTTTGTTTTGGGGTCTGTTTTGGCTCTGTTATTTTTGAAAAAATGAGTTGTGTTAATCCTTTACTAGTTTAACTTTGAATTGACAAATTTTTAGAAAATAAAAAAGGCTTTGGGTTTTGGCTTGTTTTTTGACTTGATTTTGGGCTCTAAAACTCTGCTAAGACTTAGTTTAGTTTGGTTTGAGTTTGTTTTAAGAAAAATTGAGTTTAATATGCATTAAATCAACTATCAACACAACAATCAAATGACACTAACATATTAGAATCATTTTTAACATACCTAGCTTAGCAACCATATTTGTATATAATAAATATAATTTAAGCAACATTAACATACACATATTCACACATTAATCATAAAATACACTACTAATACTTAATCACACCAACTCATCATATTTCATTAATTAGTTATTCACTAAAATTTCTATGTTTCAAGCAAACATAACATATATTAATTTTATACTAACACATTAAATTTTCATCAACTAAACTCTTGACAAAATTCATAATTTAATTAAATTAACATATATATTCAATTAATTATTAGGGGTGTGCAAAAAAACCGACGAAACCGAAACCGAAACCGAAACCGAGACCGAAAAACAAATCCGAAAAATATGGTTAACCGGTCCAAGTCACCTAAACGAAAGAAATACCCAAATGAGTATTTCAAACCATAACTAATTCCAACCTATTGAATAAAAACTCTTAAGTTGGTAATTTTCGTGGTAGATGGAAATCCCAACTTAAAACGGCCATAATTTAGTCATTTTAACTCGGAATTTCGCAACTAAGCTATCGATTTCTATCTACTTCAAAAGATCCATCTATTCATGATGTTATTATTAAATTTTGAAAACTTTTAGGTCTTGGAAAGCTCGGATTAGTAGCTAAAAATTGCATTTCCGAAATTGTTTTGTGAAACTTGCATTGTTTCTATCAAGTATATTATATGTGCATGCAATATCTACAAGTTATTATCATGAATGACATGATATGAACTATCTACATTTATATCCTTAATGATTGTTTATTAAAAAGAATTTTTGGAAAACTTTTACTTTGCAACAACTTCAAGAACACTTGGTTGAGAAAAACAAACTTTATTTCTTTGAAAATCATCGATATTTTCACTAAGATAAGATCTTGATGACCTATATGCCAAGAAACTTCATTATCTTGATAAAATTCTTCATTTAGAAGTTGGAAAATAGATGTTTTAATAAGGGTTTTGCTTAGTTAAGAATTTTACAAAATTTTGAAGGAATGAAAATATTGTTTGACCTATGTTTGAAATTCTTTCCTTTGTTTTAGGTTTATACTTTGATAAAATCCATTTACTCTTATCAAAATCAAGTCTTTATTACATTATTTCCTAAGGCTTCTATTAAAATCCTCATTTTGGCATTTAGAAATGGGTGTTTAAAGGATGGTCATTTCTAGATCCGAATTTTGAAACTTATGTTTGAGATTATTTCTTGTGTAAAACTCGTTTAATCTTTCTAAAATTAAGTCCTAACCAAACCTACTCCCTAAGGCTTCTATTTCTTCAATATAACTCTTGTTTTGGAGTTAGAAAATAGGTATTTACATATTAACTACTCCTTATTATGAATTTTAAGTCATTATTGTGTTGAGACATAGCTCTAACTTTAACTTTTGTAATCCTTTTCTTGTTTTAAAAATTTCTCTTAGTGAAACTAAGCTCAACTTATAAAAATCATTCTTTTATGATACCTATCCCCTAAGCCCTTCATATTTAATGTAAAATACTCATTTTGAAGTTGGAAAATAGCTTTTATAAATAGGGTTCTTTTTTCATTCGAATTTCCAAAAATCATTTTTGTTGAAACAAAGATAGATATTGGACTTTCTAACATTTTCTCGCTATTATAATGCTACTATAAGTCTTTTATGTACACAAAACCAATATTGTTAGAACTGGACCGGGGTTTGACCTGGACAAGCTAATGGGTAAGGGGTCAGACCGGGTTCCACCAGTGGTCGAACCGGGGTAACGAAAAAGTAAAAATATAAAGATAATTTAATTACAAAAGATCAATATATGTGTCATCACTCAGTTAAATCTATATTTGGATCAAATTCATCAATTAATTATTAAATAAATATGATTTAATGATTATATTCTATAAATTTATAATAAAGTATGAATAAATATTTAAATTTCTAATTTTTTATTTTGTTTTTTTATTTTTATTTTTTTCGATCCGGGTCAACCAGTCCGAGTTGACCTGTTCAACCGCCCGGGTCTACCGATTCAACCCGGTTTGTCCGCCCTGGTCTCGTCGGTCGTTGCAAAAATGAGTCTTAGACGAGACCGGGATCGGCATTAGTGCCGGTTCCGATCGAACCGGGTTGAACGGCCGATCTGGGCCGATTTTGACAACCATGCATAAAACAAAGTTTAGTGGTATTTATGTACTCAAAACAACCATGGATCTATTATGTCATGCAAGCCATGGATGCAAATGAAATATGAGCATTATGTAGATGAGTGTAATAAAAGAATATATGCACATCATTTTCCTTACATTTTCTTTTCTAATATAACTTTTACAACTTAAATTACTTATTAAAATTAAATTTTATTACGCAAAATAAATTAACACGTCTCCCTCTCTCTCCTCTCTCCAAATCTAGCGCCCCCTCTCCCCCTTGTACATGCCTTCAATTTGTTTTATTTTTCTTCTATTAAATAATTACACAAAAACCCTAATTATTTTTCTATATAATCTCTCTTTTACCTTTCACTTTTTACTTTCTCTTATTTCTCACAAATCAAACTTTTGGAAAAAAAAAAAAAGTTTTCTCTCCCTCTCTCCCTCTCTTGTGCCGTGAGCCTTCCCTCTCCCTCACACATACACACCACGCACACAATTTTCTTTTCTTCAAGTTTTCTTACTCCATACACTAAATAGGTAATAGATCTATACCCTACCACAATAAAACATATTATGGGGAGATCATACATGTGTGGTTCCACCAAAAATCCCCATGAGCTTTATGCTAGGATATGAAACGCTAAAGCATCATATTCTTGCCATCACAATGTGTAGATCTTGTTATTTAAGCTATTTTACTAGTATTTTTCTATATTATTGTTATATATTGCTCTTAGGGATATTTTGTGCATATATTCTTTTATTACTCTCATTTACATAATGCTCATATTTCATTTGCATCAATGGTTTGCATGATATAATAGATCCATGAGTTTTGAGTCAATAAATGCCATTAAAACTTTGTTTTATGTACATAAAAGACTTATAGTAATTATAATAGTGAGAAAATGTTAGAAAGTCCAATATTTATCTTTGTTTCAACAAAAATGATTTTTGGAAATTCGGATGAAAAAAGAACCCTATTTATAAAAGCTATTTTCCAACTTCAAAATGAGTATTTTACATTAAATATGAAGGGCTTAGGGGATGGGTATCATAAAAGAATGATTTTTATAATTTCAGCTTAGTTTCACTAAGAGAAATTTTCAAAACAAGAAAAGGATTACAAAAGTTAAAGTTAGAGCTATGTCTCAACACCAACAAAGACTTAAAATTCGTAATAAGGAGTAGTTAATATGTAAATACCTATTTTCTAACTCCAAAACAAGAGTTTTATTGAAGAAATGGAAGCCATAGGGAGTAGGTTTGGTTAGGACATAATTTTAGAAAGATTAAATGAGTTTTATACAAGAAATAATCTCAAACATAAGTTTCAAAATTCGGATCTAGAAATGACCATCCTTTAAACACCTATTTCCAAATGCCAAAATGAGGATTTTAATAGAAGCCTTAGGAAATAGATATAATAAAGACTTGATTTTGATAAGAGTAAATGGATTTTATCAAAGTATAAACCTAAAACAAAGGAAAGAATTTCAAACATAGGCTAAAACAAAGGAAAGAATTTCAAACATAGGTCAAACAATATTTTCATTCCTTCAAAATTTTGTAAAATTCTTAACTAAGCAAAACCCTTATTAAAACATCTATTTTCCAACTCCTAAATGAAGAATTTTATCAAGATAATGAAGTTATTAGGCATATAGGTCATCAAGATCTTATCTTAGTGAAAATATCGATGATTTTCAAAGAAATAAAGTTTGTTTTTTTCAACTAAGTGTTCTTGAAGTTGTTGCAAAGTAAAAGTTTTCCAAAAATTCTTTTTAATAAAAATAATTAAGGATATACATGTAGATAGTTCATATCATATCATTCATGATAATAACTTGTAGATATTGCATGCACATATAATATACTTGATAAGAACAAGCAAGTTTCACAAAACAATTTCAAAAATGCAATTTTTAGCTATTGATTCGAGCTCTCCAAGACCTAAAAATTTTCAAAACTTAATAATAACATCATTATTAGTGTTTTTTTTTGCCATAAATAGTATTAGTTATAATTCAAAAAAGAAAAACAAGAAAGTAAGTAAAGCCATTAATTTAGAGACTAGAATTAAATGCTGGAAAAATTGAACTAACAATTGTGGGAATTCCACAGCCAATTGTATGACAGGATCCAAAACTTATCCACTTATCTATAGCCAACTTTTTGATTAAATTTTTTCTTTAAAATATATATTATATTTACTTTTTCAAATAGAATATTTTGGACATGCACAAAGAGGCAATTAGTTCTGTTTACAAGTAGGTGTGACTTTAGGCGTGCCTTGAACAGTAGTATCTTACTGCCTTTACTATTTCCTTGGTGCCTTAGGCATTTAGGAACTTCCTTCTTTTTACTTTGGGGTGTTTGGATGTTTTGTATCTGCATGCTGCCTGCGCATGGATTTATGCAGGGGCACACATTTAACTGATGAAAGTAGTGTCCAAATAAATTCTTTTAACTTTTGTATTTCAGAAGGTATTAGTAATGATATCAAGAAGCAACTGATGGATCTTTAACGATTGAATTCAGAAACCAAAGGTACACGAAATATTCCAGACATGATCTCATCCTCATAAATTTCTTTGTCACGACTGACAAGTTGGGTTCTTTCTAGGTATCCAAGTGACATTGGAACTAAAAGGTGCAGCATCAAAAAGAGGGGCCCTGTCTTCTTGGGGCACTGCTAAAAGAAAGAGATGAAAGAGCTTCCCCCTGTTTTTCCTCTGTATTTTGGGGCTTATTAGTGTGGCATGTCCTCTGTATCACCGGTTCTAGAATCTGGAATTTTGTAGAAAATGTTCATTGGAGGACGCTCGGCCTGCTAATGATGTATCCCATGTGTAGTTCCTCGGTTCTTCAAATTGAGCTCCAAATTAAAAAGAATGAAGACTCTGTCCTTTGAGAGAAAAGAAGAAGATTTTCCAGGTCGGAATGGTTTGACTAAATTGAGAGAAAAGAAGAAGATTTTCCAGGTATATCAATTTATCTCTTTGATAAAATTACATACGGGCTTATTATTGTCCTAGGTCGGAATGGTTTGACTGAATTTAACGTGGACCTTGAATTCTATCGGCAAGGCGTCGGCTTTACAAAATTTTTTCCGGTTTTTATATACAAGTGAGAAGCAAGAGAGAGCTATTTCCCCCCCTAAATGGGCTGACATTTAGTTTCATGCACAATAGGAACCTTCTGAAATCCATAGGCATTTCTCAATAAATAATCTGTCACTTGAGCAGTTGAACTTTACACAAATAACAATATGTATATCATTGGCCATATGTTAAAAAGTTCAAAAAAATTATTTTCTAATGGAACAAACCTTCAATTAAACCATTCAATTGAGGTAACTCATAGTGCTATCTCTAATCTATGCCCCTAAAAAAAGTATTTTATACCCTAAATGAAAAGTTTTATAATTTAATTATTTTTTTTCAAAATAATGCAATTTTGTTTGGTTTGGTATGCTTTTCATTTTTTTGCATTTGTTTGATGTTTGTTTGGTGCCATGTGTTAGTGAAATAGAAAAAAATGAGACTTAATTAGTCATATGTATATCATACATATCTCATCCAGACGAGATATATAAATAAATATATATGAAAAAAAATTAACATATTGGATGTTGATTTTTTTGGAATAATAATTCTCAATTTAAGATTTTTCTATTTTTATAATTTAGCAATCAATATGGATCAAAATAGGTAATGATTAGCGTGAAAGATTATTTTCATTATACACGAATAGAAAGGGTTAGTGTAACGATGGGCTATAGAAGAAATTGTATAATGTCAATAATATTCAAGAAGAGTAGGTAAGCAATTTTGAAATTCGAAATTCAATCGTAATCTTAAATCAAACATTTTTAGGACTACTAATTGATTTTCATGCTTAGTTTATTCCGACAAAGAGTCTTCTTGAATTGAATAAAATTTTAAATTTCAATTTCTTTGGTTCTTTACTAATCTTAATGAATCCTGAAAGTGTTTGCCTTTTTCTTTTACAGTATTATTTTGCTTGAAGATTTTGCTCCCTGCTAGTGATGGGCTGTTTTAAAAAATACAATGATTTCATTTTTCCATGGAAGATTTAGTTTTAGCAAAAACCCTTGCAGCAACCCAAGTTGACTATCCTATGTACAACAAACTTCCCACACAACCGATATATTTGTTGGGTACTTCATAAAGCCTTTGAAATATCATATCAATATTAAAGAATTTTCATCTTGAACGAACTCATCATTTATCTTTAAGGTTTTTTATATGGGTTATTTAACCTCTTTTTATATTTTTTGTGAGTTTATTTATTTTATATAATACCTTTATTTTTATAAAATAATAAAAAATATTTAAAAAAACTCATTTTATAGAAAAAATCTTAAAAAATTAAAAGAACTCTCTATAACCATAAAAACTTAGAAAGGGGGAGAGCAGAATGTTGGAAGAAATATTTTCTATTGGTACAACAAATGTCACGTCTTGAGAAGAAGTATTTTCTATTGGTTTTCACAATGAAACAGCAAACACAACTCCTACACCAAAACTTGAAATGCTGTGCTACCCTACACTTCGCGGAGCCTTTTTTCACATCGAACTTGTATGTCATCTTAACCTTTGTGTAAAGGAAGAAATGTAGATGCTTAATTTTAAGTATTCACCACTTAAATTAAAAGTATATTATGTTACAAATCGGCCACCCATTAACAATATCATCTTTGTCATTTTTGAATAGACTTAGTAAAAAATAGATAAAAACGAAAAATACATTTTTACTTATTAATAGATCAAATAAATAAGATAAGATAAAAAAAAAAAATAATAATAAGATAATCTAAACATACCCTTAAGAAGGATGTAAAGTGAAATGCTACATCTGAACACCTATAGAACACTGTCCACTATAAGGATAAGTGTGATTTTACCATGCTTCACATCTCAAATATTCCACTATACTTTACAGATTAGGAATTACATGGCAAGTTAAACTTCTCCCAGGACCGGGTCTGAACCGGACCCAACCTGGATCGCCACCAGCGGTGAGGGAGGGAGAACCGCCCCGGCAGCTGGACCTACCAGTGTGACGGGTCCTTGCCGGTTCATTACGTGGAACCCATCAGAACTGACGGGTCTAGACCATTTAAAAAAAAAAAAAAAACTAGCAAATGTATTTAATATTTTTTTAGTGACTAATTAAGAAAATTTTTCTTAAAAAATAAGTATAATATAATAAGCTTTTTTTCAACACAATGTATTTGCATTGAGTAACTTAAATTTTATAATGGGTTTTTTATAAAAAAAAAAAAAATTATACCAGTTCGAAACTATGGGACCCTCCCTGTGAACTGGCAGGTTCACGGTTCATACCTACCCCGTACTATAGATGGGGTGGTTCTAGGTCTGTAAAAAGTGGAATCAGACCCAGCGGTTTGGGTCATAGTTTGGATCCGAATTGGAACCGCGAAATGTTTATAGTAAGTTACTTTAGGTGCTCCAAATTTTTTGTGATTACACAAAAACCTTCTTACAAATTTATTGCTCTAGCTTAGGCAAAAAAAAAAAAAAAATACCGCTCTAACATTTGTTTATTTGTATTGGAAACTATTAATATTATAGGTATGTTCCAACAAGTTATATACGATAATTTACTACAAACTTGTGTTGATGAAATGTGTAAAGTGGTTACATTTTGCTACAAAGATTTCCTCAAAATTTTCCTAGTTATCATGGTATTGGACCCCTGTTGGAAAATCAAAGCCTCAATGATTATCTAAATTTGTACTATGATCCAGACACTGAAGACAAGTAAATTGTGTCAACGTCTCATATCATAGTATATATAACTTAAAGGATTAATGTTAAAAATTGTATTTTTGCAAAATGTTTAATCTGGTACCTAAAGTCTCTTTATGAACAATTTAGTATTTGAACTTTCGCAAAAAGTTTAATCAAATAATTAAAGTTTAGTTTTAACAATTTTGATACCTGAATAAAGTTTTCGTTGACTTTTTAATATTTGATTGAACTTATTTTAAGTATGAAAAAAGTCCGCAAAAACTTTGTTTAGGTAATAATTATTTAAAATGAGATTTTAGGTACTTGATCAAATCTTTTACAAAGTTGATGTACCATTTTTTTCATTAATCCTAACTTAAATTACACGATTGGAGAGAATTTATGACACCTATAAATGTCAAAACTCTCACATGCAATAGCATGTAAGGTGGAGGCAGATCCATATGCAAGCAAACCTAGGGATAATGAACTTATCCATTCAAGTAGCTTTTATCTCTAGGTTGTTTGCGAAGTTGCTTAAGGTGTCATATTATCATCATAAACAACTCTCTTTGCTAAGTAACTCTCCATTTTATCCTTGAGTTACTTTCATAGAGATACATAAATATTTTTTAATATTTTTGTAGGTCTATGTTATAACTACTTCCAAAGAGTTACATGGTAATTTGTTTTGATGTGTCATATTTCAACATTAAAAATTAGAGAGGGAGGGTTGCTTAATTAAACAACCTTTTAATAAGAGAGAGTGTTAAGCAACTTATTTTATTGCTGAAGAGAGTTGCTTGGCATATGAACCTTACTCGTGCCAAGCAACTTGAAATAAAGATGCTCTTAGAGGATCTTTATCCCTAGGTACTTGGTGGAAACTCTATGAAATATATGTGATGATGTGGAAGTTGTTTGTGCAATAAAATAAGTTACTTGTTGAATTGCTTAGCAACATCTCTTACTCTTTCTATTACTTATTTAATTTTTATAGAAAACAATTCTTCTACTCCTCTTCTTATTGTATTTCACACTTATTTAATCTTAAAATATATATATAATATATAAACATTTTTTTAAGGTAATAAAATGAAAGGAGACCCACAAAAATTTTAAAAAGTAGATAATTAACTCTCTTAAAATAATAATGGACAAAGTAGAGGATTGCTTAACAGGGAGAGTTGCTTCAAATATTGATGATACTTTAAGCACTCCTTAAGCATTCGAAGGACAAAAATGCTCTTACTAATGAACAAAAAAAAAAAAAGAAACGAGAAAACATATTCCTAAAATAACATAAACTTAATTGGCAATCTCCAAAATTTGTGGTACTCATTTGTTTTAAAAGAACCCATCACAACTTGAGTCCTTAGATCTTTCAAAACTCTAATTAAATAGTTAAGAAAATATACATGACTTGATCTTCACAAATAAAATTAACTTGCATGCTAAACATTTTATTAACTGATGAACTACGTAACGTTAATTTTGATTAGAGGATACATATGCACCTTTAATATGATGTTAAATTTTTTTTTTTTTAAACAACAATTCCCTCATCTTTTTCTCTTGCCTACTCACCCCAACCCCATCCACATTACATGCAACAATGACTAACTTTCAGACGTTTGCTCAGTGCACAACTATTAATGCTAACAAAAAGTCAACTAAGTAACTTGCCAAAATTCAATAAGAACACAATTAACAAAAAAGAAGGAAAAAAAAAAAGGTTGGACGTCACCGATCTTGACTCGTGATTCTGGTGGGTCTAACGTCCATACCGAACTCGCCTAAGTCGGTTCTCAGTCTTAATTCATGGACCGACTTGTAGGCCCGAGGTTAGACGAGTCCAACCCATTGTGCAGGTCTACACCATCATTTATCTCACCCTTCTAAAACTATGATTTTAATTAATTAAACAATTTGGATAAACAACGTCTAGAAAGTGGAACCTAAAATTTAATAAGCAAGCTCCATATTTAAATGTTTCAAGAGTCTTTCCTAACGGCTAGAATAATAATCATAGAGGTAGAATATTGAGACCTAATTCATATTTCATTGGCAATTCTCTATAATTAGCTCTCATACAAGGCATGTTAAAACAATTTTCCAAATTTCCGGTTACTTAAACATTCACGTTGCATATCTATTATCTATTCTCTCCCACCGTGCGACTCTTCAATAAAAAAAAAATGTTTTGATTCAAATCTAAAAGTTTGCAATTAGTTCTCCATTGACAAAGAAGACGTCTTAATTCAATCTAAATACTTGCAATCATTTATCAACCAATGAATAAAAATCGCATCAAGTCATTTTCAAATCTAGTTTTTTATTTATTTTTTGTTTGTTTGTCATCCCATCTTTTTCAATCAAGTGTTGGATCTCATTATGCGATTATACTGGAAATTTTTTCTAGGTCGTTGTAACCCATTTTTATTTAAGAAATATGTCAATTTTTAGATGGATATTTGAATCTTCATTTCTTTTGATGTCTTTTGTTAGTACTATATGTACTTGTATTTTGACATGCATCAATAAATGAAATTCAGTTCTTAAAAAAAAAAGACCATGGATCGAAAAAGGGAAAATGGAGAGAAATATAGGAAGGAAAAAATTTGCATTTTCCTTTAGCCCATCACACCGGGAGGGAATTAAAATTAAAAAAGAATTCCCACGAAACAAATGCAAAATTTTAAGATACAAAGGGTTTTATGGTATTTTAATTTCCTCCGTCTCAAAACAATTAATAATATATCCTTTCATTTTCTTTCCATTTTTATTTCTTTCTTGTCACTTCCCTCCCCTCCTAATCCTTTCCAGCTGGTAAGCTCTGGCATTGTGCACGCCATTGCATGTGCATATAGACTTCTCCTCAGGTCGGTCCGAACCGGACCCGAGCCGGACTGCCACGCCTGGGCGGTTCCAAACCAACATTAGGACCTGCAGTGGCGGATCCTTGCCGGGTCTTCGAAGTGGGCCCACCATAACCAGCAGGTCCAAACCGTCATAAAAAAAAAAAACAAACAAACAAAATTGGTAAATCTATTTTTTTTAATTTTCTAGAAAAAAAAATTGTCCGGTTCCAAACAGTGGGACCCGCCCCGTCGACATGGTTCTCCAAAATTAGAACTGGATCTGGCGCTTCGGGTCCAGGTTTGGACCCAAACCGAAACCGCGAAAAATCTGTGTATATACATATACATCTGGAATTATATAGTAACATATTTATTATAATATATTATAGTCAATATCACTGCAACACATTCATATACAAATATTTATAAATTTTTATAAGAATTATACCATTACACATATATAGCCGATAGACAATATATGAATATGAAAAGGGGAAGAAAGAGTGGATGGTATGGAAAATTGGCCTAGAGAAAGCATGTGATAGATTGCAGCGGGACGCTATAATATCGGCTTTTGACGGCTCTAAATTTTACAATGAAATGGAGAAAATTAATAGCTTCGTGTCTCTCGGTAACGTTCATGGTGGTTTTGAATAGGCGCTTAACTGAGAAGTTCTTCTCGTCAAGGAATATTAGGCAGGGAGACCTTTTGTCTCCTTATCTCTTCATGTGCCAAGTAAATGGATATGGAGATATATATATATATATATATATATTTTTATATATATGTGTGTGACTATTACAAGGGGAGGGCGATTCAAAGCTAGTACTTCTCACTTGAGTGATTAGGAGTGATACTATTAGATTATAAGATCATTGGTATTGATTGATATTTTATGTGTGTAAAACTAAAATGGTGGAAGCCCCTAAAGATGAGAGGCTTGAATACTCATATATCCCACTTGTTCTTTGCTGGTAACCTGTTGCTGCTTGGTGAAGCCTCAGCTGAAAATACAGACCAGGCTGTACATCATGGAGGCTTTTGGAAAAGTTGCTAGTCACAAAATAAATACAGAAAAATCAAGCATTATATTCTCACCTAATGTTAAAGGAGGAAATGGGGTATTTCAAACATTACAAAGTTCATGGTGAAAAATGAATCTGGGAAGGTACCTTGGTTTTCATATTAACCGAAAAGGGAACGTATCCAAGGAAGACTTAGAAAACCTTTCGGAGAGAATTAGAACAAGTTGATCGAATGGAAAGCGAATCTCCTTACTATGGTCGGTTGGTAGATTCTAATAAAGTCAGTCTTAGAGGACATGATTGGATATAAAATACAAGTAAAAAAAAATTCCAATGAAGTTTCTCCATAAGTATGAGCAGATTATAAGGAACTTCTTCTAGAATACAGTGGAGAAAATAAGACAGCATGATCTAGAATGGAAGAAGGTTGCATGTCCTAAAGAGGCGGGAAAAATAAATATTTGGATCTTAGCTAAAAGAAATAAGTAAATTCCATCGAAAGGTTATATGTTTGGGGTTAAATTCATTTAAGATCACAATATTTCGAGTGGTTAAAAAAAAGTCACAATATTTAAAAAAATAGGTTAATTAAGATTTATATTAACACATATTGACATGAGAAATATTTAATTAAAACTTAGAATGTCCAAATGTTGTAACATGTGTCAATAAGTAAAATTTCTTTTAGTTAATTTTAAATTTTTTACTTTTTAATTTTAGTTTTTACTATTTTTTAATATCTAATTTTAGGGTTAATATTGAAACTGTTACCTAAACTTTACCCAAAAATTCAATTAGGTACCTGAACTTTTAAAAGTTCAATTTCAATACCTACGATTTTCATGACATCTTTAAATGTTGTGACATTTTTTTAATCACTCGAAACATTATGATCTCAATCCTTAAATGAACTTACCCTAAATATTGTGACATTTTAGTGTGATTTATTCTAAAAGAAATAAAACCTGCATGATGAGAAACTACAGAAAAGAAGGGTTTTATTTTTTACACCAAATTGCTGGAAAGATGGGACTAGAGATAAAAGGCGGTGACGACTAGCAAACCAAGTGGATCGGTGCTGACTAAGGAAATTCTGCGAACAAGCAAAACGTTAAAGGCATAGGAAGAGTG
The DNA here is from genome assembly GCA_024138025.1 of Combretum micranthum. Classification (NCBI taxonomy): domain Eukaryota; kingdom Viridiplantae; phylum Streptophyta; class Magnoliopsida; order Myrtales; family Combretaceae; genus Combretum; species Combretum micranthum. The sequence continues at coordinate 727,782 of JAMXBD010000266.1, read as the reverse complement.
AATATAAGGAATGGAGGAAGTACCCTGTTTTGGTTTGACAATGGAATATAGATGAGATTGTGAGGAGGGAGCTTTCGGGACCCTTTTAACAAAAGACATGAAGATACAGAAAATTGTGCACGTGTGGTCTCATCCTTCTGGGTGGGCAGAGAACCAAATAGGCTACCCATTAGATGAGGAGTTGCGAAATTGACTAAGTACACCCAACCTATCTTATGGAGATGATGCATGGTATGTCACGAAAGAGGCTTATTAGTTTCTGTGGTCAGAAGTCACGGTAAAATCTGGAAATAACTAATGGTCGTGGGTTTGGAAAGCACCATGCCATCCGCAAGTTCAATATTTCCTCTGGAGAATTTTATGGAGTGCTTGCCTACACAAGACCATCTCAATCGAAGGAACATGGGAGCTCCCCAAGAATGTGTTCTGCGAGGTACAGAGTTGAAAACCATGAAACATATCTTCTTTGAGTGTCAATGGACAGGGATCAACTTGTGAAGTTGTTTAATATGGCTTTTACCTGATGAGTAGCAACCGCCTAAGGATGGATGGAACAAAATGAGTTGTGATGGTGATCGGAATGTCTCCAGCTGCAAGGCTAGTGCTACAGTATGCACTCGAGATAGCCAAAGAAGGTGCACCGTAGACACACTGAGGAACGCTGGGGCTGCTTCACCTCTAGACGCTGAGATTAAAGCAATTCATGCTGAAATAGACCTTGCACACACTTTAAAGAACATCATCATTGAAACAGATTCTAGGCCTGCTTTCAACTGGCCAACAAAGCCAGACGTTGCTAATATGATTGTTTTGGATGATTTAACGTACTGCAGGCAGTTGATTTCAAACCATTACACACGGAAAATTAAGTGGACGACGTGGAAAGTCAACAATCTAGCCTTGAGCTGGCGGCCTTTGCGTTGAAAGAAGGCCTTGATGTATCTTATACTACTTTTCCTAGCAATATTTTGAATAATCGTGATGTACTGAGTGAACTTGATCTTTGTAGTGGGAGTCAAGGTCCAGACCCGAGAATGTCCAGGATACGCCTGGCTAATTTTGTTTTGGTATCTGGACATACCTCAGATTAGAAGTGCTTATTTTACCGAAAATATATACGCACATAAACACATGCAAACATTCATATATGTATATGTATCAATTTTTATAAGGTATTATTATACATAATACACATACGGCACACAGATATAATGCGCATAACAACATATGATGTTCCAACTTTAAAAAAGGAAACTCATTAGAATGGACAATTCGCATTCCGCAAAGAATGAGCATACAGCTGCTAACGGGAAGAAATATACAATTAACAATGCGAGGAATGTGTTTCCTTCGAATATAATCATCACATGAACTAAATGGGAAAGGCAGAATACACTGAGGATAATACAGAATAGCCAACGCAACTCAAAGTAAAAGCAATCTAAGTATATGTCAAAAGTAATGGTCAAATTAGAACACTATTGCCGTTTTATTAAACTTTCTGCCATCATCAATGTAAACAGTTCTGACTATAGACAAGACATTTGCTTCATTCAGTAGCACGCAGTAACAATCTATGAAAACCATGTAAAATTAGTAACTTCCTAGTCAAATTGTAACGGTCCAAGAAATCCTCACTCCTAATAACACCATCTCAATTCTCATGGATTCTGACATTGTACAACTAAAAGTTCTTCACTGTAAGGTCGCTCTTGAAACCAATAGTTACAAGTCCTGTAAATGGATAAGCATATAACAAGTTCTAGAGGGAAAAGAGTAAGGCCTTCATCTTATGCAAAAACGCTTCCAATAATTTCTCAACATATAGCAAAACATGGTTGCACCATATTATCTCATATGTCAAATATTAACAGAAACCATCAGAGGTAACCAAGTAATATATACTTCAAAATAGATAGTGGAATATACATCAGCAGTAGACGCAGCCAGGTTGCAAGTACCTTCTACTCCAAGTTTTACTTTGCGCCAAGGAGAAAAGAAACACGCACATTTCCCACTATTAATGCACATAAAAGCATTCTTTCCACCAATAAAAAGCATACACCTAGTCTTAAAAGCCATCCATTTTGGGCATTGCAAATCACTGAACATACAATGTATTACTACTATCATTAAAACGAATGGTTCACAGTAGGTATATATGTATATGCATCCAAACAGCAGATAATACCCAAAATGCACCCTCATTCAGACATAAAATCCATGACTACTAGAGCTCAGAGCATAATCAATTCGGTGTGTGGAATATATGCTGCTGTAAAATGATTTAAAAGACTCCATATATAGATTGATTTACAACCACTTACGATTCACATATATAACACCTTTTGTCTCTGTAACTTTATTCTAAATTAACATATCATGGAGAATCCTCCCTGCATAACATCGCCAAGCTCCCAAAGAAAGCTACATCATAGTTGTAGGGTCACCTTCAAAATTGGTGCTTCAGCCTAACATAAGATGAAAAAATTTCATCAAACTAAGGTCTCATCTGGTTGATTAAATTTTCACCATAAATAATGAGTATACTAAAAGAGCTTTCAGCTAGAAGGTTGTTCCTTATGGCATATAATTAGTGATGTAAAATGACATCAATACAATTCTGTTCATTTGGAAAAAAATGGTTTTTAAATGTTGCATTGGTGTGTTTAGTGTTTACAATGAATAACTACTTAAATCAGAAAAATATTTCAAAAAGGGAATTCTCTGTTATTTGCAGAAATCAGCTTTCTCCTTTTCATTTCCATAAATTGTTTGACAGAACTTGACTTGCAAATTTAACAATAGTATAATATACTATATATGATGCGATAATATATCATATGTAAACTAATACGAAACAAATATATATGTATTGTGTATTATAATCAATAATTATATTGATATAAGAATTAAGAAATATGTAATTTCATAAATCCTACGTCATGTAATGTACATAATTTAATATTATGTACCAAAAAATATAGGATAATACAGTAATACAAGTATATAACATCTATCCAATATACTTTAACAAAACTATAGCCTACACATATATATTTTCATATATTTATCATCTACTTAATAAGATATGTTATAGCAATTAATTCACTACATTATAAATTGATAATTTAAGTACTCAATAAGATTATCAATATAAATTAGGGTTAATGTCACAAATGGTATCTGAATTATAACAAAATATACAATTAAGTACCTGAAGTTTGAAATTTATCACTTTAGTATGTAAACTTTTAAATTGACAAAATAAGTAACCAAAAGAACCTTTTGTGCACACTAACAATACCTTCATCAAAGTTCTTTTAAGTATTGAATCGATCAATTTCAAAGTTTTTCAAGTAGTAAATTGATCAATTTCCAAGTTCAAGTACTAAACTAATTATTTTCAAAGTTTAGGTACCTAATTGCATATTTTGCTGAAGTTAAGATACCATTTGTGACATTATCCCGATGAATTATATGCTACTAAGTATGATGTATTAATATAACAATAAGATATATTATGTAAAATATAATAATGCAATTCTTACACATATATTATGTAGAAATAGATATTTGATTTGTGATGTGTTGTATGCTAAACTTGGAAAATGTTTTCCATAAATTTCATTTTATTCAAAACATTTTCAGTATATTTCATAAAATCAATTGAACATGAAAACAAGCTCTCTTCTAGGAAAGCTTTTCCAAGTAAACAGATTACCAACAACTCAAAGCTTTCCGTGAAAGCAGAGCCTACATCCACAGAAGTGAAGACTGCAAATGCAGAATTGCCTTGAATTTACTACCGAATGCAGGAACATTGAATGAACAGGCATAAATGGAAGAAAATGCTTTAAATGCAGTAACTGGAGAGAATGTAGAAAGCATGAGGATCAATTTGTTCCGTGAATGTAATGAAATTGTTGTTCCACACACTACATCAGGGATAGGATAGTGTTTAGTTGATATGGAAACTTCAATAGTTCCAACACACAGATTCTTTATTTCCCAATTCTAACTACCCTATATTCCAAACCCAACACAAGACTATGATAAACTATCACCACCTAAATAGTGCACTTTTCATGTCCATCTCCACACACATCAGCCACTGTCTTGGAATTATGAGGTCCCCCCTCTACGCCTGTCACTACCATCACTGCAACTATGAAGACTGCTACTACCACAATTGACTTCCGTAGTTACCATCCACCACAAATTTCTTGTGATCACAATGAAATACTATTTCAACTTCCCTATTTCCTCCATTAAGAAAACCAAAAATGATTTTACAAGAACATCATGAATGAAATTAATGTAATGGAACAAATTTTCAAATGAAAAGCCAGTCACCAAGTACATATATGCCCCAAAATCTACAGGCATAACCCACCTAATAAAAGTTGTCTATTTCAGATGAGCCACAAAGGATAGGAAAATTATGAGGACTAGATGTAGATCTTTGAATGCTGCTTAGCCAAATTTAGGCTATATAATGTAAGAACTATTCTTGAGTAATTGAACCCAACAATGCACATTAGGTGGAGACAAGGGTTAGTAGCATGCTTATGTGACAATGCAAATCACGTGCAAGCATAATATAAGTGCAAGGATGATCAAAATGATATATACAAGGAAAAAAAATGTATCTTTAGACGAGACATAAATTCACCACTCACTTCAGTAACACTATGCTTTAGGCAGCTGCACCAGTTGAGGTGATGGTATCTGAACTTGTAGCACAGGTTGCCTGTGTATCATTGTTATCCAAACGACTCTCTTCACTAGTATTTTCCACTGTTCTTTGGTTGCTTGATTCTGCAACAGGGCTATTCTCCAGACTGTTAGTTGTAGAATTAGAGCCTGTCCTACTACTATCTCTTGTATCAAGACGCTCCATCATGCGTGAAACAGTAGCAATCCCTGCATTGACCTCTTTCCTGACTTCAGATCCAAGATCAGACATTGTATTGTTTCTAGAGAATAGCCTCTCCTTCCACCCTCTTGTGCTCTTTGATATGGATTCTTTGCATCTGAAAGTCAGTACAAATACATTTCAGCACTAAAATGAAGCAAGCACCACACTGCTTCCAGTTAAAGTGTCCAATTTTTCTAATTGAGTACCTCATTGATACTGCAGTAAAACGAGATTTGAGATTATCTGAAAATGACTGAAATTCAGATGGTCCTCCTCTATCTGGATTGGTTGGAGAAGATTGACTAGGCGACCTATTAAAAAAATATTCAAGATGAAAGTCCAGACAAAAAGAATTGCAACTATAGAACAGTGAACAAAACAATATAAGCCTTCATGAGTTATATAATTGTTATCAGCTCAGTAGAAGAACCAATATCTACCTATTGTTCAACAAAGATCCCTGTGGACTGGAAGTAATAGAAGTTGACCCAGATGGTGAGGATGACCCATGAATTACTTGAGGAGAATTTGCAGGAGGCACCAACTGTGGGGTTTCCTCTCCCACGATGGTGGGAGGCAATGGAGCCACAGCATCATGAACTGATTCATCTTCTGCTCCATGTGAATGTGGGGAACCAGCTTGACCACTTGGTGGATTAGGTTGGGTTGAGAATACCAAAAACTGAGGACGGTTATGAGCTGATGACCTATTCCTCTGACCTTCCCTTCTGGCAATATGGCGTGCTCGCCCCATGGCAGCAGCAGCAGCCAGATGCTGAATGATACGCTCCTCAAGCTCAGCATCACTCACACCCACTGGAAGCTGTGTGAGAGGAAGATGCAAAAGGTATGAGAATCTCTATAATTAATACATACATGTATATAAGGTTATCCTTAAATATGGAAAAGAAAGTTATTATCATGAGTATAGTACAGACATGCTGCAGCTCGAAATCTCCAAGAGTGGGGTGATGGAATATTGCAGCATTCCTTGAAGGATTAAATCTGAAACTCCTCTCTCGTTCTACTGCCTCCAACAATTCCTGGCTGGAGTCAAAGAAGATAAGAGCAGTAGAAGAATATGCCATAAGCATCTTAATGCATATTGAGAAATCTGAAACAATATATGGAATGGACATTTATAGACCTGGTAGGATCCTTCAAGCTGATAGGTTGCCAACACATGGGGCATTGTGAACTTCTTTGACACCTGGAGGACAAAAGTCAGGGTAAACTGTTATCTCTAATGCCATAATACTTATTCATTTCAAACCTTTTTGCAGTTTCCTTGAAATTTAAGAAATGAGGGGAATAATTAGCTCCTGAGTAGATTTCCAACAAAGAAAGAAAAGATCATCAAACTGATTTATTGGTCCATCATTGCAAATTATACTACAGGGATGGCATCCCTGTTATCCCTGTTGATTATTTGGCTATTCTATGGTGCCTTTCTCAAGAATATTGCATCTTGCTCTTTTAGCTGCTCTAAGAGAGCAGTTAAGCTTAAGGAGAAATTTCCAATGCAAGGGCATATTCACCACTAAACAGAGCCCTTTACATGAAAGCTCATCTCCAATGGTTCTTTTGAAAGAAGTACACACTTCCATGTCACAAAGGTCATGTTCTAAAATTATCAACAGAATATTTTTAGTTAACAAAAACAGTTCTTCAGAAATAGTAGTCATAAATTTTTTTTTTTTTTAAATGTAATATCTTCATTAAAGTTCCATGCTTTATAAATAGGTTTTGACCACACAAAGTCAACATTGTTGCCTTCTTTCACTTAGAAAAATTCTTGTGGTCAAGAAAATAAACAATCATACCATTTCAGTCACACAGAAGACAGGCAATGTCCACCTATATGTGGAGGTATCATGTACAGGATTGGCATTTCTTATGTTTGCCAAAGAAATGAAGGTATTGCAGGACATGTCAACTTTCCATGGTTTTGATGTATGTGAACTTGTAATCAAATACAGCTTAGGTATTATCTCATGCTTATATAAATCTTTATAGATAGCAAGATTGCTACTGAAGACAATCAACAATGACTGTCCACATACATCATCATACTGACCAACCAACATTCAAAAAAAGCCTACTATAAAAGAAATGCAATATGCAGGACTAGGCAAGTTCAATGAAAGTTGGCTCCAGCATATTTGCAATTCTTATGGTGAGGGCATTAAAAATATGAAAAGAAAGGTCAGACTTTAATGAGTATTACCATTCAAGTACACATTGGAGATGAAATTCATGCTTGCAGGTAGTCACCTACACAAAACCACAAAAAAAAAACAAAAACTCACATCAATGCATCTACATCACATCAACAGAGAACAATACTCCCATGCATACCGTCGAAGGATCACTATCGCAGAAGTTTTCAAGACAGATGCTGCAAGCATCGTCACAAGCATCCTGAATTCCACCTTCTACAAAGGCTGCTGCAGAGTGCGCCTCAGTCATTGCAGCCTCCTCCATCTTCTTACTCTAAATTCCAAAATTTTTACATAAACAATCATTCCTTTAACACAACAAAATCAAAGCACATGCGAACCAAAACAAAACCACAGCAACAAAATCTCATATATCTAAATCAAATTCCAAAGCATATCAAAACTAATTCTCGTGAAAATTATCATTAATCGCTACTGCTAGATGTATCGACATTGAAACACATACTGCACAATTTATCAAATGCATCAACATCAAAATCACAGAATCATATCATCAAACAATAAACAATACAGTTTAAAAACTCCAATTATTCAATAGATAACCTCTCCTTAATCATAACTACTCACCTTCCCTTAAAACAAAACCACAGCACCAAAATCTCATATCTAAGTCGAATTCCACAACAGATTAAAACTAAATTTCTCGTCAAAACATTATCATTTCATTAATCACTACTGCTAGTGTATCGACATCCAAACATACACGGCAACATTTATCAAACGCATCAACATCAAAATCACAGAATCATATCATCAAACACTAAACAACACAGTTCTAAAACTCCAACTCTTCAACACATATCCTCTACTCAATCATCACCACTAATACAAAACACATGAAACACTATCAATCAAATCACATAGCGAGACCTACACCTACTCTGGAAAAAAAAACAGCGGAATCAAATTACGAGCTCATCATATCACAATTTATAAATACAAAACCCTAGAGAAAAAGCAACAGAATCTGATTCGCGATTACCTCGTAATGGAAATCGGCGATGAATCAGGTGAATCACCTTTCAGGTTTCGAGATTGAAACCCTAATTCGGCATAGAAGAAACCCTAATTTTTTGGGAGGGAGAAGACTGGACAGGAAAGAAGATGAGATGAGAGGAGACTGGCACAGTAATGAGAATGGAAGGAAATCGTGTGTTTTTATTTTTTATATAATTGTTATTTTGTTGTTGGTTTTGTTATTTTTTTTATTTTTAATATATTATTATTATTTTTTTCTTTTGGGAGGGTTTTGAATTTTATGTGTTACGAAGACCAAAAGGCCATATAGCTCGGTCTTCAACTCAATGAGGAGGTGACACGTGGAAATATTTTGCAAGCTTTGTTGACAAGTCAATCCACTGAGTTAAAGCTGAGTCTTTAGGTCAGAAAAAACCCCGCGTCAGTTGCTACGGTCACTGAGACTCAGTGTGTCCATTAACAGCTGGTCATCACCTTCTAGTGCCGGTCCTGCTTAAAATGGCACTCGAGTTAAGGCAGATTAATCGCGTCTAAATTTGATTTATTAAATAGCAGTGTTGGCATATATGAATTTACATTTTCGATTTATCTGATTTGTTATGGAGGACGAGTGGCTTGAACCTGATTTTACTTATTAATAATCATGGCCTTGTTAGTAGATGTTGGATCAACTTAGAAGGTTTTAGTCCATAATCCTTAATGATTATGAGATCGATTTTTACTGTAGATAAATGTGTTTTTTCATATCTCGAGAGTCGTAGGATGGATCATTATTGGTAGGTCACTTGCCCTATTTAAATATAGATATGGTGTCATCCTAATGATCTCTACGCAAAATATGATGTAGGATAACTATAGTTTCTTATAATAATTTTTTATTAGCAAAAAGAATAAATAAAAAACAATCAAGACCTTATGCCAGGATTAATAACAATGACTTAAAATATAACTTTAATTATAATAAAATAATTTTTAAGTTTAAATTTGATCCAAACTAAATTAATATCTATATACAATTTCAATTCAAATAGATATCAGTGAGGAAACAATGACATAAAAATGTTTATTTGTTTCATTTTATTCTGATTATTTTGACATCTATTTTTATTATTTTTAAACTGATATTTATCAGCAAATAAATATATATGAAAAATAAATAATTTTACTTATAAATAGATAATATATAGATAAGATAAATGCATATAAGATATTTGATCGTTGTCTATTAAATTATTTATGGATTGACTTGATTTATTTACACCCATTGTCTTTGAAATAGTCATCGTTCATATTCTTGGATGAAAAGAAATAAATGTGTAAAAACCTGGAAAGTTCTAGCGTAGAAAAAAAGGAAAAAACAAAAATTCCTGTTTGAGTATTTAATAAATGTAAAGGAAAGATAGCAAATTAAAAAAAATCAGTCGTTTCCACAATCTTACATTCTCTTTATATACTGAGGGAATAATTCGTATGACCAAATTTTCCTTCATATATATGTCAGTTATTTTTAATTCCTCTGTTGTTCAAAATAGGGAAAAGTAATTTCCTCTAATGACTGAAGGATATAAAATAATGTAAATTATTTTCTTAAAGTTTAATCTTAATGATACACCTCATAAACTTTCAAAGATTGTAAACCACTCTTTCAATTTTGCTAAATTAAAATTAGCAAATAACTCCTAAAAGTTTAATATGATCCTGAATTTGACTTTAGTTGGCGAAACCCACTCAAACTTGCTAAAGTGTAACCTAATAAGCTTCTGAATTCCAATCTTGACGTTCTTTTACTAAGATGAAGAATCAATTGTACTTAATATTGCAAATTTGTCAAAATTTAAGGTGGTTATTTGCCATATTTAAAAGTTCATGGGAATGTTCACATTTAAATAAAAGTTTAGAGGGTTATATAAAATTAAAAGAAAATTGACCCTTGAAAAAAATATTAAGAAAATCCTAAATGTGCAATGAATTTTGAAAAATACAAAAGAAGAAATACCCTTAATAAGTACAATCCAAAAGCATCTATAAGGACGTCTTTGATATTATTGTCTTTTCATTCTTTTCATCTTTAGGCAGATAAACCAAAAGCGATATCTTTCTACATTTGGATCTTTGTAAACGGAAAGAACACAAAATAGGATAAAGGATAGCATGTCTAAAAAAGTATTATTTTCTTTCATGGAAATACATCTGATATTTTCAATAGCATCCATCGCGTATGATTTGAAATGACCATTATTAACACAATCGAGCATATGAAGAAAATATTCCTAAAGGAAAAGAATAGTAAAACTAAAATCGAAAGAATTTTTTTTTTTTAAGTAAATGATCTTATAGATATGATTAAATAAATGAAGTTTTAATTTAGGTATAGAGTTATGCAAGTGAGTCACTGACAACCCATTTAACTTGGAAAAAAAGGAAAAAAAAAAAAAAAAAGAGATGGAAGGCTTAAAATCTCAACTCTCTTGATCATGGAGGTCATGTGACCCACTTGTACAACCGTGGGCCAAAGCAAGCCAACTAGGTCGGATTGGCATGTGAACTTGTAAATTTTTTTTTCTTGTAGTACGAGCAAACATGGAAGTTTTAAAAAAATAAACAAAATAACTAATAACTGTAAATGACTATATGTAATTGCTGCATTGAAAACAAAATTAATTAAATGAAAAGGGTAAAAAAGTGAAACATAATGTTAAATAAATTTTTTTATTCTAATCATATATGTATATTTTAATTTTGTCTATTGCTAATAAAACTTTTTTTTTAGTTTTAATTGAAAACCGTATTTATATTTAGTATAGTTACATTATAATATTAAAACTTTTTATAAAAAAAAAACCTTATTGTTGGTGGATCTCGTCCTTGTACAATGCGAGACGGACCAACATTTTATGCCGACTTTATTATACGGGCTAAATGAGTTGGTTTGCATAACCCTCGGACTAAAGCGGAGCAGATGTGTTAACCTACTTAACTCGCTTACATAATGCAATTTATATATTTGTATTTTTGGTTTTTAACATTTTCTACTGTTGCATTTTCTCTTTATATGTTCTTAATTAGCGCACCAACTTTCAATTAGTTTGTAATTTAATAAAAAATATTATTAAATGTATTTAGTTAAATAACATAATATAAATAATAATTAAGAAAAGAATAAATAAAAAAATTGGAAAAAGAAAAGGACAATCTACTAAAGCAGCCCTCTCTTTAAGGTGATGGTTGACCATCCCTAGGCCTTAGACAGCCGTAGCAATACCTGTAATTAATTTGTGGGTAGCAAATCACCGTAGTAGGGGATGTCTAGCCATGACCCACTTAACATGGTGAATTATTGCACCTCATCCCTTAATATTAAAAGAAAAATAAGTGACCCACAATCTATAAATTATCCTTCTTTAATTTTTTTTGGCAAATTTAAAGAAAATAAATTTTTTTTCTTTATTTTATTCACACATTCGTTTCTTAACTCCAAATAGGTTCCACCAATTATCCTCCATTTATACAACGTAAAATAGAAATGGTAGTCATAGAATCAGTGCACTATAAAATCATCGGTGCTAATATATTATTCCACAGATAACTCGATTTATATATCATTTTACGTTAAAATGGAAAATTAAAACTAACTAAGATAAAATTAGTGTGATCTAGAGCCAAGCATGTGATTGTATATCTTTATTTCTCTAAACACTAATTCGTGCATGATTAAATCACTACGAATTCAACCTTTTTCCCATAACTTACTCAGATTAGCTTCATAGAATATATTTATGCTGGTTGTCAAGTCACTTATGTCTATCAAACAACCATGTAATCATCAGATGGTAGCTGAAAAAACCTTTCTTGACTTATTACTACTCCTTTCATGTTCCATAATGGATGTTTGATGCAAAGTTCAAGATATGAATTGATTATAGATGAGGTAACTGTACAAACATAGTTTCTATTGCTGACAGAAAGATTGGGTCTTAAAACTTTTGTTCATCTAGAGCTATCTAGCTTATGCGGACTTGATGTCAAAAAGTCATGCAAACCAATTAGGGTGATAATGAGTCGACTTATTCGCAACCTACTCAAACTTGGATCAAGAGTTAATAGTGAACGAATCAAACTCAAGCTTTAATTTAGACTCGCAAATTGGCTCATGAATAAGTTCATTTAGACTCTTGAATAAGTTTTTAGTATGTTCATCAATGGGCTTGTGAACATGCCATTAATAGATTTGTGAGTTTCATATATAATATAATATATATAATTTTATAATAAACAATACAAACCAATTTCTATTCAATATACATGCTATATATATATTTTGATGGGTCTTAAATATTTTTTGTATATTAAAAAAGATGGAAAAAGAACTATCTAAATAAGTCGAGTTTGAGTTTAAATTTCAAACTCAATAAAAGTTCAGTTAGGTTTAATAAAAAGCTCGACTTTTTTCAAGCTTGACTTGTAAATAATTGAAGCTCGAATTTAAAATAAAGCTCGTTTAAGTGAAACGAGCTGAGTTTGAATTTGAATTTTAAGTATGATCAAAGTTTTGGCTCGAGGTTGAGCTTAATAATTTTTTAAATAAATTGAGTCCGAGTCTTTAAAACTTTAGCTTAGCTCAGCTCGTTTGCAATCTTAAAATCAATACATTAGTACATATTTACACTGTTATATATATATTTATTTTATTTATTTATGAAACTACTTGTGATGCAATGCAAATGTATGCTATATTTGGATAGACCACAACAATGTGACATAGAGCAATGTAATAGAGAATTAATTATAATAGATTTTATTTATATATTTAAATTCCCGTAATTAATTGTAATCCCCTAATTCTAGGATAGTTTCCTATTTTTGTAACCCACGGCAATGCCTAATTTTGTGTATATATATTCGTTCTTAACCAATGGAAATGTCAAGCCATTGTTTCTCAATATTCCTTTTCTATTTCAACATGGTATCAAGAGCTTAATCTTCTTGGGCATATTTTTCTCTACCATGATCAGCATCATTTCTCTTTAATGGCTTTCGATGCCACCTACTCTTTCACTGATGATTCTACCACCATCCAAAACTCCCAAGATCCTTAACATTCCCTCCTTACAATCAATCTCTCCAATATCACCAAATTGTCATCCACTAATTATCTCGCATGGAGCCTTCAAATCAAATCTCGTCTTGAAGGATATGATCTTCATCACTTCAATGATGACACTCATACTCCACCACTACCCACCATCACCGTCAATGGTGTTGCATCCCTAAATCTAACATGCACAACCTGAAGCGCCAAGATCATCTCATCTTTAGTGCTTTCCTTGGTGCTATCTCTGTTTCATTGCAACCTCTTATTGTCTGCATCACCATTTCCCTTGATGCATGGCAAACCTTAGCCAATACCTATGCCAAACCATCTCATGGTCATATTAAACAATTGAAGAAACAATTAAAGCAGCATAACAAGGGCTCAAAATCAATTAGTGAATATATGCAGGCGATCAAGATTCGTGTTGATGAACTTGCTCTTCTAGGGAAGCCACTTGAAGATGAGGATCTTATTGATCAAGTTTTTGAAGGACTTGGTGATGAGTACAAATCCGTCATTGATGCAATTAACGCCTATGACACGTCAATTTCTTTTGCTGAGCTCTATGAGAAATTTCTCAACAGAGAAGTATCTCTTCAGACTACTCTAACCATCCTTTCTATCACTACTAGCAACGGCAAATCCCACAGCCTTCTAGAATAGTCGAAATTGGCATCCACCAACCACCAATTCACAACAGCCAGGTTCTACCACTATGCCTTCTCCTCATGCTCAACACCAATCCATACCTTATTTAGGTCGTTGGCAAGCATGTGGCATTCAAGGACATACTGTTGAATGATGCCTGATGTTTTGGCTTGTTACTAATCAACAATCCCTGACACCTCGTCCTCAAGGATCTTAGGGATATGGCACCTCCATACCCTGGCAACCTCGTGTCAATCATGTTGTTTTCAGCAACAACACTACTCCTACTTAGCTACTAGATAGTGGAGCATCTCACAATGTTATGTCTGAGTTGAGCAATCTCTCTCTTCACAGCCCATATCAAGAATCGAATGATGTCATGATCGACGATGGATCGATCCTTCATATCACCTATACTAGTTTTACCACCATACCTTCTTCCTTTCTCTCATTTACTTTACATAATGTTCTTTGTGTCCCTTCCATGAAAAAGAATTTAATTTCACTTTATCAATTTTGCACTAATAACCATGTTTTTGTTGAATTCTCAACCTCTAAATTTCAGGTGAAAGATCTAAACACATGGGCAATCCTTTTGATGGGTGAACCTAAGGATGGTGTATATGAGTGGCTGACTACATCCCCTTCAGTTATCTCTTCATTGTTGCTTTTTCTAGTGTCAAGACCACTTCGTCCGAGTGACACTATAGATTAGGTCATCCATCATTTACTATTATGAAAAATATTGTTTCCAAGTTTTCTTTACCATTTTCTAGTTTGTTATCCTCCTCCACACATTGTAATGCATGTTTATGTAATAAAAGTCATAAAATTCCATTTGCTTTTTCTACCTTATCCTCATCACTTCTGCTTGAACTTCTCTTTTCTTATGTATGGACTTCTACTATTTATAGTGTTGATGGTTTTCAGTACTATGTTATTTTTTTTTATCATTATACACGATATTTTATATTATCCACTTAAATGAAAATCGCATGTGTATGATATCTTTGTGCGCTTCAAGGCATTAGTCGAAAACCAGTTGAAACATCAAATTGTCACCCTCTATTCAGATAATGGTAATGAATATCAAGCCCTTGATAGTTTTCTCTTCACCAATGGTATATCCCATTTTACTATACGACCCATACACCAGAAAACAATGGTCTGTTCGAACGATGTCATCGCCATATTATTGAAACCGGCCTATCTCTTCTCACTCATGCTTCGATGCATCTATCGTATTGGACTTATGCCTTTGCCACTGCTGCATATCTCATCAATTGTATGCCCACACCCACACCCACACTCTTTCATCTCCTTTTGAAAAACTCTTTCAATCTCAACCCAACTACACTAAAACTCTGAGTATTTGGTTGCTTATGTTATTCGTGGCTCTGTCCTTATTTCTAACATAAACTTGACTCTCGTTCCACTCCTTATGTTTTTCTTGGTTACTCTTCAACACAAAGTGTTTATATCTGTCTTGGTTTGTCTACTTCTAAAACATATATTTCTCGTCATGTCAAATTTCTTGAAAACTCTTTTCAATTTACTAGTCGCCACTCCCATCTAGCTCGTCCTACCCCAGAGATCATTTCTAAATGGCTTCCTCTAGTCTAAATTCTACCCACTTCAAGTGGCTCACTCAATATGTCTCCATAAAACGATTCCTCGTCATAGCAACCATCACAATAAGCCTCAACCATGGACCATTCCTCCCTACTGATCGATCATTTACCACCAGAACCGCACAATTCTAAAACCTCTTCTACTCCAACCACAACCCATGCCACCTGTCAAAATAACCATCCCATGACCACTAGAGCGAAAAACAACATCCACAAACCCCTAACCAAGATGAATCTCGCTGCCATCTTTTCTCAACCAATAGTCATTGAGCCTCATACTGTTCAACAAGCCCTAAAAGATCCTAAATGGATACAATCTATGAATAATGAATTTGATGCTCTTGTTCGGAATGGAACCTGGAACTTATTCCATCTACTTCTCTACAGGATCTTGTTGGATGCAAGTGGGATTTCATATTAAATGGCTTCTTGATGGTTCTGTTGATAGGTACAAAGCGAGATTAGTTGCCAAAGGTTTTCATCAATGACTTGGAGTAGATTATCATGACACCTTTAGTCCAGTTGTCAAGCCAACAACAATACGCCTTGTTCTCAGTTTGGCAGTCAATCGAGATTGGCAGTTACTACAGTTGGATATTAATAATGCCTTCCCTCAAGGCCATCTTTCTGAAGATGTCTACATAGCCCAGCTTCCGGGTTTTATTGATAAAGATCATCCAAAACATGTATGTATTTAAGGAAGGCAATATATGGACTTAAGTAGGCCCTACGAGCTTGGTACCTTGAACTTCACCAGTTCTTCATTGAGTTTAGGTTCACAAACTTGCATACAGATACTTCTCTATTTACTTTCTACTCATGAGACATTACTATATATCTCCTTGTTTATGTGGATGACATTATTATCACAGGTACCAATACTCATATTATTCAATGCTACATTGATCTCCTGGCACAAAGATTTTTAATCAAGGATCTTGGTGCCTAGTCTTATTTTCTTAGCATTAAGGTTTTCACCACTCTATCTGGTCTATTGCTTACTAAAAGGCAATACATCACCGATCTTCTTGCCCAAACAAAAATGTCTGGTGCAAAACCTGTTGCTACACTCCTTGCTACAAATGGAAAGCTCACACTTCATGTAGGAATAACTCTAAATGATTACACAGAATATAGAGCAATTGTTGGCAGTCTATAGTATCTTTGCCTCCCTCGCCTAGACATAGCATATGCTATTAACAAGCTATCCCATTTCGTGCATCGCCCAACTCATGGATGATGGGTTTATGAATAGAAATATAGTTTTGTTATCTATCAGCCAAGAAAAGTGAAAATTTAATTGGTTGCACTTGAGATGCAAAATTAAAGGATAAAAAATCTCTTTAATAGCAAAAGAGCCTCTTGTTGCACTACAGTGCAAGGTCTAAGCCAAGAGCTAAAGTAAAAACAATATTTAAGGTTAAAGCTTTATCAACCTGAGGATATGGTGTGTATCTCGTTCCGAGACATCTATTAGGGGATCCAAGAGATAGGGAAACAAATGAAAGTAATCTAATGTTAGTTAAATTTGCTGATAAAATCAGTAGGGAATAGAAATCAATCCAATGAAGAAACACATGAAAAGTAAGCCAAAGTTAGTTAAATTGCTACTAAAATCAACAAGGAATCGAAATAAATCCACTTGAGGGGTTTCATTTGATTATCTCCTCAAAATTGTTTAAGGGAGTCACTCTTTGGAATTTAATTTCATCAAGGTGTTTAAATGAAAGCTTAGTGATATTAAAGTTTGAGCTCATTCCTATGATTTAATGGCCTATTCAAATAAAGCTAAAGATGTTCAAGCGTGAACGAAGTCAATAATTTTTGCTAATACCATGTTCGCTATTATTTTTTTTATGGTTAATGATTGAAATGTTACCTGAACTTTTTTCTAAAAGAGAAATTGACTACTTGTACTTTAAAAAGGTCAATTGACTATGTGATGCAACTTTTTGAGGTTACATTCACTGCCTCTATTAATGATGTTAGCTTTACCCTCTTAGATGGCAAAATCCTTCAATTGCCTAATGATACATATTTATTCCGATTAAAAAGTAACATATATAACCCGTTTTTTCTTTTTCTTAATTTATTGTGCTAAATGCTATGTAAAAAAAAAAAAAGTTAGGCCCAACTCCAGTTAACTCTGATAAAATATAACTTTCACATAACTTCATCAAGTGCAAGAAACCCTAATATTTGAAACACTAAATAAAACTCAAATGCGGTGAAACACATTCCAGATAACAAACATATGATTTAGAAGATCATAAAGGAAAACAAACACACAAAGATATGAGATCTCAAACCTTAAAGCTTAGCAATGGGGTTCACACCCCTTTTTTATTTTTAACTTTTGAAACCCCGATGCTTGATCGATAATATTTATTTATTCTTTCTTTGCGGTTAGGAAGTTTTACTATAAGATGGATTTAGGCTTTGTTATCGTAGGTTTGAGAATCCCCAAATGATGAAATCGAGCTCTTCTATTTGATAGTGGTGTCTTCCTTTGGTATGTAGTGGGTACCTGGTGGGTGTCAATCCAACAAATATATTTTCCCACTATAAAGATTTGTATATAGCAGTGGGTATGGTTGTATCCACAAAGATTTGTAAAATTTATTTCTATTTGAGAATTAGATGAAGAAGAGAAAGAGAGGGGGATGATTTGTAATTTCTACGAAAACTAATTAAGCTATAAGCAAGCAAACAAAAATTCTAAGTGTGAATCAATATAAGAGAGTTCCTAACCAAAAGTATTATCATAGTCCAGTTCACAAGAATGATCATTGATGCAAAGATTTTCGTTCTTTATATTTGATAAATTGGTTATGGCTGTCAAAAAGCTCTAATAACCTAACTCTCCTTACTTTGTCGATAATCACAACAGGTTCTTTGATTATTTCTCTTATCGATTAAACAACCCTAAACAAGCTCTTAGAGTTTAGTCTATCAATAACATGGATATCATGAATAATAAGAGAGATAACCAGTTCAGGCCAACAAATCAAAAGCATGATCTATTTAGACCAGATTATATATCTTCATAAAACAAATCAATCATCTATCTCATAATCAATCATATTATTGTACCACAAATATTAGAGCAATCAAATAATTATGAATTTGATATTCTAATAGGCAGTATATTACCTTGTTAATTGAATAAGTGGGCCCTAATTCGCATCAATCAAACAAGATAACAATAACAAAACAAGTAGAAGATATAAATATCCAAAATAAAAATCGGAACAAAACAACTTAATTAGATCTTACAATCCTTGTAGAACCAAACATGCAACAATCCCATGGCTAGGAAATTTGGATTTAGCCACTCATAATCATAGAAGACTTTCTCTAGCTTTTAGAAGTGTTTCTAATATAAGATCTGATCTAATAGAATTCGGATGAAGGAATGAATCTATCAAAAACTCTTCGGGCATTTGTAGAATAAAACTGGGAATTTGTTTCGTCACAACGTACACCGATAGTTTCTAAATGTATGCCAATGGTGTACCTTGCTGGTGTTCAATGTTGAATAAAGAAACACTGGCAGTGTTGAAGAGACGTTGAAGTGGCCTTAATATTTTTGGTATTATGCATGGGCTACACCGACCAAACATTGGTGGCATTTAACTCCCAGTAGACAGTATTCGTTTTAGAATTTGAATGCTGGCGAAGTTGTCTGATGAACACCGGTAGTGCTTAAGTTTTCGCTTTTGTGAACATTCAAAGTCAGTGGCCCGGCATACAGGTGAAAATGATGAAGGCTAATGCTGTTCTGTTTTCAAGCTGGCTTCTTTGATTTGTATTTTGCCAGTATTAGATGTCTGATTGTGAAGGCTGGCTTGATCCTGTTATAAACCGATGGTGTATCTTAATATTTTGCCGGCCTTGAATTCTCATTTTTCCAATTTTGCACAAGTCTTCTCCAAATTTGTCTATATTTGCAATCTAATTTCTTTAAGACCTGAAATATCACATTAAGCACACTTAAGTACTAATTTCTTATGATTTCTATAAAACTAATAACAATTAAACATAGTTTGTTAAATGAAAATGAGTATAATTTAACTTTAACAGTACCACAAAAGTTGTCTTCTTTCGCTGATATGTACTTTTCGCATGTGGTTTATGGTTTCAAACTTGGGTGATATCTTCACCACTTTAGTGCTTCAATGGTGTAGAGAGTCATTTTAGTAATCATGCTTGTGGTTCAATTTAATGCCATGGGTTCATCTTTTAGGGATAGTAACAGTGCTTAGAAGATCGAGTCAAATAAGATATGTCGTAGGGAGATTTGGTTTGATAGGCCCATAATAGGGATCGTTGAACTGGTTGATTCCACTCTCGTCCTAATTTGGTTTTCTCGTGCATGAAAAATAGACTCCAAAAAATATCTTTCCAGGTTAATTTAGGTTTTGTTTGAATAAAATAGGGCTTATGTGGACTAAAATAAGCCTTCATCCTTTTTTATATTGAAAATGGGCTTCTTTTATATAATAAAAACTATTACGCCCAATTCCAGCCCAACCCACTGCCACAAGGAAATGAGACTTTAATATCAGTCGTTGGATCATTATAAAATGATCCAATGGTCACCAGTAACATTTGATCTCGACTGTTCATTCGAATACTATCCAATAGCTGGTATTAATCTCTGCCATATATAAATAAGAGGTTTCTCCCCTCATTTAAGTGCAATTCTATATAACTAAGATCTAGAGTAATATAGAAACTCTATCGAAATAACTCTGGGGAAAATCAAAGCGACTACTTCACAACGAATGAGCCAAGAACAATCAAATCTATTTAATTTGATGTTCCATCACACTCATGCACTCAAGAAACTGGGTTTACCTGTTCCTCTTCCTATGTCTCTATTTGCGATATTTGTACACGCGTTATCAGTTCAGAATTTCTTTTAAGTTGATGCTATGCGATATTACATGTGATCAGCTAACTGTAGTAACTCCACCTTACAAAGGGTTTATTGGACTTACTTAACTTAGGGTTTCAAATTTCATCCTTTATGGTTTTGATCTATGTTTTCGTGGCTAGGGTTTTTTCTTCATGGTAAGAAGCATTCGGTTACATGATTATTTCATACCGTGGAGGGTTCAATTTTAATTTAGTAAGGTTAAATTGGGGTTAGTTTGACATAATATTTTACAATACGAGAAATTAAGGGAAAAAAAGGGTTTTGTACATTACTTTTTAATTAGAATTGACATACCCCATAGAAAGACGAAGCTAACATTGCTAGTAGAGGTAATGAATGGGCCCTTGTAAAGTTGTGTCAGACAGTAAATTGATCTTTTTTACAATATAGGTACTTAATTTCTCTTTTGGCAAAGTTCAAGAATTATTCAAGTTGCTAACCTTTTATTTTATTAACACTATTACTTTTGAATGGATTATGTTATATGAGTAAGCATTATCGATTGTATTTTTATTATCAAATGAATGTTGCTGATTTGACTTTTATTTTTTTTATTCAAATGTTTTCTCATACAAATTTTTTTAATCAATTTATTAGGGGCGTGTTTTTAGCATCGTTTTCATGTTTGTTTCAATCAGACTATTCATAACAAACAGATACAGATGAAAAATAGATATTTTTACTTAAAAACAGACCTTAAAGATCAAATACATATTATATACAAATGAAAAATAAACCATTCAAATAGACCATAAATTGTGGTGGATAACCGTTTAGTTAGAATGCCTTGTGCCATATTAAGATCCGGGTTGAACTGCTTCGTTTCTTTATAAATTGTCTACAATGATGATCTCTAGTTTAACTACCTAGTTGAATTCTAATTCAATTCTATCCTATCGTCATCCACATCTTTTTTCTTCTATTTAAGATGCTAGTGTAGATAAGACTAATGGATTTAAATATTATGACTGAAGAAAAATTTTAATGATAGTTAATCCATAATACCAAGTGAAATCTTTCACTACCTATCTTGTCTTAAAAGCATCACTTTAACCCTTTAGAATTGTTTTCCTCTCTCTCTCTCTTTCCAAGTTTTAAGTTATTAAGGAGGTAGTACACCTATAATGACGATCTAATGGTAACAGTGATAGCATAATTTTGGTAATGGCTATTTATGTAGAAGATATAAAACATATGTAATTCATAAATGAAATCATACCATAATTATGGTTTCTTTTTACTTTGTTTGAAAGAGTTTTCAAACCAAGCCAAACCCACATTTCTCAATTTATCAAGAAATAAATTCAAAAAATCAAACCGCTTTAACTATATATATTTTTGTATTCTTATAGTAAATAACCAATTAAACATCATATTAGGATATAAAACTATCCTTATATGTTACAAGTAAATACAATTAAAACTTTTTTCATTTTCCTCAACAAATTTTAGAAGTTAATTTATTTTCGATATTTTTTTGTATTTTCATTTTATATGGCAATTATGAACTAGATTGCAAAAATTAGGACAATAGTTTGTGAAATCTTAGCCTATGGAAGACAAATCTTTTATTTATAACTTGAAATTGCTTTTCCATCTCATAAATACGCTAATACAATAACTTACATAATGGATAATCTTATTTATTTATTTTCCACCTTGTGACTTTAAAGTTTGTATTTTCTCAAATTTTCAATAATGGATGCCATGATACAATCTTTATTCAAATCATTTAAATAATGTTAGTTATTTATTTTAACCAATTGGAAGTTTGATTTTTTTATTTAAACTTTAACTTCAGAAGAATGTGCTTATAGTAATTTTAGTTATCAATATAGGGTGTTCTATGTGGGTTTATATTGAAATAGCAAGTATGTGATCATCATGCTTATAAAAAAAAAGTAGTCTCTTAAAATACATAAATGAATAAATGACAACTGAGTAATTAAGAAAATGGTATAATGACAAAAATAGTACTTGAAATTTCACAAAAATGTTCAATTAAGTATATGAAGTTTGGTTTTGAATAATTTGGTATCTAAACAAAGTTTTCGTAGATTTTTTTCATACCTGAAGTTAAGTTAAAGTTTATACTTAATTTGGAATCGATTAGATTTGTATACTAATTGAATTATTCGAGCTTGAATTCAAGTGAAAATTGAACTGGACTCAAGTCGTATGCAAATTGATTTAATTCATCCATATCCTTACTCTTACCATTAAAAGAAAAAGAAAATAGAACTAATTGTTTCCCTATGGGGGCATCAATCAAGTAATACATTGACCAATATCTACTTAGATCAAATGGTACCTTTATAAAGTGTAAAAAATTCAATGGAAGAAAAATGGAGGTAACACCAAATTAACTTTGAGATTGTCTTAGCTCAAGTCGCCAAATGGTGACTCAATTTTAGGACATGACTAGGACAGTTCGATAAAAACAATTTAATTATGACCGTTTAGGTGTGAAAAAAATTTATGAAAACTTTGTCCATGTATCAAAATTGTCAAAACCAAACTTCATGAATGAAAATGTTAGATGTGAAAAAGTCCATGAAAACTTTGTTCAGATATCAAAACTGTCGAAACCAAACTTTGACCACAAAAAATTCAAGTAAGTTTCAATTATGATACCTGAATTTTTTGAATATAACGGAATTACACTTGAATAAAATTTTTGCCCATAAAAATATCTATACTTTTTAAATTTTAAATCATTGTACTTTTGCTCGGAATCCGACCAAAAGTCTGATGAGATGTTGTTGTAGCATGGAATCCCTTTCAAAAAATATTGTCTCTCTCTCTCGTTAACATATTTATCTTTTCTTTTCTTTCTTTTTTTTTTGTACCTTCTCTCCCTCTAGCAAACCACGACAAATGGAAGTTAAGAAAAATCAAATTCAACATGTATTTCACACATAACATGAAACATGTAGCCCCATCACTAGCATGCAAATTCTGACCGGTAAGTATGCATATCCTTGAAGAAAAAAAATTAATGGACCTTAAAAGAGCTAAAGTTGTAACTCTGTTTTCATTTTTGAAAGAACTTAAATTATTGGCTTGAAAAATCATTTTATGCCAGAAGCATATTATTATCCTCTACCACTTCCCTTAAAATTCCAAAATGTGTATTAGATTCTTTTTTTCTTCTTCTTTTTCCCATAAAAAAAAAAACAAAATAAGAAACTTAAATCAAACAACCCCATAAAAAATCAAAACAAAAAACCCTAAAAAGCCAAATTGGTTAAAAAATAAAAATCAAAACAAAACACATAATAAAAATCAAATCTTTAAACTCATCTTCTCCACTAACCACGTAAGCTCAAATGGATCTCCAATGCCCTTAGAAAGTTGAAAGAACAAACTAAACTTAAACGAACTTTAGATTGAAATTCAAAGATGGATCAAATCTTTAAAGCTTTTGCTCTTTTAGAAGTAAGGAAGACCCTATGGAACTTGTGTGTTCAATGTGAATTTGATGAGGAAGTTAGTTATACAATTAACCACTCAATTGTGTTAAGTTACACTTAAAAATAGTCAAACAATTTGAATGAACAAAATGGTTAAAAATATATGTGTTTTGTGTTTTGGTTGTGCTCCATTTTTTGGAGGTTGTTTCAAGAAAGATTTAGACCTTGATTCATTTGGAATCTCTTAAAGGTCAAAACATGAAAGTTGTAGAGTTATCTCTAAATATTTTGTAGCATCTTGAATCACCTCAATTGGATTATGGATCAAAAAGATATGATTCAAATACGAAACAATGTTAAAGCTATCAGAAATACACCGGCTCACCGGTTTAAACTGGAAAAACATGGAAAATAATCAGAATTGATCAAGCGGAAGGCTAAAGGCTCAACTTGGAATGGCAAGCCAATGTAGACTAGGATCGGTGTACCGGTACGGCAAAAATTAGCCATTAAGAGTTGTTTTATCTGACCGTCGGAAGATCTTTTAAGGGATAACAGCTAGACTTTTCTTGGAGTTTATAAATAGAAGTCTGTGAAGACTTTTTAGTCGCTAAATAAAAAGCTTACTTCTTGTAATCAAAATCTTATAAACATTCTCCAAGCATTACTTGTGATTTGTATTGTTTGAGAGTAAGAAACTTAGTATAATACTATTTTTTTGTATTTGTAATCTTTGTAAAAGCACTACACTATAGTTTATTGTGAGCTTGTTGGTAAAATTTTGAGTTAGGTTTAGTGAGTTTAATATTGTAAAGATTTAACTCAAGCATTTATTTGTTGATGTGTTGAAGAGACAATTTTTGTGGAGCATGGAGATTAGGGAGTGGACCGAACTCTATGTTATATCCTGGTGTAAGCTTTCCTTTCTATATCTATCTATTTATTATTATTGCTTTTTATATTTGGCATTGTACATGAATTAGACTTTTAGTTTTGAAAAGAAATCAATATTGGTATAATATGTTTTTCCTTAAGTGTTACTAGCTACTAACAAACCCAACATACCTTGGTTTTTTTTGAACTTCTTCCAAAGAAAAAGAAATCGAAGAGAGAGAGGGGGATACAAAAGAGCTTTTAGTGAGAGAAAGAGCATATTTGAGAGGTTTTAAGAGAAGTGAAGTGTTGTGGATGATCAAATGGTTTTGCTAGGCTTTTACTCATACTAGCTCATGCTTTGATTTGAATGGGAAGCCATGAAAATGGTTAAAAATCAAATCTTTATCTTTTCTTGGTATTTAACATCTTTTTAGTAAAAGAAGAAGAAAAGTTTAGTAATAGTAAGCCGTTGAGAAATCTCATTTCATCTTGTTTGATGGATGTGTTTAAACTTGTTTTAGATGAATTCACAAAGTTCCAACCTATTGATCAACTTTCCGAAAAGTAGTTCGCTTAAAGCAAGTTTCAACTCATCTTGGTCTAAAAATAAAAAGACGAAAGTTGAAATTCTTTTGATTATTTTTTTAATTGTTTTGGGTTTTTTTATTGTTTTGATTTTTTTAATGGTTTTGTAAAGAAGAAGAAGAAAAAATGATGACGATTGATGATGGTGTTGCTGCTTAGTAGAGAGAGAAAGAAAGTAAAAAAAAAAAAGAAAAAAAGGTGCCAAATAGGAGAGAGAAATTAATTTTTAAAGAATAATAATTGTCCACGTTAGCATCTCAATGGAATTTTAGCCAGATTCTGCACGAAAGTACCATGGGTGAAAGATTTAAAAAGTTTAGATATTTTTATAGTCCAAAATTTTATTTAGGTATAAAACTGTTATATTGAAAAAGTACAAGCATTGCCAAAGAAATTAATCCAAAAAAGGTTTATAATATACTAAATTATTAAAAACCAAACTTTAGGTAATTGATCGTATATTTTATGAAAGTTTATATATTTATTGTGGCTGAGAAAATTTAACCCAATATCAGCAAGATTGGAAAAAAAAGGAAAGGGTCTAAACACAGGTGATTTGCTAAAGAACAGTATGGGGAAGTGAATTTCTCCTTTTCGAGAAACGCACCAATAATTATTAAATTAGTTCGCATTTCCTTAAAATATTTCGAGATAGGAAAACAAAATACTAAGTAAAACTTTTCCTAATATATTTCTTAGAAAGTGGCTCGGGATACTTCATCAAAGTCTTTATATAATAAAATGAAAAATTTTAATGGTTGTTTTGAAACATATATCAGATTGCAAAATTAATAAGCACCTTCCCTTAAGTATGTAATTAATATCGAAGCTTTTAGATCCTCTAACCATCTCCTAATAAGCAAAGCCATCATTAAATTTCAACAAGGATTTCATTAGTCAAACATTTCAGTACATTTATTGAAATCTTAAGGAAATTACACACATCATAACATGCCAAAAACAGATAGAAACTATATTAAAAACTAACAATGATTCAATTAACTACTTTAACTGCCCAATCATTAAATTCATACTAATGTCTATATCTAACAGGATAGAGAGAGATAATAAAAATAACAAACTTTTGGAAAAAAAAGTTAATTATTAATTACAGAAACTGTAAAGTATGATGCATATGAAACACTTATAAACGCAAAAAAAAAAAAAAAACATGGATCAAAAAGTTCCAATGATAAAAATGATGATCTTCAACCGTTTTTTTTTTTTTTTTTGTTACGAGGGATTCAAATATGATTTTTCTCAAGATTTGAATATAATATTTCCAGTTAAGAGATTATAAAAAATACTGTAAGATTTTAATGCTATTGATTTACCAAGTTTTAATATACTTTTATAGCAATTTGTATAAAGTAATCGATCCCAACACTTCTCAGCTACTCTACTTATGGATCAATACATGAACCGTTAACATAAAAAAGAAAAAGAAAAGAAAAAACATCTTTAAAAAAAATTTAAAAATATTTCACAACTCAACACATTTCCGTTTCCAATTAATATGCATTCCTGAAGCACAAGCTCAAAACACTTCCACCACCAAAGGTTCAAAAATAAAATAAATAAATGGGAAAGAAAAAGCTTATCATTTTTTTTTTCATTCACCCATCCGAAAAATCAATTTCTTTCCTGATCATCAACATGAACTTTTCTTCCTGTACAGAAATGAAGAACCCCATCTCTTTGATATCAGTACTTCTTCATTTTTTTCAAAACCCCAATGGGAAAATTCCCACGTCACAAAAAAATAAACAAGGAAAACCATCCTAAAATTACACCATTTTGCACCAATTTTCTTCCTCTTGTCCAATCACGTGTTTCCGCAAAACCAGCATTTCAATAGTTTTTATCAAAATCCATGTATATGAATAATACGATGAATTACGATAAAAACAATCGAAACATATTAATGAAGCTACTCCTAAAAGTCGCATGATATCTTATATAACATTGGCGTGTCATCATCTCCACGTCAGCGGTAAATGTCTTCGGGATACTTGTTAACGGGACGTTAATCTTTACCGTGGAAGTTGTTATGTCTCTCTTTGCGAGAAGCTTCTCCAAAACCCAGCTCCATGGAACCAGTCCCACATCTCTTTCTCCAACTTGTCGACGTCGTTTTCGTCCTCTTCTTCTTCTTCTTTCGAATCGCTAGACTCAACACTGCTAATTTCCTTCCTCAACAAATCAACCACGGAAGAGTCTTCCCCGTCACCATCCACCTTCGCGGGCCCACCACCAGCATCGGTAGCGGGTCTCTGCGTCAAAAGCCCATTCCTCCTCCTCGTCGCCACCACCCTCCTCTGCCGGTGCTTGCTCTTCACTCTCCGGCAAATCCCCGCCGGGACCTTGTACACCGCCAGCACCACGATGTTCATCACGGTGAACGGACAGCAACAGCACACGGCGGTACAATCGCCGTCGCTCTCCCCGCTGTCTCCGCGATTCTCTGGCCGCTGGTTACCGCCACCTTCGCGGTGGTCGCGGCTGCGGAGGGAGGATTGCGGGTTTGTATTAGCGATTGACGGCGGGTTAAGACCGACGATTGGGGGATGAGTTGCTGAGTCATATGTGTGTGCGCTTACGCGCCCGAGTCGACTCAGTGATCAAGATGATCAAACTCGAGAAATCCGAAGATGTTTCGGACTTTAAAGAAAGGATCTTTAGAGAAGAGAGAGAGAGAGGAGAGAAAAATGACGAATCGATACAACTTAGAGGGAGAGAGAGAAGACGGGGGAACGGTTAAGTATTACGTTGAATTTGAAAGCCGAGATGAAAATAACAGGTTTTCCTTGATAGCTCCGTATGCCATCCGTATCCCCGTCGAGTATAAACTACTCGATCGCAGAAAAAAATATAAAACGGGATACCGTTACAATACGATCGATCGGGATACGAACGAAGACGCAGGTACAAGATACGACCCACGAATACGTTTGATTTTGGTATTTGACGTGAGAGAAGGATAAGGAGTGAATGGAAATTTTATTAATATGTTTGTGGAAGGCGTATTAGCCAACAGAAAGTACGCATAAAACGCAAGCTTGACGTGGTTTTAGAGAGAGGGAGAGAGAGTGTCGCATTTTGGGGTGTGTAGACATTAGGAAGTTCTAGTATGGTGGCTATTTTGGTGAGCGCAAGAGGAGATAAGGATTAGTTTCTTACCATTGGAAAAAATCTGTATTTATTTTTGTTTTTTTTTTTTCCTTAGATGGAACCATCTAATTTAACAGACTCCAGTAGCTTTGAAAAAATTATTTTGCTACATACATAGGGATAGGAGAAAAAATAATAAATAAACCAACGAGCAAACCAGATTTAATATATGATTTTCTTTCTCTAATGTAATTCTGAAATTTTCAAACCGATAATTTGTGATTGGTATAAAAGGATAAAACAAGTGAAACACCGAAAATCTTTATCTTTTCTTTGTTTTTTTTTTCCCAGCTGCCTTCTCATTTTTTATTATCTTTTTTTTCCTTTCTCTACGTTTCCACTTATTCTTTTTCTTCACTTCTTCTTTTATTGTCTCAATAAATCAAACTCCAAATCTCACTTTCAAAAAGGTTAGAGAAGAAATTAAAGTTGAAAAATAAGATAAGAAGTGGTAATCATGCTAATTAAAGCTCTAACAACTTAAAAGCAATAGTGATAAAATAAATCAAGTAGTTTGATTTGGCCAACATGTAAGTCATGTTATTTTCTTATTTTGATGGTTGTTTATGCATGTATTTGATGAATTGATGCTAGTTATGTATAGGATTTAAGATAAAACTTACAAACTTATAATATATGAATTTACATGTTAAAAGCATAAGTGAGGTTACGCATGTAAGAACTAGGATTGAGATAAAATATAAATAAAAAATATCTATATAGATGTTGTAAATCATGTTTATAATTTGTATGTTGATTTAAGATGTTGTATGTTGAAATAAGATGTAAAACAAGTAGTTAAAGTAGGTTAAAATACACATGCTCTGTTTTCGTATACGAGCACAAAGGAAACAAGGCAAGCCATATTTAGTCGTACCTTTATTTTAAACCACCTAGAGAAGAAACACAATCGAAACACGAACATAACACGACCAACCCTATCTAATCGTGCTTCTCTCTATTTCATTTTACAAATACATTTGCAGAACAACACAATTAGAACGGTCCCCTATCTTCCCATGTTTGTTTTTTATTCTTGCGTGTTTTATATGTTAAGTAGAACACGGCTAAATGTATCATGCCATGCTTCTCCCTGACCCTTGAATGTTTGGCATATTTGTGAAACACAACTAGAACATGACTCATTGTATTCCATTATGTTTCTCTCTGATCCTTTTAAATGTTAATACATCAAGTGAAAAACTGTAGGAACATGGCTCGTTATATCTCATCGTGCTTCTCAATGGTTTTCAAATTAAGCAAAACACGACGGGAATATGGCTTGTTGTATTTGGCCGTGCATCTTCATAAGCTTGTACATGGGGTCAAACATTGCTTGTGTATTTGCCCGTATTCTTCATGAAATTAGAATAAAAATAAAATGAAATAGATAAATGATAATTAATATAATATGTTAGTTAATTCATGCAGTTAAGAGTGAGTTAAACGAATTTATAGATTAATGACTAATTAGATTAAACATAGAAGTTTAGTATAAAATAAACTTAGTTAATCAATTTAAATTCAGCTTGACTAAATATACTTTAATGAGCTAAAACAAATTAGATTGATTAAGTCTAATCAACTTGACTTAGTAATCGAATTAAATGATTAATTATAATCAAACTGACTAGGATTAAGTTAAAATAAGCTTAATAACTATTAATTGGCTTAGATTAATATGTCAGGATAAACCATGAATAGTAAAAGGAATATGTTGTTTCAAATGTTTGTTTGCTAAGAAAAGTGAATGCTTTCTATAAGTTGATAAAAGGTAATAATAATTTTATAATAAATGTTTATATACAAAGGGAACGAAATAACTTGATAGATAATGAAGAACTATCTGTATCTTGGTATGATTTTCACAGCTATGGTGGAGTTTCTACTTAGTGTCTGATCAAATAGATTTTAAAATGAGTTTGATATAAGTGGATAATTAATTTAATTACTTATATAGTTTAATATCTTGAACAGACATTTGTTTCCGAGCTGATCCTTTGATTTATCTTTTAAGCTAGCCTTGGCCTACTCTCTATTTCTACTTAGGTTTTGGATATAAGGTATGCGGTGACATGCTTGTTAGTTGTTTAGGCAGGCATATCTCCTAAAT
Organism: Combretum micranthum; assembly: GCA_024138025.1. Taxonomy (NCBI): domain Eukaryota; kingdom Viridiplantae; phylum Streptophyta; class Magnoliopsida; order Myrtales; family Combretaceae; genus Combretum; species Combretum micranthum. Next base: position 697,172 of record JAMXBD010000266.1, on the reverse strand, counting down.
GAACTAAAACTTAAAGATGACTTAATAATTGAATGCTGTTTGTGCTTGTGTCGTTAAATGTGGTTTAGGGAGTGACAACCTTGTTTTGTGTTAGGCAGATAGTTATGCACTTAGGCCACCTCCTACCATAATGTAATGACATCCATGATATAATGACAATTCATAAGTGGTTCAGCGAGTAACTGATGGGGCAAATACTATTGATATAATGTTTGCTTAAGCTTGAAGGAAGTAACATGGTTCAGTTCACGTTTATGAGACTGATTGAACTAAATGATGTTATGGACGAGTTAAGTAAAGCTGTGAAACTGCTGCGAATCTAGATGGGGCTATTTTTTTTCGATTAGATATAGACGATATAAGTATTTAGGCTGCTTGTATTGACCTTGAGCATTGTTGTTACTCAGGACCTTAGATTCCCAGCTTGTTCTAAAGTGTGAGTGCTTCGGTATTGCTTATTTCACTTTAATTTAAAGATATAAACTGTTAATTGATGCATTGCATTAGAATAAGTATGTATACCATCCCGTATGTACTTGTGTTATTGTCGTACTGGGCTTCGACTCATTGCTTTCTTCTTTACAGGTGTTGATTGACTAATGACAATGATGTTGATGATGATGATGGTTGAATTGGGAGTATGAGATGCCTCAAGAAGAGTTTGTTGAAGAGTGAAGTGGTTTAGGACCATTGAATTGTTTGTGTTTCATTTTATTTTGTTCTAGAATTGGATTTATCTTTTAAAATTTGTATTGTGTTTAAGGGCTTAGTAAAAAAAGCTTACACGTTTTAAAATGAGCTTTTAAGCTTTGTTGTACTATCATGGAAGGTATGTGAGATACCTAATGGTATGGTTTGTTTTTTGTGAAAGTTGATCTATTCGTATGAGTAGAAGACAGAAATGTTTTTATAAAGTTTATTTTTCACCATTACTAAATCCAGCTGTCTCTAGAATCTAATTAAATGATTTTAGAATTTAAAACCGGCTAGCAAATGTTCGACATAAACAATCCTTTAAGGAAGCTCGTGCTTATAATACGTAAGGTATTATACGTGGCTAGGGACTAGACATACTTCAATTTAGATTCGAGGCATGTCGGGCCTTCACAACAAGTTTTTAGGATAGAAAACCAAATCGAATTGTTTTAAGAAATAAAATAATATTTACTTGTGTTTAAAAAAATTCTTTTGCTGTATCATTTTTAAGTAAATTTACGTGAACATATTAAAATGCATATGGATTTAACTTTTACTGTATAGGTTACTAAAATGTATCTATAGGTCGACTCAAATATATTTATTATTTTTAACCTCTTGAATGTTTAATGCATTTGATTATTAAAAGAACCTGACATAAGATTACGTGTGAAGGAAACAAATTTTTATCAAATTATAGATTAAGATTCAATTTAAATGAAATTGAAGCTTTATTAGTTTGAAAAATGTTCTTTAAATTGAACCATTTAATCCAAAATAATAAAAAAGAAAACTGCATTTTATGGTTTAATTTTTTTCAATTCCACTTTACTTATAATTGGATTAATCCATTTTATTTCCAATGAAACTTAGCATTTACGCTATAAATGGAATGGGAAAAAGAAATTAGAAACAAACATAAAGGAAATGAATTTGAGATGAAATAATCATGAGAATATTTATATCTCTTCCTATTTTTTGAATAATAAATGAAAGAAGCATGGAAGAAATCTTGATTATTACAAAATAACAAATAAGTATAACGTAAAATTACTACTATATTCAACAAAGAAATGATAAGAAAGTAAAAAGGTAGGGTAAAAAAGAGAAGGAGGAGGAATTATTTACATACTTTTTCCAATTTTCCTCTCTTATCTGTCCATTGCTGGAAACTTAATCTGATGGTAAGTGGGAAAATTTTCCTCCCCTATTCCTTTTCTCTCCAATTATATCCTTTAGCTAAATACTGAAATTTGATTTTTTTTTTTTTCCCCACCTCATTCCTTCAGCTCCTTTTCTCTCCGACCAAACAAAGTGTTAATAATAGTATGTTTAAATTTGAACGATTCCTGAAACTTATTGCAAAGCTATCTATATTCATATCAAAAGTTATTAAGACTTATACAATTATGCCTTATATGTTTTAAATAAAATCGTCAAGTCACCTAAGTTTATGTAAAAAATTTAATCAAAATTATTTATGCTTTGAGTGAGTAATAAAAGTCTTTTATGGTAACATTTGATTTGTAGCTTTCCAAAGAAGGTGGACATAATGAAAACTATTGTACCTACTTGGTTTACAAAATAAATTTACAACTGGACAAAATTCCTCTTAAAAAATTAGAAAAATTATAAGATATTTGTCATTTCTATTTGATGTTAAAAAAAAAAAAATAAAGATTTGATGAAATAAAATTCCTTTAATTAAAACTCCACACCAGTACTTCTTTTTCAGTCATGATCGTCTCATCAATTGACCAATACTAATACTAACCCTAATACCACCACCACCACCATGCTGGTATCATTGCTCATGCCACCATTGTTGCACCATCTTTGATATTATTATTATCACCTCAAAAGCTTCACACCACCACTACTATCATGTAATGTTGCTAACTATCACAACCTCTTCATTGCAATTACCTATACAATCTTTATAGTTATTATAACATTATTATTTTTGTGAGAACTTCTAGGGTCTTATTGGGGGATTATCCAATTAATCATTTGAACATTAAAATAAATACAATAAGTGATATATTAAGTATTTTAGTAGTGTAATTAAAGTTGTAAATGGGCTGAGTTGAGCTGAGCTTTTGAAAGCTTGAGCTTGGCTCATTTATAAATTATTAAATTTGAGCTCAAGTCCAGCATTTATTGAGTCTAAAAAATTGGGTTTTAGGTCAGCTCATTTAGTTAAACGAGCTTCCTTTCGAGTTTAAGCTTAGCTCATCTACAATTGAGCTTGGTCGAGCAGGGTTTTTTTTTTTATCAAGCCTAATAAGCTTTTATTGAGCTTGGAATTTAAGCTTAAGTTCGACTTGTTTAGATAGCTCATTTTTCATTTTTTCAAAAAAAAAAATATATATATAATATATATATAAGAGACACTAAATATATATATTAAATATAATTTAGTTTTGTTATTTTAATAATATATATATACTATATCATTAATATATATATATCACTATATCATTAATATAAAACTCACAACAACGCAAACGAAATAGTTCACAGGCTTGTTAACCAGCCTACTGGCGAGCTTACCCACAAGATTACTCATGAGTCAGTTCACAAGATTGAATCAAATCTTGAGCTCGACTTATTTAGATAAAAAAATTGTATGTATTATAAATTCATACTTAAGTAGCTCGCGAGTTTCCCTCGTTTATAATCCTAGGTGTGGTCATGATTGAGAATGAATGAAAACCTTTAAACAACTAATGGGACTGTTGGTTCTGTCAAAAACCACAACAATTATCTTTATTGCACCCCATCATCGTCTCCATTATCCTCTGATATATCCATCACCTTTTCATCACTATTACTATTGCTACCAGATTAAACATACCACTATCACCGGAAATAAAACTGCAAGGATAGTAAGAAATCAACAGCTCATGGTATAATGGCAATGGTGATAGTACAAAGGCCACGGTGGTAGCAGGTGCATTAATAAAATGATGACGAAATTTTCGTGATCTTTTCTTCCCCCTTTTTTTTTAAAGTTTTAAATGCGCAATGCAAATTTTATAGAAGTAGATGCGTGTAAGTATTGGTTCATAGAATGCAAAAGGTGCTTCTAATCTTCAAAGAAGATCGAAAATTATATTATTGAAACAAATTCATAATGATTAAATATCTATTGATAAAAATAAGTTTATAGGTAATAATTGGAATTTAACTAGGTATAATGGGTTTCCGCTTTGCTAAATATATATATATATATATATATATTTTCTATTAAAATTATCTTGTCTAGGTGAGTAAGTAACCTTATCATATAGGGATATCCACCGAACTCTAATAAGGTAGAGTCTAGGTACTAAAAGTCATGGGGTATGTTTTGAGGACAAATTTTTTTTTGGAATTTACTTTCGTGGAGTAAGATACAAGTATGATGCCCTTATATCCTATATGCGTATAGGTTGCATGGTACCCACTTCTCACCTTATAAGAGACAGACTAAGTCATATATTAAAATCTTTAAATTACTATCTAGTTACATCATCATTTTCTTTCCTGTCTTCTTTTCCTTCCCTTATTTTCTTGATCTTATAATCCCTAATTTAATCTACTGTAATTTTTCAACTGCATCAGCACATCATTGTTTTTTAGGATGATTATTTTATGATATTCAATAATATAATATAGATTCTTTGGTTGTATGTATTTGATCTTCTAAATTATATAGAAGTCTTGGTTACGTTATTTAACTAATATAAAAGACCTAAACATTTTCATGTCGAAACTTTTCTTTGTTTTTATTTGATATTAAATAAACAAGATACCACTTTTTTATATTAGCTAAACAGGTTTCACATATGGACGGACTTGTGATATTATAATTATTTTTTTAGTTTTCTTTCCAATAGGTGATTTTATTACATTGAATATATGAAAATAAGGTGGTCTTTAATACTACATGAAACCATATATATTACTTATTTAAGGAAAAAAAAAAGAAATAAAAATGATAGATTTTATAAGGTATAAAATGGTTTCAAAGTAAGTATTACAAGATGAGTACCAAGTACTAAGTACCTTTTCGTAATAGGGCATAATGTAATTTCACATCCTACTAACCTGTACCACTCACCCCTAATATATCTTTTAATTTATATTATATTTTTATGTTCTTCTCCTTTAAATATATTTCTTTTACATGTATTTGTGTTTATCTTCATCTATCACTATTTATATGTGGACATGATGAGTTGGTTTTGATTGGTCTAAGTAATTAATTAATTAAATATATTAAATTGGATAATATAATAAAGGTATTAAAAAAAAAAAAGAAATAGCGGACAAAAGAAAAGGAAAAAGACATAAAAAGGACGTATAACTACCCATTTTCATTGCATTTATTATTATGGCCTAAATGGTACGTTGAATAGTGTGTATATATCTATATCTAACGTACATACACACGCGCGCGACCTTTCAAACTTTCATGGTTCACCAAGCACATAAAGAAAATTTTATATTTAATTTACTTGCTTGTATATGTCAATTCTCATGCATGCAATTTGTCAATTTGTATTAAACCAAAGAAGAAAATAGAGAAATCTAGACTCCCTGAAACGTCTAGAATACTAAAATAGGGTCACAATCATGGATTGGAGATAATTATAGACGATCTAATTTCCAGTTCTAGTTTACGCAGAGAAACAAGACTATAGAGCATGGAGTCAACCATAATTGCTGCTTGCTAGGGTTTCTTCTTCCTTATCTCTCTCTTTAATCCCCTTTCCCCACTTTTTCTTATAATTAAAAAAAGTCAAAATTGAAGACGTTTGGTTACGGAATGCTTGTGGTCCAAATCCCTTATAGCCAAAAATTTGATTTGTATGTTTTAGAGTTGTATTCAACTAATGTGTGTTTTCCCGTCCAAAAATCCCATGATCTATGCTTATCAAAATGAAATTGTCAAGTTCTCACTAAAATTATACATGGCAGTCATGTAACTCGGGAAATCAACACGATTGGATAGGATTGGTCGTGTTAGATTCATGTTTCGGTCATGTTTCTTCTCTGGTGAATTAAAATAAAGAGTACAACTAAATATGGCTTCCCTATTCCCTTTGTGCGCAATACATTTACAGAACAATACAATTAGAACACGGTCTCCCCTATCTCCCCATGTTTCTTTTTTATTCTTGCATGTTTTATATGTTAAGTAGAACACGACTAAATGTATCATGCCATGCTTCTCCCTGGGCCTTGAATGCTTGGCATATTTGTGAAACACAACTAGAACACGACTCATTGTATTCCATTATGTTTCTCTTTGATCCTTTTGAATGTTAATACATCAAGTGAAAAACGGTAGGAACATGGCTCGTTATATCTCATCCCTTCTCAATGGTTTTCAAAATAAGCAAAACATGATGGGAATACGTCTTGTTGTATTTGGCCGTGCATCTTCATATGCTTGTACATGGGGTCAAACATTGCTTGTGTATTTGCCCGTGTTCTTCATGAAATTAGAATAAAAATAAAATGAAATAGATGAATGATAATTAATATGATATGTTAGTTAATTCATGTAGTTAAGAGTGAGTTAAATGAATTTATAGATTAATGACTAATTAGATTAAACATAGAAGTTTAGTATAAAATAAACTTAGTTAATCAATTTAAGTTCAGCTTGACTAAATATACTTTAATGAGCTAAAACAAATTAGATTGATTAAGTTTAATCAATTGACTTAGTAATTGAATTAAATGATTAATTATAATCAAATTGGCTAGGGGTAAGTTAAAATAGGCTTAATAACTATTAATTGGCTTATATTAATATGTTAGGATAAACTATGAATAGTAAAAGGAATATGTTGTTTCAAATGTTTGTTTCTAAGAAAATGAATGCTTTCTATAAGTTGATAACAAAGGGAACGAAATAACTTGATAGATAATGAAGAACTATTTATATCTTGGCGTGACGATTTTCACAGATATGGTGGAGTTCCTACTTAGTGTTGATCAAACAGGTTTTAAAATGAGTTTGATATAAGTGGATAATTAATTTAATTACTTATATAGTTTAATATCTTGAATAGACATTTGCTTCCGAGATGATCCTTTGATTTATCTTCTGAGCTAGCCTTGGCCTACCCTCTATTTCTACTTAGATTCCGGATAATATAAGGTATGCGGTGACATGCTTGTTAGTTGTTTAGAGTAGGCATATCCCCTAAATGAACTAAAACTTAAAGATGACTTAATAATTGAATGTTGTTTGTGCTTGTGTCGTTAAATATGGTCCAGGGAGTGACAACTTTGTTTTGAGCTGGGTAGGTAGTTATGCACTTAGGCCACCTCCTACCATAACATAATGACATCCCATGATATAATGACAATTCATAAGTGGTTTAGCGAGTAGCTGATGGGGCAAATACTATTGATATAATGTTTTCTTAAGCTTGGAAGGAAGTAATATGGTTCAGTTCACGTTTATGGGATCGGTTGAACTAAACGATGTTATGGACGAGTTAAGTAAAGCTGTCAAACGGTTGCGAATCTTAGATGAGGCTATTTTTTTTTTCGATTAGATATAAATGATATAAGTATTTGGATTACTTGTATGGACGTCCTGAGCAACTGTTATTACTCAGACCCCTAGATTCCTAGCTTGTTCTAAAGTGTGAGTGCTTCGGTATTACTTGTTTCACTTTAATTTAAAGATATAAACTGTTGATTGATACATTGCATTAGAATAAGTATGTATTCCATCCCATATGTGTCTGTGTTATTGTCGTACTGGGCTTTGACTCATTGCTTTCTTCTTTGTAGGTGTTGATTGACTAATGATAGTGATGTTGATGATGATGATTGAATCGGGAGTATGAGCTGCCTCAGGAAGAGTTTGTTGGAGAGTGAAGAGGTTTAGGACCATTGGATTGTTTGTGTTTCATTTTATTTTGTTCTACAATTGGATTTGTCTTTTAAAATTTGTATTTTGTTTAAGAGCTTAGTTAAAAAGCTTACACGTTTTAAAATGAGCTTTTAAGCTTTGTTGTACTATCATGGAAGGTATGGGAGATACCTAATGGTATGGTTTTGTTTTTGTGAAAGTTGATCTATTCGTATGAGTAGAAGGTAGAAATGTTTTTATAAAGTTTGTTTTTTACATTGCTAAATCCAGCCATTCTAGAATCTAATTAAACGATTTTCAATGTAAAACCGGCTAGTAAATGTTCGACATAAACAATCCTTTAAGGAAGCTCGTGCTTGTAATATCTAAGGTATTATATGTGGCTAGGGACTAGACATACTTCAATTTAGATTCGGGGCATGTCGGGTCTTTACAACAAGTTTTAGGATAGAAAACCAAATCGAATTGTTTAAAGAAATAAAATAATATTTACTTGTGTTTAAAAAAATTCTTTTGTGTATCATTTTTTAAGTAAATTTACGTGAACATATTAAAATGCATATGGATTTAACTTTTACTATATAGGTTACTAAAATGTATCTATAGGTCGACTCAAATATATTTATTATTTTTAACCTCTTGAATGTTTAATGCATTCGATTATTAAAAGAACTTGACATAAGATTACATGTGAAGGAAACAAATTTTATCAAATTATAGATTAAGATTCAATTTAAATGAAATGAAGCTTTATTAGTTTGAAAAATGTTCTTTAAATTGAACCATCTGATCCAAAATAATAAAAAAGAAAACTGCATTTTATGGTTTAATTTTTTTCAATTCCACCTTTACTTATAATTGGATTAATCCCTTTTATTTCCAATGAAACTTTGCATTTACACTATAATTGGAATGGGAAAAAGAAATTAGAGAGAAACACAAATGAAATGAATTTGAGATGAAATAATCATGAGAATATATAATACCTTCATATTTTTTGAATAATAAATGAAACAAGCATGGAATAAATCTTGATTATTACAAAATAACAAATAAGTGTAATGTAAAATTACTAATATATTCAACAAAGAAATGATAAGAAAGTAAAAAGGTAGGGTAAAAAGGAGAAGGATGAGGAATTATTTACTTACTTTTTCCAGTTTTCCTCTCTTATCTGTCCATTGTTGGAAACTTAATCTGATGGTAAGTGGGAAAATTTTCCTCCCCTATTCCTTTTCTCTCCAATTATATCCTTTAGCCAAATAGTGAAATTTGATTTTTTTTTTTCCACCTTATTCCTTCAGTTCCTTTTCTCTCCGACCAAACAAAGTGTTAGTATGTTTAAATTTGAACGATTCCTGAAACTTATTGCAAAGCTATCTACATTCGTATCAAAAGTTATTAAGACTTATACAATTATGCCTTATATGTTTTAAATAAAATCGTTAAGTCACCTAAGTTTATGTAAAAAATTTAATCAAAATTTTTGTGCTTTGAGTGAGTAATAGAAGTCTTTTATGGTAACATTTGATTTGTAGCTTTCCAAAGAAGCTGGACATAATGAAAACTATTCTACCTGCTTGGTTTACAAAATAAATTTACAACTGGACAAAATTCCTCTTAAAAAATTAGAAAAATTATAAGATATTTGTCATTTCTATTTGATGTTAAAAAAAAAAAAAAAGATTTGATGAAATAAAATTCCTTTAACTAAAACTCCACATCGGTACTTCTTTTTCAGTCATGATCGTCTCATCAATTGACCAATACTAATACCAACCCTAATACCACCACCACCACCACCATGCTGGTATCATTGCTCATGCCACCATTGTTGCACCATCTTTGATATCATTATTATCACCTCAAAAGCTTCATACACCACCACTACTATCATGTAATGTTGCTAACTATCACAACCTCTTCATTGCAATTACCTATACAATCTTTATAGTTATTATAACTCTATTATTTTTATGAGAACTTCTAGGGTCTTATTGAGGGATTATCCAGTTAATCATTTGAACATTAAAATAAATATAATAAGTGATATATTAAGTATTTTAGGAGTGTAATTAAAGTTGCAAATGGGCCGAGTTGAGCTGAGATTTTGAAAGCTTAAGCTTGGCTCATTTATAAATTATTAAATTTGAGCTCAAGTCTAGCATTTATTGAGTTTAAAAAATTGGGTTCTAGGTTAGCTCATTTAGCTAAACGAGCTTCCTTTCGAGTTTAAGCTTAGCTCATCTACAATTGAGCTCAGTCGAGTTGGGTTTTTTTTATCAAGCCTAATAAGCTTTTATTGAGCTTGGAATTTAAGCTTAAGTTCAACTTGTTTAGATAGCTTATTTTTCATTTTTTCAAACAAACATATATATATATATTAAATATAATTTAGTTTTGTTATTTTAATATATATATATATATATATACACACTATATCATTAATATAAAACTCACAAAAACACAAACGAAATAGTTAACAGGCTTGTTAACTAGCCTACTGGTGAGCTTACCCACAAGCTTACATGAGTCAGTTCACAAGATTGAATCAAATCTTGAGCTCGACTTATTTAGATAAAAAAGTTGTATGTATTATAAATTCATACTTAAGTAGCTCGCGAGCAGTTTCCCTCGTTTATAATCCTAGGTGTGGTCATGATTGAAAATGAATGAAAACCTTTAAACAACTAATGAGACTGTTGGTTCTGTCAAAAACCACAACAATTATCTTTATTGCACCCCATCATCGTCTCCATTATCCTCTGATATATCCATCACCTTTTTCACTATTACTGTTGCTACTAGATTAAACATACCACTATCACCGGAAATAAACTGCAAGGATAGTAAGAAATCAAACAGCTATCATGGTATAATGGCAATGGTGATAGTACAAAAGGCCACGGTGGTAGCAGGTGCATTAATAAAATGATGACGAAATTTTCGTGATCTTTTTCCCCTTTTCCTTTTAAAGGTTTAAATGTAAATGGTGAATGCAAATTTTTAGAGTAGATGCGTGTAAGTATTGGTTCATAGAATGCAAAAGGTGCTTTAATCTTCAAGAAGATCGAAAATTATATTATTGAAATAAATTCATAACGATAAATTCTATTGATAAAAATAAGTTTATAGGTTAATTGGAATTTAATAGGGTATAATGGGTTTCGCTTTGTAATATATTATTTTATTAAATAATTATCGTGTTAGGTTGTAAGTACCGTTTCATATAGGGATATCCACGAACTCTAATCAGGTAGAGTATAGGTATAAAAGTCATGGAGTATGTTTTGAGGACAGATTTTTTTTGGAATTTACTTTCGTGGAGTAAGATATAAGTATGATGCCTTTTATCCTATATGCGTATAGGTTGCTTGGTACCCACTTCTACCTTATAAGGGACAGACTAAGTCATATATTAAAATCTTGTAGATTACTATCTAGTTCATTCATCTTTTATTTCCTGTCTTCTTTTCTTCCCCTTATTTTCTTGATCTTATAAACCTAATTTAATATACTGTAATTTTCCAAACTGCATCAGCACATCATTGTTTTTTAGTATGATTATTTTTTGTATTCAATAATATAATTAGATTCTTTGGTTGTGTATTTGATCTTCTAAATTATATAGAAGTCTTTGTTACGTTATTGAACTAATTTAAAGACCTAAACGGTTTCATTATCGAAACTTTTCTTTGTTTTTTATTTGATATTAAATAAACAAGGATACACTTTTTTATTATAGCTAAACAAGTTCACAATGGGGTGGACTTTGTTATTATAATTACTTTTTTTAGTTTTCTTTCTATTAGGTGATTTTATTACATTGAATATATGAAAATAAGATGGTCTTTAATACTACATGAAACCATATATATTACTTATTTAAGGAAAAAAAAAAAAAGAAATAAAAAATTGTAGGTTTTATAAGGCATAAAATGGTTTAAAGTAAGTATTACAAGATGAGTACCAAGTACTAAATACTTTTGTTATAGGGGTATGTAATTTCACATCCTACTAACCTGTACCACTCACCCTATATATCTTTAAATTTATTATATTTCTATGTTCTTTCCTTTAAATATATTTCTTTTACATGTATTGTGTTGTATCTTCATCTATCACTATTTATATGTGGACATGATGAGTTGGTTTTGATTGTCTAAGTAATTAATTAATTAAATATATTAAATTAGATAATATAATAAACGTATTAAAAATTAAAAAAAAAAAGAAATAGCAGACAAAAGAAAAGGAAAAAGACATAAAAAGGACGTATAACTACCCATTTTTATTGCATTTATTTTTATGGCCTAAATTGATATGTTGAATATGTGTATATATATCTATATCTATACGTACATACACACGCGCACGACCTTTTAAACGTTCATGGTTCACCAAGCACATAAAGAAAATTTTGTATTTAATTTGTTTATTTGTATATGTCAATTCTCATGCATGTAATTTGTCAAGTTGTATTAAACCAAAGAAGAAAATAGAGAAATCTAGACTCCCTGAAACGTCTAGAATACTAAAATAGGGTCACAATCACGGATTGGAGAAAATAAGACTATAGAGCATGGAGTCAACCATAATTGCTGCTTGCTAGGGTTTCTTCTTCCTTATCTCTCTCTTTAATCCCTTTCCACTTTTTCTTGTAATTAAAAAAAGTCAAATTGAAGACGTTTGGCTACGGAATGTTGTGGTCCAAATCCCTCATAACAAAAATTTGACTTGTATGTTTTACGTTGTATTCAACTAATTTGTGTTTTCCGTCAACAATCCCATGATCTATGCTTATCAAAATGAAATTGTCAAGTTCTCACTAAAATTATACATGGCAGTCATGTAACTCGAGAAAACCCTGGATCATTTCTAGACTTTTAGGAAATCCTCCATCACTTTAAATTCTATTCTCTATTTCTAAACTTTAAACGAAGAAGCCCAAGTCCATAGAAAAAAATAGATTTGTCTTTCATTTACATACATACATACATATTTATCTATATATATATATATAAACGCTAGATCAAATGCACATTACCTGGATTTTATCCAAACCAACTTGATAAATTTTTGGGTAAGAACCAACTTAGGATCGCATAAGAGAAGGGAAAAGAGAAAAAAAAGGGAATAGGATAATTGTTTGCCGAAGTGTTTGTGCAGTGCCAAAACATCTTATAAATATATTATCAAAGTAAGAGACACTATTTTTGTGTCTTTAATGTTTATATTTTTAATTATTCACTTTAATCTAGTAACCATAAGGCTATACTTCTTTTTAAAAATGATGATTCCTCACCCTATATCATCTATAACTCATTCTTTAAACGATAACCATTCTTCCTTTTTATTTTAGTTAAAAAAAGTTTGTATTATAAAACACTTTAATAAAAAATCTAAATTTCCTGCTAAAATGTGGACCACTTATCTAGGTTCCATTTTTTAGTGAGGTGATAGGATGCAAATAGTCTCCTTTATATTTATCATTTTAGGATGACGAGGATTTGATTAAGTGAGTTTAGAATAATCAATCCAACTCCAATCTATGAAGGCTATTGGCCTAAAGTCCATTGGAAGCTCATAAGATAGCCTTAAAATGAGTATATGTTATCTCATTCATCAATCGTAAAAGCAATCTAACAAATGTCATTAACTCAAAGACTTATAAATACACAGTCATTTCTCTTTATTAGAACAATTCCGAATTATAGAGATTAAAAAATGATCACCTTATAATTTTTGCTTTTAAAGTCCAAACAATTGGTTTAGAAAATTAATGATATCAATTGCTTAATTGTAGGATTGATTGTATACATTTATATCACTCATGGTTTCAGACACTAAGATATTAACTCATTCCACTACATGATCTCCATATCACTGCTCCAGGGTTAATCATAGTGCAAGACTGGAGAAACAGGATTGTGACCACATTGGCTAGATTCCTAAATTTTGAAGTGTTTAAACCCGTCTTTGTCCCCCATAATTTTTTCAAATATAAAGAAACAAACTTTACAATTTAGGGATTTAATATACATATGCACACATATCCCACCATGATATTCACACATCCTATATCCATTTCTCTTTTCTTTATTTTTAATAGTCATGACTACATAATTATCATTTCCCTATATTTATTGATATAATCTTTTGTTGCTAGTAGAGATCAGGTCCCTTTATTTTGTTTCATTTACTTAAGCAAGGATAAACTAAAGATATTATCAACAAAGTAGTAAATCTTATTGTATCTGTCTAATCATGTATAATTTTTTATAAAGAAAATATGGTTAGTAAAATTGAACTTTGATGACAAAAAAACGTCTTAAAGAAATGCAAAAAAAAAAAAAAAAAAAAACACAACAATAGACTTAGATGCACGAACAAATTCGCTTTTTCTATAATTATGTTTTTATACTAAGTTTGCTTTGAGAGTTTGAATACGAAATTCTACAAGGACAAAACTATATCTTGATACTTGAGTAATAAAAATTTTATCAAATCATACTTTAAGATATATGTGAGATGTTTGTGTCCAATAGTGGTTTAAAGATGGAGGAAGTACCAAAAAAAAAAAAAAATAAAGAAATTCATGTAAAAATCTTTATGAAGATAGGGAAGCAATACATTTTATACCTTTGGATAAATTTCAATGAATATGATTTTTTTAAGAGAGTAGTAATCTTTAGGATTTCCATGCATCCATCAGATTTGATTTAAATCACTTATAAACAAACTTAGATCCTTAAATTAGGGGGTGAAAATGTGTCTAGCAATCTTTCAAAAAAAAAAATTACATAGATACAAACGATGATTTTAAATTTTAATTAATTAAATACCAACGTCAAATCACATTTCTAAGGCAAGATTCATGATTTAATGAAATAAGTGCATTTCAAAGACGCGATTCATTGCAAGATATATAATGCTAAATTGCATATTGAAAGCGCGATTTATGTGTGGTCTTAATGAATCACATTTCTTATGAGTGATTCATCATGAATCGCTAATTGCATTTTATGTATAAACATGTGAATCATATTTTAAAGATACGATTTTGCATTGATATCTGCATAATTAATTTTATGTAAATTGTGTTTTAATTTTTATTTGGCGGGTCGATAATCATACAATTTTCTCTAAATTAGGTATTAATATAACTAAATGCATGAAACATTTTAAAAAATTGATCAAAAGTTATAAATCCTTAGAGTTTTAACCTTCTAAAAGTTCTGCAAATTCCAAGGTGCAAATCACAACAAGATGGTTTGGACTATAAACTAACTTGCTTTGCAGTGATTAGAAGTTCAAACTAAAGGTTGAGACTAACTTGCATCATCATATTTTATTTTGCTTCTATTCTCTTTTCAAAGAGAGATAGTGGGTAATTGTTTCAAATATATTTGATCATTTTCTAATAACTTTATAATTAAATCCCTATTTTTAACCCATGTTTGACGGATGTCACTTTAGTTGATTATTCAATTTTCCAAATACATAATCCACATCTTAAATTACACAATTGACTATTTATTTCAACTTTTTTTATGTGTCAAATAGTAAGAGTGTAATTTGTAATTAGGGTTAATGTTATAAAAGTATATGTATTTTTATGAAATGTGCCATTAAGTTATCACACTTTGAGTTTAATCAATTTGATACATAATTGCATTTTTCGTGGTTACTTATGCTATTTTTATCATCCAATGGTCTTATAACCTTATAGCGTTTCCCTCTGGTTTCTCAAGTAAGATGTAATAGGTTTGAATCCCTCCAACACCATTGTAATGATAAAAAAGAAACTATCTTCATTAACTTTGTCAGTTAGCTCGATATTTTGAACAATCAACATGTGACATGTGTCAATCTTCAATTAGAAAAAACACCTCTCTCAATATATGTAAAAATGATGAAAAATAAAAAAAGTAAAGTATAGGAAATAAAAATAAAAGATAAGAAAGAACAAAAGAGAGAAAAAAGCTAGACATTCTCTCTCTACCCTAATCTCTTTCTAGCGATAAAGACACGGAGAGTGCCTATATTATCATTTCTTGGCAATTTGGTGCCCAGTGTTTGATTTTAGGCAAAGAAATACTCATACTTTCGAATGATGACATTTTAGTGCTCAATGTTTGATTTTTTGCCCTAATGTTAAGGGTACGAAGGCACTAAAATAACATTAATTTGAAAGTATAAGTACTTTTTTTTTATCAAAATTAAACATTAAACACCAAATTACCAAAAAATGATAATATAGATACTCTTCATGGCCTTTATCCTCCTCTTTCTAAAACTCCATATACTACTGGAACTTTCTCTCTCCATCCAAATCTCTCTCTAAACTCCATTAAAGAATACTAATGGAGCTTTCACTCTCTACCTAATCTCTCTCTAAAACTCCAAACTAAACCAAACGTAGCATCATAACAAGATATAGATTGTTTATGTACCCACCAATCATCATCGAAAAATCCATTGTCAATGCCATTAAAAATCAAAACTTTCCAAAACCCTAAACATCAAATCACTATTAAACAAACCAAACTTCCCAAATGAAACAAATCGACATCATTATCAACTAAAACTCACTCTTTAAACCCATGAACTATAACAGGTTACACTCAAACACCGTGATTTATATTTAAACCTTCAAAACCTTAGAAAATTGAGAGAGTTTGGAAGAGAGAACAAATCGAGACTAACGACAAGCTGACAAATGCGAATGGACTAGATCAAATCAATGGTTTCTCCAATCTAACCTATTTTGATATGATTCAAATTTGATCTCTCTTGAGATCTTCTTATTGGAATTTTCTGTCACTTTTTTCTGATTTTGAGAAACATGAAGAGAGAGATTGTCAAGATTTTTTTCTCTCTTTTCTTCTTTCTTTTTTATTTTTTATTATTTCTACACATATAAAAAAAGTTGTTTTCTAATTGAAAATTGACACTTGTCTAGAAATGTCAAGCCGACTAAGAGCAACTTCATTCATAAATTACTTAAAGAGTTGCTTAACATGCCACATCAACATATCAAGTATTGATTCCCATGTCAAGCAACTCCTCTAGCAAATCCAGCTATTGCATTATACTAATAAAAATTAGAGAAAGAGAGTAAGAAATTTGCTTTTTAAGTTACTTAACCCTTACATAGATTCCTATATCAAACAATTTCTCTAGCAATTCACTTTATTAGTCTTTTGAATTGCTTAGCATGGGGTATTTGTTAAATAACTTCAATAAAGTTGCTCTAATAAAGTTGATGGGGATAGTATAAATTGGTTACTACTTACTACTTTGATCAAATATAAAGTGCAAATAACTATAAAATGCAAATAGTTAATTGCATATTTTCCGAATTTCAATAATTTTTCTGACATTAACAAATTTTACCTATCCACCTTATAATTAACAATATTACAGATCGAAACATCCTATAAAAACCACCATATGGAAACCACGTAATTCGATTCAAATTTAAAAATCTTCATAAAATTATTGACCCTTTTGTGCTAACCAAATGGACTTAACTTCGATTTCCAGAGGGAAATTCTAGAAAATTATTTCAAAGTTCATGCATAAAACCAAACGAGACTAATTTTTTTACTTGGTCGGCAGCTGAGAGAAAATATGCGGTAGGAGGGCAGACAAAAACAGACGTGAATGCAACCAAACCATTATCAACAAGAAACATGAGACCTCAGTTGTTCAATTATTATTATTATTTCCCAATGATGTGATTCTATTGTTCATTTATTTTTAATTAAACATCGTTTTTCATATCATTCAATACATTCATACCATTTCAAACCAAATCCGAACTCATAATTATAAACTCAAATAAATTCGAATTTAAGCTTAAATTTAAAACATATTATCTCAATTCGATCATTCTAAGGAAAAATATTCAATAATTAGTATACAACAAGTGTATATATGCATGATAAATATCTACTAATTATATTTTGACACATAAATGAGATTGTGGGTAGTTTTTCAAATGTTATCATATATACAAATACGAGTTAAAAAATCATTGAGTACTTATTATTAATATATTACATGTCGTATAATATCATGAAGTTTTTCTCCTTTTGTAACTCTGACCAATTTACATTATCTACAGTGTACTTGCTTATATTTAATAGTTTTTTTCTTTTTTTAGTGCTAATCCACCGATGCAAACAAGTTGAGAGGTTATGCAATTAGGTTCTGTCGTTTTTCTAAATAGCGTTGGCAATTGGTACTGATGTTTACACCTGACGAAGTCTAAAAATCCATTGACCAATTATATATCACCACAGACATGTCTGACCTTATCTTGTTAGTGCATTTTACCTGCTGCAAAAGATAAAGCTATTCGATTGGCATTTGAATCTAAGACGGTGTTTGGTTCCCATAATTTATGGGACTCATTAGGATTTTTAGATTGTGTTTAGTTACAAGGATTGAATAGGACAAGAAGGATATAATCAACGTTGTGTTATATGTTTAGTTGTTACTATCTGCATGAAAGATAAAATATTCTAGACATGTTCAGTGACAATACAAGTTTATGCAACTTGGAAGAAATATGCAAGTGTGTTTGTTTCACCAATGAGAGATGTTTCAAAGGTAAAAGTATTAGTTTTATGCATTAGAGTATTTAAATTCAAACAATAAACTAGGGTGCAAGATAAGAAAAGAGTATTTTTCTTGTAAATTACTTGGACAAATGTGGACCTTCTTATTTAAAATTTTATTGGATTCACATATATTGGAAAACTTTTTTTTTTTTTTTTTTCTGGGTAAAGACGAAAGTCTTCATTCAAAAGCATAAATAAAAACCACATTCAAAGAGAATACGTTTAGGTCCCATCTAGGGAATCATCATGCATATCACTTATTACATTAAGATAATTTGAGGAAGGCAAAAATTCCCATTAAGGACCTCAGAACTTCTGCTATTATGGATTGAGGGTTTTATATTAAATGAGCTTGTTTGCAGATTGAGGGTTTTATTAGGGATGTGACCTGGTCGGGTTTCGAACGGATCATATGAATCAAAAACTTGACTTGTTATTCTATAGAGTCTACTAAACCCGATCCTCTAACCCTATAGGGTTTTGATGTTATATCAAACCCGCCTGCAGGGTTTAATTTAGAACCTAGGATGCGACTCTATAACCCCTTTTTTTTCCTACCTATTTTCAAAATTTAATAAAAATTTAAGAAATGTCGTATTTTTAGCACAAGTTTCCTATATATTTAAAAATGAAAAGACGTATTTGGAATTGATAAAAAATATTACAAATTATAGATGTGGGGTTCTTATTGATAGTGATCACGCACATGTTGCGTGGATGTCGTACTCACATAACTTCAGAGTGTTGCTAAGGAATGACACTTGATGACGAGATAGCTTGGAGAGGATGACAAGGGAGGAGAAATAGACAGTTTTAATGTCTTAAATGCACTAGTGATAGGAAAGAGCTTGAGCAGGCTTTGCTGGTTAACCTTACAGTTCTTGAGTAATTAAGAGTAGAAATCACTTGAGTTACCTTATTTCATCTTTCTGAAAAGAGCTCCCTTTACAGATTGTTGTTTGTCTTCTCTCTCCAAAAGTTGGAAATGAGGAGGAGTGATTGAGTACTTTTAGGCACTTGGCATGGATGACGACCATCAGATCACCTCAATGATGGATGAATGAGATGGAACAAGCTCAAGTCATGGTTATCTTAAATGAGCTCTTCATGGGCAAGGCCAATAGTAGTCTCTTGTGTGTATGAGTCTGCTTGAGAAAGGTTGTATGTGGTGGAACAGTTCAACGATCCATATTCTGAGCCCACCAAGTCAAATCTCTCTAAGCCATCTCAATAATTGAACTGGACTTTTGGGCCCTGCCACCTAGCCTGTGAGTCAAGTCTGTAAGCTCCCGAAATTTTCATAATTCTTAAAAAAAACCATAGAAGTCATAAACTAAAAACCGAAACCATAAAAATTGACCCAAGTTAAAACCAAATTCTTAATAAGATCAATAAGAAAATCCTTAACCTTAATAAGAAGATAACCCTCAAAACAAAATAGAAAATCTAACAACCGATTGATTCAACATCCGCACAAATCATTTATCTAACTCCTAACATGCAAATGAAGATGATATATCCAAATAATGCAAGACAAAAAAATACCAAGACCTTAAATCCTTCGGTGAATTTTAGAATCAAAATTTTCAATTTTACCAAAAGTCAAATTGGGTCGACCCATAACTCTAGACTCGATTAAACGATCATAAGAATGAAAAATATTAAATAATCGCAAATAAAATAAACCATAGATGTTGAACCAAAAATATAACATGGATAAAACCCAAAATTTTATGACTTTACGTATAACTCAACAAAGCCAGAAGTCAAACTGGAACCCTAAAAGTCAATAAAGCTTACAACAGACTCTAGTGTTTAAGATTCGGTAATCCTGCACTCTTAAACCCTAAACAACGGAACGGAAATAATTGTTGATAATAGTTCGTAATAATATAGGAAAGCTTAAAAATACCAGACTCATAATTTTCTAGTATCTTCTGGATCGAACGGGATCAGTTTTTGAAAACCGTACCCTGTACACCGGACGGTAAAATATTATGTTAATACCGTTAGACTCGTAATAATATAAGAAATCCAAAAATATTAGTTTCATAATTTTTCGATATCTAAAAATATCTATATAGCCCATTTACGCGTATTTTTATTATTACGGTATTTTAATTGTCTAGTCTACTATTCATTGTACTATTTATACTATTCATCTATCTCTACTTTTTCTACTACATATTCTTACAATCTACATACATATTTCTTACAATTTTTTTTCCCATAAAAATTCTACACCACATATTATTAAATTTTATTATACTTTTCTTCTAAAATTAATTTTTAATCACTCCTCTCTCTCTTCCCCCTTACATGCCATCCACCCCTCTCGCTCTTCACTCTCCAATTATTTTCTTTTTCAATTAATTTAATTATATCTAATTTTCATTCTAAAACTCTATAAATACCCCTTTCCTCCTTCATTCTTTCACACAACTCATTTTACTACCAAAACTTTCTCAAAATCTCCTCTCGAATACTTCACCCATTACTCTCCCAAAACCCTCCAAATTTTTCCTCTTCTTTATACACAAAACCCATTTACTCATAATACTTTCAACTTCTATTTAGGTAAAAATCCTTTTCATATTTTTACCATGACATGTAACTTTACATGATTATGGTGTGAGTTTCCTAAACTTAATGTTATGGAAGCTACACTATGTTCATGTTCATGAACATCCATTTCTATATTTTTATGTTGTTATTATACTTTGCTCATATTATTGTTGTTATTATGCTAACTTCTTATTCATATCTAACTAAATATATTTATGTATTTATATATAATATTTAGAGCGTATAAGCTCACTTGTTATTTATTTATTGTCATGCTTTGCAATTTATTTATTGCATGCTATTTTAAGACCAGTTTTTCTAGTCTTAGACTTGTCCTTATCAAGTTAAAAAACAACATTTTCTTAATTTCTTTCTTTTCTTTATTCTTTTTGGGACTAGTCTATTCTTAGTCCCGGGATGCCTTGATGAAGCTAAGGTTCCCAGCACTTGATATTTTTATTATCTTGCTTATTATTATTTACTTCCGGTATATTTATCATATTTTATTATTTTACATGCTCATGTACATACATAACCATAATGATATTGTCTCAATAAAAATCTAAAAGAATTTTCTTTAATAAAAGAAATGAAACCAACCTTTTATATATATATATATATATATATATTTGTCACAAAATCAAGACTTTGTATCACATCCATAGGAAAAAATTTCTTTTTCACCTTCATTTCAAATTCACTAAGATTTTTCCTAGATAATACTAAATATGATTTTCTCAAAGAGGTTAACTAACAAAATAAACATTTTCTTTTGTTATGATAAGTCACATAAAGTTTATTAAAATTCAGTAATAAGAATTATTTGATAAATAAACTTTTCTCAAAAAGCTTATTTATAGGAACTTTTACCAAAAGTAATAACTAAACTAAGTTTTATAAGTTAAGATAAAATCAACTCACTAAATTATAAACTTACTTATAAAAATAAAAGTTTGCCAAGGTTTCTAAATGATAAACTCATTTTCAAAGAAATAAAAGAACATAAACAGTAGAGGTTTAAAAAACAATAGATATTATCAAAAAATTAATAAAATAATGAAATATGATTTTCTTCCAAGCAAGATTTATAAAAGAGTTAAAAGACCAAGTTTTAGAAATAAAGTTATTTTCAAAGAAGTTGGAGAATGAAAATATAAAAAGACTTTTTTATCAAAGTCGTTTCTTTAAAAGAAAATATACACAACTCAAATTATTATAAGTTATCAACAACTTAATAAAACTCTTGAAAACTTTATTTTTATCACTAAAAGTAGAATTTGTAAAAGACCAAAGGTAAGAGAAAAATTTATTTTAGAAAAGAAATTAGAAGACAAAATAAGAATATACTTATAATAACTCAAGAAATTATGAAATTCTTAAGAAAGAAATTGTTAAGATACAAGTCTTTAGCACCGCAAGATTGTTTTACGAAATATAATTGTTGAGACAAAACTATTAGAATATTGTATACAATATGAATCTATATAGATATTCAAAGGATTTTTCCAACTATACAAATACCTACATTTTGATATAAGTATTTTCGTAATGAATCTGTACCTATGGTTTCGGAACCCGAACAACCTTTTTTGATCAAAATAACCTTAGAAATGGATAGATCTTTTTGAATAGGTAGAAAACGATATATTATATGCAATATTCCAAGTTAAAATGAGCAAGTTATGGACATTTTAAGTTAGGATTTCATTCCATGCGATTTTTGACGAACATAGTGAAATAGAATTAGAAAGTTTAAGTAGAATTTCTACAAAATACTCGAGTATTTCTATGTTTAGGTGACGAAGGATACGAGATTTCCCTTCCTTGAAGATTACTACGACTAAGAGGATTGCAAAATGGATAAGTGAGTTATTCCTCTTAATTTCGTTACCTGCGTGTGCTTATAGAATAGTGGCATTAAAAGACTAAGAAAAGATAAAAATGAACATGTATGAGGAATTTAGGGATGTGTATATATGATTCTATGCTTATGTGATGAAATGAGAATTAAGAATATCGTAACTTCGAATTATTTGTTTAAGTATTTTGTTTACTTACATATGTTTGCTTATTTTTGCTAAATTGTTTGATCGCCCCTAAGAAACCTTAATAAGGTTTGACCTAAGAAAAATAAAACGTTCACGCATGACATCCATCGAGCACATTTCTTATGGAAGGTTGCTACTTTTACGCGTAGAATTGGATTGGCTGTTATCGTGTTGGGACACGGGCCATGTTCCTTCTTAGAGAATCCAAATTGCTCAGGGAATGCGACTGTATGTTCAGAGCCAAGCCAACCGAACGCTTTGGGTGAGGACCTGGGGACTAGTAGTAGAAGGTCGAGGATCTTCATCAACAATTCCCTAACCTTTGATATGAATGGTAAATCCGTTCTATAGTGATTTCTGGATAACTATATATATATTTTTGTAATCATGTGATTGTTGTATTGTATGCATAGCATATGCGTGAAAATTTAAATGAACTTGTTTAAAATCGTTGTGCGAATGAAAAGGAATACCTCATTAAACTAGTTGTAAGCTTATACTCCCATAGATTTTGTTGAAACAGATATACCTATGGCTTTAATCGAAGATTATGACATTAAGGAAGTCATGGAAGGATGTTAAACTTTTATGAAGGAAGTGGGATCATAGGATGAAGCTACCTTGTAAGAATCCTTATATGTAATGTATGCTATGTTAGTATTTTGGAAATTTCTAAAAAGTGTATTTATGGTGATTTGAAGACAATAGCGGGTATGCCCCTGAGAATTGTAATCAACCATGTTTAAGTTTTATGATAAGTATTCTCCATTCCTTGTTACTTAATCATTATCAATATAAATTACTACTCTGATGTGTTCCCTTAGTTGTGATGTACGCCTTGTATATAATATGTAAGCCTTTGCATGACTAAAGAAGTCATTCTTAGGCTTTAGTATTGTGTACGGCGGACTGCCACGTTTAGGGTACTCCTGGGGCGTGACAAATCCCACATAAATAAATAATATTTATATTTTAAAGCCTCATTACATTTTGCCTTCTGACCAAAATTCTTAGACAGAGTTCAAGTATTTTTGGCATTGCTGCATAGCTTGATCAATACTTGCTGCATAATGTTGCCAAATTCTCTTATAGAGTTGAAAACTTCATTTGTTGTAGACGAGTCATTGAGTAAAAGATAAGTGTCAACACTGCAACTTACTCTATTGTATATAATTGTATTATAGTACGCGAACATACTGCACCACTTCAGTTGTGCGTGTCGCCTTATGTTTACATGAATGATATTGCCCCCATGAAGCCATATGATATTATATTTGGTCCTCCATTTCTTTTACATGTGTAAATGATTTGATGATTCCTTCCAGAAGTGCCCAGTCAGATATATGCATCATAAATTTACAATGATAATGTCAATCATACTTGTCGGATAGATTTTTTTTTTTTTCTGTAATTAGATTTTTTTCAGCAATACAAAAAATCTTCATAATATCTTGTTAAATCTTCAAATATCCTATCAAATCTTCACAATATCTTGTTAAATTTTCAGATATCTTGTCAAATCTTCAAATATCTGATCAATCTTCACAATATTTTATTAAATTTTCAAATATCTTGTCAAATCTTGACAATATCTTGTTAAATCTTCAATTATTTTGTCAAATCTTCAATAACGAATAAGTACTTCACAATATCTTAATGCACATCTTCTCTATTGCTATCTTGAATGTCTTTAAAAAAAAAAAAATTCTTCCAAGCCCCATATCAAATACTTATCTTTATCTTCTTAGATTGCAGATTGTATGCTATATATATACATTCCTTGTGCATTAAAGCCACATCTTTCCTTCTTAGACACCAAAGTAAGCAAATAGCTTCTCTTTTATTCTTCTTCTACTTTCTTTATTATCTATTCATAAACAAGGCAAGTCATAGGTTCTTTTTTTTTAATGTATATATCAACATCCACAGTCCACGATTATAACCACAGACACAAGCATAGGCACATATATATGTTTACTACGACATTTGCAACATACACAAATTTTCCAATTCCGTGAAGACTTTAATCGTGAAACGTCAACATACTAACATTGTAGACAAGAATTCTGCAACGAGCAACCAACTGGACATGTATTTCCTTTTTTTGCTTCTCTCTTCCATTCCTTTTTTTTTTTTAACAAGTTGCATGTTGACGAATGCCCTACAATTCCATGTCCATGGATCACACATGCCATTTCCCCTCCCCTCCCCCCTCTCTCTCTCTCTCTCTCTCTCTCTCTCTCTCTCTCTCTTTATTTATCTAATATTTTTACTATGATTTCCTTTTAAAGAAAATATTTTGTAAACATCGTCACCGATTTCTCCATCAATATCATGCATTTGCACCAAATAGTGGTGATCCTTCTATGTTTTCTTTAATAGTAGAAATACTTATATCATGCAATAGTCTTCATCAAAGGAATAATATTTGATTGCTTATTATTGATGCGTTGCTGTGCTTCTTGATTGACCATCACCATTACTCTTTAAATATATGTATATATATGAATGCCGTGTTTAGCAGAAGTCCACATATGATGCCATTGCAGATATATATTTTATTGATATTCCACCAACTCATTTAATTCCATCATCTTCTTATTGTAGGAATTGCATCACGCTTGACATTATCTTCAAGATATTTGTTAAAGCAACAGAGTGACAATCTCTACTAATGGCAAAAGAAAAAGAATAGTCAAATTTAACAAATTTTAGCTGTTAAATCAAAGAAAACTTGAAGCAATCAAGCCACTGGGGTCCAAGTTACTAAGCAGAATGACACACATTGCAGTCAAATACCAAACATAGAAGCCATGAACCAAGCTTAAGTTCAAAAGGCTAAAGCTTTCAGGTAGAAGGAGATCAAAGGCAAGCATGTCGAAGTCATCAAGCAAAGGGACTTGCTAATGCGTTAAGATGGCAACTCGCCACAGATTCAGCTTCTATGCCACCAATAGGTGGACGACACCATCTCTGAAGATACGTTTTGGGACAAAGCTTCTTCCCCTGAGTTGTGTGCAACTCTCTCTATTGATGGTGCCTTTTAATTAATCGAGCCCGAACCGTGCGCTAATTCTAGGAGTATAATTAAGGGGGACTCAGTGCTATGTTTTAGGAACAAGAAGAAGGAGCTACTACTTTCCAGTACATGCTTCGCATTTCTCAAGGAGCCACCACCTAGATGGAGCGATTGGATAGATTACATCATTGACTAAGTGGAATACATAAGGCATCTAAAACAAGCTAAAGCCTATAGCACCATTATCATCTCTACCCGCTTGTGACTTGTCAGCACAAACAAGATGGAAGTATGGCATGCTATTATCTCTTGCTGAAATACCCAGACTCATACATTTATCACTGCATTGAGGGAGATATCACCAACTCTTGAAGACGTGATCATGCTTTTGAATCCGCACTGTTTTAGGCTAAGTAATGCTGCTACAGCTGTGACTTCACACACAAAATGTGGCCTCAAAGCCTCTTTATTATCTACTTTGAAGGTTGCCCATGATGATAAGAAGAAATCATGTTTCTCTGCTTGGATGACATACTTCTTTGAGGAGCGGAGGAAGAACCTTTCTAAAGTAATGGGACCAACTTATAGAAAAGAGTAAGTATGTTCATATTATTGCCCTGTACTTGAGTTCTCTAACTAACACGTATTGTGTTTTGGTTCTTTGATGTACTGGTACGATCTTGCAGGCTTCATTGCATTTTGTTGTCACTGTTCGTATTCCCTGGTGGGCTAGAAGAAAGTGTAGCTCCTTGGCTTTTTTGCTTTGGCTATACGCATCGCACAGGGTCAATGCTTCGCACTAACTCCTTTTTACCCGGGGTCCCTATATCGATGTCTTACCTATACCACCAAGCTTCTGTTTGTTCCAAGGGTTGATATGTGAATGTGTCACATATAGACTTACTTTTCTTGCAGCTACTTTTCTATGAGTAGTTTCGAAACCACTTGCACAATCGGCCATCAACAGGGATTTGAATCTTGCTGCTTCTCGGGCGTAGACGTGGATTGGAGTATAGGTCAATTGGCTACTTCTTCAGCTCATTGATATCGAAAAGGGGTTTACATTTCGGCCTTTCGTAGAGCCTCTTGAAAGTTATTAAGATATCGATGGGCTTTGTTCTCTAAGTTCTGAAGGTGAGGTTATCTTAGTTGATAATCGTGATAAGTTAGATAGAAGTGAAGCTAGGTTCATGCTTTGGTGCATTTCAAGGGGGCCTACATCTTCGCTTGACAAAGGAGATTTAAATGGTGATTCTTAGAGCAAAGGGTGATGGCATACTGTCCTCAAAGTGTGGTGCACCAGTTTTGCTTTGATCAAGGAGTGTCGCATCTTCTCAACATTGCACAGAGCTTCGATTCATGTTACTGGTCAATCTAGTTAAGTGACTTCAAGTGCATCCATCTTATGGTGTGATAGCTATTCTTTCCTTCTATGGAGTGTCGTGGAGTTGCTTCTGTTGGTTGGCTAACACATTGGTCAAATTAAATAGTTGTCTTCCGTGACTATGCATTTGCATCCTTAGATGATACATTGCAAGCCCCACTCATATATCTCTATGAGTTCTATCTTAGACTACCAAGGAATAGCTACCATAGTCCAATCGATAATATTCAAATGGATGAGGAGTCTGCATTGGAGAAATTAAAACCTTTTGCCAACGCACCTCTTTCAAAATTGAAGGGTAACTATCTACCACCTTAGCTAGTACATTATAGGCAGCAAAGTGTGCACTCATCGAGGAGGTAATAAGTCTTCTTATGTATAACTTGCTATTGTTACTCTTCTTTTATTGTCTAATGTTTTCTTTATTTTCCTTTTTCAAGTTGACATAAGCTCTTTTCTGAGTTCACATTGCTCTAATGGTGTTGTTACACCCGTAAAGGTACAGGATGATGAAGACGATGGCCTGGGCAAAATTGATTATGAACCGCCTCCAAACCCTTGTGATGACAATGGAAATAAAGTCGACAAGACTGAAGAGCTTAATTATGAGGATGATTAACATATTATTAATGATGAGATCACGAGTTCACCTGTTGTCAATTCACCTATTGAGTCCTTTCTCCCTCAATTGCTAGCATGTCTTGTGAAGACATGGTGGCAACTTCTAAGAACTATGTTGCATTAGAAAAGATGACTTCCTTTCATGGCTTTACCGTGCCGTCTCATTTAATAGCACCTTTGGAGAGTCTTAATGCCGTGGATAAGGAATTCTGGGCCAGTTCTCCTATGTTGGGGACAGAGGTCGCCACTGCAATGGTAAAGATGATTGGTGAAGCTATGCTACCAATGGACAGACATTGGAGTTCTTTGTCAATTGTAGAACTTGGGAAACTTATCAAATGTGTTGAAGGGGCTCACATGTTGCAGTTCAAAGTTGATAGCTTAGGGCCTGTTGCTGCAAGGCCAAGAGATTACTGAATTACAAAGATACCAAGGGGCATCATAACACGTTGATGGTGGAGTTACAAGAGCTCCAAAAAGAGATTGCAGCAGAGGCTCAGATGAAGACTGCAGTAGGAGATAAAGACCTGGATTGCATCGTGGGCTTAGATTACGAACCCTAATTTAGAATTGTTATTACTGTCTTTTTCCCAAATTTTTTTTAACAATATGCTGGCACTTTTTATTTTGAGATGAATAGACTACTTTTCTTTGTCAAAGTCTTTGACTATGTTGCCATTTATTTGCCTGATTGCCCATATTCATGTATATCAAAATGCCATTTAGGCTATTAGTAGTATGCACTTGCACTTAGGAAATAATGTTTTCACTTAGCAGCAGTGATTCATGGAGTGAAAATGTATGATTCTTATGTCGCACATCGATGCAATGCTCTCATTTGCTAGCAACAATATTATTATCATTAGGGTAATAGATTGATCGTGCTTTTAGCAGCGATAGTATTACGTGCCTTATAAGCTTGCCACCCTAATAATCGAGTGTAATTGGTTAAGAGGATATTTCCCAATACTCAACAACTCATTGCGTTTTTTTCTAAAACATTTGCATTATGTTAGATGTGACATCGTATTATTATGTGCCTAGGAGCCCATGCTTCTACCAGTCAGCATGTTACAATAATGTTATCGCATCAACGTATATAGCTAATACTTTTGTTTCCTATATGGAATATCTTTGTGTGCTAAGGAGATGAATCTCTAACTTTGCAGCAACAAAAGAAATTAATAATTTAACAAGAACATGAGAAAGAGAAAAATTGTGCTCGAAAGGCTTTTAGAATGCAAACCATAATTTTATTCAAATCATAATGAAAGTACATGTACTGTATTTACCTATAAAATTTCTTGATATACTGGAGATGACATGAAAGCTTCTTTAGATCACGTAGACCTGTCCTAAATAATATATCATTTTCCCATTAGGTCTTACAAAACTTTCGACTTCATTAGCTTGCTTCTACTTCTTCTTACCTCCACGGGAGCCACGCTTCCTTTTTCTATTTTGTTTATCCTGAGTCTCCTCCCAGGTAGGTAGTCATATGTTGGAGGGTTTCATAATAGTTGTCTCTTCTTCCTCAGCATATTCGTCGAAGAAGCTAGCTTCAACGAGATATGACTTGTTGTATTCAAGGGGTTCTTTACAATGGGAATGAATACATTTTTCCCTTTTCAGTGATCCTTCATACATTGATGTAGTATTGAAGGTATAAGGTTATGATCATGCAGGTACTTCCTTCTTACAAGCAAGTGGTAGGATATGAGCGCATCGATCACATGGAACCATGTAGAACCCTGAATGGGCCTGAACTTAAAGTCAACATTAACACACCCTAGTGTATGTGTAGTTGAATCGGTGAAACTATTAACGAGAATAGGTTGCTTCACAAGCCATCTCATGTCTATATTCGTAGCCTTGAATGTAGACATTAGCATGATGTTTATAGAGGCGACATTGTCTATGAACTTCTTCTTGATGTGGTGTCCATTGAGTGTGCTTTCAACGTATAGCGAATGAATGTGGTTGGTATTTCTTGCACACACGTCTGCTTCAGCAAATAATACTACATTTTCATGTGCATGTGCCATTCTTTGCATAGGTTGCGCTGCACTACGCTCTTATATTGTCTTTCAAAGATCTGGGTGAGTGCAGTTGTTGTTGCAAGCTATGCCTCTTTATTGAACCCTAACAAGTTAAAGAACTTCCTCAAGTTGGCAGTTTTTATTAAGGCAGTAGCCACTGTAGAATCTGCGCCTTGATCATCATCTGCCGATATATTTTTTTTCTTCTTGTGCCTCCATCTGTAGCACTTCTTCCTCTTTAGTCCTCAAATTATGGTTGAGAACATTTGTTGTACCCCGCTGAGAGTTGTGTGTGGGGAGTTGATTGTCTCATACGTCGTTATCCTCAATGACGAGCTCTCCATTGTTGACTCGTTCATTGAATATCGTCTTGAGTGTCGAACACTCTTTAGTGGGATGACCTACGGTCCTGTGATATCTATAGAACTTAGATCATTCTTCTTAGTCGCATAAGGAAGGTGCTCAACCCTTGGGAGCTTGATGTTTTCATCGCTCAACCATTGGTCAAGTACTGCATGAATCTTCCCCATGGGACAAGGAAACGAAAGCGCTAGTAGTGCTCCATGGCTTATCGTTTATTGGCTTCTTTCCATCTCTAGGACCTTCTCCTTAGGTTGAGCTAACATTTGTAGTTCTCTTTCCAAACTTTCCACCTTCTCCACATTGTCTAGATATGGAGTTGTTGGTCCTTCACTCATTCTCAATGAGAGCAACAAAGGAACATATGTTGAGATTTTCAAGGTGGACGGCATATTCAGTTAACATTCTTTGGATGCAAATCTTAACCAATTCCTTCTCATCACAAACATCTTGAATATCTAACGAGTGTTCCTTGAAACACTCGATGTAGTCCATAAGATCTTCCTTCAGCTTTTGTCGTGTTCTTCTCATATTAGTGATGGTGACCCGCTCTTGAGTAGAGAAGAACTTCTCTAAGAAAAGCTTGCACATGGTTCCCCATGAATCAATTGGCCCTAGGGGGAGATTGATATACTAGGTGTATGACTTCTCAGTCAGAGACTTAGAGAATTCTTTCAGCTTCAAGTCATCGTCGAACCCATAGACTTCCAACGTTTCGATGAATTTGAGTAGGTGTTATTTAGCGCTACCCTTTTTGCCATCGAAAAACATGAATTTAGGAGTAACATTTGGGTAAGGTATTGCAACAATTCTATGGTGGTACAAAAGGTTCAAGTCCATCACTCCCATAAAAGACTTAACTTGAATCTCGTTCAAATAAATGTCTAAGTCTTCCTTTGTTATAAAGGATTCCCTTGGCACATATATTGATGGTAAACTGGTATAGCTAGGGCAATTGGTATAGCTGGTACAAAAGGTGGAGTCAATGCAGTCGGTGCAATCGATGCCACCGGTGCAATTGAAGGAGTCGATGCTTAAAGAAGATTAAAATTAGGTAAGGGAGCGGTCCCACTCAGGTTGGTGCAAGAGTGCCCATTTGAGGATGACAACCCGCCAAGTTGAGATCTTGTACTATCTTCTTCAGAAGCTGGTTGCTGCTTAACTACAACCTCTGGTGATGGGGTTTGCACATTCACCCCTTTTGGCGTATTCCCTTGAGTGGCAGGAGCAGTAGCGAGCTGAGATAAAGAGAGGGTGCTTTGCTATGTAGCTAGAGTGGGGCTTGGCAAGGCTACACCTTAGAGTGCATCAACATTAGCAGCCATCCTTGGTATGATACGGGTAAGTGCAGTCAAGAGCTGGTTCAGAGCTTGAGTATTCTCTTGTATAGTTTGCATCGTCTCTGCATTGCTCTCTTTATTGCACGTATCATCTGCAGTGTCAACAATGATGCCTTGCATGTTAGCAGTATGATCAGTGTTGACATTACAGTTGACATCTTCCAATGCTGGCATAGCTGGATCAATCATGTTGGGGTTGGGGTTACCAACATCCTGATTTGCATTGTCATCAGTGTTACTTGGTTTTTTCTTGGGGGTGCCATCATGACTCTATTAAGATCCTCAGTCCCTAGCGGAGTCATCAAAATGTAGATGTAGGGTTCTTGTTAATAGTGCTTACACACGTATCGCATGGATCTCATGCCTAGCACTTGACTTCAAAGTGTTGCTGAGAAAATGACACTTGATGACGGGATGGCTTGGAGAGAATGACAGGGGAGGAGTGATAGATTCAAAAGACCAAGTTTTAAATTTATAAATTTTCTAAATAGTTTTCTTCTCAACTATGGTCTTACAGGGTAAGCGCACCCATCAGATGTAGCATAGAGAAATGATCTAGGTTATATTCGTAGGGAACGTTGATGAGTACTTCTACTCACTCTTTTCTTATTATCTAGCAAAAAAAATCAGATTTGGTTTTATATACATAGAAACTAAACTAAGTCTAATATTCATAGATTTTGCAGCAAGCATATAAAAGGATAAATCAATTCACAAGGTTGCTTAGGTCATGCTTCACCTAAGATCTATTCATATGACTCAAGAATTTTCTCAAAAAGTTGTATTGATTATTAAACCATCGAATTCACTAAATTATGCTAAGACTTCTCTCAAAGTCAAAAGCACCTAAACCTAAGCCAAACTGTCGGAATCTCTTCTTGACCATTAGCAACTTGAATTTGTATAAAGAACAAGAATCCTTCGTTTTAAAACCAAAATGATGAATTTCAAAATGAATGACAGAAGATTTCACCATCCTTATCTCTAAATGATTATGAGCAATCTCATCAATAGCTTTAGATCTATTCATTAAATCAACCTCTCGATCTATTTTTAATAAAAATCAAACATGAATCCAATGGGATGCACCATCCAATTAGACTCATTCTTAGGCGCAACCTATAGAATACAATAAAATCAACATGTTTTGAAATTAAGAACAAAGGAATCACATGAAATCAATCAAGGATCCACAATACCCAAGCAATATTAAACTACTCCTCCATAGATAAAACAATATAAATCGATAACAAGGAGAAATAGAAAGGATCTAAAATTAGATTAGCAATACAAACAATGTTCCTTGATAGATTGATACACTCAAGCACAAATGCTACTGGGAAAGTACACAAAAGTGTGTTTTTTCTTGTCTCTGTCTCTCCTTTTCTTGTTCTTCTCCCATTTGATTCTTCCCTCTATCTTCATTTTATAATGATCTTTGCATAAATGGAATTGAATGCTCATTGATGGAGGAAATGGGAAGTTACGGGAGTTACGGGTCTCTTCGCTTTCCAAAGTAACACCCTTTTAATGTCCAATAAGCGTTTCTTTAATAAATAAGGGGTTACTATTCAATAAAAAAGTTGTTTCTCAAAAATTAACAGACTGTCAAATCGACAGGTTTGGGGTCAGGCTGTGTCACTAGGCATGTTAGGCTGTTTTCTTTTATGTAAAAATTGACACGGCTGGGGACATGGCTTGTCCCATAGTCATGTCCTTTGCTGTGGACTTTTTTCTTCATTGACACGACTTGGGACACGGCTTGTCCTAGAAATGTCCCTTGTA
The DNA here is from genome assembly GCA_024138025.1 of Combretum micranthum. Lineage (NCBI taxonomy): Eukaryota > Viridiplantae > Streptophyta > Magnoliopsida > Myrtales > Combretaceae > Combretum > Combretum micranthum. Next base: position 663,801 of record JAMXBD010000266.1, on the reverse strand, counting down.
AAGTTAATTTTCCAGATTGACACGGTTTGTGACATGTCATGTCGCTGTTGTGTCTTTTCAAAACTTAAGATTTAAACCTTGATTGTGCTTTTCCTAGACATGGTTGAAAGACATAGCACGTTTTTGTTGTGTTAACCACTTTTTGGTCCAAACTTTGCATTTTTGACTCGTTTTTCCTTCTTTTTTATAAAATATCTCATTTAAAGATCTAAAAGCATAAGTTAATATTTTTAAGTGCCAAATTCATAAATTTATCAATAAAAGTCCATTTTGGCATTCATAAAATAGGAATAATTTTGATTTATCAAGGAGGAATAGGCAATCTTGGAGTCTCAAATACACAAGTGATATGTAAGGGAGCTTGAGCAGGCATCGTGCATTAACCTTATAGTTCTTGAGCAGTTAAGAGTATAAATCACTTGAGTTGCCTTGTTTGATCTTTCTGAATAAAGCCTCATTTACAGATTGTTGTTTGTCTTCTCTCTCCAAAAGTTGGAAATAAGGTGGAGTGACTGAGTATTTAGAGACACTTGGAATAGATTACGATTGTCAAATCACCTCACTGATTAATGAATGAGATGGAGCAAGCTCAACTCATGGTTTTCCTGAATGAGTTCTTCATAGGCCAAGGCCAATAGTTATCTCTTGTATGCATGAGCCTGCTCGAGAAATGTTAGATGTAGCGGACTGATCCGACAATCTCTATTCCAAGCTCACCAAGCTAAATCTCCCCAAGCCATCTAAATAATTGAACCAGACTCACTGGGCCCTGTCACCTAGCACGTGAGTCAAGTCCAAATAAATAAATAATAATATTTATATTTTAAAGCCCCATTACATAAACCACATTTGTTATACAATATTTAAACACGAAATATATTATTTTTGTCATCATATAATATCTTAAAAACATGATTAAATTAAATCTCCTACTATGTCTAAAATATAACATACATCAAACAATATTAATCTCCATAGCAAACATGACTTAAACAAAATTTAATAAAAAGTTCTAAAATCCGTAATTAGTCTAGTAAACATAAAAGAAAAAACATCTTTGGTAGGTAGAAAAAATGGTAGCTCTTTCATATCTTCTTTCCTCTCCTTGCCTCATTAGTAATGCTTTTATTTATTTATTTTTTAATTTATAATATCGAGTTGTCAGGTATCCATCAGATTTGTTATATAATCCAAACCTGATCCTAAAAACACTAGAAGGTTTTTAATGGATCAAATGGGTCAGGAATCCTATAACAACCTATCCAGTTGTTGATTGTCTCTAATTAGAGCTACCGAGTCTTCATATTTACAAATCTATATTCTCTCATTTACTCAGTTTGACACGCAAGTGTGCCTATCGTTATTTAGTATGGGTGAGTGTAGGGTCATGTCCATAAGGAATGAATTACAAGCACTAGTACTATTTAAATTTCCTATTATCTAGCAGTTGGATAATTAAGATGAATAAATCAAATGTAATTCAATTAATTAAACTAACTACAAACTACAACTATATTCATTAAAGTAATTAAAAAAATTAAAGTTATTCTAACAATCAACAACACATCAGACTTGCTTGACCTATAAATTAACATGTAATACAACTTTATTATTTGATGTGTCTTTTCTAACTACAGGAATTGACTAATTAGATTAACATCACTCCCTAGTCTATTGACCCCTAATCCCAGCTTTGTCAAATTAAAATCTCTTCCTAGTTAACAGCCAACCAAGATTGTATTAAATTATGATCCCAATGTTAATCTCAATTATATATGCAAAAGATTTCACAACCCTATCTTAAGGTGTCATAAGCAACCCCTCTCTATAGTCTAAATCTATTCTATAGGTAGATTTCTCAATCACATCGTATGAAAATTTGATTTAACTCCAAGTCATACACTACTTATAATTAGAATACTTCAATGCACTATAGAGGTTAGTGAATTCTACAATGATAGTTAATTGGTCTATGTATATACATACTAAAACATGGTTACACAAGTCCTGGCAACTACTTATGCATAATGTAAAGAAAAACATCATGTAAATCCCCAAATTTTTCGTAACTCTTAGAAAATAATGCTGGAATTAAAATATCAAATTGAAACCCTAAAAGTCGACCCAAGTTAAAACCAAACCCTAAATAATATCAAATACGAAATTTCATAGCCTTAAGAAAAAGAGCAACTTCAAAAACAAAAATAGAAATTCAATAATCGTTTGACTCAAAACCCTAACATTAGACAATTCATTTATTCGATCCCTAACAAATAAATCGAGACGGAATATCTAAATAATATTTAATAACAAAATTATAAAACCTTAAGCCTTTCGGTTAATTTTGAAATAAAAAATCTAAATTAATAACGAAAGTCAAACTGAGTCAATCACACAACCATAGACTTGATTAAACAATCCTGGTAACTGAAAAATATTAAATAAATCATAAAAAATAAATTAAAACAAAAATTTTGAACAAAAATATAACACGTTCAAAAACTCCAAAATTTCATAATCTTACGAACAAATCAAAAGGCCGGAAGTCAAATTGGAACTCTAAAAGTCAACAAAGTCTACAACAAACCCTAGTATTTAGATTCGATAATCCCGCGCTCTTAGAACCTAAACAACGGAATCGAGATAATTATGGATAATAGTTCGTAATAATATAGGAAAACTTAAAAATATCAGATTCGCTAATTTTTAGTGTATTTCAGATCCAAACGAGATCAGTTTTCAAAAACCGTATCCCAAGACACCGGATGGTAAAAATATTTTGATAACACCGTTAGACTCATAATAATGAAAGAATCCAAAAATATCAGTATCATAATTTTTCGGTAACTAAAAATATTAGATATCGCATTTATACGCATATATTTTTTACTACCGGTATTTTATTTGTCTAGTCTACTATTCATATTACTATTTCTATTATTCGTTACTATTCATCTATTTCTACTTTTCCTTATTACCTATTCTTACTACCTATACATTTACTTTTTTACAATTTATATTTCCAATACTACTTTATAGAGTGAAAAACATGTTTAGGCCTCAAAAAAAAAAAAAAAACCAATATAAGGTCAGTTTAAAAATAATTACCATAATCCTTCCAAAAATCGTGTTTAACAGTCTGGATATTAGTATTTAACATGTAAATCGCGTTTAAAAATGCCATTTAATGTTTCTGTACTGTACCTATATCGCGAGAATCAAACCGGATATAATATTTTACATGAAAATCGCGCTATTAAATCGCGATATAAGACACGACAAATGCAATGGAGTTTCTTAGGCGAAAGAATGACGAGTGATGACGACCCCTCTCCACCCACCAATCACAATATCGAGCAACTTTATAAAAATGGAAAGAGCCAGTGAGTCAGTGTGTCGTATTCTCCTTCAAGCATTAAAAGATTCTTTTATCTCTAATTACAATTTTGCCCTTAGTTTTTATCGCAACTGCTTTTCGCGGCATACATATTGTGTTTAATAAACGTGATTTTGCTACTGTAATTACGTAATTATTTTCAAAATGATCTTAAATCAATAATTAATTTTAATTATTTCCATAAACAAGAAATTATTTCCTACTTTATATCTTCCATATCTTACGTATTATTGCTTTTTATTACATAAATTACAAATCAATCAACTCTCTTCCTCTCTTCTTCTAACTGGCAGTACACTCTCTCTCTTCCTCTCAATGTTATTTCTTTTTCAATTTATTTTATTACATCTAATATGCCTCTATATTTATCTATAAACACCTCATTTCCTTCTACTTCTTTCACACTCATTTACCATAACAAAACTCTCCCAAAATCACTCATCAAATCTTCTCTCTAAAAATCTCTCTTCACTTTTCTAAATTCCCCACATTTCATCCACTCACATACTACCAAAACCTCTCTTTAACTACCACCCACATATTACTACAACCATCTCTCTTCTCCTTTAACAAAATACATTACCTTAGGTAAAACCTCGCATATTTATTTTTTATATCATATAACTTAACATGACCATAGTGTGTATTTCCTAAAACCTATAAGGTTATGGAAGTAACAACATGTTCATGTTTTGTTCTTGTTTATGCCTAAATTTCCTTTATGATATTATTCTTATTATATTGTTATTATGTTGCTATTATTATCATTTCTCCTAATCTAACTTTATATATTATTATGTATATGTATATCTATATTTCTTAGAGCCTAAGTGTTCACTAACTTTCACTAACTTGCTTTTATCATTATTATTGCTTTTCTTTTCTTTTTCTTTTTTGTTTTGGAACTAGTCTATTCTTAGTCCTGGGTTGCATTGATGAAGCTAAGGCTCTCAATATTTGACCTGGTTGCCTTGATGAAGTTAATGTTTGCAATACTTGATTCTATTATTTTGCTTATTTTTGCTTCTTATAATCTTTCTTATATTATTATGTGATATTTTTATCTTTTCCATACTACATAATTATGTGCATGCATCATTATAATGATATTGTCTTAATAAATTTAAAGTGGAATTCTCTTTAATAAAGGAAAATGGAACTAAACACTTTTATTATCTAAATTTGAACTTAAACAAAGATTTTATCATAAAAAACATGGAAAAAGTATATTTATAAATTCTTTTAAAAAATTTAGACAAACCCATCATAAATTTCCTTCAACGACAATAAAAGATGATTTTTACTAAAGAAATTAACTAAGGAAATAAACACTATCTTTTTATGATAAGTAACATAAATTTTATTCAAACTTACTGTTAATAACTCTTTGATATCCAAATTTTTCATAAAAACTTAATTATAGGATTTCTTTTCTAACTTCGTAATAAAAACAAAGAACTAGGCTAGTTTTCAAAGTTAAGATAAAATTAACTCACTAAGTTAAAATCTACTTAGAAGTAAATCGGTATACAACTTAAGGAATTAAGTTTTACGAAGCGACATCCATTTTTTTTATGGAATTAAGGAAATACAAATAATACTTATAATGACTAGACACCCACTTATAACAAACTAAAGATTTTCAAATAAAGGTCCATGTATGGAAAAATCATGAATTAATAAAGAAACATTGTAAGCATGAAGGTTTAGAATAAGTCACTCACAAATTTTTCTTATATGCTAAAACTTGAAATATCTTTTATACAACTTGAAATGATTTTACCTCATAACCACATAAAGGTTCATATTTTGAAAAATAATTAGTTAAAAGAGTTTAATATAAAAATAAAACATCCATGGGCTCAAAATGAGTATGAAATCATGATTTTCTTTAATTAAGTTTCACACTTACAAAATCTAAAAATTAAATTTTGTTTAAAGAGTCAAACTTAGAAAATTCTTTAAAAAGAAATACAATTGAGTTTTTATGTCACAAATAGGGAAAACCATGTTTTATAAAAATAAATTGATGAATAAGAATTTATGAACAATATAAAACCTATAAGGATTTAAATATATATATATATATATATAGAATTATGATATTCTTGTTACTAAGTCACAAATTTACATAATAACAAATTAATCACAAGTCAAAGAATGATCCTTCAGAAAACTCTATCTTCACAAAATTATTTACAAACTTTATTTTGAGGCAACATCACTAAAATCATTCATACAATATGAGTCTATGTATATGTGTGTGTGTGTGTGTTTAAAGGATTTTTCGATCATGTAAATATCTATATTTTTGCTTAAGGATTTTTTTGATGAAGAAAATTTTGAAAAATTGTGTTTAATTAAGGAATTGAAATTTAAATTTCGTAATGATTTTGTACCCTATCGTTTCCAAACCCAAACATCTTTTTGTGATAAAAATAACCTTAGAAATAGATAGATCTTTTCGAGTAGGTAGAAAATGACATATAATATGAGAAATTCTGAGTTAAAAGGAGCAAGTTATTACCATTTTAAGTTGTAATGTCATTCTATGCGATTTTTGACAAACATATTGAAATAGAATTGGAAAGTTTAAGTAGAAGTTCTATGAAATACTCATCCTGGTTATTTCTTTTGTCTAGGTGATGAGGAACGCAAGATTTCTCTGCCTGAAGATTGCTCTGACTAAGAAGATTGCGATATGGACGAGTGAGTTTTCCTTTACATTTTACGTATTCATACATGTGCTTGTAGAGTAGAGCACCAGATATTAGGGAAAGATAAAAATTGATATGCATGCGGGTTATTATAGGTACCACATATGTGATTCATTATGTGTGATCAATAAATGATAAACATATCGGAGCTCGACTGGTTGATTAATATAAATTGTCTCTATATATGTTATTGCGTGTGTGCAAATATTGATTGATCACCTTAAATGAATTAATATCAAAGTAGAAATTTCTTATAACTAAATTGCTCATGCATATTACTTAGAATATCATCTTCGCATTTTGTTACTATTCCTCAGCATGGGATCGGAAAGGCAAATTGCCTATCTACATCTTGAGGAATTAAGACGTTCGGGGAATACGGCCTCATAGTGTAGTCGAGCCAGATTAATCGCTTTGGGTAAGGAAAACTCAGGAACTAGTAGTATGGTTCATTAGAACAACAAGACGCGCACAAAATTTCTAGGAGGTTGTTGGTGACCCATTCAAATCATTTCCTAACTACCAAATGGAGGGGTAAATCCATTCTACATACGAAACTGGATAGTCGTATGTATTGTTTGATCATATAGTTGTTGCATTTCATATGCTTGCTTAATGGACTTGTTTGATTTGCTTTGTTATGAATACATTTTGCATATGTAATATCTCACTGAGCTAGTTATGCTTATTCCTCAATAGATTTCTGATGTTACAGGATTATTGTTTTTGTGCCCGAGACCACCATGACCGTTCAGGTAGAACCTACATTTTTGGTGAGCTTCTGGAGAATTTTATTTGAAGACTTAAGATAAGATTTCCTTCAGAAATCTTTTAGTTTTAGTTATTTGATTTATTAAGATTATGTTATTATGGAGGTTTATCAGGGAATGCCCCCTAGAAGTTGTAAGACCTTATATTTTGATGGATCATAATAGTATTGCTTTGATTGTTCCACTACCATTATCTTAAAATGCATAACTTCACCGGCCTCCCTTGTACCAATATGAAAGCTCCCGAGTGACTAAGGTAGTCATTCTCAAGTTTAAATGTTGTGTACGGCAGGCTGTAACGTTTAAGGTACCCGTTGGGGCTTGACACAACATATTATGATAAATGTAAGAATTAAGAAGGAAAAAAAATGAAAACAAGCCTTAGTGAATGATTCACTTCAAGATCTTGTTACAATGATGCTTCACTATACTTCTACACAAATACAAGAATAACATATGGATTTTCTCTCTCGAAACAGTGTGGTATCTAACTCTTAATGATTCTCTCTCCTTTGTAATGTTTCACCAATGTATTTATATCTCTCCTCCATTAAGTACGTTTGAGAGGTGAAGATAGATGTCAATTGGCCTTCATCTCTCTTCAAAAAGGCATTAAGAATTCGAAATGGCATGAAGATATTAGGACAATAACTGCCATCACGACAGTTATCAGGCCGGTTATCTTCTCAGAAGGAGTTGTCCAAGGTAGATTACGACTGTAATTAAGGCCGTGATCTCCTTGATCACTAATTAACCACTCATAACAGTCATAATTAACTTAGATAAATCTTTGCAAAATTGTTCCCCTATTAGATACGACCGTATTAAAGGCCATTATCTTCGTTGTGCTTCGTTGATTCCCCTTAAAACATGGTTGTATCAAACTCTCACAATAAGTCTACGGAGATCACCATCTTGGTAATGGGTGTATCAATGATTGTTATCTGCACCGTGGCCTCCTTCTCTTCCCCCTCTAATGGCCGTTTCAAAGGTGCTTCTAAAGTCCGAGAAGATCACCTCCTACGTCACAACCGTATCATAAGTCGTGATCTTCTCTGCGAGTATTTTTCTCTTCTTTCGTCCTTTGTCACGCCTGTTATTTCCCTTTCAATAAAAACCCGAGAAGACCACTGTCTTCATAACGGGCGTGATTTTGCTTGGTAGACATCCTCCACTTCAATCCTTGCTTAATTCGAATAAATTGTTGATGTTTCTTCTTTTTAGACCTAAAATAAATATATTTCTAGGGTCTGTTTATTTAGGTTTTTTGGGCGGTACAAATATTTATTTGAAACTTTTTTTCTAAGAAATCGTTTATTAAGGAATATATATAGATAAAAAAAAGTTGGCAGTTCTAATGAAAAGATCAAATAGATTAAATGTAGATAATACATAAATACAAATCAAATATATTTACATATATCATTTCGATACAGATATAAATACAGATATAGATAAAAAAAAACAAACCATCCAAATAGACCCCTAATTTAGTACCAATTCTCTTAAATTAAGCATGAATTAAAACAATATGCAACTATAAATTAGCCCTCATATGTATGGTAAATTAGGCCTATCAAACTTCCCCACACTTAACTTTGCTTGCCCTCAAGCAAACTAGCTGATAAAGGATAAAACAAAATAAAATCTAAGGGAAGGAAAACTACTCATATTGATGGATTTGTTTATGATAGATAAGGATCAATGTATCTCCCATTGAATTTAAAAATTCCATTAAGTGACTTTATACTTTAATGTGCTATTGTCCTATTCTACTTATCGTGACACGTCATTCCATTAATTTGTTAGAATTTCAAAGCTAATCCAAATAATCTAGCCTTTACCTTCATCATTTAAATGGGGATTCACATATAAAAAATCAGACACAAGATCTTCAAGTAAAAGAGGATTAGCCAATCCTATCTCCTTAACATGGAGATAAAGAAAATCATTAATCATCCATAAAGCCTAATTCAGTTCAAGTGACAATCTATACACCTTTGGCCCCTTCTACAACTATGTATATATCTAAATGTCTAGTTTTCAGCGAATCTCACAACCCATATAGCAAGCTTTCAGCTGATAATCCCGGATTCATCGTCCAAGTTAGCAGATGTTATTCCCTTTTCAAGCTATCCCGTAGGCTTAATTACTAGAGAAACAAGACTCTTTGAATAGTAATTATTTTGTTAAGTACGTTTCCTTGATCGGTTGATCCTAGGCCAGACGACCTTAGGTGACCAAGTTTTAAACGGACCTCATCGAACCTCCACATACTTAACTTGTTCTTTCTTTTCTTTTTTCTTTTTTTTAATGGATAAAGGAGCTTATAATTCCATAAGTTCAGTTTAGCTTTTGTCATGAAACTAATCAAACTTACAAGATAATTGAATGAAGAACTATACAATAAGTTAAATTTCTGAGATTAACTAACTAATTCTTACTTCAAGCCTTATGCTAATCTAACACATGAATTCCCAGTTAAATGACAAATAAGACTACACCATTCAGATTCTACCATGCAATTATGATAAGTGTCAAAAGACCTTTATTACTCACATTGCTTTATTATGATATTATATAGATTTTACGTGAATTATTAAAGAAAATGATACTTATTTATGTTAAAATGTTAATTTCAAGAATAAAGGAAGATTTTGAGCTTATGAAGATTTTTGGATGAGTTAAGTAAGATTTTGATGAATAAATGGACAATTGTAAGATTTACAACATACATAACAATTTAACACAAGCTGTGTAAATTTAGAGGAGTTTTGTGCAAAATTGGACAATAAAACAAAGTAGACTGGCAAAATTTTCAATGTAGGCCACTGGCCTTAATCACAGAACAAATCAATACTGGGCTTCAACAAGCTACGCTGCCGGCTTAGAAACATAACAGCACCAACCTTCATTTTTTATACTGTACACTAGCAACTAGGTGCCTCAAGGTCTTCGGCTAAAGAAGATAGGCCGCTAATGTAAAACGCCACTAGCTTACTTGATTTAGAAATCATTTTTACAATTGAAGGCCGACCAATTTTGATTCAAGGCCGCCAGTCTTTGGCCAGCCTTTCCCTTGACAAATAGATTTCCTTGTTTTGCTTTATAAAAATATTTTGTGTTGCTATTTTGAGATGAGATTAGAATAGATTAGAACATATCCTTATTCCTAGAAACCCTATAGAGAAAATCAAGAGCTTCAAGAGGAGAAGTGCGAGGGCTTCATTGAAGATCACCAGTGGGAAGTGTAGTTTGGGAAATAATATAAAGCAAGCAAAAATCTAGATAAACATTTACCCACAAAATATAAGGATATAACTCTTTTACATCGTCTTGGGGGCATTCCTCCACTAAAAATTCTCTAAGGATCGAAACAAAACCGAGCCTTACATAAATATTATCACCAAAAGATTTTAAGGGAAGTTCAATTTAGAGTCCATCATTGGATTTCCCCCAAAAACTTCCCTAAAGAAACCTTACTCTGATATATGCTGATCGTGGGTATAAAAAGCAAGTGGTCCTACGAAAACAAAAATCTGTATGAGTGTAAGCTTCACTAGCTTAGTGAGAATATTCTCAGTTATCATACTCGAATCAAAATATTAAACAAGTTATAATTAGTTAAGCATATGGTATGTGTCAAACAAATGAGCAAACAGACATATGGTTTTCCAAGAACCATATGTTGAATGAATTTACGCCCTTCATTCGGAGTTAGGTAAATGGACCAATTATGACCAAAACTTTTGCAAATAGATTTTATAGTTCTTACTAGCTACTACTCGCCACTTTATAGATCATTCCAACTACTACTCATCACATGCATATGTTACTAGGTATGTCGACCACCACTATTATGTAGTTGTCCCACCAAATGTATAATAGCGAGTGAAATGAGACTCACTACATGAAATGCATGAATTAATTTCATTAAGCTTTTGGTATATAATTAAAATGTTTTAAGGGTGATCATACAATCGCAAACACTCCAACATGGTAACAAAGCAATTCAAGAATTGATATGCTTAGTATAAATTCACCAAAATTATATATCACATTCATTTCCCATTTTTATTTTTTCTTACTTCTAGTGCCACTAATCTATAAGCACAATCATGAGTATAAAGAATATGGGAAGTAAACTCACTCAGCCATGTTTCGATAATAGCTCCCCTAATCAAAATAGTCTTCTAGATAGAAAGTATCATCATTCTCGTTATCTAAACAAAAGAAATACCCAAAATGAGTATTCCATGGAATTTCTACTTAAATTTGCTAATTCTATTTTCTAATTGCGGTGAAAATTGGATTTGTGGAAATTCCATGGTAGAGTTTTATTATGTAAATGAGATGTGTGAAAAAAAATGAAGGGAGACATGGTATTTATAAAGAAATATGGAGGGAAATTAGATGTAATAAAATTAATTGAAAAAGAAAAATAAATAGATGTAGAGAGAGAGAGAGAAGTAGTGCCGGTTTAGAGGGAGAAAGAGAGAGAATTGATTAATTTTGTATTTTTGTAATGAAAATTAAATAAAGTATAAGAGAAGTTAAGTGTAAAATTTTATGAGAAAAGAAAATATAAGAGATAAGTATGTAAGATGTAAGAAAAAGTAGAGATAGAGGAATAGTAATGAATAGTAGACAAGACAATTAAAATACCAATAGTAAGGAAAATACACGTAAAAGTGCTATATCTAATATTTTTAGAAGCCGAAAAATTATAAAACTGATATTTTTTTATTCCTCATCTAATTACGATCCTAGATATGTTGTCAGAATATTTTCACCGTTTCATGCATCAGGACACCGCTTTTGAAAACTGATCCCTTTCGGATCCGAAACGAACGAGTTTTGAACAAATATGATACTTTTAGGATATAAGATATTATTTTGAATTATAATCTACAGTTAACTCATTTTTATTATTTTAGGGTTTCGCATGTGGGATTGCCGAACCTAATATGCTAGTTCTTGGGCACTTTAGGTTGACTTTAAGGTTTTTGGTTTGACTTCCGATTCTAGGGTTTACTTATACTTACTGTAAAATTTAAGAGCTTACACCATAAACTCCTTTTCCTTTCTCAGTAAAACTCCTTTCCCCCTTAGTATCCATAGCCGATACGTTCTTATCAACCGTCTTGCTAGATCCCCCTTTATCTTCGTGTTTACTATCTGAACTACATGAATTAGATCGTCTCTGCCTTTCAACTTTCACAGCCAACTGGATGGCCTCTTCAAGTGCACTATATCGCTGCAACTCAACAATACAAGCCATCTCATATTTTAGGCTAAAAGCAAATCTTGCCATTATCTGCTTAGGCGATTCAGTAGCCCCACAACGTATCATCAATGTTTCAAATTCCTAGACATACTCATCTGCAGTCTTTCCTACCTGCCTCAATGTCTGCAAGCACATGAACAACTCATGCTTGTAGTGCTCTGGAACAAATATATGCCTCAAGACTCGCTGCATATCATGCCATGTTCTAATCTCTGCCTCTCTATCCCTCCTTTGACCAGCAACTACATTTTTTCACCATAAGGTAGTGTATCCTATGAACTCAACAACCACCAAACGAACCTTAATGTGGTCATCGATTTCATAACACTCGAATAGCCCTTCAACCTTATCCTTCCAATCTAGGTAATCATCAGTAGATCCTCTTCTAACGAACGAAGGCATTTGCAGTTTCACATATTCTAATCCCCTAGGTGGTCAAAACTTACGGTTATAATCATACACATCCTTAAAGTTATCCCCTAGGTGACACTTGTTCATTGTTTTTACTATTTAGTTTTTAATATTGCTACAATCTTTACATTATCCTCAACTTGAAAAATATTTTATGTATTATCAATGGATAATTAAATTAAAATACAAATCATTTAATGAATTTTTGGTACATATATTCATTCTTTTATAGTTTTTATTATTTTCTCTCTTTCTTTTTCCTTTAAAAGAAATTGCCTTCTTATATGTATACAATGTTGATATTTTCCTCATACCACCACTTTTTTTTTTAATTTTTATTTTATTGCTCCACTTCCACAAAATTTAAAGTTATTTACCCAATTTTTTCTAATACACCAAAATAGTTTATTATTAATATAAATTAGAGCAAGGTTAGTATGAGATTATAAGTAGAAAAAAAAGTACATCAAAATTCTTCAATTGATATGTAAAAGCAATTAGTGATAATAGCGATATTAAATAACGTTTAAGATTCTGTCCATATTTCAAAAGTAATTTTGCTATAATACAGGCTCCATAAGATACCATGTATCCTGTAGGTTTTACAAGGTACAGGATGGATACAAAGTGGTACATGATAGGTGTCGAGTACAAAATTTTGTACCTTGTACTTATAGGGTGGGATACGGATAGCTTTGTACTCTACCTACTCTATACTCGCTCACCCCTAATCTCTCGAGTAAGAAGTATAATATTCAAATTTTACCTCCCCATTTTAATGGCAATAATAATAATAACAACAACAACGAGCATATATGATTTGGATATTAAATATACACCAGTTAACTATCGTTATTTCATGTCATAGGAAAAATGACTCATAATGTTGATGCTGGCTAGCTTTATTATGGCCAATAATAATAATAATAATAATAATAATAATAATAATATAGCTTTTTTACATGTAGCCTATCATATCTCTAATAATCTACTGACATATATATATATATATATTTCGAAAATGTTAAATGTAATAATTATTTTTTAAAATAACATATTTTCTTTAATATTATTTGTGCTTAAAATAACCTAAACCCTTACATAAGGCTCCATTAAATTTGGCAACTAATAAACACTTCGTTTAAATTGCAATTCATGTTTGTATATTTTGTATTACATTGAATCGATATCATAATAAATCTCATTTCATATTTTTATGGCCCAAAAACAACATGATAATCAACATAACTTCCCAGCATATAGGGGGCATTACATTACAACGTCCCTTGTTAACACAAAGATTTTTTTAAACCTTCTTTCATATTGCAACGAAGGAGAAGGAAGGGATGGGGGATTCCAAGCTACTCCTTTACTCATAAGATACTCGACTGTTTCAAACGGGTTGAAAGAATTGATTATCTTTTTACTCATGGCTTTAGAGATCTTCCTTACATGTGGAGGAATCAATTCTTGACCTATGCATGTTCCGAGAATAATGGCATGAGCTCCACCCATGTGTGGATGTGGACTCCGAGGTTTTTGATCTTAAGCGATCGGAGGCTAACCCCAAGGTCGTATATTGCAATGTCTAAATGCTTTTTGCAGTCATTAACTGTAACCTTGATCTTCCTATTTATACTCTTACGTGCTACGTCTTTTGCTTGTCTTCCTAAAAGGATCGCCCTGCCGAGTTTACCCACTATTTGCTTGTAAGAATCGCTGATCATTTTCTTTGTGCACTAGGGTTTGTGCATGCCGAGGAGCAAGCGAGGAAGAAGGACAAAGCTAAGTTGAGATTGAACTAGATGGTGTTCATTCTGATTTGGAATTGTTGGATAAGGTTATTTTGAATGGGCTTGGACCAGAGGATATTGCGAATGGGTCAAGGTCAGATGGGTTTGGGCAGCAAAATTACTGGATCTGCTACTTGGACAGGTTGCTAATTAATTAAGTACTGGGCTAAAATTATTTTACTTATAGCCCATAAATAATATTACTCTAGAATTAGTTTGTTGGAATACTGTTGTAACCAAATAATGAGTTGGCAGATTTTGCACATGTATTCATATCATAGGGAGCAAATTAGTTATATCAAATTCTAGTTAGGTATTACAGCTATATATACATTACAATGTAATACAAAAAATATAGAAAAAAACAAATACAAAATCCTTGCTCCAATTACTTGCATCCGAGTAATTCTTTAGCATTGTCACCATTCTTAGCGGAATTTGGCTCACTATTTCACCAATACACGTTTTCGTATTGCAATTGGTATCATAGCAAAACAGTAATGGAAACTTAAGAATTTAAGAAGATTGAGGAAACTTTAAAGGGAATGACAAGTGGAATGGCAGGAGAAGTTCCTTAAAGAACAATCTGATCGCCAAGACAATTGGGTCAAATTATTTTCTGAAAGACTGCAAAATCAATAGAAAATGTTAGAAAAACATAATCAAACAATTGAAAATATGAAACAGTAGTTACATGGTAAGGCTCCAGCGGTAGAACAACTTCCTTCCGAAGCAACAACAAGTGACAATATGACCCTGATGGTGACGAGATCTGAAGGACAATCCACTAGCGACTTGTCCACTTATCAAGTACCTACTCGAAACGCCAAGATAGAGTTTTCTATGTTTGATGGAGAAGGGTATAGGAGTTGGGTTGCTAGAGCAGAATAGTTCTTTGCCTTAGATGAAACTCCTGAGGATCTTAAGCTTAAAATTGTCACTATGCATCTAAATGATAAACCATATGAATGGTATAATGCATATGCTAAGACTAGGTGTGATGCGAATCCATTAACATGGGAAGAGCTCACAAAAGTTTTGAATGCTAGATTCAATGAGAAGGTTTTGAGGACCCCATGTCAGATTTGAAGGAATTATAGCAAGTGGGTCAATTACAAGATTATAATGATGAGTTCATGCGTCTGTCAACCCAAGTTCAACTATCGGAGTCGCATCTAATTAGTTGTTACCTCAGTGGTTTGAAACCAGAACTTCAATACCCAATTCGTATGTTTCAACCTAAAACTCTAACCTAAGCCTACA
This sequence comes from Combretum micranthum, assembly GCA_024138025.1. NCBI lineage: Eukaryota > Viridiplantae > Streptophyta > Magnoliopsida > Myrtales > Combretaceae > Combretum > Combretum micranthum. The sequence goes on along the minus strand of JAMXBD010000266.1, from coordinate 648,163 downwards.
CTTTAGCGAAGCTACAAGAAGCCACCCTATTGTCATCTAAACACCTTAAAACTTATAAAAAACTCTACCAGTACCCTTCCTTTCCATTCAAAACACACCACCGCATATTACCCAAACACTAGCACAACCACATACACCAACACTGCCTACCCTTCTCCTAACAAGCCATACACCAATCAAGAGACTTGCATAAAATCCACATGACGACATGAGTTGAAATCCAAACAACTGCAAAATATCAAAGTGTTATGAGTTAAATTGCATGAATTTATTTCTCTTCATTTTTCTCCTAATAAAGAATGAAGCTAAATAATTTAGGAATAAATACATATACTCCCAATATGATATTCTTACAACCAATACAAACTCCTTTTTAGATTTTCATATCTATTAAGGTTAGTATCATAACCATATAAGTTAGAAGCTTAAGTTTGTAGATATCATGTGAGCTATTGTGTTTATTCTATAACAATATCTTAATTTATTTTCTTTCAATTTCCATTAATTTATCCACTTAAGACAGTATTATATGTATAATCATTAATCAATGATTCAGATTATTACGTAGAGAATGATAACCTCATAATAATATTATACAATATTTTAAGATTTATGAATTAAAAACAAAAGGAAAAATAAAGAACATCTACTTCCCCTTTCTTTATCATTTTTCTTTATTATTAGGACTTAGGAGGGCACATGTCACAGATATGTAATCATCAAATTTCTATATTTACCATTGATAAGTGGTTTTTGTGTCATCAGCAATGTCCCTTTGTATTTCGACCTACATGTTTGGTGGGGGAAAAAAGAACTACCATTATCAACATTTGGAGTGCTAATTCTGGGAAAAAAACATGTGTGTGTATATATATATACATCTTGGTTCTATTTATGTCACCCAGTCACATACTATTCTTTTTGTGCCAAAAATAAGAGCTGAATATATTAAAGACCTTACCTTTATGCAAGCATCCAATGAATTTTTATATATTATTATCTCTAGTTTCTTACTTTTGAGTGTTCTCATCAATTATATCTATATATCAAGACAACAGATTAATATATAGTTATGTGAATTTTTTTTACCGAAGCAATTATATGTATGTGATTGGTGAGATGGAAAGTTGAAGATAGATAATAGATAGTTGTTCATCCTGTAGCCAAAGAGGGGACATTGGGTAGAGTGCAAAGTTGCAGACGTGAAGGGAACCAAAGCATTATCAATAAACTTGAGATCTCAATTTTTATTTTTTGTGGTGTAATTGTTCACTTTTTTTTTTTTTTTTTAAGTTTTTCATTTAAACATCGTTTTCAAGTATATAGTTTAATTTAGTCATTAAGAATGGAATAAAACACGTTACAAATGACATTCAATGGTACTAACTTTTGATAAGGGCTAATAAATAATTTGATTATTGGTATAGTATACACTGCACAATTTCAATTATTAGTTGTAAAAGGAGGGTTAATTAAAAAAAAAGAGAGAGAGGGGGAGAGGGAGATCTTCAAAACTATTCAAGTTACAAATTGTTTCCTAAATTTTTTAAGTGTGATTGTCTCTATATAACTATTGCAAATATATATATTTCCCCCTAACCATTGTTGAAAAATCGAGGACCACACATGTCATGCCCTGAAATAGTATTCAAGGCGTACCCAGCCAAGCCGTGCATGATATGTAAGCATTACACATAAAACTATTTAAAAAAATACCGTTTATTGTAATCATTTTCTAATTAATTTTATCTTTGAAACCTTATAATTAAATTTTTGTATGCAATTAAGTAAACAATGGAAAACACACTTTTACTATTATATGTATCAAAAACCACTCCTATGAGTAGATCATCGTACATATTTGCATATTAGTAATAATCTCTGGTACTTCAAAAATATCGAATGTCCGGTTTCTTAAAACATAAAAGTAAGTTAATATATTAAATTATAGACTGTAAGCTTATAGATAAGCCTTTAACAAAATTATAAGTTTCAAAAGTAAAAACAAAGTCTTAATAAAATATATCTCCATATGTCCATAGGCCCTAATTATCCCACTCATTAAGAAATCTTTCAAAGTCCGTTCCATAACCTAGATAATCATAGGAATCATAATCAAAATCTTCAACACCTAAAAAAGAGAATGTGAGCCGAAGTTTAGTACAATATAAATATAAGCACACACACTTAATCCAATGTAATGCAACAATCAATAAATTATCTCTTAAAATTTTAAGTTTAACAAATAATGATGGAGTTCTCACACTCCGACTAACACGCCATAGGAATATGAGGGGTTAAAATAAGCAGCTTGAACACTCATATTTCCTATAGGAACATCTAAAATAATAGCACTATTTAGGGTTCACAGCCATTATACATTTTTACTTATCTTAATTCACAATATCATTTAGTTCAACAGGTCACATAAACGTGAACTAAATCATATTACTTCCTACTAAGCGTAAGTAAATGTTATACCAATATCGTTTACCCTATCAGCTACCTACTGAGCCATCTATGAATTATCATTAACAATGATAGGAGGTAGCCAAGAATCATCATTAATAATGATAGTGGGTAGCCAAAGTGTCTAACTATTATATAGGTATCATCCATCAAGCTTGTCATCCCTGAGACCGAATTAAATGACACAGGCATAAGCACAAGCAAAACAATCATTTATAAGGTTGTCTTTAAGTTTTAGTTTAGAAATGGCTATCCTAATAAACAACAAACAAGTCATTGCGTACTAATAGGGCTAATTTACCATGCATAATAGGGTTAATTTATGGTTGGATACTGCTTTAATTCATGCTTAATGTAAGAGAATTGATATTTAATTAGAAATATATTCATTTTAGGTCTAAAAAGAAGAAACATCAACATTTTGTTCGAATTGAGCAAGGATTGAAGTGGAGGATGTCAACCAGGCAAGATCACGCCCATTATGAAGACAGTGATCTTCTTGGGTTTTTATTGAAAGGGATATAACGGGCATAACAAAGGAGAGGAGAAGAAAAAATTACCTACAGAAAAGATTACGGCCTATTATACGACCATAACCTTGGAGGTGATCTTATCGGAGTTCATAAGTTAATATGATACGACCATTATTTGTTAAAGATGAGAGGGCCACAGTGGAGATAACGGCTGATGATACGGCTGTTACCAGGGTGGTGGTCTCCGCTGACCTATAGTGAGACCTTGATGTGGCCGTTATTTAAGGGAAATCAATGAAACACAACGAAGATAACAGCCTCTAATACCATTGTATCCAATAGGGAAATAATTTTGCAGAGCTTAATCCAAGTCAATTACGATCGATGTGAGTGGTTAATTTGTGATATGAGGAGAGCACAACTTTATCACGGCCATAATCTACATTGGATAATTACTTCTGACGAGATAACAATCTATGTGATGGGCATGATGGCGGTTATTTGTGGGATATTTTCATGCCATTTTGGATCTAAGCGCCTTTTCAAAGAGGGATGAAGGCCAATTGACATCTACTTTCAACCATCAAACATCCCTAATGGATATAAATAATTCTCCAAACACTGCAAGAGGGACATCAATTTTCATCATATATACCACTTTTGATTTTATAATCTTTCATCTTGTAAATTAAGAGAGTACTATTTAGTGTATGTGTGAGAGTATATTGTATAAGGATATCGAAGCATTATTATATAAAGATCTTGAAGTGAATCATTGAAGGGTTGTTTTCATATTCTTTCTTCTTAAGTTCTATAATTATTGTAATGTGCTGTCTTCTTTACATCATACATGAGTAGTTGCTAGGATTTGTGTAGCCATGGTTAACATATACATACAGGAATTGAACATCAATTTTGTAGAATTCACTAATCTTTATAGTGTATTAAATTATTCTAATTCTAAGTAGTGCATGATTTAGAGTTAGATTAGATTTCCATATGATGCAATTGAGAAATCTACCTATGAAATAAATCTAGGCTATAGAGAGAGGTTGCTCATAATACCTAGAGATAGGATTGTGAAATCTTCTACATGTAATTGGAATTTACTTGGGATCATATTATTAATGTAATAATTTTTTGCTGTTAACTAGGAAGAGATTCCAGCTCAACAAAGCTAGGATTAGAGTATGATAGACTCGGGAGAGATATTGATCTAATTGGTGGAATCTTGCAGTTAGGAAATACATAACAAATACTAATGTTGAAGTACATGTTAACTCATTGGTGAAGCAAGTTTGATGTGTTGTTGATTGTTAGAATAACCTTAGTTTTTTAATTACTTTAATGAACATAGCTGTAGTTATTAATTAGTTTAGTTAATTGAATTACATTCGATTTATTCATCTTAATTATTCGATTACTAGATAATAGGAAATTTAATCAATATTAGTGTTTGTAATTCGTTTCCTATGGAGACGACCCTATATTCATCCATACTAAATAACGATAGGTACACTTGCTTATCAAACCGAGTAAGGGAGAGAAAATAGGTTTATAAATTTCAAGACTCAATAGCTCTAATTAAAGACAACCAAGTTTTTGGCATCATTACTAGGGAACGGCTTCATCAGTAGGAAAATTTAAAAATTCCTGTGCATCTAGCATTTAGGTAAATTACACTAGTAGGTCAGAACATTTTGGGGTAAGTTCATTTTGGGTCACAACGTTTGGAGGGTAAGTTCATTTTAGATCACAACGTTTGGAAAAGTAATTCAATCTAGGTCATGGTGGACACTTATCAATAGGAGAAAGGTATCATGTGTCAATAGGAGGTAACACGTGTCAACAAGAGAAGATGACACATGTCTACCATGACCTGAATCGAATAACTTTTCCAAATGTTGTAACCTAAACTAAACTTACCCCCTAAATGTTGTAACTCAAAATAAACTTTTCCAAATGTTGTAATTCAAAATGAACTTACGCCCAAACGTTGTGACTCACTGGTGTAATTTACTATCTAGCATTTATTTTTGTTTGTTTTTATTATTTTGACATCTTGTACTGGCATTGAATTAATTGTCGATTTGCAATTTATGAGCCGAAGTCACAATTCTGAACATGTAGACTTTAATCTTGAACCGAGAGGACAATCAGAAAGAATTTGAGGAAGATAAGAGAAATTATTGAAAGGTCACCTCCCCATAGCAGAAGAGAAAGATTGAAACAATCACAGATGGAAGGTATGGCTGGAGAACCTTCAGTTGTTGCAGGAGCTTTGAACCCGAATGGTGGAGTGAAGAAGTTCCACGGCTAAATATGAATCCACTACCGGAGGGGGGAATAGACATGGGATACCCCCTATGAATGAGCTAGGATTTAATCCACATATGGCTCAGAGAACAATGATGGATTATTATAGGTCTAATTTGGATGGGGCTAGTACCGGCATTGCTCGACCTAGAGTTCAAGCAAACACCTTTAAGATAAAGCCTAGTGTCATTCAAATGATTCAATAGTGTGTTCAGTTTGATGGATTCAGCAATGAAGATCCAAATACCCACTTATAGCAATTTCTTGAGATCTATAACACATTCAAGATAAGTGGTGTTTTGGAGAATGCCATCCGCCTCAGATTATTCCCATTCTCATTGAGATCGAATGCTAAACAGTGGCTAAACTCCATTAACACTTGGGAGGAGATGGCGGTGTTGTTCATGAGAAAATGTTTCCTACCATCAAGGACGGCTAGGAAACGAGTGGATATATCATCATTTGGGTAGATGGATTCAGAGACATTGAATGAAGCTTGGAGAGATGGAAGGACCTATTGAGGAAATGCCCCCATCATAGGCTTCCTGAATGGCATCAAGTTCAGACCTTTTACAACAGTCTGAACTACACCACCAAGCAATTCATTGATGCGAATGCTAGTGGAAGCCTAAACCATAAGTTACTTGGGCAATGCATATAGCTATTCGAAGATAAGGCAAATAACCATTATCAGTGGTCATCCTTAAGAACTAGAGAGAAAAAGCTAGTTAGGAAGTATGAGTTGGACAACACTTCTGCCTTAGCACATAAGGTAGAAATTTTAGCATGGAAGCTTGATAGCCTGACCATGGGTTAGAATAAGGCTTTAGCAGCGTTGAAGTCAAATTTGGCAAGTACATTAGAGGTTGATCAGATAGAACAAGTGGATTACATGGGGAACCTAAATAGAGGTTGATCAGATTTGGCAATATGATCAAGTCTTTAGTCTTAAGGCATTCAATTCTGGTACTTCAAGGCAGTCGATTTCGTCAACCTCTATTTTTTCTATGATTTCATAAAGGTCTTCATCTTCTTCTTTTAAATCTAGCTTTTTTCCCTAAATCTACTATTTGTTCTACTACAAGGATCAACGCATTTATGTTATTTAATGTTGCTTCGAAAGGATATCACTCTTATTCTTCACCGTAGTCTCACATAGATGTTGGTGCGACGTTTTTGTACATACATTAATGACAGGTGTGGCGGTGGGTGTAGGAGTCGGACCGCCGCCAACAACCTTTGCCACGATGAGGAAGAGGGTTGCTACTCCTAGGGAAGAGGAGCAAAATGGAAGTGTTGTGGATAGCCATGGTCAAGAATTATGCAATTTATAATTTGTAACTTAAGAAGACAAAGATTGATGTTTTTTATAATAGCACTAGTTAATAGGATAAGAACTTCTTTCTTGTTTCAACTGATTGGGAAACTCCTTAATTCAATTGGGGTTGGACCATTTTAGGAAGTAACAAAATCTAGTATACCCATCTTTTCTGCTATCATTTAGAGAGAGACTAGGATTGCAACCTTAACGATAAGTACCAAAATGTATCTTTAGGAAATAAATAAATAAGAAACAAAATAACTACAAAATGATTCCTATATGCAATTAAATATAATATCTATATTATCAAAGAAAATTTAGTCATTGTATTATCACATCATAATATTCAATTACGTATTTTAATTTAATTATATTTCACTCAGTAGTTATGATCAAGGAAAAAAAATCAATCATAATATTTTTGGTGGCATGCATCATCACTTCTACGTTTCACTAGGCAGTCGACTCTAGGGTTTCATTAGTTGATATCACATTGTCTTTCATTTTAGGTATATCAAGGTTATTGGATTGCACTAAGGTTCCTAGGGTTTCTATGGTGTTGTGCTAAATTAAAGTAAATTATAGTTCTTGTGGTGAAATTAACCTAAGTACTTACATATAAGGTTATCGAATTTTTCAAAGGTTTACATAGTTTAGGTACTATTTAAGATGTGCTTGAATTTGTTAAAGTAGAATTGAATATTAAATTATTTAGGTAGTCATATGGAGTTTGATTAAAGTGATTGAGTTAGATTTATTTGTTTGAACTTTAAAGGTTGTACATAATATATATATATATATATATATATTAAGATATATTAGAAGTTGCGTTTAAATCTAATAACACATATTATTATTATTTTATTATTATTATTATTATTTATTATTATTTAATGTAATAGTTAACAAGATGTTATTATTGTTGATAATATTTATAATGTTATTACTATTATATCATAATATGATCTACAACTACATATTGTCATACTTATTACAATATCGTGTTAAATGTTATAATGACCTTTCATTACCATATTATAATCATTATAATAGTAACATATTATTTCATTATACTAATTGTTATAGCGGTAAGATTATTTTTACATATTTAAATAATATATTTTATCATCATAAATTTTTAAATTATAAAGATAATATTATAGAAGTCCACTAATATTATATTATTATGATTCTAGTTATAATGTAATTACGATAAGGTATTTATCAAGAATTGCAATATTAGTAATAGGGTAATTTAATGAATTTGACATTATTAGCTTATCCTCAGTGTTTTAACATGGGATATAGTAAGCCATATATTATTGTAAGTTGTAATTCTTATAATAGTATTATTCTATGATAAAATGATCCTATATATTATTTATTATGTATCAAGTTAATATTGATGAATACAATCTACTATTACTACTACTATAACCACTACTGTTATTATCATAATTCTTAGTAATAACAATATTGTCAGAACCGGATCAAGATTTAACTCGAACATGCTAGGAGGTCCGAGGTCAAGAAGTGAAACCAGAGGTCATACCAGGGTTAGTAAAAATGTTTTATCTTATGTTAATTATTATTTATGTGTCAAGTGGAATATGATATATATGAAGATCATTGGATTTATATGGTAGTGACTATTTTTTTTTAATCCATAAATATGTGAAGGAATGTATAATTTTTTTAATTTAAAATTTCAATACAAATCCGACCACATAGTTACAGGATTGTATTTTCAACTCTCATCGATCATCACTATGTTTACTATATATATATTATTGCTTTTTGTCACTTCCCGGTGTCACTTTTCCTTTTGGTCAGACTTCCGCCTGTCATTAAGACATTAATTAACCGCCTTTTTTATTTCCCAATGACCTTACATACATACATAGGGGTAGACAAAAAAACCAACCGAACCAAACCAATCCGTAATTGAATCAATCCAAACTGAAAATATGGCTTTTTTCAGGGTTTGGTTTAAAATTTTTCAAATTCGAACCAATCCGTAAATTTATGGTTTGGTTTGGAAGGTAAACCAAACCAATCCGTAAAACTAAACCAAACCGTTTTAAAAAAATATAATAATATTTTACTATATGTTTATATGATTCTATTTTATATTTATTATTTGGTGACTATTAATTAAAATCAACTTGTCCTTTTTAAAAAAAATTTTAAGCTCGTGATATGTAATTTTTTTTACGATGAACTATTGTTTTTTTTAATAGCTTTTAACTTTGTAAAGTATGAAATTTATTTATTCGGTTATAACTTTCATTATGTATGAATTATTTAATATATTTTGTCAGTTGGTCATTTTATTTATTGATGAATTTTGTTGATAGATGAAATTTATTTATTCGGTTATAACTTTCATTATGTATGAATTATTTAATATATTTTGTCAGCTGGTCATTTTATTTATTGATGAATTTTGTTGATAGATGATTTTTTATTTTAGTTAAATTATTGGTAGATAATTGACATGATGGTTATATTAAAAATTATAAATTATGACTTACTATGTATTGGTTAGTGAATATATTTTATTGGTAGATAATTGATTTTATAGAGAATTATAGATTAAAATTATGATGAATTTATAAAGTATTTTGTCGTGGTTTATGATATCAACTTTGTAAAATGATATAAATATTTAAGAATCTACACAAATGTGAAAAATAATCACCAGAGAATTCACAACAATTCTCAAGAATTTGCATGAAACTTGAAATAGCTTAATCCATATGCATAAATAAATTTAACATATATATGTTGATTTAATCAAATCATGAATTTTTGTTAAGTATTAGTTGAATAGAATTTAATGGGATAGTGTGATTTAGTATTAGTAGTATTCTATGATTTGTGTGTGAATATATGTATATGTTTCATATAGTCAACCTTTTATTTATTATGTATGCACATATGGTTGATAAGTTATATGTGTTAAAAAAAGCAAATATAGTGTGCTAGTGTAATTGATAATAATGTAGATTATTGATTTAATGCATGTTAAACTTGGGTTTTCAAAACAAATTCAACCACAAAACCAAAACTAAACATAGCATAATTTTTTGCTCAAAACAAAGCCCGGGCCCTTTCTTTTCTATTTTCCAAATCTACCATCAAAAGTCAAAGTTTAAGGGATAATATCAACTTCCTTTTTGACAAAAATTACAAGCCAAAATGGATCCAAGATAGACCAAGAACCAATGTCCCTATTCTCTTCTCCATTCCATCTTTTTCTTGTTAAATTTCCTTGTTCAATTTACTAAGAACTCCCACAAGAATTCACTTCCAAGTCAAAGGAAGTCCAAGGTAAGTCTAAATATCTTTTGTAATGATTTAGTCTCTTTTAATCCATGAATTTCCTGCCAAAATTAGTCTCTTAGTAGTGTTATATGTAATATTAGTGTGTTGAGATGGTTATAATATGTTGTATGAGTGTGAAGTGGGTGGAAGTGATGATTTTGAAGTATATATGAAGTGTAGAAGTTGTTTTGAGCTAAAAAGTGAGTTATAGTTAGTTATGATAAGCTTATACAAAGTTGTGAAGTCTGTTGTGGTCGGGAGTGTAAGGATTGAGTATGTTGTAGTAGATAAGTATGTGTTTGATTGCGTTTGAGCTTGTAAAAGTGGAAATATGGATGTTTTTGTTTCGAAAAAGTGATGCTCTGTTTTCGAATAGAAGCATGAGGGAAGCATAGGATCGTGCTTAAGTCATGTAACTCGCTGTTTTTGGAAAAATAAAAAATTGCAGAAAAACACGAGTACAACACGGGATCATGTTCATACTGTGCTTCTCTCTGTGTATGAAATGAGAAGGAAAATGTGACAGCGCGGAAGAAACGCGACTCCATGTACCCACAGTGTTTCTCACTATAGACGAAGTGTTGTGATTAAAGAGAAACACAGTAAGAACACGCCCTCATGTATCAACCGTACTTTTCTTTGTATAGCGATTGTGTTTTGCAAAATAAATGACCACGAGTGGAATACGGCATGACCTATTCACCTATGCTTCTCTCGGGTGGGTTCTTCGCAAAAAAATTGAAACACGCATCAGTTTCCACTATACTTCTCTAATAAAAGGGAAGCACAGGTGTTACCCGACCGTGTACCCCTTTAAAAAAATGATTTTAAGGATTTAAAATATTAAAGTGATATATGTATACATGTGTAAATATATGTCATATTTTATTAGAGTTTTATTTGGAATGTGGAATGAAGTAAATTTAGTTTTACTTAATTTCTATATTGAAATCTCTATGTTGTAATTTCTTTTATCAGATTTCTCATCATCGTTGGCTTTAGTTACTAATCCTTTTGTCAAGAATACCTTAGGTACGCAATAACTTATTTTGTGAATGTTAAGTTAGGCATATTCTAATGAACTTAACTAAAGAGGAAATTAATTATTGCTTGAAATTGTTTGTGTTTGAGTTGTTGAATCTAGTCTGAGAAGTGGCAACCTTATCCGAGTAGACATGGTAGTTAGGCACTTAGACCATAATTGTCATGATGCGATGACTTTATACCAAGACGCAATGGTACACCATAATACAATGGTGATTCTTGAATGGCTAAGTGGGTAATTGATAGGGTGGATACTATCGGGGTAATATTTACTTATTCTTAAGAGGAAATAATATGATTTAGTTCGTGTTTATGGGACCGATTAAACTAGATGGTGTTATGGATTAAGTTAAATAAAGTTGAGTAACGACTATTAACCCTTAAATGAGATTACTATTTTCTTTTCAGTTAGATATAGGAGATATATATATCCGGGCTACCTATATCAAATCCCTGAGCAGCTGTTGTTACTCAGGGCTCCCAAATTCTTAAGTTTGAAATCGGAGTTTGAATACTCCAGTGATGATTGACTTACTTAATCAAAGATAATTAAACTAATGTTTGTTGCATTGGCATTTAGCTTAAGCGTGCTTGGCATACGCATTTGCTTGTGTTATTGTGTATTGAGCCTTTGGCTCATGTTACTGCTTTGCAAGTGATGTTGAAGATGAGTGTTATGATGACATAGGTTATGGAACTGACTGGGAAGCCTTCATGGATGAGTAGGATGGATAGGGATCTATTAATGATCTAGAGTGTGTTCTTAAGTTTTCTGAAAAGACTTCTAGCAATGTGATTTTGTGTATTTATGGGCTTATTAGTTAAGTCATGAGTTGTAATATGAATTTTAAAGTTATTTCTTGTAAATTTGATCTTATGCAAGTAAGTCTTGTAAGTCTTAAAGTGGCCTTTATGACACTAATGTTATGTATGTTATATGTACATATATGTATGATAATCTACTACTTATGTTGAGTAGTAGTTAGAGTTTGTAAGTGGTATAAGTGCTATATTAGTTTTAAACAAACAATCTATACAAACTTTTCCTTTTAGACAACTTTACGTATAATACTTGGGTATTTCACATTACTTAGGTATTATGCATGGTTGAGGGATTTGGTATGCTTAATCTATAGGATTGAGTAGGCCAGCTCTTTACAATACTCGAGTCGATTTTAACCAACTTTATTAAATGTGAGGAGCAAGCTGTTTTTAAAATTTAGCAAAGTATCCTTTAAAGATTTCTAGTCGAATTTTTAACCGACTTTGGATAATGTAACCGATAAGAAAATTTTGGCCTATAAATAGGCACTTCCACCAGGAGAATCAAATCATTCCTGTTATGTGAGTTGTGTGTGATTTTGTGGTGAGATTAGCCAAAGCAAAGTTTGCTTTGAGGAGATTTATTTTGTGAGAGATGGATACAACTTTTTGGGAGTGACAAAATAGTAAGGTTACTTTAGGATATTTGGGAAATATTTGTGTGTCACTATTTTGAGTTTATCTCAATTATTTGTATTATACATCTAGAATATTTTTCTAGAGAAGTATTTATCTTATAAGCTTACTATTTGTATAGTAGAAGAAATTTTCAAAATTAGTCCCATGGACGTAGCCTATATAAAGGGTAAACCACGTTAAAATTTTCTAGTGCCATTTGTTTTATTTTAGTTGCTTTGCTCGTATATTATTTATCAATTTATCTACCTCGTATTTATTTATTAATTTTGTTGCACCGATTTTCCTAACAATACCTTCCCTCCTATGTTGCCTATTTTATGGAACACACATTTTATGGCATGACATATTACCTCAATTTTTATTTTTATTTTCTTCTTTTGATTTTTATGTCATAATGACACACTAGTAAAGCACTCTTTCTCTCTCTCTCTCTGGCCCCTCTCCTTTCCCACTTGCTTTCTCTCTCTCTCTAGCAATGGTATTGGTAGTACAAATACCAGTTGTAGGTATCCATCTCCCTTTCCACCTCTCTCTCTCTCTAAGTTTTAGAAGCCATCTTATTGCAAGAGTTACCTTAGAGAATGGAGGTTTTAGAAGCCATTTGAAGAAGCAATAATAATAGCTTTTTTTTGCAGAATAAGGGATGCTTCATTTCTTGTTTTTAATTTTTGTTCTTTTTTTTAATGGTGGTGCATTAGAACCCAACTTACCCAATTAAGTTGGCCGGTTCACCATTGAATTGGCCAGGTCAGTCGAGTAAGGCCAGTTTAACACAAAAACAGGTTTCTATTGTAGGTCGACTTGTCTTTAAGGCTGGTTCAGGTTGAATCAAATTGAACTGATCGGTCCAAGCTGGTTTTGACAACATTGAGTAATAACTTGATATATACATATATTTATATATTTATTATTTGTTACTATAAATGTATGAATAAAATAGTAATGTATATTATTTTCAGGATGATAACAACTAATGCTTTTGAATTATACTTTACCATAATTACTTTACTTCTTTCTGTTGGTCCCGTTAAAGTAATCAAGAGGGGGGTGAATTGATTTTTATATGAAAATTTTCGCCTCTTTTAAATAAAAACAAAATATCGTTGAAAATTGTGAGAACAACTAAATAAATAAAATGCAATAATTAAAAGATCAGAGTTAGAAGATCAGGCAACAAAATATAGTGGTTCCACCTTATGCGTTAGTCCACTCTTCCAGCTCCACATCGGGGTCCCGGTTGTCTTTACCAATGGTGTTTCACTATTTCAAAATTCAAATGAGAGTACAATCAAGCCACCGTATTGGCAAAGTCTCACTATTGAGTCTCCTTAGCTTAAACTCTAAGCTAACACTCAACTATAGTGATAGATAACTTTCACACACTTCTCAAGAAGTAATAAATCTTTGAGGATTAAGAATATAAAGTTCCTCTACAAATTAAACTCAATAAAATATATGAGTAGCTTGCTTTTTTTGAAAGAAGAAATTCTTCTTTTTATGCGAATCTGAATGCTTGTTCTTGTCTTTGCTTCTGATTCCTTAAATATATCTCTTAATCACCAACGGCTATTTTTGCAAAAATCAAAAAACTTCTTTTGTTAAGAAAAGACGGATAAATATGACGTGATCTTCTCTTCCTTTTCTATTGTAATTGTAATTTTAATTTGAAATTATATAAACTATTATGATCTTCATCCAAGATGTTAGATGTACCGAGATCTTCTCTTGTAATCCTAACTTTGGATAAACTTGAAGAAATCTTGTTATAACCATTGTGATCTTCTCTTCATATTTGAAACTGAGGTTATCATTCTTCACAGGATTTTCTGAAATGAAAGAAACAAAAACTAACAATATCTTTTTTTGATATGTTTTTGCCGAAACATAATCTTTCGGGTGAATTTTCAAAAATCAAATCTTCCTTATCTAGTGTATGACGTGATAAGCTTCAGAGGTTACCAAGATATTCTTGTCATAAGCTTCTTGATAGATTTGAACAAACAAACTTGATATTGTAATCTTTATTTAAAAAGTTGGTTGTGATATTAAAAAAAATATGAAGACCTATTCTCTTGTAACAAACCTTATCCTTCATATCTTTACTTGTATAACAAATCTTATTACAGAAAAACATTATGATAATTTTGTCATAAAAAATAATTCATGCATTTTCGTAAAAATAATTTGAAAAATCAAATTATTTTATCTATATAGAAAAACTTGAAAACATCTTGATGTGATTCAATCCCCATGATATTAGATCCATCTTTAGTGTAATACATCAAGTATATTACCCAAATATACTTTGACAAATAAAGCTGGGTCTTGACAAATATTAAAACAAAGTTTTAATCACTTTTAAGATCAACAAAAAAATTGTATCCAGTTTTAAAGGTTCTGAAACAGTTTCTGTTAACTTTATCTTTCTATTGAAGAAGGTTCTGAAATTGCCTCTGACTAGTTTGATAAGCATATTTGTCTACTAACGTAAATTCTGAAAATGCTTCCGACTAGCATATATGAGTTTCACTGAAAGTTCTGAAAATGCTTCTGAAAGACTTTCTTTAGATACCAAAGCTTAAACGAAACTTCTGAAATAACTTCTGACTTTATAAAAACTTATTTATATAACTATCAAAGGTTCTGAATAAGCTTCTGTTCAATCATACATAGAAACAATTAATTTTCCTTTTGCTATCATCAAAATATTATTAGAGAACTTAACACTCTTCCCCTTTTTCATCAAAATATTATTAGAGAACTTAACACACTTTTAAGTTTTAAATATTTTCCCATCTTATGGGTCATTTACATGATTTTATTTTTATAGGTTTATATATTAGTTACGCAATCGGTATACCTTGATGGTGTTAGGATAAGTTTTTGTATTTCAAAATTTTATTGATAACAATTTTAATTTTCAAACTACAATAAAAGTGTTTATATTTCAATATTCTTAATTCAAAAAAAAAAAGAAAAAAAAAGAATTGGGAGAAATTTTTACAACTTTTGTTAGAACTTTTCAAAATTTTATATTCTATTATTAGCAATAATCAAAATTAACTTTATGTAAAATTAGGGGATTATGATGTCAATTAATTTATTTATTTACAATTCTTAAAAAATTATATCATTCAATTCAAATTTGTATACTTCAATCAAACATGCTGATTGATTCATTTTTTTCATGTGTAATGATAAATTACATATTTAAATATATACTTTTTTAGGTAAATAATTAAATATGTAATTTTTTTCGGTAAATTAAATATGTTATTAGATCTATTAAAAGTAAAGTTAAAAAGATTATTTTTTACCGTTAAGTGTTAAAGTGACCCATTCATCTTTGTTATTAATTCAGAAGTATATATTTCTATTATATGTCTCAATTAATTTAAATTTTCTATGTAGTCTAATAAAATACTTAAGTTAATACGTATTTTTGAATGATAATAAATATGATTAGATCTAATGAGAAGATAAGTTAAAAAATTATAGTCTCAAACATTGAGGTACTTTGGAAGATAACGTGATGCTTTGATTTCTAAAAAGAAGAAAAGTAAAGAAAAGATTAAATATTCTTAAATATGTAGGCCATCTCATAGAAAAAAAAAAATCTCTTTTTTCTTTGTCAATTTGCCCTTTTTGGATATAATGTTTACCTCCCTCTAGATCCAACAACTAACCACGGCTCTTCAGCCACCAATATTACGTCTAAATGTTTCGTTTCTCCTCACATTATGTTACTATTAGTTAAAAAATTAAAAAAAAAAAAAAAACACGAGCTGACTTTTAATTGGTTATCTGGCGATATCTAAGTTGTCTTAAGCCCTTTTTGTTCATTTCTTTCCAATGGTAAATTTTGTGATAAACTCTTATTAATGCCAAAAATTTTGTGTGATAATTTGTTAGTTGTTGCGAAATTCCCACGTCCACAAAAAGGTTAAAATCCAACAGGACCAGTATAGAAAATTCCATTATAGAATTAAATAAAATGCATATATCCTATAACATATTGAATCAATATAATAATAATCTTCCAAGATTTAAGCTCAAAACAACATAATAATCAACAAAACATCCCAAATTATCAACCATGAATTAGCCAAAGGGGGTAACATCATATGAAAACCTCGTTCAATGCAAGAGTTTGAAAATGAAGATAGAATTGGCCATCATATGTTTCAAGTTGATACATATCTGCATTAGGGGTGGAGGGACCTCGCCGATATCAGCACTGTCCTCAACGTAGCATATCTTCGGCGCACTGATAGCATAACGTAAATATTTTTCCAATTCGACAACGTTTTTAGTCTTGAGGGAGTTGATGCTAGACACAGTGTCGTCAATTCCATCGTCTAACTTCTCCATGACCATATCAAGCCTTTCGCCTTTTATATTCTTGCGTGCTGTGTCTTTTGCTTGTCTTGCTACAAGGATGGTCTCATACAAGTTGCTTAATAACGCCTGGGAAGGATCACTCTTATGCTTCACCTTGGTCTCGCATAGGTGTTGGTGGTGCGTTTTCTGACATACATTACTAATGACAGGTGTGGGTTTGGGACCGACGGTGACAGGAGCGACGGCGGCCTCCACCACAACAAGGAAGAGCGTTTCCACTGCTTTACAGAGGAGCAAAATGGAACTGTTCTTGATTGCCATTGGGTTAATGAGGGTATAAACTTTTTTTCCTTTTTTTTTTTGTCAAGAAGAATTTTATAATCTGTGGCCTAAGATGACAAAGATTAATATATATATATATATATATATATAGCATCAGTTAGTAGGTTGTATTTCATTTTTGTTTGAACTTATTCGGGAATTGCTCAATTCATTTGGGGTTGGACTTTATTTAAGGAAGCAACAAAATCCAGTATGTCCATCTTTTGCTGCGGTTTTTTTTGAAAGGGATCGGGATTCCATCTCAACTGCCAGCATATTAACCATAATGATAAATATTACAATGTAATGGATAAGAAAGAAATCAAATAAATGCTAAAATGATTTTGTGATCTAATTAAACCTAATATATTTAGATTATTGGCAAAAGAATATTAGGACATTCAAATTTCTTCAAAATGAAATATCAGTTATGATGTGATAAAAGCATGAAATCGTTTTGATAAAACCATATACAAAAAAAAAAAAAATAAATAAATAAAAGTTCATAGCCAATGGCGTGGCTAAGATGAAAATAAAACGAGTACGTAACTAAATGATGTTCTTATCTTCTTAGATATTGAAATAATAGTTCTCTATTGGACTCTATTTCTTGTAATATAATTAATGTCTTAAATTTTAATTTATTTTCAAATAAAGTGGTGGCTGTTTGGTAGATCAATCATTTTATAATTGTGCTTTTAATTTTAAAATGTGAATATTCAACTAATACATGGCGAGATTAATTTTATAGTTCTACCTAATATAAAGTTTTTGTCTTGCGTGTTAAGCTAATATTTGTTCATTGAACTCTACTGTCACACCCAAATAGAATCTAGAGTATTAATAGTTCAACCACATATAACATTTAAACGTTATATGCAAAAGCTAACATTAACGTGTTTCTAATAAATTTTATATTAAGAAATCCTTGTTTATGTTTTCAAATAGTAGTGAATAAATATAATTATATAACCAAGATCATCAAATATAATATCTACATAATACATAAGAAACCTCACAATACATATATCAAATTTTTAGAAAATAAAAAAAATACAATATCCTGAGCATTTAAACATTTAGCCCAAGAGAGGAAAAAACAAAGAATAAGCCAAAGCCTAATATGATAGCAACACGCGCATATATGAGATAATCAACTACACTTAATCTAAATGCAATACAACCAATATTTTTATATATTTTTTATTAAAGTGAGACATGCAACAATGGAGCACTCAGACTTTGGCAATATGCCAAGAACCTAGAAGTTATAAATTGCAGCAACTGCTCGAAAGGTTGATATAGGCAACCCAATTACCTATATGTCCTATCTCTACAACTAATAACATCATCTAGGAGTCATAACTGTTACACATCTCTACTTGCATTAGTCCATCAGACTATGTGGTTTAATAGAGCTCATTATACTTGAAGCACACATGGCATACTTCTTTCCAAATTGGGCAAGTGTTATCCGATTACCGTTCTCTCTATCAGCTACCCATCGAGCTGTCTTCAATGGCTTAAGTGTCTAACCACTATGCTGGTATCTCCTAGCAAGGTTGTCACCCCTCAAACCATGTTTCAAAAATGACCATGCACACTCAGCAAACATTCATTAAGTCATCTTTAAATATTGATTCATTTTAACTTGTCTATCCTAGCAACTAACAAGCAAATCACGATGTAGTTGAACATAAAGAGGTATCCTACAACAAATAAAATGATAGATACACTCGAGAATACATATCTATGTAAAAAATGATCTCATATATGATTAGAATATCAATTCACTCATCAACCAAGAATTGATTAATTAATTAATCAAATTGAAGTTACATATATATGTATATATATAACACATATGTTCTTACGTAAAAATTAACTTAATTCCCTTAAACTATATAGTTCATAGTTTACATTAGGTCTAAAGAGATAAATTTAGATATATATTCTATAATTATGCATTAAAGTCCAAGGTAAGTTTAGTCAAGTTATTAAGCTTATATATGGTAACTAAGTCTATTGAGTGATACTTTAAGTAAATAACATGTTATTAAGCTCATAGCAGGTCAAGTTAATTCATTTATATTGTAAATGAGCCAACTATACCTAAAAGTATACTAATGAAGCTAAATCAATTTCCTATAAGGTCTACATTTACATTACAACTCATTATTCAAATCTATTTATTACTAATTAATTCCTAATATCAAATTATTCAACTATTCAACTTAAAATTATATTTTAATTTTAAAATATATCATTTACATTTAATTCATAAATTTCTAGCTGATTCTAAATTTAATTCATGTTAAACAATTCATTACAATGTTTGGTTCAATGCGTTACCCCAAAAAATTAAACCAGTTGACCTACATCTAAACTACTTTTCAACACTAAATATTTATGCAAATTTCATCCTCCATTGTTTTACATGTTTTTAGGCCAGTTCATCCCAATTGGACCTATTTAATATGGTTTTAAAATAAAATACATCAAATCTGGTCAAATTAAGGAATTTAGCTTGACACCTGTACAGTTTTGCCAAAGTTGAGACTAGTTCAAACCAATTTTGGTTCAGTTCGGTTCGGTTTACCATTGTAAATCATAAGCTTTTCAACCAACCAAGTTTCACTATAAAAGGAGGTCAAAAAGCCTTTGATTTACCTCCTCAAATTGACAACACTGACAATCGAAAATTCCATTTTTTGTTATGTTTTTGCATTTAATCTTTTAATCCTATTTAGCTCATTTCCATCGCTTAATTATCATTGAAAGTATGTATTAATCATAGATATTCATCTAATTTAATTTTTAGACCAAATTTTTATGTAATCAAAACATTAAGAGATTAGTCAAAATGTTAATTTTTCATTAATTTCTACAACTCCCAGCCTTGTTTCTTCGTACATGGATCATTATATCAACTTACTTCCAACATATTATTGAAGTTAGAATCATAAGAACACAAAATCACATCATGATAGCAACATATTATTGAAATTAGAATCACTTACCTAAAAGTAAAAATAAAAAAGGAATTTAATTACTACTACTTCAGTACTCTTGGCATGCAAGTTGTGGAAGTTTCTATCCTTTCCTTACCCCCCTTGCTCTTTCAACTCTTGTTTTTCCTTGTCTTGTTGTTGGTTAGTCGTAGAATTCTAGAGAGATAGGTTTTAAATTTGAGATTTTAAGAGCGAGAAAGGAAACTTATAGAAGAAGATTGGTAGAAAGATAAATAGCTTGTAGAAGAAGTTTTCATGGAGGTGTCTTGTGAAAAAAGTTTGAGAGAGAGATTTTTAGTCATTCTTAGAGATGAAGAATGGGAGAGGAAAGAGAAAATTAGCCTTATATGTGTGTTGTTAGAAGAGCATGCCAACATGTATTGTCTTGTTTATTACAGAAATTACATGTGTTATACTTAATTTTAACTTCTAAATAATTTAACCGAACTTATAATCTATTTAATTTTATGTAACTATATTTTTATCACCTTAAGAATTCAATCACTTATAATTCAGTAAGTTTATATTTATTAATTAAATAATTTCTTGTTATAAATTTGATATTTATAATTAAATAACTTTTCATTTATTATAGCTACTTATCTAATATATGTACTTATCTAAAATTAGATATTTCAAATTTTCCCTGTATTTGTACACATCGATTGTTGTTATTATTTAATTAAACCTTAGGGAAATCAGGGATATTTTATCCTCCCCTCCCACCCTAAAAGAATTTTGCCTCAAAATTTACGTGACTGCTTTGCTGCCTTTAAATGTTTTTTTTTAATATAAAATGGAGGCCATTTGTTCGTTTCACTATTTGTTAATTTTTTATTTATATTTAAAATTTAAAAATCCTGCTAGTACATAGTGGAATATCTTTATAATTTAATAAATTTTTTAACATTAAGTTTTACCTTATCTTATATATTAAGTCTCTATTTTTTATTATTCTGTACTCCTTTTGATTTTAAAAAAAAAAAGTTTTTATCTTTATTTTTACGCTTTATGAAAGTTGGTGCTTTGGAAGCATTATTCTCCATATGGGAATACGTTCTACTGTAGCTAGCAAGTTATATACATGTAATCAAATCCTTCAACGCATATATATCATGTATGTAGTTAGGTGTATTTGAAAGCAAACTTAGGTTCTCTTAATGTTTATTTCAACTTTTGCATATCGTGTTTGTAGAAAGGTATAAAGGTAAATGTACGTTATTTCGAATGATTATTCTTTTTTGTTATTTGATTATCATATATTCTATGTAATAATAACATTTCAAAAAAAATTAATAAATAAAATAACCCTAAAATGATATTTTAGTGAAGGAACGTGTTTGAATTTCGTCACTTTCAATATTTTATTTATAGGAGTGTTTTATATAGTTTGTTTAAAGTATTAATATTTATATATATTTAAAGAATAATTTTCACACCACATTTATAAAAATATGTTAACATATTATGTGAAAATGTCAACTGCTACAGATTTTTTAAATAATTTATTTTCTTTTGATGATATATTTACATTTAAAAACAAAATCCATACATAGCACCAGCAGCTCTATCAAATGTTAGCAAGTAATAGAAACTTCTTAATGTTATACAAGCAATAATCAAATAATATGCATAAGGTGTTACATTGAATGGATAAACTTCCATGACTTAAAGCCCCCAAAAAAATTAAAAGCAAACAAACATTGTCGTCAAGAAGAAATTTTTTAAATATTAAAATATGTAATACTCACCGAAGTCTTTCTACACATATAAAAACATTATATTTTAACATCAGATAAGACGATTTCATCAACGAGTCATTGGAAAAACCCTATAAGGTTGTTAAACCAAGAGATTTGACAAAGCTAGAGAATTTTCTGTCAATTTATGCAAGGTTATACAGATCTTAATTAGAGGTTCAGGGATAGCCATATCGTCTTCATACGAGCACATGTACAGCGCACTGAGAGCACCATCCAATTTTGCCTGCAATATGATATTGTCTTTAGCCTTAAGGTATTCGATGCTATCCTCAAAGTACTGAATTGCCCGATTGAACTTCTCTATGGCCACGTAAATGATGCCAAGTCTTTGGAAATCCTTATTTTCTGCTAAATTTATTGCTTGTCTTGTTACAAGGATCGTCCCATTGATGTTGCTTAATAATGCTTCAAAAGGGTCACTCTTGTTCTTCACCGTAGTTTCACAGAGATGTTGGTACTGCGTCTTCGTACATACATTAACGACAGGTGCGGTCGCGGGTGTGGGAGTGGAACCGCCGCCAGCAGCCTCTGCCACGACGAGGAATAAGAGGGTTGCCAATCCTAGGAAGAGGAGCGAAATGGAAGTGCTGTTAATGGCCATGGTTAGGAATTAAGGATTTTAATTTGTAACCTAATTAGAAGACAAAGATTAATGTTTTTTTTTAACAATTTTTATAGCAGCACTAGTTAATAAGATAAGAAGCTGTATTTCTTTTTGTTTCAACTGATCAGGAAACCGCTAAAATCAAGTTGGGGTTGGACTTAATTTTAGGAAGCAACAAAATCCAGTATACCCATCTTTTTCTGCTATATATCGTTTAGAAGGAGATTAGGATTGCTGCCATAACCACTAATGATGACAAACACCACAATGCATCTTAAAAATAAATAAATAAATAAAACAACTGCAAAATGATTCCTACATGCAATTAAATCTAATATCTATATTATCAAAGCAAATTTAGCCGTCTTTATATTATCAAATCATTGAGCTTCTATGGTCTCGTTGACGAGATCTTCCCATCAACAATCTAATTGTTAAAATAAATATAATAAATGGAATATTAACTATTTGAGGGATTCGATGGGTATGGTGTGAGCAATTGGATGGTAATGAGGCCGGTCCCATCAAAATTAATTATGGAACTATAGAATTTTCCCAAATGATAATATTCGGTTTTTCATTTTATTATAATTATAATATTGACTAAAACAATCTTTAATCCTAGTTATCTTGTTTAGAGTCCCTAAATACCATGTCGACAATATAAATAACTCTCATTTATAAGAAACTTTCAATCTTATACTTAAAGGATTTTCAAAAGTAGTACTTAACATTTATTTATATTATTTAAGGGACTTACATAATAAAAATTATACACAAATAGATATTAAAAGAAAAAAAATATATATGTATGTATATGCTTAGGGTCCTTGACAGAATTTTTTTTTAAGACCGGGGCTTTAAGGATGAAAGGACTCATGCCTCAATCCTTCGGCATGAAAAGGTGCATCAAGCACCTCGTGGTGAAGTTGGTATAATGGAATTACTTATCTCTTTCATGCAATATCTGAATAAAATATTTTTAAGAAAAAATCAAATTAGAGATACCATCACAACAACATGGTTTTTTTTTTTCTTTTTCCTTCCTTTTTATTTGCCCATTGTGTGCGTGCGTGTGTGTATATATATATATTGGATGCAATATATTGCATTTGCATCCTTTACCTTAGTAGTTTTTCTCCTATAAAATACCCACTTTTATATATATACTGCATTTGCGTTTGCAGTTTTTTTTTTTAAATCCATTTCAACTCTTTGTTTATACGAAATTATCAATTATGTATATTTAATATTTTTCCTCTGCTATATGCTAATGTAATTGTGGTGTTTTTAAGTGTTGCATGATATTTTAAAGTTATATTAATCAAATGAATGACAACTGCATTAAATTATATTTTTCATTTTCCAACAAGTCTATAACTAATTTATTTAAGGATAAATATTAAAATTAGTACCTGAAAATTCAATTTGATACTAAATTTTGAATTAGTCAATATAATATCCAATCAAACTTGTTATTGCTCCTTTACTACCTCACAAATATCATTTGCTATGTTTTTCAATGTGAAAAGGGCAACCAATCATCGAATGTTTACTACCTTTCCTAAAACTGGATATTAAATTAACCACTTCAATATTTGGTACTAAATTGAATTTTCATGAAAAGTTCGATTACCAAATTCACTACTCTTCCTTTATTTAATTGATTATTAATTTATAGGCACCCTTGAGAAATATGTGGATTATGTGAAGAATTTAATAGGAAAGATTTATTAATCTAATACCTTAAGCTTTTGTGTTATATATGGTGACAAACTCATTGGTGTATTCCTTCACAAGGCTCATTTGTACAATTTCTCCCCTGTTCAAGACTTCCCTTTCTCCTTATCAAGTAGTATCAAAGTTAATGGTTCGATTAGGAAGCTCTCACGGTAAATCCCTCCATTTAGAAAGAAGAGTTTTATAGTAATGACTCATGTGGAAAGAAGAGATTTATAGTATATGAAACCCCTTATGTAAGGTGAGTAGATGAACAGTTAGCTGCTCACAAAGCTGAATTTAATGGGATTATATGATAAGGTTGCAAAGTTTACACCCGAAGGGAAGTAAGACCTAAGCCCTAAGCTAGACATCTCCAAGGGTCGAGTTCCAGTTTAGAACTGGCCACACCTGGTCTACGTGTAGACTTGACCCAGCGAGGTAGATCCAACTCATCGTTTGAGCCTAACAAGTTTGATTGAGTCCTATTTAAGCAAAAAAATAAAAATAGAAAACAAACATGTATTATTTATTATAAATAATTATAAGAAATAAAGACAAAAATAAAATGTAAACTAAATAAAAGTTGGAAAAAAATAACATTTAATGTTTGGATTATTTTCCAAGTGAAGAGAAACTATTATCTATTCACAAGTTTTTAATGTATTCTTGACAACAACATGTGTAATAGATATAATTATATATATATATCATGCTTTACACAGATCCCTTTTTTTTTTTGTAAACTTTACAACTCTTTTAGAATGTCACGTTCCATATTGCCAATATTTCAACTTAAAGGGATGTGCTTGTATATAAATAATTACACATCCTTAATAGTTTTAAATAAAAATGAGTTAAAGAGTAGTATATCTTTAAGCCCAATTTTTATTTTAAGTTTGAAGCTTGGGATGGGTTCAAACCATCCTAAATCAGCTCAAACCAGACAGGTCCATAGGTTGGACAAAGCTCACCACCTACATAGGGTGGTTTTACGTTAGTATTTTGATGAACCAAACCCTTAAGATGTCTACTCTAAGCTCATTGTGGAGACTTAGGCTTGTTATGGATGCACTTTTTTAATCTCTTAAGTAATAAAATGGACAACTATTTTCACAATCACGTCATTATTTGTATCGCAATTATTTAATGAATGTGGTAGTTTTTGGAGGATTAAATATAACAGTTTGATTTCACTGTTACAAATGAAAAGCTCATGTTGTCCATTTTTGTGAAATGAGATTGGATAAGTTAAATAGATGGTAAATTGCGTGGACTTTTTCTAAAACCTTTAGAAATTATAAGGATCTTCAAGTTTTTAAAAGTCAATTCTTACACCCCTTGATAACAAATAAATTGTTATTCATAAGTCAACTCTTATATCCTAGCAAAATTAACATTGTGAATAAGGTGAAAAATTTGCATATTTGGTGCTAACATATGTAATATGTTCGATTACAAAATGTTTGAAAAAATATTTTTAAAAAATTCATTATAATTTTTACATAATTCGCTTTCTTAGAAAAAGAAAAAAAAAGTTAATAGTAGTTTTCTTATTCTAGAATTGCACTTTAGCATGAAACAACTATGTTAAAAAAAAAATTTGTCAGGTTAAAATACAAGCTGTTACATAGTTTTTCATTTAAAAAGATTTTTTTATTAGAATAGCACTTTATATGCCACGTTTGAAAGGATAAAAAGAAATAAAAAAATTTATTCTTTAATATATTTACATTTTAAAATATTTTTAAAAAAATTTATCAATTAAATATATTATATTTAATGAGATGCTAGCACAGATAAATAAAATTTACATATTATTATCACATTAGTTTTTAGGGATGTAATTGTTGATTTTTTAAAAATCTAGGGGTTCATTCAATTTTTAAAGTTTTCATAGGGAGGTCCACATGATTTACTTGTTTCTAGTGAGTGTAAGTGTTGACTTTTAAAAAAACAGAAGACTTATACAATTTTTATAATTTTAAAGAGAAATCCGTATAAATTACCTTTAAATAAATAGTTATTTATGTACCATTCAACCACAAAGTCATTTGTTAACTTATTAAAATGATAACTATGATATAAAGAAAGATAATTTTTTTTATCGATCAATCTAGAAGTGATTATTTAATTTATTAATTACCAATTACTTTTAGCACTTGTAGTACATTTACACATTTTAGAGTACTTTAACAAATTCATTTACAGCATGGTACTATGTTTGTTTTGCTTTCCCATACCCTTTCCCACACACTTTTTTAGATTGTTTATATACCTTTTTTTTTCTTATTACTTTTTTCATATTCCTTTGGATTGTTTATACTTTTTTTTTTGTCTTGTCGAAATATTCAACATTTATATGGATTGATTCGGTGTGTAATACTCATATCGTATTTAATTTTTATCTCACTTCAATTACACATTAACCGCCACTCACTATATCCTTTTTTATTTTTAATTTTATGAAAACAATTCCATACTTTTACTGCATAATAACCAATTCTTTATCTTGGAGAAATTTGAAAAAAAAAATCTTAAAATTTTTTTTGCCAATAATTAATATATCAGATTTGATTAAATCGAGTAATAATCATTTTACCGTTATTTTATTTCTTTTGTATGGTGCTTATTGTTGAGTTAAACTTAAAATTTTGGTTAAGATGGCAATGTAATCAAAATCCCAATCTCAATTTCCTTCTTAATGATAGCAGGAAAGATTGCTGGATATTGTTACTTGCTGAAATGAAGTCCAACCCAATTGAATTGAGTGGTTTCCGAACCAATTCAGATTTAAAAAAAAAAATAATAATAATAATAATAAAACTTTCTAACTAAAAAAAAAATCAACAATACTAACACGTGTGAGTCGTAACCAAATACTAAACATCAGGTAAAGCATAAAAAGTGAATGACCCTTTCCTAGCAACATTAATACCTACGAATTGACCGCTGTAGCAAAAGATGTCGCATGAAAGGCCAAGACCTTATTTTCCTCATGAAGCGGTTAGACGATACAATTAACGACCTCGTGGTGATTGCCATGCAAGCCCCTAAAACGTAGGTACAATTGCCAGAAGCTCTCAGTGAGCTATCTTTTGCTCGTCCTAATGGGTGTAACACATACCTACCAAATTTATAAAAGAAAATTACCTAAATAGAAATTATATAACTTTAATTGAAAAAATGCCAGTACAAAATTGCATCTAAGACGTGTATTTTAGTTTTAAAAAATATGAAATCCCATTTTTAATATGCGATTTTGATATATACTGAAATTCCAAAATCTCATGTTAAACATGCATGTATCATGAATGAAAAGTAAAATCACATGTTTAACATGGAATTTGCTATAAATAGAAATTTTTACTATTTTTGCACAAAACACAAAAGTCGGATGCAAGACATGCAACATTCATAGAAAAAATAAAAACGCATTTTATACATACAATTTTTTGTCGTTTTTTGGATAATTATTTTTATATAGTTGGCATTGGTGTAAATAATTTTCTGATGGATTGGTAAATCGGCAATTTTCCCTACTACGGGCAGGTTTAAGCATGTCAGGAGATACGTCCCCATTTCCAGCATCCATTGCAGCCAAAGTTGTAGGATCAGCATTCGCCATGAAATTCGGAAAATATCTATGAAGCACATCTAAATATGCAAAGATTATGACCCTGTTCCTATTGAAACTGAAAAAAAGCCAGCAATAGATGAGCAAAAATCGACAACCACAAACATTCTTCGTTTGATAAGTATGCCTTTGTCAAACTGCAAAATAATGGATGACAAATTCTGTGATCTGAACCTTTTTTTTTTTTCTCAAATGTGGACGATCAACGCCTGATATAAGCCAACAACATGGTTTGATTAAGAGGAATGGCCCATAACATATGAAGTAGCAAACTAAAATATAATTTCAGTATCAAAGGGAGACAAATTTTTCATGGCATATAGACCATAAAATGAGGCAGAGAATGTTGAAAGAAAAGGGACTCAAAAGAAAGCAGTCCACAAGCAAATGACGGGTCTGTTTGTTTAGCTTTTTTGAACAAATATAAACACTTTTTTCAAACTTTTTTTTAATAAATTGTTTATTAAGAAATAGATATAGATAAATAATGGTTGACAGTTTTCATGAAAAGATCAAATATAGATAAAATATAAATATAAATCGAATATTTTTACACATATCATTTCGAAACAGATACAGATATAGATGAAAAACAGACCATCCAAACAGACCCGACATGTGAATACCAAAATGCATAGGTTGCCATAACCAAGAACCAATCAAATGAAAAAACAAAACTCTTCAATATCAAGATCCACAGGAAAAAAATAATTAAACAATAATTAATTAACATGGATGTAAACATCTGACAATTACAAGCAAATATTTTTAAAAATAAATAAATCAAGAATAGAAAATCAAGAAACCTTTTTAGATAATAAAAACAGTTCCATGCCACCCTGAAATATCAGTTATATTTATTAAAATAGTGAGACAGAATCCAAATGTAGCCTGTCCTACTTGCTGCCAGAGACCTTGAAACCACTCAATATGCAATAAGAAATTACCTGCCGCATTGCAGGATCTTTCATTTTGTCTCTCACTTGTGCTTGTATATCAGCTGGTGATGTTGGGAAGCTAGAAGGAGGAACATTTCTTGAATTTGAAGTGAACTTTTCAGAAGAACTTGCTTCACCTGAAATATGATTTCTGTTGCTAGCTTGATTATCTTGGGGAACTGGAAATTTGAAGCCCAAGCTTGAATTTGATTGGTTAGCCCTTGAAGAAGCAGCAGCAGAAAAACTTTCGTTTCCTCTCGGAGGGGAAGCCATCTCAAACATCCATTGGAGATCACCGGGAGACATCTTCTAATCATATTTGTAGCTCTGTAGCATACCTGGTGTAACATTCGGAATGGCCCCTGGCTCCAGACAGTCTCTATCCATAGCAAAACGGCTTCCCCCGGAAATAAGGAAGCCAGCTGAAGCATCTTAGAAGTTCTTAAGGCAACTTTTTGCTAGTCATACTTGAGGCAGCTTAAAGCATGTCAGGAGATACATCCCCATTTCCAGCACCCATTGCAGCCAAAGTTGTAGGGTCAGCATTCGCCATGAAATTCTGAAAATTTCTGTGAAGCACATCCGAATATGCAAAGGTTATGACCCTGTTCATATTGAGACTGAAGAAAAGCCAACATAGATGAGCACGAATTAACAACCACAAATATTGTTCATTTGACATGTATGCCTTGTCAAATTGCAAAATAATTATTGACAAATTCTGTGATCTGAAGGTTTACATGTGTGTGTGTGTGTGTGGACAATCAACCCTTGCTATAAGTTCCTTTTAGATAAACCTAAATTTGCAAATTATTATGTGCACCTAGGAAGATGATCCAATAAATTAGGCAAATCCACAAATTTCTTATTTGTCGGGAGAAACCAATACGGAGTCTGGTTAATGCAACAATATTGTTTGATTAAAAGGAATAGCGGCTGTTACCTTATAGCATCTGGGCCATCTTTCAAAGCTTGGAGGCCTTCAGAATTGGTTGAGGAAGCCATGTTAGCTAGCAGAAGCAAGGTTAAATTTTTGTTTCTGCATTCATTAATTTTTGTTTAGGCAAGTTCCCAAAAGTTTTTCCGTCGTTTGCTCATATGAACATAAAGCGAAATTTAGCACAAGTTCTAAGCAACACTAACTTGTAACTGACCCAGTTCCTTGTATGCTTCCCTCTGGTGAAGAGCTTTCACATTTTTAGCATCATATGCCAAAACCTGATATAGAACAAAAAGAGTACCACATAAGCAAAACAAAAATCTGCACAATGAAACAAGAGGAGTAAATCCATTTAGCACAGAAAAAGTTGCCAAACACATATATCAGTCAGGTCATTTTATGTGTCATGCTCCATAATAATACAAATTTTTTACTGACAGAAATCCCAACACATTAGAAAGGGCATCAATTGTTCGGGTCCGGTTTACGACCAATTTAAAATTCTGCAAGGAGGCTTCTTATACCTTGTATCCTTCTTTTATGCACTCGCCATACTGTCCTGTTTTCAAGTAGCATGACATCACGTCAAGAAAAGCATGCCAGTGGAAGTGTCTTTCCTTTAGACAATGGAATTCCTTTTTAAGTTATTTTTAGCCTAGAAATGAAACATTGAAAGGAGATCAATAAAAATTCAAACCACAAGCAGGAAGTTAGTTCTAGGATGATCTATTTGAATAATTTAGACACAATTACTCACAAAAGAGTACTTCTGGAAGGCATCACTATACTTTCCTTGAATGTGAAGCGCATTTACTTGACACATATAGAGTAGATACATAAATGCAAAGTCCAAGTATACTCCTTAAAAAATAACATATTGAGTGAAAACAAAGATGCTAACAATTATGCCTGACTTTTCCTACATTAACAATCCTATCCTCTTTTCTGCTCATGAAGGGAGATAACAGAACTATTTCATAGACACTAAAACACATAAATAAATATATTTGAAAATCGCAGATCTGGTTCAGAGATGGCTTTTCCCAATGTGGAAAGGCAATCATAAAATCCCCACAATTCTGGACATTTTGGTGCATTTTTCATAAAAATGAAAGCAAACAATCGATTGCCCAGCCTTCATTCCTTCCATTGTACTCACATCCAAACAAACCCAGACAAGGCATTTCCTTTTCTAACTGTTACTCCCCATCATTTTCACTCATCAGACCACGGATTTGATCTTCCTAATCTCAACTCATAAAAAAATGACGGTAGAGAATCACTTATTATTTATGGAAAACATTGTTGGTTACCTCTTTCTTGAGCATTTCGGTTGCATTGAATTCGTAACTCATCTGAGCTTTGGCATGGGGACATATGGCTGCTATCTCTTCTGGACTTGTATTTGCCATCTTCTTACCAATCTCAGGCATCTATTCCGGACTAACATTCTTTAGCTGCTCTGCAGCATGTTAGGCCTCATATTCTTCATGCTCTCAAATGCCATTCTCACTAATTCAGGACTTGACAGCATCCGCATCATCAGCCATTCAAGAGTTGAATATTTCGAGGAGCCACTGATCATAACTAATGAATACCCAGATGAAACTGCCTATTAGATGAATCATGTTAACAATGCATTGGACTTCATTTCACCAATATTGTTTTTAAGGAACGTAAATAACGCAAGCTCCACTTAATTAGTTGCATGGATTGTATTTGTGTTTAATGTTCAATTTTGCCAGTCCTACCATATGCTGTCATATACTATAATGAATGAAATAAGGTTATAAAACAATAGCTATTAACATGAAATAAAATAAAACTCTAATAGAATTGTAACTCTGTTGAGATTTTTTATTTTAATGAGGATATTTTAGGGAAAAATCAATTTCAGTATTGAATTGTTATTCATAATTCCAAGTAATAAATGGCTAGTCGATTTTCTTTAATAACATTCCTTATGAAATTACCGTTACAAGCTAACATACAACTCTACATTGTAATAACCGTAAGATTGTGATACTAAAAGATTTGCTTTTGCAACTACAGCAATGCAAACAGGTAAATAGTTTCTCCATAATTACAAAACTATCTAAAACAAAGCAAAATGAAGCTTTCTTGTATACAATCAACAAAAACAACACTTGCTTTCAAAATTCTTCAATGTAAAACAGGTTCAAGTTCCTCCTAACAGCTGTCATGATCATCTAAATGCTATTTCCCCACAATGCATATTGAGCACCTTTACGAGTTTATCAAGTTAGTGAGGTACTTAAAAGCAATACTAGGAATGTGGGGTAGCTCCTTTTATAAGATACCGATCTGTGTATATAGATCAACATGTATAAGTTGATCAATGGAATTTTCCATTCTTGCTTTGTGTTTCAAACAAGTCAAATGGGCACAAGGAAAGCGTATCCTCATTTAAGCTTGGGTGAGAATCTTTGGCATTATTTTGACAAGATATGGTATGAATGCCCATGCTCAGGTACACCACTTGAGATTGTATTGCTATGAAACAACCATTATCAATTGCTTGTGATGTAGCAAGTTTGCAAGAAAAATGACTTGCCTTCATCTTCTTTTCTGATCTGCAAGGTTGTTGATTGGCAACTACTTTCATTTTGTTCTTTTGTTTTTAGAAAAATGCATCCTTAAATGAAACATTTTTATAATTACACTGCAAGATATTTGATCTGATTTTGGAAAATAAAGACCAATCCCGTGAATACTAGGAATTTGCACAAGCTAAGATGCTACTCTATTCTCCAGCAATTTTGTCTGAACAATGTGATGTGAACCTATACATTGTCAACATGCTGGATGTTTTCGGGAATTGACACACAAAATCTGATTTATCTTGTAATTATGATATTGAATGCAAATGTCATGTGAAATAAAACTTAGGGATCACACAATCCTCCTATGGTACCAAAAGAAAATCATTTTTGGAAGCATCTGACTATGGTGGATCAGAAAATCTTATATGGGGCACAAACATTGCTATGTCAAGGGTTACAGCCCTTTTTCATGAGTAAGTCATATCAACAGTAAGCTATCGCACTGAGTAACCATTAAAAAGCTCATAGATATAATCATTCATCCCATAGCTCCTCGAGTGTTCTGAAAGGCCCATATTCAGACAAGTATCCTAGTCCAGGACATCCTCTGCTCTGCGGAATTTCGCTGATCATCTTCAGCTCTTCAGCATTCAGTTCCCAATCAAAAATCTCCATGTTCTGTTTCATCCTTTTCTTGTCAAAACTTTTAGCCAGTATACATACTCCTTGTTGATATGCCCATCTAAGACAGATCTGTTTCTTATCCAAATATAATATAGTATGAATGCCGAAACCCATGTACAATGATATAAATACTAGACAATACACACACATATATGTCTACCTGAGCTACAGTTTTGCCTCTAGCCCTAGCAATCTCTTCGAGTTCTTCGCACTTCATATTCCTCTTCACTTCTTGCCGTAAAATACCATAAGCTGTTACCAGGATTCCTTTGTCATGACAGAATTCCTTGATTTTCTTTTGCTGCCAGAATGGGCTGAGCTCCACCTGACATTAGTTGGAGAAAACTCCTTGTAAGCATGTGTGGCCTCATTTGTAGGCTTTGTGAGTTTTGATTCCTAAGGAATCAAATTAGCTCATAGTTTATTTGATTTCGCTTCGATCACATTGGTTCTAGTTCAAGCTCCAGCATATTCAAGAGTTTATTGAGCAGAATGACATAGTGATTCTTGTTGCAAACCTAAACTAACTTGGTTTAGAGGATAATATTGCTTTGAGATTGTATAGCTCCGAGCACCACCTTAAACATTGATACAAGATGCACCCCTTTCCAGAGGGTGATAAGTTTAGCCAACACTTGATCTCAGCATGGAAAAAAGGCTTACCGGAACTCAGATAGAATATGTCTTTGTGTTTTAATCAAGCTCAAACTCTTGGGATAAACTATTTATGTAACGTGCAGGATGGTTGAAATCGAATTAACTCAAATAAACCAGTACAATGTAATTGCAGCCATAGCTGTCAAAATCGCAACTCAAATATACAATGATTAGAGTCAATAATTTTATTTATTTTCTTTCAATTAAAATGGATGCAGATTATTTTGGTGCAAACGATGTACGGTTCGACACGGCAGGACTAGGATTGCAACTTAGAAGCCTCACCTGATTAACAGCTGGTGGTATCTTTGCTATGGCCAAAAGATCAGCTAGCTTCTTAACAGAGAAATTACTGACTCCAATTGATTTGGTGAGCCCTTGTCTCTGGCATTCCTCCATTTCTGCCCAGACAACCTTAAAATCCATAGCAAGAAAGTCTTCTTTCTTTATGGGGTATTCCCAAATTCCGGGCTTTGAGCTGATGGGCCAATGAATCAGGAACAAATCCAGATATTCCAACTTCAGGTTTCTGGCCACAACAGGCATACACAATAAAAAAACAAGGAATAAACTAATACGAATTGCTACTCCAACTAATTGAAGAGTTGATAGGCTCATTACTCAAGACTTCTCCTGATGGCAGGGATGACAAGTCCAGGGTGAGCATCACTGCACCAAAGCTTGGAGGTGATGAAGAGCTCATCTCGAGACCTGATTAAACCCAGGGAAAGAGCATCAGAGATGGCTTCACCCAATGGTTGCTCAGTCCTGTAGAGAGCTGCTGTGTCGAAGTGTCTGTAACCCAGCTTTATGGATTCGATGACAGCAGACTTAATGAGTCCTGATTCAGTTGGTGGAGGAGCATAAGTCCCCAGTCCCAAGAGAGGTATTTTCCTGCCACTTGGCTTCAAAGTGGCTTCAGGGATTTTGGCAGAAGGAGCATCTGGTTTGGTCCCCATAGCGTTAGCTTAGAATACTTACAGGTGAAATGCTCGTGCAACTGGTGATGCTTTCAGAGTCTCACTTGGTGGTGGTTCTGTTGTTTGTCAGGGAAAGGTAAAGGACGATCAGCAGGTACACCTAGGGTAGCTAGAAGATGATCACGAGGACAAGTGAGGAAAAATATTCAATAGGCGCGCTTGTAGTAATTTATTAAAAAGTCATTATCGGGTCCTGTGTGGAAGATATATTTTATCTGTATTTGTATTTTTTAAAAAATAATATGTATAAATATATTTAATTTATATCTATATTTTATTTTTATTTGATATTATGAGAATTATTAATTTTTTTATTTATATTTATTTTTTGATAAATAATTTATTTAAAAATTTTAAAAAAATATCTATATCTATCGAAAAAAGCTAAACAAGCAAATCAATAATTATTCAAAATATTTATAATAAAGTTATGCGTTAAAAAAATTATTGATAATCATGCAGGACGTGTACAATAGGGCGAGCCGATGAACATGCCCAACCAATGGATGGGGGTTGACTGGCCTATGCTTAATCACGGGGATGCACTTGCCAAGTTCTATGCCTATTTTCTTTATGCGGTCGGATTTATTCGGTGTCATTTTTTTCCTATTAATTAGTATTTGTATAGTTAATTCAATCAGTTTGTCCTTTATGATGTTTTGATTGTTTTAGCAGCTTGGGGAAAAATTAAAAAATAATAATACCTTAATAAAAAAACAGGAAAATATCACCCAAATCAAAATAATCATAAAATGAGAAAATAGTTGCACATCAAGTGTTTATATTATACTATCAATTTTTTACGATTTAGACTCTAAGCTTTTATTTTTAGTGATTTAGAACTAGTTCTTTTTATTTGGTTTCAATTTAGTGGTTCTATTAATAAGAAATTTAACAATCGCTATATTTTTTTTTTACATTTTAATGTTTGTACTTTATCTTTTATTACATTTGAGTGTCTATACTTTAATTCTAATATATCTTAGTGTCTATCCATTTATTAATTTATTGAAAGTTAATATATGAACTATCTTTATTAATATATTTAACTTACTTCTATAGGTGAGCGAGTACAAGATGATTAGGGTATAAAGCATTAGTCATACCCTACCATGTAAGGTACAGAGTATTGAATTTCATATTTGAAACCTATCTTATGGCTCCTTATACCCACCCTATACCCTGTACTCTATAAAATTCACAGGGTACCTTGTGGAACCTGTAATTTTTTTTATAAAATCTCTACATTTTTTCTTTATTTTTAAAACATAAAGTTTATAGTTTTTGATATGTTTTCATATAAGATATAACACTATTTTATTTTCATACATTCAATATAAACAACATAACCAAAAAAATTAAAATAATTTATTAATATCACAAATTCTATAATATATAGAATCTATTCATGTATGAAAATTGAAACCTACAACAAATACTTGTAGAACCTATTTATGTGATATTAAACAAAATTATAAAATTTGCACAAATTTCCAAAATTAAAAACATTGGAATTACTTCTATATATTAATTAGTGTTATAAAATAAACAACACCTCTATATAATTTGGGAGCTCAAGTATGTATATACAATCATTGTTCTTTTAAAATAAAAATAATAGGTCATTCTAATATAAAATAGTACAAATCCTTCTATAATAAAACTTTATGGTGTAGTCTACAAATAATTATCTTAAATATAAATAATTGCAAAATAAAATATGGAATACCATTATTTGTTATATTATTATATAATATTTAAAAGGGTGTATACATGATACCTTGGAACATGTATTTTCTACAGTATAATATAAATTCGAGGGTGGGTACAAGGTCTGAAGACCTTATTCCCATACCTTACCTCATGAAAGTAGGTTCTGAAAAATTGATACCCATATCCTATCCTATGGCTCTTAATACCTATCCAGACCCTAACCGATCATGCAGGATCTAAGTAAATACCCTGTAGGATAGGGTTACCCATAGGCATGCAATTAGGGCGGTTTTTGGACGAGTTATATAAAACCTGAACCCAATCTGATTCCCCCTAGTATCGCCCAAACCCGACCCATGATCTTATAGGGTTTAATGTACAATGCCCATATCTGCACCCCATAGAGTCATGTTCCAAACCTACCCTACCTCATTGACCTTATTTGCCTTTACACTTTTTTCTTTCTTTTTTTCCTTTTTCTTTTTTTGTCTTGTCATTTGTCTACTTGTCTTCATTGTATATTCTTCATTTTTCTTATTTATTTCAATTTCTTTTCATTTGATAGTAAAACTCCGCATAAAAAAATTAGCAAGCTAAACAATTGATCTTTTATGTATGCTAATCAATTTATAATACAATATTGTAGAATTTACTTTACTTGAGGAATGACATAGATACATAAACACGAATGCTGCATCTACTTGTTAATCATAAGAAAGCATGACATTCTTAATTGGAAAAAAATATAAATTATATAATCATAGAGCTATAACAAAAATAAAAAAAAATGGACATATATAATTTTTGATGTTTTGGAATTGTATTTTATTCTTAATAAATTTAGCGGATCAAGTCGACTCTATAGGATCATGAATACGACCCGAATCCGAGCCATAAACCTCTAGGGTCATAAAATTTTTTACCAAACTCATCCCATAATCCTATAAGGTTTGACCTTCTAGGGTATTTAGTGGGTCAAGCAAGTCATGTACCCTGTAATAACCCATCCAGTTGCATCCTTAGTTACCTGCTTACCCCTACTTACTTGGCAAGTCAAGTACCCTATAATAACCCATCCAGTTGCATCCCTAGTTACCTGCTTACCCCTACTTACTTGTTATATTATTCTTAATTGATATTAATCTATTAAGAATTAATATTTATTAAAAGTTAACATTTGAATTTTTGAGTTGATATATTAATTTAAAAATCAAAAGAAAGTTATCTATCTCAATTTTTTTACCATGCATAACTTTTGAATATAATGTTCAATACAACAAATTTTATATTGTTAGAAAGCTCATAAATTTGGAAGCAAGATCTCATATATGTTCTCTAAC
The DNA here is from genome assembly GCA_024138025.1 of Combretum micranthum. Lineage (NCBI taxonomy): Eukaryota > Viridiplantae > Streptophyta > Magnoliopsida > Myrtales > Combretaceae > Combretum > Combretum micranthum. The sequence goes on along the minus strand of JAMXBD010000266.1, from coordinate 610,540 downwards.
TATTTTAAAAATGCAAAATTTAAAATTATTGCAAGTTGCAAATCATATGTCATTTAACGTCGGAATGCCAATTTTCTTATTTGTCAAATGATATATTTCCACATAATACACAACAAGAAAATTAAGTAGACTTCTTTTTTTTTTTTTTTTTTTGAGATAGGTATTGTTGATGGTCCATTTAACTAAGTCTACAAGCCTAAGTATAGTCTAATAAGATCCTTCAATTGGAAGTAAAAATTAATTTAAGTCCCCTACTTTGAAACTAAGGCCACTAGTCATTTCAAATATGTGACAACAATGATTAAACTCAAGTATTTACAACAATTTTTCAGAGTGATTAAAAAGAGCTTTTTTCTTTTTTCTTCCATCCAAATGCAATTATCAGGAGAAGATTTTAACAATCTCACAATTGTCTTTTGGAGAACATGATCGAAAAGAATCTTTTTAATAAATCATTATCTTTTAATTTGCAAGTGGTCTATCAACCAAAAATTAATTTTTGATGATTTAATGAATAACTTTCTTTCAATTTTTAAAATAATATATTAATTGAAAAAAAAAGTCAAATATTACTTTTAAATAAATTAATTAGTGAATAGATGCTAAAATACATCAAAACCATAGTATAGACACCAAATGCAATTAAAACTAAAGTTCATATATTAAAATGTAAAATAATGTGATAGCCATTAACTTCATAAACTAAATTAAATAATAAGCATTAAATTGCTAAAAACGAAAGATTAGAAACTAAATTATAAAAAGTTGATAATATAGACACTTTGTGTGTCTTTATCCCCAAAAATAAGTAACTTGAGTTTCCTTCTTACATTCCCATGTTCCCACTTTTTCTCCAACACATTTTATTTTACCACCCACAATTCACAACCACCTCCATGTTTTTGGTCAACATTGGGCCTTTATGGCTGCTTCTTAACAAAAAGTAGTCTTTTTTTTCCCTTTCTTTTTTTTTTTTTTCAAGGCTATAGTTGAGTTAGTTATATTTGACACAATTAAGTAACCCAAGCCAAACATATAATGTGATTCTTTCATCTAAATAAACGATCTTTTGAAAAAAAAAAATCGCAAAAGATGCCAAAAAAAAAATAAAAAATAAAAAATTTGCCGTCGTCACAACTAAAAAATCTATGATATTAATGCTATGGCCGTATTTTATATATTGATAATTATCTATATTATTACATTCAAAAATAAAAATATTCATTTGTATTTATACAATTAAAAATTTAAGAATTTTATTTAATTAATTTTTTTTCACCCATATAGCGGGTGCAGCGACTTCTAGCTTAATCATATGTGAAATTTATTCAATTTCATGCACTTTTAGCTTTAGCTCAAATTTGACACAAAATAGAAAAGCAAACATAATCCTTGATATGTATTTGCAGACAAATATATGTTAGATCTCTATTTGAATCTTTGTATATCCTATGTAGTAACGTTTGGAAATAGATGTATGTAATTATTATTGTAATTATTTAATTTTTGTATTTGATCATATACGCTATGTAATTGTAGCGTTCAATAATAATAATAACAACAACATCAACAACAATTCTGGTTTGATATCTTAGTAATGGAACATGTTTGAGTTTTGCCACTTTTCAATATTTTGTTTTTTGGGATAGTCTTATAGTTTGTTTACCGTATTAAGTTTCAAGGTAAAGCACTTTTGAAAATTCTATACTCTTGCTTTCATATAATGATTTTATGTGAAAGAACAACAATATTCATGTAAATCAATAAATCGTGTACATTTATATAATTAAATAATAATTTTCACATCATACATATATAATAATTTGCTAATGTATAATGAGGAAATGTGAATTGTTATAAATTTTTTTAAATAATTTATTTTTTATTAATATAATTATCTATTATTATAAAGTCAAAAATTATTTTTCTTGACTCCAGATTCTTAATTAATTAATTGTTGTAAATCTCATTATCTTTTCTCTCTCCCATTACCTTTTTCTCTTTTTACCAACTAAAATTTTTCAGTTTCTAAAAAAACTTCCTCCACTCTTTTCTCCTTCAAGTACAAACAAATACTTCAAATTATTTAGTCTCATGTTTTTCTCATTCAGGTACAAACAAATAAGTATTTAGTTTTTCAATTATAGTTTTAGTACCATAAATTCTCTATTGAATGTTTCAAGCCAAAAGCAATTTTTTTATTAAACTTTTTGTTATATCGGTAACTTATCACTTGTTTGAATGATAGAAAGGAACAGTATTCATTTTTTTAATAGGTTGTCTAAACTTTATCTTTCATGAGTGCCTGATCAAACTAACTACGTTGACAATTAACAAGTTAAAAATGTGCAGTGCTTTTTTTTTTAATCTTGTTTCGTCACATACTAATTGCATTTACAATTCACAAGTTATACATAGGTGTTGCTTTTATTTTTCTTTTATAACTTTTATTTTGTTGCTCGCTACATAAACGATTGGTATCATTATTGTTTTGTAAACAACTCAAGGATTTGGTTACTATTTTCCTTAAATTGTTTTTTTTTTAATATAATGTCCTAAACTTAAGGGCAAGCCCGCCACATATTCATAGAAATTATGGACATGCAAAGACACTAAACCTACTAAAATCCACAATAAATAACATTATTGATGCCTATACTCACATGAAGGGTGATAACCTTAATTAAGTCAACATGGTGATAACCACTCCACATAACAACAGATAGTCACAACTACATAGTAGTAACAACTTAGATGACTCAAGGAGTCCATCAAGACAAACTACAACACTTATTCATAAACAAATAAAAGGTCCATGCCCAAAAGAACAATACGTAACAACACACAACTACAAGGTCTCTAGTTCCATAGTTCCAACAAGCTAAACTCTAGTAATCTACCATATAGTCCTCACCATCAATGTCTTTCTCATAATCCACAATGACATCATAACCAGACAAATCAATGCTAATGCAGTCTCAAAAGCTCCTAAAAAAGATAAAGGATGAACCCAAGCCCAGTATGGTATACCAACAAACACATATGCATGTACAAACAATGGCAAACTCACATGCATCATCATCATAAGAATGTGAAAGCAACCATTTGATAACCTATATCTTTAAGTCCAACATCTAACAAAGAGATAACTTGATATCCTAAATCACACATAATTATTTAAATATATGTATTGGTTATTGGGTAGTAATCATGAAACCGATACACCATAAATCTACTTAGGTCAATTCTATATACGACTCCACTTGAGACACTATCACACATAGATCATCAGGATATCGTGATAATAGTATGGATGCTCTCCACCTATATTACTAGCAGTCACACGTAAGTAACAAACACATTATTGATGTCAAATAAGCATTTAGTCCATTTTTGTTTCTATCTTAAAAATGTACAAGCACACTCATAGTATGATTGCACTTAGAAGTAGTTTTGTTCCAAACCAATATCCACTACCATGGCAATCCATCAAGAAATTTTCAAGAACTTACACCTTCATTTAGGGAAAAGTCATGTGGTTTGTCAGTTGTATAAAAACAAAATGCAAGGACCTGACATACCCAAACCTAAGGTCAGGCATGCCCGATCCTCAACAACATATATTACTTGAGTATTATACAAAAAACCAATTAAAAAGATAATGTTCATAACGACTGTTTGCTTAACTTGTATCGTAACACATTTACAAAAACTACTCATTAAGAGTAAAGTTACATATACTATTACAAAGGATTGTTCATTCAAAACAAAAAAAAAAAAAAAATACTTTATGTATATATTTTACAAACCAAAGGCTCATGATTAAGCCTTTATAAAATTTTACATTCAACTTGAGTACAATGGAGTATTCAAACTCCAAGAACAATCCTTAGAGAATCCGGGGGGTCCTGAGTAACAACAGTTGCTCGGGGGGTTGATATGAGCCGCTTAAATATCTATATCTCCAATAGGAACATCTAAAAAGATAATAATCTTGTCTAGGGTTTACATCATTTCTCATCTTTACTTAACTTAATCTATAATATCACTTAATTCAACCAATTTTATAAACGTGAACTAAATCATATTACTTCTCTTTAAGAATAAGTAAACATTATATCGATACCATTACCCCTATCGACTACCCGCTGAACCACTTATAAAGTTTCATTACATCATGACAAGAGGTGGCCTAAGCGTCTAACTATCATGTCAACATCATCAATATGGTTGTCGCTCCCCAAACCAGATTCGATAGCACAGAACAAACAATTCAAACACTTTTAAGCCATCTTTTGATTAAAATTGTTTTTAGATATGCCTATCCTATCAAGCAACAACCACGTTACTACACACCTAAATTATCTAATTTGGCTTGCAAAAATTCGTAAGACAAACACTATTGAGCAGATGAATCTATTGAAAATTAATCATTTCGTATAAGACATTATTAGCTCACAATCGAACATTATGTCCTCAAAACTTCATCAAACTTAAACAAAACTCAAATCATTTCATAATTTAGTATTCATGCATACACACATATATACATATATAATGTTGAACCATGTGGAAATTACAATCTTCTTTTGATGAGAAAATGTATTTCTCAAATGCTGTACAACTTTGTTAAGTTACATCTAATAAGCAAAAACTTGTTTGTGATATGTTCAAGCTTTATTATTTTTGTATTTTTTTTTGTTTTGTGCTTGTTGTTGCAGGTTGCTTCAAGCACATTTTAGGCCTTAATTCATTTGGAATCTCACAAAACATAAAATGCAAAAGTTGTAGAACACTCTATAAGCTTTTCGTAGCATCTTGAATCATCTCAATCAGAGTCCCAAACAAATCACACAAACAATCAAAGCAATGATCAAACAAACCACATCACTCAAATCAACTTAACTTTATCCCAAACAAATCATACTACACTTAAAGTTAAATCATATTTAACAATCTCATTTAAACAAGCAGTCATACAAACTGAAGCTCTAATACCAACTGTAAAGACGTGGCCCACTTAACCCATATATTAAGGGTGCAAAATCTCCCGACCACGCATAATACCCAAATATTAGGAACAATATTCAAGTATTATACGTAAGGTCGTCTTAAAAAAAAAGATGTTTGTAATGGCTACCTGTTTAAAACAGATATGACATTCATATGCTTTGAATTAAAAACATTACCACTACATAGGTAGTGGGTCATTAACTATATACAATTCATACATCATATATTTATACATTACAACTTCCCAAGGATCACATAAACATAGAAATCTTACTTACAAACCAGCTACATTACAAATACAACTTGAAATATAATTTACAACATAAGGTTTTAGCAAACAAGCCTATAACTTCACAAAAATACATCAAAAGGAATCCTAAGCATATACTAGGCCTCTCTCCTAGTCATCCATAGAGTCCTCCCAGTCAGTCCCATAGCCCATATTGTTATAGAGCTCGTCATCATAGTCACCTGCAAGATAGCAGCATGAGCCAAAGGCCTAGTACACAACAATGCAAACAAATACATATGTCAGGCACACTTAGCTCAATGCAATGCCACATTCCATCATCATTTCATTATCTTTAGTTAAATGGGTAGAGATAACATTAGAGGATTCAAACTCCGATTCAAGCTTGGGATTTTGGGGTTCCTGAGTAACAGCAACTGCTCAGGGGGTTGATATAGATAGACCGGATACCCATATCTCCTATATCTAACCGATAGAGAACGATAGCTTCATCTAGGGTTCACACTCCTTCATACAATTCACTTATCCTGGTCTATAATATCAATTAGTTCAACGGTCCCATAACCGTGGACTAATATATTATTTTCTCCCGAGCCTATGTAGAGAATATACCGATACAACTAACCCTATTAGCTACCCTCCTAGCCAATAAAAGAAACCACCATTGCATCATGGATTTGAGTCATTGCATCATGATAAAGGATTGAGCTAAGTGCCTAAACTACCATGCCATTGCATCATGACAAGGTTGTCGCTCCTCAGATCCGGATTCAACGACGTAAAGCACAACCAATTTCAATATCTTTTCATTAATTTTTTATTAAGGTCAAATTGGTATATGCTCATCCTAAGCAACAATCAATCAAAGTATTATGTACCTGATTCGATTCAGAATTCAAAAGGGGGTCTCCAACTGAGTATCTATCTTTGTTTCACATAAATCAAATCATATTAACAATACTATCCTAAGCCAAGCTTATATCCACTAGCTTAAAACCTAGGAAATCATAGGATCTTGATTAAAATCATTCAAGTCATAATATGATTTATATATATATCATACAATCATCATACAAGTTCACTAATTAATCATAAAATTACATTAACTATTAAACATAAGCTTTTAGCTTTATTTGGAGAATGGAGCAATTGGAAAGAAATGAAAATATGGTTTTTATTAGTTTTTATTTTGTAAAAACTCAAAACATGAAAGTTTTATATCTCTTTTTAAACTTTCTAACACAATTTGAATCACCTCAATCAGAGGTCGAATGAAAAAGTTACGATCAAATTACAAAACAACATCGCAGTAGGGGAGAGATTAGAAATTGAAACGCCCTCCCATATGGGGCCGTTTCAATTCATACACCCCCCATACAGGGCCGTTTCAACTCAGGGAAAATTACATTTTCCATCAGAGAGTGATACACCCTTGCATATAGGGCCGTTTCAATTCATACACCCCCTCCCCCCCCCCCCATATATAGGGTCGTTGCAACTCATGGAAATTGCATTTTTCCATCCGAGAGTGATACACCCTTGCATACGGGGCCGTTTCAATTCATACACACCCACATACAGGGCCGTTTCAACTCAAGGAAAGTGCATTTTCAATGTCAGAGGGCGAAACACCCTTCCATATGGGGTTGTATGAAAATTTTTCGCCTTCTGCTGTTTTGAACACAAAAAATTTTTTTACAACTTTAAGACTTTTAACTTCAAAATTCAACTTTTCTCAACTCTTAACATGTCCTAAACCTTATACAAACTTCATACAACACTTCTTATACATTTAACAACATAAAACAAGAGTGATCTTCCACTCCTCAACATCAAACAAGTTTAAACACTACTCTACAAGAATCAACTCTTCTTCATCAACTTTCACCAACTCTAGCACACTTCAAACAATTCTAATACTTATCATACTTCAACACTTCAATTCCAAACCACATGAGAGCCTACTATAACCTATCTACAACAACTCAAGCATTCTAAAGCTTTTCTAACAACTCCACAACATCTCAACAAAAATTTAGCATATCAACTACTTATATTATACCACATATGCATATTTCGTGGATTAAGAGGGAAATAAAGCATCTCAAACATCAAATAAACTTACCTCAATGTATATATAAGACTTGAGGAAGGATTTTTGGTGTGTTGAGTCCAAGAAAACTTGATTTGGGTCTTGAAAATTTTTGGCCTTCTTGAGTTACGAATTTTCTTTTTCCTTTGTTCTGTTTTGGATTGTCTAATGGTGCCATTAGACTTTGATGTTTATCTTAATATTGTTGACTTTTGGGGATGGCAGATTTGAGAAGGCTTGGGCCTTATTTGGGCTTAAGTTTGGGGCTTAAGAGGGCTAAAAAAATCTGCTAAGTTTAGGATCTTATTTAGGCCTAAAACAAGCTTAAATCCAACACATTTAATTCATTACAATAACAATTAACACCAACATGACAATTTCTAACATGAATAAACTATCAACCTAGATATATTTATCATAGTTTATTATCTAATCACATACATTATAATACACTCACATTACAAATACACTAATTCACTCAAGCACATACACACATATAATTATTAAATTTAGCATGCATTAATATATTAAAAAAAATTATGGCTATTTCACTTATGTTGAGAAATTATAAATAAAGTGTTTGGGGTGTTTTTATGTAAGAGAGTTGAGCTCATTTTGTAGAGATTATTCAAAATACTCACTTGATTTATATTTGTATTTATTGAGTAAATAGTACCATAGTGAGATTAATGAGCTAATATTGTAAGGTACTATTCACATGTTTTGTTTGAGTATTTTAATGAAGTCCTCATGTGTTTAAGGCTATAAGTGAAGTCCCCATGTGTTGAGGTATTGAATGAAGCCTTCTTTATGAGGCAATATGAAGTCCTACTTGTGGTAGGCATTTGTCAAGTCCTCGGTTGTGAGGTATTGTTGTGAAGTCCTCTTTGTGAGGCACTTGTTGTTTGAATGAAATGTGTGAAGCCCTCCTTGACTAAGGCAATTGTGGATCACGGAGACTAGGGGCGTGCCGAACTTCACATTATATTGTGGTATAATCTTCCCCTTCCTTATCTCTTTATTATTGTTGTTGAAATTACATGAATTAGGCACAAAATTGGTAAAGAGAAAATGGTTAGTTAAGTGGGCTTAAAATCGGTTTGAAAACCTGCCTTGTAGCTCCCGCTTCTAAACATATGCAAGTGTAAACAAACCTAGCTACACTTCAAGTTCTTTCTACACATAACACCTTCTTTAATTAATTAATTAATATTTATTTTATGTGTGTGTGTGTATATGTTTGTGTGTGCAAAGGAATGGATCATGATTGTACCATAGGTCGTGATGGACATCACAAGCCTCATCACACCCTTGATCAGTGGAAGAAAAGTAATCAAAAGATATCATCTCCTCGTCATAGCCATGATCTTGGTCATATCAAGCATGAAATAAAAAACAGAGGAGATCACAGGCCAGAATACGCATGTGATCAATAGGAAATTTCCAAAACTGAGGATATCACGTCCTTTACTACGCTTGTGATAAACAGGGGGATCTTCCTATGTTTTCTAATTCAAAATTTTCTCTTCAATATTTGTGATCATGGTTTATTATCAAACATAACAATTCAAACTCGACTTGTAGCTTGATATTAAGTTTCAAAAGGTCTATTTAAACTCACTACTTCATACATACACCAACAAAAACCAATCTTTCAATAACAACATCATCCATTTCATTTTCACTACTACTATAACATATATATAATATAAATCACCTATTTAACAAAACAACCACAACAAATTTCTTAACTCTGCTCCTACGAGCTCTAATGGTCATCCTAATTCATCAAATCAACCTCCAACTCCCTAAGGAACCATTGGAACAAAATTTATATTCATGGATAAAACAAGTAAACAAAGGCTTAGAAGGAGTAATAACACTTACCTCAGTTGACTTTAACTTGTGGCTGCAACTAGAAAGAAATCTTGATGAGTTTTCAAAGAAACTTTTGATCAAAATGAAGGGAATTTGGTGCTTGAAAATGGCACTTGCTTGGAGTCGGTTTTTGGGAAGTGTTTTTTGTGATATTTTTACAAAAAATTGAGTTGATAATTATCCCAAAAAAATCTGCTATTGACTTTTGAAACTTTAAGAAGATTTGAGATGTTTTTCTTGGCTTAGGCTTAGGCTTTGACAAAAGAAAATGGGTTTCAATGGCATTAAAATAAAATTTTGGGCTTAGACTCCACAATTTTAATTATATCAACTATACCATTCACAACCAAAAATTATTGCAACACGATTCATTTATTAAACAAACAAAAAAGGCTAATTAAACAAGTGTAACTAATTTAGGATACTTCATTCTTTCTTACTTAAGAAATATAATACATTATAGTACAACACAATTCAATTTAACACTTTTAATACTTATTCCTAGTTACACCAATACTTAAAATTTATATCAATGAAATCATCGCAATCAATTTCATGCATTTCAACACTCAATACATACATACAAATTAAATTAGTATAATTAGATTAGAATATTTCACAAAATATGGCAGAAGGATGAGAACAGTTATCTCCAAACATATTTATATGTTGGTTTTAACCAACGTATCTTTTAAATTAAAAAGTTGAATTACCATTTTGCTCTTACTTTTACTAAGGACTTCCCATTCTACCCTTTATTGCAATTTATATATTTTGGGTTATTTCATTTAGATACGTCATTGATCATTCTCTATATGTTCCTTTGCAATATAGCTTATACATGCATGTTTGTTAATGCTTTGATCCTTGAACTACAAGCCCTCCAATAGTTTTATATAAATCGTATGCATGTTTGTTAGGAAAATTCTATGTAACTACATTAATTTTGATAGGATTTGTCCCATTGACTATTTAATGGCTTAGATCATACTCAATCGTGATCGCTCCACCAAAATAGTTGAAATTTTAATTACTATATTTATTTTAACAGTTAGATGATTAAATATACAGTCCCCTCAACAAGACCATAGGAGCTATAAAACAAAAAGCAACTAGGCTATCACACACATGCGAAAGTTACAAGGCAGGTTTCCAAATCGATTTTAAATTCACTTAACTAACCATTATCTCTTTTTGTCAGTTATGCACAATTTATACAATTATAACAATAATAATAAAAAGATAAAAGAAGAAGAGTATCACGCTGACATTTAACGTGGAGTTAAACCTACTCCCTAGTCGCTACGGTCCATAATTTACCTCACTCAATGAGGACTTTACACTCCATTCAACAAACAATTTCCCTCACAAGGAGGACATCAACAATTTGCCTCATCAAGAGGACTTCACCAATGCTTACATCATGTAGGACTTTACATAATTACCTAACACATGAGGACTTCATCTATCGCTTTAAACATAGAAGGACTTCACTAAAATACACAACAAAATATAAACAAACAGGTGAATTGTGCCTTATAATATTTGTCAACTAAACTCTCACTATGATACAATTCATATTTTCACTCGAACTAACACAAATACAATTTGAGAAAGTATTTTGACATAATATCAACCTATTCAGCTCTACTCCCTTACATAAAAAAAACACCTTAACACTTCTATGTAAAAGTGCACAAAGCAAGGTAGTCGTTACCCTCAAAAAGCCTACCAATGGTTGAATGTTAGGTCCTGCAATGGCCTACCGGTGAGCCTTTCCAGATCCTACCAGCAAGCCAATGCATTTTCCCTATATGCACTGCACCAAAACATAAACACAAAACACACATATATGCATAATAAAGCTCAAACGTATCACAAATAAGTTTTGCTTATTAAATGTAACTTAACTAAGTTGTGGAGCATTTATGCAATATATTTTCTCACTAAAATAAGATTGTAACATCCACATCATTCAACAAAAGCTCCTATATTTGTTAATACAATAATACTTCTTAATTTATCTTTACTTTAAATAATTGTACATCACATGCAAGCTTTGAATTTTGCTTTTCATCCATGTTCTGCACTGTGTATAGAGATAAAAGAGGGGTTTCTTTGTATAGGATGTAGTATATTGTGATTTCACAAGCATCCCATTATTCATTTTTTATGATTGATTAAAGAAGTTTTGGAGATTGGCTTTTTTTTTTTTGGCAATATATTATTAAAATTTTTTTGTCACCAAATCTTGTATTTATTTGTTGTTAGGTTTTTGTTATCAACAACTATGCTGGAGTGGCTTCTTTTTTATCTTGAGATGATAGTAATTAATTTTTTCTTGAAAATGTAACTGTTTTATTATTTTTAATCCAATGTTTACATCTGTAGTCATTTGATTAGGAACACTATCAAGTGTCATTTTGTATATATTAGAAAAAGTGTTGCATGACTCATTTTTTGCTTCTCCCACATCCTCCAATAGCTACTGTTGTTTATATTTTTTGTATTCAATATATATTTAGTCTATACAAGATTATTCTATATATGATGATTTTTACGCCATATTATATTATATCATATCATGTACGTGCATGGTTTTATGAAGTTGATGTGTTATGGCAATTTTGTTCCCTCGATATTAATTTATTTAAATCCAACACACGCAACGCAAATGCAAGGCTGCTAGTACTTTGAAAACAAAAACCATACACTAACACAGTGCTAACAATGTCATACAACTAATAGGCCCTTTTTTGAATTGCCATTTTTGTGATACATTGAAACAATATAACAATGATCTTCCATGATTTAAAGCCCAAAACAACATTATAATCAAAAATCTCCAAAATTCTTAACCATAGATTAGTCATACTGCACATGATGAGTCAGTAATAATCATTTTTTTAGCACGAACAGTGGTTATCTTAAAAACCATTACTATCTCTTTCGTTTATCAAAATATGGTTGATAATTATCTACCATATATATACATGGCATTATTTATTCAATATTTTTCCTAACGCAACAGCTCCAAAATTGCTAAAGAATTGTATGACATCTGCATCATGGTTTTACAGATCTGGTCTACAGATGGAGGGACCGGGCCGTCCTCAGACGAGGACATGTTTATAAATCTTAGAGCTCCCTTGAAATCTCCCTCTAAGTCCATAATTTTTCTATGGTTAAGGTCTCCTTTGGCCGGAAGAAAGGTCTTGAGGTGTTTGATGCTAGTTACAAAGTAGTAAATTGCTTCGTCTAACATCTTCACACCGTACCCTCCCCCCTTCTTCCTATATATCTCTCTCTCTTATCCATGTAATTGCTGGTACCTGATGCATGCTACCTCCTCTCATTTTTTAAATGTGCAACTACAGCACACTGATGCAAGCATGCAAAGTCTAAGGACATGGATTGAAACCATCACATGGACTCCCTCACCACTACTAGTTCATCACTCTAGCCTCCATCACAGCCCATAAGTGACCGATGGTAAGGTCCTCCATCAACGAGGTAGCGATCGCGGCGTGCTCCTCCATCAACAAGAAAGCAATCAATGACAAGCTCCTCCTTTAGTGAGACAGCGACCGACGACGACCTCCTCCTTTAGTGAAACAACGACCAACAACGAGCTCCTTCTGTCCTCTTTAGTCAGCGATGGCGATGAGCTAAAGCTGATGTGCCTGTGTTTATTAGTAATCTTGTTTGAAGTGTTGAAAGCTTAGGGCATTTTCATTTGATTGATTTCTTTGAGCTTAAGATGTTTTGGTTTGCGAGAATCCTTTGCAAGTTATGATAACTGTTAGAATTTGTGTAACTTGAGGAGTTTGATTAATTCTTTAAGAATGAAGACTCGTGTGAATTAAGCATGTTTTGTTATTTTGAGTTCATTGGTTGCTTAGGAAATTTAAGCAAGTATAGGTTACACAAACCTTATTCATTTAGTTTATTTCAATTGAAATCTCTGGTTGAGTTCTGGCGATGTGCGCACAGAAGAGTTTTACTAAGATTAGAAAAGGAAGAAGAAAAAAAATGGAAAGAAAGAAAGCAGGTTAGCGAGGTAAGACAAGGCGGGTCAAGTCAAAACCCTATAGGGGCAAGTTTGGGTATCATTAAAAAAAAAAAAAAAACCTATAAGGTTACAGGTCGGGTTTGAGCAACCCTATAGATAATCAAGTCGGGCTCGGGTCGTATATGATCCATCCCAAACTCACCCCGATTACATCCCTAGCCATGCAGGGCCCACGCCCGACAAACACTAACAAGTTTTCTATTTTGCAAATTTCTTTACTAACCATGATTCAAGTCCATTGTTTATAAGTCCATCCCCTACTGAATTGAAGCAAGTAACAGTATATATGGTGCTTCTCATTTTGCAAAACTAGATTGCAATTTGCAAAGTGTTGAGGTGTTGTTCTTAGACAATTCCCTATGGATCTTAAAGGTTTTTTTTTTCCTTTTTTTTTTAACTATCATAACAAAGAAAAGAAATTTCAATTCATAGATTGGTATTAATTTTATTAGGCTATAATGTTATTTACAATATTGAAGCTAATATTGTAAAAGATAGGATAGTGGCGTTATTATCTTAGAAGTTTCTATCTTAAGCCGTTAATTTTTTTTTTTTTTAAACTATCATAACAAAGAAAAGAAATTTCAATTCATAGATTGGTATTAATTTTATTAGGATATAATGTTATTTACAATATTGAAGCTAATATTATAAAAGATAGGATAGTGGCATTATTATCTTAGAAGTTTCTATCTTAAGCCATTAATTTTAGTTTCCTTTTCTTTAAAAGGAAAAGTGTTAATGACAATTGCAAATACCATATGATGATATGAACACAAATAAGACACAATATTAGTGAGGAAATACAAGACATAATTGATGTGGACAATATAGCTAATACATTCCTAAGTAAGATGGAAGTGTCCAAGAGACAAAGGAGGAAACAACGCAACGATCAACACTGCAAATGTTAGATTGAAGGTTATCTTTCTTGAAGAAAGCATGTATACCGCCTAAACGCCACTGGCCTTCACAAGAAAGCCGCCAGCTTTATGTCGACCTTCAATGTCTCCTGAGAGCAAATTTTTTAAGCTGGCTTCAAAGCTGTCAGCCTTCATCTTTAAGCTGTCGACCTTCAAAGCCAAAGCGACCAACTTTGTGCCAGGTTTTATTTGAACCAACTTATTTCTTGTTAATTATTTTAGGACTTTATGTAATAGTATAAATAGTCTCAAAACCCTATCTTTAGTTTCAAAACATTATTATTACACTTTGAAAACCCTAATTTCAGAATTTCTCTTAGTAAAGTTGCAAGCTTTGATTCTTTAAAATCAATCTGTGACATTGATTTTTGTTGTTTACGCTTTCACGTTGTGTCAATAATCCATTGATGCAAATTACCAACCTTATTTATAATCCTTGATATAAATTTATATCAAATATATATTCGCTTAATGTGTATCCTATATCTGAACCTTTTATAACCTATATTTAGCAATGTTAGAAAATAAATTTACGTTGTTTCTATTGTAATTATTTAATTTTAATTTATTATTTGATTATCATATATGCTATTTAATGGTAACATTTGAAAAATAAATAAATAAATAAAATAACTTAATAGCGGAGGAACATGTTTGAATTTCGTGGTAGAGAATTTTTATGTCATATTTTAGAAGATCTCCTTGTTTAACTCTTTCTTTTGTAATATTGTTTTCATATATAATGATTTTAGACATTATGGAATGGTCTTAAAAAATCAATATAAAAAATATATTTGTATAATTGAAGAATAATTTTCACTCCATATTTATAACAATTTGTTAACATATTATATGAAAATGTCAATTGTTACAATTTTCAAATAATTTATTTTCTTTTAAAGATATTGAAACGATCCAACCCTTAAGTTGATTAAGGGTGAGGCTGTTTCGCCGCACACATAGCCTCCAAGCAACACATGCAAGGCTTCTAATATCTAGATGAGTTTTTAATCACATTTTAGTTATGAAATCGTGATTATGGTCTTTAGTAAAACCGTATTGAGTCAAAAGACAATTTATAAATAATTTAGAAACCATTATATCAATATGCATAAAAGTCCTTTAAGAAGGAGACGAACGGAAATTTTAAGGTTCAAAACATTTAAGACAACAATCATAAAATGGGAGCTAGCCTCAACCCGATTACAAGTTTGGCACTCAGCCTGAAAGTAATAAATACATTAAGAGTTTACAGTCATCCTTAAACAGAAAAGAACAAGCATTTAATTAGTCTTTTCAAAGTTCCATTTAAGTCCCAATTTGTTGAAGTCACTCTCCGTATTGATCGGTCTCGAAACCCATAGAGTCATAGTGGAGATCTACATACGAGCCTGCATCAATACCTAAAATAATATAAAGTAAGCAGTGAAGCCCAGTACAATAGTAGTCAAGCACATACTCGCATGTCATGCACACTTAGGCTAATGCAACAAGCATTATTTAAGTTTAATTAGATTTAAGCTAATAACTAAGTATTCCCAACATCCTAGAAATACAAATACAAATATACACAAGAGTACTCATGACTTTCGCCAAGGAGTAGGGTTTTCTTAGCGAATCACGCACCAATGAGGGGGATTTGATAAGTCCCTATAACTTATCACAAAAGAAAAGATCGAAGTAATCTCATACGGATCAATTCCACACAAACCACCACCAATGAGCACGGTCCATTGCAACGCTTTATGCAAGAGCCCATACTCCCGCATAACTTCGTTGCAACTTCGCGCCAGCTTATAATTGGATGTCTAGTTTTGGAATCTCCCCTATCAACTATTTACTTGTCCTTACCACATACTCCATGGGGGTCCAAGCTCCTACAACTACCACATCATCCCGAAGTTGTGATCAAGCTCTCAACCCAGTCTAGCGGTGGTGCCACTCCTTAAGTACGTGGCCAAATAGCTACCAACACCCAATTAAGTCGAGTATAAATTCTTAATTCGATTATTAATTCTATCCTAGCAGGCAACACCTAATTACTATGTACTTGTTGGCCAACCCGAGCTTGTTGTTCGTTTCGAAGTTAAAAGTCCAATCAACTATTCATAATAGAAAATGAAATTAGTTCATGGTTAACTATTTCTAACTCCTTTACTTTGTTTAGTATATTTAGGTTGTATTGATTTAGTCATTTCGTTCTAAGATCATGCTTAGAAGGTTAATTAAGGCTAAAGAAGGAATTGGATCGATATTTGTTTAATTTGGACAAGGATTGAAGAATGACAAAGGGTCTAAAGAGAAGCACGATGGGTACACAGTTGCTTCCTTCACTTCCTAGAACATCCCTATGTTATAATCTACATCTGAAACACCTTAAACATTGCATTTTGACACTTGAAACCTATACACTTATGTTGTTACAAATTTTCTTGAGTTCCTTGTACTCCTCTTTCTCATAATTCATCTTCATTATCCATATTTCCCATCATAAAATGGGTAATCTCAGTTGATTAGTGCTAATCATCCCTTAATTTCACTTAATTAACATTTAAATAAAAGCTAGGGTCTAGGTTCCTTACCTTAGGTTATAGTAGACTTCCTAAAAAGGTAATGTCAAAAAAATAAAGGATATTTATATAGGGCTAAGGTCTAAGGTTTTTAAGTCTCTTCCTATAGTGACATATGGCACAATCATAGCTATTCATTTACATTAAGCTTTTTTTTAGCAAATTTTTTTGACCTAGTTCCATTAGTTAACCAACTTTAAATTCTATTTTACCCCGATTCACAAATAAATTTTTGTCCATCCTCTTGTTTTAAATCCTAATTATTTTCCTGCTATTTTATTTGAATTTTAGTTAATTATGAGTTGTGTCTAGATCATGTCAGGTATATTAAAACAAAATCCATACATAGCACGAGCAGATCCAACAAATATTGAAAAAAACACTTTTAGAATTGCCATTGGCAGTATACAAACAAAGCAAATAGAAGGCATCTTGTCACATACCCCATAAAATTTTTCAAATCAATTGTAAATGTAAACATGATAAGTAATTATTAATGATATTTTTAATACGTGGCCACTACTACTATCTTATATATATATTAACGTATAATTATAAGTTACCCACCATATAAACATATATATTACGTGTATTACCTATTCAATATTTTTCTCACAAAAAGAGTTCTATAATCCATGCTAAAGCAAGAGATTTGACAATGCCAGAGAATTTTCGGTCAATTGTTGCAAGGTTTTACAGATCTGCTTTAGAGGTGGAGGGGACGGGCCGCTATCATACAGCACAAATACGCCGCACTGAGAGCTCCATCCCACATTGCCTGCATTATGACAATGTCTTTAGTCTTAAGGAATTCAATGCTATCCTCAAGACGGTTAATTGCGCTGCGTAACTTATCCTCGGTATCAAAAAGGTCATCGTCTTCTAAATTCTTGCTCGCTACATCTTCTGCTTGTCTTGCTAGAAGGATCGACGCATTGATGTTGCTTATATTGCTTCGGAAGGATCACTCTTATTCTTCACCGTATTCTCGCATAGATGCCGGTGCTGCGTTTTTGTACATACATTAATGACGGCTGCTGTCGTGGGTGTGGGACGTCCAGCAGCCTCCGCCACGGCGAGGAGGAGGGTTGCTTCTCCTAAGAAGAGAAGCGAAGTGTTGTTCATGACCATGGTTTGACAGATCAATGTTTTTATAGGAGTAGTAGTTAATAGGTTAAGAGGTTGTATTTCTTTTTGTTTCAACTGATTCAGAAACCGCTCGATTCAATTGGGGTTGGACTTCGTCTCAGGAAGCAACAAAACCCAATACCCCCACCTTTTTCTGCTATCATTTAGTAGGGCATCAGGATTGTGGGAATTATCCGAATCTGAATCTACCATATTTAAAAAATAATAATAATTTTTAAAATATCGTATACTTATAAATATTTTCATTTCACGTCTCAAAAGTGCATTAAGAATATATCATAAATATTATAAAAAGAGTACATTTATTAAAATATCTGCAAAATGATTAAGTGATTATCAAATCATAATTTCAGTATTGTATTTTAAATTGTTTATATTTTACCCAATACATAAAAGACATAAATGTTCTAATATTATGTATGTTGAAGTAAAACAAAGCAGTCGAATTATATATAACATGGTATTGTTTTTTTTCTTCGTTTTTTTTTCCCCATTGCCAAGTGTGACAAATTGAATTGGTATTGTTTTTTTCCCCTTCCATGTATATTGCATATTGATCCTTAAACTTAGCAGTTTCTCTCCCACGCAATGTCATTACTGTATGTTCCGTTTATAGGTCAATCTAAGTAACTTGACTTGGTGATTATTATTTTATTTTCATAAACTTGACTCAAATTTGAACCAGCTAGATAAAGTGCAATCCAGCAATCCTCTATCTTAGTTAGAAGTTTCTAAGGTGCCGTACCTTGAAACTTATTAATACCCTAAACAGTTTATAAGTCACTCTTGTAAGATAAAATATCGAAACTAATGAAATGTAAGTATATTTGTTTCATCTTATTTTGATCGTTTTGATATCTTATTTTTATTTTTTTAAAATAGATGTTTGTCAGAAAACAAATATGGATAAAAAACAAACGATTTTACTCATAAACAAATCAAACAGATCAGATACAAATAAGATACAGCTGAAATATAAATACAAATCAGATATAGATAAAATATAACCGAAAATCGAGCTATTCAAATATACATGTGTTCCTTCACTAAATAGCATACTAGGGTTATTTTATTTTATTTTATTTCTTCAAACTATCACTAATCAAATAATAAAATAGATTATTCATAACAGAAATAAGATACATTTACCTTCAAACATTACTACACATATATACAAAGATCCAAATAGAGTATAAACATTAATTTTATACCTCTCTAAAATTATTTTATGTTATTTTTATTTTTCATAATTATCCATTATGTAGGATTATCTCATCCATCATACAAGATCTATTCTATGAGTGAGTTAGATGGATTTTATTTATTTAAGAGAGATTATACATAAATGAAATACCACAATATTAATTATGTAAATATAATAATTACCAAAACACTAATATCATATATGGCATTACCAAAATGCGACACAATTAATTGCATATGTATCACATATCAAAACTATGTACTAAACAAAATATTAAAAAGTACCATATAGGACTCATTAAACTTAAAAAAGCATAGTCCATGTATCCTGTTACAACCTCTTTGAAAAGTCGGCATCTACCCATGTCTATATAGACAATTTCCCAAACTTTTGAACTAGTAAGTAGTAAGTACGAGTTTATTCCTTCACTATTCCTTTCGGTAGGAATGCAAGCAAATGGACTGTTATAAGATTTATTGGCCATCCCATCTATTAAAAACCTTATAGGGTTTTAAGGTTAGTTTTGACATATGGTAAAAACCATATAGGGTTATAGGATCGGGTTTAGATCATATAACAAACCTGATGAATATCCAGCAATCCGGTACAATAATTTAAAAATAAATAAATAAATAAATGGAAACATTATTAAAGGGGCTGGCAAAGGAAAAGAGAAATGGAGGAACTACCATCTATTCTACCTTCCAAAGATGCTTTTTCTTTTATGTTTACTAAACTAGTTAAGGATATTAGAACTTTTCATTAAAGTTTATTCAAATCATGTTTGTTGTGGATACTAATATTGTTTGCTATCTAATATATTTTAGCCCCATCAAGATGTTATGTCATTATTTAAATCTTTTATATGAGATATGGTAACAAAAATAATATATTTTTGTATTTAAATGTTGAATCATGAATATGGCCTATCACATATTCTATCAATTCCATATACATCTTTTTTTTTTTTTTTAATGTATAGGAAACATGTTTTACGAGCATCGACTTCTTTCAAATTTATTATTAAAATTTTAAAATAGGTTGGAGAAAAAATTTAGGGTTATAAGATCAAATACAAGATTCTAAATCAAACCATATATGACAGGTTTGAATATAGCGTAAAAACCCATTAGAATTAAAATCAGACTTGATAGACCCAAAATAGTAGAAGATCAGCTTTCGAGCTCATATGATATTTTCAAAACCCCACCCAGCTACATGTTCACAATACCACAAAACGTTAGTATTCATTAAAAAAAAATTATCTGCTTTATCTTTGTATATATAAATAAATCGGTAAATAAGAAATTATCTCGAATACCCCCAACTTTGAATCCTCTTAAATCGACTGATTCGATTTTGATTAATGTAATTTTATCTCATCAAATGAAATCCATCTTTATTATTTAAGTAATAAAAAAGGAACACTATCTTAGGGACACACACTGCAATCCTTCCAACCGAATACATTGTATAGGATATTGGCAGAACGACATAGCAGCAGCAAGAGTGGAAAAAAACATAACCTCCTTTACCTGTGCATTTCCAGATTGGACTTTGAGATGACCAGCAAGGCCGGACAGGCAATTCTCCGTCATTAGAGCTGCCTAAGTTGTCTATAAATGGTTTTGTGAGCCAACTAATGACTGCTCTTCCTAAACCGACTATATCCTCCTCTGCTGTGTCATCTCCACTGAGCGCGGATTTGCTAATGGACATGCCCAAGAACAGAGGAAGATCTAGTTGGAGTTTACGTAGACCAGTCAATAGTTAGTCATCCTTAGTTCCTCCCTCCACCAGTCCACCAGACCACCAGAAAATTGCTAAAACAAGTAAAATGATTGATGCAGCTCATCTCTTCGTGCAAAAATTAAGCCTGACAAGACAGTAGCAGCAATGCATTTAATCAAAAGTCACCGAGGATGCATGTATGAATGCTTATACCCTTCTAGATTCATATCCTCAATATTCCTCTAGAATAACTAGTGATGCACACAAAAAACATTCAGAAGCCATATGGCAATCATAGATTGATAATGCACAAGAACATTTTTTTTTTTTTTGAGGGGCGGGGTGGTGAATCCGTCTTATAAGATTACAGCTTGAAGGCTATATTAACAGTAATCTCATTGCAAAACTGAAGCCTAGGGAATATCATTGACAGTGACAACAGGAAAGGAACCAAAGAATGAAACAGAAAAATTAGTGGTCCGATAATAAACCATGGACATAGTCTTGAGTTCTTCCAATTCCTTCTTAACTGCTGCCCCGACCATCCAATAATAATCATGAGATTATCCATGTACAGTTTCTCTGTTGACGGTGCAGTGCTGTGACCAGCATGTTAGCCTCTGAATCATTTTCAGACAGCTAATACTCTATGAGGTAGAGAGACCGGACCATGCCCCAATTCTAACTGCCAATATAGCCCAGCCGGTGAAGAATCACGGCCAGTATGAGCATGCATATGGCCAATATCATACCAGGTCTGCCAAGTAACCAGTTTTTCGTCTTCCTTACTGTGTCAACTCCCTTTTGGGCCCTGTCAGCCCATAACATCTGAGATAGCAAATTAAAATATAATTTCAGTATCAAATGGAGACAAATTTTTCAGGGCATATAAACCATTAAATGAGGCAGCAGATATTGAAAGAAAAGGGACTCGGGAGAAAGCACTTCACAAGTAACTGATATGTGAAAGCCCAAAATGCATAAATAGCCATAATCAAGGACTAATCAACTGAAAAAACAAAACTCTTGTAATATCATGATCCACATGAAACAAATAATTCAAACAATAAATAAAGCAGATAAAAGACGTTTCCTCCCCCCAAGGGGACTTTACCTATTATTCTAAAATGTTGCAGCTACACCAAGCTCAATAAATCAAACTTCAACTAGCCAACCAAAATTTTAAAATTAAATAATAAAAAATAAAAAAAACGAATTGCTTAACTAAACAACCTCCCCTGCCACCACCAAATCTTTGTCTTCCTCTCTAACCAAGTTAATTATAATCCATAATATTACTTTACTGTAAGTCAGGAAACACTCAATTTCATGTTCCCACAGAGAGGCCACCACCTTTAAGAGGAAATCATCCACCACCACCAATAATATTTGAAATTTCCAATTGCATTTATAAAAATTTGCTAATAAAAGGCATCTACAGCTTATGAACAGACAAATAAACAAGGAAACAGGAAGCATGGCATATTAAGGAGTCGAATAGTTACCATCTTCTCCAAGGTCTCCGGTGACAAAGAAGACATTGCTTGCTGGGCTCTTGCAGCATCCTCTTGAGAAAGCTTAAATCCAAATTGTTCCCCCATGTTTGCCATCATTTCTGGGCTCATATTCTTTATCATTGATGTAAACATCTGACAATTACAAGCAAATAGTTTGAAAAAATAAATAAATAAATAATAGCATATCAAGGAACCTTTTTATATAACAAGAACAGTTTTGTACAATCCTGAAATATCAATTATATTTATTAAAATAGTAAAACAGAACCCCAATGTAGCCCGTCCTACTTGATTACCTGCCGCATTGCAGGATCTTTCATTTTGTCTCTCATTTGTGCTTGTATATCAGCTGGTGTTGTTGGGAAGCTAGGAGAAGGAACATTTCTTGAATTTGAAGTGAACTGTTCAGAAGAACTTGCTTCACCTGAAATATAATTTCCATTGCTTCCTTGATTATCTTTGGGACCTGGAAATTCGAAGCCTGAGCTTGACTTTGATTCGTCAGCCCTTGAAGAGGCAGCAGCAGAAAAACTTTCCTTTCCTCTCATAGAGGAAGCCATCTCAAACATCCTTTGGAGATCATCAGGAGACATCTTACTCATCATATTTGTAGCTGTCTGTAGCATATCTGGTGTAACATTCGGAATGGCCCCTGGCCCTGGACTGTCTCTATCCGTAGCAAAAGGGCTTCCCCCTGGAAATGAGGAAGCCATCTCCAGCATCTTTTGAAGTTCTTCAGGCGACATCTTGCTAATCATACTTGAGGCAGCCTTAAGCATGTCAGGAGATACATCCCCCACATTTCCAGCACCCATTGCAGCCAAAGTTGTAGGATCAGTGTTCGCCATGAAATTCTGGAATTTTCTGTAAAGCAAATCCATATATGCAAAGTTATGACCCTGTTCATATTGAGACTGAAGAAAATCTAGCAATAGATTAGCACGAATTAACAACCGCAAATATTCTTCCCTTGGCATGTATGCCTTGTCAAATTGTAAAATAATGGATGACAAATTCTGCAATCTGAAGGTTTGTGTGTGTGTGGGTGTGTGTGTTGGGGTTGGGGTGGGGGGGTGGGGGTGTGGGTGTGGGTGTGGGTGTGGGTGTTATATCCCTTTTGAACAGTGGCATCAATAGTGTGCATGTGTTGTAACGTGTTGTAACAGGTGGGCAGTGATGTAGTGGTTGTGCAGTGTGTATTTGTGTATGTAGGGTGACATGTCTATGTGCAGTGTGAATTCCTTGTATCAGTGATGATCTGTCCTTGTATCTAGGGAAGTTAGAAGCAGTTATTCCATGCATCAAATTAAGAGTTAAAATAGGAAAAAAGGCAGTTATGCATAACTGCTCCTTGCATATGTATATTACGGCAGAAACCAAAGGAAAAGACAAGTCCTATTTTGCAGAAACTAAATCAGATTTTGTATCTTAAGGGATTGTAGGGTTCTCTCTTTAATCAAGCCCTAAAAAGAGATCGTAGGGTTCTCTCTCTAATTGAGTCCTAACAAGAGATCGTCGAGTTCTCTCTACAACGAGCCGGGGGGGGTGGTGGGTGGTGGGTGCGCGCAACAATCAACACTTGCCATAACTTCTTTTTAGATAAACCTAAATTTGCATGATCCAATAAATTATGCAAATCCACAGATTTCTTATTTGTCAGGATAAACCAACATAAATCCTGGTCAACACAACAATATTGTTTGATTTAAAGGAATGGTGGGTGTTACCTTACAGCGTCCGGGTCATCTTTCAAAGCTTGGAGGTACTCAGAATTGGTTGCGGAAGCCATCTTAGCCCCACTACTTTGCATTTCATGACTAGCCTTCAATTCTCGTGGCAGTCCCATGGATGCCTCAGCAGATGAATCTTTATGGTTTGCCAAAGTCACTGTCTCAGCTTCTTCAGTTATTTCCTCTATTACTAGCCCTGTCAATGAGAAACAATGAATGAAGGATAAAGAGCTAGAGAACAGAGAGGGGAAAAGAAACGTTAGATCCATATTCCATAGCATAGAATAAAGCCCACCTCCTGATGCACATTGGCCTCCTCCTTTATCCAGTTTGTCCTGTGCATCCCTAGAATAATAATTAACACCATTTGATACCATTTAGACTTAAAACAATCATGTGAAAGCAGGAACATTCAAAAAATAAAGTTAAGCTTAATGCAACTGCAAAAGCAGTCATCTTGATTCAAGATTTCATGTATGAAGCACACCAAAAAGGTATGCGAGCATTTTGATGCAGGCTTCCTAATTTTTGCATATCAATAGTTACATTAGAGGCTTTTTTAGTAAAAACTAAATGAGAATAGTCATTATTGCACAACAAGGGCAGAAGCTTTCCCAATTGCCACATTGACTTCCATACAACAGCATAAACAACATGTCACTGACTGCATAAAGCATGAAAGAAAAACATGTCTCCTCAATAACTATTTTATGCATGTACCTGATGACTAAAGTAAAAGGACAAAACTAGCAAACAATCCTCATTACTTCTCGATGACAATCCAGTACCTTAAAACCTCAGAAATAGTTTCGTCATCAGGAGACACTTCATGGGCTTTGACCAAATCAGAGACAGCATCCTGGCATTTTAAAAGAGAAAATATGTGAACTAGCAGAAGCAAGGCTAAATTTTTGTTTCTACAATCACTAATTTTTGTTTTGGCAAGTTCACAGAGAAGTTTAGCACAAGTTCTAAGCAACACTAACTTGTAATTGACCCACTTCCTTGTATGCTTGACCCCTCCTGTATAGAGCTTTCACATTTTTAGCATCATATGCCAAAACCTGATATAGAACAAAAAGAGATACCAAATAAGCAAAACAAAAATCTGCACAATGAAACAAAGAGAGGTAAATCCATTTATCACATAAAAAGTCGTCAAATACATGCATCAGTCAGGTCATTTTTCACGTCATCCAAATAAAAGCCCCATTAATCGCTATGCTCCATAATACTGCACATTTTTTACTGACAGAAATCCCAACACACTAAAAAAAATAATTAAGTATTACTTAATGGATGAAAATGGGGGGATTTATAATCCCAATCCAGGCAGTAACATCTATTTGAATTCATTCAATTTGAATCAGTACTTTCTCAAGAATTGCATCATTGTTCAGGTCCAGATTACTACCAGTTTAAAATTTTGCAAGGAAAGGCTTCTAATACCTCGGATCCTTCTTTAATGCACTCGCCATACTGCCCTGTTTTCAAGTAGCATGACATCAGGTTAAGAGAGCATGCCAGTTGAAGTGCCTTTCCTTTAGACGATGGAACTCCTTTTAAGTTATTTTTAGCCTAAATATGAAACATTGAAAGGAGATCAATACAAATTCAAACCCAAAACAGGAAGTTAGCTCTAGGATGATCTATTTAAATAAATTTAGAGACACGGTTACTCACAAGAGAATACTTCTGCAAGGCATCACTATACTTTCCTTGACTGTGAAGCACATTTCCCTGCCACATATGGAGTAGATTCATAAATGCAAAGTCCAAATATACCCTTTAAAAGGTAATATATTGAGTCAAAACAAAAATGCTAACAATTATGCTTAACTTTACCCACATTAACAATCCTATCCCCCTTTCAGTTCAAGATGAAACTTGGACATGATAAGAGAACTATTTTTATAGACACTGCAACATATAGAGAAATATATTTGAAAATCAAAGAACCGGTTCAGACATAGCCCTGCCCAATGTGAAAAGGCAATCATAAAATTCCCACAACTATGGACATTTTGGTGCATTTTGCAAAAATATGACACCAAATAATCAATTGCCTGATTACATCCTTCCACT
Source organism: Combretum micranthum (assembly GCA_024138025.1). NCBI lineage: Eukaryota > Viridiplantae > Streptophyta > Magnoliopsida > Myrtales > Combretaceae > Combretum > Combretum micranthum. Next base: position 584,326 of record JAMXBD010000266.1, on the reverse strand, counting down.
ATACTTGCATCCAAACAAACCAAGACAAGGCATTTTCTTTTCCCACTGTTACTCCCCACCATTTTTACTCCTGAATGTATGAGACCACAGATTTAATCTCCCTAATATCAACTCATAATAAAATGATGGCAAAGAATTGCTTATTATTTATGGAAAGCATTAGTTACCTCTTTCTTCAGCATTTCAGCTGCATTTAATTCATAACCCATTTGAGCATTGGCACGGGCACGTATGGCTGCTATCTCTTCTGGACTTGCATTTGCCATCTTCTCACCAATCTCAGCCATCTCTTCAGGATGAACGTTCTTTAGCTGCTCTGCAGCATGTCTCAAGTCCTCAGGCCTCATAGTCTTCATGCCCTCGGATGCCATTCTCATTAATTCAGGATTCGACATCATCTGCAACATCAGCAATACAATAAGAATTGAATTTTTCAAGAAGCAACTGATCACAACTAATGAACCCAGATGAAACTGATTGTTAGATGAATCGTGTTAAAAATGCAGTATACTTGATTTCACCAATAATGTTTATTAAGAACTGTCTAAATAACACAAGCTGCACTTAATTAATTGCATGGATTGCATTTGTGTTTGATGTGTCAAGTCAGCCAATCCTAGCATATGTCGTTGTTCACCTCACTGAAAAGTAATAGCGATTAACAAGAAATGGAATAGAACTTTAATAGATCTATTATTCGTTGATTTTTTATTTTTAATGATAGTACTTTTGGGAAAAATCAATTCCAGTATTGAATTATTATTTATAACTATGTTCATGATTCTATGTAATAAATAGATATTCAATTTTTTTTTAATATAATACCTTATGAAAGTACTATCATGAAGCTATAAAACAACTACACACCCTAATAGCCGTCAGGTTGTAATAGCCCAACTATTGCAATTGCCAATTACAGCAAAGCGAATGCATGAATAGACATAGTTTCTCCATAATTATAAAACTATCCAAAACAAACTCGGATGGAAACAACGACTCCCTTCACTTGACGACAAGCGGGTCCAATGAAACCAAAACTTAATTCCCGATAACACAATCAATTGGATTAATTTCCACTTAAATCTCAACAAATCATCTTCAACGATGGGATAATTTCCAATCCACAACGAAAAGTCCCGCCCTTTCGTCAAAATTCAACATTAAGAATCAAACATGACCAAGTTATTATCATTTTTTTTCTGGTCCAATGAGAAACGTTGACCGATACGTCATCAAGCTGATCAAAAAAGTCAAATTCAATAATATATATGCAAAAACACGTACAGATATATAGATAGCTTCAAGTCCAAGAAATCAAAACTGGGGAACGAAATTCAGGTCCTAGTCAACAAAGATTCAAAATTTTAGACAGAAGTTTTATCGAGTCAAAAAAACCTGTTGCTGGATCCGGGACAATTCAGCAGGAGACATGCGGCTGATTTGCTCTTGAGCGAGCCTGAACATCTCGGGATCAATTGATCCGTTGTACATTTTTCTTTTTCTTCGCGATCAGTTTCACCGAATTCGGATTAGAGACGATCAAAGGAAATAAGGAGATTCCAGGATCAAGAATTCAATGGCTAGGGTTTTAGTTTTTTTTTTTTTTTTTCCTTTTAGGGATTGTTATGAAATTGGGGGAAAGAGATTAAACAAAGATGATAGGTCCGTGTTTTGTTGAAATAATATTTGAGAGAGAGAGAGAGAATTGTTGAAGTTGTGAGAGAATTGAAATAATAAGAATACAAAAGTGGAGTCTGATTTGGGAGGTGGCCTACCGAATATGAAAGAATGGTAGAGGACTAGAGGAGCAACACGAAGGAGGTTGGAACGTCCCTTGGCTTTACTGTATTTCTTTACTGCCCTTAGTGGCGTTTGCTTTTTATGTTATTTATAGGGTAAATATAAAAATATCATCTTTGACTAACTTACAAGCACAAAACTTATGTTAATATTTTTTGGTAAATAAGTGACTCGAGTTGTAAAAAAAAGAAATCATTTTTTAAAAAAAAATATGAAAATGTCACTGGAAAGAAGAGATGAGGTCAATGTTCCGCATGAGCCTCATCTCTTCACGAGATGAGATCAGGCCAAGTAAGATCTCATCTCTTCAAAAGATAAGGTTAGCTCTACCATTACACAAGTTCATTGAAAATTATAAATGATCCCCTAATTACATATTAATTGTTATAACCTATCAAAATCATACAGAATGAGCCCTATAGATCATTCATTAGCCATTATCCACCATGGTTAAACAACTTACAGATTTCATAACCCAACCACAAAAGTATTCCCAAACCCAATACATCAAAATACTCAATGTCAAACCCAATTCATTCTATCATAGCATAATTGTAAAACCATTCACAGCAAACATAAAAAAACTCATAATATGGAAGAATCGAATGAATGATGTGTTAAGTACATGAATGTTGTGTTAACTACAAACACTAATGAGAGAAAAGAAGAATCTATATACAATAATCATAAAAGATAAAAATCTACACAACAGCTACTGCTAGGTGTCCTGCCTCCCTTGTCCTCACCTGACAAAAGTTATGGGAAATGGTGTACGTTGGTAGACATCCTGATGAGAAAACTCCATGGTTGGATCCACCTGAGTGAGTGTGGCATCCCCATCTCCACCATCAGCACCATAAGGATGAAATGGGACTGGGTCTCGCTCCACCTGGATGAGTTCCTTCCCCATATCATGTGGACGGTGACGGTCGCCTCTTCTATGAAGCAAGGAGGTGTGGAACTCGGTGTATGCTATGTTTGCCATGGGGGTCTCGTATAGATGAGCATATGATGATGATGATGATGGACCAGGCTCGGAATGAAGAAAATGTGGAAAGCCTGGCTCATCAGATACATGCTCATGCGAAGGCGAAGGCTCATCTCTAATATGCACACCTCGGGCTCACCCTCGCTCCTGACCTCCATCATGTCCCTACCCATGCCTCTCTCTAGCTAGGCGCCGTCTCTGTACAAGCTGAGGCTGTAGGAGTTCAGGTGCTGATGCTGGTGTTGATGTGGCGCTAGCGCTGGACCATTCAAATTAAGTCCCATAAACTCGTCAACTACACTAATGACATCTCGTGCAGTGGATGGAGTATCTTCTAGTGGTATGTCTGGGACTCTATAAATGAAATTTGCCCGCAAGCGAGAGGGAACAAGTAGATTAGTGAATAACAAACACAATTTAAAATCCATATATAGCTTATGGAGTCAATGAACTTACCATATACCGAGTAATGGCCCCTGTGACTGATCCAACGCTTAGTGATCGCACGTATCAGTCAAAATAATCTATAGATATGCTACTGGGAATATCTAGTACCTCGGCAATGCGATCTTACCTATCATCCTACTCAACTATTCACTCGGCGTGCTTCGACGCCCAGTTCCACTCGGAACCCCCTCAAAAGTCTAGCTCATGTAGGGTTCTCATATCAACTAAATGGTCAGGAATCCCCTGGAAACCATCAAACTGTTTGAGCACCCTATCTGGATAGTAGTGTTAGACAATGTGAAAGCAAACCAAGGGGACTCGAGCATGCTATATGCCAGTGCCTGCCCGACAGTACATAGGGAGGGAATCTATAATGACGGCATAATGGCCCAAATAACTTGTAGAAGAAAGAAAAGTATAGTATACATTAGTAAATAAACATAGCTATATACCTATGAACACATAAAATATACGAACCGATACTTGGCTGGGGAGCTTTCTATCGAAACACCCCCTGTACTCGAATAGCAAATGTGTGGGGGAGCAAGTGGCATCAAAAGTAGCACCCAATTAACTGATCAATGGGTGATCCGCGATAACTAATGTGATATGTCGTCACAACAGAGCGATGTGTGGAAAGTGCTCCCATGCCTAGATCTGGAGGACTACTAGAGGTCCTACTATATCACCCACCTCTACATGAGAAGCCATGCATAGCTGTCTGTATAGTCATGTCAAGTAAGCTACTCCCCATGTGAATTGCCTTACTCTATTTAAGTCACCGAGCAGCTGGAGGTACATAATGTGAACCATATTCGACTATTTCTCTGCAATAATGAAGCCCCCTAGTAGCAGTAGAATATATGCTCTAACATATCACCTGAAAGTGATATCATATGCCTAATCAGGTAGCACTCTAAAGTGTGTATCCAACCATATCATCTTCAGCCGGCCACCATCCATGCCCACATCGGCTTATGATCTAACTCCTAATAACTGGTGGCATAACTTCAGCCAATCAATCCAAGATGTGCCATAATTGCATGGCCATCAACGAGCGGGCCGGTAAGTGCAGCAACATCCTGTAACGTCATAGTCCACTCCCCGTCAGCATGTGAAGCATGTGTCTCTGGACGCCATCTCTCTGCTAGAGTTGTAATAAGGTGCCAATCCAACTGTATAAATGGTATCTTAACAGCACCTATAAAACTGGCATGTGATAGAAATGGAACAAGTCTCTCATCTAGGACTACATGTATGTCGTCCTGCCATTTAAGCTTCGCTTCTCTACGGCAACAATGTAATACCACATGCTCCTGCATTTGAAAACAAATCCATGACTTGATCTGTGTGTAGATTATCTAAGTAATTGGATAAGGAAATAATCTTAAATGTCCCTCCCATGCCAACCTCGATATGTGAACAGGCTACCCTGTAAGTATGGAATCATCGAGCAGTCCCAAATCTATCTATAATGAAAAAGGTAAGGAATAGAGTTAGCAGAAGCATATGTAAAAAAAGAAGCAAGAATAGATGAAGTATGCGACGTAAATGTAGCAAACGAAATGACATGAACCAAACAAATACCACTATGACTCGACTGGCCCGTAAGGGTCCTATTAGTCGCTCGCCTACTAAGACAACTTCTAATGTTGTGGCTTATCTGCCCACACGAATCGCATGAATAACCTCGCAGGCCATCTGGAATATTCATCTCATTCTGGAACCGTTTTTCTCTAAGCTTACCCTTTTTCCTAATAAGTCCTGAGATGAGGTGCCACTTTAGAATGTCAAGAGGATTCCAATTAGCCTTATCTACTACGGGTATGAAGGATCACCCATATACCTGCAGCTGATTCTCCCATCTGTACCATTGCCCTACTTAGCCAACACGATCCATGTGCAAGGTTCCCATTACTGCCATTGCATGGGAGCATGGGATTCCATACGTCTGCCTCTTATTGCATATGTATCTACATGCTCGCAACTCTACTGTGTGAATGTGATCCCCCTTTTGGCCATACATTATAGGGCACGAAGCAGTTACAACCTCAAATACTCATTCGTAGTAGTAAAAACACATTACCCGATGGGCAATTGCAACATTGTTCCACCTTTCAAACTTCGTTGCAGCATGCTGTGTAAGCAACATACCCAAATTCATTGCTTCACTAACTTCCCGTCTTTGCCTATTGAATATGAAGTTGTAATTGTAGAAGGTTTTATTTACTAATGTTGCAACAGGTAAGCACCGAGCATCTTTTAGAACAGAATTGTAACTCTCGGCCATGTTTATTGTACCAATTATGAATCTTATGCCTTCATCATAAGATAAAGTCCACCTACATGGATGCAACTCGCGAAAATATCTCGATGTCCATGGACTATTTTGCTTTGCTGCATTGAAGTAACCACGAAACTTTCTCATCTGCATTTGGTATGCTGCTCTTTTGACCAATTCATTATATTTCTTGCTTTTAGCCTTCGAGTTGAAGTTGCTAGCAATATGCCTAATACACTACTGCCATGGCCACCCTCTAGGCCACAAAGCATGCTTGTCTTCAATTGCACTCTTAATGCTGACATGCCGATCAGATATTAAACAAATGTTTGAACGGTTCTTAATAACGTGTTCCAGCAATACCAGCTCTATGAGTCATCTGTCTCCTCATCGACAAGACAATACACTAATGAAATTATATGATTTGCCCCCATCTACTGCTACTACAATGAGCAGTTTACGCTTGTACTTGCCATGCAAAAAGGTCTCATCAATCGTAACTACGGGTCTGGAAACAATTAACAAATACAACTTATTTCATCAATATCAATCATTTGTAAATAAATATAAGCTATATCCAAAACATACCTGCAGTATTGAAATGCTTCAATGCAAGGGACAAATGCCCATAAGAGTTTGTCAAGGAATACGTGTCTAGTTGTATCCGAATCCACAGTTCTCCACCTAACCTTTGTTCCTGGATTTGCTTCTATTATTGCATTAAGTATACGGGGGAGCTCAACATATGACTATTCCCAACTTCTATACACTTGTTTAATAGCTTTTCACTTCGCCTCACGAATCCTCTTCATATGAACACTATACCCAAACTCTTTCAAGATGATCAATTGGAGGTCCTTCGCCCTCACAATTGGAGAATTACAAATCTCCGGTATAATGCACTTAGAAATGCTAGTTAAGTCTAACTAAAGTGGTCCTATCCAATGATTTCATCCAAGCAGGTGTGAGGTCCTTCATATTTGGTGATGTGAAACCACCCACCATGCTTCTTATAACTACCTCTGAGTTTCCACTTGCAACCCTTATTATGAACATCTATACATTTAACTGCTCATGACCTCGGGTCCAAGTCTACCACCTTGAAGTTATAATGATTTGATATACGTCATATTATAACTACCTGTATGAGATGATCTTTAGTCTCAAACCACATCCAAACCTTCAATTCATTGTTGAAACTCCAATTGCCAGCACTTATTTCTTACTCAGCATCAAATACAACATGACCACCACCAACATCAGCAATGAAAAAATGTACTGGCACTGAGCTCCCAATTGCATCAACGTCTGTGGGAGCCACAGGATGGTGCCAATGATTTTTATTACGTTGTATGTCGGTTACACATTTACCTGGGGAAAAGCTACCACATTATCATTTCCATCATTGCCATAGTCATCACTAGATTCACTTGCCGAAGAGTCTTGCATCACATCAATATCATGATCATATGCCCAATCCGTTGCAATATTTCCAAAGTTACTCATCTGTACCTATGCACTACCTATTATCTGGATTGGAGTTGAGTTTGAGTCTACCAACCCTTGGCTGCCAATATTTCCATCAAAATCCTCTTCCCTTGCAGGTGCTTGAGGCAGATCGTTCTCAAATATCTGCACATACACAGGCACTGACCCCTCAGTGTACACCAACATCTCATATGCAGTCTCATCATAGTTACTGAAATAACATCATAGCATAGCATTTTATCTCCAATAGCTATCCTATGATACAGCTCAACCCGATGTGTAGACCTATTTACCTTAAGTCTATTACAAATTATACCAACTATTTCCCCATATGTTGAATTCCTACTAATACTGACCACCGCAACTGGCCGCTTATTATAACCAAAACCATCATTCCCCTCCATAACGTTACCATGAGCATACAATACAAACTTTACCTTATCTATTTCCTCTCCTCATCTACCTTGTTATCTCGTAAAACATAAAGTAAATACATGAAATTCACACAATGATTTATCTATCGTACTCATCTAATATTTAAGCATATTTACTAATACTACTATATTCACCCCCAGTCTTTTAATAGTATATTATCAATGTGTATGATGTATAGACTATACGATTTCATGATTTGGCTCCTAATTTCAAAACTAAATACTGTAAAATCACAATTACATCATAACTACATCAATTATACAGATAAAACTACAACACTAAAAAAAGGGGGGGGGGGGGGGGGGGGCGGAGGGAATGAAAAAAAATAAAAAAAAAAGTTGTCCTTCGGTCCAAAACGGACAGCACGATAAGAAAAAAAAAAAAAAACACCACACTAAGCTCGTTTCCCAAACCCATACCATAATGCAGCAATACTAGCAGTAAATGTAGGATCTGAACATCCAACACAGCATCACAAATAGTAGAAATTCACACAAAAATTAGAAACAAAATTACCTATCGATTTTGGCACGATTTCAGGATTTTTCGCACAAAATTCTTCACTTCTACATGATCTTATCACTTATCGAACACCCGATAATCGATCTAACTCCAAATGATATCTCGATTTTGAGCCATTCACAATTAGATAATTAAGGCCTTGGGTTTCGGTTTAGGACTTGGGGAATTTGAGAGTGTTTTCTGCGCATGAAATGAAGAAGATGAGGTCCTGTCATAAATAGAGCTCAACAACCTCGTCTGTTGAAGAGATGAGGTTATTTGCTAAGGACATCGTCTCATGTGAAACATTGATCTTGTCTCTTCTAGAGACGAGATTAGACACTAATGACCTTGTCTCTTGAAGAGATGGGGTCAAGTTACCTAAAACTAGGAATATTTTATTCCCAATGGCATTTTCATAATTTTCTAAAAATAGTAATATTTTTTTCCTTTTCCCTCGAGTTTTATATAAAATGTCGATATTATTATTAATATTAAAAGACACATAAATATTGAAAGTTGTACATCATTTATATGTGCGGTATTAAAATGAGAGAGAGAGAGAGAGAGAGAGAGAAGGAGATAGGATGACAATAGAGAAGAGAATAGAATAGATGCAAAAAAGAGAGCGTGAGGCAAAGGAAAGAGAGCGATGAATAAACACTTTCAAAAAAGTTAGTTACATTTATATAGTGATTCTTAGACATGATATGCCTACAAAACAATGATATTGCTTTTTATTCACATAATATAACAACAATATTGAAATATTAAATCACAATTAATACCCGCGATATACATATAAAAATCAAATTCTCACTTATAGACACGTTCTTACTACTGTAATTATGTTTTAAGTAATGGTAGACACGTGTGGGATACTTCGAATATTAATTAAAAATAAACAATTCAAACAAACTTAGGTACACATCTAGAGTAATTTTGAAAAATATGTATTTAATTTTTGTAACTCGTGTAATTATATACATCACTTCAAATTATTATTACTATGATCTTTCTCTTGGTTGAAAATTTATTTATATTAATTCTAATTATATAAAAGTAATTATTAAAATACTAATGCAAAATCACATTTATAAGATGCGATATCGCCCCTTTTACAAATGTTGTACTCACTTACATGCAATTATTTTTGTGATTTTTACAAAATAACAGAATTTTCCGTGTATTATAAATATTTAATTTTGCAATATATCAAAGTTAAAAATCGTAAATTAAACATGTAATTTCTTTGTTAAAATTATATAGTGATATGATAATTAAAACTATATTATTCGTATTTAGGTAATGTTGAACCATGTGGAGGTTAAAATATTATTTTGATGAGAAAATGGATTGTACAAATGCTCCACAACTTATTTAAGTTGCATCTAATAAGCAAAACATGTTTGTAATTTGATTGGAATTTATTATGTATATATATAAGGATGCAATCGGGTCGAGTTTCAGGCGGATCATATGAATCTAAACCCGAACCCGCTATATTATAAGGCATACAGATTAGTATAATAAGTGCTTAATATTAATATATAGGTATATATGTTTTTGTGTTATTAAGAATTATGTTTAGTTAATATGGTTGGATGAATGATGAAGTGAGTTAAATTTAATTTAATGCATGTTGCATGTATGTGTGAGTGTGGTGGCAAATTTTTGAACCAAAAAACAAGCCCAAAGCCTTGTTTCAATTCAAACCAATGAAGCCCACATAAAGCCCAACTTAAGCCCAATTAAAATCCTTCTAATGTGTTGCCTTTAAAGTAAAAGAATGGAAAAAATTAAGCTAAAAATCTTGCAATTTTCGTCCAAAATCAGACCCTCTTTAAGACAACTCTCTAAACATATTCAAACTCAACATTTTTCTCTTCCAAAGCCACTCCAACATCAAGGCTAAGTCCCCCATCCAAATTCCTACAAGTTTGACCATTAAGAGCTCATACTAAAGCCTTCTAACCAAGCCTAAATTCTTGAGGTAAGCGCATGTTATATTTAGTACAAGTTTGTCAACTTAGAGATTGTGTCGAATATGAATATTGTGTTATTATGAGCTTTAATAATTTGCAATTGTTGGTTAATTGTTGAGAAGTGCTTGGGCTGCAATATGAAGTTGTAATATGTGTATGTTAAGTAGTTGAAGTGTGTTGGTGAAAATGAAGTGGAATATGAATAGTGTAGTAAGGGTTAGTGAAGTTGGGTATGTGTTGAATATTGTATTGAATGAAGGGTGGAATTTGAAGTGATATTTATGTTGTTTGATGAGTTGGAAGTGAATGGATAATGTTAAGTTCATACATCAAATAGTAGGAAGCTTATTATGTGTTTTGAAGAGAGTTTGAATGTGTAAAAGTTGATATATTGTGTAAAAAGTTCATGGAAAATGCGTGTTTACCGTCAAAAAGATTTTCCCAGATCAACACTACCTTGTACACCAGTGTGTACGAGCTCGTGCTGATCAAAATAAACTTTCGAGTCGCTTTGTTAACCTCCGCCCCACCTTATACACCGGAGTATAGGTGGTTGTGTAGGTCATAAAACCCTAAAAGATTGCTCTCGGGTCACTTTTTAGCGTCCTACACGGCCCCGAGCATGGTGGTGTACTAGGTAGTGTACTTTCCCTTGTTTCGCGACCTGTTAGTAAATTGTCCATAACTTTTTTATTTGACCTCCGATTGAGGTGATTCAAGTTGTGTTTGAAAGATGAAAAAGAGATCTACAACTTTCATGTTTTGAGTTTTTACAAATTCGAAAAATATCAATACTTAAATTTTAGTTCTTTCTAGCTGTTGTGTTTTTCAAATAAGGTTAAAAACTTATGTTTTTTTGTTAAATGTGTGTTTACATGGATCTTTTTGGACTAAAATGAGATAGATTATTGATATTGAGGTGTAATGATGATTGAGTGATATAATCAAGTATAATTTAATTATATTTGTAGATTTAACAAATAATTGAATATTTTATGAATGTTAAGATAAACTAGTTATATTGTATATATGGATGGAAGTTAAAAATGATGATTTTATGAGTTTGTGTGATCTTGATAAATGTATATATTATATGTTATGAATTTGTATAATTTATATTTGAAGTCTTAAGTATTAAGACTAAGATTTGATATGCTTTAAGTGTAATTCCAATTATATAATGTTTATTTGAGTTTGGATTATCTTATGAAGGATTCCCGAGGTTCTATTTGGATTTCCTACATAAGGTACTCAATAACATGTTTGTTCTTTGCTTAGGATAGACATATCTATAATCAATTCTAATATAGAAAAACTTAAACCTTGATTGAGTTAGATGTCTCTTAAGCTGTTTAAATTCGTATCTAGCTCGGTATGGTAGATCAGTATCTAGCTCGGGGAGCAGCACCTTGCTCGGATTGGGGGCACGGTAGATTAGGTGCTTAAACCACCCCTATCTTTAATAAGACTTTCTTAAGTGGTACAGCGGGTAACTGATGGGGAAGACGGTATCGGCGTAACGTTTGCTTACGCTTAGAATGAAGTGGCATGATTTAGTTCAAATGTTCATGGGAACAGTTGGACTAGGTGATGTTATTGACCAAGACAAGTGAATCGTGTAACGGCTGTCAACCCTAGATGAAGTTATTTTCTCTTTATTGGATATATCATCTTGAAGATATAAGTATCCGAGCTGCTTCTATTAACCCTCTGAGCTTCGAGGTCGTTACTCAGGACCCCAATTACCCCTATTGTCTGGAGTTTGAATACTCCAGTATTGATTGACTAATTAAAAGAATATATATTAATTGAATGGATGTTGCATTGCACTATAGTTAGGATCGTGTGAATCATTCTGCTTTTGCTTTTGTTACTGTGTACTGGGCCTCTGGCTCACTTTTTATCTTTTTTAGGTGTGGAAGACTAGTTTTATACAAGCATGGGATACAAATCTGATTTTGACGAGTTTTTAGATGAATAGGATGAGTAGAGGAGACCATGACTCGCAAGGAACCTTTTCTAATAGATGAGTTGTATGTGTGTATATGAATCTTGGACCTATGTAATAATTATTAGGATTTTTGCTATCTTTTGATATATTTTGTAAATGGCTTGTTTACGAGCCTTGTTTATAATGTTTATGTATATATATATGGTTGTATTATATTTGGATATTTTATTAAGTAATGAAGTTAAAAGTTGTATTTTATGGAATGTTATATGTATTATTAGTAATAAAGTTTGTTCTTATAAGACATTTAAGCTAATAACTATCCAAACCGATCTTGGATTACAATCTTATATATAATACCGTGGATTATATGTGGTTGAGGAACTGGATTTACCTATTTTAAATATAGGGGTAAGTCCGGGGTCTTACACAGGCTTTACTCTAAAACCCGCCACCTGCCAGACTATTCGCCTGACTATCAACCTAATTACCCACCCAACTAGCCGGCCGATTATCAACCAAAACCCATTCTGCTTATTTTTTTAATAGATTTAGCAGATTTAAGCCAATAAAATAATAGTCTAATAGTATAGCAATTCATCTTCTCTTTGTCAGCCTGTTTTTAAAATTTAGCATGTCATTATATTTACATTTAGTAGATGTATTTACATTATATTTCTTTTTATTAGGACTAACAGGTCGAGTGATACGAGTTGAGTATACATCGGGTTTTAGTAGTATCAAAACCCGACCATATTACCCTACAGGTTTTTTACTTATGTTCAAAAGACCTTATTACCTTATAGGGTTTTTATCGGGTTGGACTGGTCAGAAACCCGTTAATGACCAATCCGATTGTATCTCTACATGTATATGTATATATTTTTTGTTTGTGCTTGCTATTTTAGGTTGTTTCAAGCACGTTTCAAACCTTGATTCATTTGGAATCTCTTAAATCCTAAAACATGAATTTTATAGAGCTCTCTTTAAGCTTTTTACACTATTTTGAATCACCTCAATCGGATCCGAATGAGAGAGATTTGTCTAAAATATGAAAGTATATTGAAGTTGTCAAAGCGCATACCGACTCACCAATACAAATGACCCAGCTCTCCGGTACAGGTTAGTCAAAGAGAAATTTCAAATGCAGCCTTATCCATGGGCACATCTTTTGAACCAGTGAGCCAATAGGGCTTTATACCAACGATCCGGTACACCAAAAAATAGCTATTGGAGCCTTGTTCATCCAACAGTTAGAGATGACTTTAAGGGGCAACAACTAAGTTTTTTTAAAGCTTATAAACATAAGTATTTAATGAGTTTTGTGTAAAAGTTGAGCTCATTTTGTATAGACATTATGTCAAAAATATTCTCTCATTTGTATTTATGTTTGGATTAGTGAAAGTGTGAATAGTGTTATATTGTGCTTAGTAGAATTTGTTGTAATGCACTATTCACACATGTCTTTAAGAGTTGTTTAGTGAAGTCCTCTTCTGTTGAGTCATTTGAGTGAAGTCCTATAAGTTGTAGGCATAATGAAGTCCTCTTAATGAGGCAAATTGTTGAAGTTCTCTTATTGAGGCATTGTTTTGTTGTGAAAAAAAAAATGCGAAGTCCTTTTTGAGTAAAGCAATTGTAGCTATGGAGACTAGGGGACAGACAGGACTCTACGTTAAATGTCGATGTGATCTTCTCCTTCTCTTATCCCTCTATTATCATTGTCATAATTGCATGAATTGTGCATAAAATTACAAAAGATATAATGGTTGGTCAAGTAAAATTAAAATTGATTTAAAAATTCATCTTATAGCTTCCACATGTAAGTTATAGCCTAATGGTGCACGAAGTTTTAACAATTGGTATCAGAGTTGGTCTCTAGGTTTTATTGCTTAACTGCATCTTAGAGCAAAGTCTTTGGGAATAAAAGACACTAGGCTTGTGTTATGTGTGCTAAAATGTGTTGTTTCTTAAGCATGAATTAGGATCATTTAATCAAGCATTATATCTTTTACAAGTATGCTTTTATCCGAATGCTAAATTGAGGGGGAGTGATAAGTTGAGAGAGAGGAATCTTATGCAATGATCGTTCTCACCAAGGGAGAGATTGTTGAACCATGTGGAGGTTACAATCTTGTTTTAATGAGAAAATGGATTGCACAAATACTTCACAACTTAATTAAGTTATATTTAGTAAGCAAAACGTATTTGTGATATGATTGGACTTTATTATGCATACATATGTTTGTGTTTGTTGTTGCAGGTTGTTTCAATCATGTTTCAGACATTAATTCATTTGGAATCTGAAATACCCCAAACCTTCACATAATTAAATTAGATAATTTGGTATAGTCAATTAGTAAATAGGCTAAGTTAAATTGAGATTTAAAATATCCCTTTTAAATTTTCTTTTTTTTTTATTTATCTAATCCTACAAAGAAAATTTCATAGTTTCTTCCAATTTTCATCTAGACCCTTGTTTCCTCGATTTTAAATTCCTAAACTCTTAAATATCCAATTTTAAATGTTTAGTAAAACTCATAAACCCTTGAAATTTAGTTAGATTTCATTTTTCTAGAATCTCCATAATTTTTTAAAATAACCACTTATTTAAAAATATAAGTTCTTAAGTCAAACTCAAATTTAATATCAATTTCTTATAAATCGAATTGCTAAACTAGATTTGTGATTTAATATATTAATTTATATCATATAGATTCTCAAATTATTTTGTAATTATTTTCAATACTTAAATTGGTTATCAAAAAAGTCTAAATCTAATACTCTTACTTATAAATATCTTTTGAATTTTCTTTAAAACCTTATCTTTTCCTCATTTTTCTCTTCACTTGCCACCGGCCTCTTCTTCCTTCTTCTTCTTCTTTTTTTTTTTCTTCTTTCTTCCATTGCTATGTCTTCTTCTTCTTCTTCTATGTCACTTTCTTTTCTTATTTCTCCTCTATAAAAATTTAAATCTCAAGTTCAACAAGACTATAGAAGAAATAGAAGATGAGAAAACAAGATAAAAGAGGTAGATTAAGCATGAAGAAGCTATAACATCTAAGGAGTAGTAGTAAGAAGATCAAAATCCATAGATTTGCTAAAAAGATAAGTTTAATTCTTTTCTCTTGTTTTGATTGTTGTTCACGCATATAACTGTTGAATTAGAGCTAGATATATGTAGAATTGATGATAAAATTGATAGATTAAATATATATAAACATATATGTAAAACTTGGATATGTATATACATATGTAGGATAGGTGTTTGATGAAATGAATTGAAGTTTTGTGAAGGAGATGTCACGCCCCAATGGGTACCCTAAAAGTAGCAGTCCGTCGTACATAATACTAAAGCCTAAGAATGACTACCTTAGTCACGCAGAGGCTTCCATATCATGTACAAGGCATACATCACAACCAAGGGAACGCATCGGAGTAGCGCAATTTACATTGATAATAATTAAGTAACAAGGTAAAGAGAATACTTATCATAAAACATAAAATGTTAAATTACAATTCTTTCGAACACATTCCTTTATTGTCTTCAAATAAATATACATCTTAGAATTTCCAAAACACTAACATATAATACATTACGTATAAGGAACCTTATAAAATAACTTCATCTTATGTTTCCATTTCCTTCGTAAAAGCTTAACATCCTCCCATGATTTCCTTAACATCATGATCCTCGATTTAAACCACGGGTATACCCGTTTCAACAAAATCTATAGGGGTATATGCTACAACTAGCTTAGTGAGGTATTCCTTTTCATTCGCACCATGTTTTCAAACAAGTTTATTTAAAATTTCACACATATGCTATCAATACAATGCAACATTCACGTGATTACGTAAATATATATAGTTATCCAGAAACCATATATAGAACGGATTTACCCTTCCGTATCAAAAGTTAGGGAATCGGCGATGAAGATCCTCCATCTTCTACTGCTAGTCCCCAGGTCCCCATCCAAAGCGTTCGGTTGGCTCGGCTCAGCTCCGAATCTAGAGTTGCATTCCCCTGTCGATTTTAATTCTCTAGGAAGGAACATGGCCCGTGTTACAGCACGATAAAAGCCAATCCAACTCTACGCGTAGGAGTAGCAGCCTTCCGAAATAGATGTGACTCGATGGATGCTATGCGTAAATGTTTTATTTTTCTTAAGCCAAACCTTATTAAGGTTTATTAGGGGGCGATCAATCAATTTCGCAAATAATAAGCAGTCATACAAGTAAATAAACAAAAACACTTAAACAGACAGTTGAAGTTGCGATATTCTTAATTCTTATTTTATGCATAAACATAGAATCACATATATATGCATATCTCTGAATTCCCCATATATATCCATTTTTATCTTTTCTTAGTATACTAATGCTACTAGTTTACAAGCACACGCAAGGTAATGAAATTAAGAGGAATAACTCACTCGTCCATTTCGCGATCTTCTTAATCGTAATAATCCTCAGGAAAGGTAATCTCGTATCCTTCGTCACCTAGACAAAAGAAATACTCGGGATGGGTATTTCGTAGAAATTCTATTTTAAACTTTCTAATTCTATTTCACTATGTTCGTCAGATTCGTATAGAATGAAATCTAATTTAAAATGGTCATAACTTGCTCATTTTAACTCGGAATTTCGCATATAATATACCGTTATCTACCTATTCGAAAATATATATCCATTTCTAAGGTTATCTTTGTCATATAAGGTCATTTGTGTTCCGAAACCGTTGGGTACAGATTTAAAACGATTATTTCTAGATTTTGCATAACCATTTCCTAACTCAACTTCATTAAAAAATCCTTTAGTAAAAATATAGAGATATATATATATATATATAATCGATAAATCCTTTGAGTATATAGATACGTTCACTTTATATGCAAAAATTCTAATGGTAGCGTCTTAACAATTTATTTCATAAAGCAATCCATTTTGAGTTGTTAAAACTTTAACTTTGACACGTTTCTTTTCAAATATTTTGAAGAAACTTTATATTTTCATAGGTTATTATAAATGAGTATATTCTTATTTTATTTTCTTCATTCCTTTTTCTAAAACAAGTAAATTTTCCTTTAACCTTAGTCTTTCATAAATTTTACTTCTAGTGATAAAAGATCAAAGTTATCAAAAGTGTATTAAGTTGTTAAAAACCTTTTTATAAAATTGTATTTAGAATGGTTTTAGAAAATGAGTATTGTCTTCTTATATTTATTATTTAGAATATAAGTTTTTATTTTCTAAAACTTGTTCTTTTATTTCATTTGAAAAGAATCCTCTTTATTGATAAAATCATTTGTTTTTAATCTTATCTTATTTATATTCTTTGAAAATAAGTTTCTTCTTTAAAAACTTGAAAATCATTATTTTTCTAAGTGGGTTTATAACTTTATGGGTTGAATTTATCTTAACTTTGAAGACTAGTTTGTTTCTTAGTTTTGTTATGGAGTTAAAAAAGAGTTTAATCTTAAGCTTTTTGTGAAAACTTTGAAAACTAATAAATTATTTTACTAAAACTTAGGTTACCATAATATACAAAGAAAGTATTTATTTCTTATGTTTCCTTGGTAAAACTATATTTGTTATTTAAGAAAACTTTGAGAAAACTTGTATTACTCTATTTCTATGTTGTTGATAATAACTCCATTATTTTGAGACAAGTCACATAATAGAAAATCTAGTTTGAAGTTCCTTTAATAAAGTAAAATTTAAATTAGTTAAGACAATATCATTATATAGATGCAAGTATTATGAGCATGTAAAATAATAAAAACATGAGAAAATACTATAAACAAATAATAATAAGCAAAATAATAAAAATATCAAGTATTGGGAACATTAGCTTCATCAAGGTATCTCGGTCAAGTATTGAGAGCCTTAGCTTCATCAAGGCATCCCGGGACTAAAAATAGACTAGTCCCAAAAGAATAAAGAAAATAAAGAAAAGATTGTTTTGACTTGATATGAACAAGTCTAATACTAGAAAGACTACTCTTAAAGAAATAGCATGAAACAAATAAATTGCAAAGCATGAAATTAAATAAATAACAAGTGAACTTATACGCTCTAAATATTATATATAAATACATAATATATTTAGTTAGATATGGATAAGAAATTACAACATTAAAATCAACATAACAACATAATAAAATAGGCAGTTCACGTGCAATAACAAAACATGAACATGTTGTTACTTTTACTACTGACATGAGTTTCAAAACAACACCATAGTCATGTTAAGTTACATGTCATGAGTAAATAAATGGTTGGAAGAAGTTTACCTAAAGCGTTTATGTGGTATGAAGATGGTAGTGAATGTATGGTTATGTGGTTATTGAGAAATGGTAGTTGTATTGCGTATAGAGAGAAATTTTGTAAGTATTTAGTGAAAGAAAATTTTTGTAGAGGAAAATTTTGTGGATAGTGTTCGTGTGATGAATTTGAGAGAGTTTTGGTAGTAAATTGAATTGTGTGAAAGAATGAAGAAGGAATGGGGTATTTATATAAATTTGGAATGAAAATTAGATGTAATTAAATTAATTGAAAAGAAATGGAAAGGGAAGAGAGAGAGGGGTGGACGAAAATTGCAAGAAAGAGAGGGAAATTTGATTAAAAAATTAATTTAAAAAGAAAAGTGTGAGAGAAGTTTGATAATATGTGGTGTAGAATTTCTAAGGGAAAATAAAATTATAAGAAATATGTATGTAGGTGTAAGAATAGGTAGTAAGAAAAAGTAGAGATAGAAGAATAGTAATGAATAGCAGAAAAGTACTATGAATAGTAAACTAGACAATTAAAATATCGGTAGTAATAAAAATACGCGTATAAATGAGATGTCTGTAATTTTTAGCTACCGAAAAATTCTAAAACTGATATTTTTGAAAAGCTTATATTTTTACGAGTCTATTGGTATTAACGGAATATTTTTGCCGCTCGGTATACCGGGGCACGATTTTTGAAAACTGATCCCATTCGGATCCAAAGGACACTAGAATTTTGCGAATCTAATATTTTTAAGCTTTCCTATATTATTACGAACTATTATCAACAATTATTTTCATTTCGTTGTTTAGGGTTTAAGAGCGCAGGATTGCCGGATCTTAAACACTGGGGTTTGTTGTAAGCTTTGTTGACTTTTAGGGTTCCGATTTGACTTTCGATTTTGTTGAGTTATTCGTAAGATATAATTTTAGAGTTTTGATCGATTATATTTTAGTTTGATATCTGTGGTTTATCTCATTTTATTTGTGATTATTTAATAGTTTTCAGTTTTCGGGATCGTTTAACCGAGTTTAGGGTTATGAGTTGACTCAGTTTGACTTTTGGTGAAAATTAAAAATTTTTATTCTAAAATTCACCGAAGGATTAAGATCTTAGCATTTCGTTGTCGAGCGTTATTTGGATATATCGTTTTGATTTGCATTTTAGGAATCGGGTAGATGATTTGATTGGCATACAGATGTTGATTTGACCGATAGTTGGATTTTCTATTTTGTTTTTTAGGGTTCTCTTTTTCTCAAGATTAAGAATTCTCGTTTTTTATCTTATTTAGAATTAAGTTTCAACTTGGTTCGATTTTTAAGATTTTTCTATTCGAGTGTTTGACTCTTAGGATTATTTTCTAAGAATTATGAAATTTTTAGGGGTTTACAGTAGATATATGGTTAAAAATGAGATAATTATGAAGATAAGTTGTATAAGTTATATGTTGAGTTTTTTATGCAAACAAGTAGATAAATGAGTTAGTTTTTGAAGAAAATAAAAAAGAAAATACTGAAATCAAAGACAAGAACTCATCACGAGTGTGATGGAGCCTGTGATGGCCTCGATTTCTTGGGAAATTTGAAGAAAATGTGATAACGGGCGTGATCAAGGGCGTTATGCCCTTTGATAACCTTTTTTCCTCTAACCACACCCTTTTATCATAGGCGTGATAAAGGAAGTGATTAGCCCTCTGATGCCTATCACACCTTTAATCATGCCCGTGATGGAGGAAGTGATGGCTTCTGATCACCATTTTTCTTTGTTCATACCCTTCATCATGCCCGTAGAGGGAGTGATCAACCTTGGACACTCATCACACCCTCCATCACATGGGTGAACAAGGGAGTGATTGCCACTTATTAAAAAAAAAGAGAGAAAGATAAAATGAAATAGATTAACAGTAGTTAATATGACATGTTAATTAATTTATATAATTAAGAGTAATTTATGAGAATTTATAGGTCGATAACTAATTAGAATAAACATAGAAATTAAGTATAAAATGAACTTAGTTAATCAACCTAAGTTAACTTGGTTTGATAAATCTAAATGAGCTAAAATATGTTAGACTAATTAAGATCTTATAAGATATATTATAATGTCTTAATGAAATGAACACATATAACTTAGTACTAAATAAAGTTTTAAAGTGAATTCTGAATATGAAATGAGCTTAGTTTAAAATTGATAAACTTAGATTAATTAAGATCTTCATGGGTATAATGATTTAGAATGTTATCTAAATATAACCTAGTAATTGAATTAATTGATTAAATCTAATCAACTTGACTAAGATTAAGTTATGTTTATATTAAAGATAAATTGAATTATAATATACTTAATAACTAGTTAGATTAAACATAGTTTTTAAATATAAAATAAATTAGTTAATAAATCTAAGTTTAACTTAACTAAATGGACTTTAACGAGCTAAACTGAATTAGATTGATTAAGTTTAATCAACTTGACTTAAATAATTGAATTAAATGATTAATTTTAATCAATTTGGCTATGATCACTTTGTTGTTGGTAAATCTGGTCAAGGAAGGAAGGAAGCATTCTAGAAATTTCAGATTTGAGAATATGTGGCTAGCTTCGAATGAGTGTAAAAGGATAATAGATAATTCATGGAGGAGGGATAATAGAGGTAAAGTCTGGAAATCCGTGCTTCAAAATCTCGATTTATGCAAGGATAACCTAAGGAGATGGAGTGTGAAAAATTTCCCAAATAATAGAATTAAAATTGACAATGTCTTACAAAAGCTGGCAAACATCCAGAAGGACCCAAATGGCGTGGATTTGGAGGAGGAAGAAAAGCTTTTTGGTGAACTTAATGGACTCTGGGAAAGAGAAGAAAAATTCTGGCATCAAAGAGCTAAAGTCAAATGGCTGAATTGGGGAGACAGAAACACCTCCTTTTTCCACCAATCTACAATGATTAGAAGAAACAAAAATAGAGTGATGAGACTGAAGGACAAGGAAGGGAAGTGGATAGAGGATGAAGAAGCAATAGCTCAAGAATTCTCAGATCATTTCAGGAAGCTAAACGCTGCGGAGGAAGGAAGAAATGATAGAAGCTGTATGGGATGGATAGAAAAAAAGGTGAATGAGGACATGAATAGAAGCCTATGTAGGGAAGTAGATGAGGGGGAAATTAAAGCGGTTGTTTGGCAAATGGGAGGTTTAAAGGCTCCAGGACCAGATGGGTTCTCAGGAATCTTTTACCAGAGCTCTTGGACTATCATTGGGGAATCGGTTATTGATGCGGTCAAAGACTTTTTTGTCTCAGGTTCGTTTCCCCCCTTCCTGAACAATACTGATCTGGTTCTTATCCTAAAAATCCATAGCCCTCAAAATGTCTCTCACTTTCGGCCTATTAATCTGTGCAACTTTTTATACAAAATCATCTCTAAGATATTAGTGAATAGGTTGAAACCTTACTTAAGGAACCTTATCTCTGAATATCAAACTGCTTTCATATCTAGTAGAATGATCCATGACAACATCATCGTTGCTCATGAAGCTTTCCATTTTCTAAAAAACAAAAAGAAAGGAAAAAAAAGGTTTTTGTGCCCTAAAAGTTTATATGAATAAAGCTTACGACAGAGTTGAATGGAGTTTTCTGATAAATGTGTTAGCTAAATACGGTTTTGAGGGAAAATGGATAAATTGGGTCATGTCCTGTGTTACAACAGTACATTTCAATGTGATTCTATATGGTAAAAAAGTTTCTCAGTTTAAACCTAGCAGAGGTTTAAGACAGGGGGATCCCCTGTCTCCTCACTTGTTTATCTTGGTGGCAGATGTCCTGTCTCGGGGGATCGAAGAAAGCAAAAAGAGTGGAAAGCTTTTGGGTCTGCAAATAAAACCCAAGTGTCCAGTTCTCTCACAGCTCTTTTTTGCAGATGACTATCTTTTTTTCACGGAAGCAAGGATGGAGGAAATTGAAGAACTTACCATTATCATGGATAAATTCTGCAAAGCCTCAGGTCAAAAAGTGAATCTAGAGAAGTCAATCATTTTTTTCAGCCCCAATACGGATTCCCAATTGAAACAGAACATTGGAAGTAGCTTGGGGATAAAAGTTTCTGAAAATCCAGGGCTATATCTAGGTTTGCCTATGCTGTGGGGACGTTCGAAGTATGAGGCCTTGGGTTTTGTCAAGGAAAAGGTTGTCAGGAAGCTTAAGGGATGGAAGAAGAACTTGCTCACCGAAGCTGGAAGAGAGGTCCTAATCAAATCTATGATAGCAACAATCCCTATGTATTCTATGTCATGTTTTTGTTACCCAGATAAGTGGTGCAAAGATATGAATAGTACTGTTGCCAAATTCTTTTGGGGGCAAAGAAAAGGGGAAAACATAATTCATTAGAAGAGCTGGGGATTGCTATCTAAAGCTAAGGAAGAAGGAGGCTTGGGGTTTAAGGACCTCCATCTATTCAACCTAGCTTTGTTAACCAGACTAGCATGGAGAATTGAACAGGACAGCGAGGAACTGTGGGTTAGATTCCTTAAAGGAACATACTACCCTAACAAAGAATTTAGAGATGCCCCAAGAGGAGGAAAACCTTCATGGGCGTGGAATAGCATTCTAAAAGGGAGGGATGAGCTGTTCAGGGAAGGGATCTGGCAAGTAGGAACAGAGGATAGAATTAGAGTGTTTAAAGACAAATGGGTACCCCTAATTAAAGGAGCTATCCTAGCTATCTTGGGGTTGAGGACACAGAGGACATCATAGTCAAAAATCTCATCAAGCAGGAAACAACAACTTGGAATTCACGGAGAGTAAAGCAGATTATGTCAACCAATGATGCGACAAGGGTCTTGAACATACCTCTTAACAGAACACACAAAGCCGATTCCTTGGTGTGGCCGCATACGAGAGAGGGTGTTTGCACGGTCAAATCAGCATATCACAACCTGAAAACAAATAAAAAAAAACCCTTTAGCAGACATAGCTTCCACGTCATATAGCATCTCAATTTCGAACTGGAATAGAGTTTGGAAACTCAAAACCCTCCCCAAGATCCAACACTTTCTATGGCGAATCGGCACTAACTCCCTCCCAACAGTAGAAATGCTATACAACAGAAGAGCGTTACCTGACCCTCTTTGCTCAATTTGCGGAGAGAGAGAAACGATCCAGCATGCACTTCTGATATGTGATTGGACCCAACCAATATGGTTCAGGTGCCTTGGAATCCGAGTAGACAAACAGCATATCAAGTCCACTTTTGATTGGATCCTTCAAGTCTCAGCCGAGGGAGGTAAGCAAATCGCAGAAGCGGAGGCCAAATATCAGCATAGTAGCATGGTGCATCTGGACCTCTAGATGCAAAGCGGTAATGGAAGGTGGAAGAATTGAGGTAGTGAAAGTGATGGCCTAAGCACGAGCTATGATGAACGCGGTAGCTTCCTTAGCAACTAAAGACAAGGAATCCAGAGAAGGACAGGAAGCTGAGGTGAAAGTCTGGAGAAAACCACAGTTGGGAAGGATAAAGATAAACGTTGATGGGTCATGGAAATCGAAATGGGAAAGAGCAGGACGGGGTGTGGTGGCTCGAGATAGTGAAGGTAAACTGGTGGGAGGCCGAACCATGACATGTTTCGGACAAAACGTGGAGGAAGTGGAATGTAGGGCTGTCCAACTGGGACTAACTTGGCAGTTGATATGAGTTGGTCCAATATCATGTTGGAGTCTGACTGCCTCTCTGTTGTCCATAGCTGCTTAGAACGGGAAGAAAAAGCCCATTGGGCTACCAGACCCCTTTTGCAAAATATAAAAGGGATCCTTGAAGGCTTTGTTGACAAACCGACAATCTCTTTTGTTTCCAGAAAAGCAAATAGGGTTGCTGAATGGGTAGCTACTTCTACTAGGAAAGGGATGTGTCCAATGGATTGGTAGTGCAACCCCCCTTCCCAACTCCTAAAGCTAGCCCTTTTAAATATCAATTTATGTATGACGGGTATTAACCCTTCGGATGTTGTATTTGATAATGGTTAAGTTGATATATATAAATGCTTCTTATGTCCAAAAAAAAAAAATCAATTTGGCTATGATCAAATTTAAATAGGCCTAATAACTAATAATTAGCTTAGACTAATATGTTAAAATAAACCATGAATAGTATGAAGAGTATGTTGTTTCAAATGCTTGTTTGTTAAGGAAAATAGATGTTTTTAGAAATGAAAGATATGATGATACTTTTGTAATAAATGATTATAAACAAAGAGAAAAGAAATATCTTGACAGACAATGAAGAACTGTTCGTATCTTGGCAGGGTAATTTCTGCAGCCATGGTAGGGTTTCTGCTTAGTATCTTATCAAATAGGGTTTTAAAATAAGTTTAATATGAGTGGATAAATAGTTTAAATAATTATATGAGTTTAATTCTTGAGCATATATGGATGTTTGATTTAGCTTCTGAGATAACACTTGACTATCTTCTATTTCTGATTGGATTTCAAATATGAAAGGTAATTAGTGACATGCTTGTTGTTTGTTAGGATATGCGATCCTAATGAACTAAAACATAAGGATGACTTAAATAAATGAGTGTTGCTTGTGCTTGTGTTATTTAATTCAGCTTGAGGAGCAACAACCCTGCTTGGCATCAAGCATAGTAGATTAGGTGCTTAGGCTACCCCGTCATGATGCAATGACATTCATAAGTGGCTTGCGTGGGCAATCAATAGGGTAAATAATATCGGCGTAACGTTTGCTTAAGCTTAAAGCGAAATAACATGTTTTAGTTCACGTTTATGGGACCGATTGAATTAACTAATATTATGGACTGAGATTAGGTAAAGATGAGTAACGACAGTGAACCCTATATGATGTTATTTTTGTTGTAACGCTATGTAGGAGATATAGGTATTCGGGATACCAATGTCGACATTCTAAGCAGCTGCCGTTACTTAAGACCCCCATATTTCCAGAGATTGTTTTCGGAGTATGAGTGCTCAAGTGTTAATTTATTTAATTTAATTTAAAGATAACAATTAGTTGTTGTTGCATCACATTTAATTAAGTCCGTATGTCACTTCAGGTGTGATTATGTTACTGTATACTTAGCTTCGGCTCATTATTGTTGTAGTTGTTTTTTTCCAGGTATTGTAGTGATGATGATGGTATTGTTGATGTTGATGTTGATGTTGATGATATTGCTGATGATGATGATGTTGAACTTAAGAGTTCAATGTGGATCTTGATGAGACAATTTAATATAACAATAAACTATTTATTGTAAACTATACTTAATTAGTCGTGTATATATATATATATATATGTGCCTTTTGAATGTTAGTGGAGTTTTCTGCAGGTTTTAGCAGCAACAGGGGATGGTTGAGGATAAACCAAGTAATCAAGACATAATAAAGCTATGATCAAGGTTTGATAAGCTTAAGTATGCCCAAATAGTGGTCGAGGGGTCCGTCAAGTCCTAAACAAGTCAAGTGGTTAAGGATCGGCAAGTTAAGTCGGATGCTCAACAAGCTAAAGAAGATAATAGACTTGTTAAGGGTCAAGTTTAGGGCTCGGCATGGCAAAATGCTGAGGCTTGACCAGTAAAAACCAAGGCTCGAAAAAGCTAAAGACAATATAGTGTTAGTTGAGGGTCAAGTCAAGGCGTCAACATATTCAAGTTTAGGGCTCAACGGTTCAAAGCTGAGGTGCGAAGAAGCGCGTATGTGGAGAGGTTATCAGGGGTCAAGTTTGGGTGCGACGGCTTAAACTATGAAGTTGATGCGATAAAAAAAAAGCCATTGAAGTGCATTTAATGTTTGACAGATTATAAATATTGTGTCTAATGGACTTTTGAATTTCAAAAACTATTTATATACAAAGTCTAGAAGACCAAAGTAGGAGAAGAAGTGCTAAATTATTTTACAAGTTTATTAACCGCGATCAAACAAATATCTTGTCTTTATTCTCTTGCACATAATATTTGCAAATTATTAAGAGAGAGAAAATACACTCTAGTACTTAGTTAATATTAATTGCCATTTCTTTTAGAGCACTTAAAAATAAAGGAAATATTTTATTTCCTGAGTTATGTAATTGCTCATCTTCGGCTAATTTTTTATATTAATTGAAGTGATGGTAAAGACCTCGATAGAGATAATGTATGGACCATGGAGAATAGGAAGTGGGTCGAACTCCACATTAAACCTGGCTTGATTTTCTCTAACTCTATCTCTTTAATTTACGCTTTATATCAATTGTTTATTTATCCACCGCAAGTTTTTTTCATGTTTGGTCTGCTAAAATTAAAATTAATTTTTTCAAAATTCCTGGGCAAATACTCAATTCAACCCCTTCTCCCTTCTTGAGTATTCCTAGTGCATTTTCAAATGATGGTTCTAATATACTAAATTATTTTAAGTGGTAAATGTTCACAAGCTACTAGATTTTAATATGCCTATATGTTGATGATAAAAATAGGTTAAGTTTGATCAATTTCGTGTTCGAATAAGATTGACAACAATTGGATTAATTTTCTTAATTCTTGTAATTAAGGCTAGCATCTCTGATGAAGAACGCCGCCGTCCTAGATTTAAATTTTACCGGCGTACTCTGTAATACATTGTACGCCGCATCCTGGAGAATATACGCCGTCGGCGTACAGACTGCGTATGATGGGAACAGTAGCGTTTTTCTTAACGCTAGGAGGAAAGTTGCCGGCGTTCATAGGGTTTCTTTTCTACATCGGCATGAAAGCCGCTGGCGTAGGTCGAAGATTTGCCGGCGTATGAAGGGACGGTTTGAATTTTGGGAATCAAGGCCCCGATGAACGCTGTCGGCCTTCGTGTAGATCTGGCTAGAGTATGGTGTAAGCCGGCAAGGTACGCCGCCGGCGTAGGGCTGGCGTATGACCAAATTTCTATAAATACGAGACGCAAAAAATCATTTCGACAGATTTTTTTCTTCATATTATTTCCCCTTCGTAAAAGAGAGTTCTGGAGAGTTTTTGGAGATCTAAGGCCTGGAGAATCATTCGGAGGATATTACTGATTAAAAGTAAGTGATCTTAACCATTTCGTTTGGATTATATACAAATTGTATAAATATCTTAGGGTTTGGATGAATGTTTCATGAAGGAATTTGAAGAATAAACCCTAGCTCGTGTTTTGATCAGAATAGGAAGAGAAGAAACAAGTATTATACGTTCCATATCAGTAAGTATAAGTTTTGAATCCTCTTTATACGAAATTAGATAGTTTTGATATTTCGATATTGATCATATGAAGAGTTTTATACGGTTTTGGTGGAAATTCTGATTTAAGGATTTGAAATATCCGTTCTTTGATAATATTGGAGGTGCTTGGGGTTATTAATCAGTAAAATTCGAGTTTGGGAAGTTCTGTATCAGATTAGTTTAGATAGGTTGTTTTATGTTAAGATATTGCGATCATGTCTGTTGATATATATATATATATATATATTGTAACAGGACATTGGAGTTGTGAAACTGTGGTTGATTTGGATATAGGAATTTCTGGAGTTGGGTTGACTTTGTGTTGTTGATATCAAATTATGAGGATTTGATTCGGATTCCTGAAATTTAGAAAGGTACGACCAATCCATTGTTTGTTGTATGTGCTTGTATATTAGAATTTTTGTGAATGGATGTAGGAACAGAATTGCATAATAAACTTAATAAATATTCGGCTTAATAATTGTCTGTCTGGTTGTGGTTGGCTTTGACCAGTAGAGACTTGGCAGACAGTAATACTGGTGAGGCACCCTGATGATCTTAGTGTGAGGTTGTCCCGAGTGGACTCGTGCTGAGAAATGATTCCGATAGAATTTAGGTGTTCAGGAATTGGGATGTTTGGGG
The DNA here is from genome assembly GCA_024138025.1 of Combretum micranthum. Lineage (NCBI taxonomy): Eukaryota > Viridiplantae > Streptophyta > Magnoliopsida > Myrtales > Combretaceae > Combretum > Combretum micranthum. The sequence goes on along the minus strand of JAMXBD010000266.1, from coordinate 556,334 downwards.
AGTACCCACTCATCCATATATGTATATATGATTATTTATTTTCAAATCAGTTGGTTGTTTTTATAGCAAAGTCTGAGTTACACTGGGTTCAGGATTTATGTATACTAGATTATGAACTGTGTTGTTTTGCTGGACTAAAATAGATAATAAACTGTTGTATGCATTTAGTTTAGTTACATTTATTTATACATGTTGTTTGTGCATAATCTTGCTTGTACTAGATTGGATATTATCATACTGGGCTTCGCCACTCATTCTATTACATTTCAGGTGCAAGTGATGATAATGTCATTTACGATCTTTCGGGTTTTGATATCATCTATGAGGATGGGGATGGCGTTAGTGGTCCTGACTATCCTGCTGATGACTAGTTGTCTAGTCATAGATGATATATTGATGGATCAGAGAAAACTTTAATGAACAATTTATATTTTGTTTATTGAAATTTTAAATTGTATTTGGAGATTTCATGTGGTGACAGTTTTAGGGTATGGTTTAACTTGTTAACTTGCAGTTATGTCAACAATGTCTAGTTTTCTGATTATAGAGATTTTATATTTATCAGAATGTTTATTTATGAGGACCATATGATTTCTTTTATATCTTGTGAGTTATACAGATGATATTCATATTGTTTGTGGATATTAGAGCCTTAGCGTGTCCTAATCAAGAGAGGACACGTAGCAGGTTGTAATGCCTTAGTTTAGGGCATTACAATGGTATTCGTTGATGATAATGATGGATTGGATGATGATGATGATGTTTGACTCGGGTATGGACGATCTTAGAGAAACGAAAGGAAGGGTGAAGTGAGTTAAAACCGTTAGATTATTGGAATTTCTTTTATTTTGTTTAAAAAACTAGATTTTTCTTTTATAACTTGTTTTTCTTTAAAGGCTTAGTGGAGCCTATAATTTGTAATAAGTTTTCAAAGCTTTGTTTATCATCTTGAATAGGTATTCTCTATTGAGATACCTAGTGTGAAAGTTTATTTGGAAAAGTTTAGTTTTATCATTAATCAAATCCAGTTATTTTCATAATATAATTATATGATTTTAGGAATTAAAATTGGTTAGCAATGTTTGAGATAAATAAATCCTTTAAGAAGGCTTATGCATGTAATACTTAAGGTATTATACATGACTAGGGATTTGACTTATTTGAAATTATGATATAGGGTAAGTCAAGTTTTTACGGAATCTCTTAAATCTCAAAACATGAAAGTTGTAGATCTTTCTCTAAGCTTTCTATAGCATCTTGAATTATCTTAATCAGATTCTGGATAAGAGAGATATGCTTATTGCTAAAATACATTCTAGCTCGCTGGTACAAGATGATTAAAGAACAATTTTGATAGCGACCTTATCCACACAAACATCTTTTGAACCGACGAGCTGATAGGGCTTTGCGGGCTAGTATGTAAAAAAATAGCTGTTAAAGCCTTTTTCATTTAACCATTGGAGAAAACTTTGGGGGCAACGGCTAAGTTTGTTTTAGAGCTTGTTAATATAAGTGTTTAGGGTGTTTTGTATAAAAGAGTTGAGCTTATTTTGTATAGATATTATGTCAAAATATTTTCTCATTGATATTCGTGTTTAGATTAATGAAAGTGTGAATAGTGTCATTTGTGCTTAGTTGAATTTGTTGTAAGACATTATTCACACATGTGTTTGAGAGTTATTTCGTGAAGTCATCATATGTTTGGGGCAATAGGTGAAGTTTTTATGTGCTAAGGCATTTGAATGAACTCCTATAAGTTGTAGGCATTGGTGAAATCCTTTTGATGAGGCAAATTGTTAAAGTTCTCTTGTTAAGTCATTATTTGTTGTGAATGAAAATGTGAAGTCCTTTTCGAGAGAGGCAATTGTAGACTGTAGAGCCTAGTAGATAGGCCGGACTCCACGTTGAATGCTAGTGTGATCTTCTCCTTTCATTATCTCCCCATTATTATTGTTATAATTGCATGAATCGGGCATAAATTACAAAAGGTATAATGATTGGTTAAGTAAAATTAAAATTGGTTTAGAAACCCGCATTATAACTTCTGCATGTGAGTAATAGCCTAGTAGTGCATGGATTTTTAACAGATAATATATCCATAGGATTAGTAAACATATATTATACCCTATTTCTCTTTGTAGCTATATTTCAGGATATTACCAATCTTTTAGAATTCTTTGTATATATTAAAAATTATAAAGAAATTAAATTATATTGTAGAAAATTAGAAATTGGATACCATATTAAAATATAAAACTTTTATTACTACTTTACAAATAAAATAAACAATATTATCTGTAATCTCTACTCTCGTATATTTCTTATAAATGCATAGCTCCCAAGTGTATCTTATGTTTCTTTTATTTGCATTCTTAATTCCTTATCTTATAATACTAATTTAATTTGGAAGAGTAACAATTTTAAGGATATGTTTGAATTGTCTTATTTTCATATGTGTCTTATTTGTATCTAATTTACACATGTATCTTATTTATATCTTATTCATATATAATCTATTTGATCTATTTATGAGTAAAAATATTTATTTTTTCATCCGTGTATGTTTCTTGAAAAACTTATGTTTGAAAAACAATAAAAGAAGATGTTAAAACGTTTAGAAAAAAAAGATGAAATAAACAAACCCTAATAAGATTGGGAAAATATCAAGTGCAAACTGACTCGACTTGCCTTAGACCCATAACTCATTATCCATGCCTCATTGTGGGTGAAACATTTACCCATTATGGTATCTACCTGGTGGGTGAAATCTTCATATAGAGAGAAGTCTAGAAAAATTTACATGAGATTTAACATTATTGTGATGAAAGAAGTTTTTGGTGCAAATGTGTTGATTTTAAACCTATCATGATATGTCTACTTATAACCATGGTTAACATATAAGTGCAGAGAATTTATATTACAATCATCAGGTGAACAATAACAAATGATAAATATCAAAGACATTAAAGTTATCATTGTCTTATCAAAACCATTCCACTACCCTTGTTTGTCCTTCCTATCATTAGATGCATCTTTTCTATCAATAGACAATACCTTGGCATAGTACGTTTAATACAACTTGTCTCTGACAACCTACATTCTTAAACTCTTATCAAATATCTTCATGCTCCGATATGAAGTGATTTTAAGGGCAACCTTAAAAATTGAAAGATATATTTTACCTTAATATTATTCTTACAAAACAAACTCTGAGCAAATTTTGATGTAATGGGTTTAAGGTTTATGTACTCATGTATTATTATTTGCTTAATTATAAAAACATGACTTGTGTTTTAATCTATTTGCAAACACATGACCTGTGTTATTTTTTTTAACAAATAAATGACCTAAATTACATACAAAAGTGTCATTTTAATTAATTATTATTAAAGGGATATGTGTTAGGGTTGTATTCGTCCAAAAAATATTAATTTAATAACAAATATTACTAAATAAATTAAATAAATAAAATATTATAAACTATTTTTAAAAGATAAGAAAATTGAAAAAATGTAAAAAAAATTTTTATGACCAATAAAATATTGACATTTGCCTTTTAAAAATTATTAAATAATATTGCTACTTTTATATAAACTTTGTCTCCTGTTTGTCAAAGAAAAAATCATTGATCATTTATTTTTAAACTGTCAAAGCATAGATTATGTTTTTTGTAATTAACTTAAAAATAACATGAGCTATGGCTAGTCTTGGACCCCACAGGGATCTATCCAAGCTTGAATCCTATATATTAGACCCATAGCCGTGTTAGGAAAAAATCCCCGATAACCTAGAAACAATCACCATGATTTTTCATCTTATCTATATCGATCACAACATAATAAACAAAAAATACATAATTAAAAAACAATAACATCAGAATTTACATGGAAAACCCCAATTTGGAGAAAAACTATGGGTTCGCCACATAAATTTCTTTCACTATCAACAAAGATGAGATGCATAGTTTTTTCCCACTAGATAACACTAATGGATCACAATAAATCCTCACCACAACGATGGATCTCAATAATAGGATCAAGCCTCTGTCTCTCTAGAGTTCTTTCTAGGTTTTAGGATAACAAGTCATATCTTAAAAAACAAATAATGAGTATTTATACAAAGAGACAAAGGAAAAACACACAACAAACATAGGCTGGCATATCTAAAATAAAGACTGGTGGCTCTTAAGTGGAGTTGAAAATGTCGTGTGAAAGGCTAGCCACTACGCCGGCGGCCATTCCTCCTACATCGGCTGCTTTGATACTGGCCTTGCCAAACTGCACCTCTTGGAAATAATTTCTCCAATTCAAGGAATTTTAAAGCAGCCTTAAAGGCCGGCAGTGTACAGTCTCCACTCTCTAGTAGCTATTGTACATTTTCAACTCCTTCATTTTGCACAAATCTCCTTATTTTCAAAGTCTTCTTCTAAATATGTATGATATACTTAGGATTTTTTTTTTTATTATAGACCCATATGGGTTGGATCTACAACTCAACCGTTCGATTAGGTTCTTGATTGGGCCAAACGCAACCTCTAATATTGCTTGTTAAATATAAACAAGAGTGATCTTTTTCTTTCCAACTAAAAAGTTGTTTTTTCATCTCATGTATTCAGTAAAAAGCATGAATCACTCTCTTTTCATCATCTAATATTCCCAATATTACCATATTGACATTTTTTTTTTCATATGTTTTAGATATTCTGAATAAGAATTGTTTTTATAATTATTAACCATGAATCAATTAAAGTCATTTTTCTTTTATGGTTTGAAAATTCCTTTTTTAATTCATCGTAATAGACAAGAGAACTTGTACATTTAGACATAGAAGCAAGGGGAGCTTTTTTTTTTTCCTTAGTTTTACTGATGCATTTTTTATAAAATTAAATACTTGATACCTTGTTTTCAATGGGTATTTTCTTGACTAAGGTCCGGTGAATTTTCATTTCTTAACTTCTACTCCCTAATCCTTGTCTTTACCAGAATTATAATTAAAAATTCACAAGAAAAAGTATCCAAAATGCTAAGTTGGCTTTAAATAAGTTATATATATAGTGTTCGATCCAAAGTAAGGCAGTTCCCCCCATTGATTTCTTTTTTCCCCCCTTTAAATATACATTACGCATGTAAAGAATTGTCCCACTGATTAAGTTTTAATGTAATATGTATTTTTATCTAATAATATTAAGCGAATCCTAAATTGTGGTGTCAACAAATATTAATCTTATTTTATATTATTTTTTTGTTCTATCTTATAGCTGTTAGGAGTGATGGTTACTCTTCTCTCTTTCTCTCCGAGTCTCTCCCATTCTCTTTTTAAATGCTGCCATTCTCTTTATATATATATATATATATTACTATTAAAGGAAAATTGTATCATTAGTGTCAAAAAATATATACCAAAGTATGTCAGTTACTCCCTCTCTTTCTCTCTCTCTTCTCTGCTTTCTCTCTTTGTGTTTTTATTTTATTTTTTCTAAAAATAACTGTTCCCACTTTTTTTTCCTGCACATGCAGCGCGGGTACATTATATACTAGCATATACATTATGTGAATTGTGGTGTAAATCCTCAATTGTGGTATCAAAAAATATTAATCTTATTTTTTTCCTTTTTATATCATGGCAGATAGGGGTGATGGCTACTCTTCCCTCTCTCTCCCATTTTCTTTTTAATTGTTCTCACTCTTTTTTTTTTTTTTTCCAGATGTATTTTTTAATTGTTTCTTTTTTTTTTCTGCATAATTATTTGTTTATAAATGTTACCCCACTTCTTTGATCTGCCACCATGTGTGTGTATATATTATAAATATATGTATAAACATCTCTCCCCTTCCCTTTTTTTTTTTTTCTTTTGTTTTTCTAATGTTTATCTTGCCCATTACTACTAATAGAATGCAAACAATGTATATGGCCAAAATATATGCTCTCCTAATGTTTTGCTATTGTGTAGCTAAAACAAGAACCTTACTTTAGCCATCTGCTTTAAATCTACTTGCCTCATTAAAGTGGAATTTTCCTAGTGGAAGTGGCTTGCCTGTCGGAATATGCCATTCTCCATCCCCTTTATCCTTTCCTTTTCCCCACTAAAGTAGATTATTTACTATTTAATGCAAAATTTTACTATGCCTAAGCCCTAATGGTTCGATTAGATGTGATCTTCCAAAAGTTTGGTAAATCTAACTACACCTAATATTAAAAAGTACGTTCCATTCAACGGAACTTATGATATATTAGATTTTGTTAAAAATTATATAAATCTCTTTTAATGTTATATTTTTAAGAGATAGCAAAATCATATAGTTTTTAAGAAAATCCGATATGTCTTAATTCTTTTTATTTTTTATTTCTAATAAATATTATAATTTTGGGATGGAGAATTGAACCTGATTCATGTTGTTGGGAAATCATGGTTCATACCACAATAGTTTTAAGAATGTGTATGAGTTGAATAAAATATGAAATATATTCTCAAAATTTAGTCACTCCCAACCTGATTAGCTATCTGTTTCTCATGCTTTCCAATCCATTCATTTTCATGATGCCTTTCTTTCTTTTCACGACAAAATTATCCCATTTTCTTTTGAAAATTGTTTAACTAATTTGGGCATCTATAATTTATTTTATTGTATGAGTAACTAGCTAAACCCACTAATATTTTATAAAATACATAGATTTCCTTAAATAATAGCATACATGCATTGATGAACCTTCTCAAAATTTTTCTTTCCAAAAGTGTTATATTCTCCTTTTATTACATATGAAATTACTATTATGATATAATATTACTTTGTAAACATTGATTAAAAATTATACATAAATTGCTAGGATATAAAATAATAAATAATAATTTATATTCCTACTTTGCAAAAGTCATAATAGTTTAGTAGCATGAATATTGGCCTCCAACAAATTGTAATAAGTTTCTTTTATGAATTGCTATTCAATCTTTTACTTATAGTTTTCTCATAAATACATGTTATTTTCAATGTATCTCTGCTTTTAGACTTGTGGCTATCTTAAGAATGCAATATAATTTCCAAAAGCAACATGAAATATTTACAAATTAATTAAAATAGAAGGAAAAAGGGCCTCTCATGTCAATACTAAGAATTTCATCGTACCTTTTAACCATGTCCAGCATCATTTCCTTCAACTCTACCACCAATATCAAATCCTTATTTGATTGATGTATAGAAAGCTACATCCCTCATCAAAACAAGAGTTTTTCAATCTTTATCAAGCATAAATTGTTAGAAGTGGTGGGTCAAGGCATGTGTGAAAAAAAAGAAGTGCAAGTATATCCTAACATAATGATAATTAGAAGATGAGGGATGTAGAGGGTTAACATTACGGTATTAAATATTGCGTTAAAACAACTATATTGTTTGGATTTAACTTTTTGTGTTGAATGGTCCTCTTAGGAAGTTCATCCGTATTTGGAATGACTTAAAAGAGATTTAAGTTCAATAAGCTCGAAAGTAGATTCTTAGACCAGCCCATTAACTTCAACCTTTTTTAGGCAGGCTTATGGACAAATTCATCATGGATGAACATTGGCTTTGAACCGTTAACAAGCTTAACGTGATTACTTTGAAACAATCGAGCTATCACATCTTTTGATTACTATTTGTAAACACTTAACTATACCTCCTACACTTTTTCAAACACAAGAAAAACAATATTCGACTTTGAAGTCTCCGTTCTCAATTTTCATACAAGCAAGTCAAGAGAAGAACAATCTCAATTGATCTAGGTCAATGCCATAAACTCTCATGTCTACTTCTTGCTCATTGGAGATTCTAAGATTATTAATTTGTCTTCCCTACCACTCACTTCAATTTTTCACTATCTATATTATTTTCTATATCATTCTTCAAATCCACCTACTGCAAAAATTCACAAGATATATATATATATATATATATATATATATATGTAACCACTTCACTTGATTCCTCACATTTGAGAGGATGGTAACCGGAAAAAATTTACTTTAACATCAATTTCTTTCTTCTTCGAGATAGAAGAATAAAAAATTGAACAAAATTTAACATAACTTGCAAAAATTTGCCATATCGCAATATTTGCTTAAACGATAATACCAATTATATTCTTGATGGTATTTTTTCCCTTTTCGTCTACTTTTCATTAAATAAATGATACAAAGGAAATATTTTCTTTTTCTTTCTTTCTAGTTACCAACATATCTTGAATAGAAAGTAAACCTTATTTTTCTTTTTATTTTCATTTTTATAAATCAAAAGTGCTCGTACTCAAACCAACGGAAGAATGATGAGTCTCTTCAATCACTTAATCCAAATTTCATTTTTAAACCTTTAATCTAAATTAGGTCAAAACAAGTCCACCAGCTTCCACCCATCATTCATCAAGAAATTGTCCGTCTATAAATAAGGGTTTTGCTTTGAAATCACTTTGTAACACTCAATGCAAAATTAACCGACGACTAAATCATTAGGTTGAACTGGAGCAAAATATTTCCTTTTAAGTATTTGATTACGGTGGGTACATTTGAATGGTTAGTTTAATATGTGTTTCACAATTGTTTCAACTAGACTATGTGTAAAAAACAGAGACAAAACATATATTTTTTCTTATAAATAAATCTTATAGATAAGATATAAATGTAGAGCAAATACAAATAAAATACAAATGTAAATTAGATGCAGATCAAAAAAATAAAAAACAAACTATCGAAACAATATTTATATGATCTTATTCTTATAAACCTACCATCTTATTCATTTATTTTAGCATTTACAACAAAAAGGAGGATTACTAGTACTCTTGGCTATAAACCTATATCTCATTCATTTATTTTACCATTTACAGCTAAAAGGAGGATTACTAATACTCTTGACATGTGTGTATTACTTTGGAGAATGGAAATTTACTGTCCTCATGATACTGTCTTATTTGTATCGGAAAAATATTGAGTGCGTGATACACGCCATATCGATATACACGTGGTGTACAACTCTTAACTCTATGCTAACATATGAACAATATAATGGGTAACTTTCAATGTAACCAGTACTCACATGTCTACATGTTAAAATACCATTAAGAGTTATATTTGACACGTGTTAAACTTTAAAAAAATCTCTAAAAAAATATAATAATAATTATATTTTAAAACATATATCAAATATTTATTTATCGGAATAATGAAAAGAAAGTATTACGGTAAGGGCAAATTTTTATCCCATCTGACATATATAATATATTACCGCTCTATCCCGGTACCACATCCTTAAACATGGCCGAACACTAACTAATGTACGAATTTCGCCAGCAACAACAAAGTTTGTTAACAGTGAAGACTCATGACGTAAACAAAACCATCCTCCTCCACATGTTCCTTCCTTCCTTCCTTCCTTCTATCCATGGCCACTGCTTTTACATTCTCCCACCACTACTACCCGTTCCACTCTCTCTCCTCCTCACCCTCATCATCATCATCTTCATCTTCTTCCTCCACTCATTCTTCTTCGCTCTTGTCTCTCAAACCGACACACTCAAGACCATCAGAACTAGAAACCACTTCACAACCTCGTCATCACTACCATTGCTGCTGTACTTCTTGCCGCTACTCTTGTTGTTGTAACCATTTAAACTCGGTTCAGCATACCACCACCAAGCTCTTCATACACCCAATTCTTCTATTCACCGGTTTCGATAGGCCGTTGGATACTCAAACGGTTATTGTCACCGTTAGCGTCTTGGTTGCCATTGCCCTCTCCTTGTTTCTCGGACTTAAGGTACGATATGTGCCAAAACATGTCTTCTCCTGTAAATTTATTCATATATGGTAGCACGTGATTCGCCTTATGCAGCTGCAAAAGCCCACATTCCCATCTCGTGTTACCTTTATTAACTTCGGGTTTTGTCTATGTAATCGTGATTGAGATAATTTCGAATCCAATTCGTGTAGTATTAGGAACTGTCATTATTGAATTAGTTTGAGCTTCTTCTTTTTAATAACTTTTTTGGCAGGGGGATCCTGTGCCTTGTGATCGTTGCGCTGGAAATGGTAATTTTACTCTAATTTGTTCTGAACATTAATTTTGCTATATCGGTTGTTATTTTTGTTTCAATGACATTTTTGCTTGTCCTGTTCGAAACTCCGCAATAGGTAAAAATAAATAAGAATTTGATGTGTTTTGTCATGGGAGTTAAAATTATATCAGGTGATGTATTATAGAAGCAATTCATGTGACATATCACTTCTAATGAAGTTTGAATTCCTGAATTGCTAAGTTTAAAACTGCTAGGTGGTACCAAATGTGTGTTTTGTGAGAATGGAAAGATGAAGCAAGAGACGGGCTTGGTTGATTGCAAGGTTTGCAAAGGAGCAGGTACTATTTTCTAAATCACTACTTAGAATGCATATTTAAGCATCTAATTGTGGCATGTCATTATGGTACAGGCTCCAAGTAGGCTCTCCCATCTTTTTTCCTTCATCTTCATTTTAAAATAATTATTTGATACTTCTAGAGTTTTTATATCAGAGTGTCGATATGATACACAATTTTCCTTATCCTCGTTTGATCACATATTAGGATGGTTAGCTTTGAACATTTTGAGGTTCTTGTTGAACAAAACCTTGGACTCTTGCTAGGAAATCAAGTCCCAGTGAAGAAGTGGATTTAGCAGATGGGGGTTCACTCTTTGAAATTAGCTGCACCAACGTACCCATCATTGAAACTATGTTTGTCTTCAAATTCTAAATCCGCTGTTAGGATGAGGAATATTAACTTTTCGTTCACTTTATGATAATAGCAATTTCATTCTAGTCTTATTTGTTTTGAATAGCTATCATTGCTTAATTCAATGTTGAATTGATTTTTTTTTCTCAAAATACCTTATTTAAAGAAAAAAATTATCAAATGAAAATCCTATTACAGCTTTATTTCATTCTATAATAATACAATTCCATTAAGATTTTATTTATTTAATAAAGTAAATGAGCTGTGAAGAAAAAGAAAGATAAAAATACAACTCAGTTTGGAAATTAAAAGATTACCGTGGATTATCTCAAATGATTGTAACTACTTCATACTACCTTTAGCATCATTTTAGGCCATTTCACGAGGGCTCCCTTATCAGTCCAAATGCGGTTTTATGCGCTGGTAGTCATGTTTGATCCACTGATTTATGACTGGAACATGGCAATTGCATAAAGTTGAGTTATGCAGTTTCTGCTAGCTCCTTAAACTCTTGTCCCATCTTATGATTGCAAGTTCACTTGGCTTTTGTTTAGCACAGTCCCGAGTTTCTATATGTTGCTTTGCTCCATGCAGGACTCATTTTCTGCAAGAAATGTGGAGGATCTGGATACTCTAGACGTTTATGAGATGTTGTCTGATTCAGATTTTTTCCCCTGCCATCTGTGTATTCTTGATCAATATGTAAGTTTCATCCGGGTATTGACTGCCCTTTTGATCCTGCAAGCATGTGTAAACAAGGAAGGAAATGTAAATTCTGATGTAATATTTTTATTAGAGTTTGAGATGGCAAGGTAACATGCATGTCTTGTGGACTAATATATTACAAGATTGTGTAGGTGGTGTCCTCCACACACACTAATTTTCATACAAAACTCTCCATAGCCTTTGACATATCATGTGACTTGTGTATATTTTTAAAGGTCAATAGAAATGTATACAAATGGAGTCGAGTTGAATCAAAATGATATAAACTCGACTTGAATCAAAATGATATAAAATTGAGCTTGACTTTGGTTGAGCTTAAAATGGTTTTCAATAAATTCAAACTTGATTTGGTCGGATTTATCCAAACTTAATCCATCTAAAAAAACATGTTTACTATAATTAAATTAATATTAATATTTAAACTAGGCTAATTGAACTAACTTCAATAACATTCTAGCTCAATTCGAGTCTAAGACTTATGGAATATTTAACTTAAGCATTATAAAATTCAAGCTTTAGTCCATAAACTAGTAAACTATTGAGTTTGCATTAAATAGGTTGTCATTTGTCGATAATGACATTAAAAATTACGATCTTCTTTGATACCTTAGCATGGTTTGTGAACTTGAAAATTGTTATGCAAATTTCCAAGTTTAGTTTCATTCGAGGAGAATTTTTCATTAAGTGAATCCATTCGCAAGGAGAATTTTGCATTTCAGTGTATCCCTAAGTAATTTTCATGTGGAGGCATTATTTTCTCTTAGAACAACGTTTTATCATGCCTCTTAAGCCATATAAATTCCAAGTCCATTTTCTAACAATCTTAGATCAGTTAAAAGGTTTGGGACAATCCCATTCATAGGGTGATGCATTTTTCATTTGTATTTGTATCTGTATCTGTATCTGTATCGAAATGATATGTATAAATATGTTCAATTTGTATCTATATTTTATCTATTTGATATTTTCATGATAACTGTAATTTTTTTTTATCTGTATATATATTTCGATAAATAATTTGTTAGAAAATTTTTTGAAAAAAGTGTGCGTATTTGCTGGAAAAAAACTAGCCAAACAAACTCATTTAGAATCTTAGACTATGAGAATCAATAAGCGGACCTTAATTTAATGAAATATCTAATCTAAAACCAAAAGTATACATGAAACTTATCCATAATGTTGAAAATCTAGCAAATCTTGATATATTGATATGGAAAACCCTCACTACTTGATTGAGAAAATTCTAAAAAGATTGCAACCCTTAGGATTATATTAGTCAATGAAGAATGCCACATGAGAAAGTAGTTCTTGAAAGGCTCAAGGTTTTCGAAGGAACTAAAGAGAAGATTTTCTCTTAAAAAATAATTTACAAATAATCTTAGTTATAGGGGGAAAGTTTAGGCCTATTTATTGGCTGCAATCCTATATTAGGAAAAAGAAAACAAATATTCTTAGGATATATTTGGAATATAATAAATAATAGCTTGCCTAGATGTTGAATAACAAAGATACAAAAAAATTACACTCGAAAACTACTAAAAACATACATATGACTTAAGTTAGACAAATCCACATTGAGTATAACATTGGAATACACAAGGATTATTTGCTCATCCTTGCTAGAAAAACTTATTTCCTCATTAATGAATCTCAATCAAATGTTTGAACCCTTAACTCACTCCTTCCCCCCACCCTTTTTGTATTCATCCTTTACTCCCTCTTTTCCCCACACTACTAATTTCACCCCCCATATCCTAATGAACAATGCCCATTCCTTAAACCAAAACCTTACTCTAAATTCCATTTACTTAGCATTCCTTCCCACAAAATTTCCTAAAATCCCTTCCCACAGTATTCGCCAATCCCCTTGCCAATAAAAAATCCCACTAAAACCCTAATTACTCGTTTACTTCATTGTAATTGCAATTCCAATTCCATTATAGCCTTTTTCCTTATGAATAGCTATTACGTCGTTTAGTTCACCGAATAGCGATTCCACAATGAATCCCTATTACACAAAACTTTGAATAGCCATTCTTTATTCAAACCTATAAATACCAATTCGATGTTGAAACTGTCTTTTTTTTTTTTTTTTTCAAAATACCACTATTTAAATTCCATTTCCCTAGCATTCCCTTCCCACATTATTCGCCAATCCCCTTGCCAATAAAAAATCCTACTAAAACCCTAAAACAAATTGAAGCAGAAAGCTCGTCTCCGTTTGCAGATACCAACCATTATTCAGCGCTGTCACGGATTCCACAAATCACTCGCCAAAAACATTTTCTAAAGCTCATAACAAATAAACAAACCGATAAATAAAGTGGGTTAATGTCTAAAACTTTTCCATAATTTTCTTTTTAATTTTTTAGTCTCAATTTTTCAATTCAAAACCAATCAAAATGTGTCACGTGTGATGGTTCAATGTAAAACTTATGCTGCTAATAAAAGTTTTTTTTTTCAGACTTTTAGAATAAAAAAATAAAGTTAACGTCTTAATTATTTATTTTTAATATTTGTTATAGATACGTTTATATTGAAAATATCATTTACATATTGGATAAAGATAATGATAAGAACATTATAGATATTTTACTTTTATGCTTTATTTTTTATATTAAGTGAACAATATGATAGATATTACGAGTCTAAAATTCAATACCCCATTAATTTCTTTCAATTTCCATATGATAAGTGAAGGAACCATATGAATTAAAAATGGACTTTTTCCTAACAAGTATATATGATAATGATAATGATAATAATACAAACTTTTTAGTGTCTTCCATCTCAAATCATGTATAATCACCATTACACAATTATAATATTTATTATATTAATTAGGGATAAAACTTTTTTGGTACCTAAATTTTGGCCAAGTAGATAATTAGGTGTCTGAACTTTCAGGAAGACTAATTTCATACCTAGCCAAACTTTTCATATCCTTTTTCACCATTCCACCCAATCATTTTGTCCATTACTTCAAGAGATAATAATTGGCTGAGGCAGTGAAAAGGATAAGAAAAGTTTGGTTAGGTATAATATTGTTCTTAAAGTTCAGTAATTAATTATCCACTTGACCAAAGTTTAGATACTAAAATGGGCTTTTTTCCTATTAATTATTAATATATATTTTTAATAGGGATGATGAATCCATAGAAGGTCAATACTTTTATTATTATATAAAAATAAGTTACATAATATTATTGCTAAAAGTAAGATATATATGTGCATGTATAAATACATATCTAATTATATACATAACTGATATGAGAAAAATAACAAATTAGTGGCGACATTTCATTCCACATATTTGAAATGAAACAAAACAAATATAAATCAAACAATTTCTTTAACACCGTATTTTAAACAGATTAAATAAATATAAAATCCAAAATAAGATTCATAAAAGATATATGATTAAAAAAAAAAAATCCATTCTTAACTTTACACTAATAAGCAAGCCATGTGCCCCAAGAAACCAATCACGTGCAATTTAACGGTGCCGAAAAGTGAAACCCTACACAGTCACCGAAAGAAGAATATTCCAACGTCCTCGCACTGTCAATTAGGGTTTTTTTTCCTCTTCCGCCATAATTGAACTTCGCTTCATTCCCCACCGTACCCTAAGATAATGGCGAGGAGTGAGAAACAGAAAGCGAAGTTCGAATGGGAAGAAGAAGAAGAAGAAGACGAAGACAACGAACTACAAGTTAGATCCAACAAGGAAGCTATGAACAAATTCCGATCTGAATCTGTTAATAGCAGCGACGATGAAGAAGCGAACGAAGATTTGAGTCTCAAGATTGTTGAGAAAGCGCTTTTAAAGCGCGCCGCGAAGCTTGCGTGGAGTCCGGCGAAGGATGATGACTTATCGGAGAACGATGACGGTAAGGTAATGGGTGGCTGCGATGTGGATGAAGAGAAAGATCAAGGATTTTTGAAAGATGATGCAGTTAAGAAAGAGAAGAAGTTAAAGAATAAGAAGAAGAAGAAGGAGAAGAAGGTTGTGGTGGCTGAGACGGTTGTAATTGAAGAACAAAGCGTGAGTTCTGAGTTATTGTTAAGTGTCAAGTGTCGTGTATTTTCTGATTATAATTGTGTTCTTTTGATTGATTGAGACATGATTCTGATTTAGACTAGTGATTAAGTTGTTGTTATGGGAGATTGATTTGAATTTCTTTGATTGGTTAAGTTTCTTTGTGTTGTTGAGTTGTCAATGCAGTTCGGTCACTTGATGACACTCCGACAAGTCCGACGAGGTTTTGGTTCGAATTATGCTAAGGACATTCCTCGTGCTACTGGCATAGTGCAATCTATATTGAACCAATGCATGTGCATTTAGGGTGGTCATTATTCCCGATACCGTCTCATAGAAAAAGATTAGAATTGATACGTTGAATGTTGATGTCAGAGGACACGGTAGTGTAACTTATTAGGGTGGTGTGTGGGCGGGCGGCGTGCGCGCAATTTGCTAAAATGTTTCTGTAGAGGATTGATTCAATCGGGCTTAATTGGTCCTGTTGCAATAAGACTAGGGGACTACCTGCAAATTACGGGTTCCTCGTGAACCAAGATTTTGGTGAAAGTTCGGATTTTTTACTGGGGTTCTTTTAAATATATAAAAGTTCGATTTGAATGTGGTCTTCAGTGCTGTAAAAGTTGGATTATGAAGGATGGAGAACGACCGATAAGGCACAAAACATGACATGGTAGACTTAATACTGTCCTAGTGTTGCTGAATACAGTAGTTCCTTTTGGTGCGTAACAATGTAGTTTCTGTTACATAAAACTATAAGGAGGGAAATGAATGGATTATGAGATTTCAATGATATATAAGTGGTGGATGGACCACAAAATTTGATAAATGGTCTTATATCGTGTTCATCAGGTTTATCATGTGCTTAATAGAAACTTACAGCTGGTTGTAAAGGTTAAAAATCAAAACCATTTATTTAGTGTTGACTGTGGTTTCTAAATTGCAACTGTTAGGATGTGTTTCCTGCTCCTTCTTTTTCTTCTTTTATTTATTTTTAACCTTACTTTGTTTTCTTTGTGTAATTGGTTTTGATTGGAATTCTTGTGTATTCTTGGCTAGCTTGTTGATGCAAATGAAGCTGAGAAGTCAGGAGCAACTAAGCTGACGGAGCCTGTGGCATCTTTAGATCCAAATAATGTTGAGATTAAGGATAATATTATACTGCGGAAGCTTCTTGTGAGTCCACTTATTTGTACTATTAACACTGTGTGATACAATTTCATACCAGGGCTTATTTGTATCTCTTATATATCTATCAGCGGGGCCCAAGGTACTTTGATCCTCCTGATAATAATAGTTGGGGAACTTGCTTCAATTGTGGTGAAGAGGGTCATACAGCAGTGAATTGTACAGCAGAGAAACGGAAGAAACCATGCTTTGTTTGTGGGAGTTTTGATCACAATGCTAGACAATGTTCCAAGGTTTGGTATTCTTTGATATTTTGCATATGACTAAATTTTCTCTATCCATCGTTTGTGCGTCCAGTTTTCTTTCTATGAATTTCAATTATTATTTAAGTAGTAAAGTAGCATGCATTAACTTACTTTAAGCTTTCATCTCTATGTTCAAGAAGATTTTTAGCGAGGAATGGGTGTCTTTTTAAGATTATAAAGCACACCACATAGTCTATTCCTTTGCCACATTATTGACCAGTGTCCCTACTCCATTCCAACAGGACCTTTAAAATAAATAAAAAAGAGGAGAATATAAAAAGCATTAGCTGGAATGATATATAGTAATTTCCACTGTCATTGCTATTGGTAAAATAAGTCTGCTCTGATGTCTCTTCTTGTTTTCGGTGTTTACTGACTATTCTTCTGTGTCTTAAATTGAGCATAGGCAAAAGATTGCTTCATTTGCAAGAAAGGGGGCCATCGTGCAAAAGACTGTCCAGAGAAGCGGAAGGCTGGCCCTCAAGCTAGTAAGATATGTTTGAAATGTGGCAATTCTGGGCATGATATGTTTTCTTGTGGGAACGACTACAGCCCTGAAGATCTTAAGGTCTTTTTTGTTTCTACAAAGCCCTTTCTTTCTCTCATTCACACTTCCCTGTGAGAAAAATGTATCTAAATGGAACGACCCTTTTGGTTATATGATTAAAAAAGCCTCCTTGTGTTAATTGTTAGTGTGTGCACAATTGACTGATCAGGTTAAAATTGTTTATGTTGATTCTGTTACTTTAACAGGACATACAATGCTACATCTGCAAAGGTTTTGGCCATTTGTGCTGTGTTGACTCGGTTGAATCTGAACCTAGCCAGCTCTCCTGTTATAAATGTGGTCATCCTGGTCATACTGGTTTGGTGAGTTCTGAGTTGTTTAAGTCTTGCTTCTTTTTTTGTAAGTAAGTTGTAACTGGGGATTGGACCTCATTATGACAACAGAACATGGGCACTCTGCAACTACATCACATGGCTACGAGCATTTTGCTATTATTTTGTTGTGTAGCTTGGTTTTGGGTGCTTCAAATGTACACCTGGAATAGAATTAATTTTATGTGAGGTGTGGGGATAAGTCCCATGCCTTCTTTCTTTGATTGCTTAATTACTTTTTCTCCTGGGAATCTTTTAATTAGGCATGTGGAAATGCACGTGAAGGAACTTCTGGTGAAGTAACCCCTAGTTCATGCTACAAATGTGGCGAAGAGGGACATTTTGCACGGGAATGCAAGAGTTCAACCAAAGTATTGCATCTTACTGAATATTTACTAGATTCTTTTGAATGAATTTTGCTTTCCTCTTGAGTAATTTAGGATGCTAATGGATCTTTTGTTTTGATGTGCAGAAGAAAAAGAGGAACTCTCAACCATCAACACCAGCCGGAAAAAGTCCCAAAAAAGATAAAAGTTACAAGGGATACAAGTCAGAACCTAGCAACTTTCAGAAGTCTATTAAAAGGAGAAAATTTCATGAGAATAGAGATCTCTCTACTCCGAAAAAGCCAAAACATAGGGGTGGCTGGATCACAGAAGATCCAGGAGATTTTGCCTTTGAAAAGTTTAACAGGAAAAGCTGGAGGTCGCCTGCAACACCATATAATAATAGTCATATGATTTCTCCCGGCAATTATAATTCTTGGTCTCCTCAAAGTTACGGGAATTTTCAATATGGGGGCTCATCGTCACGACCAACAGCCCCAGGCTTTCAACATAGATTTTCAGCTTCACGTTTTGCAAATTCTAGGAGTGATTCTTACAATAGAAACTATAATTGGTGGTAGAAGTTGTTTATATTCATTAATGGCCATTTGAAGGATGTGGCTGTAAACACCATAGCTCTTCTTTTAGGCGACCTTCTCTATCCTGGTATGTATAGTCTCTCTCTGTTTTTTATTTATTTAGTTTTATTTTTTAGCTTGTGTGGCCGATCCACACATTTTATGGTCAAACTAGTTTCACAAGTTGCACTCCTGTGAATTGTTGATTTAGTGGCTCAGAAAATACGTCTTTGCTTTGGAAATTACATAATCTGTACAACAGATTATCAAAAAAAAAAAAAAAAAAGAGGAAAGAAAGAGAAACGGAAAGCTGTATAAGAATTAACAGGTATGCTGAATTGGAATGAGAGAGTTTCCTTTAGTGTTCCACTATTGTTATATATAATTCATTAGGAAAGTTCACTTGTACCTTTCATATCCTTGCGTTAACTTTGCTTGCCACTTCTTCCAATCGGATATAATTGCTCCAGCTCCTTAGTATTTATTATTGAGAGTTGTTGAACTCTTTTAATCATATTTTTGTGGTCTCATCAGAGAGGATAGCTTCTGGTACTTTATATTTTTCTGTTTGTGTCCTTTATTTTGGAATAGGCTGGGAAAGATTTCTTGTTTAATGATAAGATAGGCTGGATTTACGAGAATTGCTATCATGCTATTTGGCTCAAATTGTCATAGGTATGGATTGTTTATTTGGTGGTTCGATTGAGTAATTTTTTGTATTGTTTAGTGAATAAAATAAGGCTAAACACCTAAATATAACTAAATTTAAATTTTAACAAAAGGATATGTTATTGTAAGCAAGAAAAAATGTTCACTTTTAAAAAAGATTATAATAATATAAAAATACCGTTAAATATTTATATTAATATGCCTATATAATTATGTTTGATATATGAATTTAATAATATAATGAATTATTGCATTAATGTCATGGTATGTGCTATCATTATAATTTTAAAAGGTTTACATTCACCTAAAATTTGAGAAGTTTTATTTAAATAATGTAATATTGAGTTATATAATATTGGGTAAAAGTGTCATATAGTCTCAGACAAATATCTATTGTATTGTATCACATATTGGTGCTAGATGCTAAATTATCTTTTGTATATTGTATCAAATGTTACAATCAATTATATATTAGCAGATGTTGGACCTGATTATGGATGCTTAAAAAAACCCGTCTTGAAATACTTTTCATAATAACTTCTCCATATTCCATTTCTTTAAAAACATATCACTTTCTTTGACTTCCTTAAATAAATCTCTAAATTGAACTTTTATATGTGCGTGTATTATTCAATAGCATTACTAAGGCATGGCAGCATCCTCATTCTCTTTAATATAATAGATATCACTTAAATTTTTATAATATTTAATTGCAGCAATTTGTATATGAATTTATAGTATATTCGTATTGATAGATCAAATTCATTATAAAGAGTTAAATTATCAATTTTATATTGACTCGTATCTCATAAAATGTTTATTATATTTATTTTACATTCTTATACATATTATATTTTATTATATATTACCATATATTATTTATAATATCATATAATGATCATTAAATGATACTTTGTAACATGTTATTGCTATAATTTAAGTTTTTTATTTTGTATTTTATAGTATATCATAACAAATTATTTATTTATTCATATTTTATTAAATTTTATCGCTATTATACTTTCTACATTGTATATGATGTTTATATTATATTACATTCATTATGCATACATATTACCTTACAGAAGCATTTCTGATTCCTTCTTAGTCTACAATATGTTGCCAAAATTTCCACTTCTGTTCCTAAAATTTTCTTTTAGAACCAAAATATTATAAAAGGATAGCATAAGATGAATTCCATGTTGAGTTCCTTTGATATTGTGTGCCTAGTTCTTGGGTCAAAACTGGAGGAATGAATTCGACACTAGTTCCAGGCAAGCAGCAGAGCAATGTTAATACTTTTAACTTGTGTTTGATGATGTTTTCAAGCACGAGGCAGTAGGTGAAAGTTCTATCAACCATAAAGTGTGGCAGAAGAAATGATTGTCACCACATTTTGCAGCAGAGCTTGATCTGCTTTGAGCCTTCATTTCATAAATCACATCACCATGGTCATACTTGCTTCAGTTGGAGATAGAGCAGTATGATATTAATTATACACAATAAGCACTACTATTATTGATGATTTTGTAAATGATGACTTGGATCCTTTGGCTAAAAAGGACTCATACATTATGATATTTGGAAGAAGATATTATATGTATATTAATTACCTGGTATTGCCTTTTGAAGAATTTTTTTTTACCTACCATGTTAGGAAGTTGAGCTCTTTCCTCTAATGAGCATGCTCGTCATCTTGCACCTTCCGGGTAAATGCCTCCAGAAACTTTTGGGGCAGCTGGAATTTCTTACCCCTGCAGCCTTTAGGGATGAGGTGGATCAGAAAGAAGGGGGACATTTGAGTGTTTAAGAAAAAAGTTTCCCTGAATTGTGAAGCAGTATGCATAGATTGAATGCGGTGGCCTCCTGTTAATTTAAATTTTGTTCACCAGCAAAACAAAAACAGAGGAAGCCATCCTTATCTTCCATGACAGTAAGGAGGTCATGGTCTTCCATAAACATAAGGCTGTAGATTAGACCAGAGAGAAAAAATATCCTTCCCAGAAAGCTACCGTGGTACGATACATGGCTTCATCCTCCTCACCTGCACATATGGGTCCCACCTTCAAGATTGCTTCTTCTGAAACTGGTGGAAAATACTGAAGCTTGAATCCTTGAGTTCCTGTGCTGCATAAGCCTCCGCATAGTATTTGAATGAGCACGAGAAGCCACAGGTTTAGTTTGCTTTTGGTTTTCCAGCCTTTTCCAAATGGTCTCCCTGTTTCTCCAGGGTGGTATTTTGAAAGTAGAGGCAATGCCACTTTCCTCCTTGAATTGACCTAGTTGCTTTGACAAATTGGTGGTGGTATATAGCCTAGCAAAGTACAGAGGGACCTGCAGCTTTTAGGGGGGTGGGGGGTAAGGGGAAATAATATTTTTAATAAAAAATTACAAAAATGCCATTAGGATAAAAATAATAAAAAGATAGGTAAGTTGAGCACATTTTGAAGAGGTGACTTTGGATTGTAATGAACTTGTTTTCATGGAGACGAGTTTTGGACAACTTTAATAAATTTGTCTCCTCAATAGATGAAATCGTCTTTGAAGAAACAAGTTCAAGTTGTCTAGTTATGGGATTATTTTTGTTTTAACAGCATTTTGATAATTTTTTTTCAAAATTTTTTTTTTTTTCCCTTTTCCCGCTTTTTGGGCAGTAGAACCTGAGTTGAACCTTCTTTTTGGGCGGTAGAGCTCTGTGAAGAATGACCATTTCGGGAGAGATCGGACAGCATGTTCTCTCTCTTGAAATTTTGCAGTTTTTGTTGCAGCTT
Source organism: Combretum micranthum (assembly GCA_024138025.1). Lineage (NCBI taxonomy): Eukaryota > Viridiplantae > Streptophyta > Magnoliopsida > Myrtales > Combretaceae > Combretum > Combretum micranthum. The sequence goes on along the minus strand of JAMXBD010000266.1, from coordinate 534,186 downwards.
ATTATATAATATACATCTTGAGGATGATTTTGTCAGAAATTACTCTTAGGATCTTTATAGTCAAAAAATATCCCAAGGAAGGAGCTTGTAATAGCCATTACCATTCGTTGGTGAGAATGGCTATTCTAGGAATTGGAGGGATAGACGTGATTCTTAGAATGTCTAGAAAAGAATTGATGAATTAATGCTGGAATAGATGCTATTCATAGTCATTCTATTCTATCCTATTGCCCCAAAATCAAATGTAACTTATGGTATATTTCTCGTGCCTTTGATGTGCTACTGGATTTTCAGGCACTGTTAAATTTGAGCTTTCTTCAATTAACCACACATGCATATATATAATTATGCCATGAACGAAGGAAATTCTTTCCCATAACAAGTCGATAGTTATTGAGCTTCCAACCATCAAGCTCCTGTTTCTCATGCTAATGTCTTCCTTAGTGTAAACTTACAATTACTCCATCCAACAACCATTGGTCTCTATTGCATGGAGAAAGCCTATGGTGGAAGAAAGTTTTTTTTTATGGGAAAGAATTTTCCTTTGTTTGTAGCATAATTAGTTATGTGATAGATCACTGGTAATGGAAGGACTGTCATTAGGGTGGTAAAGAGGCTTAGGTGTTAAGCATCATTTTCAGGAATGAACCGTGGAAAACTGAGTGCATCGTTTTTTCTCTTTCTGTATTAAGTTTTTCCCATAAGTGTTGCACGTTTGGGAATTGACATGGAGTATGTTATAGACTTATAATAAACTCAGATGGAGTAGGATCTGTTTCCCAGATATGTGAAAAAATTGGGGACTAGCATGAAGTATATCACTGATTTACAATAAACTTGGATGGAATAAGATCCATTCTTCTAACCCTATAAAATGTGGAATTTCCAAAAGAATATTTGTCTTGGATTTACAATAATTGAATGAACTAGAGGACTGTAATTGAAAAAGATAAGCTATGTTGCATTGTTTTCATTTTAGTGAGATATTTAGGGTCTATTTAGATGGTTTGTTTTTTATTTGTATCTAATCTGTTTGATTTTTTTATGAGCAAAATTGCCCGTTTGTTATCTATATCTGACTTGTGTCTGGTCTGTTTGGCATTATTCTTTTTGTACCTTTTGTCAATAGCACATGTTTACTGCACAACAAGAAGGCAATGAAGTCGATATGTCCACGATTTGGCTGTTCTTTTTTAACACTTCTGCAAAGAACTGGCTTGGATTAGCTGGGTCACCGGTTCCATGGACTGGTTCTTAATCCAATGGGTTGGCCAATTTCCATGGCTAGACCCACGAGAACCGGTGGACCAGTTCGTACCAGCCATTCTTGGTTCAGGAAGGTTGGCGATAGGTTGGGTTAGTTCTTTGGGTTGCAACTGACCTGTGATGATGCCGACAATGGAATATTTGGTCTGATAAATATGAAATTGAATGGACGTGAGGAGATTGCCCATTTTTATTGTGGATATTTTCATTCTTGCTTAGATTAGATATTATGTCATTACTTATATTATGCCATTGAAAATTTAGCCATCAGATATTTATGAACTGCATTATTTTGGACAGTATGTTGCTTTAATTTATTCACTTCTATCCTCATTCAACCGAGCTTATTTCTCAAAGAAAGCTTTCAAGGTGTAGCTTGTTTGATTTTGTAACGTTGATTGCTTCTTACAGAATCGCATGCTGTGCAAATTTGTTTGATGATCTGTTGTGCATCAAAAGACTTGTATTTTTCCCATTATGGCTGCATTGCTGTGCTGGACTGTTGTGCTTTTGATTAGTCTGGGTTTTAATTGGACTTCTTTTGGTTATAGGTTAGGAAGGATGACTATTGATCAGCTTCAAATCATTTTTCTTTGCTTCTACCAGAGATAGATGCTTCCACATGTGGAAGCATCGTTTGGAACTGTAAAGGAGGAGCCTTTTTGCTTTTTCCTTTCTTTTTTGAGTAGGAAGTGATTCTAATTGATTAGCATAATTAAGAGAATATACAGAGTGCCAAGGTGGGCTGTATAAATTGGGTTGGCGTGATAGTCATAATACATACATTGATTTGTATTAGACAAATTATGAACTATTATGGCCTGCCTTAATACTTGTACATTCATCATTTATGCTAATGAATTTTCATTACAGAAACGTAGGCTCATGTTCCCTTCCTTTTTTTTTTTTTTGAGGCTCTAAATGGTTTCAAGCTTGTACTTTGCTCCAATTTTTATGAATATTTTGTATACTTGTAAGAGGCTGTATATTCGGTGGATTTCTATTGAAGATGGGTATCTTGCAGCTTTCCCATGTTTCTTATGATTCCTTCTGAATGTGAGTAATGTGGGTGTCACGAACATAATAGTGGGCCTAGTAGGATTATCTTGAAGTTATTATATCATGTATACACCTGTAATATGAGAACCGTCTCGTAAATCAAAGATTACAAGACTATTTATTTATTAACTTCTCATACATTAATCATTCAAATACATATAATACTATTATTGAAACATAACTTTGGAATCCGATTTTTCACACCCATCATGATCGCAGAGAATCGGTATCTCTTACCAAATAGTAAAAATAGGGTTTTAATCTATAAAATACAAAATCTCAAATGTTTGTATTGTTTATCTAAATTATATTCTAAGTTCACAGTGATCTATCTTTCTAACTTCAATGAGTTTGATAGAGCAACTCTCTTCACACAATTTTAGTTTTTTTCTAGCAAGTACTATTCCTGTGTTAAAACTATGGAGGGTGAGCGAAACCACAACTCAGTGAGATAACCTGATCAGACTACACATTAAACAATAATAAGCAAATGTAATTAATAAGCGTATGTAATATAATAATCAATCATATACACAAGTACAAACTCGGATAATCTTGAATCAAAAAAGGATTGAGATTTACGCCCTCTCATCGTGGTTGAAGGAACCAAGTCGAAGAACTTTGCATCATGACCCACCCGTCCAAGAGAATCAGAGAACCAAGGGAGAAACATTTTTCTTATATCCTTGGAACGAAGAAACTCCATTAAGTGTTAGTCATTTCATATCGATACCACAAGCGATGATTCTTCTTTTGCCAGTCCATTTCATTTAAAGATCGTATAGTATTATGTCAGTTTATTAGGTGACCAGACAATTCAAAGATAAGCATCAACATGTTTCAAACATTATATATCATTTAATTTGGTTATCACTTTAAATAACATAGTTTGGCATTCAGTCAAACACCATACAACATACATCATTCCCATCCCCGCATACATAGCAATTTTGATTTTTTATTTCATATGCACTAAACTTACAAGCACAATCAATGTGATAAGATCAAAATTACTCAACTGTCATCCTTGCTAATTGTTATAGTATTCTACAAGGAAACCCAACGTCTGACCTGTATTTCCTAGGAATTGAAATAACATATATTTGTTACTATGCTATCATTTACATTACAACATTGGTTGCATCTTCTGTGTCCTATACTCGAGTTTTATCACACTCAGTTTAAATTTAAATATGGATTTTAAAATTCGTAAAGACTAGGTTTCTCTGTTAAGTTATCAAATTCAGACAAACTCATTTTTCTTAAGGAAATGCCCTAAATGATTTCAATTATTGAGTGAAATCTCAATTTAAGTTTATTGTACTCATTTTAATTTTATTTTTAGTGTATAAATAGGTGTTGAAAAGCTTATTGAACGTAGTTATCAATTATATATTTTATTTATTTCTTCCCATGCTATATTAAGGGTATACAAGATGTCTTTTGTTCTTACTTTGTATTTTTAGTTTTCTTTCCAAGTTCATTTCCTTGTTTTATGTATAGAGATTATTCTTAACTTAGATTCATTATTCCTCTTTTGATCAAATTCACCTATAATCATTTAGTTTCATCGTGTTTCTTTTGGTCTTATTTTAGACATTTATCTTTAGTAAATGAGATTATGTTAACTATTATTATTTTTATGATCTTTATTAATCTACAATCAGTATCCTTGTGATCCTACTGTATGATGAAATTCATGTTTCTCTTTCCTAAAGTATTTCTTAAGTTTAAATTCTTTAATGATAACCTATACCATCATATTAGCTAATTTGCACTTGAATTATCTAAATTTAGCCTTGTAGACTTTAACTTATATATATACCAAAACACATATGGCTTTTTAAAAATGTTATCTTAAATTGATTTCAAAGTTAAATTATCATCTATTCATTTAATATTTTGATGGCGTTAAATCGCAATTTTAAACCTGAATATTTTCTTATATGAGTTGAGAACTATACTTTAGCTTGTATAAATAGTTCTTACATTAATCACTTGATTTTAGGTTAAATCAATATTTTGCTCAACAATCATTTGAAGCATAACAACCTCGATCTTGAAACCCCAACTTTCTAGGTGTGTCATGATTATATATGTATATACTTGAAAATTCTTTGAGTTCAATTACAAGATTATTCTCTTAAGTCCTTATAGGGCTGAAACATGTTATAGTGATACATTTAGGGTTTTTTATATTGTTTTATTTCTTAATCTCATTGAAATTTATCTCTTGTGCATGTAATATACTTGATTATAACTGATGATATACATAAAATTCTAGCATAATCGAAATATAACATCAAGCATGCATAAGCTTATATCAGCTAATGTGTTCTTAAATTATGTTAATTTAGTCTTACAAATCATATCTTTCCTAAGTTCTTAGGGTGTATAGATGTACATGCATTTGTATATTTCTAATTTTATTTATATTATTTATAATCTATTTTTACATCTAAATATATTAAGACATTTAAACTAGTTTCCTATTATGTTTATATTATGTTAAAATACCACATTTATTCCTATTTTATTAAATAAATTCCTATAATCAAAATAATTAATTATTTATCTTAAAATTGGTATTTTAATATGTAAACACATTCTTTACATTTATTTTATATTCATTTAATTAGAAAAAATTTATCCTAAATTCCAATATTTCATTCTCTATAAAAAACTAGTATGCACTGTAACTTTAATAAATTGGTTTACTATCTTAAACTTGGGTTCTTAAACTCAAATTTTTATTTAAAGTTCCTAACACATATATTTACATGTTTAAAAGTTCATTTGACCCAAACTAATTAGTTAATTATGGTTTAAATTTTAATTGATTCAAAACTGTCCAAAAATAGGGGATACATAGCGTCGATTGATCAGTTCACTCAATTTTGATGGTCTATTCGTCCGATTCTTGGCCGGTTCTTTACACCAAATTAAAGTAGACTTCTTAAACTTTCAAATCATTATAATCTCACCCAAAGAGGAGTAGAAAAAGTCACCGATTCAGCCACAAACATTTACATTATCGCTGCTGGCAGAACAATGTTTTGCCATGATTTTCTATTTTGTATTTGAATCTTTTAAAAATAGTAAATGTATTTCAAAAACCACGAAAATTTACAGTTTGTATATAGACATGTTAGATTATCACTTTTATAAATTTCATCCAAAAATAAATTTATTTAATATTTTATTTAAATTTGATAATCCAAGCTATCCAGATTGATATATATGCATAGAAATTGATTTTCCAGCATATTTAAATCATCTAAAACATTTTTATTCTATGTTTTATTATTTGGTATACTTTGATTTATATTTTACATCTTGAATTATAAGTCATAGTTCAAATCATCATCATCAATACATTTTACCCAAATTCCAGCATATATATATAATAATATATATCAAAACACATATACATATTTCAACAAAATGTATATTTAATATATTCATATATTTATTTGATAATTTCATTTCAATAAAAATATCAATTCAACATATAACACACATATATTCATACATATAATAATTTCAAATACTCAATTTTCTAACATATACATATACATGTGCATATTTCGGTTTTCAAGCTTCTACATACTTATATTATTTAATACTTGAATCTAAGTTTATTTTTAGTGATTTGTATGAATCTAAATGTCATTAAAATAATTAAACAAATTAATTATAATAACTTACTTGAATTTTACAATATCAACAAAATAACCTTCTCTACTACTACTACTACTACTACTACTACTACTACTTCAATACTTTGATGATGCTTCTAATACTAAATTCCCATCTTAACTTTGATTTTGTCTTTAAATGCCACTTAAGAATCAATTGAAATATAAATTAAATTTTTGGAAAGAAATTAAGTAACTGGATAATGGAAATAGGGTAGGTTTTCTTACCTATTGAAGACTTATCTTAAGAGGAGTAATTGCAGGATTTTTGTAGGTTTTGGAAGATACTTTTGAGAGGATTTTTGGAGAGGAAGGGCTGCTGAAAATGGAGGAGCAAATTAAGGTTTTTAAGGCTCCTTTTATAGTGTTTTAGGGCATGTAATTTCCATTAGGTTTTTTTTTTTTGTCATTTTACTTAATTAATTGAGGGCATTTTAGTCTTCTCCTAGGTGTAGAAGTCTTCTAGAGTTGGTTAAAGTCAATTTAGTCTTTCTACACACTTGATATTTTCTTGTGTTCACATTGTAGATATTTAAGGAGCAATTTGGTTATTTCACATATGTTAGAATTTCTAGAGTTTAGGTTTTTATAATGTGTGAGGGTGTATGATAATGCATGGTCTTATGGGATTTGATGGGCTAATGGGCTCTGATTTTCTTAAGCTTTATGAGCTTTGGTTTATGGGCTTGAATGTAATATTAATGGACTTAGGGTTTTAGATGATGAATTAGGTTTTTAGGTTATGGGCTGTTAGGAATTAGGAATTGATTTAGGAAGTAAGAAAAAAAAGTTTGCTAATTACATTAGAAATTGAATCTAATTAAAGAAAAATTAATATCTCAATTGAATTTAGGGTTTTAGGGGTTTAGGAATTGAGATTTGAATGAAAATATTTAGTTTTAAATTTCTAAGATTTAAGGAGTTGGAATTTAGGCTAAAATGTCTAAATTGGATATTTAGGGTTTTAGGTGATTAAACTTGATTAATAAAGTCCATTTGATAATTGGAAAGTTTTGATTAATTTAAATTTGTTGAAATAGATAATTGATATTGCTTACTAGGTTAAATTAGGTATTTATGGCATTAGAATTTCTATTTTCAATTAAATTCCTTTGTTTTTTTATTCCTAATTATGTTAAATTATCAAAATTTTCACTTATTCGATTGAGGTTTTTAATCCTGATAGGTCAAATTAGGGTATTCCGCTAAAAAAAATTAGAAAATTCTAAATTTCATGATTATGTATTCAGAATTTTTATTTGAGCTCTAATTTGATAGATATTAATTAGTTTCTATTTCTATCGCGTATTTTTCAACTCTAGTATTTTATCTTCAAACTATCATTTACTATCTACCAGCACCCAAAAATTAATCGAGTCATTCTAGGAAAAGGAAAAAAATATTTGTGTTTTTTTTTTAAATTACAAAATTGCCATCAGGATCAAAATAATCCCGATTTTAGGCAACTTGACCTCGTCTCTTCAAAAGATGAGGTCACCTTCGTAAACACCTCATCTCTTCAAGAGACGGGGTCAAGCACTAATGATCTCGTCTTTTGAAGAGACGAGGTCATGCCTCATATGAATTCGTCTCTTGAAGAGACGAGGTCAGGCTAAATTCTTTCACTCCCCTCTTGTTCCTTGAAAAACAAATTCATTTTTATATCTATAACAAAACCTGTAAAAAATCAGATAAAAACAACTATATAAGCAATTAACCATCCTCCCCCAAGGCTAAACAACTTCTAAACTTCAGTCGTATTCTGAAACTCAATCCAACCAAACACGGTTCCCATCCCAAATCATTCAACCACAAATGTATTGTCAAACTGTTCATCACAAACATAAGATAAAACTCAAAGAAAATAAAATACGAAATCAATGATCGATCGTTTGTTTTCATCAAATGTACAAGAGAGAAGGAATACAGTAATCGTAAAAAACGAAGAATCTACATCTAACAAAAAAAATTGAGAAAATCTCCTATCTACTACTAGTGGTCTCTGCCCCGCCTCCCTCGTCCCCGTCTCGCAAAGGTACGGGCGAATGGTGCACACTGATGAGGATGCTGTGTTGATGGATCAATCTGTGTAACTATGCTATCCTCATCTCCCCTAGCACCACTGAATGGATGCAATGGGACTAGGTCTGGCTCCACCTGTGTGTCCCTCACCCATATCATGTGATGGCGATGGTCGCCTCTTCTGTGGAGCTAGGGGGTATGAAACTCACTATATGACGTGTCTGGCATGGGGGTATCCAACAGATGTGTATGTGATGATGACGATGGGCCAGCCTCGTGATGAAGGAACTGGGAAGAGCTAGGCTGATCATATAACACTACGTGGGACGGCTCAAGCTGGTCCACAATTTGTACACCTCAGCCGTGGCTTCGCTCCTTACCCCGTCCCCGCCCCCGCCCACGCCTCTCTTTATGTGGACGTAGTCTCTGACCAGATTGTGGCTGTGGGTCATTAGATGCTGGTCCTACTATTGATGCTGGTGGCGGTGAATCATTTTAATTGAGCCCCATGAACTCTTCAACTACACGATAAACATCTTGTGCAGTGGAAGAAGTAATATCTGGATGCATGTCTGGGACTCTATAAATGAAATCTACCTACAAGCAACATAAAAAATGTAGAGCAGTGAGTGATGAAAACAAAATACATCTCCTTACATAGGTTATTGAGTTAGTGACCTTACCATATAGCGTATGATAGCCCCTGTGCGACTGATCTAGAGTCGGGTGATAGCGTGGTATCACTGGAAGTAATAATCAGATGTACCAATAGGCATATCTGGCATATCGACAATACAATCATGTCGACCATCCTACTCAGTTATCCACCTAGCATGCTCTGCCTGCCAGTTCCACTCGAAATGCCCCCGCATGTTAGTCTCGTGCAAGGCTCCCATGTCGTTAGGTGGGTGTAGGATCCCCTGGAATCCATCAAACTGTTAGAGCACTCTGTTTGGGTAGTAGTGCTCTACTATGTGGAAGCATACCAGCGGGACTCATGCACGCCAAATGTCGCTGCCCGCTTGGCAGTATGGAGGAAGGGAGTCCAAAATGGGACTGTAAGGGTCCTACATAACCCGTTGAAGGAGAAAAATTACACAATCAGTTAACAAAAATATTAAAACGTCGCAATTTGAAGGGAACAACATATTAGAAATCAAATTGAAGGAAAGAAGGCAAAGAAAATCATACTTGGTATTCGATTTGTCGATCGAAGGATGCCTGATACTCAATCAGCAAGTGGGTGGATACACTGGTGACATCAAAAGTCGCACCCCAATGGTTGATCAGTGGGTGGCTTGCTGTAACTGCTATAACCTGCCGATGAATCGGGGCAATGTGGGGGAAGTGCTCTCATGCCCATATCTGCAAGACAACCAAGAGTCCTGCAATATCCCCTGTGTCTACGTAGGAAGCCAAGCATAGCTGCCTATATAGCCATGCTAAACAGGCTGCTCCCCACGCATATTGCCCCGTCCTCTCTAAGTCGTGGAGCAACTGCAGATACATCAGGTGGACATAATTTGATGACTTTTCTGCAAATATGAATCCACCTAATAGCAACAAGATATACGCCCTAGAGTAGCGTCTGATTAAGACATCATATGTATACTCTAGTACCGCTCTGAAGTGGTTGTCTAACCACGACATCTTCATATGACTACCATCCATATCCATCTCAGGGATAGGTCGAATTCCTAACAGCTCTTCACATAATGCAGGCCAATCCATCCAGGCCGTGCCTGTAATAGCGTCGCCATCTATAGGTAGGCCAGTAATAACAGCAACATCCTTTAATGTAACTGACCACTCTCCCGTGGTCATATGGAAGGTATGTATCTCTGGCCGTCATCTCTCCACCAAGGCTGTGATGAGTTGCTAGTCCAGCTGAACGAATGGCATATGGGCGCCCCAATGAAACCCGCCTGTGACAGGAATTGCACTAAGTGATCGTCTAACTGTGCAGGGAAGCTATGCTGCCGCCTCAACTTCGCCTTTCTATGGCGATAATGCCAAACCACATGCCCCTGCAGAGAAGTCGACAAAGTTATAGGAAACATAAATTACTTATTATAAAATGTGGATTGTAAAAAATAACCTTACGTGTCCCTCCCAGGCTAGTCTTGACCTATGAACAGGCTGCTTTGTAAGTAATGAGCTATCTATTAGACCTGGATCCATCTATATACGATAAAGAAATGGCTATATCAATAGAGACATAAGTAAATTAAAATAAGCAGATGAAACATAAGGTAAAAGCATGTCTCATTACTACAGTATAATAAAGTATATGATAGCAAAAGTATTACCACTACGACCGCACTGGCCCGTTACTGTTCTACTAGCCAACCCTTTATTTGGACAACTTTGAATGTTATGCCCTAGCTGCCCACATGAATCGCATGAGTAACCTTGTGGGTCCTCTCGAATATCCATCTCATTTTGGAATCTCCTAATAAGTCCTGGTATAGGGTGATATTTCGCTATATCCAAATGAGTCCAATTGGCCTTATCGGCTGCAGGTATGAAGGAACGACCAAACACCTTAAGTTGGTTGTCCCACCGGTACCATTGTGCTACGTGGGCAAAATAATCCATATGCAGTGTACCTATTACTGCCATTACACGTGAACATAGAATTCTGTATGTCTGCCACTTGTTACAGATACATCTGCATGCTCTTAACTCCACTTTTTGTATGTGGTCCCCCTTCTAACCATACATGGTAGGGCGCGAAGCAGTTATAACCTCGAATATTCGTTCCTGATGGTCGAAACAGGTAACTCTATGGAGACTTGAGATGTTGTTCCATCTCTCAAACTTCGTTGCAGCATATTCGGTGAGCAACTTACCCGTACTCATTGCCTCGCTCGCTTCTCTCCTTTGCTTATTAAATATAGAGTTACAATTGTAAAAGATTTTCTTCACCAACGCTGCCACAGGTGAGGAGCGAGCATTCTTTATAATTGAATTGTAACTTTTGTCCATGTTCGTTGTACCAATTCCAAATCTTACGCCTTCTTCATACGATAAAGTCCACATACATAGAGGCAAGTTGCGAAAATATCGTGACGTCCAAGCACTGCTTTGAAGTACTGCGTTTTACTATTTCCTTACATTCCTTACTTTTGGCCTTTGAATTGAAGTTGCTGGCAACATGCCGAATACATCAGCGCCAAGGCTAACTTCTAGGCCACATAGCATTCTCACCTTCTACTGCACTCCTAATACCGGCATGCCGGTTTGATATCAAGCAGATGTTAGATCAGTCTTTGATAACGTGTTCCAACACCTTCGCGAGGAACCAACACCATGTGTTCGCTTTCTCCTCATCCATAAGACCATATGCCAGTGGGACTATATGATTTGCCCAATCTACTGCAACTGCAATAAGCAGTTTGTGCTTGTACTTGCCTTATAGGAAAGTGCCATCAACTGTAATGACGGTCTGTAATAAATTAACCGATATAAGTTAGTTGGTTGATATCAACCGTACATAAATGAATTCAATCACATTTAATAAACATACCTACAGTATTGGAAAGCTTCATTGCAATGACCGAATGCCCAAAAAAGCTTGTCTAAGAATACGTATCCTGCGGTATCTGAATCAACGGTTCGCCACTCAAGCTTTGTTCTTGGATTTGCCTCTATTATTGCATTAAGTAAGTAAGGAAGCTCCACATACAAATCTTCCCAACTTCCATACACTTGCTCAATTGCTTTTCTCTTTGCCTCATGAATTCTCTTTATATGAACATGATACCTGAGCTGTTTTAAGATATTCGGTTGGAGGTCCTTAGCCCTCATATCTGGAGAATTATGGATCTCTAATATGATGCTTCTAGACATGCTGGTGGAATCCAACTGAGAGTGATCCTGTCTAGTGATTTCATCCAAGCAAGTATGGGGTCCTTCGTACTTAGTGATGTGAAACCACCCACCATGTTTCTTATAAATGTCTCTGAGTCTCCACTTACAACCTTTGTTTTGCGTATTAGTACATTTAACTGCCCATGATTTTCGGTCCGAGTCCACCACCTTGAAATTATAATGGTTCATTATGTACCACATTTTAACTGCCCGTATGAAACGATCTTTTGTCTCAAATCGCATCCCAACCTTGAATTCATCGCTGAAGCTCCAATTCCCAGCACTCATTTCTTGCTCATCATCATATGTAGCGTAACTACTACCAACTTCAGTATTGAAAAAGGGAACTGCCACTGAGCTCCTTACTACATCAACATCGATAGGAGCAATGAAGTGGTGCCAATTATTCCTCCTTGGTTCTACCGTGGGAGAAGCATACTGTTGGGGAAAAGCTTCGATATTATGATTTCCATCATCATTATAGTCGTCACTTGATTCATTTGCTGAAGAGTCTTGCATGGCATCTGTATCATGATCGCCTATCGAGGTGGGTGCACACACTTCCACCTGTGCACTGCCTATTATTTGAATTGGAGTGGAGTTTGAGTCCACCAATCCATCGCTCCCAATACCTTTATCATTGCCTATTTCCCTTACAGGTGCTTGTGACAATACATTTTCTGATATATGCACATAAACAACCACTAACCCTTCCGTGTATACCAACATCTCTTGTGCAGCATCATCATCCGTTACTGGAATAATATCATAACGTAGCATCCTATCTCTAATAGCTACCCTATGATATAGATCCACCCGATATGTACACCTATTTACCTTCAGTCTATTGTAAATGATGTCCACAATTTGCACATACGTAGAGTTCCTACTAACACTGACCACAGCTGTTGGCCGCTTATCATAACCAAAATCATCCTCCTCCTTGCATAATGTTGCCATGAGTGTACAGTACAAAGTTCGCGTTATCTATTTCCTCACCAACCCTGCCATCTCATCAAAAATAACTTCATTGCATGAAATTTGCAACTTCACACTTATGAATTGAACTTCCCATTTTATTTAACATAACTCCTAATGCTACTATATATAACCCGATTTTCTAATAGAATTATGATATGTTGTATTAACAAAATCAGCAAAATGAGTGAATGATATGGCTTTGTTTTTAAACTTAAAATTAATATTACTAATTTCTAACCTACTTTATTTGTATGACTTTATTTAAAGTTCATTTTTCCTTTCACGTAAAATTTTAAATATTGATTTCTATCACTAATTTATAATTTAATTCATATATAATTGAAATTACTAATTTCTAATAAATTATAATTTTAAATGTTGATTTCTGTTATCAATTACTGATTTCTAATAAATTATAATTTCTAATAATTTATACAAAATTTGTATCACTTTAATTGAATTATAATGTTTAATAAATTATAATTTCTAATAAAATATATAAAAATTTCTAATAAATTACTGATTTCTAATTAATTGAACTTTGCATATAACAACAAATATGCAGACATTTCACACTACCAATATTCGACAATTTAGCATCGATAATTAAAAAAAAAAATTGCAAAAATTAGGAATCTTACAACATACAATATTCCCACAACACATACAACGAATACTCAACAATGTAGCATCAATAATTTAACAAAAATTTCAAAAAATGAGTATTCATACCACAAATTGTCGCCGTTGTTGTCCTCGTTCTTGCGCCTACAATACTCCTCTCCAACAAATTGATTCTTCCTCAACACCGGCTGATCCAAAAACACAAGTTCACAGAGCTAATTGCGCTCAATCGAAGACAAATTGGGAATCGGGGTCAGGGTTTTCAATTTAGGGCTTAGGGTTTAAGGATTTCACCGCACGAAGAAGAAGAGGGAATGGGGAAGAAGGAGGTCTGGCAAGTTTTTAGTCTTGCAGACCTTGTCTCTTCAAGAGATGAGGCGAGTCACTAATGACCTCCTCTCTTGAAGAGACGAGGTCAAGTTGCCTAAAATCAGGATTATTTTGATCCCGATGACAATTTTGTAATTTTTTAAAAACACAAATATTTTTTTCCTTTTCCCGAATCATTCTAGGTTTGATATTCATAGTCGTAGGTGTATGATTAGTGAGTTATTGACTTGTGTTATGAAATCTTGTCTTTTATTGTCTAGGAATATTTTTCTTGATTGTTGATGATTGTAAATTTTCTAATGCTACTTTTTATTATTATTATTATTGAAATTAAAGTAGAAAAGTTTTTTTTTTTGTGTCTATAATAACAACTAATTTATTACCGATCCTGTATTATTCAAGTTTATGGAAGTTATGTTTTGCGTTTTGGAATTTTATTGGTAAGGATTCTAATCTTGCTAATTATAAAATTAATCATACTTTAATATTTTTAAATCACGAAAAATCAGGAGTGATATTTGTGATATTTATAAATTATATTTTTAGTAATTATCATATTTAAGTTGTGTACATTTAAGGGTTTACAGTGGGTCCTTTCTAATTCTTGTGCTATTGATGAATTTGAAATTCAAGGGAAACTGCACGGTTGGAATTTTGGGGGTCATATTGTTACCATTACAACAGCATGCTTTTGTTGCATTACGAGACCACGATGCACGGAATATGCACTGTTTCACACAAAAGAAAGGAAAACTACAAACCTTTGAGAAGTTATATGCCATTTGGAAAGATGGATGGATAGAACATGGAAGACTGTTTACAGAGGAAGTGAAAAAAAAAAAACTAGGTATCAGGTGTTTTGCTCTTATGCTGTCTTATTATGCTTTTTCTTTTGTATTTATTTAATTTGTAAATTACCGTGCACTCTTCATGTTCCAAAATTGCTGTTACAATTTAGGGTCGTGTTTGAGCTAAGATTAAAATTTAACAGAAATTTGGGCTAAATTGGGGAATATTATTGATGAAATGAATTCCAGGAGAGCAAGCCCATTTAAGGATAAATTTGCCCTCCGGTTCTCTCTTGGAAGCAACAATACTAACAATTTTCTGGACTTACCGCCACGTACAGGGACTTTTGTTTTGGTCAATTTGGAGTTCTTTTGAAAAATATTTATCAAAACAGGCTTGAAACCGAAATAATTATCAAAATTCATCGTAGAAATCGCAATTTGAACATTTGATTTCGACGTATAAAGTTTGTTTCAAATATTTTAAATAAGACCCGCATATCTAACATTTGAGTTTTATATAAGTAGAATTTACATGTCCAATATGTGGGTTTTGTTTAGGATATTTTAACACAACTCACGCGTCTAACATATGAATGTTTTGTGAACCTATTCCTTCTACGACCATTTTGCACAATAAACACACTTTTACATAACTCGCCAAAAATACAATGCCACCTGCTGGATTAAAATATATTGGACATCATTATCAACTCTAGGACAATCTTGACATAAGATTCCACCGAATCTAATGTATTCTCAACACAATAAGTGGATCTTTTACAATATACATAGTTTCAACATATTATCTTTTAATACCCCATCAACTCTGAATTTGATTTCGAGATGCAATCTTAAACCATATAACATATGATAATATATAAGTTTAAACATTTTGAAATTGAAACTTTACAAGTATATTTATATCCATTATCTGAAAAACAGTACTAAATACAAATATGTGATCTCGAATCATGAAAAAAAAACTATAACATATCTAATGATGCTGCCTACGTTGCCTCGCATTTTGTGCTTAGCCAAATTGCCTTTTGATTTGGAAAGTGTGTAGCCCTCTCTCTCATGATGGTGTTGCATGTTTAGGCCTCAAGAGAAGCAGGTGGAGTAATGTATAAGGTGGATAGGTCTACTAGAAGTGTACTATTGTCAATAAAGTCGGGTGAAGGTAAAGTATGACCATATGGAGATAAAATGCATACTATGTGAGGGAGACGCATGATGAGCTACTGAAGGATGAGCAGAAGGAGGATCTATGAAATCACTTAGAGACCCATCTAAGTTTACTCATCAATGGCGACTCTTACACGATCTTATCCTCGAGCATGAGCTAGAGGCATTGGTGATGGCTACTATTGGTATACTGGAGGGAATAATGTGATACCTCCATATCCATGCAGCATGTGTCTACTAACTATAGATGTGGCTCGTGTTTCCTCTAAAACGTTAGACATTGCAATGCAGGCGTATGCAAGTCACTAAAGGAAAAAGAGAAAAAGATGATGAAATTATATCAATATTAATATTATATACACGAATAGAGATATTAAGTTTGAAAGTTCAAAATACTAACCAATGAATTGAGTATCGTGCTTGTATGATCTATATATCACTTGATCACTCTGTGGTACTGAAGATAAAAATCTAAAGCGACTCGGCTAGACAATATATCATCATACTATAATGGAATGATGTACAAGCGTCGTTGCTCCCCCTATCGAATGTATGGTGCATGCTTCCTTATCTAATCCTATTCTATCTTTCCCTTCATATCAATCCTATGTAGAGAATGTCGAGTGTCTTACTGTTTTGGGAACAACTCTATCAAGTTAGTGCTCTACTATATAGAAGCACCTAAAGGGAACACAAGCGAGCCAAATATCTTTCCCCTCTTGGTTGATAGGTGGTATTGACTCTAAGATGACCAGAGTATATGACATCTGACAAACCTTGAAAGGATAAATTAATATTAGTTTATAACAAATACATTGGCAAACCCATGTAATCATGCAATAGCAGCTGCCATATTTGCTTTGGAGTTTGATGGTTTAAGGCCTATCAATACTAAGAAACAACACATGTAGTAATTTGTATGATGTTAAAAATATCATGCTAATGATGTGCCAATGGCTGATATGTATGGTCTAGGGATCGCAACCCCTCAACCTTATATCTGCATATTTGTTGCTCAAAAAAATCTATATATCCACGTTAGGAAGTATATCCCCAACTATATCTACTTGCTTTATCAAAGTCCTTTAACAATGGGAGGAACATTAAGTGTGTAAGACTGGGGGAGTTATCTCCAAAGAAAATATTGCCTATCATCTATTTTTATATGCTAATGCACAGCACATGATGGAAAGCTCATCAACTTTGTTGTTGTTCTCCTAAAGAATGCTTCAACTAAGACATCTTAATTTGTCCACCTATTGTGTCATGGTCATCGGGATCTAGTACCTAGTAGGTACTCACCTCATTGGCCCATAGACATGTGCAACTAGTCAGATCATCTTTGTCAATGGGCAAAGCAAACTGTAAAACTATATCCTATAGAGGTTGACCTCCCCATGAGGCATGCGATGATTAGGGGTCTTTTGCCTCCATCCCTCCACGAAGGTATCTAATGGGGGCCTAGTTTAGCAACACTGCTAAAAAATACTTGACTTTTTTTAAGGGTTGGCTTGTACACGAGTGGGAGAGTAAAATTCAACCAAAACCCTCTTCAGTTTCAGAAAAGATGATAGTATCCTTTTAGTGTAAATGAACAAATTGTTAGTGAACATCTATTTCTGCTTCATTTGTGAAATTTTACCTTGACTTTGTTTCGACTTCAAGCATAGTCATTATCAGGATGGTGAGATTATGTTCACGGTTGCATATTTGCTTCACAATTCACAAATGGCACGCGATGACATCCTCTTCAAGATTTAAACGATCTAATGGCTCATTTACTTCGCTGAATGAATAAAGCTGTAATGAAATTACTATTACAGAAAAATGGAATAGAGCTGTAATCAGATTTTTCTTTATTAATTTTCTATTTAAATGGTGATATTTTGAAAAAAAAAGATGTTTCTAACATTGAATTGGTATTCATAGGTTTGAATAATGAATTGGTATTCAATGTTTTGTGTAATAAAGATTCATCGTGGAATCGCTATTCAGTGAACTAAACAGCATAATAACTATTCATAAGAAATAAAGCTATAATGGAATTACAATTACAGTGAAGTGAATGAGCAGTAAATATCTGGTTGGCTTTTTGTTGCTTTATCTGTCATCATAGAGCTTGATAGTTGATACAAAATGAATGGGTATAGCTCGTTTTGGCTTGGTTTTCGTTGAAATCGAACAAATCTATAAAATAATGGTTCGATATTTGATTTTATAACTTTGAAATAAATTATATGATTCATATTAAGAATTTTTTTAAACTTTTAAAATTCGGTTTGGTTTATAATTGAATTGTATTATTATACAAGAAAATATATTTGTACAACATGTGATCTCATACGAAAGATATTAAATCCATCTGGTAATAAGTTGATATAAGGGGTAGATGAAGTCGATATTCATAAAGCTAAAAAATTTTAAATATGTATTAACAATTAGTTTCATCCATAATGCTAGCATTTAGTATAAACTATGAGTCGATATGTATATTTATATATGTTATGGTCATAGAAATTAAATATAGCTGTATTTTTATCAATGTAAATTGAAAAACCTTTGAATGCTATGTTACGGTAAAAGAAATTCTTTTAGTTACAATTAAAACATTTACTATGTTTTTCGAAATGGACTAGTTTTTATGGTTTTACTTGATTTAGAACTTGATAGTTGATACAAAATGAATGGGCATAGCTCGTTTTGGCTTGGTTTTTGTTGAAACTGAACAAATCTATAAAATAAAGGTTCAATATTTAATTTTATAACTTTGAAATAAATTATATGATTCATATTAGGAATTTTTTAAACTTTTAAAATTTGGTTTGGTTTTAATTGAATTGTATCATTATACAGGAAAATATATTGTACAACATGTGATCTCATATGACAAATATTAAATCCATATGGTAAGAACAAACAAAACCAATCTCACCAACCTGGTTGCCATTTTAAAATAGCCTCAATCTCTCTCACTCTCTCTCTCTCAACTGTATGAACATTACAAAATGTTCTAATGCAAGATGAAACGTATAGTTTTTAAGTTTATTCTGATTTGACTATGAGTATTTTCCAGTTTAAACATGAGGCTTTGTTGTAATTCCTGAGTTATGAAATCATGTCTTTCTTTGATAGGCATGACCAAGAGACAAGCCATCTTTGTTTTAGCTAGATTCATTAATTCATACCAAAGAGTCCAAAGTAGAGCTTTTTAACATTTATAATTTTAAATATACACTTAATGCAATAGCAGATATATAGAAAGGTGAAAATTTAATTTATTCGGTAACTTAACAATTATCCTAAAATCTTATTTATCACTCATTTTTACTGTTTGTTTAAAATACTTAACAATTATCCTAAAATCTTATTTATCCATCATTTTTACTGTTTGTTCAAAATTGAGATCTCTTGTATGAAATATCATGATAGATATTACTAGAGTATTATTGGCGTATAGCCATTATTTATTATTTAGTTAATTAAAAACTCATCATCTTTTATATTATATCATTTTTATTACAAATTTAATTGAAAGTATAAATTATTTAATAACTTAGATTTATATTAAATAATTATTTTATTTAATTGAACGATCTTGTTGGTCAGGGCTTAAAAATTTCCTAAATATTATATTTCTTCTGCAGGTAGCAAACATGCGGGTAGCTGTAGCATACACCTGTCATGTCTTGATCGATTGCGGGGATCACTACAGCCATACTGTTCCAACTTCCAAGGCCATGTCAAAACACAGCGATGAAACAAAATGCCACGCACAACAAAGCCACCACCTGTAGCTACTAGCCTGATACAAGGGAAGGTTTAATGGATAACGATCACGCACATATAATAATAAATATTATCGATATTTTGATACATGTAGATGATTAAATCTAATTAAATGGCTTTAGGTCCAACTTTTATTTGAGCCTAATTCTTTAAATTAAGGTGATAGGACTTAGACAGTTAGATCAATTTTATTAGAATAAAGGAGATTTTATATGATAGACTTAAAGTAGAACTCATTAGAATTAGCCTGTTCAATTTGAATCTTTATCAAATTGACCCTTACACTACAATTGAAGATCTTAATAGGTTTTAGTCAAAGGGAGCACACTTTAATATAATTATAAGAGAAATTTATCCTGGTCATTGATCATCGATTCAATTTGATGGACGATATTAACAGTTAGGTTTCATATAAATACCATTAGTCCCACCTCATTTGGATAATGAGATATCTTGAATAGTTAGAGCCTATTAAGATTGTCTACTCTTCCTCCCTACATACCTCTCTCTTAAGTTTCCATGTATATATAGTTTTCTTAGGTCATGTGTAGCGCAATAATTATGTGGTATACACATGATCATAATAATCGGATGCTTACACATAATATATATAATATATATACAAATTGTGAATAGTAATTATATATTACACATAGATATTTTATTGGTTTCTACACGTTATATGGGTGGAGACGATCTATAATTGAATTTTATTTGCTATTTAAAAATGATGCTATCATTAATATAAGATAGGAAAATTTAACGGTCCTATCTTAATTATAATGAGACTGATTTTGGTATATTATTTGACGATTAAGATTTATCCCAATCCTTATCGAAACTTTAATATTTTTTTTTTATCATCAATTTAATGATAATTTCGCTAGCGTGAAGGACAAATGACGAAACTATAATTTCTAAGCTACATACATAAATTACAAGACGACAAAGGAGCTACTTTGATATTTAACTTTAATGATGCACTTTTGAAGTCTTCTAACCTTTTCCTTGTGGCTTTTGAAGCTGAAAGTTTCGAAAAATCTCTTGTTTTGTTGTTGCTTTATCCTGTCATTTGTATGGTTGGTACACCCTATTTGCCTTCAAGAGAATTTTGTGAGATACTTATTTACCATCTCTGTCCAAGATTATTTAATAAAAATTATAAAATCATCATATCATTAATAAATCTTCAAGAATACTTAAACCTTACTAAAACATGATAAAAGTAGATAATGCTAATAGTTAATACTAATAAGTCCCTATTCCGAATCTAATGGTCCAAAAACACTTCAAAAATATTTCAAATTAAACTTTATGATCACACGAATCCTATCACCGACCAAAATAATCGGCAGCTGAATTCTTATTTCATCAGGCGTATTGCATTTGGTGAAATATTTAGAAACTATTTATATAGTTACTATCACTACATTGCATGTTGAAAAAATAATACATGATATGCATATTGAACATGTGGTACATATTAATTATCCAACGTGTATCGCTTAGCCAACATATGATACATATTTAGACCTATATCTTATGTTGGTCATGCGATATAGTCATTTTTAAAAGTTTGCCACTCTAACATTGCTATATCGCATGTTAGAATTGTGATATTTAGAGATGGATACAAGATTATATAACTAGAGAGGTCGAACACTAATTAAGTTAATCTTAGAATTATTTATTTATACTGGCTCGCTATTATATTTATATTATATCTTATATAATTATAAGAATTTCGTTAATGATTTCATTATGATATTTTTTAAAACTTCATGAAAAAATTCATCCAATTAATAATTAAGAGTATTTACTGTATTTCGTAGAATATATATATATATATCACTTGAAAATTATTGTTAATATAAAATATTGAGTTAATATATGTATAAGTTTTGTTTTTAATTAAAAAAAAAGAGATCATAAAATATATCTAGATAGGATAACTATTCAAAAATTCATGTGCATTTTAATACCATTAATTATAGAAAAAAGAATGTTACTAAATCAAATTATATATTTAGTATGCATGCAATAAGATTCATTTGCAATATAAATAATGTAATTATTATTTGTGGTATACTTTAAATAAAAATAGTTATTTAAAAGAGAATTTGTTTAGCTAGATATAATTTTATGATTAAAAAATTAATACGTTTAGTTATTTTGCAAAAAAAAAGTTAGATGATGGGAGGGAGGAGGGGGGAAGGAGTGGCCATGTAACACATGTATGTTAAAAAAGCTGAAGAACGTATAATGATGGGATTCGAACCTATGACCTCTTGGATGTAAAACTGTGCACTGAACTACTAGATCATGCTAGTGGTAGGAAAAAAAATACTAAAATATTAAAGATTATTTGCAATATGCCTGTTAATAATGAGATACTTCATATAATCTTTTTGTAGAGGGGAAAAAAGTTTCTATCATCTAAATTTTGAAATAATCAATTTTACGCTCATCAAAGATTTTATGGCTACTTTTATTACTTCTTTAACACCGTTTGCTTTGTTTACAAAAAAGTAGAATAGACAAACAGATTATTAAATTTTTACTATGCCTTTAATACTGTCTAACAGTGTTGTCAAAATCGAATCGAGGTTTGACCCAAATATGCTAGGAGTTCAGGGGTCGAGAGGACGAACTAAGTTCAGCATGGGTTAGTGAAAATATGAAAAATAATCTAGATTTTAATTATAAGAAGCATTAAATACAGTAACTTGCTAGTTGAAGTAATTATCACAATTAACTAGTAAAAATATTATATATTTTTATCAATGTGACTTTTATCTATAATGTTATTGTTTATATTTTTAATGTAAAAAAAAAGTATTGTGATTTGAGTGATGATGATTATTATTATTATTATTATTACAGTCTCGATGGAGGCTTTCTACATCTTCCATTCAAATCCTTCGAGTAGCCCATTCATCTTTCTTCTTGGTTTCTTAGGCAATGAGCTTTTTTTATATATTTATTTATTTTTTCATTTGTCTTCCCTTTTTTTTTTTATCTTCATAACCCGTTAATATATTTTGTAATTTAAAATAATCTTTAGTTTAAGTCATTTTTTGAAAATATTTACTCAAATAAAGTCAAATTGAAAATAATGACCAATATAGTATTCAAAAATTACATCTTGCATCTTATAATTGTGATACAATGTATATTGTAATTATAAAACGCAATATACTAAGGGGAGAAAGAGAGAGAGAGAGAGAGAGAGAGAGAGAGAGAGAATAGAGCAGAGTGAGTGAGAGGGAGAAAAGGCAGGGTCGATTTTCATTGGTTTTCATGTTATGACTGGAGAGAGAAAGAGCGTGTTGAATTTTTTTCACTCTTCAAAAAGCAACGTATAGACATTCACATACTGCTGGTATATCGTGGTATTAAAAATGATATACTTAGAAAATAATATATCTTGTTTTATAAACATGATATTATAGTGTTAAAACTTGATATCGCGATTAACAACTGCAATTTTTGTATAAATTTCTTTATCATGTTTTTTAGATGTGATTTAGCAACTACATATTGGTAATTGATTTCATTCAACTTGTATATTGATAATTTTTTGTCTATGACTAGTACACACACGTTAGACCCTTTTTAATATTCTCTAGTTAAATATATTATAATTAATAACATATCCTACTGAGTAAATCATGTTTATAAACATTAGTTTTTCAAGAAGTTTTAGTATGAATTAAAAAAAAATCTGACACAAATTTGTAAGTTTTTAGAAGAGGAAAAATATACTATATTACTTGTATCATATCATGCAAATTGGTTTCAGATTGAGCCGAAACATCTCTTCTTTCATTATGCAAACTAATCTTAGCAACCCCAAAATGGACGACCAGGATTTAATCACCCAATAACAACATCTTTATAAAAATAAAGCACCTCAGAGTTTCCTTTCCCATTTACAAAACCTAAGCTCACTACCACAGACGTCAGAAACTACCGCCTCAACAATCGGTAATCCTCTCTCTCTCTCTATATATATATGTATTATATATATAACATGACTTGCTTCAAAGTAATCCATTTTTATCGTTGCATTTTACATTAATCTTCGAACTCAACTTCTTGCTTGAGATGACGAAAACTACCTCCATTTTCACCACTTCCTTGCAAAGCTTCTCGGTCTTAGCTTTCTAGTAAAGGTTGATCACCATATATCTTGTGTTAAGCATTACTTCTTACCCTTTTTTGTTTTTTTTTTTAAATAAACTCATTCAGACCTGGATGATTTGCCTGGGTCAATCGAGTCATCCACGCCTGGTTGTTTTAACCAGAAAATAGTCCACTAGCAAGAATTGGCCCGTTTTTAAGGTCGGTTCCAATCGAACCAACCGATTCGATCTGGTTTTAACTACATTGTCATCTAGCACTAATAGATTGCTCTTGCCACATCATGAATTAGAGTGAATGGAATTAATAAGATAATAACTATAAAAATTTGGTTAAATATTAAATTAACCACTTTAAAGTTTAAATAATAAATTGAAATTTTATGCAAAATCCAGGTATCATATTTGAAATTTTCCAACAAATATCATGTGTCATTTCTCATGTCTTGATGGGCTGTGGGCTTCACTACAATTACAACACTACAAATCTAACCATACCATTCAATGCCCATATCAAAAGGAAGCAAAGAAATAAATGCTAAGCACACGAAGCAACCACCTCTAACCTAGACTTAGGCATGGGTTTGGTCTTACCCATGAACCACCTTGACCCAACACCAGCATGTCTGATCCATAAGCTTAGCTAGGCCGTACGGGCCATGATCCGCATGGGTTAATAGGTCAGGATGGGTTAAACCCTCAAATTAAAAGAAAAAACAAAATAGGATAAAAAAACAAATATATATATATATATATATATGAAAAGAAAAATAGAAATGCAAGTCAATTAAAATAACAAATAAATATTTAAGCTCATTTTCATATTATTATCTATTTACAACATTAAATGTGTTGTTATTAATAAACACATACAATAAGTATGCTTTAAAAGATATCTAGTTGCACTTTCATAGACTTGTAATAAAGGTGATTTCTATTTTCTTAATGATGTAGAACTAATTTTAAGTGTTTGAATTGAGTGCTTTAAATTCCCACATTACCAAGTTTACAACTATAAATGGATTTGTTTGTGTATAAATATATTCTAACTTTTTAGAGTTTATGTTAATTCTATTTTTTCTTATTTTTAATTTTATACTTATTTCTAAATTGGGCTTAATATTTGGATCTTCTTTTAGGCTAAAGTAGAGTCGACAATTAGCTTAAATCGTATTTGTCATGTTTGATAAGATTTCATAAAGTATGCTGATGATAAAAATTTAATGCATGTACAAACTTTATGTTGTATTTCGGTTGCATCAAGAGTTATTCATTTATTTATTCAAGCAAGGTCATTGAGGCATTCATAAGGAAGCATTTATATGTTTATGGCAAATCGAGGAATGACGGCGCAATTTTATGACTTAGAGAGCAAAAATAGATGAAGTGAAGACCATAGTTTGTTTCTTTGATTTCCAAGAAATAATAGCAGAACCAAGCATCAAACAAAAACTAGTAATTGATTTGCAGTCCAAAGCACAAGTAACCTAATTGGAATTAGCATAGGTGTGCAAGTCCAATGAATTCTGAGCAGCAAAAGAAAGGCCCAAAGAAACGATGGACTTTACATAGTGCAATAAGTGAACGAGAGCTGTAAGATGTGGTAAACAATGTGCACTTTATCAAAAATTTATAAACCTTGTAAAATCTACGATCTCAGCTAGGCAAGTGTACCTATATAATGTAGTATAGATTTTAGGTTATCATCCTCAAGGCTCTTGAAAACAAGTACCAGTATTACCATTTTTCTATTATTTAGCCTATTCTTGAAGTAAGATTTATGATTTAATTACTAAACAACCGATATGACAGACCCTAAGATCAATTAAGTATGCTTTCAAAACATGAATTCAATCACAAGATATACGTCTCACCTTGATCCATCCTAAACATTAAAATTCTTATTATAATAGATTGATTAATGAAATATTCATGGTCTATATTGCGGAATCTCATCAAGTAAATCAATTACTCGCTCGAGTTAATTAATTCCTAATCCTACAAGAGATAATGGAGACCTCTGCCTCACTAACATCACATAAGATTGCATAAAATTTTATGATCATTATAATAAGAATTGAATTCTTATAACAAAAATTGAACTTCCCTACTTCTAGGTAAAACATGCAATTTCTCTATTCATGAGGATCTATCTCATTAGATGAAACTTCTTTCTATCTAATAAGAATCATACATGCAATTAATTTTGTTCACAAATCAATCACAAGATAATAAAATCACATAAATAGTTAAAAAGCATAAACTTTTCATTAATCAACAAGCAATTCAAATCTCATGGCTTAGGGTTTCACAAGATATAAGGTATAAAGAATCTACTCCTCCATAGAGTTTACAATAATAACAGAAAATTTGGAGGAGATAAAAGAAATCATGATGAAAAGAATAAACCTTAATTGATGTCTTGTGATCTCTAGTGATGTTCGATTTCTCCTTTGAAGTTCTTCATATTTTCTCTCCTGGAAATATGATAACTTGTTTTGCATGAAAATAAGGTAGCTATTTATTATTTAAGATGAAAATAGGGTTGCACGGCCTGCCCTACACGGCTATGCTCAGGGTAGGGCTAAACTTTCTTTGTTTCAGTAACATCAAACAATTATAACTTGCTCAACCACTTTGCATGATTATGTAGAAGGGAAAGAAGACATCAGAATGTTCATTTTTCTGTTTTTCTCCTCTTCTTATGCTTCTACATGGTCGTACTTGAGCTAGGGAACACATTTACTTGCTCTTTGACTTGTTTCCTGCCTCTAGCATGGCCATGCACAAGGCAATGCTTGTACAAAAGTTTAACTCTTGACCAAAACTTGTCAAATTTACCTTGATTTTTATTGAATCATCATAGAATCTTCCAAATATGCTCTGAAGGCCCTAAAATGAATATTTTACAAAATGAGTATCATTTTCTTCGTTAAATCACAAGAAATTCATAACAAAATGTTGAAATAAGTACGAAGAATAAGTGTCTTTCTGGAGCAAAAACAAATTGGCTCAATCGGTTAATAGTTAATGACAAATCAGGCCTAGTTAAATTCAAATAAAGAAGTCTACCAACTATGCGCCTATACATAGCTAGATTAGAAATAAGATCACCAAGATTTCTGTCCAAAACAACATTTGAAGGTAAAAGAGTACAAGAAGGAGTGCAATTTGTTAAACTAGTATCTTACAAAATGTCAAGAATGTATTTGTGTTGTTGTACGCAAATACTAGAAAAATCTTTGCAAATTTCCAATATCCTTGATGGTAAACTTGGAATCCAAATCATGTTTCAAGGGAACTATAACCTACTCATTAGTACCAGTTAACAAAAGATTGTCTACATACACAAGAGCAACATGAAAACCATGAGTATCAACCTTTGTAAACGATGAATGGTCATTCTTAGATTTCTTAAGACCTTTCTTTAATAAAGATTGAGTCAATTCAAAATTTCATTGTCTAGATGCTTGTTTAAGGCCATAGAGAGAGCATTTGAGTTTGCAAACTTGTCCACATGAAGCCTTAAATTGCCTTGAGGTGGTTACATATAAATATACTTATGTAAGTAGCCATGAAGAAAGGCATTGTTGATGTCAACTTGATACAAAGGCCAACATCTAGCACTAGCAATAGCAAATACAATTGATCTGGTCAATGCTAGGCAAATGTATCTATTGCGTGTAGTATAGGAATGAAATATAGGGTCAAATTCCTCAAGGATCTTGGCAAGTATTGTTATTCACCTTTTTTCTATTATCTGGCCTATAAAATTTAGTGGATAATGCTATTAAACTACTAATTATACTACAAATAAACTACCTATTACTACTAAAGTCATGAACACACTTTGATTAAACTAATTATCACATTTGAGTAATTTTGACCTTGCTTCACCGATGAATTAACATATACCACAACTTAATTATTCGTTGTACATTTCTTAACTGCGAGATTCCATCAAATAGGTCAAATCTCTCTCGAGACTATTAACCCCAACCTAGCCTTGTTAAACTAGAATCTCTTCTTAGTTAATAGTCGACTAAAATTGCATTAGAAATATGAACCCAAGGTAAATTCTATATATATCCAGAAGATTTCATAACCCTACCTCTAGGCGTCATGAGCAACCTCTCTCTATAGCTAAGATCTATTTCGTAAGTAGATTTCTCAATCACATCCTACGGAAATCTGGTCTAATCCTAAGTCGTTCACTACCTAGAATTATAGTGCTTTAACACACTATAGAGATTAGTGAAGTCACAAACAATTGACAATTAATCCATGTATGTGCATGTTAAACACGACTACAAAAGCCCTAACTACTCATGCATGATGCAATGAAACAAAACAATGATTGATATAAAACAGAATGAAGACATGAGAGAAAACTCCCTTTTTACAATACAAATGTTTAAACTCTTCCACCAACAATTACAACAACCCGTCTCCTTTTCCTTCTCTCTTAAGAATCTCGAAGGATTATCCACAATACTATACAATACAAACAAAAACTATGAAAAGATACAAAGTTACAAAGAAGGCTAGATTGACATGGTTTGGTGTGCAAAAAAACTAATTCGAATTTTTCTACATGATGTTTGGATCTTGTATTTATATCCTAGGCGATCAGATATGTCCAATTAGTATATCATCATCTCAGTTGGCCTTCATCCCTCTTCAAAATGCCCTTTTTAATCCAATTGGCATGAAAATATATTATAGGAAAATTGCCATCACGGCCGTATTAGGGCAGTTATTTCTTCAAGGTGTAGATATTTAATGCAAATCACGGCTGTAACGAGACATGTGATCTCCTCGGTTCTAATTTCCAAGTGCAATAACACCCATGATCAAGTCTTCATATACTGCGGCAAATCACTGCCTTGTTAGTCACGCTCGTATCAAGTGGCATGATCTCCTCTGTGCTTGCTTCCTCTTCTTCAGATAATGGCTGTGATAGATTCTCCAATATTCATCCGAGATGATCACCGACCCTATCACAGGCCTAATCTACCTTGGATGCTATTTTCACTTCAAAACCTTGGTGCTTTGCTTTTTTACTCCTAAAAGGATATATTTAAGCATTAAATACCAAATTCCTCAACTTTAAGCATATTCAAAGAAAAATTAAACATAATTTAGCAACAATTTCATAGAGTAAATGACCCTTATCAACAATGTGAACCATGCCTAATTTGGCCATGAGTGAAAAACTTTCATGATAATCTTTCCCTTCAACTTGTGTGCATTCTTTAGCTACCAATAGTGATTTATAGCTTTCAATTGAACCATAGGGTTTAAACTAGGTTTTGTAAACCCATTTACACCTAATAACCTTCTTGCCATGAGAAGAGAAGTCAATTCCTAAGTATCATTTCTTTCGAAGGCATCTAACATAGCCTTAACCTATTGATTGTATTTAATTACTTGTGAATAAGACTTTAGTTCAGGAATAATAAATACATTTTCCAAGGAACACACAAAATCGGAAGGGTATTGTTTAAATGTGTGTGTAGCAAATATATGGTGACCATGAGAAGAAGCAGGTAAAGGGATAGCAATTGTATTAGAAGCAAAACAGGAAGGATTTTGTATAGTATGTACATAGTCCTTCAATTAAGTGGGAACTTGCCTTTGTCTTATGGATCTACAGATAGATTTTCGTTGAATATGGGAATCAAAATCAGGAATGAAAACAGAAACAAAAGCAGCAAATTACCCTAAAAGTACAAAAGATGGAATACAAGACTCTAGATTAGCTAAAGGATGGCAGGATTGGAAACAAAAGATTCAATATCCTTAAAAGGAAATTGATTTTCGAAAGAAAAAACATCCCTACTAATGACAATTTTATTAATAGACAATTCAAAAAGT
Organism: Combretum micranthum; assembly: GCA_024138025.1. Classification (NCBI taxonomy): domain Eukaryota; kingdom Viridiplantae; phylum Streptophyta; class Magnoliopsida; order Myrtales; family Combretaceae; genus Combretum; species Combretum micranthum. The sequence goes on along the minus strand of JAMXBD010000266.1, from coordinate 504,552 downwards.
TTATAACCCTCTTGTCCTTGCATTTATCCTAATATACACTTAGTGCCTTTATGATCCAACTTATCTCTTTTTAGAGATGGTATAGTTGAGTAACACAAGAAACACATAACATGGACATAAGAATAATCAGGTGAGTGATCAAATAATGGCTCATAAGGAGTTTCCCAATTGAGAACTGCCATTGGCATTCGATTAATGAGATAGGTTGTTTTCAACACACAATCACTCTAAAAATACTTGGGTAAGTTGGCTTGAAGTCTCAAGGCTCTACTTGAATCTAATAAATGTCTATGTTTATGCTCAAGTCTACCATTTTGTTGAGGCATGTAAATAGTAGAGCATTGATGTAAGATACCAAATCTGGTAAACAAAGACTTAACATCACGAGAAACAAATTTAGATCCATTATCGAATTGAAGAAATTTGGGTGTTTTACCAAAATGATTCTGTATATAATAAAGAAATTAAGCTAAAACACTTGAAACTTATTATGCAAGATATATGTCCAAATGCACCAACTATAATCATCTAATATAGTCAAGTAATAATAGGTGCCATTCAAAAAGGAGATTTTATAAGGGCTTAAAGATCAAGATATATTAATTAAAAAGGAGAATTGGCTCTTTTTGAACTACAAGGAAAAGGCAAAAGATGTAGTTTGGCTTGACAACATACATCACAAAAGAAATGTGATAAATCAAGAGTCTTACAAAAAGGCAAATGGTCCAACTTAGAAACAGAAGTATTACCCAATCTAGCATGGATTTCGAAAATCATTGCAGACTTAGAACAAGAAACAACAGCAACTTCATGATAAAAAATATCAGTATTCCTACTATGCAAAAAACTAAGGACATATAATCCAAAATGCTCTTTAGATTCTGCCAAAACCTCTTTAGTTTACGGGTCCTGGAAAAGGCATGTATGAGCTGTGAGAGAAAGAAGTAATGGATTGGATTTTAAAGCTTTACTCATTAACATGAGGTTGTGTTTAAAGTCTGGAACATACATGACATCATGAAGAAGAAGGTGAGAATGTAAACTGAAGTTACCTGTTTTGTATACTGGTTTAAAGGATCTATCTGGAAGTCTTATGTGTATTGAATTATTTAAAGTGGTTATATGTGTTAATAAATGAAAATGTGGTGTCATGTGATCCGTGGCACACGTATCTACTATCCAAGAATCAATAGGAAGATTCAAAGCATTAAGACATAAAGGATATGTGCTTGCACTTTGAACCATGTTTGCTGCAACATCATTAACATCAGATGAGCTAGATTGCAACTTCAAAAGTTTCAACATGTAAATACATGTAGAGTGTAACAATTGATGATCAATAGGAGCTAACATTCGATTTATCGAGAAAAGTCGATTCAAAAGAGTGATCAAAAGGAGATTCAACTCTTGATTTTTCAACATGAGCTACTGTGGATGTACATTTGTTTCCCTTATGAACTTTCTTGCCTTTGTACCATTTCGGATAGCCAACAACTTGAAAACAACTCTCAACTGAGTGTCCTCCTCCACAATGTTTACATACAACTTTCCCCTTAAACCTTTTCTTATGAACACTTTGACTAACATCCTTACTAGCTATGAAGGCTAAACCTTCATATTCACTAACCATAGTTATTTCCCTTTGCTTCTCTATGTGTTGTACTAAATAATATGCTCGATTTATTATAGGTCGCGGATCCATGAATAGGATTTGATTTCAAACATATTCAAAAGCATCTCCTAATCCCATTAAGAACTTCATTAATTATGTTGCCGACTCAAACTGACATATGTTCTTTCATATTACAAGTATAGTAGTTCATTCGTCCACAAACACAAGTCTGTACACTCAAAGAACATTCAATTCATCCTAAACCCTTTTTAAATGATTATAATAACAACTAATAGTCATAGTTTCCTACTTTAGGTTCGAAATTTCTTGTTGTAAATGATAAACAAGAGGACCATTGGATTGTCATATTGCGCTACTATCTCATTCCACAATTCCAAAGAAGAATTTATGTAAAGGAAATTTTGATTTAAATTTGGATTCATAGAATTTAATATCTTACATATCACCATGTAATCACACTATTCAATTTGTAAAATCAATTGAATCCTCTTCAGGTTCCAAAATCGATCCATTGATAAAACCTAGTTTACATTTTGCTCCTAAGACCATTTTAATCGATCGATTCCATGACAGAAAATTTGATATGTCAAACAGAATATTTCCTAGACACATCCTGGGACTATCAAATCTAGAGATAAGGAGAGGATCATTAATGTTCGGATCAGATCAAGACATACCTCCAAACTTCGCCATTGAAGTTTAGAGAACTTGCAATACAGCTGGAATAATGAAAAGAAATCAACTGATGAAGAAGAATCAATCCACGATGCAGGCGGATTGTTGCTCTGTTACCATGAAGGAACATCAGACATGTATGTCTAACAAGTACAGAGGAAGAAGGAGAAAAGCCATTTGTGTGTGTATCGATTAAATAATAAATATCTAAAGTTAGTTACAAGATACTATGGAAAAGGAACTAACTACTTAATGCTAACGGAAACTGTTAAAAGATACAAACAGAAAATAGATTACACAATTATAAAATATCCAACACCTAGATTCTTGAATTAATTTGGGAAAGTGAAAGCAATTGAATTTTGAAGGCAATAGACATTATTAGAATAAGTCCGCTGCTTTTTTTTTTTTTTTTTGGGCTGAAGAATATGTCCGTTGGTTTAGACCAGTAATTTTAACTTTTAACATATAAACGGAGTGAAATGGGAAGCCCATGATACCAAGTTTTTCTTGGCTGCTGATTAGCTCATTTGCAATTGAAAATTGAGTTATGATTGACTTCATCTATCTGTAAACATAATCTGTAAGGATCATTTATGTTTTTATTCTCTTAACTTCCATTTGTTTCTTTCCTTTAAATCCATGAACTTTAGAGTACCATCGGGCAAAAGCGAATCTAGTTGAGTCTAATTATAGATTATTATTTTATAAAAATAATCAAATAATAAAAGGTAAAAGAAAAGGAAAATAAAATAAAAAGGTGAAAGAAAAAAAAAGAATAAGAAGTAAACATTTAACCAACTTTTTCATGTGAAAAGATAATACTTAGTATTTATCCACAACTTTATATGTGTTGTTATAATTATCAACACATGTAATAAATACATTTCTAAGAATGATTAGTTGAATGTTTATAGACTTAAACAAAAGTGAAAACTATAATCTTGACAATGTGGTGTGGGTTATTTTTTATTTATTATTTTATTATTTTTTTTTTGTTAAACGTCTTTGTAGAGTTTGCTTTGAGTATTTTTAAAGTTCCACGTTGCTAATTTTACAACTGCATATGAATATGTTTGTGTATAAATAAATGCATATCTTCAAATATTCATTTATCAAATGAGTCAAAGACTGTTATTCTTAGGCCCAATTTTATCTGAAGTTATAAATTTGTGCTATTCAATTCTCAACTTATTTTTTTTTAATATTTTTAGCATTATGTTTATGTTTTGTTTTATTTTTTATTTTATCAAATTTTTGATCATATCCTTTATTTTTTTAATCTAATTAACATGGCTGGTTCAATAAGTTAGGAATTAGCCCATGAACCGATGAGGTTGCCATGGACGATTCTAGGTTGACCTAGGCATGACCTGTGACCTAACAGATCCACACTAGAGTCTAGCTCGTAAGCTGTGGGCCTGTGGCTATCAGCTTAGTAGTTGCCTAAAGAAAGGTTTAATAAATGATAATCACATTTTATACAGATATAAAATATAGATATTAATAAAATATTAATACCTATTATTATTAACGGAATATTTCTTTTCAGTCTATATCATTCGATTTCTCTCTTTTAACTAAAATTATTTTTTTATCCTATATTTCTATTATTATTAGGGTGAGCAGGTACATGGTGAGTAAGGTATGAAGCCTTACTTGTATCATATCCTATAAGGTACGAGGTATTGATTGTTATACCCGAATCATCTCTAGTAACATCTCGTACCTACCTTATATCCTGTAAAACTTGTAAGGTATAGGGTATCCTATGAAATATGTAATTTTTATTTTATGAAACCTTTGATCTTTTTTTTTTCCTTTCTTAAGTTTCAAGTTATAATGATATATATAATTTCATGTAGTATGTAAAATTACCTTATTTTTATATATTTACAATAAACAATAAGTGAAAAGTAATTTATTAATATCACAAATTCTTTAATATTGGAAGTTTATTTATGTGTAAAAGTTGAAACCTGTAGCTTTCTTTAATTGAAAGAAAAAAAAGGGATAATAATAAAAATGGTAAAAGAATGAATATATTTACAAAAAATTCATTAAAAGATTTGCATTTTTGTTTAATTATCCTTGGATAATACATAAAATATTTTCTAGGTTAAGTCATTAAGGGTAATTAAAGGAATGTAGTCTTATATAAAACCAAAGAGTCAAGATAATAAAGAAGCATCATTGCCTTAAATAATATTATGTTAACAAAAAAAATTAGTAAAATAAATAATACTATTTTATTGTTTATAACTTAATATTATTTTATTCAAATTTTATAGGATGGGTATTGGGTACCTTGGAATTTGTGCCTTATATTTAGATGAGTACATATTTTAGAGTGGGTACAAGATATGAAAATACTCATACGTGTATCTTACTCTGTTGGAGCAGGTTCTGAAAATTTGGCACCTGAAACCTATCTAGTGACTCTTAACATTCACACGAAAGCTACACACTTGAGGGAGGTTTAGGTAGGTACCTATACAACAAGCTTATCCACTCACCTCTAATTATTATAAAAGAAAAGTTCAATAAAAAAGATCTATGCTTGTGTACTTTTTATAAAATAGGGCCTTAATTTATAAAATATGAATTTGAAGGCCTATAATCTTTAATTTTACGCATTTAAAGATTCCCATTAATTTTATGTTGATTACATGGCAATTTGAAAATTTAAAATAAAATAAACTAGCGGCATATGACAGATCTATACTTGTGTGCTTTTTATAAAATAGGGCCTTAATTTATAAAATATGAATTTGAAGGCCTATAATCTTTAATTTTACGCATTTAAAGATTCCCATTAATTTTATGTTGATTACATGGCAATTTGAAAATTTAAAATAAAATAAACTACCGGCATATGACTCAACATGCCAAGTAATAATTTATTTATTTTCTTTTCTTTTTCAAGTTTTAATACAAAAAATTTAGAAAATATGTCAAAATTTGTTAGTATATTTATAAGTTGTAACAAATATTGTTCTTTGTTCCGATTAGGACTAGATTTTAATAAATCCAGTTTATATAAATTTACTTTCTTCTAAACTACAAATATTCACCAATTATATTTAAATATTTCATAAATTTGTATTTTCGGCTTAATATTAATGTGACGTCTTTTGATTATATTATTATTGGAAACGGCCATGCCCTTTTTTTTCCCTCCTGGTTAACATCATGCAATTTATTCGTTCAATAGCAATCATTACGGCATGGATTGAATTAAGGAATGCCAGCATTACTAATTGAGTGATATTTAATCGAACAAAAATAAAAATTCCAATTTGATTCATTGATCCTCTAAATGTAGTATTCATTTTTATTCAGTTGGTTATTGCTCCCGGAATTTTTACCGAAAAAGGTGCTTTTATTAAAATGATAACAACAATGAGAAAAGTAGAATACAATTATACGTTACATGTAAAATAAATATATGTGTATACAATTGTTGGTTTCGAGAAAGGAAGTAAAAAAAAAAAAGTGGGGGTGTTGATACTATGAATGGTATCTAAACTTTAATAAAATAAGTAATTAAGTATTTAAATTTTAAAATTGATCAATTCAGTATTTAAAAAAAAATTTATACACACTAATAACATCAATATAGATATTAAATTGATCCATTTTAAAATTTTTTATTTATTAAATTAATAAATTTTAAAATTTAAATATTAAATTAATTATTTTTAAAATTTAAATACTTAATTATCAAAATTCAGGTATCTGAACAATGTTTAAAAAGAAAAAAAGAAGAAGGGGACCATGAAAACGAAATAAAGGAGAGAAAGCGACCTGACTTTCATGGTTGCACAGTGTGAAGACGGAAAGTGCGCACGCTGTAATTATGATCCAACAAATCATCTATGGAGTGTGGCAAAGCATGCAAAATACTTACTGCTATATAATTATTAATAATTTTTTTTTTGTACGAATAGTTTTATAAAAATTATGATTGGGTTTTAAAATTATATAAATATTATTATTTATTTGTGTTTGATTTTTTCATTAAGTGATATAGTTTAACAAGCTTAGTTTTTATTAGAATGATCAAAAGAGATTTGACATTGTATGCTTAAAGTAGGACCCATTTGATGGTTGGTCCATTGTTCAACCTTTCTAATTATGGTTCATTCACTAAAAGAGATTCATTTTGACCGTTTATTATCAATATGATTCAATGAATGATGTTGATGGAAAAAAGTCTATACACCTATTCATTACTATTAGTGGGATTTGTGTAACGCACTGAAACTTCACTCATCGAGGTATTGTCCGTTTTAGCCACATGCCGCACAATTTTGTCCTTTGGTGTTAGCGCTTCTCAGGAGGTCACCTATCCTAAGATTGCTCTACCCAGAGCATGCTTAACTTTAAAGTCCTCACAAACTCCAAGCACTTACATCAAAAAGCGCTTCTATGATTAGAGTTCCACTACCCATGTTTGAGGAGTATCACATACTCCCTCCCCTACTTATAGAACTCATGTCCTCGTCAGTTTCATTACACAGGTCCAAAACCATACCAGGTAACGAGGATACACTCTACCACTTTCGGGTGGTGAACTGCTATGATACCACCTATAACGTCTTGGGATTCTACCACCAAGGTATCATCTGCTTTGGCTATACGCCGCTCGGTTTTCATTTGGTGCCAGCTTCCTAAAAGGTTACAATCCTGGGATTACTTTGCCAAAAACACGCTAACTTTGGAGTTTTGACGAACTCCAAGTCATTATACCAAAAGACACCTCAATAATTAGAGTTCTACTACTTATATTTGAGGTGTATCACAATTCGATACTTGACAATTTCTCCACATGTCATAAGTATATTTGAGACATTGAGATTGTCTACTCCTTCTCCTTGTTTCACTTCTCTCTTATTCATTTTTGGCATGTATTGTGTGTCGCTTTTTACAAGTCATGTATAGTATGATACACATGTGACTACTCAAGTCAAATCCTTACATCTACAAAAATCATACATTATTTTTATGCATGTTCAAAATACATTGACACTTACCCGCCTTACATGCGGACAAGTAACATCTCACTCTCATCAAATCTTTTTTCTATTGAGTAACATGGCATGCCACTAAACTTGCCCATTAATATAAGAAGGTATGACTTGCTGCTTAATTAATGAATTGGGTTGTTTGGATTGCCTTATTTTTATTTTTATTTTATCCGTATTTGATTTGTATTTGTATTTATATGTATCTTATCTCTATCTAATATATTTGATCTGTTGATGAATAAAATTATCTATATTTTATTTGTATCCATTTTTGACAAATAATCTGTTTGAAAAATAAAAAAAAAAGTTAAAACAACCAAAAAATGATAAATGGATGGACTAGTTTCTTCTTTTTCTTACTATGCAATGGCTCTTGCTGCTTAGGATGATATATGGTTTAAAAAAGAAAAAAAAATTCCCTTAACCATTGGATCTTGTTGGTTTGGACTGCCAATTCAAGGTAAATATATAGTAGTATTCTCATAAATTATAGACTGATATACTCGTGGTCCGAAAGTCATCATACAGAGGAAGAACCTACAGTCATCTACAACCTATATGCCTTACTCCATGAGACTTTTTGTAAGGCACTCTCTTACATTTTCATTCAAAGGTTATTTAATGAAATTTACAAATTCATTATACTCTTAAGAAATCTCAACTTGTACTTAATATCATAAAAATGGTAGAACTAGATAGGTTGATCCTAATATGTCCTTATTCCACACTTAAACACAATTTAAGAACTCTTTAGAAATATTAATTTCAAATTAAACCTAATAATTATACGAATCATATCACCAACCAAAATAATTGACTACTGAATACTTAGGATAGGTGCTTCATTGGGTCTATTCCATTTGATGCAAGGGGGTCTTCATACATGTTCTGTTGCCCTTGTCGCTTGTCACTTGTTGTTAGATGTTCAAGTCGGGTAAGTTTAATGAGACTTGACGTGATCACGGTCATTATTTATTATCCAGTAGATGAAAAATTCTATAGCCCCTACGTATTCTTAGCCGAATCCATCTCATGAATTATTTAATAATTTAAATTGACACCAATGGTTACCATACCAATAAAATACCTAATTATTATATTTAAACTTCTGTAGGTACGTTATCCTTTTTGCGTTAACTCTTTAGTTTTAAAAACATGCAACAATTGATTGGAAAAAAAAAAAAAAAGAACCTAGTAGCCTAATGACGTCTGGTTTTGATCTTCATTCTTGAAGTACCAAATTCAATTCTATATGTTGTAATGGTTCTAGTAGCCATGTTATTGTAATCAACGAAAGAAAAAAGAAAGAAAGAAAAATCAATCATGCGTGTAGATGTAGCACACACCTCTCATGTCTTGATCGGCTGTGGGGTCACTACAACTACAACACTGCAACCATGCGGTTCGAAGGCCATGTCACAACAAAGCAAAGAAATAAATGCCAAGCCACCACCTAAACCTGCTAGTCTTGTAGAAGAGAAGGTTTAATGGATAATAATCATGTGTTATGAACTAGAATTGATGTATATAATATGTATAAATTAAGAGTAGTGATTATATATTATATATGTGAAAATTTTATTGGTATTTATTATTGGTATTTACACGTTATGTGTATGGAAAGGTGCTATAATTGAAATTATTTTTTCCACTACCTTATAAAAAATTATAGTATCATCAACTATAACATAACCAAAAATGAGAGGAAAGCATATTGTGGTGAAGGTTCTTTCCCCTCTTGTACTTTCCTGCTAAAAATAACAACAAGAAGTGCATCATTTCCCAAATTCTCCTTTCATCATATGAACAACTTCAATCAATCGAAATTTCAAAGCTACATACATAAATTACAAGACAACAAATCATCTGCTTTGATATTTAACTTTGAGGATGCGCTTTTGAAGTCTTCTGACCTTTTCCCTTACTTCATGTTAGTAGCTTTTGAAGCTGGAAGTTTTGGGAGAGCTCTTGTTTTGTTGTTGCTTTATCCTATCATTTGTATGGTTGGCAGGGAGATGGGAATTAAGGTTATGATTTTTACATCATTTGTGGGACTTAAGATGAGAAGATTCAGCGTTGGAACAAGTGTGCTTCCCAAATTTTACTTGGAAGACATTGGTCGTGAAGGGTTTGATGTGGTGATGAGTTGTACGAGGAAAGTGGGAATTAGTGATTTGCCTGAGGTTATGATCGAACCCTTTTTGAAAGATTTCTTGGGGGTTGATGTCGTGATGGGAAGAGAATTGCAAGTGGTCAACGGATATTATGTAGGTCTCATGAAGGAAAGAAAAGGTGATGGTGTTTTTCATATTGATCGAATGCCGTCGACCAAACCCAGTTCTTATTTAATCGGTTTTGGCTCCTTGAACTTAAACAGGTCTTTTCACTCACAAGTACTATCATTATGCAAGGTCTCTCTCTCTCTCTCTCTCTCTCTCTCTCTCTCATATTTATCGAATGTTGTTCAAGTGGTTTAACTTCATAGGTATTCCAACGATTCATAGCAAAAAGGTGAAAAGTTTCGGGTATTCCGAATGAACAAGTTGGTAGAGGAAATTTTTTCTGTTTTTTTTTTTTTTTTTTTGCCGGTTGCTAGAGTTTAATTTGACTAAAATTAAGCATATTGAATTTGAGCTACTTGGTTTATTAAACTTCAATCCTTTTGTCCTATTAAAATTACGAGTTTAATCAAGCTCGAATGGAATATAACTAGACATCTTTACAGGGTTAGTCCAACTCGTGATCGGTTGATCCACCTTGATCTGCCATCATGGGTTCAAAACTCAAACTCAAACTGTCTAGTCGGATCTAATCCATGGGTGGAGTTGCATAGGCTCAAAAACTTGGCTAGGTCCACCCACCAAAGTCATGGGGCTAATTAAAAAATAGAAATAAAAATAAATAGAAATTATGGAAAAAAATAGAAATTATTTATAATTTGTAAAGGGTCATTTCAGTAATTGGGCTTTAGACCTAATTTAATACCACCGGTCGATCTTTTAGGTCAATGGTAAGGCTTAGAAGATTGAGTCCAATAAGAGATATCATAGAAAGATTTGACTTGGTAGGCTCGGAGCAGAGATCATTGGACTAGTTCATTCCACTCTCAGTCTAATTCGATTTTCTCATGAAAGAAAAGTAGACTCCAAATATATTGTTCTCGGTTAATTTGAGCTTTATTTGAGTAAAATAAGTCTTAAGCCCTTTTATATTGAAAAAGACTGTTAAATAAACAATAGACTTCTTTTATATTATAAAAACCCTTAGACTCTTTTTAAGCCATTTGTAAGTCCAACCCATTACTAAAGAAAAGAGGGCTTCCATCTCAGTCGTCGGATCCATAAGAACGATCCAAAGGCTAGTAGCAGCTTTCAACATCTATAAAGGAGGCTACTCTTCTCATTTAAGTGATAATTTTGTGTATTGCTGAGATCAAGATCCAGAGCAACATGAAAACTCTGTTGAAACATCTTTGAGAAAGATCAAAGCACATATTCTACAAAGAACGAATCAAGGACGATCGAATCTATACAATTTGATCTTTAGTCATACTCGTGCGCTCTAGAAATTGGGTTTACTCGTTCCTCCTCCTACGTCTCTCTCTGCGACATCCTATACGTGCCATTAGTTCACGACTTTTCTCAAGTTGATTGCCATGCCTATCGTATGTTATTGGCCAACTGTAGTAACCCCATTATATATAATCAAAATAAAAATATAAATAAAAAGTATTGAAAAAAATTAATAAATGTAAGTAAACATTTACAACTCGTTTAATTAAGGAAATAGCTATTGATCCCCTCGTCATTGTAAGTAAAGCTACTATTATAACGTTAAGATGAGGAGAATGACTATTGATAATGAATAGTAATTCATGCTCCCAGATAAAAATGATTTGTTTTCAATTTTTACATTAAATACCTTTGTTTTCACCTATTATTATTCTCTCTATAATAAAGACAACATGACATTATAGATATTTTAGTTTTACTCAAATAATTATTTATTTTATTTTTCATTTCAAGAGAATATTTTTATAGATATATAATAGTCATTACAACTCTACTACACTTCTATTGAATTGAAATTCAGTTCAATCCCCCTTATTCCATACCACGCAATAAACAAGATGTTAATATTTAGACTATTTTTCCTTGTGCATAGAAATTATCTTTTTATTAATTTACAATATTTAATGCACCATTGATGACAATAAAAAACAAATATAGTTGAAAAACCTGTTTAATTATATTATATAAAGTTTCACCAAGAAAACAATCACAGTTATAAACAGAGGAAAGATGGACAATCTAAACAAAAAGAAGAGTGACAACTTTTTAGTCCTCATATATTAATGTCTTCATCCTTACTATACCTCGTGTAAATGAACAAATTGAAAGGGGAAAAACAAAAAGGAAAAAGGGAAAAGACGTCTTCATTATATATTTATTATACAAGATGATATGCGATTTTAATAACTTCACTTAAATTGTATTTGGTTTACTAGAATGCAATTGTCAATTTACCTTTACTATAGCAGAATAATTATTCTCTTGTTTGGTTTGTAAAAAATTATACTATAAGGTAGGGCTCTAATTAAGTCAGCACTACTCATGAGTTGCTCTGGTTTTACTCAATAATAACTTGAATTCAACTCGATTATAATCAAGTTAAGTTTGAGTATTAAAATACTTGACTCGAGTAACTTGCTAGCCAATCCGAGCTTATAAATGTTTTAAAAAAAAACTTATAAAACTTGTGTTTTTCCTACTTTTAAATTATATTTTTGCATCTTGGTTATTTCTTTTTCTTTTTCTTCTTATCCAATTATCTACATTTATTATATTTAAGACCATATCACCTAAAAATTTATTCCATTCCAAACTCCAACTTCTTTCTTGGTCTAATTAATTTTTATAAGAATAATCGAGCCTAATCAAGTTAAGCTGAAGCTTATTGAGTATTGATTTAAGTCAAATTCAAGATTAAAAATTAAAGGTCTATCAAGTTCAAATCGAGCTCAAGCTCAAGCTCGAGTTTCGAATTTTTCATTCGAATCAAGTTTGAGTTTAGCATTGAATTGTCTTGACTCAACATAAACCATCTACAACCCTATTATAAGGAATGTCTATTCCTCATAACATGGAATAGGTAATGAATTACAATTCTTTTCTTTCACCAAAGGAACTGCTATTTTCTCACAGAATGCAACTTTTTATTTTTTAATTTTTTCTAAAAATATCTTCAATCATAAAACAAATGGATTGATATTCCACTCTAAGTTAAGAAATCAATCTAAGATCCTAGGTGTTATTAGGGGTGAGTGAATAACCTTACATATATGGTATCTGTTTGTATCCTGCTTAAATCGGAAACGTCCAGGTGGTTTTGAGAGTCATAGGATAGGATACAAGTATTGTTTCCTAGGAACTTCCATTCACAGTATAAGGTACGGGTATGGGTAAGGGGTCTTCATACTCAATACTACCGTAGAACATGTACAATATAGGTTTCAGAGTACCTTATATGCATCTACATGTACTCTATTAAAAAATTATAATATATAATATATAACAAATAAATAATAAATAATTACTTTATTTTTCATTTTATAATCATTTTTTATTAAGATTATCATTTGTAAACTACCTTTGAGAAATTTTTACCTAGATGTACTAATTTATGATAGAAGTACATGTAATTTTTATTTTAGAAGTATTTTAATAATGTGTATTTGAACTTCTAACTTCTATAAAAGTGTTATAACTCTTCTAGTACTAGTTAATACATATGTGCTCCTAGATTTTTTTTATTTTGGAATTTGATAGATGCTTTACAATTTTTTTTAAATCATGTAATCAAGTTCCACAAGTATTTGTTACAAATTTCAATTAATACATATAAACAAGTTATGCATATTGTAAAACTTGTGATATTAAAAAAATTATTTTTTTTAATTTCTTTCAATATGTTATTTATAATGAATATATATAATTGAGATAGTTTTGCGTATTACAACTTGAAATTTGAAAAATGAAAAAAAAAATCTACAAGTTCCATAGGGTGTATTGTCGACATTCTCGCTTTCGCTTCGTCCACCTCCACTGTCGCAGGTGCTTCCTCTAAAGTAGAACGCTCCCCTACCGATGCATTTTTACATCCCACAGCTTTGACAGATCGCTTACTGCATACATGGTAGGTACAAGGTGCTATAACTTAGGTTCTAGGTACAAAATTGCATACCCTGTATCTCACAAGATAGAGCAATGGTCATAGTTGTCTAAATCGTGAGTCAAATATACATTTCTACGAGATTATGAGATTCTACATTTTTTCTTAATTAAAATAAATGCAAAATTGATTAGATGCAAACTTTAAGCCAAATTATTAATTTAGGTATACGATTTTACATGTTTACTATTTTACTGGTTTTATACAATTCTATCGATTCTATAGATTTTAATAAATAGTAAAATCGTTATTTTGACAACCATGATGAGTAATACTCCATACCTTACTCATCTTGGACCCATTCACCTCTAGGTGTTATTACCGACTCTTTGAAGATATTTTCACTCTAATATCTATTTACTTTTATCTAAAGGTCACTCATAAAAGGGCTCATCGGTACTATGTCAATTTTATGGGGAAAAAGAATAGAAAATGTCAATTTGTTATTTCGTTACTATAATATTTTAATATTCCCTATTTCTTTCATTGGCTCATTTTAAGATTGATAAGAAATTTAAAAAAAAAAAAAAAGCCATAAAGAAAAAGAAACAACGTGAAGTATCAATGTATCATGGATCTTGTAAAGATGCAGCAACAATATCGTACAATCCTGAAAGGTGGTTCCTAGTATGGCGAATGGTGTTCGGTATCTTTGTTGTACATGCTTATAAAAGTGTTTTTACTTTATCCTAACGTGCATAACTATTAACTTTATTCTCTTTGTATTACTTTTAAATGAATAACTTTAATATTCTCTGTTTAACTAAAATAAAATAGTAGATTCCAAATTCTATAAATGGAAATCACAATAAATAAATGAAAAAGAGTTTTGATATAAAATATATGTTAAATATCTTTATTATACATACCCTAATGAATATCAAAGTGAATTAATTGCATGTTCATTTTGAGGGGACGGAAGTTGCTATGTTTAATTTCATTCGAAAACACCAATTCATATCTTCATCTCATTGCTATTCAATAATTTATCTTATTATCTTTTCATAAATACTCTTCTTACAATTGCAGACTAGCAAACTCATTTATATATTTTTCTATAAATGCAATAAATATTTTACTTGTATATAATAAGAATATAATGGATAATTTACTACATTGCATAATGAACCTAAACTTTTTAATGTCAACTAAATATCATATAATCATGCAATAGCTATTGTAATTTATATCTTTATTATATTCTCCTTGAATTCATATAGTGAAGTAAGTTGTAAATTATTTTAATGTCATGATCTTTATGGGCGTAGATGTTAGGTGTCACAGCCCCATCCCAAGCACACCGCACGATGTGGGGGCACTCCTAGGGTCCAACCACACTGACTCCTTACCCTAGGTAGGCAATCGTGATGTCAGGTACACTGGCCCCTCGGTATATCCTCAGGCACGACCAGAGCATAGCTTAATTGGTAAGAAGCATTGTCTTTGGGGCAAATAAAAGCCTCAAGTCTTGGGTTCGATCCACACAAGCTGCAGCTAGAGGCTCAATCTACCTAAGGGTAACAATACCTCTTGTGCTCTGGTCGTGCCTAAGGGTATGGCGGGGTCGATGTACCTAACATCACGGTTGCCTGCCCAGGGTGGGGAGTCAATGCAGCTGGACCCTAGGAGTGCCCCCACATCGTGTAGTATGCTTGGAATGGGACTGTGACATAAAAGGCGCCTTTTTATGTCACGCCCTACCCTCAAGCAACCAACGTGATGCTAAGACCACAAAGCTCAATTGGTGAGAGGCGTTGCCTTTAAGGCAAACAAAAGTCCTTGGTCTTGGGTTTGATCCTTGCAATCTGCAACTAGAGGGTCAACTCTCCTTAGAGTTTGTGCTTATAAGGGAACTTACTACGGTGATCCCTCGAAGTCAATGCTTGTGGAGATGCCATCTTAGCATCACATCAGCCACCTGAGGGTGGGGCGTGACATTAAATCTCTTTGTTTAGCTTTTTTGAGTAGATACAAATATTTTTTCAATCTTTTTTTTTTTCAAAAAACCACTTATTAAGAAATAGATATAGATAAAAAAGAAAGTTAATAGTTCTAATGAAAAGATCAAATAGATCAAATATAGATAAAATATAAATATAAATCAGATATATTTACACATATTGTTTCGATACAGATACAAATGCAAATGAAAAAGAGGCCATCCAAACAGACCCCATCTTTTGGGAAACTTCTACGATCTTGTCAGGGATCGTCTAGTCAACTGTCTAATCATTAAAATAAATATAATAATTAAAATATTAACTATTTTAGTTATTCGATCACGGTCGGGATGGGACCGTCTAGCCAATCATCTAACCATTAAAATAAATATAATAATTAAAATATTAACAATTTTAATAACTCGATCACGTTAAATATGATGTGAGCCGTTCAATAATGATGGGATTATAGAATTTCTCAATCTTTTCATATTGTTTTAAACATAATATAATTACAGTACCTAACACTAGAGATTACATACCACGAACGCAAGACATTGTTCGGCTTGATATGATTCACATTTATGATCTATCAAGGTTATAAGAATGGAAGTTTCCTCATAAGTTTTTTTTTTTTTTTTTTTTTTTGCCATTATAAGTAGTATGTCGCATATTTATGGGTCTGTTTAGATGGTTTGTTTTTCATTTGTATCTGTATCATATTGAAACGAATGAGTAAATATATCTCATTTGCATTCATATTTTATTTGTATTTGGTTTATTTGATCTTTTCGTGAGAACTACCAACTTTTTTTGTCTGTATTTATTTATTGATAAACAATTTGTTAGAATAATGTTTAAAAAAAGAATCTGTATTTGTCAAAAAATGCTAGCCAAAAAGAACATCTTAACTAATTTTTGTATGTCTACATGAAGTTCAACCATGGAAATTTGAACCTACCTTTACTATTTTATTAATGTTAAGCCAGTATATAAAGGTGGAAATTTTATGCCTCAAATTGGTCTTATTAACTATTTAACGGCTTCAATCATTCTTAATCGTGATCATATCTTTAAAATAATTAATATTATAATTACTATATTAAGATAAGATATTTCACTGGATAATCCTCCTTAAGGAATTGTAGAAGCTTTTATACATTATAACTATCTTTTTTAATTGTAGTTTTTAAATTTAACAATTTAAAAAAATAAATAAAATAAGAAGACAAGTAGAAAGAAAAAAAATTGCATGGGGATAAAAGAGAAGAACCTAGACTTAAAATTGTATTGTGGGCTTGTCTATATTATCAAACCAATAATAAAGGTTTATGGACTTCAGATCCTTTTTTTATCCTTTGAAATTACTTTCATATTCTATAATATTCCCTCTAAATTAATTTAAAACAAACTAATATGAGCTCTATGGGAAGATATTTAAATCCAGTATTTATGTATAACTATTTAGAGAAACATACTTATGGATGGTTCTTATTTCTATTTACTTATATATATATATATATATATATATTACATGCATATCTATACGTACATATCCATATTTGACTCACAAATATATTGTGATAATTTTTTATTATTTATCTTCAAATAATATTCTCTATCATTAATAATTATCAAATATTAACTATCTCTCAAGAGATAGTTTGGTAAATTGCATATTTCATCTATGACATCCATAATACTAACCAATATTATTCTAATCCATTTTTTTTTCTTTTCGCTCTTGTCTTTTTCAAACCATTTTTGTTTTTCAAGTAAGAACAAATCCTCGAATATATTATGGCCTTGTATAAGCAAATACATTTTAGATTGTTTATGTAAATTTTTTTTTTAATATATCGGTTGTATATCTAGTTTGATTCAATAATTAATTGATGATATAAATTTGATTGTTATGGATATGTGTCCATTAATATAATATTTAAGAGAATAATGACGATTGAGAAATTCTTTTAGTTTCATTTTTGGCACCCATAAATTATATTTATTAAAATAAAATATGTTCGAGCGAACCACCGTCGCTTAATAAGAAATCCAATAAATAAATTTTCTGTTTTTAATATACCTTTTTTTTATAAAGAGTAAAATCAATATAAAAAAAACTAATTAGCATTCTTTAACTGAATCACGTTAGAGACCAGCAAAAGTTTACTAGGATTAATATGCTAACAAGTAACAATGTGAAGATAAATATCAACCAACAACATAATTCGGTGTTATTATTTTATCATGGCTGAGTAATGGTTAAAACAATGTCAGTTGCAATCAGTGTTTGTTTTTGTTTTCCTCACGACTTACTGTATATATGGAATTTTTTCTTTGTATAGACATTTCCTCGTTAGACCCTTACTAATCACTTAAATAACATCTAATTAAAATTAATTATTAAGATATGGTTTTTTAAAATTGTATGTATTAAACAATAAACAGGATATATATATATAGGTGGGGCATGTCCAATCTTATATTATGTGTTATTCATACAATATACCAATGTATGTTTTGTTTTGTAAATGAGATATATACGTATATCTCATTTTATAAATGGATTATAAACACATATTATGTCTTATAAATGTTGTTTTGTTCAGGTTGACGTATATATCGATAATTTTATTTTGTTAGTGTTGTAAAATGTTACTCACCCATATTTATCTTTTCTTTGATTTTACTAGGAAGCAAACTTGTTCAGTGAGGCCGAAAAGAGAAGTTGGCAAACTCTTCAGAGGGAAAATTACCCTAAACCCTTGATTTCTCATGGTGGAAGATTGGCTTTCAAGCCTACCCCACTCCACATTTTAGTTATGTTCATGTAGCTTCCTCTAGGATTTTTCCTCTTTATCATCAGACTCATAGTTGGTATTTTTTTACCTTTCTATCTATCCTCCCCTATCCTAGCCTTTACTGGCCTAAACAGCACAGTTTCCATTTAAAATAAAAACAACAACAATGGAACAGAACCAAACCTGAAAGGAAACATTATCTATGTATGTAATCATAGAACTTTACTAGATCCAGTTTATGTCTCACTTGCTACGAACAAGCCTATCATTGCAGTTACTTATAGCTTGAGTAGATTCTCCGAATTGATTTCCCCTATAAGGACATTTCGATTAATGAGAGATGAAAAGACAAGCAATTGATGCATGATTTGTTGAGAAGGAAGACCTAGTTGTTTGTGCTGAAGGAACAACTTATAAGGAACCATACTTGCTGAGGTTTAACCCAACTAAGAAAGAGAAAATAGCCTCATCTAAGACTCATAGTCGTTACACACTCTCTACTCATCCCAGTCAATAACATCATCTAGTTTAGTTGTTCCTGTAAAACGTGAATCAGATTATATTACTTCTTCCCAAGCCCAAGTAGACATTACACCGATGTCGTTTGCCCCACGGCCACCCGCCGAGCCACTTATTGGAAGTCATTGCATCATGATAGGTGGCTTAAGCGCCTAAACTACCGTATCTACCTGGACAAGGTTGCCGCTCCCCGGAACGGATTTAACGGCACATGCACAACCAATATTCATAAATTATTAAGTCAAGTTTAAGTTTTAATTCATTTAGGGATACTTAACCTAACAATCATCACAGAAGTTACTGCGTACCTTATTAATTCAGGATCCAAACAGAAACAGAAGATAGGCCAGATTCCATTTCAGAAAATAAATCAGGTACCCATATCTATAGATTCAAGAATTAAACTCATAGAGAAAACTATACTCATCATCTATTTATCTCAAACTTTATTAAGACTTATTTGATCAGCCACTAAATAGCAACCCAACTATGGCTGTGAAGTTCGTCCCGCCAAAATACGGACGGTTCTACTTTATTTGTCAAAGTATTTCTTTTCTCTTTGTTTATAGTGTTTTATTACAAAAGCATCAACAAAGAATTCATATACAAAAACATTCATTTTCCAAGCAAACACATATTTGAAACAACATATTCTCCATATTAGACTAAGGTTTATCCTAACGTATTAATCGAATCCAATTATTAGTTATTAACCCATTTTAGCTTGATCCTAAATCTTTAAGCAGAGCTAATTATTAACTATTATCTCATTTTAACTTAATCTTAGCCAATTTGATTTAGAGTAAATCATTTTATCCAATTACTAAGTCATTTTGATTAAACTTAGTCAATCTAACTCATTTTAACTTATCAAAGTCTATTTAGTCAAGTTGAACTAAGATTGATTAATTAAGTTCATTTTATATCTAAGATTTATATTAACTTAAGTCTATGTTAACTTAATCTTAGCCAAGTTAATTAAACTTAATCAATCTAATTCATTTTAGTTCATTCAAGTTTACTAAGTCAAGTTGAACTTAGATTATTAACTAAGTTCATTTTATATCCAACTCTATATGTAATCAAATTATCTATTAAATCTATAAATTCACTAAACTCGCACTTAATTATATCATTCAACAAGTATAGCACATCAAATATCATTTATCTATCTCATTTTAGCTTAAAAATATTCATTTTATAACTAACTATACACTTTTATCTAGTAAAATAAGTTTTCAACTTTGTTTGAAAAACGTAGCAGCTGGAAAAAATCAAAAGTTTGGCCTTGATACTTTTTGAATTTGTAAAAACTAAAAACATAAAAGTTGTAGATCTCTTTTCAAGATTTCTAACACAATTTGAATCACCTCAATCTAAGTTTTTATGAAAAAGTTACAATCAAAAGAGTATCACAACCAGAGAGAAGCACAGGAAGATACATTGACTCGTGTTCATGTTGTGTTGTTTTTGAAAAATTTGTATTCTTTGAGTTTTTGAGATTCAAAAGAAGCACAGGTGAATGGGGAAGGCCGTATATAAGTCGTTCTTCTCCTCGAGTGAGTTCAAAACATGTGTTTTCAAACAACAGCGATGAGTATGGCGCAATATAATGACCCATGTATACCCCGTGCTCTTTACCCTATTCTTTTTCGAAAAGTTTACTTGTTTTTTAACTGGTTTTACACCATTTTTCATAATCTAACATCTTGCCTAGGATCATCATTTCTGACATCTATACACATGTTTTACTTCATTTAACTTCAAATCCTATCATGAATCATCTACCCAATATGTGTAAACTTAACCTAGAAAACTTACATGTTCGTATATCCATCATTCACCAACTTCATAACAATATCTACTTATACCCTACAAAAATTCATCAAATATAAACATATAGAACAACTCAAGTAAGGAAAACAACTTATCTTATATATATTCAATAAACATGTACTTCTTGATCTTCATTTCTAGTTGTAGAAACTATCTTTAATCTTGCCTTCCATCTTCTATCTTCTAATCTTCTTTTTCTCAACTTTGATTCCTTTTTTTAATTCTTGTTCTAATTGAGATTTGATGATTAAATTGAAGAAAGAGAGAAAAAAGAATAGAAAAAGGAAAATAACGAAATGGGAAAGGAAAAAGAGAGAGCAGGGAAGGAAAATATGGAAAGGAAGAAAAGATAAGGATTAAGGAAAAATTTAGGATATTTTTAGAATATGGTATCAAACCTAAATCTTTCTAATAAATATCTTTAGTATCGAAAATAATTAGGAAATAATTTGAGGACATATATGTTAGAAATTTATAACTTGATATTAAAACACAATTCGAGAGTTTAATTTATGAAAATCTGATATTTAACTCGAATTCGGGTCTAAAACTGATGTTTTTAAACAAATAATTGATTTTAAAAATTACAAAGATTTTGCAATAAAAAAATGTTAACCAAATTTTAAAGGTTTGGGAATTTACTAAACGTTTGAAATATTTGTTTGAAAATTTAGGAATTCGAATTTGAAGTAAAAGGAGTTTATTTAATATATAAGATTAAGTAAATGTTGGATAGTTTGATTTATAAAATCAATAGAATATGAAATGGATATTTTGAAAAGAACATTTAAAATCTCAAATCTCAATTTGATCTATTTACTAATTTAATTATAACAAATTGTATATTTCTTTCTATGTTGTCTACTCATTTTATTGATTTAAATTGTCTAACTATATTGAAAATTAACTATCTATCATATTATTTAATTAAACCGTTTCTATATTAACTAGGTGAGGTTTAAGGTATTTCATATGATATATATAATATAACATCTAATTAAAACCAAAAACAATTTTTATTATATGATATGAGATTGTATGTGTTATACACTTATATATATTCTTTTAAATTTATTTCCAAACTGATTTTTCTTTTTTTTTTTTTTCAATTTTAAAATCTTTATAATACATTTCTAAAAAATATTAAAAAATGAATAAAATAAATTGTTTTTATAAATGTGCTTCAACAACAACAATAACAATAACAACATTTTTTCAAAAGTACAATAATAAAAAGAATTTTTAAACAGCATAATAAAATTTTAAATATTTTCAAAAGATATAAAAATAGAGAAAGAAGGTATGATATATAAATATCTTTAAAAATTCTACTAACTTTCAACCTCAAGTAATAAAATTTTTAAAATATAAAAAACAATAGATGTAGATTCTTAACAAATATTAGGCTTAAAACCCCCATTCCGTAGACAAGAATGTAGGTTTAAGACCTACACAACATATGAAAACTAGGCTCAAGCTCAAGTTCTAATAATGCATGATGTTTTGTCAACTAGGGTTAGACATGAGAGGGCTCCCTATATCGTAACTAAGTGGGCAAAAGTTCTAACAAAAATCAAGCATAAAAAGAAAAAAAAAACATACATAGAAGGCATAAAAGAAATGCAGACGCACAAAAAAGAAAACTGATTTTCATACATTTTTATAATGCTCAATGACACTTATAGGATACAAGTTGATGTACCAACCAAAGAAATATAACAATATATAATCAAAAGATTACTAGAGAAACACAAACCTTGAGGTAACAATATGTCTTACATGATTTTGGTACTTTTTTTAGTATGAGGAGAAAGAAGCTCATACAATGGGGATATATGTCTTGGTGCTTTGTGAGGGTGTTAGGCTCAACCCACTAAGAATCTAACCCACAAACACAATAACACTACTACTTTCCTATCTTAGTTAAGAACGTCAAATCTACTTTCACTTTACTCTCCTTCTCAACTCTTCTTGCTCACAATAAGATAAGTAACCCTCGCCATTGTTCTTCCTATTTCAATCACCCTCCATTTCATAACTAATATTGATTGAATTATCTGCCATCCTGGAATGGTGTTGTTAGTATGCAAGATAGCCAATGCTAAAGTACAAACTCTATCTAACTATTTCGTATTCCGCTATCAATCTAGGGTTTGTACTACTAATGATGTTTATGTGCTTGGTGTAGGTATGATATTGAGCTGTTCAAGTTGCTCCTACTCCTAATCTCTGCAAGAGACTCCAAATTTGTGAAAAATTCAAGGATGCCTTTTCCTTTCTTTCATTCTTGTATTTATAGATGTTATAAGATAGTTTTTTAATGTTTGTTCAATTACAATTTATTGTATGATTTGTTATCTAGATTTGTTATCTACTACTATTTTCGAAACAAATCAACTAGTAAAACTATTTTGGCTACTTTACAGTTTTAGTTCAACTACTTTCGATCCTTGTACATTTTTGGGTTGTAACAGAGTGCAAGCAAAAAAAGCATGCACACCCTAATGATAGGACACTCTTCCTCGATAGAAACTTGCCCAAAGGAATAGGTAAGAGACCGCCAATATCTCTTTTTCTACCACCCTAAATGGTGGCTCTCCCTCTAGCAACACTTAATGGAAGCACAAAAAAGGAATTTCCCAACTTAAATAAAAACATATACTCAAGCGTCCATTTTGAAAATTGCATTTTATATACTTGAAAAATATTGACTCTAGATACGTGGGGTATTCTCACAAGACAAATTGAAACACCTCGCCTCTAAGAAGGTACCTAGTCTTACACATGGGAGTAAATTAGCTTGAGAAGTGTCGAAATGAACCCACAAAAAGTTTCTCAAATTGGATAAAGAGTAGAATATTAATTTTAAAACTATAAAGCGAGCAAACAAAGCTTAACCTTGGAGTCTTCTTAACTACAGACAAGCAAAAAGAATAATGGGCAATGCCTTCAGCAGCAAGCCTTCAATCAAGAGGTAAAGGAATCTCCACAAACATCTCTATCTCCTTTTATAGCTAGAATCATGATAACCATCGTAACGACAACTAGAACATCCATCGATGCAACAAGTGGCCCAACTACTCTAACGAGCTTCGAACATTATAAAAATGTTGATGTTACCATCATCGTCTTCAAAGGTGGAGTAGAATTGGGAATGCTTCCACTTCCCTACTATAAAGGGATAAAGTCTAATGAAGATTCAATAAAAGAAAACGAAGAAAACTTTTAAGAAAAATCATATAAGGAAAAGATTCAATGCTAGTACAATTGCAGATTTGATAACTTCATATTAGCAAAATAATTAATAAGTCCCTAAAAATGATGGGATGTAACCTAACATGGCCCAAGTAACCAAGATCTCCCTCCCACCAAGGGTTATCGATGTGTTGAAAGCAAGCAATTGTGGAATGGATTAACTCAAACTGTAGAAAAATCTACGTGAAAATCTAAGTGAAGCATCATGTAATCTGCACCAAACATCCCATTGTCTCCATGTGTGAAACACACATTTAACACATTATAACACATGAGCAATAAAAGTAAAATTTTGTCACAAGAGCTCTTTAGTAATTCTTGAAGGGTAAGCATAAACTTTGAGGACTTCCTAAATACGCCTCTCTGAAATCGTTAATCTAGGGAGTGGAAGATGATTGAGTCAAGTGGTATGCTCCTCAACTTAGCCAATAATAAGAGCCAACCAATATAATCCGCATCAAAGAAAAATATGACGGCTTGGATAAAAAAGTTCACTCCGTCAACCCCTTAACTAATTTAATGAAAGCTAACCTAGGCTTGATGAACACCTTACTTAGTCTAACTCGCCTCAATGAGCTCCTATCAAGTCTTGGCTTTACAATTGTCGAGCTTGAATTTTTTATCCTTCTTAAAATTGTAAGCCATATTAAATCTGGCCCATTTAATATGGAACATTCAACCAGAAATTAATAGGGTTTTGTAAAATGTATAATTTTAAAAATGGCTTTATGATAGAAGTCCACTAACCAAAGTGAAAAAAAATAAAGGTGAACCAAAAACTAAGTGTGATTTGATTCACTAATCGGCTACTAGTCGATGAAAAATTAAAAATTGCTAGTGGGCTTTATTTAAAAATTCTAAAGAGTTGTCTAGAATTTCATAGGTTGTTGATATTTTGGATGTGATGGGTCGAAAACAAGCTAACAAAATATTCCTTTTTTATTAGTTTTTTTAAATTTTTTATAAAATCTTTTAGTTTTTATGAAGGAGTCTATTCTTTTATGAAAAAAGATTCTACAAAGTTGTAAACCAGTTTCCTTTATTCTTATTTTTCTATAACCACCCCACAAGTGCTATATATCCACTTATCAAATTCACATCCTCATAATTCATTTTGATTTTATAAAACCTTTAGTCTGCTAGTTGATTTTAATCATAAAAAGCTATCAACTTTTAGTTATTTATCTACTTTGATTTTTTTTTTTTTTTTGAAAAATTCCTAAAGAATCTAACTTTTTAATCTATGTTTATAAAAACACTTAAAAAGAGTCCAATTTTTTTAAGAACCCATTTATTTGTTTTTGTGTTATTTAGAGAATGATCAAGTGATATTTATTTATATATAAACCAACAAAATAGTTTTATCTACTAGCATATACCCTAAATAGTAAAAGAGGTGAAAAGTTTTATTCCTTATGATTTTTTTATTTTATTTTTTTTTTTGGTAAGAGAAATATGTCTATAGGACTAAAATGTCTATACAAATTTAGATTTGCCAATTTTTTAATTTTTGGAAAATATGTCACAAACTTACTATGTAGAGGCATGATTGTTATACCAAACCTAATATAATATACAACGTTACATCAACTCTTCAAATTTAATGTCCATTTTATTATAACTATGCAAAAAAATCAATCAAACTTTGAACCAAATTGGATCGAATCAAACCCCATCGATATTTTGATTCTTTTTGAAATGATTTAGTTTGCAATTCAATTTGGTGAAGAGCAAAATGTCCGCAATTCAGTTTGGGACCCTAAACTAACATATGGTTTAAACCGAACTGAATCATTTTACATATTAAAAAAAATTCAAACATATTGATGCAGCAAGTTAGCATGGATAAAGCAAGAACACTCACCGAATGTTCTAAAACACACTCAAGTGCAAAAACACACAATTTCCAAGAGGAAACTCTCTCAATTAGGGTTAAAAAATGTATCAAATGTTCTAAAAAGAAAAGACAAACCTAAATGAATATTTATACTAATACATAGAAAACCCTAAAAGACAAATAATAAATAAATGAAAGCTGGGAGCCTAAATGGCAAAACAGATAATGTAGACTAGCATCTAAAGCCAGTAGTGTAAATTCAAGGCTGACGGCATAAATGTTTAAGACGGGAGCTTTCCTGGTGGCCTTGTGTGCTTCCTTCTCTTCTTCTTGGACGACTTCCTCTTGTTCACATATGTATCTAGTTTGGTTTTAGGGTTGAATTTAGATATAATAGAGAATCACTGGGTTGAAATGAAAAAAAGATCAGTAATATTGAAGGTCTTGGAAATGCCCATGTAGTTGGGATTTTCTAAACCACGAAGTCCATCTCCAATGGTAGTACTTGCACCGGCATAATCTGTATTATAACCACGTAACTTCCTGTCACTTTCTCTCTTTATTATACAATTGATGGCAACTGGATCAACCTCATCACAACATTTAAGTGCATCCTCTGTGTGGGGAATGGTACCGCTGAACCCATCTAATTGGCCCTTGATACTGTCTGATACCTCTTCAGGCTTCTCTTCCTTATCAACTGTCAATACTTATTTTACAATCAATGCATGTACAGTTTGGGATTCCTCCATAACATCCTTCATCTCCTTATTTGACGGCGTAATTATAAGAAAGGAACATCTCTACTTTGGAAGTTTCATGATGTTCTACTAAGGACAGTGATTGTCTTGGATGTGTAATAGAAGAGCTATAACGGACGTGACAATGGACCACAAATAAGATCACGGCCCTTGATATGACCGTGACCTCGGTGGTAATCTCCGCTGACCATGCAAGCACACTTGATATGGCTATTATTTAAAGAAAAGAAGAAGGACAAAATGGAGATCACGACCTTCATCACACCCGTGACCAATAGGGAACCAATTCTCAAAGCTTTATTAAGGTCTGATAACGGGCATT
Source organism: Combretum micranthum (assembly GCA_024138025.1). Lineage (NCBI taxonomy): Eukaryota > Viridiplantae > Streptophyta > Magnoliopsida > Myrtales > Combretaceae > Combretum > Combretum micranthum. The sequence goes on along the minus strand of JAMXBD010000266.1, from coordinate 477,709 downwards.
TATGATGGCTTAATTTTGTGATCTGAGGAGGTAATGGTCTGTATCGCAACCGTGATCTACCTTGGATGGTGGAATCCGAGAAGATAATGAGCCATGAAATGGACATGATGGCAATTATTGGTTAGATATGTTCACACCAATTCAGATCTAAATACCTTTTTGGAAGGGATTTTGAAAGCCAATTGACACATATCCTCGCCAAACAGACATATCCAATGATAGAAACATATAAATAATCACCTAAACATTACAAAGGATCATAGACCAATAGATTCACCATTGTATTTATTCATCTTTTCTATCCTAGAGGAGAGGAACATCCGATGTATGTGAGAGTGTGTTGTAAAAGTTTACTGGAGTATCATCATTGTAATAGACATCATGAAGAATTTCATTAATAAGGGTTGTTTTCATGTTCCATTCTTTTAATTTACTTTACTTTGATTGTGTTATTCTATGTCCTTCCATTATGCATGAGTGATAGTTAAGACTTGCGATGCTGTGTTTAACATGTACATGCATGAAATTAACATCAATTATTGTTAAATTCTCTAATCTCTGTGGTGTACCTCAAGTAATCTAGTTATAGGTAGTGCACAACTTAAGATTAAGATTTCCACAGGATTCGATTGAGAAACCTACCTGTGGAATATATATTAACTATAGGGAGAAGCTTCTCATATTCCTATAGGCAGGTTCATGAAATTTATTTTAGGTTCATTGTAACACCTTATTTAATCAAGGCCTATACCACTAGCTATAATACTTCATGTGTTACACACTCAGACTTCTTTAAAAGAATTTTTTTAATGTTGAATATTTCTAGCTAGTTTTAAATTCTGAAGCTATCTAATTAGATTCTAGAGACAACTAGATTTGTAGCGAGAAAACAAGCTTAAGGAAAAAATCTCTAGCTTTTACTCAAACAAGTAGATAAATTCTTCTAAAAAACAAAACTTTAAAAGCTTATTACAAATATATGGGCTCCATAAGTCCCTCGAAAAAATATAATTTTAAAAGATAAATCTAGCTCTATACACAAAACAAAATAAAAACAAATAAAAATAATCCATCAGTCCTACTTCAATACACTTCTCCTCCCACAACTCCCATACCCTGAGCCAGCATCACCATCACCATCACCATATCATCATCAATACCACCATTATCACTACAATAACTTTAAAAAGACAACAACAACAATAATAAGCTAAAGCCTAGTACACAGTAACACAATCACACCAGAACGACATGCGAGCTTAACTAAATGCAATGATGCAATGACAATTTATTATCTTTAGCTTAAGGTAAACAAATGAATAGTGGATCACTTACACTCTAAAACAATCTTCAGAACTAGGGTCCTAAGTAATAGCAGTTGCTTAGGAGTTGATATAGGCATCCCAAATACCTATATCGCCTACATAACGTTACAAGAAAATAGTTTCATCTAGGGTTTACAACTGTTACTCATCTTTACTTACAACCCAATCCATAACATGACTTTAGTTCAATCGTTCCCATAAACGTGAACTAAATTATAGTCTTTCCCTCCAAGCTCAAGTAAACGTTACACCGATACCATTTGCCCCATCGGCTATCTACTGAGCCACTTATGAATTGTCATTGCATCATGACATACCATTACATCATGGTAAAAGGGATGGCCTAAGCACCTAAACTACCGTGTCCCCCTAGGACAAAGTTGCCACTCCCCGGACTGAATTCAACGGCACAAACCCAAGCAACACTCATTAATTATTAAGCCATCTTTAAGTTTTAATTCATTTATGATACATATCCTAGCATATAAACACACAAGTCACTGTGTACCTTTAAATAATGTTCACAATCCAAAAGAATCAAGAAATATACCAGAAGGTAGGTTTAGAAGCAAATACCTATTTAAGAAATTATACTATATAAGCAATTCAATTATTTATTAACTTACATTAACTTTCATATTAAACATTCACTTTATGTTTCTATTTTATCAGACATGTAGTAGGAACCCTACTATGGCTATGAAGATTGGCCTGTTAAGATACCGACAGTTCTCTGTTGTCTATCAAATTTTCTTTTTATTAAGCAAAGCCTTATTCTAACATATTTTAGAAATTACGTACTCCTTATTATTTAAGGCTTAACCTATCATTTTGATCTACGCCAATCATAATTTATTAAGCCCATATTATCTTAGTATTAATCAAGTTTATTAAACTCGATCACTTAATTAAATTGCTAAGTCATATTCAATTTTTCACTCTAAGTCACTGTCATATATCTATTTAACTTACTTAGTAAATTTGATTAGAGTTAATTATTTAATTCAATTACTAAGCCAAGGTGATTAAACTAAATCAAACAAATTCATTTTGGCTCATTAAAGTCTATTTAGTCAAGTTGGACTTAAGTTTACTAATTAAGTTCAATTTATACTTATAATTATGTTAACCCAAGATAATTACTAATCCTGTTAATTCATTAACTCATTCCTAATTATGCAAACACTAACATGTCATTTTATTTATCATTTATCCATTTCATTTTATCTTCTTTCTTTTTGTTTTCTTTGTCTTTTATGAACAGCACCAGGGTAAGGATCACGCCTATGATAGGAGCCACGATCATCATCACTGGCCTCATCATGCCCTTTGTCACGACCACGACCTAGGCTATGTTTTGCAAAAACCATGATCAGAGGAGATCACGTCCCCTCGTTACGACTATGATCTAGGCTATGATGTCAACCATACGAAAAATTACGCTCGCTATCATGCTTTATCTTTTGATTAGAGGATATCATAGTCCTTGTCACACCCGTGATCCTCCTAAAATTCCCCATGATTACGAGTCGTATCACCACCATGATGGACTAGGGGATCACCTATACATTTTCCTTTGTCTTTTCATCCTATCTTAAACTACTAATTTACAACATATATCAACAAAAGCACTTATTATTAGTATACACATGCTCAATCTTGTCCTATAAACATTTCTATTTATATTTCTATATCATATTTCCACAAATCATTTCATCAAACATGCTATCTACACATGCATATATGTATCCAAATTTTGACATATATGTTCATATCTTATTAATTTATCAATTCTATTACGGGATTTATATCTATCTAGTTCAAATTTAACATTTGCATACATGAACAATAATCAAAACAAGAAAAACAACTAAACTTATTTTTAGCAAATCCAAAGAGATTGGTCTTCTCTACTACTACTACTACTTGGGTTGGTGTAACTTCTTCAAGCTAATTTCCTACTTCAATCTTGTTTTCTATTTTTAATTTCTCTTTTAATCTTGTTGAACTTAAGATTTGTGGTGTGATTTTGAAGAAAAGAGAAGAAGGAAGAAGAAGGGAAAAAAAAAGATAAGATAAAGGCTAGATGGCTTTAAAGGAGGAAAAAAGGAAAAAGTAGAAAATTGTGGATATTTTTAGAATAAGTTATTAAATTTAAACCTTTCTAATAATTATATTAAGTATCAAAACTAATTAGAAAATAGTTTAGAAATATATATATTAGAAATTTATGACTTAATATGAAAACACAAGTCAAAACTTTTGTTTATGAAAATCTAACATTTAATTCGTGTTCGAGTTTCAAACTGATATTTTCAAACAGGTAATTGATTTCAAAAATTGTAGAGATTTGAGAAAATAAAAGTTAACTAAAATATAAAGGATTTAGGAGTTTGCAAAACATTTACAATCTCAATTTCAATCTAGATCTATTTACTAATTTAATTTATGTCAAATTATCTAAACATAAGTCATTATTTGTTTTACTTAAACTATTTAACTATCTAAGATAAATTTCTAACTAAGTTCAAATTCAATATCATAATTAACTATTTATTACGTTATCCACTTGAACCATTTCTAATTTAACTAAATGAGGGTTTTTGATATTTCATTCATATTCTTAATGTGATCCTAATCGATTGTTAACTAGGAAGAGATTTTAACAAGTTTAAGATTAGAAGTTAATAGTCTTGAGATAGATACTGACTTTATCAAAGGAACCCTGCAGGTAGGGAAATCTGATATTAAAGTTTAAAACGCTCTTGTACATATTAATTAATTGGTGAAGTAAGTCTACATTGTGAATTGTTTAAATCAGTAACAATGTTTTATTGAGTACAATTGTGAAGATAATTATAGAGAGTATTTAGTTTAAATTGATCAACTATAATTTCTTAATTTCAATTTTAATTACTAGATAATAGTCAATAAAGGAAGTAATAGTACTTGTCAAGAACCCCGAGGAATACGACTCTACAGTTTGTTTCTATACTACATATGATAAGTGTACTTGCTTAGCATTGACCAAATCCTAGGAACATATGTAGGAATTAATCATTTAAAATTCGAGTAGAAATAAGTGACCAATAGTGTAATATGTATTTAGACTTTATTATTGCTTTATCCCATTCATCCATCATAGTAATTCATTACAACCTTATTCTATTATAGTAAAGTAAACGAACTGTAAAACAAGGAATTAGTCTTAGAAAAATAAGAACGAGAGGTAGGACTTAATCAAAAGCGAGTTAGACCCAAATGAGCTTGCATGTCAATAACGGGATTGGATTGGATTGGATGGGTTATCATTGGCGCCAGTCACTAAAAGTCTAACTTTAAATAAAGTCACACTTAGCAAGTTTTGGTATTTTTGTATAAATTTAATATTTTCATTCAATTGTACTTTGAGTGAGTACAAATTTTTATGGGATTTGGTATCATTGTTAAAATTTGGTATTTTCGTTTAAATTTGATACTTTAAATGGATATCAACTTTTTATTGGTTTTGTTAATTTTTTGCAAAACTTGTATTCATATCTTCATTTTATACTTTAAGCGAGTACTAATTTTTTATAGGATCTAGTATTATTGGCGAAATTTGGTTTTTTTGTTTAAATTTGGTACTTGAGCAAGTACCAATATTTTATAGGTTTTGGTATTTTTGTGCAAATTCGGTATTCTCGTCTAAATGTGGTATTTTGAGCAAGTACTAGCTGCTTAAAAGATTTGATATTATTATCAAAATCTGGTATTTTCATCAAAATTTGGTACTTTGAGCAAGCACCAACCTTTTTTAACATGGCATTTTTTGTGCAAATCTGATATTCTCATCCAAATTTGATACTTTGAGCAAATACCAACTTTTTATGATATCTAGCATTCTTATTGTCAAATTATGGTATTTTTGTTTAAACTTGATATTTTGAGTGAGTACCAACCTTTTATACATGGAAATTTTTGTCCCAATCTAGTATTATTGTTGAAATAAGGTACTTTTAGTAGGTGGCTAGTTTATCTAGTCACGACCTTATTTTAGTTGTCAAGATGCAACTTAAACCAATAATTTCATAGATTGGACAAATAAGAATTGATTCTCTCTCTCTCTCTCTCTCGAACATAGACTCGTTTGGATTCAGTAGATGGAGCGGATGGGTCATGAAAGTGATCAAGGTTAATAAAGGAATTGGTGGTGGTTTGGTGATTATGTAGGTATCATGGTTCGGGTTTATGTTTAGGTATCAGAGGTTGTCAATGGTGAATAAATGTAGGATGAGTCAATGGGCTTTTTTTTTGGTTCAGATAGGGGATTGTGTTTAGTATGTTTTCTTGGTGGCCAACGGTGTATGTGTGATGGCTTTGGTAATGGATTTCAAGTTTGTGTTTGTCTCCTTTATTATTTATTATTACAGTAATTCTGGCCATGGCTCAAAAAAATCAAAGGTTAAGGGTTACAAAAGATTCAATTTTAAATCTAAAATGGGTATTTAAAAGATTAAATTCTAGAAGATTGTTATTTTATTTCTATAACCTAATTATGCGGTTCTACTTACCTACTGATAGGATTAAATTACTCTATTCATTTAAGGATTATTTTATCTCAATCTGCACTAACTTCATCAATAATCCTATAAACTTGGTACTTGATGCTTTTATATGTTGATCTTAGGTGTAAAAAGGCTCAACTTACAAAGAACAGCAACGGATCAACAAAAACACAAAAAACAAGGAAATCAAGTCAAAGATGCAATCATGCCTAAGGATGGCTTGAAGAAGACAATTACACGGACATTATCATGGTTAAAGATGCAATCGTGTAAAAGGGTGTTATTCAATTTCATTCGATATGCTCCAGGATATAACACCACTTAAGATAAGGCGTATGTTAATATAGTTATATTTCATAGTTAAGAACACAATCTACTATGCAGCCACGCCAATATCAATTTTACAACTAAAGAAAACATCTTAGTTGGTCATGCATTCGAAGACACATACATGCTTAATTAGAATATTCATTACAATTGAGGCCGTGTCCATAGGCGTGATTGCATGAAGGATGAATTGTAGTTTAATGAAGAGGGCATGACCTAAGTCACAGTCATGTGATAGAGTGTTTTTCATTCGTCTGACATTGATTTTGTCATTTTTGTTTCTTTTTGCCATGTTAATATCCTTTATACTATAAATATTAGCTTTTCACGAAACCGCAAGCATCAATATAGTATTTTAGAATAAAAATAAAAAATTTTAAAGAGAGATAGATAAGGTTTTGCAGATTTTGTCTTTGCTTTTAGAATTCACGACCAATCTTGAAGGAGATGCTCATTGGACCCTACCAATTCCCAATTATAAAGGATCGCAGTTTTTTAGCAGGCTTTATCTTATCATGATCTTCATCTACTTCTCTAAATTATTGAATTATTTTGCTAGATCTATGGAGGAGTAATTGAATTAGCTTAAATCTTATGGATCCTTAAGTTGAAATCATGTAACTCTGTTGTGCTTTAATTGATTAGTATTAATTTCTTGAATTCAATAACTTGAGCTGATTGGAACTTGAATTTGTATAGTATGCCATATGGATTTATGTCTGATTCATTAAAATTGATTGAGAAATCATTTTAATAAATAAATCTAAGATATTAGTGAAGATTGCTCATAGCTTTAGAGATAAAGTAGTAAAATTCTTCTGCAATTGATTAAGTAATCTAACGAATTATGGTTCTTAATGCAATTCTATGTTGCTGTTGGTTAGGAAGATATTCCAATTAATAAACTTAGGTTTAGAAGTCGATGATCTTGAGAAATGCTTCAACATATCTTTAAGAATCCGTAATTCAAGAAATTGATATAAACTCATTGAGATTTTATTGAATTACATGGTAAAACCTAATGGTGAAACAAGATCTAAGGGCTTTATGAATTGGATTAATCTTAATTCGTGCAAAACCTTGTTGTGAGTTCTTATAGCTTAATTGTAGTTTTAAATAAAATTAATTGATTGAATTCCCCAAATTTTCTTAGGCTGGATGATAGGAAAATTAGGAGTAAGAGTAATTGCTAAGTTCCTCAAGGAATATGACCTATTTTTGCTTTCTATGCTAGATCGATAGGTGCACTTGCTTTTTAGACTATGGTTAGAAAGGAGATTTAGAAAAGAAATTATTTTAGAACTTGATGTCTAAATCATAACCACCTACATAGGTGGGTTTTGAACTTGCAACCTTCCATTTGCCGTACAAACCATCTACAACATTGTGTTTGATTCTTAGTCTTCTTTAACCCATATTACTCATCAGAAGAGTAAATTATACTAGATATTAATGTTTGGAGGAATTGAAATAGGTTCAGCACTCATTATAATTTACAAATCCAATCCATGACGCTCTAAAATAGATTATAAATCTCAATAAAGAAATTGAATTTACGAATACCTACCTATTATTATTATTATTATTATTATTATTATTATAGTCTACTCGCTAAACCTATACATATTATATAAGTGTATATTTTGGATGTACATAAATTTTTCCTTTTTGTATATATTATATTTACATGCTAAATTTTTTATGTTTCCTTTTTCAATTTTTTTTAAATATTCAAATGTATTTATTTACAATTTCTATCAATACCTATTTATTTTTTAAAAAAATTTTCCTAATTCTGTTACATTTTAGTTTTTCTAATTTTTTATTTTTGATCATTATCAGTTTTTTTTTCTTTTCTTTCTTTTTTTACCTTACTCAATCTAACTTAAAAATTTTTAGGAGATCTCAAATTTTCCTCAAACAATCGTCCTTCAACCATGCTCTAGTCTAACTTAATCTCTTAAAGCTAAACACCTTGCTACCATTTAGAGTTTAAGTAGATAAACTAGCTTGCTTCAAGGTATCATCTAGCTTTAGTCAATAGAGCCTTACATCAGAATAATCTCACCTCATGAGGAGATGAAGACTTAGGTGATTCCTCGCCTCACAAGCATAAGTCTTAAAATTGATCACAACATATAAGCTTTCTCCTCGCCACAAGGCTCCTAACACTTGAGAACAAACAAATAAAGTCCATGAACAAAAAAAGGTTCACGTAGCATCTCCTTTCTTGAAAGGAAGGAGGATGTGTGCAATTTTGACCATAAAGTCTAAATTCAACTACGAAAGGACAAAGTGTCTTGAACCTTTTACATACTTAATAAAGGTCTAACTTAACCCACTTAGTGGAAGACCACGCAAAAGTCGACAATGAACCTAACATTGCCTTAGATCATGGTTTAGCTATAGCCTATACAACCTTGCTAACTCAAATTAAGATGAACTCTTCTCTTTCACCTAGACAATTGACGTTTAGAGTTAAGTTTACTTAATTTGTTCCCACACACTCCTATGGCTTATTTACCCAAGGGCCTAACGCTCCCTTTGGCAATGACCTAACCCACATCTACATCCAATGGCTTTAGTTAGGCGACAGCTGAGTCAATTGAATAGTCCCAACAAAAATGCTTAGATTCAGTCACCAATCCCAAGAATAGGCTTTCTCTCTGAAAAGCACACTGCAACTCTAAGAACTCAACAATTTGTTTTCAACTTTAGCCATAGTTAGCTTTAATCTACTAATTAACAACAACTAAAACCTTAGGACAAAGTCATTAGATTCTAAAAAAAAAAACCTCCTAACATCAACCAATCGACTCCTTCCCCTCTTCAATTAATTGTAAAGCAATTTAAGGAACAATACTTTTAGTAATTTGCAAACTCATGCCAGCATCAACTTCTTATGTTAGGACTTTAGATGCTAATGCTGTCAAGGCATCATAATATCTATTAGTAGAGCATTTGATGTGCCAATATCTCGCATAATGGAATTTGGCAATTAATAGAGCGTTTAGGTGCTAACATTCTATTTGGGCCAGTACGGGCTCCTTTAGTCTAAACTACCCATTAGCTGGTTTAATGATGAGTTAGGGTCACCTTTGACGCATATACGAGTTGCACTTGCTTGTTGAGCCAAAAGTAATTTAAGTAATAAAGCCTCATATTCAACTTCATTATTCACACAACATAAGTCCAATTTGAAGGTGAAGGGAATCTCTTGACCATTGGAAGATATTAGCATAACCTCAACTCCCCATTAAGTGCTTCCCAATGATCCATCAAGCTACATCGATCATTCCCCTCTTAAATCTATCAGAACTGAGTGTCCATGAAGATCACCAAGGATGGTCTCTATGTCGTTATCTTTATTAGCACCAGGATACTTAAGTTAACATATCAACTGGTTTTTATAACTTGATTGCCTTAGGAGATGAAACCATGATATCAAAATCTCCAAAAAGCAACACCCATTTGGTGATTCTTCCAAATAAAGTCGGTTGTGACATTATGTATATAATGGGTTCGAAATTGGTTATCATGATGACCTTATGTGCTAGAAAGTGATGATGCAATTTCTGAGTGGCAAAAATTAGTACAAGCCAATACTTCTCACATGTTAGGTAGTTAATTTTGCTATATTAAAGAGTTCAACTTACATAATAAACTAAACGCTTAACACCATTTTCTTTTTGCACTAACAATGCCCAAATGGACCTAACGATTGATGTTAATTATTGAATAATCGGCGGTCCTTTATTTGGCATTGTCATTGTTTTGAAGAGAACTCAATATCACATAATTCTTTGAAATGTCTCTTCTTGTGCCATACACTATTCAAATTGTATTTCTGTCTTCATTATCTACTGCAACGAAAAGGAAATTTCGGCAAGTGCTATGATGAACCACCCAATACAAGATACCTTTTCCAGAAATCCCTTTAACTCTCATTGGTTCTTTAGCGATGGCATAGACTGAATGGCTTCTACTTTAGATATATCAACATATATCCTTTCTCATTGCACAACAAATTAAAGGAACTTCCTTGATTATACTCAAAAGACATGCTTCATGGGGTTTATTCTTAATTTATAGGTTCAACACTTTCAAATACTTTCTTCAAATGGTAAAGATTGTTGTCATGAAAGATTGCAGTCATTATCCTTTTATACATGGCTTTTGTATTCTTTGAACCAAATGGCATCACAATATGATAGAAGTTTCAAAAAGCTGTCCGAAAGGTATACACTCAACATCTCTTGACGCTAATTTAATCTTCTTGTACTAGTTGAGTCCATCCATAAAAGAAAAAAGCCCACATTAAACTGTTGCATCAACTAGCATATTGATGTTTAGTAGTGGAAATTCATCATTGAGCAAGCTTTATTCAAGTTGTGAAAATCCACACGGACATGTATTTAGCCACTTTTCTTCTTTACATGTACAATGTTAGCCAACCAAGTCAGGTGTTCAATTGGCTCGACGAAACTAACTTGCAAGAGCTTATCAATCTCAACTTTAATTTGCACCTTAACTTCTAAAAGAAATATGTGTTAGTGTTGCTTCACGGGTTTAACTCATTGTGCTATACTTACTCAATACATTGCTAGGTTAGAATCAAAACCTAACATTTCTTTATACATCCGCATAAAAACATCTCTAAATTTCTTAATTAGATCCACTAAAAGATCATTAACTTCTTTCATTAGGCCCTTACTGATAAAGATGGATCTAGGCATCTCTTTTGGAGGTACTAGTCTATGGTTGATCAACTTCTTGTGATGTTGTTGGGTTATGAGAGATCACATCAACAATGACCATAAAACTTATCGTTAACACACATGATAATTAAAATAATTTGGAAACCTGTTAATGAAAATATCAAAAGTCAATAAAACACAATCAAATCCTGGCATTATGTGCCCATCACAACTTTTGACAATAGATATATCAACTACAACATTTTTCTATGCATAAACATTTCTTGTATAATGATTTATATAAACTTCTCTAATCTTTTGTTTTAGTATTATTGGTGTTAATATGTATTTGGTGTGGGATTATTATTGAACAATGTGCATCACTTGGTATTTATGATGATATATTCTTGGGTTAATGACCATTTAGTACCTAACTTTTTAAAAAAGAGCAATCAGCTACCCATATATTAAAAAGATTAATTTGATACATGAACTAACTTTTCAAGAACATGAATCAAACCAAATATAACATCGTTAGGTTTTGTCAATGATGTGGCAAAAACATCAATCCTTCCCCTGGACATGTCATTTAATATGTAAAAAAATAAAAATGAAAATGAAACAATAATTGTTCCGCCCGTGTTATTGATTTATGTTAAGACATTAATTTAATTTGAGTCTACTTGGTCCCACATGAATCTACTATCACAAAGCTTCAATTTTGACCAAACCAAAAGTTAAAAACACATTTTAAACACACAAAAAACTCTAGAAGATTGTCTATGAAACCCTAAAACTCCAACTTTGAAACCCTATGTCGAATAACTCCAACTAGCAATGTCGCGGTAGAAGGATCGCATGCACCTTCTATATTTACATCGCTTGGTAACTAGCCAATTTGAGAAATACAGCACGAAGTCCAATTGCTACACTAGAGCGATAATCCAAGGGGCATGCTAATCATACAAATTTAAGCAATTAGCCATATAAGGTATAACTAACACGAATATTCTCACACACTCTGGTTGAAATGACTGCTCTTAGCTTTCTCCATGCCATCTTACGTGTTTGTCATATTGGTCGAACAAGCAAAAAATGCGGTAGGGTGAAGTTCCTCAAGTACTAGATGCCAGTACATTCAAGGTTAACATGAATTCTGTTTTCCTTTATGAATACGAGAGGTACAAAGTACAATTGTCAACTTTCCTCTATGTACCCTTGACAAAAGCCTTTGCACTTTTAGATAGCTTTGAGGGTTTTAATTTTGAGGATTTACAATATGACATATTCGACTTAGGAGGTCTATATAAGGTTTTTAATTTAGGGTTCCAAATTTGGGGAGGGGTTTGAAATTAGACCTTAGCTTAGGTTAAAGTACGAAAATATTATTTATCTTATGTTTTTTTTTTTTTTACATATTAAATGGCACGTATTAGGGAGAGATTAGCTACCTGTTCATTTGGCACGAATGGCTATTCGTTTCCTCTCGTTCTATTTAAATATGCTATTACAGTGTTCACTTGAGGGAATAGCAATTCATTATGAATTGCTATTATATGAAATAATGAATGGCCATTCATGTTCCATCCTATTCAATTGTTTATTTTTCAACATTTTCATAAACATCCCTATCTTGAAAATATCATCTATATAATTATCATATCTTTATAATAAATATAATGAGCATTATAGATTTTTACATTTTACTCCAATAAATACTTGTTTTACTTTTTTTATACCAAATAAACATTATAATAGCTATTACAATCCTATTACATTCTCTTTAAATTTGAATTCCATTCCTCCTCATTCCATACTGTAAAGTGAATGAGCCATACATATTTTTGCTACGTCATTGATGGAACCTAATGATGTTATATCAAGTATGATTCATGTCCTATAAAAGTTAGTTTACGTATCAAATTGATCTTTTTTAAATATGGGTAGCTAATTACTCTTTTTTGAAAAATTCAACTACCAAATGGGTTATTAAGCCTATATTTTTTCATACTAAAAAAATACTTTCCTTATAGATGAAGAAAATACTCTCACGTGCAAGCATGTAATATTTTTTTTTAATTTAAGTATAACTACTATATCGATCCACTTTCTCAAAAAATGGGCCAAATGAATATTTTTCAACCAAATATATTTATTTGGATGATCTGTTTTTCATATGTATTTATATCTTTTTTAAAATAATATATATAAATATATCTGATTTATATTTACATTTTATCTATATTTGATATATTTGATATTTTAATAAGAACTGCCAATATTTTTTTTATTTATATATAATTCTTTATAAATAATTCGTTAGAAATTTTTGAAAAAAATGTTTGTATACGTAATTTATCAACAAACAAATAGACCCATAGATAACCAAAGGTAAGTAACAATTAAATAATCTCACCTCACTTATTTGTATTTAAAATCACATACACTTTAGTCATCATCATTGTACAATACCTAAGAATATATCTCCTCATTTATTAAAAACCACATCCCTTATAGATTTGCTAGAATTTACAAATGTAAGTGTATTTATAACTTCTAGCTTTCTTATGCCTCATCAATAAAACTGCAGATGATCATTGGTTTGACTTTTACATTTATTTTTATTGCATGAGTACTCACTAAATTATAAATTTATCTCTTCGTAGGAACCCCATCTTATAATAATTTTATAAGGCATGAAATGTGTAAAAAAAAATTGACAATTATTTAAGGCAAAACCCTAATTATATCTTTCTTTGTATTTTTATCAAATAAAACTTTATGAGTATAGTATTCTAGGGGATTTTCATTTTTATTTTTTTATTTTGTTCAAAAAATTTTCTTGAATCGAAAACATCATTTCAAAATCAAACTAGGGTTTCTTGTGTTTCTTGATCATCAGTCAAATTAGGTCAAAACAACATTTTCATTTTTCAATTTTTCTTGTAATGAAACTAATCAAATGTCAATCTGAAAATTTCGTTTTTTTAGCTTCGTTGTATGAGTGATTGCAGCAGCAATGTCAGATGATATGCTGATGCATTTGTCTTCGAATTCCTCGAACCATTCTGATCAGTCTCTCCCGACGAAAATCGCCAAGCTCGAAGCTCGTTTAGTCGGAAAAACGATGTCGGTCAGTGCACCACCGTTACAGTCTCAGAATCAGCAGCAGCAGCAGCAACAGAGTGCCCGGTCCTCGGTGTCGTCGGTTTTGAAATACGATGACGGTTTGAATCAGGAGTTATCTTCCAGTGACTCTGACGATGATGTTAGTGACTTTAGCTTTTCTCAGTTAGGGTTTTGGTTTTGTTTGTGAATTTTGGATTGTGAATTTCGACACGTGACGTGAGTGTTATAGTGGATAGGATTGTGATTAGGTAACTTATTATCTTTAATGGAAGTGTGGTTAGTTAATTTTGCTGTTTGCCTTTGAATGTGGTTGTCTGACATAGGATTACTTTCGTATGTATAATGTATGTGAATTCCTTGAATTGTGATTGTTATAAAACCTAGTGGCGGAAATGTAGTATATAGTTATTCAGCTTAATATAATGTAACAATGATTGGAATGTGATCCATGTTAGTGTCTGTAGAATGAGATGTTAAAGAGAAAGTGGAATTTTGTACTCATTGCATTATTAAAGACTGGATGATGTTAAGGTGGTTATGTGGTTTCTCTTAGGATTTCTAGTTTGGCTGGAATCAAATTGGGATTAGTGCTCACGTGATTGGCTTAAAACATGAGATGATGATGATGATAAATTGATGGTTTTGCGCGTGATAGTTCGTATTACTCTTTATCTAAGTTGTTTCGTTCGTTAGGAATATAGCTTATTCGTATTGATCATGATTTCATGCATGTTAGTTTGTGTTTCTCTTTTTAAGTTGTTTTGTTCATCACAAGATAGTTCATGTTACTTTTTGCCCATTAGTTCATGTTACTCTTCTTGAGATTGTCATTAATTATGTTGATTCACACTAGTTGTTTGCTAAAATCCTTTCAAGTGAAGGACTTACTTCTTTGAGGAATTTTATCTTTATATGTATAGTTTGAATAGGTTTTCCTTAGGAAATTTGTAGCTAGGAAATCTCCAATCACTGAGGGTTCTCTGGCTGCATGTAGCTCGTTTGCCAAATGAAATTACCTCCATCTCTCCCTCATAAGTAGGAATTTATTAATCTTTGTACATATAACGTTTGATAATCCAACCAACTTTCACACCCATTGTACTCGATGTAGTTGCTATATTGCCACATGGAGTATTTGCTTGACATTGTGAACGATGGTATTATTGAGCATCATTGATGGAAAGTTTGGGTTAATTTCACATATGATAAGAAGTAGAAATTCAATAACCATTGCTTGTCCGTGTTGGGCATCACATGAGTCTGCCATGCATTTCATGTTCATATATGCTGGTGTTGTTTTCTGCATTTTTCTTTTTCCATTAAAAAAAAAAATTTACTCCCACTTTTCATAAACATATTGAAAGTTATATTTGTCACTCAGCTCAACTTTAAAAAATACTTGTTTTGATATATAGGATCCTTCATTGCATCCGCTTCTCACAGTGTAATTTCCCTTCCAACCTAAGATTTGATAGCTGTATCTTCTACCAGATTGCAGGGGAGTATCTCATACAGGCCAATGTCCAAAAGCGTCAAAAAGTTCAAAGAGATGACAAGTCTGCCTTTTTTGAACATCTTGAGGTATGCTCTTGTTTGCTCAATGGCATCTTTATTTATTTTTTCACTTGAATCTACTATGCCAAGGCCTTTCTTTTAAAGCAAGTTTTAGGTTTGTCAAAAAAGGATTTAAATTCATTTCTGGACAAGAGTTGCATTTTTGTTGTCAGGTTGCATGTCAGTTCAGTTTCTAACACCAGTTTAAGACTGTTTGCTTATACTTTAACAAAAACCAACTCTAGGACATTCCATCAGAGTGGGCCAGCCGTATAGACTGCATTTTACCAATGCGCTCTGATGCAAACTGTATTCTATCTAATACTTGAACGTGCTATATATATCAATATATTTCCCCCTTACAGCTTTTTTGGTCTCCGGCCCACTTGTTTTAACAGATTTACACACCTGTGTGTCGAAATATGTAAATCAAGGAGAAATAGCATCTATCTGTGGATGAGAGTTGCACATTCTTTTAGGTTGCCTATTAGATCAATTACTACCCACTTTATGCTTATATGGCAACACTTATGTGTTATTTCAGTGGGGGGTTGGCTATATGGATCCTATTCCTCCATTGCCTTCTATTTCAAACCATAACAAAGTCTAACATGCTATATCCCTTTGATTATATTCCTTCGCGTCTTTTTTGTTCTCCTCTTCTCCGTCTCAATATATTTATTTGCATATTGAAATGTGTACCAGGAGACATCTGATGGATTACAAAAGATGGCAGAAACCTTGGAGGCAAAAGTAAATTCTGATAACAGTAGGAAAAGAAATGGCCGTGGTAGATCAAGCTCAGCTGCAGGCAGGGGACGTGGTTCCAGAGTCAATGAACAGACAAGATCACAAGTTTCTTCATCAATAGTAAATGGTCAACTCGAGAGCTCATCTAACAAGGTTCAATTTCAGCTTCACTTTCACTTTGGTTGGATTGCTTTTTCTTATAAAGCCATGATTTATCTACAAAGTCTTCACACATTCTTGTTTCTTGATGAGTGATGCTAAACTTCCTTTTTCTGGGAGTCGTCATTTCTTTTAGCAATTGGGATCTTTCTTCGGGGTGGTAGTCATTCATGGACAGATGTGTGTTAATGTCAAAATTTGCAATGCTGATATATGAGCTTAAGCCCACAGTGGCCACTTTTCTGTGTCGAGGCAGATAAATTGATATTTATCCTTTATTGCAGTATTACCAGCATTTTGTGGCTAATTTGTGATGTTGTCGATTACTAGCAGTTAGTCTGATACATCATCTTTTCTCTTATTATTTACTCTTATACGTTTCACATTCCAGGATTGTAGGTCCAAAGAGCATTCACGGAGTGATGATCCTTCCTTGGTAGAGGTATATTTGTGTTGAATTTTTAAGTGTTACATAGTTTCAGTGAAGAGAATGTTCTCGATCATGTGTCATGCAATAATATACAGGATGACATTATAGCTTTACGTTCAAGAGTAGCAGCTTTAGAAGAGGATTTACGTAAATGTCGTCAGGACGCAGCAGAGTATCAAAGTCTCTGTCGCCAGTTAGAGAAGGTATAGTAAAAGCTTCATTTATAGAATTTATCTTGGCCAATATGTTTATAATTATCCTGATTTCATGCTGTCACAGGAACTGAAGGACAGCAAAGACTATGAGCAGCAAATGAAGCCAAAGGTGAGCATTAATTAACAGATTTTATTATGGCAAACTGAATATCGATTAGCACAGTTGCGGGATGTTTATCCGGATTAAGATGTTGGCATTCTCACAAGCCACGACAATATTGAAATGGCAAAAATGTTGGGGAGACCCTATGATGCAAGATACTTTCTAAATGTCTACATATTTATGTATATATTTTCGCGTGCTTGTTCTCCCCTGGGTCTTCAGCCAAAATATTAAGATATTAAAGAGAATGTGGTTTATGATAAAGTGCAATACGGAAATGTAATTTATATGGACAATTCCACCTAGAGGGATCAAAGCTTGAGTTGGTGTCACTGTTACTTTTTTGCATATTTCAGTTAGTATTTCTCAGTTTCTTCCATTTGCATGTCATTATTCTGTATTGGATTCTTCTATCCGCTATGCTGTTGATTGAGATGATCTTTGTTTAAAATTTTGCAGAGAACTAAAATTATATCCGACCTTCTCATATCAGTTTCAAAAGCTGAAAGGCAAGAAGCACGGATGAAAGTACGGCAGGACTCTTTAAGGCTTGGCAATGTGGGTGTAATTAGGTAAAATACTCTAAGCAAATACTCTGGATGCTGAAGAATGGTCATTCATTGTGCATGTATCACTTGAAATGTTGATAATGTTAAATTTTAAACTTGTGATAATATCAATGTTAGACCCAATAGTAATTACCCAAAAAAATATCACACCTGATATTTGCACATAAGTTAAATAAACTGCAATTGTGGACTTGGTCTAATGTGGTTGTTTTGATGAGGAGATGTGAAACCATTCATGGAATTGAGTCAAAGCTTCTAAGAAATTCTGCTTTGAAAAACATGGCAATTACTCTTAGTTCTTGTCCAATTGATGGTAAGAGGAGTTTCTTATATCAGTCATTATTTATCTCAAAATAGGGCTTGGATGGGTTATGCTTGATTTTCTAAGCATTTCTCACCAATCCGTTGGGACATTGGTTCAAAAGATGAGTTATTCGGCTGGAATTCGAGCCGAATAATTGATGAGGAGATGTGAAACCATTCATGCAACTAAAGTCAAAGCTTCTAAGAAATTGTGCTTCATCAAACATGGCAATAATTCTTAATTCTTGTACAGTTGATGGTAATAGGAGTTTCTTATATCAGTCATTATTTATCTCGGAATAGAACTTGGATGAGTTTGCTTAATTTTCCAAACATCTCTTACCAATTTGTTGAGACATTGGTCTGAAAGAGTGAATTATTCGGCTGGGATTCAAGCTTTCTTGGTCAGCTGGATGATTGAACTAAAGAAATAACAAGTGTGCAAAAATAAAATTGTAGAAGAAACAACGAAGTGAATTGAGTGTAGAACTCTTCACGTTAGGCTGTTTTGATTCCCACTTCCCATGACGTATCAAAAAAATGCCAACATACTCTCTCCTCCCTTCAATATCTTTTAATCCAAATATCCCAACTTCCCCACCTTTATTTTCCACATCCTCAAGTTTCTTTATTTATATCTTTCTCTCCAATACATCCCTACTTTAATTATTTTCACAATTTTTCACGGTCCTAGCACCAATGGAATAGACTCACAGCAGAGGGTGTTTATCACAGGGACAGATTACAACATGGCTAAAAGTTCTCTTGGCCACCTCTCTTCATCATTTTTTCTTCCCATAACGTGCCTTATAGATTATAAGCTTCTTCTAAGGCACGTTACCAATAACTATAATGCTTGTGGAAGGGCCACTATTTAGATTATGAACTACACGAATAAGGTACTTTTGTGTATACAATTGGTGCCCTTCCTTTTTCTAAGCATTATTCTAATCTTTGCGCTCATTTAGCAGCCATCTCGATCATATTTTAAACTTCAATATCTTAATCATTTTGTGTTCACACTTCTTTCACCTTGCTCCTTCAGATCCACTGTGTTTTCCACATTTGCAGGGCAGGAACTCTTATATCTGAGACTTGGGAGGATGGCCAGGCGTTGAAAGATCTGAATGCGAATCTTGTGAGTGCTCTGTTTTTCTGGAAGTTTATGAACTTGATTCTACTAGACCATTATGCTCTAGCTCTTTTGTTGCCTTCCATTGGTTAAAGTTCACTGGCATTATTGTCTTAAGATATGTTACTTTTATTTCCTTTCTTTCCACCTTCTAGGGTATTTGAGCTTCATAACTGACTCATATGTATTCTGCCCTTGCCTTCTTAAAGACCATTGTCTTGAACACATGCTAGCTTAATATTTGTTTGGTTGTTGTGGTCTTCCATATTATTTTTTAATATAATGCTATGCCAAGCATTAGAAGTTAGTGAGGATAGTACATCATTCTTGACTTATTGCTCTATGTCACATGATCCATTTGCGTAAAACGGCAAGTAATTGAGGGCTATAATTAATTATGCTTCTGTTTGAGCTTCAAATTGCCTCTCTTTAAAAAATTCTGTAACAAAAAATTTGGCCTGAAATAATTTTTAGCTTTGCTTTGACATCCGTCCAATCCTGTAGTCTTCAAAGAAATAAACTTTTCAGGGCTTCTAACTGTTTTGTGATTTGGAATCACAATATTATGTTTAAGGCATTGCTTGCCATGCCCACACCCCCAAACGACACCCCCACCACCAACCCCCAACCAAAAAAAAAAACACACACACTTACCTGTCTCTCACGCTTCTTTCTTCATCTTCGGCAATTTTCTTCGATGATAGTTCTTGATTATGTCTGAATGGTTCCTGTGGTGTACTGCATTCTTCACATGGAAGAACAAGTTCCATTTAACTATGCCTTCCGTTTCAGAGACAACTGTTGGAAACTAAGGAGGCTGTTGAACGGCAGAGGAAATCTCTAAAAAAGAGGCAATCTGGTGAGCTTTATTCTGTTTTTCAAATGTTATGATAAGATGTAAATATTGGGTGTGTGTTGAATGAGGAGGAGAATATTCAATATGTAACTTTTTGGAACGCATGTATAGAACTGAATTATAATACTATTGCAGTGATGCTGCTTCTCATGTTTTATTCAATATTCAATATATTGTTGCTTGTGTGTGTTTTTTTTTTTTTTTGGTGTTGGGTGGGGGTTGTGGATTTTTTCTGAAAAACTTCCGCATGTACCAGCCCTACGTGTTGTCAAGATGTTTGTGTATGTTCTTAGATTAAACTGATAGCATAGAGAACAAAAGACATAGTTTTACTGATAGTGTCAAATATCTTGAAGACAAAGGTGATGGAATGGATGCTGAATCTGGCCTCTCAGAAGAAGATTTTCTTATCCAGGATGAGATATTCAAATCTCGTTTGGCTAGCATTAAACGCGTAAGCTTGTTTTCCTCTGTTCAGAGTGCTTTATTTTTCTTTGTTTCCTTCTTTTTCTCTTGAGATATGTGAACATGACATGGGATTATGTGTATACTTCTCACTTAAAATTGCTTGTCGATTACTTTTAGGAGGAAGAAATTATACTTCGTGAGAGAGATCGGTATGAATTTGAGAAAGGAAGGCTTATACGGGAGATGAAACGCATTAGAGATGAGGATGGCTCTCGTTTTAACAACTTCCAGATTCTTAATCACCGTTATGCCCTGCTAAACCTCCTTGGAAAGGGTGGATTTAGTGAGGTCTACAAGGTCAATTGCATGCCATATCAATTTATTTTGAGCTTTTCTTCGTATATTTGTCCAGTCCAGCTGCTCATGTGATTAAGGTGTTATGTTTTCACTAGGCTTTTGACTTGGTGGATCATAGATATGTTGCATGTAAGCTGCATGGACTAAATGCTCAGTGGAGTGAAGAAAAGAAACAAAGTTACATACGCCATGCCATACGCGAGTACAATATCCATAAAACCTTGGTGCATCCCCATATTGTCCGGCTATGGGACATTTTTGAGATTGATCAAAATACTTTCTGCACTGTCTTAGAGTACTGTAGTGGTATGCATATTTTTCTTTATCAATCAATACTTGCACCATAAATTGGAGACATTTTATAATGTGAAGACATATACCGAACCCCTTTATGTGTCTTTTCCTTCTTCTTTCAGGTAAAGACCTAGATGCTGTTCTCAAGGCCACTCCTGTATTGCCGGAGAAGGAAGCAAGGATTATTATTGTCCAGATTTTCCAAGGCCTTGTCTATCTTAACAGAAGAGCACAGAGGATTATCCATTATGATCTGAAGCCTGGGAATGTGCTTTTTGATGAGTTTGGCGTTGCAAAAGTGACTGATTTTGGTCTCAGTAAGATAGTAGAAGATGATGTCGGATCTCAGGGCATGGAACTGACATCCCAAGGAGCTGGAACATATTGGTGAGTTGGAGTTTGGTCTAATACCTTACTTTCCCTTGTTCTTCTCTTTCAGTGTCTGAGATAGTAGACTTGTCCATTTGTCAATCATCTTGGGTTTTGGCAGATGTTGATGAGTTGTTTTGTTCTTTTGTTGAAAGGTACTTGCCTCCAGAATGCTTTGAACTCAACAAGATACCTCTTATATCATCAAAGGTCAACCTATCCATGTGCCCTTTTCTTTTCTTTTATATTATTTATTTAATAATAGAAGATTTATTTTTTGTGGACATGAGTGGACATTTTTTTCTACTCTGAATGATACATTCAACCAAGTTTGTTCAGAATGTACAATGTTCTCACTGCATGTTTTGCCGAGGGCTCGCATGCTTTTCTCTGTTTAAGTTGATTTTGAAAACGTCGAAGCTACATTAATGCTTTTTTTCTCTGGAAACCTTGTTAATTTCTCCTTGCACAAAACAGGTCGATGTATGGTCAGCAGGTGTTTTATTATACCAAATGCTCTTTGGTCGACGTCCTTTTGGGCATGACCAGACTCAAGAAAGGATACTGCGAGAGGATACAATCATCAAAGCACGCAAGGTTGATTTCCCTACAAGACCTTCTGTTTCAAATGAGGCAAAGGTGAAGAGAAAGAAATCTTTTTGCTGTGGTGTTTAAAACTGCTGCTACTTCTCTGTCCCAAAAATTATGAACTCAGTGTCAACCTTAACTTCTATTTTCATTGCAGACAATTTTACATTAGTGAGACTGGTTTTGTTGAAGTTTCAAGTGCTTTACATGAAATTTTATCGCTATCACTCATCTTTGGACTATTTTTCAATTCTTTGCAGGAATTTATTCGCCGGTGTTTGACTTATGACCAGAACGAGAGGCCAGATGTATTAACTATCGCTCAGGATCCTTATCTAACATATACAAAGAAATAGCATTATATACAGGCATAGGTACGGAAGCTGCAGGAGGCTGAAATTTTTTTGGCGGCGGGCTAGTTGAAATCTGATTTAATACCTCAATGGAATTCTGTATAGGTTGTAAAGGTATTTTATCTTTCTTTGGTGTTGCTCCTTACCCAAGTGTTATCAGTTTGTGGGTATATACGGTTCCTTTTGCAGTGGTTCTATGTTGTAACATGCCAAATGTTGTATTTTATCAAAATTCAGAGGCAAAGGAGAGGATTTGTAGTATTCATGAACGGACGGATCGTCTCTTGTAAAAATCTCAAAATGTGGGAGATTTTGCCCCTTGTCTCTGTAGTTGAAATTTTATTGGCTTCAATCGAGTTTTTGGGTTTTTGATTTTACTCTGATTGACTTTTTTTCACTTGTCTTTTTCTTTTTGTTGAGGCTGCAAGCATTAGAAGTTAATAATAGAACATAATAATAGAGGCTGCAAGCATCATAATGTGAATGCTTTAATTTGTTTGTTGATGTTAATGCTGGCCCAAATAAACTGGTGCATCAGATTCTGAGAGTAGAAAATCTCCTGCTATTGTCAAGAATGCCATTGTCGTATATGGCCAGTTTCCAGGGGTATTATTAATTTTATGGAATAAGATCATGACTTATTTTTCCCTTTTTCCATAAGTATGGATTTTATATTATTTTACTTAGTTTTTAATAAAATGTCATGAAAATATTAATGAATGGTATAGGTACACCGTGCATTAGAAAGGTTAAAAAAAAGTAAAAATAAAATAAACAGTAAAAGACAAGGGAAACCTGATAGGACTCTCTAAAAACCTAAAAAACAACTCAAGTGAAAGAGTGCAAATATTGAGACTTTGGCCATTACATCACATTACATGAGTTCCATATAAGTACACAAGTGAAAAGAATATGAAGAACATCTAAGGGAGTGGTCGAGCTATTGGCAAGTCTTTTCCCATTTCCCATCATCTAGACTGATTGATAAATTGTTGTCATTAGTTTGAAGACCATGATGGCATGCCTCGGTATTACCTTCTTAAAACAGACAAGTGATCACAAAGGGACTTCAGGGTTTTGCTCACACAGCAATTTATAGACCAGCCTAATGGATAATCCCTTGGTGGCACCCCTTCTACACCATCCTTTCTAATGCAACATTTAGGCGCATTAGGCATCAAGATCCAACTTCCTCCTCCTAGATATTCCTTTTTAGCTAGTCTCATCCTTGATTGTTAATAAGACAAGCATGGTTATTAAAATCACGATTTTATTATTCACTCAAGTATGTAGAATCGATAAAATCGTACAGAATTATGCAAAATTGGTAAAATCATAAATATGTAGAACATACGTCTAAATTCAATAATTCTACATAAAGTTTGCACCTTAATAAATTTTCATCCATTTTAATTAAGAAAAAAATATATAAAATCATAAATACGTAGAATCGTATATTTGACTCGCGACTTTGATAAGCCATAGGCAAAATAAATGTGCTTCCCTTGGTAGGCTTAAGAAGTAAATATTTCTTTCCCCTAGCCAATTTGTTAAAACACCCTTGGGATGACATTTGTTATACTAGAGAGAGACCTTGTTTCCATCCCCCAATCTCCCACTTAAGCACTTCTGCACTTGGCACGCTAATGGGTGCAATTAGAGGACCTTTCTCCAAGACCACGATACTGAGGTAGGTATTCTCATGGTTTAAAAGTTTTCTTTCTTCATCAACTTTGATCCCTGCAAAGCTGGGCCGCTTTATTCATATAACAAGGTCAATAACTCCTGGCATACCTTCATTCTACGGCTTAAATAGTATCCCGATCAATTTTTTGCTTTTGTTCTAGCCTCATCGAAGTCATTCCATAAAAATCTTTTCATCTTTTGAGTTAACTCGCTATGGATGCTTTTGTGGAAAATGAAAACTGATGACCATTATACTTGAATAGAAAACAAAACACTTTTCACCAAATGAAGACAACCTGCATATGACAAGAATTTGCTAGTCCAATGATTAATACATTTCTCTCACTAGGATTAAGAGACAAAAGTAACAGTCACAGGTACTTAACTAGGAGGGAACCCATGTGAGAAGACAATAAGTTGCAAATTTCTTCTCTAACAACCCGTGATATTTCGCTAGTGGATAGAAGGCTCTTGCCCTTCAACGTAGAGGCTTGATAATATTTTGAACTCTTGTAACACTCCTTTGATCAGGGAAATAAAATAAACATCCACCTTTGAGAAAATCATGACATCATCCACAGAGTAAAGCTAGTGCGGCTTGCTTCCAATTCCCCTCACAAAGCCTAAGAAAACTATTACAAACACAAAGAGCTAAGAAGAAATTAGGTGGAGGTGATACATTCCATGATCTAATTCACAAATTTGAGTAGGAAATTTATTATTAGTAAGAATTGCTCAAGAAACACCAACAAACATTGTCATAAGCTTTCATGATGCCCAATTTGATTGTACACCTAGCTCCCTCATTGTCTTTATGATAGCTAGAAAGAGCTTTTAGGTAACAAATATATATTTACTATTCTTTGCCTATTATTAAAAGCGATTTACTCCTCCATAAGGTATGGGAGAACTATTTTACTTCCATCATCAAAGATTTACAGGATACACATGTAGAATGTGTTACAATAAGAGATTAGCTTAAAGTTTTTGATGTAAGAAGGTTTCTCCACTTTAGGAACTAAGGAAATCACTATATAGTCAATAGTTTCTATAATTTTCTTGTTGCAAATAAGTCTTTGATTGTAATAAAAAGGTCTATAACAATCACATCTCATTTACTTCAAAAGAAGTTGGAATTATGACAATTTTGGCCAAGAGCTTTATCTTACGCTAACTAGAAGAAAGGGCATCACCAGAGACTAGTTTCACTAACACTTTCTAGTTTCTAAAAATTCACTCTTTTTGATATCAATGTCTCAAGCTGGTTCTAAATGGACGCCAAAGGAAAGGGCTTTTAGAATAAATTCTAAAAATAACAAACTACCATTGACTTGAGCTCCTTGAGATCAAAGACGTGGTGACTTTCCTCATCTACAATAGAGTAAGTAGCATTTTGGTGATATCTTTATTTGAGGTTCTGGAAGAAGAAGCTAGTGTTACGGTCTCCAAGCTAAAGCTATGGAATTCTAGACTTTTGGTTGACAAAGGATCTTTTGCCACTAAATTGATGTAATACTCCTTAAATAAAGATTCTCATTCTGCCAATCGACTACAAAAGATGGGAGCGATTGAAACTTTAACACTTATCAAGTTTCCATCAAGCCTTAAATATTGATGTTGGATATTGGAAAAAAGATCTTCAATTGGGAAGCTTTATTTCTCTTTTTAGAAGTTTTAGTATTGAAGTGACTTGAAACAAGGGCTTACCTTCAATGTGCTTAGACCATACCTCCTGCACAATAGAAAGAAAATCTAGATTAAGGACCAAACATTGAAAATGTTAAAGCAAGGTTTTGATGAAATACCTTCCAATCTGGAAGCACAAAAATGGGATTCGAAATCCCAAGACTAACAATAGCTTCGGAGCTTAGAAATTTTGAGATTTAAGGTTTGTTTGCTTTACTTTGTCAAGTCTTCAAATGATAGGGTTCAAGTGGCATTTATTGAACCCGTATGATAAGGTCCCAACATTCTAAGTTCCTCTAGTCCAACTTAAAAGAAAAGAAGTTGTTAAACTCCTCATTACCCCCAACATTTTCACCCATGTATCAACATTCATAAAAATCAACCAAAATAATCCATGGTTTAAAAATGGGAGATCTTAGCCTCAGGAGGTCACTCCAAAGCGCATTTCTTCTAGATACATTGATCTCCTCACACATAAAGTATATAAAACATACAAAAAAGTATATTCTCTTTTGTTTCTAGAATATCCATTAGGGATAAGCTTTACTCTCTACACCACCTGCTAATCTCCTTGTATTTATTAAGGTCCTTAAGACCTCTTATGGTCCATATAGCAAATACCATGAGGAAAAGTAACAAAAAAGCAAAAAACTATGAAGAGTTAGAGCTTAAGAGTTACTCTATTAGAAGCTCCCTTAACTTCTTCCATCGGCCACTTTTCTTCCTAAATTTCATTTCTTTTCATGTTAGACCACCACTAGCACCTTGCCCTTTATCTATGCCTTTTTTTTTTTAAAGCTACTATCAAGTTAGCAACCATATGAGATGTTTTATTGACCGTCAATGGGGTATTAAAGGATGATATCGATGACTCAACATCACTTCCTTTACATGAGATGCCACCCATGATTCTAAATTCTTCAAAAGAAACCAAAGGTTCAAACTAAGCCTTTAAACATATAGAAGGACTAACACCATAATAACCAGTTAAGATAGAGTCGGGGAATTATAGGGCATGTAGGCAACTTCAAAAACCATCTTGCCTTTCCTAGATGTGATTACAGCTTGAGCATCATGTGCACTACCAATCACCTCTCAGATCACAACACCTTTGGTAAGGCAGGTTGGTTGCTAACACTAATAGGCCCTTTAGGGGCGACAAATCTCGGATTGATAGTATTATCATTCCTAAGGGGAATAATTCAAAGCTCGTTAACCTTTGCACATATTAGAATTCTATCAAAATTAAGTTGATCACTTGATAGACTCTAGTTAAAGTTAAAGTCTCAACTCACAGGTGATGGGGAATATTACATAATAAATACAACTTGCTCTATATCTATAAGCTTAAATTTTTTGATTGAATTGTTGTGATGCTAACCTTAACAAGAGTGAAAGGAAAGAAATAAAAGGTTAATGAATGTGAAGAGAACTAGCAAAGGGAAAAGACAATTAACAGGGGAAAGCAACAAGGGGGGATAAAGAAGAAGGTTAATGAGTGTTTAAAAGGTTTCGTGTTTATGGAGGAGATAATGGTACAAAGGTTGAAAGGGTAGAGAAGTGACGTAAGAAAGATGGAAGGAGAAAAAGGTAGGGATCTAAAGTGAAGGTAGAGGATTTTTTGTCTATATATTTTGACTCTATTGTCCTCTACTTCCTTCATATTAGAGCTCCCCCAATTATAAGTATGGATTTACTTCTATAGCTTCTAGTTACATAAAATTTGATTCTTATTTTCCATAAAAGGGGTCAATGTCACAAATTGTACATGAAATTTAACAAAATATTCAATTGGTTATCTAAAATTTGAAAATGATTATTTAGTACTTGAACTTTGAAATTAATCAATTTATTATATGAAAGAACTTTTTATGCACGCTAATAATATCTCTGTCAAATTCTTTCACATATTAAATTGATCAATTTGAAAGTTTTTTACGTATTAAATTGATCAATTTCAAAGTTTAGGTACTAAATTGATCAATTTCGAAGTTCAAATACCTAATTGCATATTTTGTAAAAGTTCAGATAAAATTTGTGGCATTATCCATTCCATGAATTATTACAACATAAAGTAATTGGGAATTGCAAGACCATTTTTCTTTTCTTTCTTTTCTTTTTTTTTAGTTACCGTCATATGATTTGTTCAAGATCTTTTTAAAAATAACACGAAAGATATTTATATTAGTAAAGCATGAACCTAGCAGGATTTGATGTGATCAAATGATGTTAGAAATTAAAATAATTAAGCTTTTTAGCGTCATCTTGTTAGCTTATACATTTATTAAATGATTTGTATTAATTATCTATAACTTTGTTTAATTATATAAAAGATAAACTATAGGATGGTTAGAAAATAAGGTAAAAATGATTAAATTATTAGTCACCAAAACCCTAATGACCATATCATCCTTAATTATCAACCACCTCACAAGTCAAGTCAATCCACTTTTTTTTTTTTTATAAAAGTCATGAAAAAAAAAGTTTGGTTAGGTATTGTTTTCAATTCTTGAGTTTATGGGTTTGCTAGTGCTAGCAATCTACAGTCATTGGTCATAGCAATGGTTTAAGATTTTGGATCTATCAGCAATCTTTCTTTCATCTTCTTCTTTTTCTTTTTCTTATGGTTGATTTCATGGTAATGCAAGTATGTGAACTCATTGTAAGCTGAGCATAAATGCCATAGAGACTTTAGTTGAGCTCATAACAAATTGAGCATGCATTCATGGTGGTATTAGCATGCTCTCATAATGGTTTGGGAGTGTGCTTGTACTTGTTTGTACATATACCTCTAGTGGTCCGTGCTTTTGGTCTTAGCGGTTTGGTCATGAACTTGAAGTGGTTTAAGCATAAAGCTGTGTGAACTAGTTCAGGCTCAATTAGTTGACTCATCATATACCAATCATGTGATTGTTGTATATATGTGTGCATGTAACATGCATATCACAAGCTAACATTCCCGTAACGTAGTCACATGTCAATTATGTACCCATAATATTTTGTGTTCACATCACATGCCATGACATGTGAGCACTAGTTGGTGTACATATGCTTGTTGCATGTTTACACATGCCAATTGTGCGTTTGTACATGTAGCATGTCTATAGGGCCATCACATGTTATTACGTACTTGCAAGCCCATAATATACCCTTCTTGTGACCGTATATTTGCATTCATATATTGTGTTTGTGT
The DNA here is from genome assembly GCA_024138025.1 of Combretum micranthum. NCBI lineage: Eukaryota > Viridiplantae > Streptophyta > Magnoliopsida > Myrtales > Combretaceae > Combretum > Combretum micranthum. Next base: position 448,679 of record JAMXBD010000266.1, on the reverse strand, counting down.
GCACATGTTCTTTCATGGCTGTCGTGTGCCCACTTGTTGTGTGCCTTAATGCTACTTTAAGCCTGAGTTCCAGTTGCATGCTTGTGTGCCCATAGAGAGCTGACATGCCCTCTTGTTTTTATGTTGTTACGTCAACTGCATGTCCCCTATGTCTTTATGTACTTGCTGCCTACTTACGTTGTACAAAAAAATGACCAAGTAAAATCGAATTGGATTAAACCAAACTTGATCAAGAATGCTAAAAAATTATACAATCCAGTTCAATTATTGGCTTTTGATCACAATTCAATATGAAAGAGCAAATGAAATCAACGTGTTCGAATTACACAAAACAAAATATAAAGAAAAATAAAGAAAAGGGTCATGGTATGTATGTCTTAGTTAACAAATAAGAGGAGATTGATGAATTGTTTGTTATTAAAAACTTTTGCAAATTTTTAACTTGTCATGCACAATTAATAAGTAAATGTGATGCAAATATAACAATAACAAATTAAAGTACATAAAGTAAATGAGGGTCGAGATTTATAAAGTCTCCTTCTTATTACTCTAGCTCCATGCTTGGAATTCAGTCGCCCATACCGGTCATTTCACTAATCCAATAACTAATTGAGAGATTACAAACACCAATGATTTCCTGCTCTGTCTTACAAGTATCATACTTAGGCTAATCACGAAACTACAAGATATCAAGTGTAATCCTCTCAACCTAACTCTTAAAGCAAAGAGCAAGAATAATTTGAAAAGACATACAATGAGTTCTCAAAATTTAAGTGCAGAGCGAGATGTAAAGTCGTTATGTAAGCATCTTCTAACGAGGGTTTTGAAGGAATTTCTAATAATATATTAGTATTGAGCTTGAAAATGAGAGCACAAGCATTCTCCAAATTCAAACTTCATCTTCTTATATATCTTCAAGTGTAACGACTTCCTTGAGCAAATCTTACTTTTTCTTGAGTAAATCTCTTATAAGTAACAAACTTTATACGTCGAAGATTTTGAACTTTGAAAACTTGAAACATCTTCCCTAAAATCCGCATGTGTTGTTATCTTGAAATACTCGATTAAATGATCTTACGCAAGCTTGAAACCGTTGTTGCCTTTAATGTTCATGAATACTTCAAATTTAAATCTTTTAGAAATATCTTGAAGATGTTAAAACCGTATAAGATGAAGCTTCACGAAATCTAGAAAATAACTAAATCTTTATCCATTACTCTCTTGATGAATAAGTTAAAAAGCATCCTTAAAGATTCTCTTGAAAATCTTTTGTCATTGTACTTATCTCCATGAAAAATGGAATATCAAGTTTCCTCTTCAACCTTGTAAAAATCCTAAGTCTGAGCATAATCACTTTATATCTTATCCCCATAGATTTTTAAATCCTCTTTAAATATAACGCATTAGATGCATTACCTAAATACCTCTATTGAGTGGATTTTTTTTTTTTTTTTACATATATTGAGTGGAGTTTAGTCTTCATCATTAAAACTTGTCCTTAAAAATAATGAAAATCCTTTGACAAATTCTCATGAAAAATTTGTTGTTATCTTAAACATTCTAGCAAAAGTTTATCGCATAAGTTATAATATAGCTTCTTATGGAGGTTATTGCAATGCTTCTAATATAGAATCTAATAAATCTTCTTACAAAGTCTATGCACTTGTATATCTTTTTAATGCTTTTTTATTGTGATGATTTATTATCTTCAACCTTGCTAGTCAGTTAATGGTGATGAAAACCTATACATGGAATTGTGTTTTATCTTACATGTTTTTAAGGTTAGTTTTATTTTTTACTTCTTTTTTAAGAAGCTTTTTGTTATTGTTTCTTATGATGATGAGGGTTATAAATTTTGTAACTTGGATTACATATGTTTTGATGTAGCTAATTCTTTTGGTTGTTAAGATTGTTGGGTTTTGTAATTTCAAAAAATGCAGCAGAATTTGTTGTTGTTGTTGTTGTTGTTGTTATTATTATTTAATTACAACACTTATCTCACAGGATTTACATGTAACATGTAAAATAATACATATAATAAAACTTATTGTTGACACGGTTTACAAGAGTTGTACATTTCATTGCAAAAGATAAAATCTTCTCTTACAAGAGATGAGTTCACGTGAGATAAAAAAACTCATAGAGCTTATTACAAAATTCTCATTTTGTTCACCATAAAGGGCACCAAGTGTTGTCCCTTTAGCGATATTCACACACACGATAATAGGAACCAATTCTAATCCCTATACTGCTATGTAACTGAGATTAAAATTTCTATATTATTTTTCGGTGAAGAGAATTGTCTTTTTTTTGTAGCCTTTCTCTTTCCTCTTCTCTCGTATTTACACACACACACATATATATGTGTCTATATATGGATGAGAGAGAATCTTTTTCTTCATATGAAAACTAGATTTAAAATTGAATCTTTCAAAATAGTAAGTAATATCTTAATAAAAGATATTATTTAAATTACATAATATCCACTTGATAATAAAATTCTCTTCATATTATTTAGTTTATTTCAAAATAAATAAATAATCCAATTTGTTATAATTCTTAGATAAATGTTGTTCCTATTAATCGTGTTATTGTGTGCGATCTTCTAGGTTTCTATACACATAAGCAACATATTTCATACATAAACTAAGGTAACCATCTAGCAATAGTTATTGGTCATTGTATATGATAAAATGGCTATGAACCTTAACCATTATGAACCAATTGCTGCGTAATTAAATCTTTTTATCAAAATATTTTAATTAAACCAGCGCATGTAATGTCATCGATGTTTAATCATTTTAATTGGTTCTTAAGATAAATTAGACTCAATAAAACTTACAGTGGCCAGCAGCTATGAGTCACTCTTATCTCAATCGAGCGACCAATAGATATTATCTCCTTAATTAAAGAGAGTGATAAATTATAGGTTTAATGACCCAAATACTACCTGAACTTTTCACAAAAGAGCAATTTACTACCTGAACTTTTCACAAAAGAGCAATTTACTACCTGAACTTTTAAAAGATTAATTTGCTATCCGAAAATACTTTTCCAGAACGCAAAAGCTATCTGACTCAACTCTATTAAGTCCATCATCCGACGTATCATAACCACCTAATATTTAAGTAACACGTGGCATTTCCAACATTAGAAAAACCCAGTGCACAATTTACTATGGGAACAAGTTTTTAAATAAAAGAGAAAGAAAGAAAAAGATAAACTCAGGTTAAAACTCCCAAAAATAAAAATAAAATTACACCGCACTATTGAAACCCTAAATCCTTCAACTTTAGTTGAGGATTCCAAACCCTGAATGAAAAAAAAACCCCAATTCCATATGGAAATGCGAAACCTGGCCCCATTCGCAAATACCCTTAAGAAAACCCTGATTGAAAAACATACACTATTACATGCAAACACTTTTCATTATTGGTAGAAGATGAAGTTGTGGTGCCTACTACTTATTGAAAGAAAACCTACCTTCATAATCCACTTCAACATTGTTGTCTTTTTTATTTGGGGAATCTCACTATGGGTACTTGTAGACAAAGTTCTTAACAATCATGGATATGGACACTGGTGGCCCTACCCATAGTGGAAGGTAACTGCTTTTTCCTTTAATGTCATATGTATGTGTCGATTTTAAGTAGCAATAGTACTATGCCACTATTTCTTTGTCGTATTTGTTAGTAGTATGTTAATTAGTTAACCATGTACTTAAAGCTCCAGAGTTTGTAACTTTTGCTTAAAGTAACAGTAAAATGGAATATATTATGTTTTTGTGTTGTAATTGCATATGAGGTGTAGATTAGTGAAGTTTTGAAAGATCTTAATAGACTCGCATGATTTATGACTCTTCATAAAAGTGGAGCTTTTTCCATTACATTTCTTATTAGTTGGATTAGTAATTGTCTACATTACTATATACCTATCAGCAATTGTCCATTTATGTCGTTTTATTAGTTCCTATGTAACAATTAAGTACTCTGCTGTTTCAGGTTAAACTTGATGGTTCATGTTGGTGGTAGGTGGTTTGAGGGGGTTGGTGAATCGAAGAAGTACGCTGGTGGTGAGCAGATTACTTGGATGGTTGAGCCACCTGCTATAAGTGAAGTGATGCTTATATATGTCTTGGGTGACTTTGGATTCGTCAATGTCCACAACATATGGTTTCTTATACCTAGAAAAACGTAGTTGATGTCTTACTAGTACCGGGATTGGACAAGATGCAACCTATAACGCTATGGTTGCTATACTTACTGGCCATGGTAGTAGATACGTGTTTTGAGCATGTTGATGGGGAGGTAAGGCGTGAAGGTGTTAAGCATCCAACCACTGGTGATGTTAGATTAGAGTTCAAGGAAGAGGAGGAAGTGGTGAGATAGATTGCTTATTAGACGATGATGAGGAGGAGGTCCACGTAGCGCATCAAAGAAGAAGACTTTTTGGCCAATAGAGGGACTTACAAAATTGAAGGCTTTAGTGTAGACGTGCAATGTATATAATGGCTATAGGCTTGAGATATGTCGAGGGAAAACCCCATGTGAAGGGGTAGGCGAAGATGAAAGCTCTTAGAGTTCTGATGATGAACACAATTTTTTAGATGATGACGAAAGTTTCTTCATAGGTTCCAGTGAGTGTGAAGATAGGTAGTCTGACCTAGGCGTAGGCAAAGAACTTAGAATCACTTTGACAATAGCACGAATTCACCCCACATATGTGTTAGAATGGTTTTCAACACTAGGAATCAATTTAAAGAAGCCATAATGAAATATTATGTTAGTAATATGCATGAGCTTAAAATGACTTTACATGACAAGCGGGGAGTGCAGTACAAGTGCAAATCTGATGGATGTGACTTCGCCATATTTGCATCAGTTAACTCAAGCTCCATTGAGTTTGTTGTGAAGACTTTCAACGATAGTCATTGTGACTTTTGTAGGCCATCTTTCACTAACAGTAGAGTTACGCTTGATTGGAAAAGCCATAAGTTGTTATATCATTTAATATATCAAATAAGTGGCTTAAATCCACAGGTTGGCCAATAATTTCATTGGCCAATTGCTCATAGGTCCAATTTAAGGGTAACGGAAAATTATGTTCATTAAGAAGCATTTTAATAGAATTTGTTACCACAGGGTTTACTGGGTTATCCACAGTCGGAAGTAAGGGACTTACTAATTGATCGTTCTAAAAAATGTTTTGTTGTTGCGAGATTCCTTGACACAATCTTTTATTGAATTGACCCAAGGATCTTCCTGAATTTGCTACCACAGTTACTGGTTCATTGAAGGGGCTTTCTCCTCTCTACACACAATGCTGAGAAAGGTTTTCCGCTCTCCGATCGTGTCCTGAATCGGATCTCATTTCGTAGTAAAGTAAGAGGATTCGTATCATGCTTACAATGCAAGCGATTGATATGAAGCGTCTTGCTAAGGAGAATGGCTTGTAGACATGTCTTATGTGCAATGTTGACTCGCGAAAGCGTAGGCATTGCGATGGATTAATGGCGTTTCAAAATGGAGATCGATAAACTGTGGGATTATGGTTGTGCTTTAAGAAAGGCATCCAAGGGGAATGAGAAATACTACTGATATTATTGTTGAACACCCAAACCCGGACCACCCATTGTATTTTAAGCACATGTTTGTTTGTTTAGATGCTTGTAGATTGGGATTTCTTAAAGGTTGTAGGCCTATTATTGGGTTGGATGGATGCTTCTTGAAGGGTGATTTACAAGGGGAACTTCTGAGTGTGGTAACCCGCGATGGAAATGACCAGATATACCCGGTCGTATGGGCTTACGTTGAAGGAAGACTCTCGATAGTTGGAAATGGTTCTTGGTATAATTGAACTCTCTCATTGGTCTAAGTGTTTCACCTGGGTTCACCATAATAAGTGATATGCAAAAGGTACCTTCCCTAACTTTCATCTTTTTTTTTTTTTTTTTGTGCATGTCATGTGAACTAATATTGTCTATATCTTTATCCATGCAGGGTCTTGAGACTGCAATTTCAACTAACTACCCATTGGTGGAGCATTGTTTCTGTGTAAGGCATTTCTTTGCAAATTGGCGAAAGAAGCATAAGGGTTCAAAGTTGCAATAGTTGTTTTGGTGTGCTTGCAAAGCATCTACTATTGGAGAGCTACATCAACATATTGAGAGTATGAAAAAAGTCAAACCATCGGCTGCAGAAGACTTGATGAGAAAGAACCCAAAGCATTGGTGTAAGGCTTATGTTTGGCATGAAACTAAGTGTGATGTTGTAGACAATAATATGTTTGAGTGCTTCAATGCCACCGTGCTTGAAGCAAGGCACATGTCCATTATCCCCATGATGGAGTATTAAAAAACAAGTGATGACTCGAATAGCCGATAAGCTGAGTGATTGTGAGAAATGGGTTCAACCATTCACACTATGTATATGTGGAAGGATTGAGAACAAGAAGAGTGCCAATGCTCATTGTCATCCATTGCCTAACGGAAGACTGGAGTTTGAGGTTTTTTAGCTACAAGATTCATATGCAATTGATATAGGGAATTTGACATGTAGCTGTAACACTTGGGGCTTGACAGAAACACCATGTGGTCATGCATGTGCTTGCATTTTATTCCTTGGTAAGAGTATGGAGGACTATGTGTCCATTTGGTACACAGTGGAGCAGTACAATAAGACTTACGAACATGTGGTCAGTCTTGTTCCAAGTGCTAGGTTTTAGGATAGGATTGATAAGGAAAAAATGCATGCACCCATCCCTCGAAAACAACCTGGGAGGCAAAAAACTAAATGGAGGAGGGACGAAAGCAATGCACCAATCGATATAGGAAGCCTACAAGAGTGATGTCTTGCAAAAAGTGCAGTATGCAAAACCATAATGCTAGAGATTGTCCTATGAACAACATAAGCGAAGTATTTTATATTTCATGTATTTTGCTTTGAAATCATAATTATTCCGAACACATAACTTGTTGATAAATTTGCAAGAGGGAGTAATAACGTAACAAGTAATGTGACCATTGAAGGATCTAATGTGTAGTCTCCTCCAATGGGAGTGTCGGTGAAGGAACTCTCAAAATAAGGTCTCTAAGGTATGAAAATGTTTCTTACACCTCAAGACAGTATGTATATGTGGTTAAATATGATAGAAACATGTATGTGTTGGGAATCTAGTCAACTTGAAAGCATGGCTCTTCATCAACAAGTGTGGGAATCCGATCAACTCGAAAGCATGGCTCTTCATCTAGATTCCCATGGTTGTCCCTTAGTGTGCCTGGTCAACAAAAATCAACACCATAACTATCACCCTCTAACCCAATGTAGCCACCAACACAGCAAAAAACACAGCCACCAAAAGAGCCACCATTACAACAAACAACACAACCATTAGCTACCAGCTATCTATCAATGGTATGGCCACATAATGTCCCTCGTTTACATGATATACGTGTTGTTTTAGCATGAAAGTGAGAGATTGTTTTGTTTTATTATCTTCTTTGCAAATTTGATTACAAATCTAATTTCTTATTGCCTGCATGCCCCATTCCAGAATGCTGTTCTCCTCGTGGCTTTGGGAGAGTAAAGAAAGCTTGCATGTCACACTGTCATGGAGAGCGGTTGAGCACACAGCTTGCTAGGAAGGAAGAGCAATTGAAAGCAAGATGGAAGTAACTTAAGCTAAGAAAAGAAGAGAGAAATTGGTTCCAATACATAAAGTGATCCTATACAAGTGGCAAACTTTTGTCAAAGAAGTCCACCGAACCTGTATTTGACAGCTTAGATGAAGATAGCGAAGATAAAGAAGTTAGACGAGTCATGACTCAAGAAGAACTGAAAAATATATTGTCATTTCTGCTTTTGTTATTATGTCTTTTAAGGTGATGTTGTAATTTGAATGACGGTGGAGGCTTATCTATGACCTTTGTTTGATGCCTTTTCTTTGATTTTGGTAGGGCAAGCCATATGCCCCCATCTATAGATTAGTCATTCCAGTTGACAAATGAACTTATGGATGATAAGCCACAATTTTTTTTATGTATATAGTAGTGGTAACATATATGGAATTGTAAGGTATGCCGAGTTTGATAGGATGAACTTGTTTGGCAATACATTAAGCTGTTAATTGAATGGGTATATTTGTAGTTATATTTCTTATCCTTAGTTCTTTAGTTGAGTTTAGTTATTTGTTGATTAATTACAATGTACAATTCAACTTCTATTTGACCATTGGCATGAAATCAAGTAATACTAGACAGAATACGGTGTTGGAACTTAGCCAAGTTGCTTTAGTTAAGCATCTACTTCTTGTAAGATTTGCAAATGTCAACTCATTATTTGGTACATGTCTATGCCATGGTTATTGTCCATTATCTCAAGTAGCCATGATGTTAGAACATTACGTAGGAATATACAAGCATAAAAGATATGATGTTTTGCTTGCAAATTTTAATCTTTTTTGGTAGAACCTCAAATTGCTCTCCACTCCTTAACTACTTCTACAAGTTTGCACAATTGCTTGGAAGGGGAAAGAACAGTAAATCGAACTGATTTTTACGAACTAGAAAGGAGACTTGTATATGTCATTAAATATGTCAACTTTCATTCATTAATCCATATTACAAAGAACACAATCAACATCATAACACAGTAAAATTGATGACAAATCTACTTGATATTTTTTAGTTCATCCAAGTTACAGCTTCTAAACATCAGCATTTAGCTACAATTGATGAAAAACCTACTTCTTCTCAAGTTCATTCCTCAAATTCAAAGCCTACAAGACACCCACCACAAGACAATCTCAACCCATGAACAAATTAGCAGGTACTTGTACACTTGTGTTAACCAGCGAATCTTATCGTTCTCCTTCTTTGCATTATGATTAGTCCACAATAAGAGCCTTCAGAGTAGTGAGTTTTCCTCCATTAACTTAGCCCTTTCAATTAGCCTCCTCTAACAACACGACGAGTAGTCACTCCCTCTTTCTTAACTCTTTTACAACTTCTGACGATTCATGTTCATTAATGTCACTATCACGACTCCATCGAAAAAAATTACGTCCATCACCATGACAGTCATGGTGTGCTATCATTGATGTTGCCATCATATGAAATGTGCGAGCACTAAGAATGGAAAAAATAAATAAATCAGGCCTTGCAAGTTGTAATTTGGACATCTATAGAATCGCTAACACGGTTCGTCTCTATCCTCGCTACAGATGGTCTAATCTCATATCCACATTTACACAGCATCAATCTATTGACACTATTACTCGATCGATTAGATGATCGAATAGAAGAAGTCGATTTTATCATATCAACAAAATCAAAGCTGCTAATAACACCAAGTCAGGTGTCGAAGTTCAAAAATTTATAAAACAAAAAGAAAAAAATCCGAACCAAAGTCTAATCTTAGGATTTGACAAATCATTCCATGTACCTATTAATTTTCATTTCCCATCTTCTTCTTTAAGTGCTTCGTGTGGCAAGTATGCTTCATTGTGTTTGAATTTTTTCTTTTCCCTCATACTTGATACATATATTTGGGGAGTTTTAACTTGAGTTTATCTTTTTCTTTTTTTCTCTTTTATTTAAAAACTTGTTCCCATAGTAATTGTGCATTAGGGTTCTTTAACGTTGGAAATGCCACTTGTTACTTAAATATTGGGTGGTTATGACACATAGGATGACAGACTTAACAAAGTTAAGTCGGGTAGCTTTTGCGTCCTCAAAAAGTATTTTCAGATAGCAAATTGATCTTTTAAAAGTTCAGGTAGTAAATTGCTCTTTCGTGAAAAGTTCAGAGAGTATATGGATCATTAACCCTAAATTCTATCTTGACTCATTATTATCCTCTTTATATTTCATATCACACCCAATAATCATATTATTGATGAGTTATATAAAGATCGTGTTTAATGATATCAAAGTGCAACATTCCATATATAGGATATATAAAGGTCTTAAGTCTAGGGATTATATCCGCTCGTTCATATAAACATATGGCATCTTCTATTACCAAGTCGTGTCTAGTATATCCATTTAACCTCTGGGCACCCACTTGTACAACTTATATCTCCTTTAGTCCAGTGAGAATGACCTTTAGCTATACAAGGTGTTAATCTAAATATCCATGTCTCCTCTAGATATTTATCTAACCAAGGACAAATTTTAGATAATATCATGTCTTAAAATTTCCACTAATAATATACCTTACTATTCCAGACATTTTCTAATTATCTATGGAGTTTTATTGTAAAATATATACAAGCAAAAAAGTATACAAATACAGTAAACATCTGCATTTTAGTAATAATATTCATAAATACATTAAAAGGTGTCTTGACATATTGTGCACAATTACAACAAAGATAGGGATGAGAAGAAGCAGTGGTAGTACAATGGAGTTGAATGGTTATTCTTTTTTTTTTTATCCCTTTTTTTACATTATTTTTATTGTGATCGTGCTATGGAGTTACATAATTTTGGGTTGAGATATTTCATGTCTTTTTAAGTGGTAGATGTTATTGCTCTTGGATTGTCGTGATCTAGATAAGAAGGAATAGCATGGGAAGTTTTGTTGTCCAATGCAATACCTTTATTTATTGTTATGTTCAGGAAGACATCTATATTGTGTTACATGGTCTTTTTTTCATTTCCTTTCGTGAATATTGTAGGTCTTTAAAAATTATAATTTAATGGTTATGTTAATGTGGGGAATGTTTAGGTTTTTGAGTTGTTAAGGTGAGAGAAAGAAGAAGAAGTGTAATGTTCCCCTTTCTCCTTCATGGATCCATTGTTTTAACAATATAACATAATAATCTTGATTTCTTATTCTTCAAATTGTAAAATATATATATATATATATTTTGTAATTATCAATTAAAACTACAAATAAAATAAAAAATGATAAAAAATAAATCTAAAAATAGTGCAAAACTCTAATAAATACTATTTTATATCTTTTGTTAAATTATATACAAGAGGAAGAAATTTAATATAATACACTGGCAGATTTAAATTAATAATAACAATTGATGATAATGGTTTAAATGAATTGGATAGAATTATTTTTATTTGATTTAAAAAATTATCCCATTCCATTCGATTGAAAAAAAAAAGAAAAAAAAAGATTGTAATGATTCAATTTAGTTCAAGAGATGGATTATCCTAAACCTCATCGTGCCACCCTTACAAGATGCTATCCCTTTCATGCTAATGGCATGCTAGTGTGCCTACATGCCTATCGCATACTTACAATGTGCCCATATACTCGTGGTGCCAAACATCTTGTTCTTGTGTACCCTTCACTTGCTTGAATGATCGCGTATCCATTGCATCCACATGCTCATTTAATCCTCGTCATGTGCTTATTTCATCTTGCTGTGTCATTTTATCCCCACATCTGTGATACTTCCTTGTGTGCTGGTTGCGTTCCTCTCGTGTACCGATTTTTTTTTGTCAATTGCTTGCCAAGTGCTACATGGCTATCTCATGCTCGTGTGCCTATCGCGTGGCTGTTTAACCCTAAAGTATGCATAATATGATTCTGCACCACTCAACGTACCAATAGCTGCATATCCATTATGCTTCCATGCACCTGCATGTCTACCCTATGATTGCTTATCTGTACTCATCGCATCCTTATTATGTGATTGGGTGTTTCTTTGCATACCATGTTCTTGAGTGCTTTGTACCTATTGTGAAAAAATTAGCAATATTTATAATTATAATGCATTCTTGTATGGTATAAGTAAGAGTAAATTACATTAACATCCATTGTAAACTTTCTAAAATATATTAACACCACACTTTTTTCACAATGTAGCACGATTTACCAACATGAGCTTGTTGTAGCATAAATGCTAATGTGTCATCACCACATTGGTGTTATTAATTTTATTTAAATATTATATTATTATCTATTAATTAAATAAATAATAAAATAACTAAAATAAATTAAAACTAAAAAAGCACTTTTCAAATTTTGTATTGTATATTGACATACATAGGCTGCACACACGCACATATATGTTAAATAAATTAATTCAAACAACTCAAAAATTAAAGAAAACAAAAAAGGGTATTAACAATAGCCCCTAAACACAATTTCATATAGTTTTTTTAATTTTCATTAATTTGTTTGATTTGCATGTATAAAATATAAATAATTATATGTACAAGAAAAGTGTATTTTAAAAACATAGGGCTTCGTACACATAGAAAGTTCACATTGGCGATTAACATAATTTACCCTATAGATAATCATGCCGCATGATGTTAATGGATTAGTTGCAAGCCCTTCATTAGGCTTAAAGGATACAAAAATCATTAATATAATTATTTTGGAAAGTAATACTTGAATTACTCAACAGCACCATGTAATGAAATTTTGAAACCCTAAGAATCCCTCATCCCTAAAGTAGTGCCTACCTTTCCTTTCTTTTGCCCCTCATTATCATTTTATCTTTTACACACATTTGGCCTCTTTTTCTAAGCATTGCTTATGCCTTTAAGTTAAGTAAAACCCCAAACCAACTTGTAATTAGTGACAATTAAGCCTAATTAACATGGGGTTAGTACTAATTAGTTCATATTGTTTGTTTTAAAATAGAAAAAATTGGGATTGAAGAAGAAGAAGAAAGTGTTCAAGCTTCACAAAATTCCTAACAAGGTAAGAGTTCGAAGTTTCAAGGTGCTATCAAAAGTTTTTTTTGTATTTAAGCTTATAAACTAATATGAGTGCTTTGACACACCATTAAAGAAGTCAAACATTGACTTTAGAAGGATTTTGAGTATTTTAAATTGAAGTTGTAGCTAAAGCAAGTTTTTGAGGTCCAAAAATAATCAAGGTAAGCCACTAAACTATATTTGGATAATGATTTTTGTTATAATTTGGCTCGGTGTAGCTATAAAAGGCGTGTAATGTAGGTTTTGGTGAGATTTAATTACTGGAAATTTGGGTTTTCTTAATGAAATTGGCAATTTAGTTAACATATAGAGAAAAAAAAAAAAAAGCAAGTGTTGGAATGATTACGTGAATCATGGATCTTCTAGATGGTATAAAAGCATCCACATTCATGAGGTCATTCACAAGGTCCTAAGGTGCTACATCAGCATATAAATGAATTTTCCTTCCAAAGGACCCACTACTTTATTCGTAAAGTTTATTCACTTTTTTTAATACTTTGTGGGCCCCATTTAGTTTTACACAATACCTTACCTTTATAAAATAATAAAAAAAATATTATGAAAAAACTCACTTTTTGGATTGTTCACGAAGAATTCCAAAAAGTTGAATGAATTCTCTACATCCGTAAGGACCTTAAAAAGTGAGGTCCTTTGCCTAGGTACTCATGTCAAGCACTTCAAATGTAAATGCTCAAGTGACTTGGAAATTTAATGGTTTGCTAAATTCCAGGAGAGGATTAACTAAGAGAAAATGCTGACCATGATGGGTTACACTTAAGCCTACATTCTATTATCACTATTACTCACATTTCCCAAAACCTTGCTTACTTGAGTATGAGAGTGATTGTATTGATTAAAACTCTGGTATCCACTAATTTGTGTTGGAAAATGTCCAAATTGGAACTTAAACTTCGTATAAAAATTCAATTTAATATATAAACTTTGAAGTGGTTAAATTAATACCTAATATATTTCAAGACCATTTTATTTATCTCGTTAGGATCATAGACTTTATTTCTTGAAGTGGAAGAAGTAACTTATTAATGTTGGATGGTATCAGGAGAAGTGGTGATTTAGTGATATATGTCGCCTCTTTCATGTCAACTAACTGAACAAATAGTGTTAAGATGTAGTAAAAATATTGATAAAAAGTTTGATGAAATATTAATTTAATAATTTAAAAGTTTAGTAGCCAAATTGAATTCGTATCCAAAGTTTAACTACCGAATTTAATATTTGCCCACTCCGTGCTTGTATCGCAACCACATTTTGGCATTGACCATAATCAAATCATCTCTACCGTCAAAACTTTGGCAACAACAAATACTTTATTAGATTTATTTTATGTTTACATGTATTTTGTGCCCCATGGAATTCCTACTATATGACCCCAACCTTATATCTACTTGAAATCAATTAAACTATAGTTGAATCCTGGTCCAACTCAAGTGATTTAAACAATATTTGTTAATATATGTTTAAATTTTATAATTTTTGGTTTCATTTGAACTCGATTAAATGATAAATTAATTTTAAGTTGAATTTAAATATTAAAATTATTCTAATATGTACATTTTTTTTGAATTAATGAAACTAATTTAAATAAATTCAATTAAGTGAAAACTCGATTCATTTAAACATAAAAACTAAATTTATTGAGCTCAAATTGGAATTTTTCAAATTTTAACTATTCTTCAGTAACGCTTATTATTTTATTTTATCAAAATAGCCAAAGGCAAAAAGCCCCCGTGAGTTGCATTTGGCAAGAAAGAGCAAAAACCAAAACAGAGAGAGAAAGGAGAGAAGAAGCGAGTCAAGGTATTTTTATTTTTCCTCATCTCCCGCTTCGCGAATTTCCCGGCGATTTGAACCCTAAAACGCTCCACTACCTCCACCACCACCAGCAGCACAGGAGAACACGAATCAAATTCTCGAAACTCCAATCAACCGAATCTCCGCAGTCACAGGTCCACTTCCTTCCACATCTCTATTCAAGCTTCATTTGTCTAGTTTTACTAGTAGCAGTTCACCTCGTCACTTTACTGACTCGAAATTCGCCCTTGAAGTCAAGTTTCGTTTTGATTTTACAGCAAGTACTTGTTTGTTGCTCTTGTTTCGTCCTCGTTGAGTTTAGAAGGATATCGCAGTGTAGTTTAGACCGATATAAATACGTATACACATATATTTGTGTATTTATTTAATTATTGGTTTATTTTTACTTCGTTTGTAAGATATTTATGAATATGTTGTGATTTTGGTCTCGAGTTTCGATTTTCGTGTAGTTTAGATGATTGTTTGAGTTTCATTATTTCATTTTAAATTTTTACCTCGTTCGTTACGGAAACGCGAATTTGTTCGATTTTGATCCGGTTTTTGTATTACATCTTGATTTTCGGTTTTTAGTTTCAGCTAAGTGAATTCGATAAAGTCTCCATGGTTATGTAGTAAAATTTGGAAGTTAAAGTTTAGTTTCTTTCAATCTGGGAGGAACTACTTGCTGTTGTTAGTCTTTGCTCGGGATTTCAGCATTTTACGAACTTGAATTTGCTGGTACAGTATAGTTTCTCAATGATTGAAGTCGGAGCGTATCTCATGTGTTGATATCTAGTTTAATGTGGAGTGTTTATTTGAGTTTCCAAATTGTTTGTCTATCGTCTCGCTTGTTAAATAGTCATAAAATATGTTCTGATTTTGATCTGTTTTTCAGTTTTTTCACCTTTATTTTTATTTATTTATTTTTTAAATTTTAAATCAACTTGAGTCAATTTCATTAGATTTCTGTATTTTACAAATTGGAATTTTCTGGTAAATATATAGTCTCTCCTAATTTAAGAGTGAGTGCTTGTTGCTGTTTGTCTTTGCTGAGCGTTCAGAATCTTTTACTTATGAGTTTGGTTTTTAATTGTATTTCTCAATGGTTGACTTCGTAGAGATCTTGAATGTTTAGCCTAGTTCAAGTCAGAATGATGTTTGAGTTTCGATTTTGTTTATTATTTCATTTGTTATATAGTGGACAAATTTTCTTATGATCGTTTGATTTTAATATTTGCATCTTGATATTCCTTTTTTCTTCATTTAAGTGATTTATCTTAGTTTCTTTAGGAAGTGGAATATGAAGGTAAGATTGTAGATTCTCTTGAATTAGAAGCAAGTGCTTGTTGCTTTGTACTTTGTTTAGTTTCAAGTACCTTATGAGCTTAATTTGCTGTTAAAGGTGTAGTTTATAGCACTAAGTGCTTATTGTTAGATGGTATTGGTCCATTATTTTGCTCAGTTGACCTTGTAGAGACCTCAAATGTTTAGTTTAGTAGATAACATTTGAGTTTTCATTTTATTATTTTGATGATTGAAGTTGGGATTTTTTTGGTCTTAATTTACTTATAGTATTTTGGGTTTTCGTTGTCATTTTTCCTAGGTTTCTGTATTTTATGAAGTAGTATTTCTGGTAAAATGTTTTCTTATTTTAGTAATTATGGCAAATGTAGTTTTCCAGTGCTACTTTGCGTTCGTTTTTCTGTATTTTACTAACTTGAATTTGCTGGTAAAGCGTAGTTTCTCCTGATTTAGCACAAATGCTTGTTGTTCTACTTGGTTGTCTTTGGAGAGATCTTCACGGTTTTGGTTTTAGTGAAATTGAGACTGATCAAGAGAAACTACACTTTACCACGTGTTCTTAGTCTGTCTTTGATTTGGTAGCAAGTGCTTGTTGTTACTTAGATTTGATCTTTTATTCTTCCCTACGCACTGATTTCAACTACGATCTGGTCTATAGATTTCTTAGTTTGGATTTGGGGTCTTGAATGGTGTACCTAGTTGAGCTGAGGGAGTACCCACCCTTATGGAACAGATCTTTTTGTGCTTCTATGGCCAACTTTAGAGAGAGGTTGAGCATTTATTTTGAGTTAACTGTCTCATTGATGAGCTTTAGTTTGTCTTCATCCCTCAAGGAGTTATGAACTGCTCTGTTTTGATATTTCTCTACTGTTCCACCTGTTGGGTTTTTTGTCTCCTGCTTCTGATCAAATCAAATATATTTACTGTACTTATGGAGTAGGATTTCTAGGTAAGGTAGTTACTCTTCCATTTAGCTGTAATTGCTTGACAATATCGTGCTTTTAGTCTATTTCTTGTTCATTTGGCTTTGGAGTGATCTTGTGCACTTTATTTTAGTATAACTGTGATGATTAATGGGCTTTCAGTTTATTTCATTACTGGTATAGAGGCCCCCCCAACCACCACCCCAAAAAAAAAAAAAAAAAAAAAAAAAAAGAATACGAGTGAATTATTGTCAGTATTCCATTGTTGTGTAAACTGCATGGTTTGGCTATTTGGAGAGCCAGAGAGAGGTTTCACATTCTTTATTTAAACTTAGGCTTGGCAGGAAGATATTTTGATTGTCTGGAAAATGAAGTCATAGGTAAATTTACATGTTTGTGAAAATCAACCTTTTGCTTCTTTTTTTGGTTGTTTGTTGTTCTTTGTAAGTTGTTGAGTAGACTGGATACTGGTTTTTGAAATTTTGTTGTTACAGTAAGGGCAGGGTGGACACTTTCATTTGATTGCTAGGTTGTTCTGCAGATACAGTGTTACATGATTTTGCAGAAAACTGCGGTTTCTTCCTGTCCATCTTGTTGTTCAATTTTCTTTATGTTTTGGAGGTAGACTCAAGAAATTTTTGAGCTTATATATTTGTACTGTTGGAAGAGGGATGGATTTTATCTGATTGCTTGAGTTGAGCGATATTAATTAAAACGAATGTCTAGTTTTGGTTCTTTACATCCCTGTAGTTGAAAATCAGTAGCTCTTTGAGTGATATCTTCTCTACTGTGACTGAAATGGTGTTTAGTTTTTGTTTGATCTTGTTGCAGAGGGTGTAATGGTCCGGTGATGTTTAAGGATGTATATTAAGCAGGTATTAATTGCGATTAGATGCAGTGCCTTTTCTTTCTTACTCAATTTCATCTTTTGTCTAATCTTATTGGTTTCAATTTTAGATAATTCTTGAAGGTTTTAAGAGTTACAGGGAGCAAATTGCCACTGAACATTTTAGTCCCAAAGTCAATTGTGTTGGTAATCTCTCTCTCTCCACAAACACATAGCCACCCCCAACACCACCCCCGATATGTCTTTCTCTCTGCAGTATTTTCTATCTCTGTACTTGATGTTGTTTGATTTCTTATGCTATGTGCCATCCAATGTCCAATACAATGTTTAGATTCATTGAAGCTATCAACTCTCCTTGGCCATACACATTGTTGTTACCCTCTGCTGCCAACTTGTTTTACACTTGAACTTGGGTTTTGAAAGGATGATGTATTTGTATCAATTCTATTTCAATTATAAACATATATCTCTACAATAGGTATTTAGGGTGTGTTTGTTTAGCTTTCTTGGGCAGATACAGATTTTTTTAAAAATTTTTTTCTAACAAATTGTTTATTAAAAAATAGATATAAATAAAAAAAAAAAAGTTGGCAGTACTTATGAAAAGATCAAATAGATTAAATATAGATAAAATATAAATACAAATTAGATATATTTATACATATCGTTTCGATACAGATTAAGATAAAGATGAAAAACAGACCATCCAATTAGACTCTTTATCATATATTATTTGGCAGAAATGCAGTATCAACTTTAAAGATATATGGTTGTTTTAGTTATATAAATTATTGGTTACTTCATCTTAGTCTTCTTCTTCTTCTTATTTATTATTATTAAATTGCTCAAACAGTCCTTCCTTTTATTATTGAGACTTGAATGAACTGTTTAATTTTAATCTCCTGTTATTCAGGGAGTACCTGATTATTGAATCTAACAGGTTAAATAGTCAAGGACAAAAGGATGCACACTACTTTGTACATTCTTAAAATCACTCTTCTCTAACTTGAAAACCTGATATGTTGCATTAAAACAAAAGGTACATGTAATTCTATGGCCATAATTGTCTTTTTGGCTTTTGGATATATGTAAAGGAACTTGTACATTTAATCACTTACCCCTCAAATGACAAAATATATAATACACACACACACACACACAAAATTCTTTATTTTGATCTAGTCTAGACATCTGTTGTGGTTGTTCTTCATCCTTCGATGAGTTTTCTTTGTTATTTTTGGATAATTTTTTTTGTTTTTTATGCTCAAGCAAGAAATCTTTATTGACTCCTTTTCTTCTTTCCTAAACTAATCTATCTGCAGTTGGGGCCAATGGATCTGGCAAGTCTAACTTTTTCTATGGTATGGAAGGAGTACCTTTGTTAATTCTCTTCAGTTTGATTTCATGAAACCTAATTTCTTGAAAATATTATTTTTGTATAACTATGGTCTTGCAGCAATTCGTTTCGTTTTGAGTGATATTTTCCATAACTTGCGCGGTGAAGATCGGCATGCCTTGCTCCATGTATGTATCATAACTTATTATAGTTAACTGTCCAGATGAGACTTTTATGTATCATAATTTATCTATTATAGTTGATTACCTAGATAAGACATACTTTTTACTCTCATATCTTTTCTTCCTATGAATATCCATCTTTCCCTTTGGTATGTAAAATGCTGATATTTGCAGGAAGGTGCAGGGCATCAAGTATTATCAGCATTTGTGGAGATTGTGTTTGACAATTATGACAATCGCATTCCAGTAAGATAATGAATTGTTTTATTTGTATACTTATTGTCTTTGTACATCGTTAGGAACAAAATAACAATAGAATTCAGAGTCTTTGCATAACCAATTCCTTGCATTATCATTTAAACTTTAAGGTCCTCAGAAAATCCATGATGACAGAGTTTTGCCCTCTTTAGTTGGCAATCCTCTTGCAAGAAATTGTGATTCTGTTTCCAAGCAAAGGAAGAGTTGCACAATGTTTTTGCTCTTGCACCTTTCATGATCAGTTTCCATGCCCAAATTTGTTGCATATGCTAGCATTATTGAGTCTGGTTACTATTTGAAGTCACTTACTTGGTCAATGGGCAACTGGAGAGCAGTATTAGGAGTGCTGCATGGCCTTTTGTTGACTATTGCCTTAATTTCCTAAATGATCTCATGATTACTGGACAATTTATTAGGTTAAGGATTTTTTTAATATATTTTTTTAGGAAGGGGGGCGTCAAAGGATATTTGGGGTGGGTTGAACATGTGCCACAAAATGTGGTTTCATTATACACACTTTCATGTGCTACCGCTCTTCATTATTGCATTGTGTTTCATATGGAATTCACAGCATACCATCGATATCTTGACAGGTGACAAGGAGGAAGTGCGCTTGCGGAGAACAATTTCTTTGAAGAAGGACGAATACTTCTTGGATGGAAAACATATTACGTGAGTTTTTTAACCTCTCCTGTGCTTTGTTGTTGGTGGTGATAATTAGGAGTTAGGACTGCTAGGATGTGTTGCTCTTTGTGGGAAAGCCATTTCTTAAGTTCTCACACTAATAAAACAGGAAAACTGAGGTTATGAATTTGCTGGAAAGTGCGGGGTTTTCTCGATCCAACCCCTACTATGTTGTGCAGCAAGGAAAAGTAAGAAACTCAAAAAATGCATCTTAGTGTTGCAAGTACTGTCCATTTCCCTTGTTGATTAACTCTAATGCAGATAGCGTCATTGACATTGATGAAAGACTCCGAGCGTTTGGATTTATTGAAGGAGATTGGTGGCACCGGGTTTATGAGGAGAGACGTCGTGAGAGCTTGAAAATTATGCAGGAAACTGGTAACTGATTGCCCTCTCCCTTCCCTTGGAGTTGCTTTGTGTAACATGTAGGTTATATTGCTTATTTGCAATCAGGTAACAAAAGGAAGCAGATCATACAAGTTGTTCAATTTTTGGATGAGCGATTGAAGGAATTAGATGAAGAGAAGGAGGAACTCCGAAAATATCAGCAGCTTGACAAGCAACGTAAATCTTTAGAATACACCATTTATGATAAAGAACTCAATGATGCTAAGCAAAAGTTATCTGAGGTACATCTTCAGTGGATCTCTCTATATTGTTCCTTATTGTTGTATAGTCTGTCAGCAACAGTACCATCTCTGCTGTGCTTTTTGAATTTATTGCTGAGGCTCTTTCTCATTGGCAAATGGTAGATGCACTGTTTGGGGGTATCACCCGCTGGGACATTCATAAGAAATGGGAAAACATCTCTATGTTGCACAGTCTTTTGAAAAGTTTCTCAAGATATGGATTATTTTTTATTATATTTCCGTAGACTAGCTGACAATATATAGCCCAGTGATGGCAATAATTCTGACAAGCATTAATTTTGTGGGATGTGCATGCCTATTCTTGTACATGTATGTAATCATGGTCTTCTTGATGCTTTTTCTTGACTCAGATTGAAGAGGCTCGTACCAAGGTTTCTGAAACATCAACTAAGATGTACAACAGTGTGGTTGATGCACTTGACAGAGTGAAAACTCTTGATGAGGAATATAGGGATATCACTAAGGAGCTCCAAGGCTTAAATAAAGAAAAAGAAGTGGTTGAAAAGCGTAGAACTGAAGCTGTGAAGAAGCAAACCAAGCTCGAGCTTGATGTTAATGACATACAGGAGAAGATTTCAGGCAGTAAAAAAAGCAAGGTAGATGACTCATAAATCTACATACCTATTATTCTAGACATCTTTTCATATATTCCATGCCCATGGTAAAAGAAACATTTTATAAGTTCATAATTTTTGTCTGTAGGGGTGGGCAAAAAAGCAGCTTGGGAATTTGGAGAAGGAAATCCGGGAATCAATGGAGGAGCTGAATAAGATCAGTCCTGTGTACGAGCAACGAATCGTAAGGGAGCAGGAGATTACTAAAGGGTATGCTTTTTGATAGTTGGTGTGCTTCACTTAATTCTCTTAATTGTGGGAGTTTAGATAGCTTCACATGTAGAATTAGTTATCTGCCAAATAAATAAAAGATTTACACAATGTAGAAATGAGGGTTCTACTCTTCAATCTACATTATTTTGATTGGATTGTTTGTTGGTTCCTTAGATGAGGAATGGTTTCAAAATCCATGTTGGCATTATGATTATCTATAAGACGCCTGTCTTTAAAAGGATCAAGCTGATATGACATTTCCTTTTGTCTATATGAGCTCCATCTTGGTGTGCCTCATGGTTTTTTTCATAATGTTTTTGGTTTTTCTGGCAGCCAAAATTTAAGTTATTTTTACATGCTAGGAATTTGCTAGTGTTGCTCACATGGATGTTTCTAAATTTGGCATCGGTGTTTTGAACAACTTTCTTCCTAAGTGATGAGGCAATGCATACTCTGGAGTAATTTTTGGTCAGGTGCTAAAATATTTTGTTAATTGATGACGTAATGCCATGTAGAATTATGGAACGTGAAAAACAGCTGAGCATTTTATACCAGAAGCAAGGTCGTGCTACTCAATTTTCAAGTAAAGCAGCTCGTGATAAATGGCTTCAAAAGGAAATTGATGACCTTGAGCGAGTTCTTTCTTCAAACTTGGTGCAGGTTTGCATGTTCAAGCTGTCAATATTTTCTTTGTTAGTAATTTCTTGTGATATAGTTAAGCAAAGAAAGTAGTTAACAGTGGTACTTGATAATATAGTGTGTCACATGATGACCATGATGACTTACTTGCCACCTGTATGAGAAATATCTTCTCAGGATAGCATGTTGTATTTACTTATATCTATGGTCTACTAAAATTTTGATGAGTACATTTGTAGACCCTGAAAATATTTTGTTCCTTTGTTTTCCACTCAAAAATATAATATAAACCTACCTACTCCTAAGTTTTCAGGAACTTCTTCATTATTATTTTTATTTTTTGTTTTATTTTTTTGGGGATGTTTGGGGGGTTTTGGTTTTTGGGTGTTTTTGGGGGAGGGGGTTGGTCAAATTGAATGCACTTGCTTGGATTGAACCAGTTACCTTTGGGCATACTAATCATGGGGGTTTCTTGACCTTGACCATTGAGCTAAGCCTGTTGTGTTGCACAAAGAAGACATGAAGAAAGAGAGTGAAGTATGATCGCAATTTAACGAAGTAAGGTCCATGATAGATTGCAGTTGTAAAACATGATCCACATAGTTGATCCCACCTTGTGGGTTTAAGGCTTGATTGGATTTATTTATTATGGGACCAGGCTTTTATTTTTGGCGTGTATCCTAATTAAATTGTACAACAGCCTTCTGAACTCTGCATCTACTTATCGGCTTGCTCATTTTCCTCATGGTTGTTTATGCTTATGGTTTAGGCATACATATAATTTATCACTTGATAATCTTCTTTAAAAATGCAACAGGAGAAAAAACTAAAGGATGAACTTCGACAGCTGGAAGATGAGCTAAAGGAACAGGATTTACACATTAACATTAGGAGAGATGAAATAGCATCTTCTGAGTCTTTAATTGCTCAATTACGAGAAGACTTTATCAAATATAAATCAAAAAGAGACAAGTTGCAGGATGAGCGAAAGTATGTAATGAACATCCCCTCCTGTTCCACACACCCATACACACCAAAGACAGCGAGGGTCACATGCACATCTTTTTGGAGTCTTGGTTTTTGACATCTTTTGAGGTTTTGTGACTTAATTTCTGTTTTTTTTTGTAGGTCCTTGTGGTCCAAAGAAAGTGATTTATCCTCTCAAATTGACAAGTTGAGAGCTGAAATTGATAAGGCTGAAAAAAATCTTGATCATGCAACACCAGGTGTAAGTATTCTCACTTTAACGTGGATCAGTCATGAGAGAATGATGGTTTAATTAGTTTGTCAGTTCCTGTAGCAGTGTTGTTGTGAGAGGGACTTTACTGTATATTGCATATTCTGCTTTATGCTTATAGGTTCATACACTTACCAAATTCTGATCTTTTTTGGCCATTTGCACTATGATGGTGAACAGTTCTATTGATTTCAGTTGTGTATGCTAGCCTGGACATTAATGGGAGAGAAGAGAGCCGATGGCCATAGAGATGTCACTAGTAAGTAAAGGGTGTCTGCAAAAGATTTATGTTTAGGATGCTAAAATGCATTGTCATATTTTGTTGGTGCTTAACAATGTGTTAAATTCGTACGGTTTTAACTTTATTTTTATTAGTGTTTACCTGTTTCGTGATATGTGAGGCTGAATATTCTTATAAGCAACACATATCCAAGGTGCTCAAATTGTTTGTAGACCCATTAATATAGCTTCACCCTTAAGTTATTGAACTTTGAACTTCAACTGGATCCCTGCTATATTTTCAGGATGTGAGAAGAGGGCTTAGTTCTGTGAAGAAAATTTGCAGGGAGTATAACGTACAAGGAGTACATGGTCCAGTAATCGAGTTGCTTGATTGTGATGAAAAATTTTATACTGCAGTAGAGGTCACTGCGGGAAACAGGTCAGCAGAGATCTGTTTAAATTCTCATTTGAAGAGATTATTTTCTTAATTCTGTTGGGTATAGCTCTTCTGTACTTGGAGGCTTACTGATTCTGTGGGACATGTCCATTTGTGAACAGCTTATTTCATGTTGTTGTTGAAAACGATGACATTTCAACACAGATTATTAGACATCTAAATTCTCAAAAAGGTGGGAGAGTTACTTTTATGCCACTGAACAGAATAAGGCCACCTCATGTGAATTATCCACAGAGTTCTGATGTGGTACCCTTGTTGAAAAAGCTGAAATTCTCGTCGAAATATGCCCCTGCATTTGCTCAGGTTAGTTCCCCCCCAACCCCAAGTATGGAACTGTTGGAAGATGTCATGATCTCTCTCTTTGGCTTTAGCACTATGGCTAGAAAAATTCATGTGATATACAATGATTTTATGCTCAAGCTCAACACCTTCTTCAAGAAACGTGAGTAGCCTTATGGCCACTTTCAAGATTTAATGAGTAGGTAGTTCTCCCTGAAATGGACATATAACCCGCTGTGATGATGTCTGAAGAATGAACTTGATGATTCCTCCTGTTCATTGTGTACTGGTCTTAGTTGCTATTTTCCTTTGTCTAGGCAGTTCCAGGCTTCTACTAAAAGCACACATGCAAAACCGTAAAGTTTGAATCCTTTATATATTATCCCAAATACAAAAAAACTTTGAACCCTGGCAGCTTATACCACCTATATAAGTGCATGCTGGAATAGTTCAGTGCATTTACATAACCAAGTGTTATGACTTCAAATGAACTGTATTCTTGCTAGCATTTTCATCAGATTGCATCCCTTTTTGTCTAGGTTTTTGCTAGAACTGTGGTTTGCCGAGACTTGGATGTGGCTACAAGGGTTGCCCGAACTGATGGTCTGGACTGCATAACTTTGGAAGGTTTGTTTCCTCATTTAACTGCTTGTTTGATTGCACTGCCATACTTTGATTCGTTCGCCGGTCATCTTTGATGTTCAGGTGATCAAGTTAGCAAGAAAGGTGGCATGACTGGTGGTTTCTATGACTACAGGCGCTCAAGATTGAAGTTTATGAATATTGTCAAGCAAAACAAACGAACCATCACCGTGAAGGAACGAGAATTGGAAAATATTCGGCAGATGCTGCAAGATATCCTTTTCTTGTGACTGTCACCATCACCACAAATTAAAAATACCTAAACCCTTGAACCAGACATGTGACCAATTAAAACCCTGATATTGAGCCCTGGATTGCCTTATGAATCCTTTAAATGAATCAATTAAAATCTCTGAAGGAGATTGTTTTATGCTTGAACTTGTGGAGTTGGGGTATCAATCTTCTGAACAAAATATATATCAAGTTCATTAGGCAGTTTTGAATCTTTAGCCTTATATTCATGGTTAGAGTTAAAGTTAAGTAGAAGTGCATTGTTAGAACCTTCAAAGTTGAAATGCTTGTAATTCAGTGATCCTTTACAGGTTTGACTATTAGAACATATGTCAGTTTCTTTGGAGACCTATTTTTGGTTTGAGCTTAATTTGCTAAATCCTATATTGATTTTAATGACTAAAAGTTATGAAGAAGTATTTCCATCATTTACTCAGTGTGTCAGTAATAAGTTAGTTTATACTTAAGTTATGTCAGTTAGTGCATGAGCTGCTTAGATGGTGCACTATCTTTTGTTTTTTAACTGATAGTTCTCCTTGATTCTATATTTGCTAAAATCTCGATCTTAGCACCTTTTTGTCTTTTATGGTGTTTTTGGTCAACATTTCAACTCTATTTTGAGTTCTATCTAAGTTTTTGTTCAGCTATTTTATACTTTTTGTTAAAATTTTTCATATAGTTAATGAAATATCTGATGTTACATACAAAAATAATTTCTTTAGTAGCTTCAAGTTATATAGCTTCTAATCATGGAAGCCACATGATCTTTTAGCTCTTCTATGCTAATACAAGAGCTTAAAAGCTCCTTTAGCCTACTACTCAAGCCCGTGGGCTATTTAGAGATCCAATCCTAACCAACTAGAAGTAACTAACTTCTTCTAGAGTCCTCTAGAAGCTACTAAAGAATATATCTACCACTAACTAATTTCCAAATGACAATTGACTTGTAGTTAAGTATAAACTAACATGTTATTGATACAACCAACATTAAAGATATTATTGTATAGGGACATGTCAGTTGGTTGAATTATTTGGTTAAGTATAGCTGCTTGGCTTTGTGGTGGAGGTGTCTTCTTTTAATCCATGGTTTGGAATCAGTGCTTAGTTTGGCGGTTCTGTTTGTTTACTCAATTAATTTCGTATATTGCACTTAACCATCCACACGGATAGACCAACAAATAACAGAACTTGTGTCAGACCAGCAAAAGATTGAGGCCAAGCAAGCTCATGAAAAGTCAGAAACAGAACAGCTCAGGCAGGATATTGCCAGTGCTAATAAGAAGAAACAGCTAATTTCAAAAGCTATTGCTAAAAGGTGAGGAAAAAAATCCTGTTTCTTTTCTTATTACTTTCAAAAGCAATTGCCTTTTCTTTTCCTTTGCCCTTGAGATTGCAGTTCCCTCTTGTGATGCTTTTTCGCTCACTCCATTAAACATTAGGATCCTTTTTTTTCCCCCATACAAATTAATGAGTTGTCAAAAAGAAAAAGAATGCTGCTGTTGTGTGTGCCAACAGCACCTTTGTTCACCTGTTCCCGAACCATCATCCTCTTATGCTCTTGTTTTTGCAGGAGAAGTCACTTGCTGATGTACAAAACCAAATCGATCAACTTAGAGCCAGCATGGCCATAAAGCAAGCTGAAATGGGCACAGAATTGATTGATCACTTAACTCCTCAGGAGAAAGATGATCTTGCAAGGTTGAATCCTGAAATATCAGAGCTAAAAGAGGGACTTCTTGCCTGCAAGACAGATCGTATTGAGGTTAGCAGTGTGAACCTTGCCTAACTTAGAAGTTCTAAATGGTCATGCAAATTTCTTATATCTTTTTTTGTTCCCAGATTGAGACAAGGAAAGCGGAGCTTGAGACTAACCTTACAACTAATCTTAAGAGGCGAAAGCAAGAGTTGGAGGCTATTATAACTTCCTCAGAGTCTGATGTCCTGGAAAGCGAACTTAATCTCAAATTAGAGGAACTTGAAGATGCTAAATTATTAGTGAAAGATACAAGCGAGCAACTTGAAAGTAAAGATGCTGTAACTTGGCAACTTTAGCAAGATTTAGCACATATTGATTTGTTTTGGTGCTTATGCTAACTGAAATCCTCAGGGTCAATACAAGCAGAGAGGATAAAAACAAAATGTTGAAGAAAATCAAAGATGAGAAGGCCAAGTTAAAGGTACCTTTTTTTTTATATAACCAATATGTAATTTCAGTTTCTTCCTTCTCTTAAACATGATAATTTAATTACAGGCATTGGAGGACGAATATGAGAGGACCCTACAAGATGAAACAAAAGAATTAGAACAACTTTTAACCAGGAGGAATACCCTTCTCGCCAAACAAGAGGACTTTGCAAATAAAATAAAGAATCTGGGTCCATTATCATCGGATGCTTTTGATATGTTAGGGTTTTTTCTATTTCTGAAAACTTCCGTTATTTGCATTTTTCTGGCTACTGAGAAGTTACGTGCTGTGTTCTGAACTACTTAGCTGACCTGTGTTTTCATTTTTGTTTTTGATATACTTAAAACTTAGTATATACCATTGTCAGGAATTATTGTCCAACACGTCCTATTTCTTAGTATGTAGTTTAGCTACCTTGCGGCTCGTTGTCCTTTATAGACTACTTCTTATGAACAAAAGATATTAAAAGAAAAGCCGTTGAGGTAAGAAGAGATTTGTGAAAACAGGCCAATAAAATAGAGTAAACAAAAAATATATAGGAATCAGAAGTGTTAAGTACTTCTGTCATGGTCTTTCATAAGAGTATGCTGTTGTGATGAATTATGATGAATTCCTTTTGACTCATTTTGCATTCTTCAAAATGTCTAAAGCACAGGAGTGTTTTTGGCTGCCTTGTAGCATCTTAATTTGAAGGACAACATAAGGGGTCCTTGAAAAGGCCTTGACCATCAAAATGAATAATTACTTTAGCTCACTGATGGATTGTGACCCTGTCAGGCTAGACAGTTTGCATTTTTTTCTTTTGTACCTACATCTTTCTATGGCTTTTCAATTACCGAAATAATCTTTGTATTGGCTTCTTTTCTTGTCAATATTCCAATTTTTGTGTTGTTTTGCAAGTCTTAACTATGTTTATACTGTGAGTGGGGAGGTAATCCAAATTGGAATGAGAAATCCAACTCACTGAAATGCTGTATATTGGATATCATAGGTATAAACGAAGGAGTGTGAAGGAGTTGCAGAAACAGTTACACAATTGCAATCAGCAATTGCAAAAGTTTAGTCATGTAAACAAGAAAGCACTTGATCAATATGTTAATTTCACAGAACAAAGGGAGGAACTCCAAAAAAGACAAGCAGAACTTGATGCTGGTGATGAGGTATCCCTTCCAGCTGTACTATTGTTATATAAGCTGAATTCATGCTGTTAGTCATTCATTACCCTAATGACTTTTCTACAACTGCAGAAAATCAAGGAACTCATATCAGTTTTGGACCAGCGGAAGGATGAATCCATTGAACGAACTTTCAAAGGTGTTGCTAGGCACTTTCGAGAAGTATTTTCTGAACTAGTACAAGGTGGCCATGGCCATTTGGTCATGATGAAGAAAAAGGTCAGTTGCATAGCTTATGTTTGGTTTGATTGTTTCCTGAAATTTGTAAATTTTTGTCAATTAGAGAAGAAAAATACATGCAATGATCTCAGAAAGCTCAAATTCTTTTTTTCTTGGAGCTTCTGCAACTTTAGTTCAAATATCTTTTCCTAATTTTTCTAATTTTCTAATTTATTATTATTATTTTTATAACTTTTATCTATGTGCAGTTAAATTTTGTTTTAATTGAATGTCTTTCTCTTTTTCTCAGGTGAAAAGATCCACCATTTTGGTGTAATAAGCAGAGATTCTTTTTCTGTAGATTTTTAATGCTGAACTTTTTTCCTTAAACTTATCAATGGTCAATGAAGCCTAGTTCTACATCGTGAGATCAGATTCATTTGTTTTGAATGATATTGATGTAGTTGGTTTGCAGGATGGGGATGCTGGAGATGATGATTATGATGAAGATAGACCTCGTGAAGCAGATGCAGAAGGAAGAGTTGAGAAATATATTGGTGTGAAAGTGAAGGTATGTTATCTGACATTGAACATCATACGGTTTGGTTGGCCCCCTGATTATTTTTTGAAGCATGCAGTGAATGTGTTGGAGCTTTCTTTTTTCTTTATTATTATATTCTTGTTGGGTGAAGGCAAAGGATTGAAACCGGAGAGAATATATTCTAGGTGGGTTAAAAATTGGAAAATTTTCTTCCTTGATATCTTCTGTTTACTTGGTATTCCAGGTCTCTTTTACTGGTCAAGGAGAGACTCAATCAATGAAGCAATTGTCTGGAGGCCAAAAGACCGTTGTTGCTCTGGCCCTGATCTTTGCCATACAAAGATGTGATCCTGCTCCATTTTATCTTTTTGATGAGATTGATGCAGCACTAGATCCTCAGTACCGAACAGCTGTTGGAAGTATCCTATTATTATTGCTTCTACATGGAGGATTGATATATTCTTTATGGTTTCATTTTTATTAAAACATCCACATGTTCTTGGTATTTGTCTTTCTTCCTATCTTTACTGCATTCTATAATACTGTGCTGTGGGCATATCCTTAAATCTTCATCCTCTAGATATGATCCGTCGTCTAGCTGACACATCAAGCACTCAGTTTATCACCACAACTTTCCGGCCTGAGCTTGTTAAAGTTGCTGACCAAATATATGGGGTAAGCCATAAAAATCGAGTGAGTCGTGTTAACCTTGTCACAAAGGACGATGCGCTGGAATTCATTGAGCACGATCAGTCTCATAATGCAGAATAAGCTAAGGTCAGAGTTTGGCTTGTTCAGAGCTTCTGTGATCTTTGACACCTACTAGTAGTTATATGCTAGTTAGAAAAAATTACCAATAAATGGATAACTCACTAGTAGTTTTCCTTGTGTGCGCAGAAATCATGATTTTGATCTCTGCCTTACATATGCAGGAATATAGGAAATTTGAAGGTTGCTGATTAATGTAATATATTTTAGATTATGCCCCACAACAAATGTGTATCTCCTGAATGCTGGGGGAAGCTAACCTTTTGCTTTGTACATGAATAACTAGTAGGCTGATGTCGGGAGAGATATTCTATGTTATGTTGATATACCTTTCCCCTGTTACTAATGAAAATATTTAACTCCTTTAACTTTTTATTGCATTTGAAATCGGTAAGCTAGAAACCTAGGATACTTAATTAATATCATT
The DNA here is from genome assembly GCA_024138025.1 of Combretum micranthum. Lineage (NCBI taxonomy): Eukaryota > Viridiplantae > Streptophyta > Magnoliopsida > Myrtales > Combretaceae > Combretum > Combretum micranthum. The sequence continues at coordinate 418,205 of JAMXBD010000266.1, read as the reverse complement.
TGATGTTAATAATTTATTTGTTTGGGCCTGTGGCGTGGGTTTAAGGTAATTGTGATACTCACCCTTACACATTATGTATATTTTTTATCCATTAGACATTATAGTTCTTTTTACTTGTTATGAATGTGCCCTGCAAGCGTCAAGGTGGTTTTGAATGGGGATTGGAAGCGATTCCTTCAATTGAAAGGATGGAATATTGGTTACTTAATATGGTTGAGGCCATATGTGAGCTAAATGCCTCTGTGAGCTACTCCATGTTTATCTGAGTTAATTTAATATCATATAAATTGAACTTGAATGGCTAAGGTCGAGTTTTGTGTAACTTGACTAATTTGCAAGCCTAATTGAGTTTAAATTGCAGCTGAGTAGACTTTGGATTTCATATTGTAGCAATTAGAAGAATTTGATGGAGTCTAAATGAGCTCCAATTAAGTTGACATCAAGTTTGTTTAGTGTCATTATAAGTAGAGTCCAAGCTTAAAATGCTTTATCAAGTTTGAGTGGAACTCAATTTTGAAACTTTGAGTTGAGTTTGAACTTGATCTCAATCTTGAGTTTGATACTATGTTATATGATTTAACTTATTTGCAATTTTGTGGGACTCTAAAGCAATGAAATGATGGGTTAATGGGTTAGTTTGTGCAATGATCGATAAGTTCCTTTGCTTGCTGGGTCTGTTTGGATGATTTGTATTTCATCTGTATCTGATAGATGTCGTTATGGATTGGATCGGATTTAGAATTGAACTTAAACTGTTGGTTTGTGTTCCAAAATTGGTGTGAATCGTGGAATTAAAAAAAAAATTAGTAAAATAATTTTGCTTAATTTTTTTTGTTGCAAAATAATAACTTAAATTAATATAAGTAAGAAAAAGCCCATATAAGTAAAAAAAAAAAAAAAATGCAAAGCAAATCTTTAACTTGAAATAATAGAGTTTAATAATAATTGTTTATAACTCAATTAAAAATAATTTTATAATTTATACATTTAAGTTGTCATGTTGATGATGTGATAAAATATTTAAAATACAAATAATTCTCAACAACATAAGAATAAGTCACATTATTAAGAAAGAAAAATCCAATTTGATCAGTGGTATATATAGATTCAAGAATATATGATTTTAAATATATTTATTATTTATGTTGTTAATAACAATGTATTAAAAATTGTCAATAGGGAATAAATTTATACTATTAACATGTTTAAATATTTTTTATTACAATTTTTCTTTAATTTCTTTTCTTGTATTTTCCTTTCTTTTTTTTTTTTGGCTTTGAATCGTGGGAAATATTGCGTCAGGCGGTTTTGGGGGTAGAACCATAAGGATTTGCAAGAATTGGTGGGTATTTAGTTTGTTCAAACTTGTTATCCTCGGCTAGTTCCCAATTTACGAATCGTTGGTGATGGGTCAGGTTGGTTCTCGGTTTGAAAATTGATCCATGGTGATGTCTAGTATTTGATGTGCATTCGTATCTTATTTATATCGAATTTGTAAGGTTTGTTTATAAGTAAAAATGTATATTTTTCATTTGTATTTGTTTTTGTCAAATAGTTTTAAACAGATATGAAATAGATGCCAAACCAATAGACTAATGTTCGCTGATCAGGAACTGTAGGTGATGGGTTGGGTTGGTTTTCTCGTTCGAAAACCAATCTATGATGATGTCTAATATTTGATGTGCATTTGTATCTTATTTGTATTAGATTTGTAAGGTTTGTTTATAAGAAAAAATATATTTTTCATCTATTTCTATTTTTGACAAATAATGTGAAATAGACATGAAACAAACACTAAATTGATGCCAAACCAATAGACTAATGCACCTTAAAGTAGCTTTGGCTACTAACCAAGCTTAGTTTTCCAAGCATTTCATAGAGTAGTTGCAATCTATCTTCCAACCCCCAAGGAGATATGAATTCATTTTAGGCCAATAAGGGCTTAGCTTAAATCCATTTCAATCTTTTGATTAGGTTGAAGGTAAAGTTCATTCAAGGGTGAGATCTTCACAACTTATAAGAAGGTGTTGCCCAACTTTAGAAAAGGTTTGTGGTCTTGCTTATAAATAGACAAAACATGCTAGTTATGAAGTTATTCAGATTAGATAGCCTTTTAAGCAGCCAACTAAACTTGCAATATAAAACTCTTAAGTCCTGAAAAAATTTGATGGAGTCTTACTCATAACTAGATAGAATATGCTATGGTTAACGAAGTTAATTAAATTAGATAGCCTTTTGAGCAACCAATCAAAGTTACAATATAAGATTCTAATCAACAACTTAGAGGTGTGGTTGAGTGGCTTAACGCTTTAGTTTGTTAATTATATCATTAATTTGAATTTGAATGAAGTCTCGCAAAGGGTAGAGTAGTATTAATTAATTGGGAACTTATGTTGCTTCTCTCTCTCTCTTTTTGCTTTTCATTTGTTAAGGTTAGCACCACAATCATATAATCTGAAAGTTTAACTTGTAAATATGGTGTGAGTTATTATATTTATTATTTAACATTTTTCTCATTCGTGGGCCAGGCTTTGATTTTGTTAATTATAATGAGTGTGTAGGGATTCGACTCTTGACCTTCGGCTTTAGTACCATATTAAGGTTAGCGCCACAACCATTTAATCTAAAAACTTAAGCTTATAGATATGGTATGGACAATATCATTGACCCATCACGAGTAAGCCCATTCAAGGTGTTATTGAATATAAAAAATAGATTTTTAATTGAGGTAAGTCATTTAGATAGCTTGGTTGGTGCAAAGGATTGAAAATTCTTGTGTTGGTGATTTGAATCTGCTTCTGAGCAATGAAGGGTCCAAAGGCTTGGAGCAGCCAACATGGTGTGGAAATTCAAGCAAAGAGGAACTCAAAAAATGTGAGATCTGCTGTCTCATACCATATTGCTTTTTAGCCTTGCCTTGTCTTGTATAGCTAAATTTTATCTTATTTTTTATTTTAAAACAGGTTGCATGAAGTCTTCATGGAACTTTTGTATAATATATTTTATTCTTATCTTGTTTATGATACATTTCAAAAAATTTGTTCTCTTTTTTTAAAAACTAATTATGAAAGACCTTTCTTGCAATTTAATAATTTATTAGCTCTTTTAGGTATTCCTCCTTTTTCCCACCCAAGAAAAAGTATTTGTAGATTGGACTACCAAACATGTGTGAGCCCCCTCTAATGGGGGAAAAAAAAGAAGAAGAAGAGAAAATTCACTTAAATTAGGTCTTGTGCCCTTGTATAAAGATGCAAGTTTGGTTTGAGTCTATTGATTGGATGAACTATATTCTCCTAAAAGAAATGAGATGAGGTGCAGCACAATGTAGTTAGTGCATCGTCTTGAAGAGATAATGTATAATTGTTTTGATGGATACTAAATTTGTTTGTAAAGGGATCTATTGATAGACAATTTTAACATAGGTTGTTGTCAACAAATATTTTCGGTCCCCTAGTAAGAATGTTAGCTAATTTAGGCTTTGATAACATTAGACATGCACATCAATCCTTTGACCATTTTTCCTTTCGTAAACCACCGCTCTAATCACCACATCGAACCGCATGATCCATCGCCGACAACCTTCATGAATCCACCAAGATCCGCTTCTTCTGTTCATGGCTTCTAGAAGAAATTTGGACTAGGAGCGGTTCATGATAGGACTTGCTGTAAATTTGGAGCTTCGAACTTGTGTCTAATCTACCGTGTTAATTTCATCCTAAATTTGGGGGCGTTTGTTTTTTGTACGTTTTGTCCTGTTCCTATTGTTTCCAATTATATAGGATGATGTTTTGCTATGTGTTAAAAGAAGTTGGTAATTTTTCTTACATCTCGCCCTCCCGAAGCGCAGGTATCATATACACTCCTTGTTTTTTCTTCGACGTTTTCTTATTTCCTAAGAAAGAGAGAGAGAGAGATTTTTCAGCCAAATGTACATGCGTACAAAATTTAAAAAGTATGGATATTGTTGTGCAATGAATTTTTTTTTTTTTTTTATATAATTCTTTTGTAAAAGCAAAATATTTAGATACTACTGCACTATCTCATACTATATCCATTTTCCACGAGTATGACATTTAATTTCAATACATATATAGCATGTATTGAATGTTGTACATTAGTTGTATTACTTTATTATATCGCATTTACTATATGTAAAATTTTATATCATATATAATAAATACGATACCAAAATGATATTTTGATAATTAATTCTATTGAACTCATGATTGTGTAATTTTCTTTTGGCGTGAATACTCCTCGGATAACGTGTAAAACTTCTGAAAAACATTAATGCATCTCAGTAGGCAATCATCGGTAAGGACACTGATAAATTGATATTTATGTAATTTTGTTTATCACTCTTTTGACGACATATGAATCCCTCTGAAACACATGATAACGTGTAAACTTGTGAAAAACATTATATATATGTCTAGAACTATAAAATTTATGAGGGCCATGTAGGCTTATAAAATAATTGGTAACAACCCTCCATTTGCCATGGTTACAACCCTCATGAATTATGTGGGGTAAGGTTTTTTTTACTTAAATAGTAATACTCCCTTTGTAAAGGGAAAAAATGACACTTCATAAGAAGGTTAAATAGCAAATGAGAACTCCCTAGTTTTGCTTGACAGGTTCGGTTGTAAGCCAAAACCAAATGGAAACAATGGATCATAATGTGGATCACCAACATTCATTGGCAACTGATCAACGCTTTTGAACCATGTCCTAGCAAGCTTGCCAGTAAAACCATAGTCACCAAACAGGAGATCAGCAACACCCTGGCCTTCACTTCCTGGAAGCCAAGCAGCTACAAGTGCGTCAATCTTTGGGACATAAGGCTCCATCACAACAGGCCTACCAGAGACGACAACCACCACGCACTTGACAGCTCCACACACATTCTTTATTGTGTTTGGCCCAGGTTCTGATATAGTCAAATTCAAGCTGTCACCCTTTGTTTCAGCATATGGTAGCTCACCCACAACAACTATACATAGGAGAACTTGTTGGACTTGACAAAGTTGATGTCAGGATTCTTCTTGTAGACAACTTGGGTGCCTGGATGAACCGTGTTCTTGATAGCTTTGAGGATTGTGGTACCTGTAGATGTAAATGATATTGTTGAAGTTAAGATCCACAACTGTTTGTTTGGTATATCCGAAAGGACTTGATCTATCTGATCTAAATATGCTTAACTTTTAGATATGATATGGACTATTATATTTAAAGTTAACGAGTGTGTTCTTAATTAAGTTGCTTCTAGACAAAATTGGACAGATATTGAAAAAGGGAGAAACTTTTTACCAGTTGTGAATCATTGCCGCCAGCACCTTGCCATTCTATTGTCCAGCCACCACATTGGTAACCCAGGTTGTCAGCATGACTTCCTGCAACCAATATTTTTGGTGCTTTCTTAGGGAGTGGAATCAATGGCTGGCCAGCAGATTTCCCATTCTTTAGAAGCACAAGTGATTTCCTCACAGCTTCCCGTGCCAATTCTCTGTGTTCCTGACTTCCTAGTTGATTGGCCAGGCTATTGTCTGCCCATGGCTTATCGAAAAGTCCCATGACAAATTTTACCCTCAAGATCCTCTTAACAGCATCATTGATCCTACTCATTGGGAACATTTTTCTTCACCAGATAAGTTAGGTCATCAATGAATTCCGTGTAGTTATTTGGAACCATGATCTGCAACAAATAAAAAAAAAAAAGAATCATGTATCATAAATACCTGAAAGTAGAAATAACCTTGCAAGTGGATCAGGATTCATCGGGAACTGCTCATATCCACATTAGTATTAAATTACCATGTCAATTCCAGCATTAACACTAGCTTGAACCGAGTATGTGTAGTTCGCATGAGGTGGAGATGTAATCCTGTCAATGCCCTCCCAATCTGATATAACAAATCCCTGAAAATACATCCAAATGGACCCAAATCAGCCTGATCTTCCTTCTTGGTAAGAATAACCACTATGGTAAATTTTCTCAAGAGAATTTGTCAGATGTTCTTTACCCTGAATTTAAGTTTCTCCTTAAGTAACCCGGTTACGAGTTCATGGTTAGCATGCATCTTCTTTCCATTCCAGCTTGAATAGGAGATCATAACTGTTGCCACACCCTTTCTTATGGAGTCTAAATAGGCAGGCAAGTGGATGCTGCGAAGTCCATTGAAGTCAATCACAGTGTTGTTCTCATTTATGCCTTTTGTCGTGCCTCCATCACCGACAAAATGCTTAGCACAGGCTGCAACCTTGGTCCTAGGGAAGAGTGAAAACTTTGTCAACAACCATCAAGATTCATCATATTGGCAACACGTAATTTATTAATCAATATTGGACATGCTTTCACCACAAATTAAAATAACATTCATAAGACAACAATAGCCAATATGTCCACTTTCCAAACTTAACTCAAAATGTGATGTCATTTTCCAGAGGCCATAAGGGGAATTCAGTACATTCTCTATGAGAATTTAAAAGTCTCTAATAGGGAAAAGGATCTATAATAAAATAATTTTGAATTCACGTGTCATTTTTACTCTTTCTTTATGTATCTAAGAGAGCAATATGGTCCACCTCAAAAGACATGTTATGCCACCAAAAGAAGATATTTTATGTCAATGATATTGATCCAGGGACAAATCTTTAGGATAGACACAGTCATGCGGATATGATTCTTTTGAGGATGTTGACCCTTTCGCTGCAACAGCTTAAATAATTTGGCATCTGCTTAATGCTTGCACGTTAGAATTTTAAATATAACCAATAACAACCACCACCAAACGTTTGAATGTTTCTCCTTCCACATAGCTTAGTAAGGAATAATGAAACATGACAGATAAGCCTACTATGGATGGATTTTATTCATGTTCCTTGCTGGTTGGATGATGTGGCGCCTTCTACATGTGGTCAAATGGTGTCCAGGAGCAGAAAATCCTAAGGAAAGATTCTAACTCATGGCAAAGTCAGATGGGATGATGGAGCTCATGCAAACACAATGCATCAATCAAAGCTCTAAAATCATGCTACACTCGTTGAGTGTGCATAGTACTTCTGAAAAATATGCCTTTTATGGACCTCACGATGTGAAAGAATTTTTTAATGTTTTTGGGTCATCTGCTGAGGACCTCAAAATGTGACTCAATTAAGAATATTTTATTTTTTATATAAAAGTAAAGATGTGGAATAAAAGTAAATGAGATTCATAAAAACTTTAAAAGAAGTGAAATAACTCATGTGATGGACTTTATAAATAAAGTGGTGAGGTTGTTAAAAAGCAAGGGGATGTATTATAAATAGAGGATGTTGTAGAGTTCCTCATTGATACAAGGAATTTGATTGAAGAAATTGTCACCAAAAAGTGGGATATAAACTGTAAGACACATGTATGTTTTGCAGAAAATGTTTTCAAGGCATGATAGTTTTCCTTCAATTTTTTTTTTAAGTAATTGACCACCACTATAATGGTGGACAACTGCTCTTTCCTTTCACCATCACTGCTATTGCTTTGCATCATCACTGTCATTAACCACCATCATTACTTCAGTAATTATAACAGTTATTGGGAAAAGGAAAATCCAAAAACATTATGTACGAAACCAAAACATTCTTAGAAGGAATGTGATCATAAGCTATAATTTCTAGGGCCCTTACTCTCCACCAACATAAGGAACGCCCTTTGGGAAATTTGCTGGAACATCTCCCTGTAAACCTGGTATAATTTCAGTCATCATTTGCACAATGGTATGATCCTCACTGTAGCTCTCATAACACCGGCCCCATCTCGGATCTCTGCATACCTGCATAACCATATCAAAAGGCATACATTCACATTACCAATTAAGTTCTTATGTAAAAACTTATCTAGACCAAGCATATAAGTTGGTTATTTACCGCGATACATGGTGCAAAAGCATAAGGAATCCCTGTTGCTCTAACTTCAAGAGCAGTTGCTTCTCCTATCTTCTTGATTAGAGCAGGATCTCTGGCATGTGATGAATTTTGAAGAGTTAGAACATATGGAATATTCAATTCAATGTAACAGAGTGCCTCAAAACTTCTGTGGGGTTTAGTAAGATTGCATATACAGATACTTGCCTGGTGACACCAAGTCCAACATTGTGGGGAAAGATGGTGGCCTTGTAAACATTATTATGGCCATGGACTGCATCAATGCCATAAATCATTGGAATGCTGAGACGGGTCGATAAAGCCGCCATCTGGATCTCATTAATGGCTTTAACCCAAGTCTCTGCTGAAGCTTTTGGTGCAGGAACACTTCCTCCCCCACTCAATACACTCCCTGAAAACACACACACTTTGTGATATTAAAATTTCATCTAATTCACACCAAAAACACAACCACTCTTCAATGAAATCATAAATACTTCACCACAAATGTGATGCACATTAGGAAACTAATCCCCATTAAATCCACACCAAAAATATAACCACTCTTTCAATGAAACACAACACAACTATCCATCACAAAAAAAAAAAAAAAAAAAAAATATCGAAAAGGAGTTGGGTGGGGCCAAGCGCCAAAGTGTTTCCCCCATCACTTTGAGAGTGTGAAAAATGAAAAAGTAAAAAAAATCTTGTATGGACCGGGTTTATAAACTCCAAAAAATGAAACATCAAGAACTTCTACGGTCTGGCAGACGGAAGAATCTCTACGGTTTGCAGACTAGACCGTCTAACCAGCTATATGACCATTGAAATTGGGACATTAGAATTTCCATAAGTTGATTTCAATCTCATGTGACTGATACGACCAAACAGTTAATCCACCATTGATTCCAATACACAAAAACTCAACCTTCCAATGCAAATGTGCGTAAATGAAATTTGACAACAAACCAAAAAAGAATGCAACTTTTTTCTTTCATTACCAATGAAGTAGTTCTTCATAACATCGGGAGTAGCAACTTTGCGTTCAATCTGAGTCATCTGACCAATCTTTTCAGCCAAAGTCATCCTACTCATAAGATCCTTGATCCTAACACTAACCGGCTGTTTCGGGTCTCTATATTTCGCGTATTTAGCTTCAGTTGCTACTGCTAAGTAGCACAAGATCAACAGCAACAATGCTGTAATGGGTATCAAACACTTCTTCATCTTGCTTAAAATCCCACTTGACTTCTTCCCTCTGCACCTGTACATTTGGCAACGATACATCATTAGCTTTAATAACTTCATTGTTAATCAAGCAAGACAACAAATATAAGCATATGGTTTTGATGGAAGTGTGTAAGTGAAAATGAAAGCTTTGAGCTTGAACAAGAAGAAGAAGAAGAAGCATGATTGATTGTTGTGGATATCTAACCAAGAAAAAAAATATATAAAAAAAATTATGGGGTCTAGACAATGAAATATTTTAATTTTAGTAGTTGTGTTGGAACTCACAGGAATGTGGGGGCTAAGAGTGATTCAGAGAGAGAAAGAGAGATTGTGTGTGTTATGTATGGACTGAGAGAGAAAGGTGGTGAGAAAATGAAGGAAAATCTGGTAGTGGCAGTAAATATAGGAGCACTGGAGCAGAGAGAGCAAACTGTTTGGGTGAGACATTCTTAAATATTTTTTATTATTGGAAAAAACAAAATTTTAACGTTGATTTGGGGGCTGGGGCCGATAATTAATGTTGCCGTGATTTCCAGTGTCGTGGGTTTCGGGATGTAGAATTAAGTAGTCGACTTGGTAATGAAAATGAGAGGAAAATTGTAATGGTCGAAATTTTTTCCAAGGGATCTCGCATCATTGAATTATTATTGCGTTAATTTTTATAAAAGGACAAATCAAAATAATAAGAATATAATGTGTTTTTAATATGAATCATTTAGAAATAAAAAAAATTGTAATTAAAATTTTGAACACTTCTTTCTCTCTCTTTTTTTTATCCCAACTATTAATAGATATTATAACTATAGTGAAAGAAAAGAATTGTGATTATTTGTTTATGTTTTTGGAGATCATTGCTTATGCCACTCCACTTTTTTGTTCCTTGAACTTATGCCACTACAATAGACCTGTTATTTCAAACCAATAGAAAAAAAAAAAAAAAACAAATAACAATGGTCATATCAATAGAGTTATAAAATCCTTAGATTTATTTTTATTTTTATTAATTTATTTTTTCTAGGATACAAAATCTTAATTTAAATGCATATTTGTTGTCCTATAAGTTTTTTATTATAAAATAAATAATTCTCTAACAAAACCTTTGTTTTTATTTAGTGATTAGGGCATAAGAGAAGGAGATCAAACCTATACTTCTCTTTTGAGAGCTCAGAGTTGATGTTATCAGGTTATAAAACCTTTATACATATATAAAATACTCCACAAAATAAAGGAAAACGAAAAAGAAAAAAGTTTCATTTTACCTTTATGAGAAAAGTAATACCTTCTTCCCCTCACATCTTCAATTTATACATATAATTACTTCTCTTTTTCTCTTATTAGTGCTTGTTACCATCCAGGCACCTATAAGGTTCCTCATAGTTTGAATTTAAGAGGAACTTAAGGTAAGAAAACTCTTCTTTCATTTCTAAAACATTTCGTGAATTTATAGAGAAATTTAAGGAGGAATACAAGAGCACGTAAAATGTAAAAAGGTGAATGTTCACATGTGAATACAAAGGATTGGATTCATATAAGATACTTGTATCACGTTGAGAAAGCATTTTTTTCTTTCATTTTTAGTTCATAAGAATGTAAATATGATCAATCTTTCTTTCTCTTCTTTTTTTTTTTGTTTTTTGCTATTATAACATGAGTAAAAGATTCAAATCTAATACCTTTCACTTGGGAGACTGAGTATGATGCCACTAAACTATAAAAGGTTATTGGCCAATACGATCAATCTTATAGTTTAATGACATCTTGTCTGATCTCTCAAGTGAAACATACCAAGTTTGAATCTCTCTCCCTCATTGTAATGGTTAAAAAAAAAAAAAAACTAATTTAAGTGTTATTATAGTAATTCAATGTACTAGGATTGAATTTGAGATTTTGATGAAAAGGAGATAAGACTCTAATTTTAGAAAAAGTCAATTAAGTCACACCAAAAGAGACTTTAATCATAAAATTTGGAACTTTTCATTTACTTCATACTCAAATGGATTTCAATGCAAGCAAGGTAAAAATCGTGATTTTTATTTTATTTTATTCTTTTTTAGATAAAAGGATGGCCAACTAAGGTTAAAATTCTCCTTTATCCTCTTATCAGATATTTGTTTTAGGTTTTCTAAATTAGGGATTTATGTCCATCCAAAATGGGCATTTGATTGCCCAATTAATGGTCCTTCATTCTTTTGGCTAGATGGTCAAGCTAGAAAAGTTCTACGATGGTTCAAGTGATGCCTTCGATTCAAACTTCTTTAATAGTGATTTTATTTATATTTAATGTGATGGTAATCTTAATTACTTCCTCTTGGACTATTAAGTTGGTAACTTAGTTAGCTCTAAATAGATAAGTTTAAACTTCAGGGTATGTGGTTGATTATTTATGAGTAAAATATTATTTTTTATAACCATTCACAATTGTACTAATAGAGATGGAATCAAGGTAGGATTTGGATTGGGGTTTTATAGAACTCCTACTAATCCTAATTTCTTATAGAATTTTTTAAACTCGGCTCAAAACTTCGTAAAATATTAAAATTAAAATTAAAGACCATCTTATAGAAATTTTAAGGTTAAACTTAAAGTCCATCCTATAACTTTATAGGAAATTACTCTGTAGAGTGATTGTTAGGTTCAGGTTTGATCATCGGCTATACTATAATAATACCTAGTTGCATCTTATGATGGTAGTGAGAGCAACTATAAAAGGAGAGATTGTGATGGGTAATAAATAAAGCCTTGGAGTGACTAAAGGTTTGGGGTTCACATCGAGTTCTATTCTGGCTAATGGAGTAAACAGAATATCTTACAATGCCCACTACCGTGCCCAAAATAAAATAAAATTAAGCAGAGAACCAGATCCTCAGCACAACTTTCAAAAACTATCTGTTGCAGGAGTTCCACTTGTAAAGATCTCCTTTTACTAAAAACAAAAAAAACAAAAAAGAATATGTAGCATGTGTAATAAAATAATGGAAGTGATTGGTTTGCATATAAAAAAGAAGGAAAAAAAGTGATTGGTTGAAAAAAAGAAAAAAGAACCCTAATCTCTATTGGTCCAAATCCAAAAAAAATTGGCAGTGGCACGCATAAAGATGACCACTGTGTCCATCCCCTGTTTTGAATAGGGTCAAATTTTACCGTTGTCTTTCAGTACAGACACACAATGTTTATGTTCTGCCAAAACCATCCTCAGTGGTGTCAAGGAATCATTGGCAGCATTTATCTGGTCCTACTTGGTCGAAAAAAATAAGGGCAAAAAGGGACAGTTATCTGGTCCTACACCTGAACCCAGAAGCATGGTTAGGATTATTAGGTCGGGATATTAGTTGACTTTTGGGTCTTAAATGCATATATACATGAGTTTAATTATACAACTAGTAAAATGGGATGAAGTATATAAGATTCAAGTGTCCATTAAGGTTAAAAGCTCTCGAATAAATAGGATTGAATTAACATAATTTTTTACAAGTTAAATATACGATTTTATGATTTTATAATTTTATATGCTTTTTTTTAATTAAAATAATTATAAAATTATTTAGGTATAGATTTTAGGTGCATTTATAAATTTAAGGGTACAATTCTAAACGTTTATGGTTTTATGGGTTTTGCATGATTAAACTAAACATATACATTTTAGTGAATAGTAAAATCGCGATTTCGACAATTATTCATTAAATCCATAAAAACATAAATGTGTAGTATTGTACATTTAAATTCATAATTCTATCTAAAATTTACACCCAAATAATTTTGTTTTCTTTTTAATTCATGAATGCAAATTTAGAGCTTTTATGACCTTTTTTTCCATTAATAAAGAATTTATCTAGCTTCAGACTTCGCTCGACTCAAGTTAGATTAATAAACGAGCTAAACTTGAGCTCAAAGTGAAGCTCGTTTAGTTAAACGAGCTAAACTTGAGCCTGGATCAATAAAAGGCTTAATTCGAACTTAAACTTCATAAATTTTAACCCAGTTGAGCTCAAGACTTTAAAAGTTCAGTTAACTCGATTCAACTCATTTACAGCTCTAATTTTAAGGTTAGTATCTATATAGTTATAATGGGATTCAGTGTTAGTATCTATATAGTTATAATGGGATTCAGTGTGGCATGAATATTAGCTTAAAATTTTCAAAAGCATGGTTGAAAATTTCAAAACTTCTTAATTTTTATTTTTTTCACAAAACTATAAACATATTATAATTTATTCACTTTTTATATACCAATATACAATTAGTACATACAGAGACGAGAGCATCATCTTATTAAGTTTTATTTCTTATGATCTTGGTTTTGAATCTCCATCATGAATGATGGCAGAAACGTATCGAATCTCACATTTTAATGACATTCATATTTATGTGAGAAATGATATTTTATTTTTCGTTCTCCCCTCTGTTGTTTAGGGTTTATTTATTTCCATTTTCTTTTAATGTTTATCTTCTCAAGCAGCTTTAGCAAATGGTAACCACAACATCATCTATTATAAATTGGTTAGACATACTCCTTTTTTTTTAATACGAAAAAAAAAAACACAGTTTTTTAATTATTGTTGATTGAAAAAATAATTATTGAAACTTAAATATAATATTACTTCCTCATAATTTTATCTGATATATATGTGTGTTTTGGGGTAAGTAAAAAATTAGTATTTTAATAAAAATTTATAAGAATGCCACTATAAAAAATAATTCAAAAAATAAACAAGTTTAACTTAGGGATTATAACCAATGGTCTCGTGGACATCTCCCCTGAACTCTCATGTAAGAGGTCTCATGTTCGAATCTCCTCTCCCATTGTAATTGACCAAAAAAAAAAAAAAAAAACCTCAAAAAATGTATTGATATGGCCTCTTCAACATAATTCTATTAAACTCGCCTCTTAAAAGAGATGTCTCTAATGCAGATAAGAGAATCCAATATGAAACTTATGTTTTCTTTCCCTAACCTACATTGATGAACCTCCAAGCTACCAAGTCCCAAAACAAAATAAGAAACAAAAATCCAAGGAAATCGAATACCTCATTAAATAGCATTTTTTGGGGGTTGAAATGACCTCAACTTGTAAAAAGGCTTGAAAGTTTATGCTCTGAATGATGTAATAGATTTCGTAACTTCTCTTGGATTAAAAGTTACACCCTTTTAAGTCACTACTAGAAATATAAGTTATTTTTGGTTTATTTTTTGTATATTGTTTGCTCTACTAGAACATACAATTAAGAATAATCCTATCCACATCAGTTGAGGAAGAAGAAGATAAGCTCTGTTCATTATTATAATAGGTAAGTTTAACTTATCTCTTGAAAAAATAAGTTTAGTGTAATTATATTGAACCCGTCTTTTCAAGAGATGAGTTCATAGTAATCTAGGAAATGAGTTTAACTTGCTTATTTTTTAAGATTATTTTCAATATGATGGCATTTTTATAATATTTTCTTAAGATATTATATTTTTACTTAATCCTATGTTTGTTATTCATTAGCTACCTCGTCTATGATAATTGATTAAAATTAATATTGATTTTTTCGTTTAGATTTTGAGACTACTTAGTGGTATATTATGTAATAAGGAAATTTACAATAGAAAAGGAAATTTCTATTAATAATTGGAGATTGAATACTCTGACTTTGTCCCTTATGATAAGAAAATTATTTACATGTATTTATCTAATATTAAGTGAAAAATAATATTATTAAATGGTATAAAATCTATACTGTTTCAATTTTACTATACACATATACATGTATAAATATGTATATGAAACGACTATTAGTTCAAGATTCTTTTTTTTTTCTTCCTTTTTCATTTTTAAATAGTTACTTTCATGCCAATTCAAAAAAAAAAAGTCATGGTAATGAGATAGTGTTTTAACTCAAAGGGAATTCTATGGTTCCGTCACGATCCAACGGCTCACATAATACTAAACCCTGATCTAACTATTAAAATAGTTAATATTTCAATTATTATATTTATTTTAACAATTAGATAGTTAATTGGTCAAGCCCTCTAACTCAAAATCTAAGTGTTGTAATAATTTATAGCAGAAAAAAGCATTTACTAAAGAATAACCAGTATTTTGTATAGTTTTTGAAAAAGAAGTTGAAGTTTTTTGAGCATGCTTTTAAGGGTTTGTATTTATAAATTATTCTCATTTCCATAATGGATGCATGTCTTTATACGCATAATAAAAGATTAATGCTTTTCTTTTCTTTCTTTCCCCCCACCCAAATTTTCCCAGCAAGAAAAACTAGGCATTTGATTTCGTTCTTTCATTTTCTATTTTACATGCATCATGGTACATAACAAACAAGGCTTAAACATGGTAAATTACAAAAAACAAAACATGTAAAGTAGGGAAGATAAAAAGGAAAAACATGGGAAAAAAGCATAAGACTACTAGAAGATAACGTACTTGGATGTTGATCCTGAAGAGCTCAGAATTTCATCTGCAAATTGTCACCGAAGAACGACCTCAAATGATTTCGATTCTGCTTTGAAAAATGAACCTAACCTAGTTGTAGATGATTCTAATTCGACACTGTAAAACGAAATTTTGAAAGATTTAGCAGAAATTTGTACATGATGTGTTTATATGCAACAATATAAAGAGATTAATCCACCTCCTTCAAACTAAAGACTATAATTAGGCTTTTCCTTGATGTAAATCCAAATGAGTAACAACCTTAACAAGATGGTATCGAAAATAGATAAGTTGAAAAGCTAGATGGTACCAAAAATAGATAAATTGAAGTATTATTAGAAAGAAAAACACGTCATGTGCTAAATCTTAACACAAGGATAAGGTTTAGATATCTTTAAACTGAGATCGATTATATCTACATTCATAGTTAGAAATTTGAATAAATATACTGATAATTTTATCTTACATTTTTCATTAAAGATAGTTTTCCATGAAATTTGTTATCTTATAAATCTATTACTGTTATCCATAATGAATACTAAATATAGTTTGTTGGTTTTTTTTCCCCCTTCTATAGATAGAAATATATGATTAGAAAAGAAAGATTAAGTGGCTACCCTCTTTTTATGGGTTGCACGTTCCCAACTCCTATTTTTGGATGGTGGCTATTTGGAGTAATTTACAAATATCGTTTGTTAGGTTAATGTTGATTTCTTACACTAGTTGCAATTGCAACTCTTTTAAATTGTTCTCCAATTTGGTGGAATGGATGAATGGAGACATGAAATTGGGTCTATGGAGCACAATTAACACACCCCACTCTTTAAAATAATTATTTATTTAACCAACATTAGAGGGACAAACACCCAAGTTACCTAATCCTAAAATAAAAGGGATGAACTATTTTATTTAAATATGAAATTACCACTTCCTTCATTGTATTTGCTACCTAAGTCATGTTCCTAGTATAGCTTCCATAAACTATATATTATGTAATAAGGAGTTGTATAAGATGCTTTTGACTTAATAAAATAGGTAACATAGCATAATCAGTTTGACTTTAAACATCTAAAACCATAAAAATAAACACAAAATTTCTTGAAAACATTCTCTAAGTACCTGCCAGCCAGTGGTAAGAATTTCCCCAAAATCTGGTCACACTATTCCATCCCTCTCTTTAGCCTTTTTTTTGGAACTGGGATGTATATATGTATGTATTATGTGTGTGTATAAAGTATTTTTGTTTTGAAATTAGGAAGAAAGCTCAATGTTGGGTTTTGATGCAGTTGGCAAACTTAAAATGTTGGAAAGATAAGTATAAACAACAGGCTTGTGAAATAAATAATAAATTTAATGCTAACTTAACAATGTGACCATAGTATTTATTCTCTTCTTTATGCATTGAAAGGAAAGAATGGAGATTGAGTGTTGAGATGTTATTTAGCGTATCAAGTAGGAAAATTTATTACTAAAACTCTCATAGGATGATGGTGGTGGAAAAAAAAATTTTCTTTTTAGTGTTTAATTGGTGACTTATAATTAGTTTCAAGTCATTAAATGATAACACAAGTCTGAATTTAAGGATAAATTATGGATTTTTTTTTTTATGAACTTCAGTAATTTTGGACACTTGATATCTAAAAATCTACCAATGCATACTTATCAATATTGAGAGTTTCCACCATTTCGTCAATGATCATTTTTAAAATTTAACAATGCATACTTATTAACTATTTTAGTAGTTCGATCATAATTGGGTAAGATGGAGTAGATATACCTGGATTTTGCATTTATGGACTGCTTATATTAAAATTGACCCATTTTCTTTATCAAGCTTATACGATTAACAAGATGAAAAGCACAAAAATCGCATTTATAAACTGTGATTTAAAAAAAAAAATGAAAATCACAGGTAATATATACAATTCTAAAATTAAATTAGAAATACATCTTTAAAAATGCCATACAGATCCGTAAATAAATAAATATATCTACCTAGAATACTTCTATGGATCTGTGCATCAGGTTGTGCTATGCTGTCTTGTTTTCAAGATATTGCAATGTACCATTGGAATCTTGTTAAATGAAAAATAAGAAACAACTAACTTTATTAAGTCCAAGAAACTTTAATTTCCATTAGGAGACTGAAGAACCCTACATGAACTCGGAATCAGGGCTTGATTTTAATTTTTACATCAAATTTTACAGATATGGCAGAAATGGCAGCCCATGCTACTATAATTATCTTTACAATTAAAAGAAAACAAAAAAAAAATCAAATTTAGTATCTGAATTTTGTATAAAAATTTAATTTAATACCTAAATTTTAAAATAGCCATTAATACCCAATCAAATTTTTGTAATTATTTTTACTATCTCTCTATAACCTGATGGAAAAAACACAATCTATCAGAGCTAAACAATATTAGAAAAATAGTAAAAATTTAATAGTAAAAATAGTTTGATTGGGTATTCGACCATTTAAAATTTTAAGTATTAAATTGAATTTTTATATAAAATTTAGTTACTAACTTTGACATTTACTTAAAAGACAACTGCATTACTCTTTGCTCATGCACCACTGCAGGTAACTTTCCACACTATTCAGTCCGCAGAGTTCCTTCACCACAGGCATTGTTGCAGGCACATCCAATTGGAAATGTGTATCGGCCATGCCAGGGCCCCTCCATGACAGCACCTGTTTCCTGGCTTCTCTAATGGCTGCTCTTGTTGCACAATGAACAGAAACAGCTAGAAGTAAAGGTGGCTCCCCAGAAGCTGCATAAGCATATCGATATTCGAGGGGTTACTTCAAATTATCTATTGCATTGAACCTTATGATGGATAATGATTCAGCAAAAGGAACACTTGGGCGACTATAGACTACCAAAATTTTTAATTTGACATGAAATTACTTTTAAGAATTATTAAAGTTAGTACCATAACCAACTTATCTAGAAGTTTAAGCCCATAGATTTGATTTGGGATTTATAATTATTGCTTGACGCTACTTTCATTTGTGGGCTGAGACTTCTAGAAGGGTTTTTATTTAAGTGGACAATTTTATTAACTAGGGTGAAATAACTTTACAAGAATATAAAATAAAGACCTCTTGTTCCAGTATGATATTAATGTTAACACCACAAGAATAGTGTAACCAAAAAGTACATTACCTAATTCTCATACAAATCCAACTGCCGGATGCAAGGTGTTTATCCAACATAAAATATTATGTAGAAAATAGAAATATGAAAAGCCTGTTCACTTAAAGGGAATATCTATTTACTCACTCTTCACTCTACATAAAGTTGTTACACTGTTTATTTAAGGAAAATGGCAATTCATCGTTAATTGTCATTATGCAAAATAATGAATAGCAATTTAAGTCGTCACACATAAATTGTTATTCAATGGTTTATTTTTAATTTTCATCACAAATACCACTATTTTAAAAATATTACCTATATAATTATCATTTCTTTACAATGATAAGAGGTATTATAGATATGTTACTTTTATTCAAATAATTACTTATTTTATTTTTTTTGTCCAATTACTTGTTTTATTTTTTATATCAAATGAATGTTGCAATAGTCATTGCAACTCTATTACATTTCTGAATTGGAATTCAATTTATCCCTTATTCTATAAGGCGAAATAAACGAGGTGAAAGAGTTGAAAGGAGTATGACAGAGAGTACCTTTAGAAGAGAGGATCCGTTTTCGGTGATGTCCACTGTTCAAAATTTCAACATTGAATTCCTTGGGGATGGTGTCCAATGTGGGGATCTTGTATGTCCAGGTGCTGTCTGAAACGACTAGTCCGTTGGAATTTGTCAAGTACTCCTCAAGCATAAAGAACCCAATTCCTTGAACAAAGGCACCTTCGATCTGAAAAGAAGGAGACTGCGATTCTAAACAACCGCTGATGAAAAGTAGACACTGACAACATAGAATGGGACATATGAAGCTACAGTAACATCAATGAAATTTTGATTTTGCCTGAAGTGAGGTTATCAGGAAAAACAAGTAACTGACCCTTTTCATCTCAGATGGGCAACTTTCCTATGCTTTGGCTCTCAAAAGTGATTAGCTCTTTTTATTTTCTCAAATATTAACTTACGTTAAAAGTAATTCTTAGACATCCCCTTGGTCACTCTGATATTGCATATTACCTTATCATCCAAGTGAAACAAAGAATTTTTCAACAACATTATAATGTTTAATTATATGGCCGTACGGCATCTAAACCTGGGTTCGCTTGGGTCACACAGTGGCATTGAGACAAACTTTCCATTAAGGTACATCGGAAGGGCAGGAATACCTTTATCTTGTACAATGAGTTGGGATATGAATATGAAATCCATACAAATTGACTGTTGAATTTTATTTCAAAGTTGAATAGACTATGTCTCTTCCAAATGAAAATAGTGCAAACCTCACCTGACCCAAATCAACTGCAGGATTGATGCTCTTTCCACAATCATAGATAATGTCTGATCGAAGAATTCTGGTTGTCCGGTCAGGATATCTACTTCAACCTAAAAGCAACGACATTGTGACCAACAATTTTCCATGAGATTTTGCTATTCACTAGTTTAAAAGAACCATGTGAACTTGGACAAGTCACATGCAACATATTTCATTACAAAACCATGTTTTACTATCGAGTATCAAATCAGATAACTTACCTCACTCACTGCAGCCCCATAGTTCAGATATTGCATTGCATCCAACGGGGACATAAAAAGAACTTGCTGATAAGTTAAGAGCTTGTAGATGTGCCTGTTTTAATGATGACAGTGAGAATCCTTCAAAAATGTATTTAACATTACACACGAGAAAATTGTTCTATGTATTTCTTTAGCACAGATTAAGTGCTATCTGCATGCCTTCAAAAATACATCATCATTTAGCTCATGGTAATGTAAATAGAACATAATAAAATGTACAAGAACTAAGAGAACCTCCTCCCTCTACTAACCTTTCACCGATATGCAAGACTAGGAAGCAAGAGAGCAAAAAGAACTGGCACTGCTAACTGGCAGTACAAGACAAGCTATGACTGTATACCTGTTGAATCAGCATCTCCCATTTTATATGTCCCATTTGTTCCTCTAATCTCTGCCTGAGAGGCATGAGCCTTTCAACCAAAATATCACAGCAAAGTCTGGCAGCTTGACAACTTGCTTCAGATGTTGTGCTACCAGCAGTAAAACCCCCTTGAATAACACTCAATGTGTCTGCTTGTATGACCCGAACTTTGTTCAAAAGGTCTGCTGTTCCATCGCACTTGCATGAACCAAGAGCATATGCTACAGTTTGTTTTACTTTTGTCCACAACCCCTGGCCAATTTCAATTCCACCCACTTCAACAACAACTGATCCATCACTTAAAATACTCACTCTTCCTGGGGTTGGTCTTATAGCCACTTCGTGGATTATAGGTACCTGAGAAATCCCCCTCTTTTTCCACTTGCTATACTTGTTGAACTCATCTACCACTGCAATCCTCTGCTGCAGATTTGATGAAGAGCCCAGCTTAGTCCAAATAGATGGCAAAGTATATTCTTGAGGTTCACCTGCACTGCTCCCATAAAATAACATAAGGCTACTTTCTGTGTGGAGATTTATGTTTCTGACAGAATCTGCATCCATGGAAAGGGCTGATGCTACATGCTCAATGATTGCTTCAGCAATAAATGAACCTTGGACCTCACCAGGTGCCCTCATTGCTGACTTACTTGAGTGATTCGTCTTGCATACCTTTATATCAAATGATAACGCACCCCAGTTGTACTTTTTAAGTGGTCCTATCATGTTATGTGGCATCATTGGACTTATATCAGGAGAAAATCCTGCATTGATTAATATTTCGACTTGTAAGGCAGTGATTTTTCCATTAGACTTGAATCCTACACTGTAAGTTACTTTCATGGGATGCCTTCCCCAGCCATTATCATATCCGTTTTTCGATTGAGATAAGACCTAACAGGCCGCTTCAATTTCTGAGCAGCAAGAGCACATGCTGTGGCCACCTATTAACAGAAGTTTGTCAAAAATCACAAATAATTGCCTCAATATATATATATTATATATATTATTTCCTGTGATTTCCTTCAAAACATTGTATAAATAATCTATCACATGAACTTACAGGCATAGCCCTAATGGCCTTTCCACCAAAGCCTCCGCCAACCCTTCTTGTAATTACACGAACATTGTGCTCAGGGACACCAAGACATCTCGCAATTGTTGAGTGTCCGTATTCAGGACACTGACATGAACTGTATACTGTCATACAGTTATCTTCATCTGGTACAGCAAGTGCTGTCTGATTTTCCAGATAAAAATAATACTGCGATCCAAGTGCAATCTGCCAATGAAATGGAGACATAATTTGGCCTCAATCATGGTTTGAAAAATAAGACAACTAAATGGCAGCGAAACTCTTCATTGGTGAATGGAAAATGATGATGGAAAGTTCAATGATCAGTCTAGGAGAATCACTTTGACCAAAGCAGAAGGGAGTGAAGATATTACCTTAGCAGAAAGAATTTTATGATCTGCTTCCTCCATTCCTTTAGAAAAATCACCAACTGGTGTAGGGTATAAGAAAGGAGGCACATCTAAGAAGCTACCTCTTTTAACAGCCTCCTCCACAGTTAATATGGGCGTCTCTAAATTATCTACACCATACTCAACCATTGCAGAGGCTGCAGCCATATCTGCATGCTTCTGAGTATCTGCAACCTAGAGCATCATTCAAAAAGATTAATTGAATGACTGACACCATTTCTTGATATTTTCACTTTTAATTAACCATTCACGATACAATATATGGTGTAATAGGAGATATTGAATTCATGTTAATACAAATAGGCATCAACAACAGATTGAAAAAAAGTGTAACATAAACTACCACAAACGCCACAGCCTGACCAGCACACTGAGTGATCTCATCAGCAAATAAAGGTTCCATCCCAAATATGGTCTTGCTCCCAACATTCTCTGCACCGTCAGGAATATCATGAAAGGAAACAACAGACATGACTGACTTGGTTGGCAATTCGGATGATAATCTTATATTCTTAATCTGAGCAAGAGGTTGGCTGCTATATATGAATGCTCCATAAAGGCATTCTCTTGGGGAAGGAATGTCATCTACATACACAGCTTCACCTATAATAAAACATTAACTCAAATCAACTCATAAGAAGTTTCAGTTTTGTTTGCAACAATGACATGCAGAATGAGCTGGATACACAAACAGACATGTGTGTGTCTCTCTCTATGTGTGTGTTAAGAGTCTGTTCCACAATTAAATAATCTAAAAGGTAAATTTTGTAGATACATTTATATTTGTTAATATAGCAAGATGAAGTTGCTATGTAAAATTAATTATTTCCAAAAAACCAACCAGAAGCTTGGATCACAGCCTCCGATTTTGGAATTGGATCTCCAACAGGACGATATTCTTTATTCAATTCCACAACTTGATTGGCTGAGGATAGCAAGGGTGAGATTTGGCTTTTGAACTGTTTGCTGTTTTGGATAATGTGAGATTCCTTGACCAAATATTCATGAGTATTACTGTCCAAAAGTTGCTTAGATTTTTTATCAACAGATTCAATATATGGGATAAGAAATTGAAAAACAAACCCCACAGCCAGGCTTGACCTGTAAGCAGGCCATGCTGTGCCACTTTCAGGAGACACAGTTGCTCTTATCACTTCAATAGCCTCATTCAGTCTACTCAAAGTCAATATTTTTCCTGCCAAAATTCCTTCTGCCTTTTTAGCTCGTATAGCATGTTGAGTTCCATAAGCACCAAAAGCCAATTGGCAGCTATTTATTAGAACTCCATCACGGGCCTTGCTTATGGTGATTTCAGCTGAGAAAGCTGCATTTAAGTAAGGGAGTGCATTTCCTAAGGGTCTTGGTGCAGCGCGATAAGTTTCAAACAGATGTTTACAATTCTCATGAGTGTCTGAACTTCTGCTGCTGTCCCAGCTTGAGATTTTTACACTTATAAGTATGCTTCCAGGATCCATTGGTGGTCTTTCCAAAAACTCTTCCAGTGCAAGTCTTTCATACCCTGAATAGGACAATACAGTCACTACTGATCCTGTGGCAAGCAGTATGGTAGCAATATCTGAAGGGAAATGACACCTTTGTGCCATAACCAGGTTTCCTCCTACACTAGCTGTATTTCTGATAAAACCTGAAGCAACTTTCTCCATGTGATCAGCAATCTTTATATAGACTATTTCACTTTTTGAATGCAAAGCTGTTTTGCTTGTTTCTCTCAATGCTCGGATAGCTTTGGATATCGACACAGCAGCCCCAATTTCAACTCCTGTGTCATACACATTGATAGCTGAGAGGATAGGAATATGAGTTAGGTCAACATACAAGTCTGCATGCTCAAGGTCCTTGTAGTAACTCGTCCCTGTATTCCCAACTAATAATTTTGCAGGGCTACCTCTATTGGATTGTAACAAAACTTTAACATCCTCAAGGGAAACGGGATAGTACCAGTTGAGTTTCTTCATATCAAGGTGCCTTGCAAATTTTATTTCCTCCTTCAAAAAACCTGGAAATATACTAGCCCCATTGGTAGGAGAATAACTTGGTAATCTACTATTCATTACCTCCTCACTGTCACCCTTCTTCCAAAATGAGTTAAAACCTAAATCTTCAATATCAACATCAGCGGCAAAACTTTTACACGCATCAGCAATGGGACGATATCCGGTACACCGGCAGAGATTTCCTGATATAGCCTTCTCAGCTTCAACAACAGTCAATTTAGAAAAGCCAGGGGGAGGAGCTGGCCTTTTGTACTTTTCAGAATTAATAAGAGCTCCATATAGTGACATACACATTCCTGGGGTGCAAAAGCCACATTGTGAGGCATGGAAACCCGAGAACCTTTTATGAATGGTGTGAAACCCATGTTTACTATTCCCAAGGCCTTCGGTTGTTGTAATTGCACAATGATGTAGACTACATAGAAGCGTGAGACATGAACTTATGGTAAAATTTTCAACTTGGTCAAGCTTTTGATCATACTTTGACAACAGCACAACACAAGCACCACAGCCACCTGCAACGTAAGTTCAGTGAGCAAAACAGCCAGCAGACCGTATTAAAATCCTTACTAACCACGAAATAACCTCAGAACTGAAGCTTAATTTGGACATGTATTCACTTTGAAGTTCATGACATGCTATAGTCCACACCTTTGTGTTGTAACATTTATCATATAAAATGTATGCCTTGTTCATGTCAAATTTGTTTCCTCTTAAAATTTGATATTTGTTGAGAGCTCTGGTTCCATTACCGCTTAATCACCGATAATACCATACAAAAAAACAACAGATTAATGCCATTTCAGTCCTAGAATCTAGTCAGATTTGACTCAACTTACATCAAAACAACAGATTTTGGAAGATGAAAACTTGGACTTCGCAACGCTTCCACAATACAATTCCAACTCAGTCCCAATTCATACAACTAAGTATCTAACCAACTTATCGACACTTTTAATTGAAAATGGGTCCAAACAACTAATTTTGAAGCCAAAAACAATTCTAACTCAATCCCCATTTTCAATAAGAAACCAACTTATATCTCACGGGTGTTAACCCTACATTAAAAAAGAAAAATATTGAAAGCATATCAAAACCATGAGTTCAGAATCCAAAACATCTAAAAGCTGCAAAATCGAAGTTGACAGCACTTTCATATGATAATCCAATTAATAGCAGAACAAGTGCATGTCTCCGAAGAGTTAAGACAATAAAACAAGAGTACATATTCAAACATTTAGAATGAAACAATCTTAAAGCTGCACACTTGAACTTCACAACAGTATCATAATGCAATTCAAACTCAATCCCAATTCATAAAACAAAACAACTAATGTCTCCCAAGTGTTGAAAAATTCAAAACGCAAAACATGAAAACACATTCAAACAACAAATTGAGAAACCAGAAACAATCCTGAAGCTACAAACTTCAAACTTCACAACTCTATTACAATTCCAATTCAAACCCAAAACTCAATCCAAATTCAAGACATATAGCTGACCTTCACCACACCCAAGTTTTGGACCCTTGAAACGAGTCTGAGTACGCAAGAACTCAAGCAAAGTAGTAGAAGGATCCACATGGGCAAGCTCAAATCTTTCTCCATTAACAGCAAAAACAAGGCTTTCTTGTGTGGTTGATGAACACCCATTATTCTCTATCTCCTTCTCATCCATTTTCACAACTCAAAAGTAATTGAAACCTTCACCTTGCCTTGATCTTCATTCATGCATATTGTATCAGTGTGTGTATATATATTTATTTTTGAAGAAAGTAAGAGTGTAGCTGATTCTTAAGTCAGAATTTGCATAAATTTCGAAAAGGATATTCATGAAAGCGATGCCCATAGGACTTTAACTCCAACTTGTTGTGATTGTTTCCCCCTTAAAAAAAAAAAAAAATTAAAATAAGGAAATGAAGACTGGTGGGAGGACTGTTCAAAGACTGAATAAGTAACAATAATGGATGAATTCCAACACCACTTGAATACAACATTCCTTCTGTTTAGACAAAGGTTGTAGTGTAATTATAAATAAAATTTAAGTATGTTAATAATTTTTTTAAAAATTATTTATTATTTATTAAAATAGAATTAAAATTTATTTAAACAACGCTATTAAACTCGAGTTTATCTTATTGCTCTAATTTGATTGAACTTGATATGTTCCGATTTCACTTATGGATCCTTAATTCTTAAATATATTTGAGTTAAATTCTAAATTAGATATGATAATATTGGATATTAATATCAATTATCATTACAAGTTGGTATTGTATAAAAATGGACTAAAGGAAAGATAGGGATCTAGTGAACTTATGACATGTTTGGATTGATGGAAAAGAAAACGCAAAAAACAGAAAAAGAAGATGTCAAAGGAAATATGTAAAAAGAAGAAATGAGAGGGAAGATAGTTAGAAACAAGTGATAACTGTAAGATTGTCCTATTACGGCAATGTTCACTATAAATATGGGCAATATTTATAGTACTATTATAATTAATACTGACTCCGTGTCCTTTTCTAGACTAGATCAAATAAACAAATTGAAAATTATTTATTTCATTTTTTAAATTGAATTTCTTTAATGTCTTATCAGATGCAAAAATAAAATAAAATATATAAAAAAATTATAATGCATTTAATTTATAATTTATTTTTTGTTTAATTTTCTACTAATTTGAAGTTAATTAGCTAAGGACCCTGAATAAGTTCTTACAACTAAGCATGGTAATTAATATGATACAACTGTAAAGAGTATGACATAAATAAATAAGAGTCTACTTATTTCATCATTTCTGATTATTTTGGTATCATATTTTTATCGTTATTAAAAACATATTTGTCAAGAAACAGACACCGGTAAAAAAACTAATGATTTTACTCATAAACTGACTAAACAAATGCAATATATATATGATATAGATAAGTTATATATGCATATCAGATACAAATAAAAATCCAACAATCCAAACAAACCCTAAATAATAAATAAAAGCTTTAACATGAAATAATATTTAAGATTAGGTTGGGAGTTTGTTGTGCTAAAAATGCCGCCACATTATTGTTTCCACCAATAAATATGTATAACGAAAATTATTTCTTGTTTAAGAATTAAGCAATTAGATAAGTTACATATTTGTCAAGAAACAGACACCGATTAAAAAACCGATAGTTTTACTCATAAACTGATTAAATAAATACTATACATATATGATACAGATAAGTTACATATGCAAATCCGATACAGATAAAAATTCGAAAAGCCAAACAAACCCTAAATAAATAAGAACTTTAACATGAAATAATATTTAAGAATAGGTTGGGAATTAGTTGTGCTAAAAATGCTGCCACATTATTGTTTCCACCAATAAATATATATAACAAAAATTATTTCTTGTTAAATTGCTTAAATAAGGTGAAATTAAAATTAATTATCAAAATATAGCTTTAAAATCGCATGCTTTAAATAAGACATTTGAACAGTGGATTTCGGCTTTATGTCATTTGTTATACATGTGATATACACTTATATATTGCGTTTATGATATATGTACAAAGATTTAAACTTGTGTGGCGCCAAATTGTGAGGACAAAATGCGGTATACATATCACTCGTACAAACCATGCTATAGTTATGATAGTGGAGCTTTGTATCACGATTTCTACGTGTGATTTGCTTAAAAAGTCACTATATCTTGTTTACAAAATTCCATTTTTAGGTGATTCTTAATAAATATTTTTCAATTACCTATATTTTGGTAATTTTTTTTAACATGTTATAACCATGTTGTTGACTCATTTGCAACGTGTCAAATAAATTAAAAAAAAATCTAAAATAAAACAAAAAATTTTTATCATTTCATAACACATAATATTTACTTATTTATTGTGACGGAAACATGAAAATATTACTATTAGAGTTAATCTTATGAACGATACATCAACTTTAAAATTTATTAATTAGTATTTAAAATACTTAAAAAAACGTTTTATGTATATCAACAATGCTTCCATCAAGTTCTTTTTAGGTATAAAACTGATGAATTTAAAAAAAAAAATTCACATAATTAATTAATTAAATTTTTAAAAATTAAATACTAAATTGACTAATATTAAAATCTAAATATTTAATATATTTGCTCCATGATGAGGATGGCCATCCCAGTTAAATGTTGAAAGCAACCCTCATTTTATCTTAATGATTATGTTATTTATTTATTTTGTCTAATTAGCCATGAATAGAATTATTATATGACTACGTGTCGTCCTGAGTTATCTGAGTTGTTGTCATGTCGCTTTGCACAAAGAAGAAGGCAAAAGCGCAAGACAAAGGAACGGTGGCGGTGACTTTTGGAATTTGCATTATCCACGTGCCGTCCGTATGCATTACGCTTCTTACTTTTGGCCTCCGGGGACCTCCAAGTCCTCTCCTCCCTGCTCTGAAAAAAGGTCGCTATGCCTTAAAAATAAGGGCAGTTGTAATATTTTGTTTACTTTGTTTTGTAATTAATTTAACTTTTAAAAGTATGGATTTGTATCTAAATTTTATTCAACTCAATAATAAATTATCTAAATTTTATCTTATTTTTACAATCAACTACCTTATCTAAATAATATAAGTTTTGAGAATAGTAAATAAATTAATTTTAAATTTTAATATTTAATTGCACTAAAATTAAATGTGTTTAAATTTATGTAATCTGTATGGAAAATTGAAATAGTTGCATGGTTGGTAGTTATAGCTGTAAGAAAAAATTGATTTATAATCCACTTTCATTGATTGCCCACAATCAATGTTTCCACACTAAGGTTAGGGATGATTGGTGACCTGACCATATAGGATGGTCAATTCTTTTCCATTTTATTTTTTTTTTCTTTTGACCTTTTTCCATTTAAAAATTTTTAGGTTTTATTATTTTTATTTATTTATATTTAATTTCATGTCATTTATATAAATTATTCATTTCGGTGAATCAAATACTGCCGCATATTATTTATGGATAAAAAAATTATTGCTATCAATATAGTTTTGTTCTATAAATGTTAAAAAAGACATTAATGTAATGTTTGGTATGTATGAATGATTTAGAATGGAATCGATTGGAATTGAATCCATTCCTATGTTTAGAAGATTACAAGGAATGAAATAGAACGGCTAAAAAGTGTAATTGTAGGAATATTCTTAGTAATAAATACAAAATATAAAAATATGATAAGATAAAAAAATAATTACACTACATATAATTAATAAGGGTGGAATGAAATTACGATTTACCTTTCCAAAGGTGGAATCAAATTCTTCTTTAAAGTTGGAATCGTCGATTTCAAGGAATTGCGATTCTGGCTTCTAAAAATACTTTTAAACATTGGGAAATGAAATGGATGCCGAAATTGTAATTCCATTCCTATGTACTAAACGTGTTATAAAACTTTGTTTTGAAAAAAGAAGAAAAACGTTTTAGTATAAATAAAAAGGTGATCAAACATTCAACATTAAAAGCATATTATAAATATACCCAAATAGCAAGTGCCTGCAGTGCTTAGGATTGAATTAATATATCTATTTATTTTATCATATGTTGGTCATTTTAGCATCATATTTTTATCATTTTAAAACAAATGTTTGTTAAAAAATAAATACCGATGAAAAACTGACAATTTTACTCAAACTGACTAAATAAATATAATCCAGATAAGTTATAAATACAAATATAATACATATATAAATCAATAGTCCAAATAAACACTCAATTTTCTACTTCTATTTAAGGGTCTTACATGAAAATGGATTTGCAGCTCGGATTATTTCAAATCTATCTAGAACCCCATTAATGGATTAAAGAGTTTAAAAGAGAATTTCGCTAAGCTATCTAACTTTGATTATAAATTCTACAAAAAAGGCAGCGATATAAAAGGGCAAAAACTCCTTAATAAGAGTAATAAGTTAGCTGATGCCTGAGCTAACCACTTGTGCATTATTTCTTCCACTCACTCGTTATTGTCTTTGTGGAGCCTCTATGTGGGTGTATTTATTATTATTTATTCTTTGTTGAAGCAAGTAGGGTGTAGTGGTTTCTTAAGTCAGCATGTGCATTATTTTTTGAAAACGATATTTCTGAAAGCGATGCCCAAAGATTTGACTCCAATTGTTGTTACTGTTTGTCCTTTCATATTTTTTTAATTTATATTAAGGAAATGAAGACTGAAAACAGTTGAGTTGCTAGTGTCACTGCCAGTAACAGGAGGACTTTTCAAAGACTCATACCAGTGCATGAATTCCAGTTTCCAACGCCACAACAATATACAATTCCTTCTGTTGAAGACCAGCAAGGTTTACTTTGCCGTGTTGGGATTGTTATGTGATAAAAATAATGTTTAAAATTTTAGATAGATTATTGTGGTGCTAAGAGTTTATAAGTTTGAATTCTAATTCATTCATGAATTTGTTCACCATTTAATAGCTATAGTCAAAATTCGGTCTATAAATCATGGAGAGTTTTGTGTGATAAATATATTATTTATATCATATTTATAAGCTTAAATTTTTAATCATATTGGTGGTAGCATTAACATAGGTAAATGATATGTAAATATAAATAAAATGGCATATATGAATAGCTTTTCAAAATTTATCTCTTAAACTGCTATATATCAAAACAAAACTAAAACATATATAGTACTTATTTGAATACGTATGGAATTATTATTATTTTTTAGGTTGAAGTTGGTATTGTATCAAAATAGAGTAAAGGAGAAATGGGAATCTAGAGGAGAAATAACCACAAGTTTGGTGGGTGGAAAAGAAAACGACAAAATAGAAAGGAAATGTCAAAGGAAATGGTGGAAAGAGAGAAGGAGGGGCAAGATAGTTGGAAACAAGTGATATAATTAAAATTATTTTATTTGTCCATGTTCAAAATAAAGATATGGTTAATATTGTTTAATTCTAAGGTTTGATTTTAATTAATACCGACTCTATTTCTATGCATTTTCTTTTCTAACTAGATCAAATAAACAAATAACAAAATTCTTTACCTTATTTTTTAGATACCTTTGTACGTTATTAAATATAAAATAAAATTATAATTCATTACATTTTCATTTTTCTTTTTTTTTTCTAATTTTCTACTCGTTTAAAGATAGTGAAGGATCCTAAAAAGTTCTTACAACTAAATGTGCTATATAATATCATTCAATTAGATATGGATATGATATTAATAAAAAGAATATAAATACGAGATTAGATAAAAAATCATCCTCTCTAAAACTATATCCCATTCTATCTTATTTAAAATGATATACAATATTTTTAGTTATCATTTATTTGTTTATTAGTTTGTCTTATTGAACATGCATGGATTATTGGTAGGGCTACAAATAGGATGAACTGAACAAGTCTAGTTTTTAAGACACGAGCTTTAGGGGTTGGCAAAAAATTGGTAGAACCGCGAACCAATCTGAACTAGACCGAATCGAATTATTTAAATGGTTGGGTTCATAGTTCAGTTCGGTAGTGGAAATTCGGTTCATGGTTTGGTTCAGAGTCATTAAATCAACATATACTAATGATGTGAAAAAAATTTGGCTCATTATAGTTGAAGATGATTTCCATAAATTGATAAACGTACTCTTAATGATTTCAATAAATATAAATCAACTTGTCAATTTGTTGTTGAGGTTTGAAATATAAGAAAATAATTCATAATTTTTTTATTGAAATGAAAAAAAAAAGAAAATTTCTTTGATATATAGTTCGAACTATATACCGAACCATTTTTTTTTAGGTTCAAAAAATTAGGAAACCAAACCGTATGGATATGTTCAATTTTGTAAAAATAAACAAACCATAATTTTAGGTTCAGTTTGGTTCATGAGGCAAACCAAACCGAATCGTACTGTGCTATCCCAATTGGGTTTAGTTTGTTTAAAATTTATCAAGCTTCAGCTTGAGCCAAATTTTTAGGCTCGAGCTCTGCTCGTTTCGCTAAAAGTTTGCGCTCGACTAGAGTGAAATGAGCTTGATTAGAGCCGAACTTTTTATCTAGCGTACCTAGTTACCGAGTTTGAAATTTAAGCTCAAGCTTGACTTATTTAAATAGTCCGTTTTTTATTTTTTTTTAAACTAAAGTATAATATTTAATTGTTTTTATAAATATATAAACAAAAATATTAAATAGAATTTAGTTTTGTTATTCCAATTATATAGTTATATATAATATATCAGATATAAAAATCCATAAATTTCCTAACAAATTTGTTAATGAGTCTACTTACAAGCCTAAATAAGCCTGTTCACGAATCGGCTCGTAAGCTTAAATTAAAGCTCGAGTTCGACTCGTTTACTAATAAAGCTCTAGCCTAACTCAGTCTGAAGCAAGTTGAGCTCACGTAGCTCAGGGCATCTTATCTTGTTTTTAACCCTAATTATTAAATAACTATGTGTGGTCCTCGATTTTCTGGGTTTGCAGAGGTTGTCACTTGGACTGAGTAAAACGTAGTAGGGTAAGACAAAGTGGTGGTTGCAGTGACCCTTAGAATACGAAGTTTAATGCCAAGGAACCTTTTCTAGCATATCTTGTTGCAGTCTTAAACAACTCTCCCAATTAAGAACATTTTAGTTTATTTTAAAGATATTTTACAAAAAATTTATAATATTTTTTTATGTTTTATATGTCCCATGCTATAATTACTTTTCCAATATCTTAATATCTTTTCAACTAATTTTAATGCAAATAAAAAAAATTAAATAAATTTACAATACAAAGATCAAAAGGCGGAAAGTGCAATTGCAAGTGCAAGCACCCTGTAAGGAAAAAAAATTGAAAAAGAAAAAATTGGACATAAAGGTCCTTATAAATAAAACGTGGACAGTGCATATGCGGAAAGTGCAAGCACCATACCTTATCCGGTAAGGAACTCGCATAATCCTTTGCATATAATAATAATAATAAAAAAAAAAAAATGCCAACACGATGTTGGTCTCACATTGTAGTTTATACGTAGAGATAAGAATGGTTGTATAATATTTTGTTTAGTTATATTTTAATTAACAGTTTAAAGTTTAAAAGTCCTAATTCCGTATATTAATTTTATCTATTTAACAATTAATTATCTGAATATGTACAAGTTTGCTATTTATTTTATAAATTTTATTTATTTTTACAATCAACTATCTTATCTAGCTAAAAATTTTGAAGATAGTAAATAAATATTTTGTAAAGGTTAATATCACAAATAGTACCTAATTTGACAGAATATCTATAGATACTTTTTTAAATTAATCAATTTAATACCTGAACTTTAATTGATTAATCTGGTAACTGAAGTAACTTTTTCACATGTCAATAATAATCATCAAGTTTATTCATGTACTAAATTAATCAATTTTAAATTTTTTTAGGTACTAAATTAATCAATTTCAAAATTCAAATACTAATTAGATTAATTTTAAAATTTAAGTACCTAATTGCATATTTTGTCAAAATTCAAGTACTATTTGTGATATTATCTCATTTTTAAATTTTAGATAATTAGTTATATATATAAATAAAATTTAGATACCAAATATTATATATACCCAAAAATGAAATGTTCTATATGAAAAATTAAATAGTTGCATAGTGATAGCAATATAAAAAATATGGTTCATACATCCACTTTTATTGATAACCGACAATGGATCCTTTCACACTAAGGTTAGGGATGATTGGTGATATGGTTGATTCCTTTTCATTTTAATTTTTTTGACCTTTTTCCATTTAATTTTTTTAAGTTTTATTATTTTATTTAATTTATCATGTTATTTTTTTTAATATTTCATTTCCATGAATCAAATACTGTCACCTATGATTTATAAATAAAAAATTAATGCTATCGACAACAATCCCGATCTATAAATATTAGAAAACATTAAGACTCAATTTTGAAGAAGCAAAAAGAAGTTTCAGTATAACTAAAAAGGTGATCAAACATTCAACATTAAAATTATATTATTATACCCTAATAACAAGCGTCCACACCACTTAGATTTTAACCACTAGAATAATTCTAGGTCTCACAGTTACATGAAAATGGCTAGGCGGCTAGGATTTGATAAAAAACTTAAATGATCTTATTTCAAAGTTACCTGGAATTCCATTAATGAATTAAAGATTTTAGAAGAGTACCTCACTAAGCTATCTAACATTGGTTATAAATTTTACGGAAAAAACAAAAGCAAGGATTAGGAATGCAAATGCTTTAAATTGGTTCGCAGCTCAGCTCGATGTTTACTCTAGTTTGATTCGAGCATAATCGAATCGAGCTCGATGTACTTGAATAGTTTATCGACCTATGCTCGATTAGTATGTTTAGCTCGATTAACTTGCGAGTCTAGTCAAACTTCATCGATTTCGAATTATGTACAAATATTAATTGAATCAAATCAGGTTTGACTGTTAATATCAATCAAATTAAAATTACAAATATTTTTATAATGTAAATCGAGACTAGATGAACTTAATAGAGTCAAGTTCAAGTTTATATGTTATTTCGAGCCAAGTTCGAGCATTAAAATTTTAAATTAAACTCAAACTTAATATTGTGTCGTCTCCACTCAACTTTTTTTCAACCGTAATATGATACAAAAGCCTAAAAACTCTTTAATAAGAGTAATAAATTAGCTCATACGTAAACTACCCACTTTTGGATTATTCTTCTCCTTATTGCCAAATAAGACATAGAGACATAGGTTTTTTTTTTTTTTTTTAATTTTGTGTGTGTGTTGATCCCGTATCTTATTTTGCAATAAGTGTCTCAAATAAGTGCTCGAAGAGTTTCCATAAACACATAATTAGTTGGTGGATTTAACTTATATAATAATAAATGGGAAATTGAAGACCGAAGACTAAGAAGGTAAGAAGGATTTAGATTAGCTTAATTTTTACTTTTCAAAATTTTAATTAATGGTTGAAATTAATAAAATTTTTACTTATCCGATGATATCCTTGTGAATATATATATTTTTTCTGCTATATTCTGAATATTAATTTCTTATGATCATATTTAAAAATAAAAAGAAAATGATGGAAATCGTAAAATAAGCAAAATAAATAAAGTGAATCTAAATGAAAATAAAAAAAAGGAAAAAAGCTTTGTCTCATCCCAGCGAAGAATTTGGCCAAAAAAAAAAAAAAAAAAAATCTCAGCGAAGAAATTGTTTGCGTCCATAAAGGACGGAGTGATCAATTTTGAAAAAGGAGGTTGGGTAATTGACGTAAGCTATAGTTATGATTTATGTGGGTGGGGGAAAAGAAAAAGAAAAAGGAAAAAGAAGATGTAACGGCCAAAGGGAATACTTATCTACTTTTTGGAATGTATTTTTAATTCTTTACCCATCTTAAAGATAACTTTTTGAATTTTTTTTTTATTTTCTGCCTGAATTATTGAATTTTTATCTATATCAGATCAGTATTGATTTGATATCGGTTCAGTACAGATTTGGTTTGATCAATTCATGAGTAAAACCATCGGTTTTTCATCGGTATCATATCTATATCGGCTCAATATCTGTTTAGTATTTGTTTAGTTTGAAAATAATGCCAAAACAACACCAAAACAATGATGTAAACAAGCTTAGTAGGCAGACCGACACTGCCGCCGTGCTATTATTATTATATTCCGTGGAAGTGTAATTAGACCATTTTTGTGAGAATATACATATATTTATTATTTCCTTGTACAGTTTTGTTATTTGACAGCTGCCTTTGTATAGTTTAGTTGTGTTTTGACAGCTGTTAAGTTTGTTTGACAGCTGTATGATTTGTATTCTTTTAGGGCTCTTATATAGTCTTTTGTACAGTGTTACCCGATGTATTCTTTTTCTCATTTTCTTCAGAATATACAAACATTACAAAAGTTCTTTCTTCTTTCTTGTGTATGCGAGTATAGAGGAAACATAAGGAAAGCTCACTTGGATCTCTTCACAGATTTCACATGGCATCAGAGCGCATTTGGTAACGTTCTTGACCTGTTTTGTATTTCTTGTTTGTTCACAAAAGGACTGAGTTGATTGTTTGATATTATGGCGGATTCTTCAAGAAATTTGTCGAGTACAGATCCTTTGTTTTTGTCTAATTCAGATAGTCCTGCTATGGCTTTAGGAAATGTTATTTTCAATGGATCGAATTTTCTGATATGGTGTAGATCAATTCGTATGGCTTTAGGAGCGAAATTAAAATTAGGGTTTTTGGATGGAACTATACCCAAGCCAGATGAAGATACATCTGAATATATTCTTTGGAATAGAAATGATTCTATGGCTAAATGTTGGTTGTTGAACTCAATGTTACCAGAATTAGGTCAAAGTTTTATGTATGTTCGTACTGTTAAAGATTTGTGGAATGAAATCATTGAGCAATTTGGACATACGAATGGACCTTTCCTTTTTCAACTTCAACATGATATTGCTAATAGAGACAAGGGAATCAATCAGTGACAGTTTATTACAATAAATTGAAGAGAGTTGGGATGAATTGAGTGCTCTAAATCCATATCCTGTTTTTTCTTGTAATAATTGTACTTGTGCTGTACAAGAAAAATTGGTTGAATATGAGTCACAAACACAGCTCATGCAATTCTTGATGGGATTGTCAGATTCCTATGAAGTAGTAAGAAATCAGATTTTGTCTATTGATCCTCTTCCCACTGTGTATAGGGCTTTTTACTTGGTTTTGCAAGTTGAAAAACAAAAAGAGGTCACTAATTTGATAACCGGTGATTCATCTGTTTCGGCCTTTGTTGCTGCCAAATCTTTTGTTAAAGGTTCAGGATATGATAGGAGAAATTTTAGAAAGACAAAAGTTTAGTGTAAACATTGTAATATGGACTGTATTTCAGAACATTTGTTGCTAACCAAAGTCCTCTTTATTCCTGAATTCAAACACAATCTTCTCTCTATACCCAGAATTCTTAGAGATTTGTCTTTGCAAGTTCTTATTGATACACATTTGTGTTCTTTCCAGGACCGGAGAACTAGTCAAATAGTGGCTGTTGCTCATGCTCTTCATGGACTGTATATTTTGCAATCCAACTTTCATCCTTCGAATACAAAAATTTCTTCTCTTCATGTTACTTCAAACACAGATTCGGTTGATGCTTTGTCTTTGTTTCATGCTTGACTGGGCATTCCTCTTTGTCCAAACTTGAACATTTGGAATGTTGCAAACACTTAAACTTCAAACACTTTCGTTGTGATGTGTGTCCTTTAGCTAAGAGTCATCGTCTTCCTTTTAATAAAAATGAACATACTTCTGGAATTGTTTTTGGTTTGTTGCATATTGATATATGGGGTCCATATCATTTGGCCACACGTATAGGTGAGCATTATTTTCTTACGATAGTTGATGACTGTTCTCGAGCAACATGGACACATTTACTGAAGTACAAGTCTCAAGTAGGTTCTGTTTTGACTGCTTTTCTAGCTTATGTCAAAAATCAGTTTGGTGTTTGCCCAAAAATTATTCGAAGTGATAATGGAATGGAATTTATGTCTCGTTATTGTCGAAATTTGTTTCAAGAACATGGAATAATCCATCAAAGGACCATTCCTTATACTCCGCAGTAGAATGGTTGTGTTGAACGCAAACATCGACATCTTCTTGATACCGCTAGAGCTTTACTTCTTCATGCTGGTTTGCCAAAAGAGTTTTGGGGAGATTGTGTGTTAACGGCTACTTATTTGATCAATAGAATGCCTATGGCTATTTTAGGTTGGAAAACACCCTATGAAAAATTATTTGGAGAACCACCCACTTATGATCATCTACGTATTTTTGGGTGTTTATGTTTTGCTACTAATGTGGGGCATATTAATGATAAATTTGCTGCTAGAGGAGTAAAATGTCTCTTCTTAGGATATGCTACTGGACAGAAAGGTTATATAATGTATGATATGATCACTAACAAGACTTTTGTAAGTCGTGATGTTGCTTTTGTTGAAGACGTTTTACCCTATAAGAATCAAGTGCAACGTGATGTATGTTCATTTCCTCAATCCTCTGTTTCTTTTCCTAATGAAGATGATTCTGATGATTCTTTAAATACTGATATTGTTCATGACTCTTCTACTACTATTCCATCTTCTTCTTCTTCCTCCTTAAGGCGTTCAATTCGTGAACGTCGTCCTCCAACTTGGTTACAAGATTTTGATCATGCAGTACATCATTCAAATGTTGCTTCTTTTACTTTTCCTTCTCGTTATCCTTTGTTTACACATGATACTTTTTCTGCATATCCATCTGATTATGTGTGTTCTGTTGCTAATGTGTTACTTGTTAAAGAACTAACTTCTTATTTTGAGGCTTCTAAATGTAATAATTGGGTTGATGCTATGGCTGCTGAGTTACAGGCCTTAGAGCATAATAAGACTTGGGAATTAACAGATTTGCCACCAGGAAAGAAGCCTATTGGTTGTCGATGGGTTTACAAAATTAAGTATAATCCAGATGGAAGTGTTGCTCAATACAAAGCCCGAGTAGTTGCTAAAGGGTATACCTAAATTGAAGGTAAGGATTTTCATTCCACTTTTTCTCCAGTTGCTAATATAGGGACTGTACGTCTCTTATTAGCTGTGGCTGCTATTCGAGGATGGAATTTACATCAAGTAGATGTAAATAACGCTTTTTTACATGGTCACCTTGATGAAGAGATATTCATGCTTCCACCACCAGGATATTCCAAAGGTCAACCAGGGCAGGTTTATCGTCTTTTAAAGTCCTTGTATGGGCTTAAACAAGCCTCAAGGCAATGGAATTTAGAGATTTCCAACTTTCTTCTTAATCAAGGTTTCACTCAATCTTCTAATGATCATTCATTGTTTACTCAGATTTCATCCACTGGTTTTTTAGTTGTCTTGCTGTATGTTGATGACATGATACTTTCTGGAGATGATGAAAGTGGTATTACGTTTTTAAAAGAGGCCTTACAATCTGCTTTTACGATTAAGGATCTTGGCCTTGCTCGTTACTTTCCTGGTTTTGAATTGTTTCGATCATCACAAGGTATCACCCTTAATCAACGCAAGTTTATTACTGATTTGTTGCTTGAAACAGGGTTAAGTCCTGCTAAACCCACACGTATACCATTACCAGCTGGTACTTCTTTGTACACTGATGTTGGTGCTGTTTTGAAGAATGCTACTTTTTACAGGCACCTTGTTGGTTGCTTGTTATATCTTACCATGTCACGCTTGGATATTTCCTTTGCTGTGCAAAAATTGAGTCAGTTTTAGCCAATCCTTGTGATGCTCATCTTCATGCAGTTTTTCATGTTCTTCGTTACTTAAAAGGAACTATAGATGTGGGGTTGTTCTATTCTAGTCATAGTTCTTTTGAACTGTCTTGTTTTTCAGATTTAGATTGGGGTGCTAGCTTTCTTGACCAGAAATCTGTTTCAAGGTATTGTGTTTTACTTGGAAATTCTTTAATTTCCTGGAAAACTAAGAAGCAAAATGTTATTGCTACTTCTTCTACAGAGGCGGAGTATCGGAGTATGAGTTTTGCCACTAAAGAATTGTTATGGCTGTCTTATGTACTTCAAGACTTAGGTATTCCTGTTTCTTTACCTATTAAACTTTTCTGTGATAATAAATCAGCCAAATTATTAGCTGAACATCCTTGTCATCATGGTAGAACCAAGCATATAGACATTGATGCTCATTTTGTTCGGAATCAAGTTGCTGATGGTTTTGTTATTCCTGTGTTTGTGCCTTCACTTCTTGAATTGGCTGATTTCCTTACAAAGAATGTTTCAGAAGTACAGTTGCATTTTGCTATGTCCAAGCTGGGGATTTTCATCACGCCATCTTGAGGGGGGAGGAGGGGAGGGGTGTGAGAATATACATATATTAATTATTTTCCTTGTACAGTTTTGTTATTTGACAGCTGCCTTTGTATAGTTTAGTTATGTTTTGACAGCTGTTAAATTTGTTTGACAGCTGTATGGTTTGTATTCTTTTAGGGCTCTTATATAGTCTTTCGTACAGTGTTACCCGATGTATTCTTTTTCTCATTTTCTTCAGAATATACGAACATTACAGAAGTTCTTTCTTCTTTCTTGTGTATGCGAGAACAGAGGAAACATAAGGAAAGCTCACTTGGATCTCTTCACATATTTCACAATTTTTAACAATAAGTTACTTAACATGCCATATTGGTATCTTAGGCAATTCTTCCTACTAAGGAACTCATTACTTTATCCGTGAGTTATTTAGAAAGTTACTTAATATGATTTTTTAAAATTTTTATGAGTTTCACATTAGATAAATTATACACAATTAACATCAAAAGGAAAAAAAAAAAAAAAAAAAAACTCAGAGACTCACTTTTTAGGTTGCTTGGATAAGCAACTTACTAAAGCTAAGTACCCACTTTATTGGTTAAGCAACTCATAAAAAGGTTACTTAACATAGGTTCCTACCAAGCAACTTCAATAAAGTTGCTCTTATGATGGAATCAGTCATATTGATTATTAAAGAAGAGAAAAAAATTAGCAAAATACAAGTATCCATTATTAATTTGATCATCTTAGTCTAATTGTTTTGGCATCTATTTTATCATTTTTAAACAAAATTTTTGTCAATGAATAGATATAGATGAAAAATAAACATTTTTTCTCATAAAAAATCAAATAGATCATATTCGGATAAGATATAGTACAAATGAAAATAAGGCAATCTAAACAGTCTAATAGAAGAGTTTGTATTTGCAATTTTTTAGTTAGCAATGATTTAGAAACTATTTTTCCTTAAACAATGATTACAAAAGGGATGAAGGATTTAAACTTATACCTCTTACTTAAAGGACTAAAGTTATGTTATTAGGTTTCAAGCTATTGGCGATTTAATAACTACTTTCATCTTTACAACTAACCTTTTAAAAATTTAGGAGATTTATAGAAAGTCAAATGATGAGCTTATGGGTTTGAAATCACGATGAAGATTTATACATTTGTCTCATTTCTCGAACCTATAAGGAGTTCTAAGTACTTATAAGTTATAGTTATAGTGCTTGGTCGTCAATAATATCCATTAGATTGTAGTAATGTTCAACAATCAATATGAGTCATCTTATTAATAAATTCTATCATGAGTTCCTTTTAAGTTTAAGTTCATAGATTTCCTCTTAAGTCTAGGTT
Organism: Combretum micranthum; assembly: GCA_024138025.1. Classification (NCBI taxonomy): domain Eukaryota; kingdom Viridiplantae; phylum Streptophyta; class Magnoliopsida; order Myrtales; family Combretaceae; genus Combretum; species Combretum micranthum. Next base: position 376,886 of record JAMXBD010000266.1, on the reverse strand, counting down.
CATAAGAAGCCTTTTTAAGTGTATATGCCTTCTTCAAAAAGGTTGAAAGTGAATAGACTAATCATCAGTCTTTACTCTATGCTTACTATATCAAATCTTCTATAATCATCTCAACCTTTTTGACTTTAACTCTTTAAACCACTTATTGGGGTGGCCAACTTGTCCTTCTACCTATTTGATTTTGTTTTTCATCATCATGATTGTTTAACATCTTCCTAATCTAATTGTAAAATGCCATTGTTGTTGGTCCCCAATTATTATAGGATTTATGTTCATAATTTATTAATTTCTTTTATGGATTTCATAGATCATTGATTTATGTCATGTGCCTTCAAAGGGATACGGTTGGAGTACATTTGGGATGGGTCTTATATAATTGAAATTCGCTCTAATACTCTGTAGGGTTTTCTAAAACTTAATTAAAATCTCATAGGAATGTTTTTGTTAAAACATGTAGCTTGCTTCAATTAAGAATTATGACGACTTAATACCTCCCTCTTCCTGTCCCCTTTAATTAATTTTTTTTATTCCTTGATCATCCCTCTCCTCCATTGTTGCATTGTTTATTATGATACCTTATCATTTTCTCATAAAGTCTACATCTACTATTTAATTTCATATTAGAAAAATAAGATTTTTGAATTTTAAACTTGAAGGTTGATAAGCATCGTCAATATATATATGTGTATATATATAAAGAAATTCAGGTATTTTTAATGGGTTGAAGTTCCTATCTGGTTTTCATTTTATCCCTAGACTTGACCTCAAACCTTATAGGGTTTTGAATTATGTCCCACAACCACAGGGTAGATGAGTTAGAGTGAAATCACTTCTACCAATATTAAGAAAAAAAATTACAAAAACGTAAATTAAAGGAAAAATTACTAAAATACCAAAGATGTAGCGTATTTGGTAGATGTGATACAATGATTTTCGCGTCCATTAAATTTATAATAAAGCTTATATCACATTTCAAACATGGGATACATACTATTGTCAACATTGCTCTCTCCATCCCCTTCGATCTCGGCTTCTTTGTCTCTTCTCCTTCCTCTAATGTTGTTAACATTGCTCTCTTCACCACCTTTGATCTTGGCTTCTCTATCTCTTCTCCTTCCTATAATGTATGTTCCCCCGCCAAATTACTAATTCAGGATTACATTTGGGTTACGGTTTTGCCAATTTGTAATCTTCATAATTGTTCTTTTATTATTATTGTATTAGGAAGAAGTTGCGAGTTTTCCCTTGGCTAATGTCAAATGGGGGAATGATTTAATAGGTTTTTTAAGAGAAATTATTGCCGTTTAAAGAAAAATTGTGGATTTGCAGGTCAAACTTCTAGGTCAAAGGTACATGTCTCCATTTGTGATTTCAATGTATATCTCACTTTGGAAGTACTTGTAATGCCCTAAATAGGGTTTAGTCGTGTACAATGCCACGTATAATACCTTATGTACTACACGAATAGGATTCCTTAAAAGATACGTTCATCGTGAACATTTGCTAGCTAATTTAAAGTTTTGAAATCATTTAATTAGATTTTAAAGATAACTGGATTTAGCACCGAAGAAAAAAATTTCAAAACATTTTATATTCTACTCCCATGAATAGATTAGTTTTCATAAACAAAAGTCATACTATTAGGTATCTCATATACCTTTCTCGACAATAAAATAAAGTTTTAAAAGCTTATTACAAAACATGGGCTACATAACTAAGCCATTAAAAAATATTACAAATTTCAAAAGAATAAATCCAATTATTAAGTAAAATAAAAACAAAATAAAATCTCGCGATCCTAACTCGTCTCAAGGGGTATTGGTCTATGGTCAATTCAGTAATAAAAAATAAGACTTTTTAGTTGTATCTTGTGATAAAAACTTCTTTGAACATCATCCCATACTCTCAATTGAAACATCATCGTCAACATCACCACCACCACCGTCATCATCATCACCACTTGGAAAGATAATAACAATAAGCCAAAGCTTAGTAAGACAGTAACACAAGCGCACACAAGATGACATACGAGCTTAATCTAATGTAATGCAACAAACAATAATTTATTATCTTTAATTTAAAGTGAAACAAATAATACTGGAGCACTCATACTCTGAAACAATCTCTAAGAACTTGAGGGTCCTGATTAACAATAGCTGTTCAGGGGGTTAATATAAGTAACTCGGATACATATTTCTCTTATATTTGACCAAAAAAGAAAATCAACTCTTCTAGGATTCACAGCTGTTATACAGCTTTGCTTATCTTAGTCCATAACATTGCTTAGTTCAACCGGTCCCATAAATATGAACTAAACCATATTACTTCATTCCAATCTTAAGCAAACGTTACGTCGATATTATTTGCCCCATATAGTACCTGCTAAGTCTTATAAATTTCCATTGCAGTAGGTATACCATTGCATCATGGTAGGGTGTGGTCTAAGTGCCTAACTACAGTGCCTAGGTTAGGATAAGGTTGTCGCTTCTCGAATCGGATTGAACGGCACAACTACAAGCAACACTCAATATTAGGCCGTCTTTAAATATTAGTTCATTTTAATATGCTTATCATAAACACAACATACATGTCATTACGTACTTTATTAAAAACTCGAAGAAATCAGCAAATAGTCTAGAAGATAAGACAAGAGGTAGATTCAAGCATCTATTTAACAAATTAAACTCATATAAATATTTAAATTATTTATCTGTTTACATCAAACTCATTTTAAAAACCTATTTGATTAGAAACTAAGTAGAAACTCTATCATAGCTATGAAAATCGTCCCGTTAAGATACGAGCAACTCTCCGTTGTTTGTCAAAGTATTTATTTTCTCTTTGTTTATACACATTTATTATAAAAACATTATTACCCTTCATTAACTTATAGAAAACATTCATTTTTTCTGGCAAAAAAACATTTGAAACAACACATTTCCTTTATTATTTATGGTTTAACCTAACACATTAATTTAAGTAAATTACAATTTATTAAGTTTTATTAACTTAATCTTAGATAAGTTGATTATAATTAATTATTTAATCTAGTTACTAAGTCATATTCAATTATTGCGTTGAGGCAAGGCCATATACCCTATAAATTCTTAATTAGTCTAATCCATTTTAGCTCATTTAGGTTCATTAAGCCAAGTTGAACTTAGGTTGATTAACTAAGTTTATTTTATATTTAAATTCTACGTTTAATCCAATTAGTCATTAATCTATAAATTTACTTAACTCGTTTCTATTAACATATCATATCAACTATCATTTATCTATTTCATTTTATTACCCTTTCTTTCTTCTTCTCTTCCTCTTTTTTTTTTTTTTTTTTTTTTTACACTAGAGCTGATCATGCTACTGATGGAGGATATGATGGCCCATCATGGCCTCTATCACAACCGTGATCAAAGAAGCATGCATGATTAATGGCCATCACACCTTTGATTATGCCTGTGATCACTTGTTCTTCAAAATTTTCAAGAAATAGAGACAATTATGCCCTTAATCATGCTCGTGATGGCCCAATTTTTTCAAAATAGAGATCATCATGAGATGGATCACGACTGTGATGGTCCAAATTTTCAAATCGGTGTCCATCACAGGTTAGATCATGCCCTTGATCATCCTTACATTACAATCCGAAATAGTCACGGGTATCATCATACCTGTGATGGATGCCTTGAGTTTGTTTTTCATGTTTTCCCCCTGGTTTGGTTCTTCTAACTCGACTTATTTAACTACTTATTTTACATCTTAATCCTCAATATCATCATACAAACTCATTTTCATGTTTATTTAACACTCTTAATCTTATTTCTACTTCTTTCATTTTCAAATCATTATATCAAACACTTGATATACTTATACATATACAAATCCAAGTTTTTTAACATATGTTTATATATCATTAACTTATTAATATTATCATAAGTTCTACATCTATCTAACTCTAAATCAAATTTACATGTATAAACAACAAATCAAATAAAGTAAAACATTAACTTACTTGTTTGTCGAATCTAAGTACTTGACCTTCTTCCTTATTTCTCTTTTCTAGTTGATGGAGCTACCTCATATATGTTTTCTATCTTTTATCTTATTTCCTAACTTTGATTTCTCCTTTAATCTTGTTGGAATTTAAATTTGAGGTGGTGGATTGAAGGAAAAAGAAGAGAAAATGAAGAAAAGAAGAGAACAAGAAGAACTAATAGAACAAATGGAGAAGAAGAAGAAGAAGAAGAAGAAGAGGTAGCAGGTAGAAAAGAAAAGGAAAAGATAAGAATAAGGATTTAAGGATATTTTTAGATAAGGAATTTGGGTTAAATCCTTTCAGATAATTATCTTCACTACTTAGAATAATTAGAAAGAAATATGAGAATTTATATAATAAAAATTAATTACTTGAATTAAAAATCTACTTTTCAACTTTAGTTTGATAAAATTGATATTCGTTTGGGTTTAGAGTTAAGAACTGATATATATTCAATCAAGTAGATGAATTCAAAAACTATAGGGATTTTAGAAAAATAAAGATTAATTAAAGTTCTAGAGTTTAAAAATTTATAGAACATTTAAAATGTTTGTTTTAAGGTTTAGGGAGTTTAAAATAGAAGAAAAAAACTTAAAATGAATAATTGGGAAGAATTTAATATTTTGGCTTATAGAAAAACGATATTGAAACAAAATAAAAATTTGAATACATATCCAAAATCTCAAATTTCAATTTAATCTATTTACTAAATTAATTATGGTAATTTATCTAATCTTACTCTATTATTTTCCTGTTTTATTTAATTAAACTATCTAAATCAAATTTCTAAACTAAGTTCATATTCAAGTTTAGAATTAACTACATATAATATTATCTAATTAAATCATTTCCAAATTAGTTAAGTGAGGATTTTGGGTGTTTCAAGTATGATACACAATTGCTACGAGTATATCACACTTCTGAAGTATGATACATGTAGAATCTTTAGAACGCATGTTCAATATGTGATATAATGATGATATTTGTGCAATATTTTTGTATTCAATTTGTATTTTTTATTTTGACTATTATCCAATTTGTATTTTTTATTTTGACCGTTATCTAATTTGTATTTATATATATTTTTTTCAAATTGATGATTAAACAATGAATAATCTCATACGAGTTAGTATCTTAAAATGTTTTGACCTAGCTTGCATCCTAGCCCTAATTTTTACCAATTCCAATATCCTTCTTGAAGCCTTAATTTTGCAGAATTGTATTCTCTTATCGCTGTAAGTTTCTAATTGTTTATTCAACTTATACTTCTGTTATTCATAAAAAGAAAATTATGGTTTAGGCACTTACTTGTAAATATTATATACATTTCCCTCTCTTAATCACAGAAAGAGAAACTTGCTAATAAAATGAAGGCAAAGCACAGAGACGTTCCTTTGATGTGTATCCATCAATTTTTATGGAAAAAAAAAATTGATTTCCTAATTGTTTAATTTGTTTACTTTCTTATTATTAGTTTTTTTACCCTTTTCTAACGACTTGCCATGAATACATTTCGGCTGGATAATTTCTTATTTTATTGTATGCCTTTGTTGAATTTATTTTCTTGTGGTATTTTATCATTTCCTTTGATAAGATTTTTTGTTAAAAAAGAAAAATTAGGAGCTTGAAGTATATTGAGTAGGGAATAAAATCAACTACTAATGTAGATGGGCAAGTTGGTTTTAAAAAGTTGAAAATGAGATTGGTGTATTTTACACGAGTCTCGTCTCTTGAAGAGATAAGATCAAATACTTGAATTTTTCTCTTTAAGAGACGAGTTCAACTAATTTTGAGATTATTTTCATTTTAATGGCATTTTTTTAATTTTTCTTTAAAAAAAATATGTATATCAACTTCCTTTTCCCGTATGAAGTACTCAATTTGTACTTCTATTTTAATTTTTTTTTCTTTTTTTTTTTTTGATATAGCATCTACATGAAAAAGCGAAGGTTTAATAAAAACTTAATGATCTTTATTTTAAAGTTAGTTAGGATTCCATTAATGAATTAAAGTTTTTTTTTAATTTTTGCTAATTATAATAAGAAAGAAGATTCAAACTTGATACCTCTCATATCAGGCGATGCCGCTATACCACAAGGTAATTGGCAAATTAAAAAGTTTAGAACTATCTAACTTCTATTATTAATTTTACAAAAAAAAAAAAAAAAACAAGGCTATAAGGGTAAAAGTTTCTTAATAAGAGTAATAAGTTAGCTAATCCATAAACTACCCACTCGTGGTTATTCTCCTACTAACTTAATGCCACATAAGGGGTGAAAGACATGCCAACGACCTTTAACAAAAAAATTAAATATTACAAACTAAAAAAAGTTATAAAATTAACATCGTTGTATTATATAAAGAAGATGAGACACAAAAATTTATACAAGTATCACATTTCTATTATGCAATATAGAGATATACTATGGCAAACTTATGAAAATAATTATATCGCATGACAACAAACAATATATTTATGATATTGGTTATTATATATTGAATAATTACACGTGTATATACAAAAAAACGCTCTAACATAAAATATATCGATAGTAATTATGTAATTATATTTATCTAAGTTGTATTTATGTAATTTTTTAAAATTATTGTTAAACATAAAATAATCTTGCCAAATAAGATATGGAGGCCCTGATTCTCATTTTTATTTATCTTGATCCACATATCTTATTTAGCAATAAGTTAATGGAACAGCCAGCAATTTACGAAAAATCTCATTGTCTTAAATAAGTGTTTGAAGAGTTTCTAGTAATAATTATAAACTGTATAATAATAAGCTTCCATCTGGTGAATGTCACTCACTTAAATGATAATAGACGGGATATTAAAGACTGGAGAACAAGAAGGCAAGAATTTAGAATAGCTTAATATTTACTTTTTAATTTTTTAATTAGTGGTTGACATTATTTAAAATTTTTGGTTGGTGATTTCCTTATGATATATTTTTTCATTTTTATAATCTCAATAATAATTACTTATGATTGTATTAGAAATAAAAAAAAATGATGGAAATAGTAAAAAAAGATATAAATTGAGAGAATCTATATTAAAAAAAGGCTTTTATCTAATCTTAGCAAAGTAGTTGTTTGCGTCCACAAACGACAGTGAAAATTTTTAAAAGGAGGTTGTGTAATTGATGTAAACGTATCATGTTTGTTTTTCCTTATCACTATTTTATTATAAGGTAAATCATACTCGAAAGTCTCTCTTATATTGAGGTCTATTGGTCCTTTTACCTATTTAGATTTATTTTAGATCTTCTTAAACTAATTATAGAATTTCCTTCTCATGTTTGTTTTCCTTATCATTGTATTTCTCTAATTATTATAAAATATATTATATTGGAAAGTCCTAACATTTAAATATAAGTTCATTTGATGTCTTATTGTTTGGAGATGTAGGTTAATGAGGTCTCCATTGACACATATCAACAAGAGAAGGGTATTTTAAGTTTTAATTAAATATTTTTTCAGTTGACATGAGTCAATTAATTAAATATTTCTCTTGTCGACACATGTCAATGAAGACCTTAATTGACTGACTTATTCAAATAATAGAGTCTTTTTTGAACCACTTGAAATGTTAAAACCTCAAATTAACTTATCCTTAAACATTGAGATCTTCTGGTGTTAGTTACTCGGTCAATTATTATAGGATGTATGTTCATGATTTATTAATTTCTTTTGTAAATATCATAAATAATTCAAATCGTCATGCGCCCTTATAGGAACAAAATTGGAGTAGGTTTGAGATCGATCCTTTAAAACCTAAACTCATCACTTGCTCCAATTAAGAATTACGACAACTTAATACCCATCCTTTTCCATCTCGCTTGATTAATTTTTCCTTTTTTTTTTTTTTTACCTCAATGATCCCTTTCCTTCATTGTTACATTGTTTGGTATAACGTTTTATCGTTTTCTTATGAAGATTTGCATCTACTATTAATTTCACGTTGAAACAAAAAAGATTTTTGAATGTTTAACTTAAAGGTTGAAAAATCATCTCCAAAATATACATATAAATATATATAAAGAAATGTAGGTATTTTTAATGCATCAAATTTCCTATAGGGTTTTTATTTTGCCTTCAAATGTGATCTTAAACCTTATAGTTTTGAACTATACTCTAAAACCTTAAGGGATGTGTATCACGTCCCAACGGGTACTCTAAACGTGACAGCTTGCCGTACACAATATAAAATTTGAGAATGACTACCTTAGTTACTCGAAAGCTTTCATATTGGTACAAGACATACGTTCATAATAAAGAGAGACTGGTGGAGTTATGCATTTTAAGATAATGACAGTGAAACATACAAAATAATATTAATATGATTCATCAACATATAAAGTCTTACAACTTTTACGGGACATTCCCTTGGTAAGTCTCCATAATAAATACTACTAAAAAATACTAAAACTAGAAGATTTTAAAGGAAATCTAATATAAGTCTTCAAAATAGAATTCCTCCAAAAGTTTCCTAAAACATAGATTCTACCCAGACAGACATGGTGGTCTCGGTGCAAAAACAACAATCCTGCAACATCAAAAGTCCATTGGGAAATAAGCATAACTAGCTTAGTGAGACAATCCTTATGCAAAAGTACTTATAACAAACATTCAAACAAGTCCATTAAGCATGCATATGAAATGTAACAACCATATGATCAAACAATACATACGACTATTCGGTTTCGTATATATGATGGATTTACTCTTCCATCGGAGGTTAAGGAATGATTTGAACTGAGCCCCGATCGACCTCCTTAAAATTTTATACGCGTCTTGGGGTTCCAAACAACCATACTACTAGTCCTTGGGCTTTTCTTACCCAAAGCGATCGATTAGATTCGACTACATCTTGAGGTCGTATTCCCTCAACGTCTTAATTCCTCAAGATATAGCTAGACAGCTTACCTTTTCGGTCCCTTGCTGAGGAGTAGTAGCAAAATGGAAAATGATATTCTAAGTGATATGCATGAGCAATTTAGTTTAAGGAAATTTCCAATCCGACATTAATTCATTTAAGGCGATCAATCAATATATTTGCACATACATCAATACACATAGAGACAATTTATATCAATCAACTAATTGAGCTCCGATATACTTATCGTTTATTCATCACACATAAGGAATCACATACATAGCTCCCATGATAACCCACATGCATATCGATTTTTGTCTTTTCCTAACATCTAGTGCTCTACTCTATAAGCACATGCGTGAATATGTAAAACATAAATGAAAACTCACTTGGCCATGATGATCTTCTATCAGTTGAAGTAATACTCGGGAAAGAGAATATCTTGGTCCTCGTCACCTAAACAAAGAAAATACTAAAATGAGTATTTCATCCAAGATCTATTTAATTTTTCTAACTCTATCTTATTAAATTAGTGAAAATTCATATTAGTGGAAATTCCAACTTAAAATCGCCATAACTTACTCATTTTAACTCGGAATTTTGCATATTATATACCTTTTTCTACATGATTGAAAAGATGTATCCATTTCTAAGGTTATTTTCATCATAAAAAGTCATTTGGGCCTCAGAACAGTAGGGTACAAGTCTATTACAAAAATCTCAGCTTTCAAAACACAATTTTTTTTTCTAACTTTTCTCCATCCAAAATTAATACAAAGGTATAGATATTTGTATAGTTGAAAAATCATTTGAATATATATATATATATATAATAATACTCATATTATATGCATGAATTTAGTGGTTTTGTCTTAACAATGATTTTTTGTAAAATAATGCATCTTAAAAGTTAGAAAAAGCTAAGACTTGAAAATTTACTTAAGTTTATTGAATAAATTTCTTGAGTTATTATAAGTTTGTGTTTCCTTCTTCTAACTTCAAAATTTAATTTTCAAAAAGAAATAATTTTAGTCTTTTTAAGACTTCTGCAACTTTATTTCTAGTGGTTGAAAAATATAGTTTTTCTAAGTATTTCTTGGTAGTGACTAAATTTCTTAAAGTAGTCATGATTATGTGTTATTAATTTTTCCTAAAGTTGGTTCCATTCCAAATAAATAATAATAATGATCTTCTAAGTAATTTACTAATTTTATTTCATAAGTAAGACTTATCTCTAAAAGATTATTCTTTGATGATTTTGTAAAACTCGTCTAGATCTTAATACTTTAGAGTGTTGATGAAACTTTACAAATGAGTTCAAGAAAACCTTTGTTAAACAAAGAATTAGTAACATTAAGTTTTAATAAAACTTTCTTATTTCATTGGTTTGAAAAGAGTATATGTGATATCTTTACTTTATGCATTATTTGATGAAAACCCATATACTATTATTACTAAAAACTTGTTATAAACTTATCTAAATTTTGAAAAAGATTTGTTAGGATAAAACTCTAAGTTTTTATGGAAAAATCATTTCTTAGGTGACAAAAATTTTATTTCCAAAGGGAGTTCTTATTTTTCTTTATTTCAGAAAACTCCTTTTCATTTTTTGTTGAGACAATATCAACATGTTCATGCATAGATGAGAATATGTAGTTATGAGAAATATAACACTATCACATAATAATATAAGATATATATAAGAATAAATAATAACATAATAAGAAGGTCAAGTATTGAGAATCTTAACTTCATCAAGGTATCGTAGTCAAGTATTGGGTGCCTTAACTTCATTAAGGATTCCCAGGACTAAGAATAGACTAGTCCAAAAAAAAGAAAAAGAAAGAAAAGGAAAAGCATAATAATAGGATGGTAGATTAGTAAGCACTTAGGTTCTAGGAAATATATATACATAATATCATATAGAAGTTAGATTAAAGCAAATAACAATAACAATAATAATAACATCATAATAACAATAATAACATAATGGAAATTTAAAAATGAACAAAAATAAAATATGGACATATTGTTGCTTCTTTAACTCTCATGAGCCTAAGAAATATATACTAAGCTCATGCTAAGTTACATGAATATGATAAGAAAATATAAAAAATTTTACCTAAGGTTATAAATTTGTTGAAGAAGGAAAGAATTAGTTGTAGTAATATGTGGGTAGTGGTTTTGTGTGGAGGAGAGGAGGATTGGAAGAGAAATTTGAGAGAGAGAATTTGTGGAGTGGTTTTGGTAGGAAAAATAAGATGTGTGAAAGAATGAGCAGGGAGAGGGTATTTATAAAATTTTGGAGTAAAAAATAGATGTAATTAAATAAAATGAAAAAGAAAAGTAATTGAGGGAGAGGGAGTGGGGTTGTGCTGGCCATAGGTGAAAAGGGGGGAGAAATTATTTTTTTTGTTGTTTTGCAATGAAAAGAAGTAATATGTAAGGTGTGATATGAATAAAGTTGTACGAGAAAGGTAAATTGTAAGGAATATGTATGGTAGTGTGTAAGAGTAGATTGTAAGAAAAAGTAGAGATAGTGAAATAGTAATAAATAGTAGACTAGACAATTAAAATATTGGTAGTAAAGAAAATACAAGTAAATGGCCTATACATGATATTTTTAGTTACCGAAAAATTTTAAAACTAAATTTTTGAAAACCTTATATTTTTATGAGTCTAATGGTATTGTCGGAATATTTTCACCATTGGGTGTACCTATGCACGATTTTCGAAAACTGATCCCATTCGGATACGAAATACACTAAAAATTAACGAATATGATATTTTCAAGCTTTCCTATATTATTACAAACCATTATCCACAATTATCTCAATTCTATTGTTTAGGGGTTAAGAACACGAGATTGTCGGATTTAGATTCACTAAACTAAACATAGAACTACGTTGACTTTAGGGTTCCGGTTTGACCTTCGGTTCTTAAGGTTTACTTATATTTACGAAAAAATCTAGGGGCTTACAATATGAGTCGTGTATATTAAAATGACCTACTCACTTGTATTCTTAGCACTAATTTTATCAGTTCTAATATTTTTCTGGAAGCTTTAATTTGGCTAAATTGTATTCATGTATTGTTGTAAGGTTCCAATTCTTTATTCAATTCGTACTTCTATTATTCATGAAAAGAAAATATGGTTTAGTAACTTACTTGTAAAGAGTACTTCTATATTTTCCTTCTCTAAATCATAAGAAGAGAAAACTTACCAAAACGAATTGTAAGGATAAGGTGAAGTCCACGTATATCTTTCAATTTTTAGGTTTGATGTTACATTTGCTACCTAGATTTTTTTAATTTGTGCAATTAGCTATTTGGAGTTTAAAAATGCCAATTTATTACCTAATATTTACTTATTTTTGCAATTAATACATCATCTAGGTAATATGAATGAAATCGAAATGTTTGTAAGTAGTAAATTGATATTTTTAAACTTCAAGTAGTTAATTGAAGAAAGAAAAAAATTATAAGAACATGACATATGTGTTGAAATTTTGGCAAATAAATGATATGAATTTTAATTTTAATAAATAGATGACCTGTGTTTTATAATTTTACAAAAAAGTGACTACTGTTTTATTTTTTGACAAATACTTTTATGATATTTTTTTCACTTTGTGTTAATAATAGATAAGAGACATATAAAAAAATATAAGCAATGTATTTGCCAAAAAACAAAACGCATATAATTTTTTTATGTAAAAGTACAAAACATAGATAATGTATTTATAAAAAATAAAACTCAAGTCACTTGTTTGGCAAAATGTCAAAACATAGATAATATATTTGTCAAAAATCAAAACTCAACTCTCTCTCTCTCCTCTAACCATTGCAACAGAGGTGGAAGGATTCAAGCCCGGTATACTCACTTGAAAAATCAAGGGACATTTCATTAGGCTATGAGGTTATTGACAAGTCTCTTGTTTTTAAAAATTTCAAAAGACATATCATGTTTTAATATTTTTCCTTGAAGAAATTTACAAAGTTCAGTTATCAAATGTGACATTTATCCCAATTTTTATGAAAAGTTAATATTTCCTAATTGTGTATTTACTTTATTATTATTAGTTTCTTTTATTACCCATTTTAGTTGGATAATTTTTGTTTTATTTTATGCCTTTGTTGAATGTATTTTTTTGGGGTATTTTATCACTACCTTCGATAAGATCTTTTGTCACGCCCCGAGGGGTACCCTAAACGTGGCAGTCCACCGTACACAACATAGAATACATTAAATATAAAGAACATTACAAAATAACTTCATCTTATGTTTCCATTACCTTCATAAAAGCTTAATATCCTCCCATGACTTCTTTAACGTCATGATCCTCAATTTAAGCCATTGGTATACCTTTTTCAATAAAATCTATAGGGGTATAAGCTACAACTAGCTTAGTGAGGTATTCATTTTCATTCGCACTATGTTTTCAAACAAGTTCATTTAAATTTTCACACAAATGCTATGCATACAATGCAACATTCACGTGATTATGCAAATATATATAGTTATCTGGAAACTATATATAGAATGGATTTAACCCTCCGTATCGAAGGCTAGAGAATCAATGTTGAAGATCTGCGACCTTCTACAACTAGTCCCCAGGTCTTCACCCATAGCGTTTGGTTGGCTTGGCTCCGAACTTATAGTCGCATTCCCCAGGTGATTTGGATTCTTTAGGAAGGAACATCGCCCGTGTCACATCACTATAACAGCCATCCAACTCTACGCATAAGAGTAGCAGCCTTTCAAAAGAGATGTGACTCCATGGATGCTATGCGTGAGTGTTTTATTTTTCTTAAACCAAACCTTATCAAGGTTTATTTAGGGGCAATCAATCAATTTGATAAGCAATAAGCAATCATATAAATAAATAAACAAAATACTTAAACAGGCAATTTGAAGTTACGATATTCTTAATTCTTATTTCATACATAAGCATAGAATCACATATATACATATCCCTGAATTCCCCATACATATTCGTTTTTATCTTTTTTTAGTATACTAATGCTACTATTTTACAAGCACAAACAATGTAACGAAATTAAGAGGAATAACTCACTCGTCCATTTCGCAATCATTTTAGTCGTAGAAATTCTCAAGAAGGGTAATCTCGTATCCTTCGTCATTTAGACAAAAGAAATACCCGGATGAGTATTTCGTATAAATTCTACTTAAACTTTCTAATTCTATTTCACTATGTTCATCAAATTCGTATAAAATGAAATTCCAATTTAAGATGGCTATAACTTGCTCATTTTAACTCGGAATTTCGCATATAATATACCGTTTTCTATCCATTCGAAAAGATCTATCCATTTGTAAGGTTATCTTTGTCATATAAGGTCATTTGGGTTCCGAAAACATTGGATACATATTTAAAACGAAAATTTCTAAATTTTGCAAAACCATTTTTTAACTCAACTTCATTCAAAAATCCTTTAATAAAAAAAAATATATATATATATATATATGATTGATAAATCCTTTGAGTATATAGATAAGCTCACTTTATATGCAAAAATTATAATGGTAGTGTCTCAACAATTTATTTCATAAAACAATTCTTTTTAAAGTGTTAAAACTTAACTTGATAAATATCTCTTTAAGTATTTTGAAGAAACTTTATATTTTCAAGGTTATTATAAATGAGTATATTCTTATTTTATTTTCTTCATTCCTTTTTTTTTTTCTTCAAAACAAGTAAATTTTCTTTTAATTTTAGTCTTTCATAAATTTTACTTCTAATGATAAAAGATCAAAGTTATTAAAAGTCTATTAAGTTGTTAATAACCTATTTATAAATTTGTATTTAGAATGGTTTTAGAAAATGAGTCTTTTCCTTTTATATTTCTTGTTTGAAATAAAAGTTCTTATTTTCTAAAACTTGGTATTTCATTTCCTCTACAAATTTTATTTGGAAAGAATCCTTTTTATTGATAAAATCCTTTGTTTTTGATCTTATCACACTTGTATTCTTTGGAAATAAGTCCTTTCTTTAGAAACTTAAAAATCATTATTTTTCTAAGTGGGTTTATAATTTTATGAGTTGATTTTATCTTAACTTTGAAAACTAGTTTGTTTCTTGGTTTTGTTATGGATTTAAAAAGAGTTTAATCTTAAGTTTTTTATGAAAACTTTGAATACTAACAAATTATTTTACTAAAACTTAGGTGACCATATTATAAAAAGAAAGTATTTATTTCTTATATTTTCTTGATAAAGCTATCTTTATTATTTAAGAAAATTTTGACAAAACTTGTATTATCCTATTTCTTTGTTTGACAATAATCTTCATTATGTAATGACAAGTCATATAATAGAAAATTTAGTTTTAAGTTTCTTTAATAAAGTAAAATTCTACTTTTAATTTTAGTTGAGATAATATCATTATGTAGATGCAAGTATTTTGAGCATGTAAAATAATAATATGAGAAAACACTAGAAACAAATAATAATAAGCAAGATAATAAAAATATCAAGTATTAGGAATCTTAACTTTATCAAGGTATCCTGGTCAAGTATTGGGAGCCTTAGCTTCATCAAGGCATCTCGGGACTAAGAGTAGACTAGTCCCAAAAGAATAAAAAAAATAAAGAAAATGTTGTTTTGACTTGATATTGACAAGTCTAAGACTAGAAAGACTAGTCTTAAAGAAATAGCATGAAATAAATAAATTGTAAAGTATGAAATTAAATAAATAACAAGTGAGCTTATATACTCTAAAGATTATATATAAATACATAAATATATTTAGTTAGATATGAATAATAAAATCAACATAACAACATAATAAAATTGGAAGTTCATGTGCAAGAATAAAACATGAACATGTTGTTGCTTTTACTATTTATATGAGTTTCAAAACAATACCAAAGTCATGTTAAGTTACATGACATGGATAAACTAAATGGTTGGAAGAAATTTTTACCTAAATTGTTTATGTGGTATGAAGATGGTAGTAAATGTATGGTTATGTGGTTATTAGAAATGGTAGTTGTATTATATATAGAGAGAAATTTTGGGAATATTTGGTGAAAGAGAATTTTGGTAGAGGAAAATTTTGTGGAGAGTGTTTGTGTAGTGAATTTGAGAGAGTTTTGGTAGTAAAATGAATTGTGTGAAAGAATGAAGGAGGAAGAGGATATTTATAGAATTTTGGAGTGAAAATTAGATGTAATTAAATTAATTGAAAAAGAAAATAATTGAAGAGAAGAGAGAGAGAAGTGTGGACTGCAATGAAGAAGAGAGAGAGAAAATTGATTAAAAATTAATTTTAGAAGAAAAGCATGAGAGAAGTTTGGTAATATGTGGTGTAGAATTTTTATGAGGAAAGAAAATTATAAGAAATAAGTATATAGGTGTAAGAAAAAGTAGAGATAGAGGAATAGTAATGAATAGTAGAAAAGTACTATAAATAGTAAACTAGATAATTAAAATACCGGTAGTAATAAAAATGTGCGTATAAATGCGATATCTGTAATTTTTAGCTATTGAAAAATTTTAATACTGATATTTTTGAAAACCTTATATTTTTACGAGTCTATTGGTATTAACGGAATATTTTTGCCATTCGGTGTACCAGGGCACGGTTTTTGAAAACTGATCCCGTTCGGATCTAAAGGACACATGAATTTTGCGAATATGATATTTTTAAGCTTCCCTATATTGTTACGAACTATTATCAATAATTATTTTCATTTTGTTGTTTAGGGTTTAAGAGCGCGGGATTACCGAATATTAAACATTAGGGTTTGTTTTAAGCTTTGTTGACTTTTAGGATTTCGGTTTTGTTAAGTTATTCGTAAGATCATATAATTTTGGAGTTTTGACCGTATTATATTTTTAGTTCATATCTATGGTTTATCTCATTTTATTTGTGATTATTTAATAGTTTTTAGTTCTCATGATCGTTTAACCGAGTTTAGGGTTAAGAGTTAAGGGTTGACTCAGTTTGACTTTTGGTAAAAATTGAAACATTTGATTCTAAAATTCATCGAATGATTTAATATCTTAGTATTTTGTTGTCGAGCGTTATTTGGATATATTGTCTTGATTTGCATGTTAGGAATCGGATAGATGATTTGATTGATGTACGGATGTTGATTTAATCGATAGTTGAATTTTTTATTTTGTTTTTGAGGGTTCTCTTTTTCTCAAGATTAAAAAATCTCGTTTTTGATCTTATTTAGAATTTAGTTTTAACTTAGCTCGATTTTTAGGGTTTCGATTTCGGTGTTTGACTCTTAGGATTATTTTTAAGAATTATGAAATTTTCAGAAATTTACATTTTTCGTCTAAAAGAAAAAAAAATTAGGAGCTTGAAGTGTGTTTGAGTAAGTAATAAGATCATATTGATCAGGAATTAATGTTGATGGGTTAAATTGGTTCTAAAAGTTGTACCAATGCATTTGACAAGCAAGAAACCTCGAGATAAAATCCATTGTCTACTAAGATAATGGCACTAGCCTATGAGTACAAGTTACACCATCTATATGATTCTTGTACTATTTATTGTTTGGTATATATAGTTATAGTGCAAGATGTTATATTTTAACAATTATTTACCTTTATATATAGTTAATGACAATAGCGATAATTTGTAATAGTTTTATAAATAGTGACAGAAACTTATTACTAGTATTTTATTGGTGATAGTTATGATAGTATTGATGGTGGTGATTAGAGCTGAAAACGAGCTAAGGTACTCGTGAGTTATTTGAGCTTGAACTCAAGCTCGTTTAGTTAAATGAGACAAGCTTAACCTTTTCTTTAAACTCGTGAGCTAACTTACGAATAGGCTTGTTAAGAGCTCAGGAGCTAGGCTCACGATTAGTCTTGTTAAGGGCTCATTTAATATATTAATATAATATTATATGTAATTATTTATATTAATTTAATAATATAAATATAACTATAGGTGTAAGTGATCCAAACTCAGGCTCGTTTAACTAAATGCATCCAAGCTTGAATTAAACAAGTTTAAAGAGTCGTGTTTGAGCTCAAGAATCCTAGTGGTGACAATAATTGCAGCGGTAGCACTGGTGGTGGCAACGGCAACACATAATAAAGTTGAAGTGATAAAATAAGGTAGTAATGGTTGTGTTAGTTTGGCGTTTTTGTCAAGAAATTTTATATCTATCTATTCTAATGTTTTTACCAAATTTTAGCTTTTTTTCAATACTATAAATAGAGTTTTGTCTAGTTTCAAATACATTTTTTAAACTAAACATGATACAAAACTTATAGTAGGTTTAATCTCGTTAAAAAAATTATCAAAATAAGATATGATCGAAATTAATTACCAAATAGCCAAGAAAAATCGTATTTTTAAAGAAATGATTTATATTTACAAGCAAAAATGAAATTGAACATGCGATTTACATTTATAGAAAAGTTTTCTACATGCGATTTCTATTTATGAAAATCACATGTACAACATGTGAGTTTATGCGGTTATTTTGATAATAAATATTCCCTATTGCCTATTTCGGTCATTAACTTAAAATTATGACTATTTCAAAAATGATTTTAGAAAAAACGCCTAAATTGATAAAAATTTACATGATATACTGACTTTTATCCAGTCTAATACCATAAAAAAAATTATACAACTAGACACTATGTTATACTCTAATACAAAGTGAGTAGAGGTGTTTCAATTTACAATTTCCATAATTACTTAAAATGGGTGTTGATTAACATGAAAGTATATAAAAAAGGGGAGAGAGAGGGAAAAAAAAAAAAAAAAAAAGAAAAGCTAGATTTTGGAGTACATCCGGACAGTCCAATATGAATAATAGTTCTGGCCCTCCACCTTTTGGGCTCGATTGGACCTCCAAAATAAATTCTTCTTAAAAATCACCTTGACAAAATTTTGTTTTGCTTTGATTTTCCTTTTTTTTACTTACCGAACCTTATGCACTGGTGTGGGAACACTATTCACAATCCAATGAAGCTTATATAAATTAACGAGCTAATGATAGAGATATAGAAAGAAATTCATAATTGGGATAAAATAATACAAATATCTGTATTTTCAAATTATATATATTTTTTAATTTAATAGACTTATTTTAAAATGACTTCACTAAAATGATATTTTGACCAGTTGAGATGAGGTCACTTGTTATTCTTTTCTTATGTCCAAGTGGGGCGTTTTTTTTGATTGAGAAGATGAAAATTATGAAAGTTACACTACACTTTTTCATAGCAGAGGAAATTGAATGGGCAACTTTTTTATAGTTATATGCCAACTTTCAAGATTTTCAAGAATTTAGTAGGTTAAATAATCCATGTGGATGGCAAGGAAAAATCAAAATAAAAAATCGTGTGGATTCCATCTCAAATCATCGTAACATCTGGTATGCTGAAGTGTCTACCTAACATGAACGCCATATCAAATTCAACTGTCCCAAATTAGGAGTAAATTGTAAAAATGAAAAGTTGATATATTAAATCACCGAAAAAAGTGGGCATTTATAATACCTTTTTTTCTTCTATAGTTTATTGAAGTATTTTGTTGGGTGAAAAATTTATTAAAGTATTTAGGTTCATACATAAGCATGTTAAGAAAGGTATGAGTGTTGCTCCCCTACAATTTCCACAACGCTATATTATTTTTCAGGTTTAGGGTTGGTTTTGTTCGTCTTATTCTGATCAATTTTTTAATAACCTCTTATTATTATTTTTAAATAGAGTATTCATTAAGAAACAAATACAAATAAAAATCAGAATTTTTTATTCATAAATAAATTAAACAGACAAGATAAATATAATAATACAAATGGTACTTGAATTTTAACAAAATATGCAATTAAGTTCCTGAATTGAAATTGATTAATTTAATATCTGAAATAACTTGATGGAGGTAACATTAGAGTACATAAATTTTTTTTTAAGGTTTTAAATTAATTAATTTTAAAGTTCAGGTAACTAATTATACATTTTGTTAAATTTTAGGTATCATTTGTGATGATGATGATGATGTGAGTTCGATGTTATAAGCTTCTAACATGAAGGTTAGCCTAGAGGTGCCATACCTAAAGAACTTAAACTAACGTTAAAGGTATTAAAATTATGTAATGGAGGAAGTGATATCATAAATACTTACTAAAGGTTACATGATTTTTTCTTTTTTCATTTTTTTTTTTTGCCACAAAGATTACATGATTTTAGAAGCACCTACTCAAAGGCAATGTGATCACAACTTTGAACCTACTCAACACACGAAGACATGTTGACATGGAATTATACCTAGTTGAATTAATTTAATTTGATATAATTTGTAACAGATCGAGATTGGACCATGTGATCACAAGTTTCAACCTTTTGCTGGGTTGTTAAAATAACTTAGAATCAATTGTCTCGTAGTCATGAGCTTTCAAGTATATTATGTCCCATCGAATTGCCTAGGATATGCAATTTCAAATAACATGTAATTGGGTCCTTGTTGATTTGTCGGTTCTCCTCTTTGAGACACTCGGATCGTGTCTAAAAATTGGCTTGATAACAACCCGTAGGATCAATCGATCCATTCATAGAGGGCACAACGATCTCAATTATAAAAATTTATCACATTAGCTCACTAAGGAACATATTGATTCACATTCATGCAACATTCCCTACAATGCTTACTACTCCTTGTATATGACCTAAGATCAACATATGCGATGATCCGGTAAAAATGTTTCCTCTAAGCACTCAATAAATGCAAAGCGTTTTTATGGATTCATGCAATATTAGTGGAACTTTATAGAGAACTAACTATGCCCAAACACCGGTATCATATTTCAATCTTATTGAACTTTACAATAATTTAAGAATAAAGATGGCAGGCAGTACTTAAACTTTGACAAAAAAATATAATTAAGTACCCTAATTTTCTTAATTGATTAATTTAGTATCTGAACTTTAAAATTGATGAATTTAGTATTTGAGAGAACTTTTCGTGTACGCCAATAGTACCTTCATCATATTGGTTAAAAATCCACGTCGAATGATTGTGTTAGCCATTTTAATGGAGGTACTATTGGCGAATACAAAAAGTTTTTTTGAGTATTAAATTCATCAATTTCAAAGTCTAAGTAATTACACATTTTGCTAAAATTCAGTTATCATCTGTGACATTAATCCATAATACAATGTAAATAGTAAAATCAGACACTATATGCATAATCATCGGCAAGCAAAAGCCTTGATAATGCAAGACAGTTTTTTTTCAACCTAAAATTATAGATAGTAGATTTCTTCTGTTTTCTTATCATATTCAAATTCATTAAGTGAAAGATACTTCAATTTTGATATCACACTCTTGCCAAATCTTATTGCATGTCATAATCATCGAATTCAATAAGTTTCCTTTCGTGTCCGGTTATAAGAAAACCTTTGCACAACCTAAACCGGCCAATGTGAACAATCGTAGAATGTCGTTGCCAAAGCAAATTTTTTTTTTTTTTGGCCATGTTGCTAAAGCAATTTAACTTTCAAAACATTGTATGTGTTTTACAAAGTTTAAATTCTAGTTGGAACTAAATAAAATTAGGTGAATTACAGTGAAAATTAACCTAAAGATTACAATCTTCAAACTTAACCATTGACCCTTACGGTTTCTAGCGAGATGAATTTAAACAAACAAAAAGATTTGAAATTGATGGATACATTATAATTTGACATCATGCGTCAAACTATATTTTTAAGAACTGTTATACCATTTTTATGGATTTTTGCTAGAGTTACCAAATAATAGGTCTATCGGTACATTTGGTTAATTAAAATGGAAAAAAGCTGGAAAGGAATAGCAATTTTTTATTTTATAGTTAAGGATATTTTTGAAACAGAACATACTTCTGAATAAGAATAGCCATTCTTTTAGTAAAGAGAATTGAGATTTCTTATCTATTCCGCATCATATGGAATATATATTTTTTTTTTATAGAAGTTTTCGCAAACCAAATTGAGGAATAGATATTCCGCAAGAATAAAATTAGAATATTAATTCTATTCCATTCAACCAAACATAGTTACGTGGTTTACATTTTACGAAAAACAAAAAATATTCTTACCATTCATGGAAAAAAAGGATCTTTATGTAAGGATTAATCAAGATAAATTGCAAATACATATCTTAAATTATTGATAGATCTTCTATGCTTCTAAGGTGTGATTTCATCTCCCATAACTTTAAAATTGTCCTTTTAGCAATGATTGTTGAAGTTATAGTAACGGCTTGGAATTAGTAGCTTATTTCTCGAAGACAAAAAATGATGTCGCGACTTCTTTTCCTGTGATATGCAATTGATGGGGTTTCTTCAAATACAAGTCAAAAGGTGAATTTCCCAGCAAAAGTTTGGAACAAGTATACGAGTTTGATCAAGCTGAATCTACTTTGGCTTGTCTTTGAAAGGACTGTAAGAGAAGCAAAGAACATTTACTTTGCCCAATGCATGGAAAAATTAAAAAAACCAGGAGTATACGTGATGAACTCATCAAATAGCCGAAAAGGAAACGTGTTAACACCAAAAAAAGAATAACCAAATCCATAGGAAAATTATTGGTATAAAATCAAGATGCCAAGGACTCTCTTTGGCTCATCCATACATTTTCATCTTCATTTCAGTACTCCCTTTTATTGAAATCCTTTCGAGTTTTTTCAGAGAAAGGAAAGAAAGATTGAAATGGCTGCAAAGGTTGAGGAGTTTCAACCAAATACAGAATGGGCTCATGACCAAGCATTTGACACCCTTCTTGTCTTTCTAACAGGTACAACAATGACTCTATATAAGTTCACCTATTCTTCATCAAAGCTTTCTGTTTGGCAGCTTCAACCTGGCGTGAAGATGTTAATATTCATGTTACGTAAAAGCAGTATAACTTATTAGATGAATCGAGTTTATTGGTATGAACTGAGGGTTAAAGATGAAAATAATCATAATTTTACAACTGGTTAACTGATGACTTGATGTTGTTGTAGGCTTCAAAAAGGATCAGTTGACGGTTCAAATCACCCCCAACCGAAAGCTGCGGGTGATGGGTGAACGACAAGATGCAGATAAATGGAGCCGGGCCCGCACAGAAGTTCTGATTCCACCAAATTTGGATACTAGCAAAGTCAGTGCAAGATTTGATGATGGAATTCTCTATGCGAAGTTTCCAAAGGTAATTGCTCAAGCTGAGCAGCAGCCAAAACCAGCAACTACAACTCATGAAGCACCAAAGCCTACAAGTGGGCCACAATCTCAAGAGAAAGACCAACAACAGCCAAAAACTGATGCCACACCAAAAGAAGAGAAGCCTGACAAGCCAAAACAAGGTGATATAACCCCTAGAGCATCGGATGACGAGGAACAGCGGAAAGAAGGTAGTCCTCAAGAAATGATCAAGGAAGAGAAGAAACCGAAATCTAAGAAGTCAGATAAGGGGAAGAAACCAGATACGGAAAAGGTAGCAAAACATAAAACAACAGGGAAAATGCATTCAGACGATGAGGAATTCCTAAGGGGATTCCTTGCAAGAGTAAAGCAGCCCGGGAATTTGATGAACTCCATTGTGGCAGTTCTACTAGTCCTACTGCTTGCAGTCTACCTCAATTATGCATTGAAATCTTTTATAGGAAGGCAATAATTTGATTTGCCAGATACTCAAGTTTAAGTCGGCTTTCTTACTAAACATGTCATGCAGGAAGAATGTAATTTCATTTCCATTGAATGAATGATACAGCGATATAATTGAATCAGCACTCCCATTTTATATGTCCCATTTGTCCCTCTGCCTGAGATGCATGAGCCTTTCAACCAATATATCACAGCAAAGTTTAGCATCTTGACAGCTTGCTTCATATGTTGTGCTAGCAGCAGTAAACCCCCCTGATGCATCTGCTTTTATGCCTTGAATTTTGTTCAAAAGGTACGCTGTTCCATCACACTTGCATGAACCAAGAGCATATGCTACAGCTTGTTTTACTTTTGTCCACAACCCCTGGCCAATTTCAATTTCACACTCTCCATAACAACTAATCCATCACTTAAAATATCCTTCCTGGGGTTGATTTGTAGCCACTTTGTGAATTATAGGTACCCGAGAAATTGCCTCCTTTTCCACTTACCATACCTGTTGAACTCGTCTACCATTGCAAGCATCTGCTGCAGATTTGATGAAGAGCCCAGCTTAGTCCAAATAGAAGGCAAAGTGTATTATTGAGGTTCACCTGAACTGCTCCCATAAAGTAACATGAGGCTGCTTTCTGTGTGGAGATTTAGGTTTCTGACAGAATCAGCGTCCATGTTAAGGGCCGGTGCTACATGCTCAATGAATACTTCAGCAATAAATGATGCTTGGACGTCACCAGGTGTCCTCATTGCTGACTTACTTGAATGATTTGTCTTGCATACCTTCACATTAATTGATAACTAGCCCAGTTATACTTTTTAAGTGGCCCTATGATTTTACGTGGCATCACTGGACTAATATCAGGAGAAAACCCTGCATTGATTAATGTCTCGGGTTGTTAGGCTGTGATTTTTCCATTAGACTTGAATCCTACACTATATTCATCTTTTGATTGAGATGCAAGAGGACACGCTGTGGCCACCTATTAGCACCAGAAATTTGTCAGAAATCGCAAGTATCTGTGTGTGTGTGGTTCGCAGTGATTTCCTCTGAAACATTTTATAGATAATCTAGCGCATGAACCTACAGGATTAGCCCTTAAGGCTTTTACACCAAAGCGTCTGCCCACCCTTCTTGTAAGTACATGAACATTGTGCTCAGCTACCCCAAGACATCTTGCAATTGTAGAGTGTCCGTATTCAGGGAAACGGGATAGTACCATTTGATTTTCTTCATCCTGAGATGCGTTGCAGATTTTATTTTTTCTTTCAACTTACAGGGAAATATGCTAGCCCCATTTGTTGGAGAATATTTACTGGTAATCTACCCTTCATTAACTCCTTGCTATTGCTCTTCTTCCAAAACGAGCTAAACCTATATCCTCCATACAACACCAGCAGCAAAACTTTTACAGGCATCAGCAATGGGATGATATTAAGTACACCGGCAGAGATTTCCCGCAACAACCTTCTCAGCTTCAACAACAGTCGATTTAGAAAAGCCAGGGGGAGGAGCAGGAGCTGGCCTTTTGCACTTTACAGAATTCATAAGAGCTCCATAGAGTGACACACACATTCCTGGGGCCCAAAAGCCACATTGCGAGGCATGAAACCTGAGAACCTTTTATGAATGGTGTGGAACCCGTGTTCACTAGTACAATCTGTAATATACAAGTAAATAAGTTTTAAGAAAGGATAAAAGTGACGTTAGATATAAAATAAGAAGGTTATATGGTCAAAAAATCTAAGCATATTTGTGTTTTGATTACATGACAAAGATATGATGAAGAATGAAGTTTCACAGTTGTACAACGGCTAGAATGCCACCGGCGTAGAAATTAGCATTGTCGATGTACATGTTTGTGGCTTAGGCAACGTTGAAATGGAGAAATTATGTTCAAGTTGTGTAAGCTGCCGGTGTTTAGATATACACTGCCAGCTTTGAAACCTACATCGTCAGCGTACATGCCGGCATACGTGTAAAACAAAAATGACCCGAGATGAATGACAAACAGATTGACTACTAGCCTTAACGTTTAGCGTACGTTAAAAACTGCCAGCGCATGTATTCGGGGAAGAAGAAGAGTTACATGAATTTCCTTTAATTCTATCATATCGTTCTCTTCTCCAAATCACTCCTAAATCTATATATCTACTCTTTGAATGATCATAGTAGCTAAAGGAATTCAGAAGTTCAAATTAGGTAATCAAATCATTATCTTTTCTCTAGGATTTCATAGATCCATTAGTTTCCTTAGGGTTTTTCTATTTGTTTTGAAGGAGAATTGAAGAAAACCCTAGATTCCTTGGAGGTTCAGATTTTTTAGTATCAAAAGGGTTAAGGATCAAATTATAGGTAAGTTGATATATTATTAATCTTTATGATATCATAGTTATAAATTTTGTTGATTTCTGGTCTATTTGACATTGAATGAAATTCTAGGGTTTAAAGGAACTATTGTAAAAAATTGATTCTTTTGGAGAAATTCCGTGATACAATCAAGGAGAAAGGTGTGAATTTGTTATTCTTTGGAGATTAGGATTTTAGATGATATTTGGATTAAAATTATTTTATGGAAAGAGATGTATTGAAATTAATGTTGTTTATGTGATCAGGATTTTTTATGGAGTTGGGATTTTGTTCCTTGAGATTGATACAAGTACAACCTTACCTTGGTTGTTGTATGTGCGCGTAGGTTTACTGTCTCGCTTGTAATTGTAAAGTTTGCTGTCTATGCTTGGTTGCTATTAGTAAAGATCACGCAGAGTGTGATACTAATGCTGGCACCCTGATGATCTATATGTGAGGGTGTCCCAGGTGGATTTGTGCATAGAAATAATTATGGTAGATTAGGAGTCGTGCCAGCTTAATAGTAGTACGCAACGATGTGGAGGGAGTACCCAATATCACTATATGTATATAAAAGTATTTTATATAAAACTTACTTTTATGGAGTCATGGTTACTCAAAGTTTAGGACTGATTGCGAATAGTTCTAAACCATGCTGTTTGCTGGCTAATCAAAGATAATAAAATGTGCTTGCTACATTAGAATATGTTGTATGTGATTATATGATGTGTGTTCATGCGTTTGTATTTGTGGTTTGACGTACGGGGCGATTTCGCTCATTTTTTTTATCTTTTTTAGGAACATGTGAAGATCCTGTTATGTTTGATTTGTCTTGATATGACATTTATGTAGATGATGTATGGAGGACTTTAGTAGACTTGACTATCCTGACTCTTACACATGCTTTGGATCTGATGATAGCTATTGGAAGAATGGATGAAGTTTTTAAACATGTTATGTTTTATTTAATCAGTAGTTTTATATGACTTTATAAGATTTTCTTTTATGTTATAAATTTGGATTATGTTGGCTATGGTTTATGCTAATAAGGTTATTTGGATGTTTTATTATTGAAAGTATCCTAAACAGGTACCCTTTTATTAAGAGTTTGAAGTTTCAATATACATCTTGTAGTTTAGTGTTTCATAGTCTTAGCTTGTCAATCTATGTTAAAGACACATGGCAAGTTAGGGCATTATACAAACCCTCCAGTTTTTTGGTTGCACAATGATGTAGATAACATAGAAACATGACATGAACTTGTGGTAAAATTTCAACTTGGTCAAGCCTTTGAGAGTACTTTGACAATAGCACAACACAAGCACCACAGCCACCTGCAACATAAGTTCAATGAGCAAAACAACCAACAAAGCGTATTAAAAACCTTACTAAATGCATAATAAGGTAGGGACACGGAATTGACATTAACTTTCATGAGATGCTGCAGTCCACGTCCTTGTGTTTTAACATTAATGATTTGTCATATAATATGTATGCCTACTTCATGTCTAATTTGTTCCCCCTAAAGTTTAGTAAATGTCAAGAAATCTGGAACCATTACCTTATAATCACCAAGAATTTCGTACATAAGTAATAACTAGCATTCAAATTTATAAGCTAGGGAATGTGATGAATATCTAGTTATCCAATGCACACGAGATTGATGAACTTGTATATTAATTATACTACCTTCAAGTTCTCTCCCCAAGAGACAAAAGATTAATGTTGTTAGAGTTCTAGAACCAAGCCAGATTTGATTCAACTTGCATCAAAACAACAAATTTTGCAAGATATAAACTCAGAAATCACAATTATCATATCAAAACTCCAACTCAATCTCAAATTATAAAAAGAAACCTACTTATATATCACAATTGTTAACTCAACAAATAAAAATGTACCGGTTAATGTCATGAATGATACCTAAACTTTGATAAAATATGCAATTGATACCCGCATTTCGAAATTGATCAATTTAGTACTTAAAATTTAAAATTAATCAATTTAGTACCGGAAATAAAATTTTGTACATGCCAATAGTACCTATGTTAAGTTCTTTCAGGTATTAAATTGATCATTTTCAAAGTTTAGGTACCTAATTACATATTTTATCAAAGTTCAGATACTATTTATGACATTATCCTATAATGTAAAAACATACACACAGAGAAACACAAAGAAAGACTTATCTTTTCCATGAATTTAGAATCCTAAACATCTTAAAACTGCAAACTTGAACTTCACAATTTAAAGCTGAAGAGTTAAATTGACCTCTAAAATCCAAAAGCTGCACACTTGAACTTTAGAGCACTATCACGGGGCAATTCCAACTCAATCCCGATTAAAAAAGAGAAAAAACCACAGATTCACAAACATCTTAAAACTGCAAACTTGAACTTCACAATTCAAAGAACAATACAAGCAATGTCTCTAAAGAGTTAAGCATGGAGAAACATGAAGAAAAACATCTCTTTTCCATGAATTTAGAATCCTAAACATCTTAAATTGCAAACCGGAACTTCACAATTCAAAGAACGATATAAGTAATGTCTCTGAAGAGTTAAACTGGACTCTAAAATCCTAAAACTGCACACTTGAACTTCAGAGCACTATCACGAGGCAATTCCAACTCAATCCTAATTAAAAAAAAAAACCACAAATTCACAACATTATCAAATCATAATCCCAACTCTATCTCGATTCATGAAACAAATTAATTAATGTTCTCAAGTTTAAAACTCATAACCAAAACAAGAGCATATTCAAATAACAATAGAACCAGAACAATCTTAAAGCTGTAAAAGTGAACCTACACATCCTATTATATAATCCCAATCAAGCCCATGTCATAAAACAAACCAACTAGCTTTTCCGAAGTATTAAAAACAAGATTATTTCATGTTTAACCATCATTTAAAAAGAAAACATAAATACAACTTGGATAAAAATATACGATACACGTGTAATTATTTAAGTTGTATATCTCATATTAAACATGCGGTACAAATTTAGACCTATATTGCATCTTGTTATTTGATATAGCTATTTTTAAAAGTTTATTAGAATACATCGCTATATTGCATAATAAGATGCAATACATGTACAAATTCTTGTATGATATCTTCTTTATGTGATATAGCAATGTAATTTTGATTTTTTTAATTGTATATTTATAATTTTTTTTAATCATAAACATTTTTTTTTATCCAAAACCTAAAAGAAAAACATAAAAACACATTCAAACAATAAATAGAGAAAGCAAAACATTCTTAAAGCTGCAAAAGTGAACTTACGCTCTCATATTATAATGTGAAATCAAACCTAATTCATTAAAAATTAAAAAAGTCTATACAAACCGTAGGCGGGTACTAAACAAAATTATCTCACGCATAATCACGCTGAGAATTAAATAGATAAGATGGGACCTACTTGTATCAAGTTGTGACCTACCACTTTCTTACTAAACTACCATAATTTATTACTTTTTTGACCTACTACTTTTAATCCAACCTAACACTTTTAAAATCAACCTACCACGTTGTACGTAAAATTCAATGGTCGTAATGATATGTTTGGATTGATGAAAGACGATCGAAACTAATACAAGACAAGAGAAATGGGATGAATTTTGTCTGTATGGCTTTTTTAAACAGTGGTGAAATGGGAGGAAGTGTAGGCTAATGGAGGGAAGTGGGAGGTACTTTGTGTCTGCCCAAAGTTGGGAGGAAAAGAACGGAAATGAATAGAAGTTAATTGGAATGATAAAAATATTCTTATCAAATTACCTTTATTAATATTTTTATAAAAATAATTTATAGATAATTTTATCAATTATTAACTTTATTTCTCCATTTCATTTATAAGTTACCAAATATAAAATAAATATTCTACTCCTTTCCACTTTCTTCCATTCCCTTTTGGCCCTTTCGTCTATTTCGAATATGAACAAAGTTGCCAAACATAGCAGAAGACTTTCCACAAGTCCCTGGTACGCGACCCAAGTATATTCCTTGACAAAGTTCCTAAACTTATTGATAACTGCTTAGCTAACAACATGAAAGGCTTTCCACAAAATGACTGAATCTTGGTAGATTGCAAGCGTTGCCCACAACATGAAAAAAATTTCCAAACAATAAATTGAGAAACCAAAAGCTGGAGAAGTGAACTGGCACGCATCCGCATATTATAATTCCAAATCAAAGACAATTCATAAAACAAACCAACTTCTTCCTAGTGTTAAAACTCAAAACCTAACATGAAAAACACATTCAAACAATAAATTGAGAAACCAGAAACAATCCTAAATCTACAAACTTTGAACTTCACAACTCTGTTACAATTCAAATTCAAACCCAAAGCTCAATCCATTCAAGTTGGACACCAAAATTTTGCAGCTTTCCTACAACTTTGGTATGGAATATTTAAAAAATTTCAAATAGTAGTACAGAAGTGAAAATTATTCTGAATATAGATAGTAAAGATACTGTTATAAACTGCGCAGACCCCATTTGTTTTAATAAAAATATTTTTTAGAAATATATCTTTTATTTTTCACGTTTGTTTAATGCAAATAGGACAACGACTTATGAATATAATGTGTAAGTTATTTTCTATCAATTTACAAGTTCATCTACCAATCATCACTATCTAAAAATATTTATTATTAATTTTTTAAATATTTTTCTTTAAGTAGAATTATTTCTCATTATAATATGTAATTTTTTTTCATTTTTTACTTAAAATATATAAGTTACTTTGAAACTGTAAATAAAGGAAACGTATTTTCATAAAATTAGCCAAACATTTAAAAATATATTATTTTTTTGAAAAACCTTTTTAAAAAAAAATTATTTTATTAACAAATACTTTATCTTAAAACAAAAAGCGAGTACCAAATCTGTTTTACTAAAGGTACTATTTTCAAAAGCAACATAGTAGAAATTTGAAGCCACTTGATAAGAGCAATGTCAGTCCCTACGTTCGGAATAATTTTGGTTATTATATTACTCTTAGAATTTTTAAAAATCCATACTAAAATCGTAGGGTACCTACCACAATTATGAATAAAAAAAGTTGAACCAAGAGGATCTGATCGTTTTATCAAATTTTTCGATGTTTTGGCATTTAATTTTATTGTTTTTAAACAGATATAGATAGAAAGCAAATATTTTTATTTATAAATAATTAAACAAATATAATACACATACAAATAAGACATATAAAATCAGAAAAAAGATTTGTCATATCACACGCAATCCCATAATCCTATTTGGTACACCCTCAATGAAGTGCGTTGTCAAAAATAAATGGTCCAACGGGCATCCATCTTTTTAAGAAAAGGATGGATAGTTCACATCCTCCATTGAGAGTATATCAAATAAGATTATGAAACCACATGTGGTACCGCATATGGGGTCGCATGAAACTCACAATCTTTTTGACACACCCTCCATTTGGATGGCTCATGAACTATCCATCTATTTTTCATCTTTTTATTCATACTATAGCTGATCTTCACCATGCCAAGTTTAGGAGCCTTGAAACGAGTCTAAGTACGCAAGAACTCAAGCAAAATAGTAGAATACACGGGCAAGATCAAATTGTCCCTTAACAGCAAAAACAAGGCTTTCTTGTGTGGTTTATGGACACCCATTAATCTCTATCTCCTTCTCATCCATTCTTACAAATCAAAAGTAATGAAACTTCACTTTACTCTTCATTCACACGTATAATGTTTATATATATATTGAACCAAGTAAAATGTAGTGGTTTCTTGCGTTATCATCATATGACCTTTTTTTTTTTTGAAATAGGTGAGTGTCACTAGTAGTACAGGACCGTTCAAAACCTAGTAACAGTGCACCAATTTCAACTCCAACACCATTAGAATGTATCATGCGTTTTGTTAAGAGCCATTTTTGGGTTGTAGTTGGTCTTGAAAATTAGTGACTCAAAAAGATATCATTTCTAATGATGAAAAGTTACTATGTAAAATTTGTTCACCTTTACAACTCTGAACTTTGTCAATTTTAGAATTAGCTATCTAAACCGTATTAATTTTATAATTAACTACCTTATTTATGGATTTGTTTAAATGATCTATTTTTCATTTATATTGTATCATATTTGTTTCACATAGTATTTGTATGATTGATTGTTTATAGTAAAAATATATGGTTTTTTATCAGTATCTTTTTTGACAAATAATCTATTTGAAAATGATAAAAAAAATAAAATGATAGAAAAAAATGATGAAACAAACAAACTAATTATAGAAACTTGAAAAATTTATTGTAGTAAATTGATATTTTTAAAGTTCAAGTAGCTAATTGCATAAATTAGTAAAGTTCAGATATCCCTCCATTTACCCATTTTAATTTTCTAGTTTTTTTCTTTTTAAATCTTTGGGTTTTTGCTATATTATTTATGTAATATACAAGTAAATAATACATAAAGAAGGATAAAAGTGTCCATTGATATAAATTATAAGGTTAAAATTATCAACAAAGTCTATGACGGAAGATGAAAAGTCATAAATCCTTATATATTCTTTTTTTGTTCTTTTCTCCAACAAAACCCTAAACCTAAATTCTTATCCTCTGAGAGTTTACAGCCACCAAAGGATTTAGAAGTCCAGATCAGGAAACTAAATCACTATTTTTGTTTAAGATCTTATGGATTATTAGATTTTTTAGGGTTGGTTTGTTGAATTTGCGATAGAATTGGAAAATATACATATTGAGTTTGGAGATTTGGTTCTGTTGGTCAAAGGAGATCTTGAAAGATTAGATTTAGGTAATCAAAATCATATCTTTCCTTTAGAGTCTTTCAATCTATGAATTATCTTAGGATTTTCTTTTGTCTTGAAGAAGAATTGGAGAAACAGTTCTAATTTTCTTAGAGATATGAAGAGTGGGTGTTTAAGGAAGATTGAGGATCAGATTAGGTAATTGAATAACCATTTTTCCTTTAAGATATACAATTTATAATTTCTTAGAATTTTCTGTTGTTTGAAGGGAGATTGGAGAAAACCCTGATTATCTATAGATCTGGTTTAGGTGTTAAAAGGATTAAGAATTGAATTTAGATAAGTATTTTAAAGTTTTAATCTTTATGATTTTATAAAAATGGTAGTTGTTGATTTCTGGTATATATGGTGTTGAATGAAATTTTAGGGTTTGGAGAATTGGTAGAGGAGATTTGTTGAATTGAAAGATTTTGGTGTTGTGATTAAGGAAAAATGTATAGATTTGATATTATGTTGAAATTTGGGTTTTAGATATGAATGGATTTAAGTTTATCTGATGAGATGTATTTTGAAATTTTATCTATTCATGTTATCGGGTTTTATTGAATTAGGAGTTGTGTTATAAAAAACAAATTTGGGTGATTTAGAGTACTGTTCTTAGAATTTGATACAGATATGACCTTACCTTGTTTGTTGTATGTGCTTG
Source organism: Combretum micranthum (assembly GCA_024138025.1). NCBI lineage: Eukaryota > Viridiplantae > Streptophyta > Magnoliopsida > Myrtales > Combretaceae > Combretum > Combretum micranthum. The sequence goes on along the minus strand of JAMXBD010000266.1, from coordinate 343,537 downwards.
TAGGTTTAGATTTGTTTGTTATGTGTGTAGGATTAGAATATCGAATTAATCTAATTCTATATAACATATAAAATTGTTTTGTTGCTTGTGTTTGGCTTTGGTTAGTAAAGACCATGCAGAATGTGACACTTATGAGACACCCTGATGATCTATGTGTGAGGTTGTCCCAAGTGGACTCGTTCATAGAAATGATTCTGGTAGATTAGGTTTTGGCAGTGGCCGTAGTGTGTGGATAATTCTCTAACACCAATATATTTATAATTACCTATTTTCTATATTGTTTATTTTTCAGGAGTCATGAGAAGCTCTAGCTTTGGAACTAAAATATTATGGTTCTAAACTGTGTTATTTGCTGATTAATTAAATATAATAAAATGTGTTCATTTCATTAGGATTAGTTACATGAAAAAATATATATGTATGTTGTGTGGTATCTGCATTTTGTTTGTGGTTTGACGTACTAGGCGTTTTCGCTCAATTTTTTATTATTTTCAAGAGCAGGTGAGGATTTAGTAATGTGTGACATATCAAGATATGACATTTATGTGGATGAGGGAGATAACGTTAGTACTATAGACTATCCTCTGACTAAGATGTTATAGATCTAAAGATAGACTTGGAAGATGATGTTGAAGTTTTGAAATTTTATTTTTATAAACTTTGATTGTTATATTTTTATTGAGTTTTTGGATTATTAGTATGTTGGCTTTGGTTTATGCCAATAAGTGTTTTTTCTTCAAAGGATTAGTTTTATGAGATAACTTAAACATGTATCCTTTAGAGTTTATGAAGTTTTATATTGTGTATACTTGTGTTTAGATTTTTAAACCTGGGCGTGTTCTTAAAAAAAAGGACACGTGGCGGGTTATAATGTTCTTATTTTAGGCCGTTACTATTATTTGTTTGGATCATTATTTCAATATCAATATTGTAAAACATCATTTATTTAAGGCGTTAATGATAATCTAATCTATAAATATTGAAAAACATTGAAACTTGAATTTGAAAGAAAAAAGAATTGAGTACAAATATAAAAATTAACCAAACATTATACATTAAAGGTATATTTTACCCTAATAAGTGAAACCAATGTATTAAGTTTTCTATTTCTATATTCCTTTCTAATAAATTTTTTTTACATAGATTGTGTTTTACATGACAATTGCTGAAATTGTATAAAATGTAAACCATCTTATTTCAAAGTTATCTTAGGGTTGCATTAAAATAGAGAGTTTACACCTTATGAGGCTATCTAATTTTTCTTATAAATTTTACAAAAAAAGTAAGAACATAAAAGGTGTAAGCTCTTCATAAAAAGAATATAAGACCTAAATTCTCAATTTCATTTTTGTGTTGATCCCATATTTAACAATTAGTTAATGGAAGGGCCACCAATTGACCAACAATGTTATTCTCTTAAATAATTGTTCAAAAAAGGGAAGAGGGGTGGGTGGTGTGGAGGGTTTGGAGGTGGTGTGGGGTGAAGAAAATTGATATACATATTTTTAAAAGAAATTATAAAAATACTGCTGGAATGAAAATAATCTCGAAATTAGACAAGTTGACCTCGTGAGATGCGGTTTATTCTGTTCTTGTCCCTTCAAGAGATAAGGTTAATGTATTTTATAATTAAAATGAGGTTTACCGTTACAACCTCATCTCTTTAAGAGACGAGTTAGTTGTCTATTTCTGAGATTTTTTCTTATCTAGCGGGATTGTGTAATTTTTTTTTTTAATAAAAAGTTATCATTTTTTCCCTTAATCCCTTCCGTGGGTGAATTTCACTTAAATAATGAAAGATGGAATATTGAAGATCGGGACAAGAACACAAGAAGATTTGGATTACTTCATTTTGATTTTTTAAATTTTAAATTAAAGGTTGAAATTATTTAAAAAATTTAATTGGTGATATCATTGTAATATATATATATTTTTTCCTTTTAATCTCAATATTAATCACTTATTATGGTATCATAAATGCAAAGAAAAATGATGGAAACTGTAAGAAAAAATTAAAATCTAAATTAATTAAAAGGAAAAAAAAATGTTTTGCCTTATCTTAGTGAAGAAGTTGTTTGCGTCCACAAACGACGGAGTGAGAAATTTTAGGAAGGATTTAGATGGAAAGATGATAATGATGATCTAAGGTATGATTTGCCAGGGACAGCCCAATAGAATTCGGAAAAAAGGTACTAAAAGTATCTCTACGTTACAATTTGGATAAATTAGTATCAGAACTTTCAAATGTCTTTATTTTTATATTTTTGCTCATATTAGTGTCTCTAGAGATACTAAATATAAAGTTTGAAAGTTTAGACACTAATTTACCCAAATTGTAAAGTAGAGACACTTTCAATGCTATTTTACCATAAAATTCTAAAACTTTTTGGAATATATCAGAATATATCTTTGCCCTTTATGTTAGAGGATTTAGGTATGCAAAGAACTCTACAAAGTCTTTAACATGATGCATTAGTATTTTAGGTATCTTCCATTCGAAGGAACTAAATACTTTTTTCATATAATCCTTTACATGTGTTCCTTCACCTTCTTATGGACCTTATTTATTTTTATACAATACATTTGCATTTATATAAAAGAACACAATATTCCAAAAGACTCACATTTTAAGATCTTTGACAGAGCTGAAAATGAAGTTTGTTTATTTAAATTGGCCAAATTTAAGTTTGAATTTTAGGTTTGGCTAAGAGCTCAGCTTAGGGTTGATATAAATGTCTAGGCACAACTCGGGTTCAATTGTAAACAAATCATACCTGAAATCAAAATAAAGACTATTTATCTAAACGAGTTGAAGTCGAGCCTAAATTTTAAGTTCAATAAAAAGCTTGACTTGAATTTGAGCTTGAGCTTGAATCTAATAATTTTCAAACAAGCCGAGTGTTAACCTTAAAAAAGTCTAACTTGACTTACTTTGTTTGCAGTCTTAGCATTCATACAATATTCCTTGGACTTAATCCATCAATTTGGGCTTTCCCATCTTTTGGAAACCTAGTTCCGTATGACCTAAGATCAATATATGTGATGATTTAGTAGGCATGTCTTCTCTAGACACTGAATAGATCTATATGTGATGATCGAGTAATCATGTCTTCTCTAGACACTCAATAAATCTGGAGTACTTTTCAGATTGATGCACTTCGTAAACGACCAACTATACTTAAAACATTAATATCATATAATCCCATTAAACTTGCTATAAATTAATGAGAAATCGTAAAACCTTTAATTTCAAATTCTTTAATAATCAAGCTCTTATTAAATATTTATTGAATATCTTGACGCTATATACATACACTAATATCGAGTCAATGGAAAGCAAAAGCCTAAGCTATTAAGGGTGGAAATTTGATCAAGTTTGCTCGATAATTCTAGACGGTTAATTTTCGAGTTGAAATGATAGATAGTAGGAAACACATAATGTCATGGTGTCTCTTGAAATTTTCTCTCTTTAGGAGAGTTTTTTCTCTCTGTAGGAGAGTCTTTTTACCTTTAGGGTGTCTTAGTACTTCTCCTAGAGGGTTTAAATCTGCTTTGCTGGAGTTGTTTGCTTTTTCTGCTCTATACTAGCTTCTTGTCCTTTCACATCTAATCCCCTTTCCCTTATCTCTCTGTTTGATTTGTTTGCCCCTGTTTCCCTTGTCCTTGGGCTGTTTTTTCTGTACAGCTTTTCCTCTTAAAAAAAAAAAAATTTTCCCTTTAGCTTCTCCCCTTTGACCTTTCTCCCCTGCTTTTCCCGCTTATGGTTTTCTTGCCTGATTCCCTATCTTTTCTTTCTTCTTGTTTCTTGATTTTGTTTGCTTTGATATTGTGTTTTGTCCTGCATTTTTACCAGGTCTATGGAAGCATCTTTCAACTGTTCTCCCCATGATAGTCCAATGGTTGATGAAGTGTATCTGGAGGATCCACCTGAAGATAACCAACAAAATAAAAAGGAAGCTAAGGAGGTTGTAGCAGTGGTTAAAATCATCATGGATAAAAGCCTGAACAAGAATGCTGTTAGTAATATCCTTAAAAACTTGTGGAAAGGTTATGGAGTAAAAGCCATAAACAACATGGAAGCCAACCTATACCTTATAAGCATCAAATCACATTTGCACTTCTCCAAGCTGATGGAAGAGAGTCCTTGGTCGGTTATGGGCCATAGCTTGATAGTAAGGAATGGCATGGAAATATGAGAATAGAAGAAATCCCTTTGAATATGATGGTGGGATGGATCCAGATTCATGGGCTTCGGTTAAACCACATGACGATAGCAGGAGCCAAAATGATTGGATTGAAGATAGGGGAGGTTATGGGTGTTGAACCTATAAGCTCGATTAGAGGAGAACGCAAAGCTTTTCTTAGAATAAGAGTTAAGTTCCCAGTGGATATTCCTCTAAAAGCAAGTATATGGATAAATAATGGAAAAGGAGAAAAATATAGAGTTTTTCTAAAATATGAGAAACTGAATGATTGGTGCTTTAATTGTGGGAGGATGGGGCATCAGAACAGGAATTGTGAATTTGGAAGTAGTAAAGAAGAGGGGATTGGTCCTGAACTAAGAGCAAAAGGTACAAAAACATGGAGGTGTGAGGATCAGAAAGAAATGGGGGTGGAGAAAGACTTTGAGAACGGTTTTCCCATGGGTAAGAAGAACAATGAATGCTCTCCGGAATCCAAATCCATCAATCAGTAGCCCCTGTTAAGTTTATCCTTGAACCAAGATAGACTTGAGCACTCTACCAATGCTTTACTCTGTTCCTAAAAATCCCAAGACCCACAAACCTCAAACTCAATACACCTTCTCCTATCTTTTCCTGGAAACCTGCCTAAACTCCCCTCTATGCATTCCTAGTTTTCGCCTACACCCAAGTTTCCCCCACTAAAACAACCCTTCTTTTGGCCCTCCCCTTTACCAAAACAGAATGAAGTTTGCGATCTGGAAATCAACATATCTTCACAGATGGAACCTAAATCTACCCAACCCTCTACAGAAACTTTTGCAAATCGTACATAACCCCAAATGACCTATTCATGGATATGGAATGTCTATCCATTAAGAGGATAGGAGAGGAGCTGGAGGTGAACAATTTGAAAAAAACTAAGAAAGGGATTTTAAAGAAAGGGAAGGACAAGGAGGAGTTGCTAATTCTAGAGGAAACATAAGGGAAGAGTATGGAAGATCTGTCCAACGTTTCCAAGAATCAATTGAGGGCAAATAAAGGAAAGAGTAAACTGATGAAAGTCCAGAACATGAAAAGAGAGGTATTACAAGGAAACTTCGAAAGGAATTTAAAATTACAACTTATGCAGAGATTAATGAATGGTTTGATGTCCCGATTGAATCTAGAGACTTTATAGGTGGTGGTGGCTGGCCTTTAATAGCCACACGGGAGCCATGAGCTTCTCTTGCTGGAACTGTCAAGGGATTGGGCCTCCGGAGACAGTTCGTAACCTAAAAGGCCTCGTTTGTAAATACAATCCTAGTTTGGTTTTTCTTATGGAAACAAAAAATAAAGTAAGTTTTTGGAGAGGTTGAGGAGTAGATTCCGTTTTAGGGGTAGCTATTATGTGAATCGTAGAGGTCTTACTGGTGGGCTTGCCTTGTGGTGGAATGACAGTTTGAAAGTGGAAATAGTCAAACAATCAGATTTCTTCATTGACTCTGAAATTTTCTGGGAAGATGGAAATAGAATTGGTTATGTGACTTGGGTCCATTCAGCTACGGATTATCATCAAAAGAAAGCCCTCTGGAACTCCCTAATAGATATAGCAAAAAGTCGGGATGTTTGGTTGTGTGTTGGAAACTTCAATGCTATCCTATATGATCATGAGAAGGAAGGAGGTAGAAGTGCAGATAGAAGAACAATGAGGGGCTTTAGGGACTTTTTGGAGGAGTCAGCCCTTCAGGATTTGGGATTTAGTGGTCCAAAGTTCACGTGGAGTAACAAAAGGAAAGGAACGAATCTGGTTAGGGAAAGACTTGATAGAGGAGTGGCTTCGGTTAGATGGATTGAAAGCTTCCCTAGTTGCAGAGTTGAACACATTCCTTCGAGCACGTCTGATGATGCTATGCTATTGGTAAGACTTGTCAAGGAAGGAAGGAAACATTCTAGAAATTTCAGATTTGAGAATATGTGGTTAGCTTCGAACGAGTGTAAAAGGATAATAGATAAATCATGGAGGAGGGATAATAGAGGAGATGTATGGCAATCCTTGCTTCAAAATCTCGATTTATGCAAGGATAATCTAAGAAGATGGAGTGTGAAAAATTTCCCAAATAATAGAACTCAAATTGACAATGTCTTACAAAAGCTGGCAGACATCCAGAAAGACCCAAATGGTGTGGATTTGGAAGAGGAAGAAAAGCTTTTTGGCAAACTTAATGGCCTCTGGGAAAGAGAAGAAAAATTCTGGCATCAAAGAGCAAAAGTCAAATGGCTGAACTGGGGAGACAGAAACACCTCCTTTTTCCATCAATCTACAATGATCAGAAGAAACAAAAATAGAGTGATAAGATTGAAGGACAGGGAAGGGAAGTGGATAGATGATGAAGAAGCAATAGCACAAGAATTCTCAGATCATTTCAGGAAGCTATACGCTGCGGAGGAAGGAAGGAATGATAGAAGCTGTCTGGTATGGATAGAAAAAAAGGTGAATGAGGATATGAATAGAAGCCTATGCAGGGAAGTGGATGAGGGGGAAATTATAGCGGCTGTCTGGCAAATGTGAGGTTTAAAGGCTCCAGGACCAGATGGATTCTCATGAATCTTTTACCAAAGCTCTTGGACTATCATTGGGGAATCGATTATTGATGCGATCAAAGACTTTTTTGCCTCAGGTTTGTTCCCCCCTTTCCTTAACAATACTGATTTGGTTCTTATCCCAAAAATCCATAACCCTCAAAATGTCTCTCACTTTCGGCCTATTAGTCTTTGCAACTTTTTATACAAAATCATCTCTAAGATTTTAGTGAATAGGTTGAAACCTTTCTTAAGGAACCTTATTTCAGAAAATCAAACGGCTTTCATATCTGGTAGAATGATCCATGACAACATCATCATTGCTCATGAAGCTTTCCATTTTCTAAAAAACAAAAAGAAAGGAAAAAAAGGTTTTTGTGCCCTAAAAGTTGATATGAATAAAGCTTACGATAGAGTTGAATGGAGTTTTCTGGAAAATGTGTTATCTAAATATGGTTTTGAGGGGAAATGGATAAATTGGGTCATGTCATGTGTTACAACAGTACATTTCAATGTGATTCTACATGGTAAAAAAGTTTCTCATTTTAAACCAAGCAGAGGTTTAAGACAAGGGGATCCCCTATCTCCTTACTTGTTTATCTTGGTGGCAAATGTCCTGTCGCGGGGGATCGAAGAAAGCAGAAAAAGTGGAAGGCTTTTGGGTATGCAAATAAAACCTATCTGTCCGGTTCTCTCCTACCTCTTTTTTGCAGATGACTCTCTTTTTTTCATGGAAGCAAGGATGGAGGAAATTGAAGAACTTACCATTATCATGGATAAATTCTGCAAAGCCTCAGGGCAGAAAGTGAATCTAGAAAAGTCAAGCATCTATTTCAGCCCCAATACGGACCCCCAGTTGAAACAGAACATTGGAAGCAGCTTGGGGATAGAAATTTCTGAAAATCCAGGTCTATATCTAGGTTTGCCTATGCTGTGGGGACGTTCGAAGTATGAAGCTTTGGGGTTTGTTAAAGAAAAGGTTGTTAGGAAGCTAAAGGGATGGAAGAAGAATTTGCTCACTGAAGCTGGAAGAGAGGTCCTAATCAAATCTGTGATGGCAACAATCCCTATGTATTCTATGTCGTGTTTTTGTTATCCAGAAAAGTGGTGCAAGGATATGAATAGTTATGTTGCCAGATTCTTCTGGGGGCAAAGAAAAGAGGAAAATAGAATTCATTGGAAGAGCTAGGGATTGCTATCGAAAGCTAAGGTAGAAGGAGGCTTGGGGTTTAAGGATCTTCATCTATTCAACCTAGCCCTATTAACCAAATTAGCATGAAGAATTGAACAAGGCAGTGAGGATCTGTGGGTTAGATTCCTTAAAGGAATATACTACCCTCACAGTGAGTTCAAAGATGCCTCAAGAGGAGGGAAACCTTCATGGGCTTGGAATAGCATTCTAAAAGGGAGAGATGAGCTGTTTAAAGAAGGGATCTGGCAAGTAGGTACAGGGGATAGAATTAGAGCATTTAAAGACAAATGGGTACCTCTAATCAAAGGAGCTATTCCAAATTATCTAGGGGATGAGGACTCAGAGGATATCATAGTCAAAGATCTCATCAAGCAGGAAACTAAAACATGGAATACACGGAAAGTAAAGCAGATCATGTCAACCAATGATGCGACTAGGGTTTTGAACATACCTCTCAACAAAACACACAAAGCCGATTCCTTGGTATGGCCGCATACGCGAGAGGGTGTTTGCACGGTCAAATCGGCATATCACAGCTTGAAATCAAACCAAAAAAACCCATTAGCAGACATAGCCTCCACCTCAGAGAGCATCTCAAGTTCGAACTGGAAAAGAGTCTAGAATCTCAAAACCATCCCCAAGATCCAACACTTTCTTTAGCGGATTGGCACTAACTCCCTCCCAACAGCAGAAATGTTATATAACAGAAGAGCTTTACCTGACCCACTATGCTCAATATGCGGAGAGAGAGAAACGATCGAGCATGCAATTCTAATCTGTGAATGGACCCAACCAATATGGTTCGGGTGCTTCGGAATTCGAGCAGATAAGCAGCACATCAAATCCACTCTCGATTGGATCCTCCAAGTTTCATCCGAGGGAGGCAAGCAAATCACAGAAACTGAGGCCAAAGTCAGCACAGTAGCATGGTGCATCTGGACCTCAAGATGCAAAGCGGTGATGGAAGGTGAAAAAATTGTGGTGGATAAAGTGGCGGCCCAGGCTCGAGCTATGATGACTTCGGTAGCTAATTTGGCAACGAAAGACAAGGAACCCAGAGAAGAACAGGAAGCGGAAGTAAAAGTCTGAAGAAAACCACAGTTGGGAATGATAAAGATAAACGTTGATGGGTCGTGGATATCGAAATGGGAAAGAGCAGGACTGGGTGTGGTGGCTCGAGATAGTGAAGGTAGCTTAGTGGGAGGCCGAACCATGATATGCTATGGACAAAATGCGGAGGAAGTGGAATGTAGGGCAATCCTTTTGGGTCTTAACTTGGCAGTAGATATGGGTTGGTCCAATATCATTTTGGAGTCCGACTGTCTTTCTGTTGTTCATAGCTGCATAGAGCGGGAAGGAAAGGCCCATTAGGCTACCAAAGCTCTTTTGCAAAATATAAAAGGGATCCTTGAAGGTTTTGATGATAAACCGATTATCACTTTTGTTTCTAGAAAAGCAAATAGTGTTGCTGATTGGGTAGCTACTACAACTAGGAAAGGGATGTGTCCAATGGATTGGTGGTGCAATCCCCTTTCCCAACTCCTAAAGCTAGCCCTTTTAGATATTAATTTATATATGATGGGTATTTGTAAGCCCCTAGATTTTTCGATAATATTAGTAAACCCTAAGAACCAGAAGTTGAAACGAAACCCAAAAATTAACCTAGTTCTATGTTTAGTCTAGTAAATCTAGATCCGACAATCTCGTGTTCTTAAACCTAGAAAACGAAATTGAGATAATTATGGAATATGGTTCGTAATTATATAGGAAAGCCTAAAAATATCAGATTCGAATTTTTCTAGTGTCTTTTGGATGCGATCGAGATCAGTTTTCGAAAACCGTACCCCGGTGTATCGGATAGCAAAATTATTCCGACAACACCGATAGATTCGTAAAAATATAAGGTTTTCAAAAATATCAGTTTTAGAATTTTTCAGTAACTAAAAATAACAGATAGAGGCCTTTTACGCGTATTTTCTTTACTACCGGTATTTTAATTGTCTAGTCTACTATTCATATACTTTTCTACTATTCATTACTATTCACTTATCTATACTTTTTCTTACACTCTATTCTTACACTCTACCACACCTATACCTTACAATTTACCTTCCCCATACAACTTTAATCACATCACACTTTACACATTACTTCTTTAATCACATCAATTTTATTTTCTTTTTCAAATTATTTAATTACATCTAATTCCACTCCCAAAAATCTATAAATACCCCCTTCCTCTTCCATTCTTTCACACAACAAAATTCATACCAAAACTCTCCCAAAATCACTCCACAAAATTCCTCTCCCAAAATCTCTCTCAAGTTCTCTCTTTTCCTTAGAAAATCCATTCCCATAATATTACAACCCATTCTTTTCTTCTTCAACCAACACATAAACTTTAGGTAAAAATTTCTTATTTACTCATCATGTTCATATAACTTAACATGAGTTTAGTGTATGTTTCTTAGACTCATTGAGTTAAAGAAGCAACAATTTATTCATGTTTTGTTTTTGTTCATGTTCTATTCTTTTCTTTATGTTATTATGTTGTTATTGATTTCTAACATAACTTATATAAGTATTATATATATATATATTATGTATATATATTTATTTAGAGCATATAAGCTCATTTGTTATTTATTTATTTTCAATTCTTGCAATTTATTTACTTACTTGTTTTATGCAAATATTAAGACTAGTCTTTCTAGTCTTAGACTTGTCCATATTAAGTCAAAACAATTTTATTTCTTTGCTTTTCTTTTCTTTGAGGACTAGTCTATTTTTAGTCCCGGGATACCTTGATGAAGCTAAGGTTCCCAATACTTGACTTTACTTTTATACTCTTATATATTTTGTTTATCTTATTATGTTGTTTTTATTTTATCCTCATTCATACATGAATATGCGATATTGTCTCAACCATAATGAAAATGAGCTTCCTTTAGTAATGGAAAGTAAGAACCCTCCTCAAAAATAAATTTTATCACATAAGAAATTATTTTTCCATAAAGACTTAAAGTTTTGTCTTAACAAATATTTTTCTAAAGCTAGACAAGTTTAACTCAAGTTTTAGTAATAACAAAATATGAGATTTTATCAATAAATACATAAAGTTATTACAAACTCTTCTTTCAAACAAATAAAATAAGAAAGTTTCTTTAAACATTCCTTAATCAACCAAAAGTTTTCTTAAACACATTTATCAAAATTTTCTACCAACATTTTAAATACTAAAGTCTAGATAAGTTTTCAAAAATTTACTTATAAAGATCATTTCTTTTAAAGAGGATCTAAGAAAAGCTATAGAACATATACCCATAAAGTATTTAGAAAAACTATGTTTTCCAAAACATTAGAAATAAAGTAGTAGGAATTTAAAAAGATTAAAATTAATTTTATTTAAGAAAAAGAATTAAAAGAAGGAGATGCTCACTTTTAGTAAAATAAGAAATTTCTTAACCAAAACTAATTTCTTTACAAAACTTAAGCTTATCTCACTTTCAAAACATAATGTACTACAAGAACATTGTTGAGACAATACTACCAAATTCATGCATATGGTTTGAGTATATATATTCAAGGGATTTTCCTTCAACCATATAATGTATCTATATTTTTGTACAAAAGCCCTTGAGTGAAGTAAAGTTTGAAAACTCTAGTTTTGAAGTTTGGAAAATTCGTATCAAATCTGTACGCTACTATTCCAAGGCCTAAATAACTTCTTTTGATAACAATAACCTTAGAAATAGATAGATCTTTTCGAGTAGGTGGAAATCGATATATAATATGCGAAATTCCTAGTTAAAATGAGCAAGTTATGACCATTTTAAATTGGAATTTCCATTCATACGATTTTTGACGAATTCAATAAGATCGAATTATAGAGTTCGATAGATCGTGGATAAAATACTCATGTCGGGTATTTCTTTTGGTTTAGGTGTCGAGGACGAAGATCTTCCCTTCCCAGAGGATTACTTCGACTCCTAAAAGAAAGCTATGGACGAGTGAGTTTCCTTTACGTTTACGTATTCACGCATGTGCTTGTAGAATAGAGCACTAGATGTTAGGAAAAGATAAAATTGATATGTATGCGGGTTTTCATGGGAATTATGTATGTGAATCGTTGTGTGCGATCAATGAACAATAAGTATATCGGAACACGATTTGTGATTAATATAAATGTTTTCATGTATGTATTGTCTTGTATGCAAATATTGCTTGATCGCTTTAAATGATTTAATGTCATATTGAAATCCCCATATAATAAATTGCTCATGCATATCACTTAGAATATCATTTCGAAAGTTTGCTGCTACTCCTCAGCGTGGGACCGGAAAGGTAAGCTGCCTTGCTACAATCTTGAGAGTTAGGACGTTTGGGGAATACGGTCTCAAGGTGTAGCCGAGCCGGATCGATCGCTTTGGGTAAGGAAAGCCCGGGGACTAGTAGTACCGTTCGTTGGAATCCCAAGACGCGCGCAACTTTCAGGAGGTCGTTCGGGACCCAGTTCAAAGCATTCCCTAACCTCCGATGGAGGGGTAAATCCATCAAACATGCGAAACCGGATAGTCGTATGTAATGTTTGATCATATGGTTATTGCATTCATATGGTTGATTAATAAACTTGGTTGATTGTTTGTTATGAGTACTTTTGCGTATGGAATATCTCACTAAGCTAGTAATGCTTATACTCCTACAAACTTTTGACCTTGCAGGTTTATCTTTTTGCATCCGAGACCATCTTGACCACCCGGGTAGAATCTTTATTTTGGGAAGCTTTTGGAGGAATTCTATTTCGTAGTATTAGAGTAGATTTCTTCTAAAATCTTCTAGCTTTTGTTGCTTATCTTAGCAAGACCATGATTATTATGAAATTATCAGGGGAATGCCCCTTAGAAGTTGTAAGGCTTTATATTTTTATGAAATATATTAAGTGTTATTTTGTATGTTCCGCTGCCAACATCTTAAAATGTATTACTTCAACGGTCTCCCTTTGTTGTGAGTGTACGCCTTGTACCGATATGGAAGCTTTCGAGTGACTAAGGTAGTCATTCTTGAGCTTTAATATTGCGTACGGCGGGCTGTTACGTTTAGGGTACTCGTTGGGGCGTGACAGTATTATCCCTTTGGATGATGAATTTGATAATGGTTAAGTTGATATATATGAATGCTTCTTATGTCCAAAAAAGAAATGATAGATAGTAGTTTTCTTCTGTTTTTTCAAATTACAACTCATCAAGTAAAAGATCTCCATTTCAATATCAGTTCCTGTCGATTTTTTCGGCATGCTATGTTCATCGGATTAGAATAATTCCATTTTGTACCTGGCTATAAAAAATGGGTTGATGTAAAAAATAATACCTGAAGTAATTAGGTACCTAAAGTTTAGTTTGAACAATTTGATACATGAAGCAAGTTTTCACGTATATTTTTTTTGTCTAAAATTTGTTTTTGAACAATTTAATACTCGAAAAAAGTTTTCACATACATTTTTTCTACCTGAAGCAAATTCAATTAGAGTAGAAAAATATATGCAAAAACTTTTTGAAGTACTAAATTGAAAAAAATCAAACTTTAAGTACTTGATTGAACATTTTATAAAATTTGAGGTACTAAATTATTCAAAACTAAACTTCAAATGTCTAATTGAATTTTTTGTAAAATTTCAAATATATTTTTAACATTTACCTTATAAGATACTTTACATTTCCCGCCAATTTCAACAGTTGTAGAATATAATTGTGCTTTATTGCTAAAGATACTTAAACTTTTAAAACTTTACCAAGTTCCAGTGGGAGCTTCAAACTAAACAAAAATAGGCGACTAACAGGGAGAGGTAATCTAAAAGTTGCAACCTTCTAACTTAACCATTGACCCAAAAGGTTCCTCGCAAGAATAATTTAAACAAACAAAATGATTTGAAATTGATGTATGTATTATATCTGGACATCTTGCATTAATTTTGTTTTCAAAAGCGTCACATCAATTTTCCTGGAATCAAGCTCAAGTCAACAATAGGTCCACGTGATTTACAAGGAAGAACTAATTATCTTACCATTCATTCTTAAAAAAAAAAAAAAAATTACTTATTTAAAGATTAATAAAGAACACCTTGTAAATGCAACTCTAAACTACTACTTCTAGACCTTTAAAGTCGATTCCATCTCTCTGTAAATTTTAAAAATGCACCATGATTTTAAAATTCTAATAATAGATTGGAGTTATTTGCTTATTTTTAATATTTATTTTAAGTAAGATCGCAATTTGAATATTTAGACGGTTTATCCATATTTGATTAATAGTGATGAATTTGTAATTATCCTTTAAATAAAACCATGTTGCAAAAATTACATCAACCACCCTTATAAAATTTTGTGAAAATATCTATACCCCACCTTTTAAAATTGCTTTAATTTTCCTCTGCTGTTTATATGGCCCTACAACACTTGCTTTCATAACATATGATATGGAATTAGTAAGTTGGCGTGAAATTAAAATAAATATTAATAGATTTCCTTGTCATTTTAACTAAAATGAAAATAATAAAAAAACATTTTTGGTAAGATATATATTTGAAAAAAAAAAAAAAACCAACCTGCATAAACTTTGTCCATACTACTCACAACAAACTCTACACGCACAGCTACTAATAGAAACACACTCGGATTCCTTCAAACCCTCTTCTTTACAAGGCATTGTCGATCTTTATAGTGAACAATAAATTTGTAAAGTAATTTCATATTCCCAAAATTTTTGCAATTTATCTTGAAAAATTACGGCCATTATTTTCCCTAACTATTTTGATTTTGATTTGGTGTTGGGTGATGGGAAAGTTCAGTCTTGGACTTTTATACTGGTGTAGGTTACATTTTGTTTTCACAAATCAAGTTGATGGGAAGTTGATACCATTTGAAACAACAATAAATCCAAAGCCAAACACAATAGGAGAGATGAGTGACAGTTCAAAGCACTTCTATGTTGCAATCCCGCCATCTAAAGTCAAAATAATATGTCGGTAAAAAAAAAAAAAAAAGTCAAAATAGTATGTTTATTCAAAATTTTAAGTTTAAAATGACATAGAAAATGAATAATATTTATTTTATTTTCATGTTAGCTTAATAATTTTATATCATACACCATGTAAGTAAGCATTGTAGCCCTACATAAAAAGTATGGAGAAATTGAAGCATTTTTAAAAAATGCGATGTCGGTATTTTTTTTCGAAAGTATAGAGGTAGTTGGTGTAATTTTCCCAGCCATGTTATATTGTAATTTATATCTACACCAGACAACAAAATCTGCTTTCTTTCTTGTGATGTGGAATTGATGTGGTTTCTTCAAGTACAAGTCGAGATGGTGAATAATATTCACTTTGGAATATGTTCAGTTCCCACCAAAAAATTGCAACAAGAATTTGAGCTTCATCATGTGGAATCCACTTTTTGAGTTGTCTTCGAAAAGATTGCAAGAAAGGCAAAGAACATTAACTTTGCCTTATGCATGGAAAAAAAAAAAAAAATAGGAGTATACGTGATGAACTCCTCACATAGCCCAAAAGGGAAGGTGTAAACACAGATAAAGAATAACCAAATCCACAGGAAAAAGAAAACACAAGAAGCAGAGAGAGAGAGTTTTCTAAGATTTGTCAAATCTTCCATATGGGTATAAAATCAAGATGCCTTAGGTCCTGTTTGGCTCATCCATACATATTCATTTTCATTTCAGTACACCCTTTTATTGAAAGCCGTTCCAGTTTTATTTCGGACAAAGGAAACAAAGATTGGGATGGCTTCAAAGGCTGAGTTTGAACCAACTACAGAATGGGTTCATGACCAAGCATTTGACACCCTTCTTGTCTTTCTACCAGGTATATTGCTTGGCAGCTTTAATTTGACAAGAAGATGTTTTATATTCATGTTATGTGAAAGCAGTATAACTTGTTAGATGGATAGAGATGGTTGGTGTTTACTGAGGGTTAAAGATGATAAATTGGTGTTCTAGATTACTAATATCTATTACCATCAATGTTGAAGTATTATCACAAAGTTCTTTTGATTTATTTTTATTAATCATAATTTTACAACTGGTTAACTGACGACTTGATGTTACCGTAGGCTTCAAAAAGGAACAGTTGACTGTTCAAGTCACCTCCAACCGAAAGCTGCGGGTGACGGGTGAAAGACAAGATGTAGCTAACAGGCGCCGGTTCCGCACAGAAATTCCAATTCCATCAAATTTGAATACTAACAATGTCAGTGCAAGATTTGACAAGGGAACTCTCTTCGTGAAGTTTCCAAACGAGCCACAGCCAAAACCAGCATATACTACTCCTGAGGCACAAAAGCCTGCAAGAGAGCCACAATCTCAAAAGAAAGACCAACAACAGCCCAGAGCTGATGCTGCACCTAAAGTAGAGAAGCCTGACAAGCCAAAACAAGGGGTATAACCCCTAAAACGTCTGAAGACGAGAAACAGAGGAAAGAAAGTAGTCGTCCTCAAAAAACGATGGAGGAAGAGAAGAAACTGGAAGCTGAGAAGGCAGACAAGGGGAAAAAACCAGATGTGGAAAAATCAGATGCAGCTGATTTCTCTCAGGCTGGTCCATCAGAAAGGAAGGGAGCTCTAGATGAAAAACCCAGAAGCAGAAAAGGCCAGAGAGGTGAAGCGGGAACAACGCATAAGAGAACAGGGAAAGGGGATTCAGGTTATCACGAGGAATTCACGAGGGGTTTCCTTGAAAGAATAAAGCAGCCCAGGAACTTGATGAACTCCATTGTGGCAGTTCTACTAGTTCTAATGCTAGCAGTCTACCTTAAACACGCATTTAAATCTTCTAGAGGAAGGCAATCATTTGATTTGCCAGATCCTCTAGTTTAAATCTTAGCTTGCTTACTAAAAATGTCATATAGGAAACTTGTAATTGCATTACCATCCAGTGAATAAAAGCAATTGGCTTCAGATATCATGTATTTTAAACAGGATTCTTCCGGCAACTGCTTATATAATCAACAGCTTCTCTAAATAGATGTAGAGCTTTGAAATTCAAATTCACACAATTGTCAAATATAACTCTGTTGAGAAACTTTTCCAACCGTACTTACCCATAAGTTTATCATTTAATTGGGAGATATTAATTTCTTTCCAGCCCAGACACATATCAATGCATCGCAAGCACAGTATGGCATCATCTTGTTAGTACATATAGGAAAACATGTCAAGGGAGTTCTCTTCAGCAACATTTCATTCAACTGAAAAATAAGATATGGAAATGGGAAATAAAAATATGTATTGCATTGCCTGTGATAAAGGAATTAAAACAAAATCCCCATGACACTCGTATATTTCAAGCACAGCTTGTTCAATTACCCAAGGGGAAAAATAGAAGAAAGTACATTTTCACCCTCATCCCACCAAAACATATTCCACTTATTGAAATTTTGGATGACACCGAAAACAGAAAAGGCTGTAACACACTAAAAAGGGCCTGCTCACTTGTTTCCAGCCAACTGTGCACGGAGAATCTTTGCAGCAGCAACCATGTTGCTGAGGGCAGGTTTTACTTCAGAGTATTTCCGGGTCTTCAGACCACAATCAGGGTTGACCCATAAGATGTTACTCTCAAGGACAGCAAGCATCTTGTTAATCCTATCAGCAATCTCTTCTGTGGATGGAATCCTCGGAGAGTGGATGTCATAGACACCAGGACCGATGCCAGCTCCATATTTTACACCTTCACGGAAAACTGAGAGCAGCTTCTCATCCGATCTAGAGTTCTCAATGGTGATGACATCAGCATCCATGTTGATAATCGAATGGATGATGTCATTAAAGTTTGAATAGCACATATGTGTATGTATCTGGCAAAGGAATTTAAAAAAAAATGCATCAGAAAAGAGAACCACCTTACTGCATTTCTTTCCTCAGAATAACAGTCATTAACAAGCAAATTGGACTAATTATTGGTAGAAAGATCAGAACCAAAATAAGATAGACAAGATACAGCACAATATATTCAGCTTACAATAAGAATAATAAAACATAAGCATTTTACAAATAAGTCAATTTTGACGGAAAAACCCAGAATTAGCGACCCTAAATATAGGTTGAATTAAGCAGAAAAAGAAGACAGTTTGATAATAACCTGAGTGGTGTCCTTCACACCACAATTGGTAATGCGGAAGGAATGGACGGCCCAGTCCAAATAGAAAGCCTGCTCTGACTTCCTAAGAGGTAAGCCCTCTCTCATAGCTGCCTCATCAATTTGGATAACAGTAATACCAGCTTTCTCTAGATCCTCCACCTCATCCTTAATTGCCAAAGCAATTTGATAGCAGGTCTCAAATCTGTATAAGTAGTTAACCTCAGTACAGAAAAGAAAACGAAAAGGAATGGGGAAAAAGGAAATAAAATTTAAACCAATAAAACAGAATGTAAAAAATTCAGTATATTCAGACCTTGGTTGGTCATTCCTCACAAATGACCAGTTCAGGATTGTAACTGGACCAGTAAGCATTCCCTTCATGGGACGATTTGTCATACTCTGAGCAATCGAAGACCAAAAGACAGTCATAGCTTTGGAGCGGCTCACATCACCATAAATGATAGGTGGCTTAACACACCTAGAGCCATAAGATTGCACCCACCCATTGACAGTGAAGGCAAAGCCAGACAATTGCTCACCAAAATATTCAACCATATCATTCCTCTGAATTCCAGAAGAAATAAATAAATAAAATTCACCTAAAAGTACAATATTCAAGTCAACACTGTTAGCAAAGAAAATACACACCTCAGACTCCCCATGAACCAAAACATCAATATCAAGCTCTTCCTGGATCTTGACCACTTTGTTAATTTCCTCCTTTATAACCTTCACATAATCATCCTCAGACATCCTGAAGCATCAAAAAATGAATGACATTGACATATTGTGAATAAAATCATCTTAACCAGCAGAACCCACCCAGTGAAATCAAGATTAGCATATCATAATTTGTTGTTAACTTCATCTGACAATAATAATGTCCATTTATGTTAAAAAATTATTTTAATTCCCCAAGGAAAAGTTAAATCTATATTGCATATGCTTACTTGTTAGCCTTATATTGTCTACGAACTTTCCTCAGCTCCATAGTTTGGGGGAAAGAACCAATAGTTGTGGTGGGCAATATTGGGAGGTTGAGGTATTTCTGCTGAGCAGCAAGCCTTGCACTCACATCTATGGCCCGCCGATGGTCAGACCCCTTTAAAGCAGCAGCCTGTCAAGGACAAACAGAACATCTTTATTCTTTAGCCAAAACGAAATTATACCAAAGACATGTACCAAAAGCATCTAGTAGGTATAACATACAGCCTTCTGGACAGCCTCATTTGTCACTCTTGGAGAGGATTTCCTTGAAGCCTGGGCAGCAGCATTAGCAGAAAAGAAAGGCTGGAAAACCCAAAAATAAGTCAATAATGCTGGAAGGTGTACAGATGTATAATGACAAACATTTGATATCCCAACCCTTATAAAACGAAGAAGTGGACAGAAAGAAAAACACACAAAATCATATGCTATTAAAAAAATCAAATCCTCCTGCATATAGTAATTAATTATATGTTTTAACAAATATCACTCTATATCAAAGGAAGAGTATAGTGAATAAAAGAACAATCATAATTCATGCAAGGTACACCATACCTCATCCTTTTGTCCACAAAGTGCTTTAGCCAAAGCATTCACTTCAACAACTTTCTGTGCTGCAAAAGCCAACCAGGACTTGATCTCCATATCTAGCTTAGTCTCATTCACAAGATCAACAGCAGTGTGGAGAAGAGAACAGGATGTTGAAACCACTATTTTATCTGTTGAAGAATACACATATATCAACAATCCATGTAAATGCAAATCATACATGAGAATACCACCTCAGATACAAGTACCTTTCCCCACAATGTTTTCCAGAGTTTTTAGGGTGGCAAGTGATGAAGCAAGATCATTAGCCCAGATGTTCCTTCCATCAACAACCCCAGCAAGAGAAATTTGCCCGAAGGGAATTCACCCTTGATCAAATCCAGGGTCTTCGCACCACGAACTAGATCAAAGCCAAAGCCAGCGACACCCTTCAATGAGGTCAGAGTCTTGAATGCCTCAGCAGGCACATCAGCAAAGTATGTCTCAATAAGAAGATTAACACCAGATAAAGATGACTCTAACTCTGAGTAGGCATGAGAAAATGCCTGTAATTGGTGAGAATCAAGATCCAACACAAGAGTGGGCTCATCAAATTGAATCCATGTGGCACCAGCTGCTTTGAGTTCAGTCACAACCTCTCTATCAGATGCACAAAGAATAGAAAAGGAGTCAGAAGCTTGGTAGTTGTAAGCATAATAGCACCATAGAGACAAAAAAATGTCCATACTTGTAAACTGGAAGAATCTTTCCAATAAGAGAAAGAAGAGAAAAGGACTTCTTCACACCCTTAGCTGGCTTTGAAAGTAATAAGTAGGAAACAGGTCCTATAAGAACTGGTACTGTATCTATTCCATACTGCATTTAGTAATAAAATAAAAAATTAAGCAACCCAAAGAAAATGTCTAATCATTAAAAATATTATATACAAAAAACTCACAGCTTTAGCCTCTTTGTACTCATCCACTGCCTTATGGGAAGCATAGGAGAAATTAACATGAGGACCCAATTCGGGAACAATGTAATGGCTGCAATCAGCAAACCAGAGTAAGACTCAAAAACAAGAAATAGACATTTTCCACTGCCTTAAATATTACATTATATGGGGGGAAACAAGTTGCTTACTAGTTTGTGTCAAACCACTTGGTCATTTCCATAGCAGGGACATACGCACTGCCCCTAGCCATGGAGAAGTAAGTGTCAAATCCAATCTCACCACCATTCCAACCATACCTGGTTGGAACAGCTCCAAGCATTGCCGTAGTATCTAATACTTGATCATACAAAGAAAAGGTATTGCTAGGAATATATTTGATGCCAGCATCAGCCATCTGCATCCAAGTGGATCTCCGCAAATCGGCAGCCACCTTCTGAAGATCCTCAGCGCTACTCTTCCCATCCCAGAAAGATTCCAATGCATATTTCAGCTGTCTGTTAGGGCCCATGCGGGATAACCAACAATGTGGGAAGCCATTGCTCTGTTACACCAATTCCACAAAACATATCAAATTTCTTCTATAAAAAATGATTGCCAGAAAAATACATCCAAGAAATATATCCAAACAAACAAACAAATTGAAAGGTGCTAATAAAGGCATCACTACAGAAGAAACATAAAACCACAATCACAATTTAACAAACCCGAATCCTCTAAGAAACAAATAAAATTACAAATAAAAATTTCATCTTACAGTAAACCAAACAACAATCATAACAAAAAATATTTCGCCAACATTTAAATGATGTTCCCTTGGAAAATAATAATTGCCACAACTAACTATCTGATAAAAGTTGACTCAGTACCTGAATTTTTTCAACTTTTACGATTAACTACTTGAAGTCTTACACAATTTTATAATTAACTACTTAAAATTAATCCATTTTTGTAACATAAATAAACATTTTTAAACATAGTTGTAAAATTTAGATACCAAATGGCACATATACCAATACTAGTGCAAGAGAACACTTTCTCTTCTGACATTTCAAATGAAACAACCTAATCATGCGGCTGCAAACGATATGTTCCACTTTGATGTCATAAAGTTTTTTTTTTCCCATGGTAGTCGAATTGAAGCCTACCGCATGAAATAAATTCACGGAGAGAGAGAGAGAGAACGATTATACCTCACGGAGAAGGTGAAGGTGGAGCGGCGGAGAGAGAACAGACGATGGCGGTAATGGATGGAGTGGAGAGACCAAGAGGACAGAGGGTGAAGTTTAATGAGCTTGATAGTAAGAGAAGGAGAACGAGAAGGCGCGACCGAATGAAGAGGGACTTGACCCATTTATAGTTGGCGGGGTTGTCGTTGGAGCTAGGAAGTAGGAAGACTACTCTCTCTCTCTGTATCTCTTTCTCTCACTAGACTTACTTAACTACTACTTCTACTAAATTAGTATTTAGATTTTATTTAAAAATAGCAATTTTTAATATTTTATAATACTTATCATTATAAGGCAACCAAAGCCCAAACGGCCTTACAGGTCTTAAAATGCCATATTAAAATTTTAAAAAGTTTTTTTTTTAATTTTTATTATTTTATCTTTAAGATTTTTCATATAAAATTTTTCACATTATAAAATCTAACGAAATAATAAAAATTACAAG
Organism: Combretum micranthum; assembly: GCA_024138025.1. NCBI lineage: Eukaryota > Viridiplantae > Streptophyta > Magnoliopsida > Myrtales > Combretaceae > Combretum > Combretum micranthum. The sequence continues at coordinate 321,314 of JAMXBD010000266.1, read as the reverse complement.
CATTTTAAAAAAATAAAATAAAAAATTTTGATGGTTAGAGACTGGTTCTTATCAAACGATCTTGATTTTTACAAAAGAACTGATCCCATTCACGAAGAATCAGATCCTTCCTGCCTATGTTTCCGCGCTAAGTGCCAATCGCCTTAAAAAAGGTTTTTTTTTTTTTTTTTTTTTTTTAATCTTTGAATCATGTTAGACTTTTTCAAGAATTAGAGTTTATTTGGTTCCACTATGAAAGTCTCAAGTATTAATTATATTTTTACTTTTTATAGAAATAGTTATTTGCATTTCACAACTTAAACTTGCCATAAAAGTATTTTATTTTGTACTCTGTTGCAAGTTAATGAAAATATAAAGTTTTGGATGTACTTGAATTTTTTCTTTTTTAAATCAGAGCCAATGTAATAGATTTTTGTATGATCCAATTAATGATACTGTTTTACCTATGATTTGACCAAGCGTTCCACCGTTTTGTTTTTTTTTTTTCGGTAGACAAGTCCCGCCAATTTTCAAATTTATTCATGTATAGAACAAAATGGCTATTGAATTATAATTCAAAGAAAATATAATTAACTTGTAATAGTCATTGCATACTATTTTATTATTTAATTGACATAGAAAAAGAGTAAGAAATTATATCAAAATAAAAGCAAATTATCTATTATATCTTTATTTCAATAATAAAATGTTTCTTATATTTTTCATCACACATAGGCATTAAGTCTAATGGTGGTAGAGTCTTCAATAAAAATATGAGAAAATAACAAATATGTTATTCAGTATTAATTTTAAAATGTGCCACATGGATCTTTATTTGTTATTTTGTAAAATAGTAATTTGTATTATTTAAATTAATAACAGCAACTTTAAATAAAATGAAAGTATAATAGAATAATTACTCTATTCCATATGCTAAAACCCAACAAAAATTTTTTCCTGCACAACAAGGGTGCCAATAAATTCTTTAGTGGTATGGAGTAAATATTAGAAAATTCATTTCTAATAGATAATGCTATAAAGAAGTTCAAGACAATTGTTTTTTTTGAGATATTGAGAAGCGTTGCTCTTTGGAGAGCATAGTACGATGAAAGTTATAAGCTAAGCTCGAGATAGTTATTATCTATCATTGATATCTAGTCACTCATTTGCTGTTTAATTTTCCTGGTAAGTTTTCTTAGTTCATCTTTTGTCAATGCATTTACCAACATTAGAAAAATGAAGTAATAATCTGTAAAGATTTCAAAGATTTTTTTTTTTTTTTTTTTCCCAATGGGGGTTGGTGGGCTACCGGTATATTGTAGTAGACCACTCACCAGTCACCTCTTTTCACAAACATCAAGATGGATTACACATTACTGAATGATGTTGAAGAACATAATCTGTCTTTATTAAGAGAAAATTCATGCAAAAGGCTGTCTAGTCAATGATGTTATTGGAATCATAGATGTTAGGTCTAGTTCGATTAAGATAACAATATATTTTTGCAATTGTTAATGTGAAAAAAATCATAGCTTATCATGTAAGTAGAATTAAATATAACTTTCATAATTTTTTTAATTTATAAGAAAAAGGGATTTCTATATGATTTAACTGGCCGTTGCTGTACGTTACATAGCTGCTAAAAAAATTAATTAACCAATACTATTTAATTTATAATTTTATAAATACAATCATTTATGATTAGAAAATTTGTGTGTGTATATATAAACTGTTTAAATATTTTCTATGTATTTGTATGTCGGTGTTGGAATTTCGTCTTTTTTCCTATATATGCATATCTCTAATGACAAAAGTTAAAAAACACGTACCTAACTCACTTTACCATTTCTCATGTCTCTATAAATGGAATTTTACCATGCCTCTTCTTTAAATAGTTTCGTAACTTGTATAACTGCTTAATGTAACTGCCTAGTATGACTTCTTAATCTAACTTTCTAGCATAACTTATTTTTAAAAATATTTTTTGTTTTATAAATACAAAGACACTAAACAGGCGTTTGGCTTTAAATAATGTTATAGACGATAATTAATGAAATAAATAAAATTATTTATTTTGTAATTTAAAAAATACAATTGTTTAGAATTAGGAAAGAAAAATTGTTACACGTCAGAGTACAAGATGCAGAAAACTACCAAGTAAACTTGAGGATTACATAGTAAACAGATAGAGAAGCTATTGTATACAGAGTTGGTTAGATTCAACCAACGAAACAGACAGAGAAACTATTGTATACAGAGTTGGTTGGATTTGACCAACTAACAGATTGCATGTAACAGAATAACAAGATAACTGTACATCTATACATATAAATAATAGTTGAAAGGGAAAAGGGAATTAACCTCCCTTTTGGAAACATCTGTGCTCACTGTGGAGCTCGGATTAGCTCGAATAATCCATTGCATGTATTCCTTCCTATTACCTGCAGACAATACAATACAATACACCATTAGTAAAAGTAGTGTCTTTGGAGTGTGTTACGAACAAAAGAGAGAAGATCAGGATTCACTTAGCTTTCGTATGGAGTCTGAGAGGTTGTAGAGAAGAAACCCTAATTTCTTAGGGTTAGAGAGAAATAAAAGAAGAGTGTTCGTGAGGGAGATCTGTTTGTTTGTGTAAGTCACGTGTGGGATAGGATTAGAGAGCAGGGGAGTTGTGGGCTGGGCTTCGGAGTGGTACAACCCATCATTTGGTGCTCTCGTTGTTGATCATACCGAATTCATGGCTTCCACTCATTCTCAGGAGGAGTTTACTCGGTTGCAAGCGTTGGTTTTTTCTTTGGTTGAAACAATGAAAGGAATGCAAACTCAAATGCAAGAGTCTATGAACTCTAATGCGTTGATGCAGCAAACAGTCAAAGATTTTCAGGATAATGTCAATCACTTAATGCAGTAGTTTGGGGAGAAAATTGATAATATTAGGACTCACAACGACAATCCTACGACTGTTTTACATCAAGATTCTTCAGATGGATCTCACCCATCATCTTCCTTAGCTGAATTGTTGTTGAAAGGTATTAAACTCGAGATTCCTAAATTTTCGGGTTAGGATGTGCTGGGTTGGATTTATCAGACTCAAAAGTTTTTTGCTTTTCACAAAATACCCGAAGCACAAAGATTAGACATTGCAGCTTTTGCAATGGAGGGTGATGCGCTGCAATTTTTGTAGTGGTTAGAGCAGAATAATCAATTGACTACATGGCAGCATTTCCTACAATCTTTGAAGACTCAATTTGGTCCTTCAGAGTATGAGGACTTTCAGGGGGCCTTATCTAAATTGGTGCAAAGAAGATCAGTAGCAGAATATCAAAGGGAATTCACTGCTTTATCAAACCAAGTGGTAGGTATTCCTGATTCTTTTCTTATTAGTTGCTTTGTTTTTGGTTTGAAATCACATATTAGGAAAGAAGTACAGATTTCTAGACCTAATTCCTTATCACATGCATTTTGGTTAACTAAAATGCATAAATCTAAGTTTGCCGATCATGCTTTTGTTAAACCAACTTTTTCTCACCTTGATTCCACTCGTTCTTTTTCTTCTTCTTCACACACTTCTACCTTACAATTCTCTAAACCATCCACTTCTCCTACTTTCATAAATTCATCTACTTCTAAACCATCTCTGCCTATAAAAAAATTGTCTCAAGCTGAACTTCAAGAAAAGAGGGAAAAAGGTCTTTGTTTCCACTATGATGAAAAGTATAGTAAACTTCATAAATGTAAAGCTAAATTCCTCTTGTTGTTACAAGAAGAGGAGGAGACTCAGGATACGGAATTGGATGAATCTCGAATTGAGGACTTTGATGAGGGGACTATTAGCTATCATGCCTTATCTGGATATTCTACTCCTCGGACTATTCGTTTTAAAGGAACGATTAATGGAAAAGATGTCATTATATTGGTAGATTCGGGTAGTACCCATAATTTTGTACAATCAAGAATTGTCGAATTTTTTGGTTTATCTGTTATTCCCTCAGTTAATTTCAATGTTATGATAGCGAATGGTAGCAAGTTAGTATGTGAAGGACAGTGTCCAAGTGTATCACTGGACATCCAAGGAATTCAGTTTATGGAGGCATTCTATGTTTTACCTATTCAGGGGGTTGATTTTATCTTAGGAGTTCAATGGTTACAAAAACTTGGGCCAGTCACTATTGATTACAGCCAATTAACCATGCAGTTTTACTACAATGGTTCCTCTATTACACTGATAGGTGAAGAAAATCCTATGATTTTCCAGATATCTCATCATCAACTTAGGAAATTAGTTCGAATGGATGCTGTGGCTTCTTGTTTTCAATTGACAGCTCAGTTTCAATCAGATTTTCATGGCATTTCATCCGGCATTAATGCATTGGATGCATTAGTGGGCAAATATGCCTCAATTTTTGAAGCACCTTCATCATTGTCGCCTCTAAGAAACACACAGCATCGCATTCATTTGGTGGAGGGAGCACAGCCAATTAATTTCAAACCTTATAGATACCCACATTTTCAGAAGAGTGAAATTTAAAAACAACTTCAAGATATGCTTAATTTGGGTATCATCCAACATAGCACAAGTCCATTTTCTAGTCCGGTGCTTCTGGTTAAAAAGAAAGATGGCACTTGGCGTTTTTGTATTGACTATAGGGCTCTTAATCAAGTGACTGTGAAAGATGAGTTCCGAATTCCAACCATTGATGAACTCCTTGAGAATTGTTTGGGGCTTCTTGTTTTTCAAAGTTGGATTTACGTTCAGGCTATCATCAAATTTGTGTGCATCATGATGATATTGAGAAAACAGCTTTTCGGACTCATGAGGGCCATTATGAATTTTTGGTAATGCCCTTTGGCTTGCGTAACGCCTCTGCTACTTTTCAAGCCATAATGAATAGACTTTTCCAACCATTTCTACGAAAATATGTCATTGTTTTTTTTTTATGACATATTAGTTTACAGTAAGTCTTTTGATGATCATTTGAAGCATTTGGATTATGTATTACTGATTTTGCAACAAAATCAGTTCTTTTTGAAGGCTTCTAAGTGTATTTTTGCCAAAGATACTATTGAGTATTTAGGGCACATTGTGTCATGCAAAGGGCTAAGTCCGGATCCCTTTAAAGTTCAAGGAGTCAGAGAGTGGCCAGCTATTACTTCAGTCAAGCAATTACGAGCCTTTTTAGGCTTATCTGGGTATTATAGACGGTTTATCAAAAGGTATGCCGCTATTGCTAGTCCATTGACTGACTTATTGCAAAAGGATAAGTTTGAGTGGAACTCAGATGCTGAACAAGCTTTTGTTTCTTTGAAAACAACACTTGTACAAGCTCCCATCTTGTAATTGCCTGATTTTACAAAGCAATTTGTTATTGAAACAGATGCTTCTGGTACTGCTATAGGTGTTGTCTTATTGCAGAATGAGCTTCCCATTTCTTATTTCAGTAAGAAGCTTCCTTTTCACTTAAGGAAAACATCTGTTTATGTGAGGGAGTTATATGGTATGGTGGAAGCGGTTCGAAAATGGCGACAGTATGTTTTGGGGACTCATTTTTTGATCCGAATAGATCATAGAAGCTTGAAAGAAATCTTGTCTCAAGTGATTCAAACACCTGAGCAGCAGAAATATCTATCCAAACTACTTGGATATGATTATACCATCACTTACAAAGTTGGGAAAGAAAATGTTGTAGCTGATGCTTTATCGAGGCAATTTGATGGGACATATTGTCATTTAGGATGGTCTACTCCTATATTTCAATTTATTGATATTTTAAAACAAGAGTATCAGAAACATCCTGCTTTTCAAGCTATTATTTCTGACCTTACTAAAGGGTCGCATCATACCAAATCTCTTGTTTGGAAGTATGGAATTCTTTATCATGATTCCAAAATTTTTTTAGTTCGGGACTCTATGGTGGTGCCTCTTGTTTTAAGAGAATATCATGCAACTCCATCAGCTGGTCATTTTGGATTTCTCAAAACTTACAAAAGGATTTCTGCGGAATTTTATTGGGAGGGACTTCGGAAGAATGTGGAAGAGTTTGTTCGAAATTGTATGACATGTCAGCAGGTCAAGCATTTAACTAAATCTCCTACTGGTTTATTGTCCCCATTACCAATTCCTGATAAGGTATGAGAGGATGTAAGCATGGACTTTGTTACATGCTTACCATGTTGACAAGGATTATCTGTCATTTTAGTGGTGGTTGACAGACTGTCTAAATACTGTCACTTAGGTGCTTTAGATGAGCATTTTACTGCTACTAAAGTGGCCAACTTATTTGTGAACATGGTCATTAAATTGCATGGAATTCCCCGAACCATTGTTTCTGACAAGGATCCTGTTTTCATGAGTCGATTTTGGAAAGAATTATTTCGACTCAGTGGCACTAAATTATGCATGAGTTCATCATATCACCCTCAGTCGGATGGCTAAACTAAGGTGATGAATAGGACCCTTCAACAATATTTGAGGTGTTTTGTCATGGAACAACCCAAGTTATGGGTTCGATTTCTTCCATGGGCTGAGTATGCCTATAATGTTTCATATCATGAGGGTAGTAAAACAACTCCGTTCGAAGTTGTATATGGAAGATCCCCACCCACTATTCCAAGTTATATTAGAGGTTCTTCTACTGTTGAAGCAGTGGACACTAAGTTAGCAACTTGGGATGAAGTATTATCTATCCTCAAACAGAATTTGCAGCAAGCTTAGAATCGTATGAAGTCTCAAGTAGATAAACATAGATCAAATGTCACTTTTGAGGAAGGGGAATTAGTCATGGTGAAGCTCAAACCCTATAAACAAACTTCTATTGCTAATAGTTTTCACAAGCTTTCCAAACGTTTTTATGGTCCTTACAAGGTGCTTCAAAGGATTGGTTCATCAGCTTATAGGGTTGAGCTACCTCCTAATTCATGAATCCACAATGTGTTTCATGTTTCTACTCTTAAGAAAGCCTATGGCTCTACAGATCCGATTTTGGAGTTACCACAGGAGGCTTATCATAATCACCCTATTTTACAACCGTTAGCTATTATTGACTCTCGGGTGATATTGGTTAATCGGAAACCCATTAAGCAGATTTTGGTTCAGTGGAAGGGGCTTTTACTGGAGGATGCAAGTTGGGAAGATTACGACCAGTTCAACTCATCTATACTGGTTACAACCTTGAGGACAAGGTTGTGTTTCCATAGAGGGAGACAAATGTTACACGTCGGAGTACAAGATGCAGAAAACTACCAAGTAAACTTGAGGATTACATAGTAAACAGATAGAGAAGCTATTGTATACAGAGTTGGTTAGATTCAACCAACGAAACAGACAGAGAAACTATTGTATACAGAGTTGGTTGGATTTGACCAACTAACAGATTGCATGTAACAGAATAACAAGATAACTGTACATCTATGCATATAAATAATAATTGAAAGGGAAAAGGGAATTAACCCCCCTTTTGGAAACATCTGTGTTCACTATGGAGCTCGGATTAGCTCGAATAATCCATTGCATGTATTCCTTCCTATTACCTGCAGACAATACAATACACCATTAGTAAAAGTAGTGTCTTTAGAGTGTGTTACGAACAAAAGAGATCAGGATTCACTTAGCTTTCATATGGAGTCTGAGAGGTTGTAGAGAAGAAACCCTAATTTCTTAGGGTTAGAGAGAAATAAAAGAAGAGTGTTCGTGAGGGAGATCTGTTTGTTTATGTAAGTCACGTGTGGGATAGGATTAGAGAGCAGGGGAGTTGTGGGCTGGGCTTCGAAGTGGTACAACCCATCAAAAATGTAACCATTTGGATATATTCTATATACCCATATTGGAATTTTTTTTCCCTATATATGCACAAGCCTGATGGTAGAAGTTTAAGGTTCTATTTGGATTGTCTGATTTCATTTCTATAGTATTTGTATCTATTATGCATCTATATCTTATATGTTTGATTTATTTATAAGTAAAAATATTTATTTTTTATCTATATCTATTTGTTAACAAATATTTGTTTAAAAATAATAAAAACAAGATGAAACAAAGTAATCCTAAATACGTAAATTCCATATCCACGCACCTTACTCCATTTTACAATCTTCCATACTCCTATCAATAGAATTTTACCATGTCGTCTAAATAGTTTCATAACTTCGAAATGCAGTATTATTTCCTAATGGAGTATAACTATAACTTCCTAATATAACATAGCTTATTTTTTAATTTTTTTTTTCATGTCTGTGAATTTACATTGATTTCCATTTTTCTAACAATCCAAGAAAAAAAAAAAAATTTTTATTTTATTTTTCTCTCCACAAATAACTCTTTTTCTCTCAAGAAAGAAATATTTTCCCTTTTCCATTTTCGAGAAAATTTCCAACTTGGAATAATAACGTACGTGCGTAAAATACTAATTCAATTGACTTTAATATTTTTATAAGAATTTTGTTTTCTAATGTTGTCACTGTTCCATTGATTTTCCTGTTTTGATTATCTGTTTTTTATCTGTATCTATATCTGTATCAAAACGATACGTGTAATATATATTCGATTTGGATTTATATTTTATCTATGTTTGATCTATTTGATATTTTCATGAGAACTGCTAACTTTTTTTTTTTATCTATATTTATAACTTAATAAACGATTTGCTAAAAAAAAAAAGTTTAAAAAAAGTGTCTGTATCTATCCAAAAAAGCTAAACAAACAGACCCATTATTCACCCCCCTCCCCCCACTTTCTTTCTTTTTATTTTTCTTGGCCTTTTATCACTTGTGGAAATCAATTTGTGTGATTTTATGTATGTATTTTGTAGTGGGATTTTCATGGCGATTTCCAATGTATGAAGGGATTGTGAGATATTAGGATCTTAAAGCATTTTTAATAAATTATAAAAGACTAATTAAACTAAATAGATTGGTTTAGTTGGTATGAAGTATGGAAAATTTTATGGCCCCGCCATTAATTTTGACGAGACCAATCTCGTTAACATCCAATGGCTCACACCATACCTAATCATGATCGAATCCCTAAATTAGTTAATATTCCATTTGCTATATTTATTTTAACGGTTAGATTATTGGTGGAATGAGACTATTTGTTGTTCATTTCTCTAAATGAATAAGGTTGTAATGAATTCCTATTAAGGATGAATGAAATAGAGCTGTAATAGGATTTTTCTTTATTAATTTTTTATTTAAATGATGATATTTAAAAAAAAAAAAAGACAGTTCCAATATTGAATTAGTATTCATAGGTTTGAATAAAAAATAAACATTCAATGTTTTATGTAATAGAAATTCATTATTGAATCGCTAGTCAGTGAACTAAAAGCTGTAATAGGTATTCCTAAGGTATAAAACTGTAATGAAATTATAATTAAAACGAAGTAAATGAGCAACTTGTGTCTGGTATCATTTGCCTTGGTTATTTGCAGTCAATTTCAGGTCACTATTTTTAATTTTCAGTAATCGGGAGATTACTTTGAATGATACCATGTGGGTTTGAGAGAGCCTTTTGATGAATGTTATGATCTAGAAAGTTTTGTCTATTGATTGTTAGGATTGTGAGACATACTTTAGAGTTATTTTATGGTTTGAATTGCAAGTGCAGTAAGGAAAGAAGAGTATTAAGAAAGTTCTTACCAACCAAAAAAGAAAAAGGTCATGCATAAGTATCATGTACAATACCTAATAAATAATATAGACACAAATAGAAGTATCGACTTTAATTAATAATACAATATAATATAGATATTCTATATTAAATCCATTTATCCTATATATTAAAAAGTATGTAAAAAAATTACATCTAAAAATAGATACATATTGATATATCAACCTAGTTGTGTCTATGGATAATGTTAAACAAAATGTTATAAAATTTAATCATCCCTTTATATGATCTATGGAATTAGTGTATTATTCTTGTACAATAAAATTCCAAACAAACGATTACATGGGAAATATATGCATGTACGTGCATATAGTTTATAATACTTAATAAATCTTGATTATCATGACAATATATATGCCTTAATGGTTAAAATTATATCCAAAGTCCTAAGTAATAAAGTACCCGGTTTATATCTTGCAAGAAGTTAGATAAAAGAAATTATCCCTTCTATTAAATATTTTGTGCACGCATGATTTTACTTCTTTTAACTTATCATAGACAATTATACTTATCCTTCTCTTATAGGAACAAATATATATACATATATAATACTTATATCTTACCTTTTAATTTAGAAATAAATCTCCCTTTCATGGGTATTGAAATTTGGATTGATGTTTCAAATGATTCAGTTATTCAATGAGATTATAGTCTTTGTCAACTAAACAAAGTCAGGGGATGGAGAAAAATCTAAAAAAGAAGAAGTATTGGATTACTTTAAGATCTCAGATCAATTTGGAGTTTCATTCCTTTTCTAAAAATTAAAAAAATTTGAATAATTCTTTATCCTCCTTGCATTTTTATTCCATACAAAAAGAAATTGGAAGAGTATAATCCAATTTACTATTGTTTTCTCTAATTTATGCAAAAATGCTGGTATAATAATAGAAGATATGGCTATTGTTGCCTAATAGCATTAACATTAATCTTATAAATAAGGATGAATTAGGTTCAAATCTCTCTTTTTTATTATAAATGAAAAACAAAATAAAGATATAACTTTAAGATTTAAAATTTCTTAAAAATAGTTAGTACAAGATAGAAATAAAACTGCAAGGAAATAGAAGGCATAGGGTCATTTTATTTAATTTTAATCATTTGTAAATGCTTGTCATTATTCGAACTGAAAATCACAGCAAATTAGATATCTCTGAATCTTATCTTAAACTCTCCTTCAGTACTGAAAATAGAAGCCATAAAGTCCTAATTTCGTTTGAAGTACAATGCTGGAGGGCAAGTAGCATTAGAAGCGGCCGATGCGGGCATCATTTTTTTTTCCCCAGAGGATGCATTCGATTCACTAGATTAAAAAAAAAATACAATACTCAATAAGAAAAAATGACAACTAGAATTTGGGTACAATTATTCAACTGTATAAACAGGCATATTTCTTATATTGTCAAAGTTTTCCACATAGGGGATAGGAATTACTTAAGAGAATAAAACTAAACCAACTAGTGAATAAACTAGATTTCAAAAAAAAATGACAAAATTTCATATAAGAAAAGAAAACGAAGTGAAAAACATAAATAAAAAATGCATAAAAATCCCTTTCGATAAAATAATATTTGGTTGATTTTCATGCTCTTTTAATTGCCTTGATTGCCAATGATGATCAAAATAATAGAATACAACCTAGGTTTGATGTTAAAAGTAATAGATCTTAGATTTGAAATGAGTTTTACAAAACTTGAATGTGGCTCGAATCCTATAGGTCTCTTGAGACTCGTCACAAATCTTATGATATTTTTCTTCTTAATCCGAAACCTTGCATGTGAAGATCAAATGGTACCCAAAGCTGAACCCAATAGACCAAAAATCATGTCGAGAGTGCTTTCATTATGTTTTATATTTTCTTTTTAATCATAACAAATATTATCAAATGGTATATATATATATGCATATATATAAATATATGGCTTTTTCTTGTGTGTATATTGACACTCAACAACCATTATCTCGATTAAAATATAAGTAAAAAAGTGAAAAGTATGCTCAAACGCCTGGAAAAAAAAATAGATTCATTAGCAAACAATATAATAAGAAAAAAAAGTTATTAAACTTCATGAGGAAAAAAAAAAACAGAAAAGAAAAGGCATAAAGAAAATACTAATTTTCGGATCTCAAAAACTTGAAACAAATCTATTAAACTCTTCTGATTAGGAGAAAATCCAAAGCCATAACTCCACGAATGCTTTCACCGTCTCCCCATGATATTGCTTTGTGTTTAATGATAAAAACACTGCATAAACTCCTTTAGCTCCTTTACTTCAAACATTTAATTCTCCAACACCATTTTCCATGATTGACATCTTGAATTCATTCAATTATGTTAACTCGGAAGGTTCAAATTGGATTATGATCATGAAATGCATTTCATAGTTGTACAAAAGTTACATTTAATTTTGGCTAAAATATGTTTGATAATTGATTGGTTAAAATGTGGAATATGTATCTATGGTTGTGGAAGTTTTGTAGGGTTATATTGCACTGCAATTAATGTCCGGACACTAGGGCATGACAACGAGATGCTAGCATGATTAAAAGGACTGATCATGTGTCCACAACTGGCATCTAACCATTAGGGGTTGATATTTGGATGTTAGGGCTGATTCACATGATTTGAATGCTTCTAACCATGTTTTTTTTTTTTTTTTTTTCCTTCTAATTAAGGTTTAGAAGCTAGTGGATAGCATGTGGCTAGTAGGCTTTATATGTGTAGGCATGGCGTATACAACTAAAGATTTCCAAATGGCATCTGGCAGGCAGCATATGGTGTTCAAACACTAGGTTTCAAAAAACTAGACATTAGAGAATTTAATGCAAGGGTAAAAATGGGAGAAAAGCTGTAACGACTAAACTTTGAAGGCTTTATAAATAAGGGTTATGGTCATAATTTAAGATGTTGCTTGAGCTCAAACATATACAATTAATTCACTTGTCTCTCTCTCTCTTGCTTAAATTTGCCGCTTGTTCATTATTTACTTATTTTATTGTGAGATAAGTTGAGTAGTGCCATTGAATGTTCTTTTGCTAATATTTTGTAGACACTGCTCAAGAGTTTGTAAGTGTTGTTGAGAGAGTAAAGATTGTGCTTTAGGTGTAATATTGTGATTCGTGTAAAAGGCATAGCTTAAGTGATACTGTAATGGAGTTTTGTGGTGTTTAGGTGTACCTCCTTGGAAGCAATTATTTTGAGGTAAATAAAGTGATCTATGAAGTCCTTCGGTGGATGCAACTGGTATCTACGAAGAGTAGGGGCAATTTAAGCTCCACTTAGATATGACTTGATTTCTCTATGCTTCTTTCTTTATATATTGCAATTTACGTTATGTTGTTCATATGTTGTTCAATTTTTTGAATTACATCACTTAAGCATTAGATTATAAAAAGGGATAAAATTGTTATAAAACTCAATTCAATCCCCCTTCTACCCTCTTGAGGTTTAACAAAGTGTTTAATCAAATTTGCAATTGCTACCAAAGGTAATCTCTAGGAATTTAGTGCTTAATTGCATTCTAAAGCAAAGATCATGGTTACAAACAAACTAGTTCTTATAAGGACAAGCAATAAATAGGCTACCACTGCTAATCAGAAATAACTATGCTTATTGGAAATGTAAAGTAAAAATTTCTTTAGAGCTCAAGATATAAGGTTATGTAATTTAGTTGAAAATGAGCCTATAGTAACAGAAGGAAAAGTGGAAAGAAATTACACCAAAGTTGACAAGGAAGAAAATTAATTATATGAAATAGCCATGAATATTTCCCATTGTTGTTTGAGTGAAAATGATTTTACAAAATATTGTGCATGTGAAAATGCTAAACAAATTTAGGAAAATATTTAGAAAGGAACATATAGAGTTAAGGACACTAAAATAAGTTTATTATGTGGAGAATTTGAAAGTGAAATTAAATGAGTCAATTGATGAGATGCATACAAAATTCATCAGCATTATAAATCAATTGACAACACTTGACAAGACGTTTACTAATTTTGAGATCAATTCTAAAATTATTAAGACTTAGTCAAGAGAATGGGAAGCAAAAAGGGTGGCAATTGAGGAAGATGATAATTAAGCTAATTTTTAAAGGAACAACTTCTTGGCATGCCCAAGACTCACAAAATGATCAAAAGGAAAAGATAAGAATCATAAAGGAAGGAAACGATCCTCAAAGCATCATGTTCATACTCTAGTGAGGAAGATGAAAGCAATGGTGATATGATGATGAGGAATTGGAGCACATGATAAAGAAATTCACAAAGTTCTTAATATTTAACAAGATGTTAGAGGAAAGAGATGAAACCGGCATATCTAAGTCCTCAAAAGATAAGAAGAAGGTTATCACTTGCTTCAAGCGCAACAAATTTGACTACATACAATAATATTGTCCAATGCTTAAGAAGGTCCATAAACGAGCTAAGAAAGAAGTAGCGGTGATCACATGGAGCAATGATAACTTACCAACTTTAATGAAGGCTTATGCTTTGTGGCCTTAACCAGTGAGGTATGTTCATCTTTATTAAGCACCTCATATGACAAATCAATTTATATGTATGATAAACTATGCTATGAAATGAATAAACTAAGAAAGAAAAATAGCACGTTAAAACCAATGATGAAAATGGTAGGAAAGGAGATAGGTAATTCTAAAATGAGTATGATAGGTAAAAAGTTAAAAATGAGAAACATAAAGATAATAATATTTGAAAATGGAGAATGACATGCTAAAGAGTAAGAATGATATTTTATGCAAGTCAAATGAGAAATTAAAAATTGAACTTGATTTGCTTGAAATTGAAAACAAAACTTTAAAACTAGATGATAAACTTTTGAAAGAGCTAGAGGAATTAAAAATGGAAAATGTTACCTTGGAAACTAGCTTATGTGATTCAAAACAAATTATAGTCAAATTCATCAAGAGTGAAAATAATTTAAATGTGCTTCTTGGGAAATAAAAATTTGGTTTGGACAAAAGTGGAATTAACAAACAAGTTCTATAAGAGTTATTTAAAAAAAAAAAAAACTAATAGAATTTGCAATTAATGTGTTAGAATTAACCATTGCAAATACTTATGCAATAAGGAATAATAATGTTTTGAATTATAAAAGCAAGTTTTTATGGGTCCTTAAGGGATAAGCTTATATTGCATCTCACCACGATGGACCTAAATATGAATGGGTAACAAAGAGATTGGACTTTTTTTTGTAAGTACCCTTAAGGAATTCTAATGGTGCTAAGTATGATATATCTCAATTTGTTTTTATTATATGTTTTACGTTCTTCAATGTTGTGCTTGTAATATGTTGATATGCATTATTTGTGCAATTTTTTTTTTCGTTGGTATAGTAATCATTGTGGCAAAATAAGTTTTTATGTGCCAAAATGAGGTCTCAAAAGCATGAAGTTAACTTTTCATGAGTATGATGTTTAAACAATACTTCTTTATTAATACTGCATATGAAAGTGTTTACATGATAATATATGCATGGGGAAGTGTTTAGACAAGTTCGTGCATCCTTAAAAAAAAATTATGCACTCTTTGAACATAATATGCACATACTTGCAATTTGTTTGATTTTATGTGTTTGAAATGTTCCTACATGTATATAATTGTAATGTGAACTTGTTTTGATCATATGATCATGAGTTTGTGTGTGTTTAATCATGAACAGTTCACATTTTGAGTTGTTTGGAACTGCATTGTAGCGTATAGATGCTTAACCTGTAGCATTCGGACGATATTTGCTATTCCACATGAGTTATGCATTTTCTTATTATTAAAGGTTTTTGAAATGTTGTGATGTTTTCTTAATGAAGCATGAGCCCTTTAATACATTGTTCATTTTTTTTTGTCTTTATGAGAATGTGCATAAGTGCGTGTTTGCATAGCATGGTTGCACATGTATCTACTTAAGTTGATACTTTGCCCCCATTTCTCCCAATTTCCTCTCTCTTTATTACTTAGAAACTTATCTTGTGATGTTGATGAGACTAAAGGAGGTAAGAATTTAGGTTTGCATGGTTAACATGCTTGTATGATTGAGTGACTTACTAAATGTAACTTTGGTCATTCTAGTTAAGCATCAAATTTTGAACTTAAATTACAATTTAAAAAAAAAATCCGGAGACTCAACTCAGGGGAAATACTTAGTTGAGGGGTTTGTTAATTGTGCAAAAGTTGTCCTGATAAAAAAGGAGGAGATTTTGAATTGAAGGGTTCAAATTGGATTATAAGGAGAAGATACATTGCACAATTATACAAAAGTTACACTTAATTAGCTAAAATATGTTTGCTAATTGATTGGTTAAATGGTACAATATATATGTATTTGTGTTGTGGAAGTTTTGCAAGACCTTACTATACTGCAACTATTGTTTGGACGCCAAGGCATGATGACCAAATACTAGCATGATCATGTGTCTACAGCTAGCATCTAATCACTAGTGATTGGCGTCCATATGCTAGGGTTGATTCACATGATCAAAATGCTTATGATCGTGTGTTCATTGTTTAGGGTCTAGATGTTAGGCTTTATATGTGCAAGTGTGGTGTGGATGACTAAAAGTTTTCAAGATGGCATCGGCTAATGGCCTATGGTCTCTAAACATTGGGTGTTAGAAAACTAGCTATGGAGAATTTAATGGAAGGGAAAAAATGGAAGAAAAGTTGCAATGACTTTTTGAATGTCCTATGAAAAAGGGTTAGAGGGAAAAAATTAAGATGTTGATAAGCTCAAATATTTGAAATTAATTCGCTAGTTTCTCTCTTTTACTTAGATGTGTCTTTTGTTCATTATTTTCTTATTTCATTATGAGAGAAGTTGAGTGGTGTCATTAAGTGTTCTTTTGCTAATCATTTGTAAGACACTACTCAATAATCTGTAAGTTGTTTACAAGAAAGTGAAAATGTGCCTTAGGTGTAATATTTTGACTTATGAAAAAAGCATAACTTAAGTGATATTTTTTAAGAGTTTATTTGAGGTGTAGCTCTTTAGAAAATTTTTTTTTTTAAGTAAATAAGTAATTTGTGAATTCCTCTAATAGAGGCAATTGGTGTCTTTAGAGATTAAGGGATAGTCAAACTCCTTATTGAATGCGATTTGATTTCTCTATCCCTTCTCTTTTTATTTATTTTAATATACATTATATTGTTCATATATTGTTCAATTATTTTAATTGCATCATTAGGCATAAGAATTGTAAAAAGAGATAAAATTGTTAGAAAACTCAATTCATCTTGCTTCTTGAATATTAATAGAGGTGTTTAATTGGGTTTTATAGTATATTCTCCAATTTTTTCACTATTGCCATGCTCTTTGCTACCTTACGCTTACCCATAGGCGATAGAAATATCCGCCTCATTGCCAAGGGTGAGCCCTGTAGTCTCTTTATCATGAGATAATATAATTTTTTTTTTTCATTCTTTCTAGTTGAGTGCATGATATGTATAGTATTTTTTTTTTTATCCTAATGATTTTGAGTTCCTAATAGGTTCCAATGGTCATCTCATTGAGACAATATTCATAAAGTAACCCTCAGCTTTGTCCATCCTTATTATCCTCCCTAGGTGAATAGACTAAACAAGTCCCTATATGTGTCTTGTGCACAGTTCCATCGCTTCAGCATTTTCTTATAAGGTAAATTACATTGAAAGATATCAACGTTTAAGAGTAAGTTTATTTAAGACATTAACATTTCAAATAATTATAAAAAGAATTAAACATTTGAGGATAAATTCATTTAAGGTATTAACGTTCAAATAGTTAAAAAGATGAATCAATGTTTCACGCAATGTGTCAAACAAAATATCCATAATTAATAGTTGAGGAAAATTAAGGAACCATAATTGAAAACTAATCCAACTATTAATACCCTGAATAAACTTTACAAAATGTTGATACCTCATCTTAAACATCGGCACGGTTTGGGTCAGTTCCGGACTCGAACCGAAAACTGCCGGTTGTGGAACCAGAACCGGAATTGCCAGAGTCTGGGCGGTTCACGGTTCCAAGGAACCCGGTTTTGGCGGTTCCAGTTCCAGTTCCAGTTCACGTGAATCGTTTTTTTTTTTTTTGAAAAATGAAGAAAACAAAAATCCTAAAATCAATATTGAATTTCAACCAGATTATCATGAAATGCAACAAGTTGATCCTGCATTAAGATATTCATTTACCTCATATCCTGAACGGTTGGTTACTAGAGCTTGCCCTTTCCAACTTAATCTTCTTCAATTTAAATTTCTCTGATGCAACCTGTTGAAAATAATTGGGGCCACCAAATTCCTGCCTTGAGCGCTTAACTTTCTTTCTCTTACCACGATCATATTCCTCATCCCTAACAGAGAATAGAATAAGCAAGGCTTAATTTTTCCAGAAGAAGCATGCAATGAAGATTTGAGCATGCATTACAGATGTTTTTTACAAATTCATATATGAGTTACCAGCTGATAACACAAATTTGCGAATTAATACTTACCATTCATCCTGAACATGACCAATGCTTGTATTCTCAACACCATTTGATTCAGGAGGTGGATGGAGACAACTCTATTCCATCCCAATGTGCAACTGTAACAAAAGAAGATGGATTATGCATAGCCGTTTTGGGTAATATTCTAGCTAAATGATCTGAGACTTGTTTTAGCAAAAAATAAATGAAAGCACACAGAAAGTTTTAGTTAATTAATATTCTAGCCATTTTGTTCTTTTCTTTTTTTTTTTAATTCAAATATTTGGCGGGTTGGAATCGCCGGTTCCGCCATGCCTAACCGTTTGGACCCACCGGTTTCGGCGAGTCCTTAATGGTTCGGAACTATCACCGACGAGGCAATTCCCAGGTAAGGAATCGTCGGTGACGGTTCGGGACGGTTCGCGGTTCAGAACCGCCCCGTGGTGATGTCTACCTCATCTGATCACTTGTAAAATATTGATTCCTTTTATTAGCCACTAGAGATATCAATAATTCAAATGATTTTATCCCAAAACGTTGATATCTTTTGATGAAATTAACCCTTTTCTTATAATAGTATGATAACAAATTAATGATATACAATTTAAACAATCAAAACCCAATCTTACAACACTAGTAAACACATAAACTAATACCTAAAGGATTAACACTTATAGATGCGGTTTTGCAATGTATTTTGATAATTATTTTCAATTAAGCTATATTTTGAAGTTTTTAGGGTTTTTTTTTTTTTGCAGCAATTGTAGACATGTGTTATACCTCATCATCATATGTAGTGATGCGACAGCAATTCATGTGTTGTGGGCGTTATTTGCCATATAATGTTAAATTTTTCTTAATTTGTTCATATCTCTTTCTTTGTTTAATTGATTAAACTAACTACTACTACTATTTAGTATTTATATTTTTTTATTTCAAAGTCTTTTATTATTTTTCAAATACTTATGGATGTAAGAAAAACAAAAGTTAATCTTTCTTTTTCAAATAATTACTAATAGTAATTTGTTTCACTTGGTGGAGTATAATAGTTATTTATCCATTCAAATCTATTCATGCAATTAGTTGACAAAATAATTGTTTCACATGATTGTTATTAATGTGATATAAAGACTTGTAATTCTTTTGTAGGATCAAAATATAATTTTTTTCATTCATATTTTCATATATTCTTTATGGAAAAAAATCTAGCTATGGATCTTAAAGAAAATATGAAGAATTACTATTACTTGTTTGTTCTATATTTTAAAAGTTATAATTCTATTAACTCTTATAGCTGTTATGATCATGAGTTAACTGGCCTTACTAGGGATGGTAATGTAAAGCTCTTAAAGCTAACAAGTCTACCTCGATGTTTAGGTTACCCATATCTACTTAAGTTTGTATATTTTAAGTATCAGGAAGCCTATTCACTATATGAAATAAAAGGAAAATGAATTTTTTTTTCACCAGTAAGGATGAATTTTATTCACTAGTGAAACATTACCTTAATCATACAATTCAATATAAGAAAAACGATAGATGAAAAGCTAGGAGTACACATACCCAACCATACAAATGTGCACAACTCTTCTATAGGCAAAATGTTCCACATAAAGGATATCAATGATTCTCCTAAGAGAACGAAACTTACACTATTGACAAGTGAATAAAATCCTATAAAAGAGATAACATAATCCCATATAAGAGGTAGAAACAAAAGAAAAATATATAAAAAAAAGATGCACAGAAAACCCACTTATTCAAATACTACTAACAAAATGACATTAACTCGACCTCTTAAATCTTTAAAACCAATAGATGTGACCAATAGTGATATAAATATAGAGTGAATAGATCGACAATTATGAGAATGATAGATCGTATCTGGCTCTGATATCTGTAGTAATAGGTTTATGAATAATGAAATTATGAGAATAATAGATCGCATCTAGCTCATATATCTGTAGTAATAGGTTTGTGAAAAATGAAATGATGAGAATAATAGATCACATCTTGCTCTGATATCTATAGGAATAGATTTATGAATGATGAAATCAATAGTGATGGTTTGCAGAATTATGGTGGTACATATTGAAAAGATAATCAAGGAGGCGTAGCCATATAGTTGTCCTACAACACTAGGGTTTGTTGAAAAGTTGAGAGAGAGAAAGAAAAGGAAATTGAATTTAGGAATGCATGTAATACTTATTATGTATTTATTATATTTACTTAATTGACATAAATAAAAGAATAATAAATTAAATATAAATATAAATAATATATCTATTACATTCATATTATAATAGTGAAATATTAATTACATTGTCACAAATAGATATTGAGTTTAATAATAATGTTTTTAACATGAGATATATATAAAAAGATGATAAATAAATCTGTAAATACTAATTCATATGGCTAAAAATAGGAATCACTCTTCATTATTTTATACAATAACAAATTTTGGTTTAATTAAACAATAGTGATTTCTCCCATATGACCATGCATAGAAGACAAGAAAAACTTTTTGGTCCGTACATTGAATTGATTGGCCGGACTAAGACAAGGTAATCGCTTTGTGGTCTTAAATCTTCTTCCTAAAGTTTTCCTCGTTTATATTTCTAATGCATTTAACTTTCGGAAAATGAAGGAACATTCTTTATAGCATGTTTAGTTGATGGGTATATGTATATTTATTCATTTTCTATTTTAAAAATATAATTTTTATAATTATTATATCTTTGTAATAAAAGAGTAATATTATAGATATTTTACTTTTATCTTGATAATTATTTTTTTATACTAAATTAACATTGAATCGGCAAAAAAAATTACTAAATTAACATTATAATTGACATTATGACTCTATTATGTGTTGAATTATAATTCAATTTTTCCCTCATTTCATACGACAAAATGAATGAACTATTAAACATTTCAAACACACACACACATATATATATATATATATATATAATTTTCCATGAGGGTTGGTGGTTTAGACTTTGTTTTAAACTTTCACAAATTTTTAATATATAATAAAGTGATTTATGTGCGGTTTAATACTCTATACATCTAATGATACTATATATTGTAAAAATTGTTGAAAATTGCACCCAGAAAAAGATATATTGCCAACTTAATTCTTTTCCTGGACCATGCCAACCATTTTCCTTAGTTTCTTCCTACCCTTCATGCTTTTCGGACAAACAAAGAAAGATTGTCTTATGCTCCCTCAAGGTAAGATGTCATGTCGGTTGATCCTCCCCAAGTATAATTTACGCATCGGGGTATTATTATTATTATTATTATTATTATTATTATTATTTTACTTCAACATAGAAAATACAATTTCAAAGAATCTATTACCCATATGACAAGATAAATATGTGTATAGAAAATACGTATAATGTGTGTAAGATAAATATTTGTTGTTCCCATTTTGCTGTCTCAATGCTATCCCAACTAATCGTGGTTAAGCATGTGATAATTTTAATAAGCAATATTAGTATTAATCGTGATTAAGTTACGTAATTTGTTTAAATGTTATATTATAATCGGTTGGGACACAATTGAGACACAATTTTTGGAACAATAAATATTCATTCATATATATATGTTATGTAATACTAAGTGATCTTAAGATATTCATAAGTGTGTGTGTATGCAACCATCTAAATGGTGAAGATTACACCTAAGATATTAGAATGATCAATTTTAAATCTTATGATGAGTTAAATAAGAAAGATTACCCTTTTCGTGAATCATGGTTTACTTCTTTTAGTTTATCATAGATGGTTACCTATCCCTTTTCTTATTAGAATATATTTATTAATAAATAAAATCCATGTATGTTACATTTTAAATCTAGAAATAACTCTTCCCTTGCCTTGCATATTGAAAACTTGGATTGTTTTTTCAAATAATTCATTCGTTAAATGATATTAAAATCTTTGTCATATAAACAAAACTAGGAGATGGAGGAAAATCTTGTATCCTTTAGTGATACAAAAAGGAAGAGGATTGGGTTACATTAGGATCACAGATCAATTTGGAGTTTGATTCCTTTCCATAAGTTTTAAAAACTTAAATAATACTTCATGATCATTGATTCATGGTTAAGAACCTGTTTGCCGTAATTATCAAAATATAAGTTAAATAAAAAATATTACAAAAATCTATTATAAAATCGTGCTAATAATACGTGATATATGTTATTTATATGTATATCACGTGTATAAGAGAGAATATAGAGATTTTATACCGTGACTGTATTATATTTTAAAAGCAGGATATGTATAGGATTTATTGTACATTGCGATTTCCAAATGCAATATCACTGTGGACATTTATTCTATTCGTGCAGTAGACCAAGCATGCACATCAAAGGCATTTCATCTTCATGTAAAACAAGCATCCAAGCGTGCATGTCAAAGGTTTGTCCAAGAACATCACGCAGGTACAAAAAAATCCAAACATGCAAGTCAAAGGTCAAAGACTGCGCAAAATACAAGCCAGCAAATGGTACTATTATAGAGTCGCCTACATTGATTTTATTATTATTATTATTATTTTTTTTTGTCCAAGAACATCACGCAGGTACATAGACATCCAAACATGCACGTCAAAGGTCAAAGACTGCGCAAAATACAAGCCAGCAAATGGTACTATTGCAGAGTCGCCTATATTGCTTTTTTTAGCACGATATACACCTATATCAATTTTTTTTTTTATTGCAATATACGCCGTACGACAATATAATTTTCCAATACCTACTTTTAAATCACGATTTTAGTATTATATATTGATGATTATTTTTTTTACCTTATTTAAGCAATTATTATTAACAAAAACCCTAAACAATATATTATTTCATTGATTGATTGTTTCCATTCCATACAGAAGAATTTTGGTAGAACCCAATATTTTGAAATGCCAATAGTTATTAAAAAAAAATAAATAAATAAAAGTGCAAGGAAACAAAAACAATAGGGTTCATTTAATAATCATCATATGTAAATTCTCGTCATTAATTATACTAAATTTCAATGTAAATTAGATTTCTCTGAATCTTAACTTTAATGTTTTCTCTACTATTGATAAAGGTAATGAGAACCTCCAAATAGACACTTTGATAATGCGGGAAGAAATTGGCCAATTCTAAATATATCATATAAGCTGTCGCTTAAGTATATAGGTAACTTTAATTGCACATAACTTCAAAATATATTCGTTAGAACCCTCAACATTGTTGTTATTTATAGATCGTTCACGGTAATAGCTAAGATGATGATAAGTTATAGTAAAGTGAAATCATATTTCAGAAATTTAGAGACAAAATCAAAGGGCGAACTTGAAATTGGGTGGGGATTTATTATATTGACAATGAACAAGAAAGTGAGTTAACAGAACCTGGATGCTTTTATTATTCACATTTAAGGATAAGTGGGGTAACAAAGACTCCTAAAATTTACACATTATTCTGCTTTCCAAACACCTAGTGGGAACAGGAACAACCCCGCTCTTCATTGTTGCCGCCAGAAGCCATCTTATAACTCCGCTCCCATGTATCAGAAGGCACTGCTTCTGCATGTGGTACGTGACGAGGATGCTTCTCTCTTTTATCTCCTTTAATTTGTTTCAAGGCATGCTTAAGGGCAGGTAGCAAAGCTTCCATACATTCAGCAACAGCATTAGGATTCCCGGGCATGTTGATTATCTACAGTAGATATAGAAGAATGAATGGCAAACCAGATTAAATGTGTGTGTATACAATAGCTAGATCCAGTGCCATGAATGTTATGCACGTAAACGTGTTTATATAAAATAACTATCTTCAATGTCATGAATGTCACAACACAGGTTTAGTTGCAGAATGAAGTATGATTCATTTAAGCTCCAAGAATACCAATTATGTAGCACCTACACCGACAATTCAAGTATTGTATACGTCATTCGTCTGATCCTCCGTAGGACTACCCATAATAACCAATTTTTGTAAATAGATCTGTTAAATGCTATAATGTCTGCACCTCAAGCAAAAACAGAACTCCAGTGTAAACTGGTCGGTGCAGCATTTCAACAAGGGGGATATTAATGTAAAATTATCTCTGTAATTTTCATTTTCACCTAAATATTGCATTTCTCATATTTTTTATCCTCATAGGCTTGCCTAATAATAGGGATCTCAAATGTTACACTTGGCATTAGCCATAGAGTAATAATGGAACAATGTTCAAAATACTTGGTGACCTTTAGATTTGCAGATTAACCATATGTATGAGAGCGACAGTTCATACTAGAACTTGACCATTTCTTTAAAAAGAACTAGTTTTTCTACTCCTGCAAAGTATGAAAACGAAAACCAATAAAAGAAGTGAAACTCATTTCAATTTTTAACAAAATAAAACTTTCTTAAAGAATACTCTACTGCTATAGGTTAAGTGTAATTTAGCAGAAGATATTATTTCGTTATATGCATGATCTATGTTTCAATTTTATATCACAGTTACATCACCTTTCAAGTACAGCATTGACCGGTAGAAGAAAACCATATACATACCAATGATGATCCGTGGATTCCTGCTGCAGCTCGAGAAAGCATTGCAAATGGTGTAACCTAACACAAAAAAACAAAAAAGGACCACAATAAACAAAACCAAATGCCATAGCATAGTATGCAACTTACAAACTCATGAGAACAATTGATGTAAAGCAAAATTTCATCCAAATATCTTTCCTTTCTTCCCATAAATTATAAATATCATACACAATTTTCTAAAGAATGTATGCACCTTGAGCTTTCCCATAAATAGTGATTCTGTTGCCAATGCTACATATTCTAGTGTGTTCTCTCATATATTTCTCATCTTCTATTTCTCTCCTCTCGTTTTAAGCATCAAACATGAAAATGAAAGCCAGCTATAATTATGCTCCACCAGAATAAATCACATGTTCAGTTGTTGCCGACACACAGCTGTCAAACTTTTCACAGAAGCATTATTCATCTTCTTTTTCCTTCTATCATTTTATTTTCTTCCTTTAAGGTTAGCATACTAATCATCAAACCAACACTTAAAACATGGTGCTTTTCTAACCCAAGATACCTGCTTGCTAAGTCAATGTCTTCCTTCAATGTGATTTACCTCATTATGCTTGCTAGATGTACCATGTAATATGATTTGGTTATATACTATGTCAAAGCACGAAAACATTTAAATTTGCTACTTTACACACAGAATGGATCGTTCTATTTTTGGGTAAGTTCAGTAAATGTTACAAAAAATACAAAAAACTAGAGACCATAAAGATAAAGAGTCACTTCAAGATAATTCCACAAAAAATTTAAGGCAAAAAAGCACCGAAGAATAAAGATTCCAAGGCAAACATTAAGTGCAAACAAAAAGCCTACACATTAGGTCCTAGATTGGTGTCTACTCCTATTCCCCCATAAAATTTGAAAGGAGGTCTTCCTCATAAAACATGCAAAACACTCGCATACTCTAGAAGAATGATAAAGGAACACAAATGCTTGTTGGCAAAACTTAGACAAACACAACCATGCTATGTTCTATTTCATGAGAACTAAGTTTATTTAAAGTTGACACCACAATAATCAAGAGCATTTACCAATATGCAGAGATAAGGTGAATAGGAGCAACATGGATATAGATGTATGAAATTCACCATCTACCTTCAGACTCTCTTGCATCATGACATAAGTTAAACCAGGAGTTTCTTTCTCAATCAATTGCTTTGTTGCTTCCGGAGTTACATCCCTTGGAGTAAATCCAGTGCCACCTAATAAAAACTATTACATTATAGGTCTGAAGGAATATATCTAAAATCGGAAGCAGTAATAAAGTATCTTACCAAGAGTAAGGATGAGATCCATCTTATCAACATCACTCCACTTCCGTAGTATATCTTTAATTTTGGACACATCATCTGAAACCACAGAAGTTGCAACCACTCTAGCTCCTCCTAACTTCTCAGAGGAGGAATTGACAACTGCCACTGCCCTTGGACCACTGCAAGGCATTAGCTACCTATCAATCTTAATTTTAATGCTTAAGTATGAATTCTCTCGAATAATGAAAGGAACCAAGGAGAAAAATGATAATCTAGGATGTGGCTATATGATGGGTTAAGACAACACTATGGTCTCTCCTAAGCTTTGAAAAAAAAAAAAAAAACTAGTCATGTGGAAATACATGAAAGTTCAAATCTACGGGGGAAATGGTGGTTTTCTTTTTTTTTTTTTAAACAATTTGATATATTAATTTGTTGTCATGCTAGAATTAAGAGTTCACAAAAAAGAGATTAATGAGTGAGGATTTTATTACAATATATCCAAATTATATTGCAAAATCTAAATGAAAAAACTTTTAGAATTGTCCTCTCAGTTTGTAAAAAAGAAATTTCGTATAAAGTATAAATAACGAGACAAGTGCCATGTCAAAGTTTAGGACAGAGCTGCATGCTATAGACATATCATCACCTCCTATCCCAGAAAGATAAACAATAGCCTGCCTATTTACATATAGACACATAAATGGATAGGTTAGCCCAAAGGAAATGTTGGATGCATAGCCAAGCACAACCAGCACGTATGATTCTTATGTCATAGCCATCGTAAACCAGAAAGCAATGCTTTGCTTTTGTTTTTAGCCATCATTTGAATCACATGGGATTTTAAAATATTGTTACAGAGCTTGCAGTTCTTTTCCTGCTCCTCTTTGACAGAAAGTAATACCAGCTCTGACCTATTGCTTTGGCATCAACTAAGTGCCCTCTCTAAAACAGTCATCTAAAGAGGTGTATCAAGATGCCATGTAAGCCCGTCAAAGCAATCTGGCAGGCTTGATTTTAGATAACATTAATACCGCTTTCAAATGGCATCAGTTAAACTTTTACTCCCATAACGGTTTTGTAAGTATTTTTAAGAAAACGGTAAATTTCATTATTTGTATTTGGCCCACCTTTAAAATTTCAGTAAGCCTTTTAGTATGAGCTGTAGGTAAGGAGTTACTAGGTAAACTTTGGTATTATCCTATAAATAGGCAAGTGAGCTGTAGCAGGTAAACTTTGGTACTAGCGTATAAATAGACAAGTGAGCTGTAGGTAAGGAGTTAGTCAGATCTCTATAATTTGAGAATTAGATTTTTAGAGCACACTTGCTCCGGAGGAGTCATAGCTGGCTTCTATCTAAATTTCCTTTTCATAATTAATAAAATTGCCTTTGTTTGTGCCTAACCAATCCCCAGGTA
The DNA here is from genome assembly GCA_024138025.1 of Combretum micranthum. Classification (NCBI taxonomy): domain Eukaryota; kingdom Viridiplantae; phylum Streptophyta; class Magnoliopsida; order Myrtales; family Combretaceae; genus Combretum; species Combretum micranthum. The sequence goes on along the minus strand of JAMXBD010000266.1, from coordinate 293,946 downwards.
TAACAAGCATTAACAATAATAACCCTCATTTGATTACCTCACAAACAGAAAAGGGAAGCTACTGGAGTAATTGGGAATTACCTCCTATCAGGTCCAGCCCCTGATGCAACAGTGTCACTCACTGTCAAAATGGCTACTCTGAAGTTGAGATCTTCATTTTTATCAGCTGTTAAGTCTCTTGATAGACTTGTTTTATGTTCCGCAACTGAATTTGTAGGTAAGAGGCTATTGCATGTGGCAATAGCAGTGGGATCAGAAATCAAAACAGCTGTAACAGATTTTCCAGCAGGCAAGACAGAACCTGTTGCTGGCAGCTCCAGCAACGCATTTGCTGACTTCATGCTTAAAAGCCGGCTACTCATCTGATGACCAGTGCTCTCAGCAATAAAACTGGATGCCATAGGAACTTATGGATGAATAAAAAAATTGCAGGACCTAATCATTTAACAAAGAAACAAGAAAATACTTTGACAGGTAATGGAGCTTTTTAATCAAGCAAAGTAAGAATCACCAAACACACCCAAGAAAAGAAGAAGAAAATACCAAAAAAAAAAGGCACAGAACTGACCCTGGCATTCCAGATCCATCATCAGGCAACCATCTCAAGATGGCCCGGTGAAATTCTGGCCGGACTGGGTCGGTCTTGATTGGTTGGTGAAGACGAGCATCCACTCTGACAACCAGAAAAAGAAATATTTTTTTATCAGATAGGAATGCCACCCAATGGCAGAGAGGGAGTGAGGAACTCATGGTGTTTTGCATGTTCATTAACCTTGCAAGATTTGGGTTGGCCCATCCAGCAAGATGCCGTATTACTGGAACAACAAAGACATGGAAACAGACAAGACAGCTAACTGGGTTCCCAGGTAATCCAAATGCAACTACTTTATGCCCTGCGTACTTTCAGTTGATTTGCATGGATCTCAGCAAATGTTAGCGGTTTCCCTGGTTTCATGCAGACCTGAAAAAGGGATGACTAGTAATATATCAACCACTTTCCATTTATAATCTTCATTCAGAAGTTTGATAATGGGCAAAAATAGTTTTATGTATGAAGTCTCCACCTTACTAAAATATACTCTGCCTTGTTTTTCAAGTAGTGGCTTGACAAAGTCTCTGTCTCCCATGGAAACACCACCAGATGTCAATAAAATGTCAATTCCAGAAGAAAAGGCTTTTTCCATGATGCCTTTAATCTCTTCTTCGTTATCTGGAGCAATACCAAGATCCACAACCTTGCAGTGTTGTTGAACACCAGCTGCCATTAACATGGCACGATTTGAATCCCGGATCTGTTCAGTAGCTAAATCATCTTAAATGCAAGCTGCATAAAGGAAGAGGTAGATACACCTAAAACATTGTAGATTGACCAAGAAAAACAGATAGAAAACAGAAGGGCTTTCAGCAACTGAGTTTTACAAGATCTACCTTTAGAAACAAGTCCCAAAAAATATCAATTGCATCACTAAGATGCTTTTCAAATTTGCGGGAAGATCAAAAATAGTCCTCCAATATTGTTACTTCCATCTTTGAGTCCTCCGACTTTTTTTTGGGGTAAATAAAAGTCCTCCAAGTTTTCAAAACAAGCTAATCAAGTTCTTTGATAGCCATTCCTTAACAATAGTTGACTTTTGTTGGCGTGGTTCCACAATAACTTTGTGTAAACATGGTAGAATACTGCCATACACAACAGTGTAGATTTTTTACTAAGTTTTATTGCTTGCCTAAATAATAATAATAATAATGCAAAATACATACATACATACATGCATTCATATATTATGGGCTTGATTGACTTATTTTAAAACAGTTCAAGTGCTCTTTGCAAGCCTGGTTGGAAGTAACACACAAGCTGGATTCCCCTTCCCCCCTATTCTTCCTGGGCAACAGCAACTTCAGGCCCTTGGTTCTCTTCCACCATTATAATGAAGGAGAGGGATTCAAACCTAGTATCTCAAATCCACGTATTTATGTCTGAAGCACAGCTCTAGCAGCCTCGGTGTTTGCATTTGGAAGTTTTGATATTCAATTTGTCTAGGGAAGCCCATTATTTCAACCTAAGTTTATAGCCAATTAAATCCTTACTTATGCTAAGCTAAATAGCTCAACTCAAGATTAGATCACTCTAGTTTGCACATAATGCTTTTGTTGCTCTTTTAATTGAATATAGCAGCTGTGGTGCCCCTTCCTGACATTTGATGATTGTATAACTTCTTCCTTGAATTCGAATCAAATTGTTTATTATTATTATTATTTAAGTTGATAATATACTTTGCACTATTTTAATGGAATATTGAGGCAACAATTGCAAGAGATAGTAAAAATGAAATGTATGGTTGCCCTCCAAAAGATCAAAGAATAATATTGTCTCTTTCATACAGTGACAGTGCAATAAATCAAGTACCTGGCCCCTATTCAGACTCTTGGCTGTTGGTTCTACAAGTTCATCTCCTGTGGAAAGAACTGCAATTGTTGGAGTGGGATATACCTGCATGGAATGTTGTCCGTATCAGACATTAAGATAAAAAATCTCTTTAAACCCATAGCTTATAGGAAATTTTGTTAGGGCTGCCTTTTTGGAAAATATATACATATACTTTTTGTTGATTTATTTATTTCAGCTAATTCAGAGAGGTATGTACATTGATCACAAAAATTTACAGAGGAAATCTATAGACATTGAAGGATACCAAGCAGGCAAAAGACTGACTTGCATGAAATGATGCACAAACACAAAAGCAAATTACAGTTTCATGATAAGAACAAGAACAAACAACATGACTAAGTCCTCAATTAAAATTTACAGCCAAAATTTAAGAAAGGATCCTTCTAGCTACACGGAACAACTGAGTACACTGTCAAAAATTTACAGCCAAAAATTTAGAAAAGGATCCTTCTAGCTACACAAAACTACTGAGTACACTGTCCATTGGCATATCTCTCAATTTTTTTCACACCATAAGTAGAAGACTGCCACAGCGAACTTCCACCAGCAGTAGATTAGAGACCAGACAGAATACAGTAACAATCCACAAGCTGAGCCAGGGATGAGTAGCTTCGAAGCCACTTAATCCCAGACCATCATAAACTCATACCAAAAGAATTGATGGTCCTGAGATTCCAGCACTTAAACGCACACATTGGTTAACAGTGTCGCAAAAATGTAGGAATTTTTTAGCTTGATGATAAACTTGTGTCTAAATTGGAGGGATAATTTTACGAACTGCATTTGTGCAAAATAAAAAATTAGATTTGTTATTTTCGATTCCAGATTATCATCATGGGTACCTTAAGAGAAGTAATTAAAAAAGTTATCACTTATATTGAGAATATTCTATATATATTCTCAATAGAGTATCTTTATTTGTAGAAGTTATCGGGCCTTAGGATTGTATAAAGATGCTATTGAATAATGAAATAAAGCATTAGGAAAACTATAAGAACTAACTTATTTCATCTTAGTTATCCTTGTTTACGAGATTTAAGGGTTTTCTGACAGACCCACAAAATCAGAGATCACAATTCCTTTTGACAAGTCTTCAATGCTTTCTTCTACATATTTCACCTATGAATAGATCATAGAGTTAGGCTCATAACAGATTTACTCATCTGTACATTCTCGTGTTATGGCATCTTTTTGGCCTAATAAGTTTAGAGCAAAAAGGGAGAGAAAAGATAGCAACGCAATACCTTCACCATTGTAACACCTGCAGTGGTAAGCAGTCCAATTTCCGAAGCATCTATCCTCTCTCCAGAATTTAGAATTATAGCACCTTTTTGGATGTCCAATCCCTGTTTCAGTGATAGACATGGATCATTAGTCAGCATTCTGACTTAAACCAAAACACGACATTCTCAGGTTTTTCACAAATCTGTGTCTCAAACAATTAAACCAAGCTATTGCTAAAAGATATACATATATAGAGAGAGATTATTTCATATTTAACCATTATTTTTAAAAAATATTATATAAATACAAATTGGATAAAAATAATTACATGATTACCATTGCAACATTGCATATTGACCATGCGCTATAGGGTTTTTTGTCTATTGCATGTTGAACATGCAACACGTATGTAATTATTTAACGTGTATCGTATGACCAACATGCTATACATATTTACACCTATATCTCTGCTCCAACATGTGATACAGCTATTTTTATAGTCAAACCATCTCTATATCTCTTCTTCAACATACGATATATATACAAACTTTTATATCTCTTCTCCAACATGTGATATAGATGTGGCAATTTGGTAATTTTTTTTCTATAATTGGTCTTTTTGTAATTTTTTTTTTTTTGGGCAAGAACGATAGACATGTGTTTCATCCATATATATATATATATATATAAACTTTCTAATTGTAAAATACACCAAAAATATTATCATAACATGATCCTTACACATACAATATCCAATAGAAGGCATTTGAATGAACTTGAACCAAAAGAATCCTACACTGAAAGATTGTACTTAAAACAGAAAATTTTACAATCTAGAGTGTAGGTCCCGAATGCACAATCAAGAGGGGGTGAATTGACTGTGATTAAAAACTTAATCTTTTTCAAATTTAAGTATTAAATTATCCCTCTTGATTTTGCTTATTAATGATGCTCGTTATGCACCTTTTGAACTACTTAATGTAGACCTTTTGTTTTACCTTCAGACAACTTCTTTTTTACTATAAAACTTCTTTAAAACTACTCTAAACTTTATTATAACCATTTCTTATAGCTTGTAAATAATTAAATATAACTAATTAAGATCTTGTAACCTATATTCATTAAAGAAACATGTTAGATATATTTAAACCTTTTTCTTATCATAAAAATTATATTATGAGAGAACTTAACAAGAAGAATTGTTACAATGACTGGAATTTAACTTTTGTACTTGTGAAATAACAAGCCATATCAAAAAAATAAATAAATAATTTTTTGCGATGGCATCATAGCCAGTGAGCATAATGGATCCACAAATACTTTCTTTAATATATGTTATAATTAGAAGTTAACATCCCAAAATATAATTCTACCAAAACATGTCCAGATATTGTTGGAAAGTCATACTGTCATGACCCTATCAAATAAGTGACATTAAGCTTCAGTTTAGTTTTAGTCAAAGTAATTGTTTTTTATTTTGTTAGTAGTCAGTTCTAGCTCACAGGCCTACAAGAGAGAGAAAATAACAAGTTAGAGAAATCTTTAGTTGTGGTAGATCTCTTTCTTTTAGAGAGACAGTTGAGTAAGTTGGGAGCAAATTTCACTCTTGGAGTAATCATTGTTGACAACTTTTGTACACATTCACCATTTCAATCAATCAAAGTTCCCATCTTTTTTTCGTAATTCACTAAAAGCTCATATCTTTGCCCTAATTTGGACAGTATCACATACCACAGGACGAATGTCAGTGCCTTTGCTGGTTTGTACCAATACTTTAACTCGTTTAATCTTGTTCACAGTATCTTGTACTAATTCAGTGTCCTCAACCTGAATGACTGCATCTGCACCATCTGGAATGGGCCCTGATGAAAACAGATGGAGAAAAATTAGTGGATGCAAAGTCAAATCCAAAAATATTTGAATGTGACAAAAGACCTACAGACGAATGAAAGGAAGTATTGCAAATAAAGATGTAAATGTACTGCACAGCACAGTAGGTAGCTTGAAACTGCTAAGTGCTATGACCAAGTCCAAGAATAGGTCAAAGCACATATTGAGCAGAAATATTACATCACTTCCCCCATGAAGAAAAAGATGCTCTGCAGGACACTTTATAATGATCACATTACTCAAGGGTTAAGGCAGGAAAAATTGAGACAATATTTCAGGCTAACCCACAAAACCTAAGTTAGAATGAAACCTAAAATTATTAATTAATGGGTCAAACTTATCAGTCAATTTCTCAAAGACCTAGAAGCAAAAGCTATATCCAAGGTTTTTGAAATAACTATACTACCCAAGGCAGCTAAATAGAAGAAAAGGGAACTTGAGAGTATAAACCAAATGAGGCAGCTATCTGACAGCTCAATAAAAATGCCACGACACTGCTTATATAAAACGGTGAAGCATTTTATTGGATTAATCATGTCATAGTAACAGCCATATTTCTAATGCTTTCACAATAAGCTTCATCATTGAGAGCATTAATCAAATGAAGGTTAGGTTCACTAGGTCGGTAGTCTTGCAGCAGAGGTCTGTTCTTATGAAACCTAATTCCTTGGTTTGATAGATCATATGGTGTCCATCCTACTTTGACTTCCACAACTTATATTAAATCTTTTAGATTTCCTTAATCTACGCCAGAGCGAGAATAGTCCTTGTAAGCCATTATCCAGGATTTTTTTCGCCCTCTTTTTCCCATGCACCAGAGAAAGGGCTGTAACTTCCATTGTTGAGGCCTTCAAGCTATCGAGCTAGGTTTTTTTGGAAACTCAAGCATATAGATGAATGAAAAATGATTTCATTTTTTCTTTTGATTTTTTTTTTTTTTTTTTTTTTTTGGGGACCATATGAGATTAAGGAAAAGAGGATATAGGGATAAAATCCAGCTAGAATCAGGTCGGGTTCAAGAGCTATAATTAGAAGTAGCCTTCTTCAAATAGCTCCAATGATGGCACAGGTCAGATACGAGAAGCATTCAGCATAGCAAACGAATTGTGTAAAATAAGCAACTTATATGCATTGAAGTCACCATAAAGTGAGCTGGAATAAAAGTATGACTTAAATAAGAATCCAAAGTAAAAGCAGTCTCCATACAAGACAATTTTTCCATAGACTAGAATTCTTCATCAACTGGAAAACTATTGATAAAAAAAAAAAAAAAAAAAAGGGTCATGACATATGCTTTAGCTCAGGATAAGGTCCCACCTCCAGTAGTTACATATGCAACGGTTCCTGGAGTCACAGTCACTCCAACTCCATCATTTCCAGCTCTTGACTCGGTAATGATAGGATATTCACCAGGACCATCAGAAGAAACAACTGCGTAACCATCCTGAAATAAATGAATTTGCATCCATTATATCAATCCAGAGTCGAGTGAAGGTTTCCCATTAATTTCTTAAGGGACAAATTTCCAAATGCAAGCATAAGGAATGTCCCAAAATAATGACTAGAATATTGATATGGAGGATCCCCTAATGTATGAATTCTCTACAAAATGTTAGTTTGTTTCCAGTGAGTACCAAGCTGTAGAATGCATTGAAAGTTCAGGGAGCAGAGCAGTAAATCAATTAGGACTATTTTCAATAGCAATCTCATATATTTAGTTTTTGACTCAATAAACATATCCACAAAGTGTAAACAAGCAACAAAGAGACACATTGGAAAGACAACTGCAACAACTAGTCATGACTCATGCACTTGAACAATCACACCAAGCACAAAGATCAAGCTGACCATAAAAGAATGCCATATATGTAGATCATTCCATGCACACCTCCTTACTAATTAGTACCTGGATCTTTTTGTTGCATAGCTGATGTTAATTTCTACGGTTTACACTCAACTGTATTACAAATGTATAAAGATATACAAGGAATAGCAAATCTGTATTAAATAAAGTTCTTACTTCAATATGTTGTTATTTGATTTGATACAATGGATTAAGTACATCAGTAAATTAGTTGAAAGTATAGAAACAGAGAGATCTGAACCCTTGGTAAACCAAAGCTTACATAGCAGTTCCAATGCTATGGCTTGAACCACTCAACATGCTATATTATCTGTATTTTGAGATTTTTATAGCAAGAAAGATATTGATATATGAAATTCTTTGAAGGATACAGATGCTTAACTTATCGAATTTCATTTTGAGAATGATCAAAATGTTGTGAAATATAAACCAACCAGAGGTAATCGAATTGAGTCAAGTGGAGACAGCACGGTACTGAGCTCGAGTTCAACTTAATTCCTTGATTAGACTGTTCTAGAGCCTTCATATATATACATACATACACATGATTTTATTGCAACTTAATAACACTCCAACGCGAATTACACGTAAAGCCTAGACTATAAGCTCGCTAGCTCTTGAGCCAAATCCTAACATTCTACAGAACTCGACGCCATAAACTACTCGAGTAACTCGACTAAGTGCAGGATAGCGATTGCTACTCCAATCTCAGGCTACGTAAAGGCATTTGATATCAAGACATACCTTGACGGAAGCAGGATAAGGAGGCAATGGGTCAGGAGCTCTAATATCTTCAGCAAGGACTTTACCTAGGGCTTCGTGAACTGGCACGGTGACAGGTGGCAAACGCTGAGCCACTCTCAGTACAATCTCCAAAGCTTCCTGCACCGGCATCATCGTCATCGCCGGAGGTTTTGTGTTAACGATGGCCGTCGTTCCGGTTTGCTCCATTTCTGCCGGGGAGCGGATTGGTCCCGTGGACTGGACTGTTGGATTGTGTTGACCGACTTGAACTGATGGATGGAGTTTTTAAGTGGTGTAGCTACAGTGAGAGAGAATCAACGGACCTGGACACTTATTTAGGAACCCTAATGCAGTGGGCCCGGTTTACAGATACTAGATAATGCCACTCACTATCACTAGGCGCGAACATGTTCGCAATGGTCTCATGGCAACCGTTTTGGTCATTTGTTTTGTTAAACGCAACCGTTTGGATAGTCGGGCAGCATATTCTGTATTGGTTTGATATCGATTTAATATTAATTCGGTTTGATCAATTTATAAATAAAATTATTAATTTTTTATCAATATTATATTTATATTGATTTAGTATCTATTTGGTACTAAAATGATGCTAAAATGATAAACCAAATAGGCTCCAAAAGTTGCTACAAAATACAATAAAGTTTAGATTATTAAAAATATAGATAAAGTATTTACTAATATGTTGACGAATAATGTTTATTGCCAAGCTGTCATATTAGTGATATGAATATTAATTTTTTGATAAAATAAAATAGGAAAATTTTTTTATTTTTCAGTTTATGATACTTAACAAAAATAAAAGTTGCAATTAATTATTAATATACTGCTGCAAAAGATAGGATTTTAATTATACAATAAAATTGTAGGAATGAATAACATATGATTTATTATATGCAAATTACATATTATTCATTTAATTTATGAACCTGTATCAGATAAATAACATGCAGGTTACAACATTATCAACCTTCTTCTAGACGGCAAAATGAAAGGAAAAATCTGAATAAGTCCAAATCTTATAGAATCTTACCGTGTGCATTTCTTTATTGAAAAGTAACAAATATAAAGAGCATAAATCTTTTATGAAGAACAAGGATTGACACTCATCTTTCTCTAGAATCACCTTCTCCAACTCCACTTCTCTCTCTAAAATCGAAAACCATACTCAGCCCATTCCAACTGACTAAAACCGTTCTCGCAGCCAACACTTACCCATTGCCACCACAACTTATGCCAAAAAAAAAAAAAAAAAAAAAAAAAAAATCCTATGCTCACTCATCTATGCACACTAGAAAGTATATTTAGTGCAGACAAAAAGTACAGCGGAGGTAGATGTTTTAAATATCTCAATTGAAAACTAGAATTTTTATATGCAAACTTGAAATCGCAAATAGAAACTGCAATTTTGCAATAGATTTTAGTATTTTTTTTTAAAACATAGATTTTGATAAATTTTTCCTAAAAAAAAAAAACGACGTGTTTTAATTTACCAAATGAAATAGGTTCATTCCTTTCTATCTAGATTTATAGAGTATTTAATTTAATAAAAGTGTTAAATGTGTATTTGTATTTCCTTTCTTGGAATTTTATTCTTAACGGAGTAGATAAAAAATGAAACAAAGAAAATAAAAACCAAAACATCCATTATATCCTCGTAGTGAAAAATATATATTCTAATTTTTTATGGTGGAAAACAGAGGATTAAGGAAAAAAATAATAACTTTTTTCAAAAAACAAATTATACAAACCCCATTAGATAAAAAAATCTAAAAAATAGGCAACTTAAGCTCGTCTCCTGAAGAGATGATATTATAAGTGGACGACCTTGTCTCTTCAAGTGACGAAATTAGTATAAATACACTAAACCTGTCTCTCTAAGAGGTAAGGACAAAATTTATCTCCTCTCTTCAAGAGACAAGATTGATTTTACAATATTAAATTCGTCTCTTAAAGAGACAAGGTTAGTCTTCTATAACCTTATTTCTTTAAGAGATGAGTTTAGCTTTCCTAAAACTGGGATTATTTTTATCCCAGTATCATTTTTATAATTTTTAAAAAAATATATCAATATTAATTTCCTTTTCCAAAACAACAAATATACGTTTATTTCAATATAGGAGTATTTTATTTATAAGAAGTTCATAAATAAAATATTAAATTATTATTTATCATTTTACAATCTTATTGATGTTTAATATGAAATTAAACAATACTGAATATGTTAGCTGATTAGAATGACTTATACTTTGCGAATGCCTTACTTTTATTCATCTGGTTTATTTTCAGCTAGAAAGCAACCACTTACAAGAGGCACTTTTAACTGAAAAACAAAAGACCTCTTGAAATTCATTAAAGCATTAACTTCATATGGAACGAGGGAAATAAAATGGTTATCCATCCAAAATGAATATGCAATTAATGTTTTTAAGTGAGGGTCCTCCTTCAATAGACTTCAAAGCTCATTCTTGACCATGGCAACTCTAAAAATGGACATATTTTCTAGAGTTGTCATGCACACACACATATGTGTGTCTGTTTGGAGGGGGTGGGGCGGGGGCAGAGGGGGTGGGTGGGGGTTTGGGTGTGGGAGGGGGAGGGGTTTGCTAAGTATGTGTATAATATCAAAATTGATGACCTAAAATCCTCTCTTCAAGACACGATTTTAATACAACGCAATTTTTCTTTAAATTTTACCTTTTGGAATTTTTCTTAAAAGGCATTTTTTCCTCTCAACCCAAAATGAAGAACCACTAATAAAGTAAAATGGTTCTTAAGAAGAGAAGTTCTTAAGGAGTTAATATGTCACCTAGTAGTTCTAAATCTAATCGTTTTCTCACATACACAAGCCATCCAAGAAGGGTCTAAAGTGGTAAAATAATTCATTTGTGCCTAAATAAATGGGCTCAACTCACCAACCTTCAAAGTCCTATACTAATTTAAAAAAAAAAAACGATTTATAACATTAAATTGGGCCATTGGGAAAAAAAAATAATAATAACATTAAATTGGCCCAAACCTAATTACCAAATAGGTCTACTATAAAATTCAACATCTTTGATACGTCATGCATTATATCAGCCCCAAATGTTGGTTAACACCCCAAAACCATTGTCATTTTTTATCTTTTAAAACTTTTTGGGGTTCTAATTTCTAATAAGAGATTAGAGGATATGAATATGTAGTTATAAACAAGCAAAGTCATGCTTTAGGAATTTAATATCTTTCCACACTAAGAGAGGTATCTTTGCATTTATTTTTTATATCCATTCATATGAGAATATTACGTGTATAATATACTTTTAAAAAAATTCCACAAAATCTAATTGTGGAAATAAAATTACAAGAATAGTGTCGTTGTATCAGACCTTGGAAGTGCAATATAGATTTATATGTGTATTACATGTCCAACATGTGATACTCATAAAACTATTCAAACATATATCGCATGTTGGTCATGGGATATATATACAAAGCTATATTGTATGTACGTATATCGCATGACTAATATTTGATACAATCCTACTTAAACTTTCGAACGAATAGGTCATTATATCGCATTTTGGTGATGCGACACACATGTAAAATAGTGTATTTCACTTTTAAGATGTGATATAGCGATGGTAATTTGGTATTATTTGTGTAATTTTTTTTTAAAGCAATGGTAGATATGTGTTTAGCCTGCATACATATACACATATATATTATTTTAACAAACACCCCATTTAATATATGTAAAAAAGGCATACAAACGAAACCCCCCAAAAAATATGTATATATGTAATATATAAGTATAAATAAAAGATGTACCAATTATCAAAATCAAAGGATCAGTATAGGAGGAAACAATTACAATATTTCTCCTTGATCAATTAGCATGCTCCAAAGAATGAGCTTAGCAGATACAACAGCGAAGTGGCTGACAAGTAATGAGACAAACATGACAACTTGCATAATAAATAATCTAAATCAAAATGCTATAACAAAGTCAACTTGCTAGCTGCCATGAATTTACACATTGAAATATCCTCAGAATGACCGTCTTTCATAAAAAATTGTTAATCCTTCTTGTTTGGTTACCAAAGTAGACTCGAATTGATCTCGAGCTTATTGAGTGTTACAGCTTGATGAAAATGAGTTTATCTGAAATGATCCAAAGTTAATTTATAATTAATACATGTAAATTGATTGTCGCATGTGTGTATGTGTATGTGTAGAGTGAATTATGGTGTTTGATATGATCATATGTGTTAGGAAGTAATAACTAAATATGAGTCTATGGTAAATGTATTTATAATGGTAGTTTATTCATACTATTCAATTATTATGTTAATGTGAGTGGTTGTTGTAGTAATTAATGTTTGATGAATTAAGTGTGTTTTGAGCTAAATTTATAAGCCCTTAACTTAGCAGATTTTGGCCTTCTTAAGCCTCAATATAAGCCCAAATTAAAGCCCAATTAAGGCTTAAAGCCTTTCCCAAATCTACCCTCAAAAGTCAACATTATTATGGATAAACATCAAAGCCTAATTGCATAATTAGACAATCCCAAACAGAACAAAGGAGAGGAAATTTTGTAACTCTAGAAGGCCAACAATTTCCAACACCCAAATTAAGTTTTCTTGGACTCAACACACTAAAAATCCTTCCCCAAGACTTATATATACATTGAGGTAAGTTTATTTGATATTTGAGATGCTTTATTTCCTTCTTAATCCATGAAATATACATGTGTAGTATAATACAAGTAGTTGATATGCTAAATTCTTGTTGAGATATTGTAGAGTTATTAGGAAAGCTTTAGAATACGTGACATGTTATAGATAGGTTGTAGTAAGCTCTCATGTGGTTTGGAATGAGTTGAAAGAGTTAAAATGTAAAAATTTTTGTATTTGGAAAATAGAAGAAATCTGCAATTGGAATTGCGGTGTATGCCGCCTCGTATGTCGCCGGCGTACATACTGGCGTTAGAGTTTTTATTTCTGATTTTTAAAAATTTTTCTTAAACGCCGCCGGCATTGAGGTTGAAATTGTTGGCGTAAAGACTAAAAAGTTCTGTACAGAATGCATACTTCTTAAAACCGCCTTATACGTCACCGACGTATGATCCTACACCGCCAGCGTTAAGGTTTACATTGTCGGTGTTAATGGCCAGCGTGGACTTTGTAAATTTCAAATTTTTCTAACTTCTTCCAACATCTTCCAATACATGATATAAGACTTTTAATCAAAGATTTTATATATATATATATATATATATATGTTATGTGTTGACTTTGGATTGTTTTTACTTAACGTTCAATAATTTTCCTAAGTTCTAATCTAGTGAATATAAGCTTGACTTAGGATAGTAATGTGATATAGTTGATTTATGTAGAACAAAGCTAGATACTCAATTGGAGATTCCCATCGATTCCCAATCCGAACCGGGTATACAATACTTTGATTGATTATTGCTTAGGATAGGCATATAACAATTTAACCTTAATAAAAAAATAATGAAAAATATTGAAATTGGTTGTGCTTTATGCCGTTGAATCCAGAACAGGGGAGCGACAACCTTGTCATGATGCAATGGCACGGTAGTTTAGACACTTAGCCCAATCATTTGTCATGATGCAATGACTCAAATCCATGATGTAATGGTGGTTTCTTTTATTGGCTAAGTGGGTAACTAATAGGGTTAACTGTATCGGTATATTCTCTACTTAGGCTCCGGAGGAAATAATATGTTTTAGTTCACGAGTATGGGACCGTTGAACTAATTGATGTTATAGACCGGGATAAGTGGAGTGTAATAAAGGAGTGTAAACCCTAGATGATACTCTTAATATTCTTTGTCAGTTAGATATAGGAGATATAGATATCCGGTCTATCTATATCAACTCCTTGAGCAGCTGCTATTACTCAGGACTCCCAGAATTCCCAAGCTTGAATCGGAGTTTGAATACTCTAGTGTTGTTCTACTCACTTAACTAAAGATAATGAAGTTGTGGTGATTTATTGCATTGCATTTAGTTAAGTGAGCATGACATATGTATTTATTTGCACTATTGTGTACTGGATCTTTAGCTCATGTTGTTATCTTGCAGGTGACTTTGATGACGAGCCCTATGACGATATGGGCTATGGGATTGACTGGGAGGATTCTATGGATGACTAAGAGATAGAGACCTAGTATATGCTTAGGATTCCTTTTGATGTAATTTTTGTGAAGTGTTTAGGCTTATTTGTTAAGCTTTAGAATGTATTTCGATTTGAATTGTATTTGTAATATAGCGATGTTATAAGTAATATTCCTATGTTTATATGATCCTTGGGAAGTTGTAATGTATATATAATGTATGTTTTTTTTATAGGTGATGACCTACTACTTATGTGGTGGTAATGTTTCTTAATTCAAATCATGTGAATGTTATATCTATTTTAAACAGGCAGTGATTACAAACACCTCTTTAGATGACCTTACGTATAATACTTAAATATTGTTCCTAATATTTGGGTATTATACGTGATCGAGAGATTTAACACATTTAATATATGGGTTAAGTGGGTCGGGTCTTTACATTATCAAATAATATGTATGGTGAGGGAACATCAAATTCCGTAGTTGTAGCTGATGGTGTAGATTTGGGATCTATGTCATGACTAGAATACCCTTATGTTTTAGAGGACCGGACATCCGAACTACCTTTACTGATTATCTCTATACCAGCCTAATTGATTCAGGGATTAGAGCTTATAGAGATGATGAAGAGCTTCGAGATGGAGAAGAGATTGGACCAAACCTTCTTGAAGGGATCAATCAATCTAAGATTGCTATAGGTATTTTCTCAAAAGGTCATAATGAAAGCAAATGGTACCTCAAGGAGTTGGCACATATTGTAGAGCAAAAGCACCTAAAGAAATTAAAAGTGATGTCTATATTTTATGATGTTACACCATTTGAGGTCTGAAACCAAACCAGAGGATATGGAAAGTCCTTCGAATCACATGAGAAGTCTTTTGATGAGAAGACTATCAAGGATTGGAAGGAAGCTTTGAATGAGAATGGAAAATTGAAAGGTCAGGAAGTTCACAACATTAACAGGTACTTTGTGTCAATTAAGAAAAGAAATTGCACGTAGAGAGCCAAGCATCTGATTAGATATGATGTCTATCAATTTATTTATCAGTCCATAACATACGCCTCTTTGTGTGTTCTTAATTGAATAACTCAAGGCCTTGCTTAATTTTCTTCCTAACTTGTCTTGTAATGGATGCTTGCAAGTATGCCTTCAATATTATTGGTTCGATGCAAATAGATCTCAAAAATCCTAAAACATGTTTTCTCCTATTTACAATTTTTCAAGATATGCACATTTACTTAAATCGCCACCAATACTCCCAAAGTCTTTGGTAAAGGTACCATAAACAGCATGTTTTGGAGGTATATTCGTTATTTCATAAGTAACAAGAGTGAAACACTTGTCTACCCTTATACAAAAAATAATTACCAACATAAAGTTGATATGAAAAAAAAATTCAAAATCCATTTCAAAATTACGTTTAGAAGCAAAATATGCATAATTTTGCAAATAAATCATGTTAATAAAACATGATAACATATTTGCCTACCATCACTAAATCGCGATAAAACTAAAAGTGAACAGTGCATAACTTAGTTGGTAAATGTGTATACACGAGGAACATTGGTTGTGGGTTCAAATATTGATGTAAGCCTCGTGATTTTGAAGGCGTATATTAGTATGAATCATTTAGCCAAACCACTCATTCATTCCCCCTATTACATTTTTATCCTTTGTTATCAGCAAAAAACCAGGCCTATTGACAAACCCAACATTTGGCTTCTGTTTTCGTATCATGTTGTGAAGCAATAGATATTGCATCCTGATATTTACACACGGACAACATAAATAGTTGTCGCTTTTCTTCTTTCTATATATTATGAGCTAATCTTGCATTTTCCTTCATTGCACCGACAACTCAGACCTGAAGGAGAGCTGGTAAGAGAAGTAATCAAAGTGGTATTACATGAATTAAAGAAAGCTTATTCGGTTGTAACTGATTGCTTAGTTGGAGTGGAGCATCATGCTGAAGAAATTCTTCATATGATCATGGGGAAAAAAATGATGTTAGGATAATCGGTATTCATGGAATTGGTGGTACTAGAAAAAAACTCTTGCTAAAGCTATCTACAATCATGTCTTGCCATTTTGAAAGTCATTGCTTTCTAGCTGACATTAGAGAGACTTCTAAGTCAAAAGGTATGCGGTTCCTGAAAAACAAATTGATCTCCGGCATCCTCAATAAGAAATCAGCAAACTCTATTGATGATGAAGAAAGTATCACTGTAGCTGGTAGGTTTTCCAACAAAAAGGTTTCTCATTCTACTTGATGATGTTTATGAGAGTTATCAATTAAAAGAGTTTGTAGGTGAACGCAATTGGTTTGGTTTAGGAAGTCGTATCATTATAACCACAAGAAACAAGGGTACCTTTGATGGGCTTCAAGCTGATTGGTCTCATGAGCTTAGTGGTATGGAATTCGATCAAGCTATCCAACTTTTCAGCAAACATGCCTTTTGAAGTGATAGACCTCAAGATGGCTATGCAGTTCTTTCAGAGGAAATAGTGAAGATATCCAAAGGGCTTCCTTTAGCCTTGGAGGTTATAGGTTCGTTATTATGTGGTAAGAGCAAAGAAGTGTGGCATAAAATAAGGTTGAAAGACGTTCCTCCTCGAGAAGTTGATGCAAACTTGAGGGTTACTTTTGAGGTATTAGAGAAACGACAACAATATATATTTCTTGACATAGTTTGTTTCTTTATTGGAGTTGATCAGAGAGTCGCAATTCATTATTGGGATATTGAAGTCCTCTAGGAACTATCTCTAGTAAAGATGAGGGATGATGATTCGTCTTGGGTGCACGATCAACTAAGAGACATAGGTAGGGAAATTATTGCTCGAGAGCCTATCATGAGACCAGATTTGCAAAGTAGGTGCGGAGTCAAAAAGAAGCCACAGAAATGTTTAAGAAGAGAGTGGTAAGCCCTTCCTTAGATACCTTCCTCTTTTTCTTCTACTGTGCTTCATTTTTTAGAGCAAGATTCGTAACTTCGTTTAGGTAATCTTGTTTTTTCGCTACTAGTTGTTCTACCTACTGTTCTTCCAAATAGAGAGACTGTCAACTGAACAATGGATGATTACACAAATTCTGATCTTCTGTACTCCTCTTTCTCACTCACAGAATCTCCACTTCTCTCCCTAACTCACTCTGTTGCTGCTGTTGCTCTTAAGATATATATATATATATATATATATATATTTTAAATTTTTCCCCAGATATTATTGTTTTTAAACTCCTCACAAGCATCTGGGAAAATCATAGATATTAGTAATAAAACCATGAACACTGTCTCGTCTCAGGGTATGCCTTATCTATAGCAGCCCATCATGTGAATCATGATGAGGTAATAACGCAGCAACTTATGATATAACCATACCAAACATGTGCATAAATCTTCTCAGCATCCAGAAGACATGTAGCATTTACAGAAGGGGTGTAAAGACAAAAGGAAACATAGAGAGACACACAATTACATAGACAGGGGATTTTTGCTTTAAAATGTAAATGTCATATTTGAAATGCGATTTACGTTATGCAAATTAAGAAGTTGCAAGTCACAAATGTGATTTAAAGAGGGTATTAACTTCTTAAAATCACAGGTTATAAATGTCATTTTTATACTTTTTTAAAAACTGCATCTTAGAAATGTGATTTAGGGGCATATTATTAGGCACAATTTCTTGTATTTGACTATACCTCCCTATGGTTGCTTTACGATTCAATATATTTTAGCAGGGATCAGCAAATGTTCATGAAATTGTTCTTGAGTTTAATAAAGATTCAGAATGCTACTACACTGCTGAAGAGTTTGCTAAGCTACCAAATCTACGGTTCCTTCAAGTGGAGAACATACTCCATTTTAATGAAGATAAGGGATTGGTTACTAGAGCAATGCTGTTTTTCTGTAATTGTTGTTCAAATGTTATTCAAATTAGAAGGAACAATCAACACACTCTTTCTGATTTGAGATGGCTTTGTTGGCCATATTTTCCTCCAACAATTAAAATATCTGACTTCGCTTTGAGAAATCTAGTCTTTTTGGATCTATCATTGCGTAGCATCACAGATGGGTAGGAAGGATGGGACCATATCAAGGTATAAGATGCTAATCGTGCCATAATGTGACCATTTATACAATTTTATTTTCTATTTCCATATTGATCAATCTATACATCTTTTTTATATGTGCAGATTGCAAAGAAATTGAAGATTCTAAATCTGACAGGTTGCAGGCAATTGACGAGGATCCCTGATCTTTCAGAACATGTATTCTTGGAGCGGTTGATTCTTGAAGGATGTTCAGGACTGGTCAAAATCGATAGATCAGTCAGTATGCTGTGGAACTTGGTTCTTTTAAGCTTGAAATCTTGTAGACGACTTTGTGAGCTGCCAACGGAACTAAATTGCAAAAGATCCTTGATGGAACTTATGATTGATGGAACTGCTCTCTCAGAAATTCCAGATTGGCATGGTATGAGAAAATTAGAGGCGCTTAGTGCCCGTTCTTGTAGGTCATTGAATAACTGCACTTCATTTGGCTACTTAACTTCCTTAAAGAAGCTTCATTTGGTTACCTAACTTCCTTAAAGAAGCTTTCATTAGCTGGCTCGGATATCAAGGATTGTCCTGATTCAATTGGGATGCTGGTAAACCTCTCGCAGCTATCTTTACAGAATTGCAAATTGTTGAAGAAGCTCCCTGAATCAATTAAAGGTTTGGTGTCATTGATCGAGCTAGATTTATCATCATCAGGAATTGTTGAGCTCGATGATTCAATTGGTTTCCTAAAGCACTTGAAGCTATTGAAAGTGGAAAACAGTAGCTTAAGAAAACTTCCTACTACAATGGGAATGTTGGAAAGGCTCGAAGAGATCGATGCTTGTCCTTTTTATGAATTACAGGACATGCCAAGCCTTCCAAATCGTTTGATTACTTTAAATGTACAGTCTGAAATTGATAACATGCAAGAAATTCAAGATCTCTCCAATGTAACCAACTTGAAGCATCTGAAAGTTTGTATTTCCATATATCAATATCATGATGAGTCCGACAGTTCCTACGTGCCCTTTAATCCGTTGATTGTAGAAACTCCAAGCCCCTCTTGGACTGGAAAGTTAGTTAAGCTGGACAAAATGGAACTGACGTTTTTAAATATCACCAATGTGCATGCAGATTTGGGTGCCCTTTTGTCAACTCAAAGAATTGGCTCCTACAGAATGTATCAGCTTAAGAAGCATCCAAAAGCTACCCTCAAGTTTAACAAGTTTACGTGTGGATGGAAGCATGTCAATGAACATGTTACCATGTCTCTCACATATGAAGAAGCTATGTACATTGAATATAGAGCACACTTCCATAAGAAAACTTGAGGGTCTTGGTGATTTAGAATCATTGGAAATGCTAAATTTAAAAAAGTTACGATTTTTCTGATATTGATGGGCTTGAAAAGCTAGCAAATCTAAGGAGATTGCACATATCTTCTTGTAAGAAACTTGAGAGACTACCAAACATAACCGATTTGAAAAAAATTTCTCCCATTCAAAGTAGGGTTTTGTCACAGTTTAATTGAAGTACCAGGCAGATTGGAATTGTTAGCAGAATTTCATATTTTCAACTGCAGATCACTGGAGAGAATACATGATATACCAAATTCCAGAACTATGCGTCGCTTCTATGTTGGAGCATGTCCAAAGTTATCACTTTCCAATTGATAGATGGCATCTGAAGAGGCTTCAGGTAGTTGGCAGTGTAGCTGTCTTACATCAAATCTTTGGAACAGAAAGCTTCCAAGACGTGATTTCTTTTGTAATTTTTGGCATGTGGTGAAAATTATGAGGAGTTTGAGTCTGTGATATTCCTTGTTACCTTTTCTCTTGTTGCTAGTCCAAATTAAAGGCCAATTGCCTTTGCCAGCAAATAAACAAGAACTTGATTCTACAGCTTTGGGACAATAAAAAGAAGCATTATAAGTGATGCCATGAATTTTCATTTTTCCTTTTCCTTTTTGGTGGCAAATCCCATAAACGGGGATCCCAGCCCCAGTTTCACTGATAAATGGAAACATTACTACAAAAGAGGGGAGGGACCTAATACCTGATCTCTAATAGGGAAAAAAGTACCAAAGGACAAAATATCAATTAACATGCACTGTAGGAAGAACCTGGATCTTAAGAGCCAAGGAAGCTACTATCCATATACCTTTTCTCTTAGCCATTTGGACGAGCCAAGTTTACAAGAGTCAATTTGTTTGCTTCTCGTGTTACCCACTTAAAAGGTAGCATCCACATTTTTCCTGATATAATAAATCTGCTTCAAGTGCAATAAAACATCTCATGGAACAGGTTCATTTCATGAATCAACCAATTAAGATAACCTCAAACGGAACATCCATTATTCCAGATATAGTGAATCTGCCTCAAGAGCAATACAACATCCCATGCAATAAGTTCATAAATTAAATAGAAGCTAACCACTGCTTCAGTACTAGTATTGCCTAATTTTGAAAAGAACTTTACATTAGAGTGTGATGCTTTAGGAGTAAGAATAAGCATAGTTTTGATGCAAGAACAATGTCTCATTGCCTATTTGAGTAACAAAATTGAGGGGAGCAACATTGAATTACTCAATTTATGTCAAAGAGCTGTACTCCTTGATCTGGGCGCTTACCAATTGGCAGCATTATCTTATGTTACTTGAGTTTGGCATCTACATGGATCATAAGTCTTTGGAGCATTTGAGAAGTTAGAACAAATTATCTCAACAGCATGCCAGATGGATGGAATTTCTAAAACAGTTCATCTATGTTATTAAATATAAGAAGGGAAGCTTGAATGTAGTGGTTGATGCTCTGTCCCACAGGTATTCATTACTTACTTCATTACATTTTAGATTGGTTGGGATTTGGAGTTATTGTTGAGTTATATGCTAGTGATAGAGATTTTGCACCCGTTGTAGCTAAATGTATTGAAGAAAGATCTATAGATGGGTATTTTATGCATGAAGGCTACATATTCAAGTAGAGTAAATTATGTATACCCAAATGTTCTTTAAGAGAACTATTGGTCAAGGAAGGACATGCTAGAGGATTGTCAAGCCATTTTGGAGAAAAGAAGACTCTTTAAATCTTGAAAGAACATTTTTATTGGCTTAAGATGAAGAGTGATGTAAATGCAGTTATGGAATGTTGTACTGTTTGTAAGCAAGCTAGAAGTGGGAATGAGCCCTTTGGGATGTATATGTCTTTGCTAAAACCTACACGGCCTTAGGTAGATGTATCAATGGATTTTGTGTTAGGGTTGCCAAAAACTCAGCAAGGGGGGGGGGAGGGGTGAGGGGTGAGGGAAGAGATCTATCATGATGGTGATGGTCATTTCTAACCTTTTTGTGTAGGAAATTGTACGACTTCATGGAGTTCCTCACAGTGTTGTTTCAGATTGTGATGTTAAATTTCTCAATTATTTCTGGAAAATACTATAGAGAAGACTTGGGACCAAGTCACTTTTCGGCACTACATCTCACCCCTAAATGGATGGCTAGACTGAAGTTATCAATAGGACCCTTGGAGCTATGCTTTGAGCTATTGTTGATAAGAATTTACGAGATTGGGACTTATGCCTTCCTATTGTAGGATTTACCCATAATAAGACTGTACATAGTTTTATTTGCAAGATGCCTTTTGAGATCATGCATGGATACAATCCTACTATTCCACTTGATATGTCATCCATACCGGCTTCTAAGGATGAAAGTTTGAGTAGAGTTGAGCGATCCAAGGAGATCCAAAAGTAATTCTAGCAAGTAGTAGAATGACTCCAAAAGTAGGTGGCCAGACAAAAAGAACGAGGTGATTAGGATAGGAAAAGTCAAGATCTTTCAACGAAGAGACCTAGTTTGGATTCACCTCAGAAAGGAGCGATTTTCAAACAAGTAAGCTAAAAAACAATTAGCACAAGCTAATGATCCATTTTGAGTTTTAAAGCGCATCAACGACAATGCCTATATGCTAAAACTACCAAGTGATTATGAAGTCTCAGTTATTTTTAATGTTGCAGATCTCACACAATATATAGCTGATAATGATGAAGCCAACCTCCAAGATTCGAGATCAAATCTTCAGCAACCCGGAGAAGATGATGGGAATCAACTTCAAGTAAGCCCTATTACTAGAGCACAAGCTAAAGGATTACAAGGACTAGTTTAGCAAATCCTTAACAAAATTGATACTTATGAGGAGATACAATTCATTGAGAATTATCAAGATCACACCAATGGTTTAAACATGAGTGTGATTTAGACACTTGAAGGCGACAAGACAAACCAAGGTCACGCAAGTGAGGACGAAGGGAAATAAATATCAAGCATGGAGGGAACCACGACTAGATGTGGGCACACCTAAGACAGCAGATAACCCATGGCCAACAATGGGGAAACTAGTTTCCCATAATTGAAACCATGGGCACAATCACGACTATGGTTTGCATCGCGATCTGAACTACAGATAGTGAAGGGAAACATAGTTTCCTACAGCTTAAACCACGACTACGAGTGCAATATCCACTGTTTTGTCACGCGTACTTCTTGTTTTGTTTTATTTTTATTTTATTTTTTTAATGTTATGTTATTTACTAATTTTCCATTATGTAAGGGGTTTATAAATATCCCATTATGAAGAAACCATAGAGCGAATAAAACATTATTATTATTCTCTATATTGTTTTCTTTGAGAACAAACACTAGTTCTTATCAATCTTTTATTGTGGCGAGCAACCACTCGATTAATATTGTGCGTAATATTAGAGTGAGAGTGAGAGTATAATTTAGGTTGTTATTGGTGTGTTATATCGGTTAATAACGCCATTTGTATGCTTTAAATTCATTATAAGCAAATACAAGGTTTATTCCTCATTAATCCATTAAAATATTTTACTGTTGTCGTGTAGAGCGTATCACTTTCCATTATGGTGAACTAACCATTATTTCTTATCAATCTCTTAAATTGTGATGAACAAATCACGAGGATGTAGTGGTGAGTTATATCAATTAGAGAAAAGTATAGATCAATTGCATGCGTCATATCTATTGTTGGTGTCATCTAGGGGTGGATGTGGATTGGGTTGGTCTGTTTTCAATAAAACCAAACCAAACCAACCAAACCATTATTTACGATTTTTTTTCTTTTTTCCTTCATAAACCAAACTATTAAATAATTGGATTGGTTTGGTTCGAAAGGTGGATTAAATCAAAATTCTACTAAAAAAACTTAGTTTTAATATTTTATATTTATGCAGATATTCATATATTAAAATCACTCTACAAAGTTTATATTGTAAATCTCAAAAAAATACTTGATAAATCCATCACATTCATAATTCATAATCTTTCATAAAATCATTTAGTCACTACCACAATATACTTACTAACTAATATATAGTAAAATATAATCTATAGTCATTTCTGTTGGTTTTCTCTCATTTATGGATTTTGATGATAACAAAAAGAGTGAAATAACATTTGTTGTGAGTTGTGTTGTCAGAAAATTTATCAAGAAGATTAGAAATTAATTCTTTACAAAACTCAGAAGGATACTCAAAAAGTTAGGCAGAAGATACATTGCTTATAAACAAGTTCTTAAACCAAGGCAGAAGATATATCAGAAGCAAAGTCAGAAGGTGCGATATAACCTGGCAGAAGATATATCAGAAGCAAAGTCAGAAGGTGCGATATAACCTTTTATGAAGAAAAACAAATTTTAATCGATCCATTGAAGACCTAGCTCCAATGATTGGATGTATTTGGGAAATATATTCAATCTGTTCCACATAAGTTGGTTCAATATCCACAGGGTTTTCATTTTACAGATTTAAATATAATCATGACAATTCAAGTTTATTTTTTGTTAATTCTGAATATTATGGACGAATTGCATAAGAGAAAATGAAGGAAATATATATTACATAAATGAAGTATAAGACACAAGCGGAATTATAGAGCTTGTCCAAGATCAGATTAGAATCAATAAATCTGATGAGCGGTAATAAAAGAAGATGAAGCATGAACAGTGGCAGACGAGTTCAACGGAAAATTGATTCGAATTTCTTTTGTTTGAGAATTTTATGCATGATTATAGTGATTTGAGGTTATCCCAATCTTATGGAAGTTTATCAGGTTTTAATTTCAAAAGCAAGGCAGATTATGAAGATAAACTTGAAGGGACTTTGTCAAACGAAAAACATGGAAACAGAGCTTATCATATCGTCTTTCTCGGAAATTTGAAATTGAGGCTTATCTGGAAAATTCAAATTCGAACGTTGAAGGAAACAAATAAAATCCAGGAGCTTCAAGTCAGAAGATACAACAACATACATAGAGATAACATCTCGAAAAAGAAAAAGAGTTCAAAAGAGCGAAATTGTGTATTCGTTACTGTTCATCTTCTTCGTTGCAACACTGTCGAGGATTGTTATTGTTTTCCTCATATTTTGAATTACTTATTGTTTGAGTGATTGTGAGTTGCAAGTAGGCTCAGTAGTTTGATTGTTTGAGAGAATCAAGCTGAGTGAATTGTGAACTTCTTGTAACAATTTTCATTGATTGGATTAGTGGAACAAAACCGGTGTGGATTACCGGTGACCCTGGCTTGGAGCTGGAAGAGAGGATTGACGCTCAAGGCGGAACCTCTATATATCGAATTTGCAATCTCTCTCATCTCTTTTTATTTTCGTGCAAATTTAATTTCATTTACTGCATGAGTTCTTGAGTCAGAGGGTGAAGCAGAGAGTAGTGTAGTTATTGTTCTTGAGTCAGAGGTTAGTCAGAGGGTGTTTCAGAAGGTTCCAAAGAGAAACTTTTTAAACTTAAAATCAAATTTTTCGTAAGCTTGATTACTTTGTTTTGATCTACTGTGCTGTTAAAAAGTTTTAACTCGTTAATTTCATCTTTTAAGAAAGATCAAAAGCCATTTTATAATATAATCGAGGTGTGGATTTTTGTTTGAATCTTTGAAAAAGAAACTTTTATAACCAATTCACCCCCCCTCTTGGTTATCTTTTCGGGACCAACAATTGGTATCAGAGGTTCTCATCTATTTTATTTGAGTGATCTTTTCAAATGGCTGAAAATAACATTGCTATTAACCGAGCTCCATATTTTGATGGATCAAATTACCTATATTGGAAAATGCGCATGTCTACCTATGTGAAAGCTAATGACTATGCTTCTTGGCAGGTGATTGCATTTGGAGATTCCAGTGACTATGACTGATGATGATACATATACTACTGCTGAATTAAGGATCATAGAAAGGAACAACACGGCTAAGAATCTCTTACTTACTACAATAGCTCCTTCTGAATTTTATCTAATTTCTTCTTGTGAAACAGCTAAGGATATTTGGGACACTTTATCTAATACTTATGAAGGAACTAACACTATCAAGGAAACAAAAATCAATTTTGATACAACAATATGAATTGTTCAAGATCAAGCCTAATGAGAAAATAAAAGAAGTTTTTAATCGCTTTACTGCTATTACTAATGAACTAACCTCTCTTGGAAAGAAGATGAATGATCCTGATCTTGTCAGGAAGATACTCAGGATTTTACCAAAGTCATGGGATGCAAAAAAGACCGCGATTGAGGAAGCTCAAGACTTGAACAAGCTGAGCCTAAGTCAATTGAGGGAGAAATTGCTAGCCTATGAGTCACATCTTCACACGACAGAGGAAATTGAAGAAAGTCCAAAAGCAATAGCATTCAAAGCAAAGAAAGTAGTCAATGATGAATCTGATTTTGATGATGATGACTTTGAGGAAAATGTCGGCATGTTAGCTAGAAGATTGAACAAGTTCTTCAAAGGTAAGAAATTCAAAAATTTCAATAAAGCTAACAGATGTGTTTCAGGAAAGAACTTCAAAGAAAAGGAAGAAAAGAAGGAAAAGAAAGAAATTGTTTGCTATGAATGCAAACAACCAGGCCACATCAAGTACGAATGTCCAATTCTTAAGAAGAAGATGAAGAAATTCAAAAAGAAAAGTCGTGCAATGATGGCTACATGGAGTGACCTCGACGCCTCAGAAGGTGAATCAGAAGGTGAAAGTGAAGACGAAGAAGAAGCCAACCTTTGTCTCATGGCAGCTTCCGAGGTACGTATTGATTCTGATGAAGAATTGAGTGAATCTGACATGTATTCTGAAATGAAGAAACTTCTTAGAGCACTTAAAAAGGCAGATTCGAAGATATCTAAACTAGATATTGAGAATAAAGCATTAAAGAATGAGAAGGATGTTATGCGCCAAACAAACAAGTTAATCATCGATGAAAATGATATGTTGAAGAATGATAATGAGAAATTGTTTAATAAAACCGATGCTTTAAGGAAGGAAAATGAAGTATTAAAAAACGAAATAAGAGAACTAAATGGTCGAGTAGAGGATCTGTCACGATCTATCAAGAACACGTTCAACAAATTTAATGAGAGTGATAAGAAGTTGAATATGTTAATTAATAGTCAAAGACCTTCATGTATAAAATCTGGGATTGGATATGAATCTGGTAGTTCTTCAAATAATGTAAAAAGGACAACATTTGTTAAAGCCCAAAGATCTGAAAATGTCGAAAGTACTGTTCATCATCTTAAAAACACCAAGAATAGCGACGGCAGAGGCAGACTCAGAAGGTATAGCAGAGGGTACAGGTATGAATCTAACATTTATCCAAAACGAAATCACTATCAAAAATCAAATCAAAGGTATTATACACATACATATTCATGCTCTTTTTGTAACAAAATAGGTCATATTGAAAAATTTTGTTTCTACAAAAGAAACAAGCTCAGTACATATCAAGTTAAGAAACAAGATAAAACGAGCTTGATTTTTAAAGAACCCAAGTTTGTTTGGGTTCCTAAAAGGGTTTGATCACCTTGTTTATATTTTGTAGGAACAAGGAGCAAAAATAAAAGGAACATGGTACTTGGACAGTGGATGTTCAGGCCACATGACTGGAGATGCTTCCTTGTTTACTAGTCTAATATGGAAAGAAAAAGGGTATGTGAGATTTGGTGATGACAGTCGTGGTAAGATAATTGGTCAAGGAACAATTGGTTATTCTCCTTACATGATTGAGAATGTTTCTTTGGTTAAAGGTTTAAAACATAATCTCTTAAGTATAAGTCAATTATGTGATAAAGGTTATCAAATAAATTTTGAAAAGGACAAGTGTTTTGCATACGATTCTAATGGAATTAAATTGTTTGAAGGATTTAGAAAAAGGAATGTGTATCTAATTACTCCATCTGATATGAGTGTTGAATATTGTTTCTTATCTATGAATGATAGTATACATGTTTGGCATAGAAAACTTGGTCATGTAAATTTCAACCACTTAGAAAAACTTTCAAAAAGATATTGTTGTTGGTTTACCTAAAATAAACATAAAGCATGATGTAAAGTGTTCAACATGTTTAAAGAACAAGATGGTCTCAGTTTCTCATAAATGTATAAATGTGATTTCAACAAAAAGACCTCTTGAGCTTTTGCATCTAGATTTGTTTGGACCTACTAGAACTAGGAGTCTAGGAGGTAGCAAATATGGACTAGTAATAGTAGACGATTTCTCTAGATATACATGGGTGTTCTTTTTAAAACACAAATCTGATACTTTTGAAGCATTTCATAAGTTTGCTAAACAAATTCAAAATGAAAAAGGACTATCTATTATTTCATTAAGAACTGATCATGGAACGGAGTTTGATAATGCTATGTTTATCTCATTTTGTGAAGAACATGGAATAAGTCACAATTTTTCAGCACCTTATACACCACAACAAAATGGTGTAGTTGAAAGAAAGAACAGAACTATTCAAGAGATGACTCGTTCTATGTTAAATGAAAGCAAAATAGCTGAACATTTTTGGGCTGAAGCCGTTTCAACTGCATGTTACATTATGAATAGAATATACATTAGACCTCTAACTACAAAAACATCATATGAATTGTTTCGTGGTAGAAAACCATCAGTATCATTTTCATGTATTTGGTTGTACATGCTTTGTGAAAAAGAATGCACATAATCTTGGAAAATTTGATGAAAGATCTGATGAAGCAATTTTTCTAGGATATTCACAATATAGTAAAGCATATCGTGTTTATAATAAAACAACAAGAGTAGTTGAAGAATCTATAAATGTGCGATTCATTGATATGAAAGATGATTTTGATGATGATGATATGCTTGCACCCATGAACAAAGATAACGGTTTTACTTCTAAAGTGAGAGGAAGAATAAGTTCTGATATGTCAAAAGTAAAGCAGAAGGTAAAGCAGAAGGTAAAGCAGAAGGTAAGCAGAAAATAACTTCTGAAAATCCTGAAAGTTCAAAAGCATGGAAATACAAATCATCTCATCCATCTTCATTAATTATTGGTGACATAGAATCTGGAACAAGAACTAGATCAAGATTACAAGACTTGGAGAATCATTTTGCTTTGCTATCTGAAATTGAACCTAGTAATATTGAAGAAGCATTAAAGGACAATAATTGGATCAATGCTATGCATGAAGAATTGAATCAATTTGAAAGAAATAATGTCTGGGATTTAGTTCCTAGACCTACAGACAAATCAATCATTGGTACTAAATGGGTTTTTAAGAACAAACTAGATGAAAATGGTAAAATAGTTAGAAATAAAGCTAAACTTGTAGCTAAAGGATATTCTCAGGAAGAAGGAATAGACTATGATGAAACGTATACACCAGTAGCTAGATTGGAGGCAATAAGATTATTACTTGCTTATGCTTGTTACAAAGATTTCAAATTATTTCAAATGGATGTAAAAAGTGCATTTTTGAATGGTTACATTAAAGAAGAAGTTTTTGTTGAACAACCACCTGGATTTGAAGATCATATTAAGCCTGATCATGTTTTCAAACTAAGAAAAGCTTTGTATGGACTCAAACAAGCACCAAGAGCTTGGTATGAGAGACTCAGTGAGTATCTTATCTCAAGTGGATATCAAAGAGGTAAAATTGATACTACTTTGTTTATCAAGCATTATAAACAGATATTTAGTTGTACAGATATATGTTGATGACATCATATTTGGTTCAACTAATGAGAAATATTGTCAAGATTTTGCAAAGCTTATGCAGGCAGAATTTGAAATGTCTATGATGGGTGAATTAAATTTCTTTTTGGGATTACAAATCAAACAATCAAAAGATGGAATTTTCATTCATCAAGAAAAGTATACCAAACAAATTCTAAAAAGTTTGGATTTGAGAAGACAAAAGAAGTTGCTACACCAATGAGTTCATCAATCAGGTTAGATACTGATTCTCAAGGTAAGAAAGTTAATGAAAAGCTATACAGAAGTTTGATTGGTTCTCTCTTATATTTGACTGCATCTAGACCAGATATTTTATTTTCTGTATGCATTTGTGCAAGATTTCAAAGTAATCCAACTGAGACACATTTAAAAGCTGTGAAAAGAATTCTCAAATATATTGCATGTACTGTAAAATTAGGAATCTGGTATCCCAAGAATGAAAATTTTGATTTGATTGGATACTCAGATGCTGATTATGCAGGATGCAAAATTGACAGGAAAAGTACTTCTGGAACTTGTCAATTTTTAGGAAACAAACTGATTTCTTGGTCTTCATAAAAACAGAATTCAGTTGCTTTATCCACAGCAGAAGCTGAGTATGTCTCAATTGGAAATTGTTGTGCACAAATTCTTTGGATTAAACAAAAATTATTGGATTTTGGTTTAGACTATAAAAACATTTCAATAAGATGTGATAATACAAGTGCAATTAATTTAACAAAAAATCATGTGCATCATTTTAGATCTAAACATATAGAAATTAGACATCATTTTATCAGAGATCATGTTCAAAATGGAAATATTAATATTGAGTTTGTATCAACTGAAAATCAGTATGCGGATATTTTTACTAAACCTTTGGATAAAGCAAGATTTGAAATTTAAGAAATGAAGTAGGTATGTGTTTTCCTTTTTAAAATCAATAATATATTTAATAAAAATTCAATATTGTCGGAATTAAGGCACAATTTATTTTTGCTTGTTCCCATAAAACCTTTCTTTTAGTCCTTTCGTTTGCCTCTTCTTTTCCCTCTCAAAACAATCTCTCTCTTTCTGTCATTTTTCAATTCCATTTCAAAAACCAAACCCTAAGCATGGCTCCAAGAAAATCAACTCGACTTCTGGCTAAAGGTTTTAAATCCAAGAAAGTTTCTAAGAAAGTACAAATTGAGGATACATCCTCAAGTTCTGAAGAACTAATTGAAACAACTACCAAAGAGGGAGAGATCAGAGAATCTCGTTCTAAAGAACGACATGATGAATCAGAAGCTAAGGAAGATGAAGTTCAAGAAACCCTATCTCCTCAAAAGGACGAACAAGAACCCCCTGAACCCACAAAGCCTGAGTCAGAGGATGACTCAGAACATACTGTCTCAGAGGATGCCCCTGCACAAACCACAACCACAAAGAAAAGAAAAGCTTCCTCAATATCAACTTCAACGAGGATTTCTAATAAGGTCAGAGAATGTTCTTTTATAGACTTTAAGTTCTTCTCCTCAAATGGATTCTATTTGCATCACTGGCTGAATAGAGTTGGATGCAAGAAGTTGTGTAGTATTTTGGAAGTAGTGAATGAAAAGATTATAAAGGAATTTTATGAAAATCTGGAACAAGTGGATGATTTTTCTTTAAAATCTAAAGTTGTTGGGAAAGCTATTAAAATCACGAGGAGGATCTCGTTGATTGTTTTGCTATGAAAGATTGTAATGACGATGCTAGGTTGATAAGTCTATCCAAAAATGAGATTTTTACAGAGCTGAATGATGGGATTGGCAGTTTTAAGGAAAAGGACATATTTTCCACTGACTTTGAATTGTTGATACGTCTGTTGCATAAAGCAATTGTGGATTGCATTTTGCCTAAGATGGGTAGCACAACAACGATTTCCACAGAAGAGGGATTGATCATTTTAGCAATAAAAAAGAATTTAAATTTAGACATACCAACCATAATCTTGAAACATATGTGGAGAACTCGACGAAACAAGCCCTATGGAAATCTTTTGATGAAACTTTTCAATTTCAAGAAAATTAAGTTACCCAAAAATTTTAAATCGACAGTCGGTTTAAAGAAGTTTGGAGAACTTAATATAAAGAAAATGGGGATACTTGTTTCTGAAAAATTTTGGTTCTCTAAGGATGGTTCTTGGTATCGTCATCCTAAATATTTTAAATTCAAGTTTGATTGGCAAAAGATCAAATCTCTAGCTGAATGTGAGTCGCTCCCAAGGCAGAGGATAGATCAGAGAGTGCGAGGAAAGAAAATGAGAAAGAGGATTTGCTTTCTAAAGAGCAGGAAAAGAAAAAGTGTTGGGAAAGAAGAAGAAATCCCATGAAATAAGGACTGGAGGTAAATTTGAGATAAGAGAAGGTGAAAAAGTAGTTGATGATACTGAGTCAGAGAGTGACTCAGAAGGTGCGGTTCCTCCAGGAGAGACATCCAAAGCAGGTTTAAAGTCTGAGTTGTTGGACATAATTGATCAAAAGTTTGATGGTTTGAAGACCGATTTAACCAAATCAATTCTTCAAGCTATCAGTTCACAAAGCCAACTCGACTCACAACCTATTGGACAACCTAAAGTCATATCTCAAGAAGATATTATGGCTGGTAACTCTCTTGGATCTGATACTCCAGCTGTTCCTCAGAGCATCAGTGAACCAGCAATCACTACTCAAGCTCCAGTAAGTGAGACCACCAGTAGCCACCAGCTCCAGTACAGGAAGAAGAAAAGAAGCACTCCGAAGAAGGTGTTCATGGTACTCACGATGAGGAAATTCAGGGTACCACGGTTGAAGTTCCTAAACCTTCTGATCATTCCGAGACTCAAGCTTCAGAGGCCTTAGAAGCACTGCATCTCATCCTCTCAAAATCTTCCCACACATCAAATTGCTGAGAACATATTGAATCTTAACCAACCTCAAAGCTCCTCTCAGCCACCTCAACCTCAAATTTCTGTTCCTGTGCGCAGAACTCTCTCCACAAAGAAAGAAAAAGCAAGCAAGAAAAAATGTCCCTTAAGAACAACTAAATTTTCATTTTTTTTGTTATTCAGACTATGTGTGGCTATGTCTGTCTTTGAAAAACTATGTGACTATGATGTTGATGCTGTTTTCACTTAATGCTTTTTCTATCTTTTGTTATATAGTAAGGGGGAGTAAAATTTTAATTTCATGATTGGTTTCTTTGATGCTAACAAAAAGGGAGAGACAAGATAAACAAAATAAGCTTCAACTGAATGTTTTAATGGATTTATCCAATTCAACTGAATGTTTTAACGGATTTATCCAAATATGATTGTATGAGATACGTGATAATGATATGTGATAGCATATGCAATATTACTAAGTTGCAGGAAAAGAAAATGAAGCTTGAAGGATCATATTTCTGATCAATAAGTTATACTTGTTGGAAAATAAGATTTATTTTCTGATTTATATTCTTTTGTTTATATATGAGTTTTGTTATCATCAAAAAGGGGGAGAATGTTGGTTTTCTCTCATTTATGGATTTTGATGATAACAAAAAGAGTGCATTTGTTGTGAGTTGTGTTGTCAGAAAATTTATCAAGAAGATTAGAAATTAATTCTTTACAAAACTCAGAAGGATACTCAAAAGTTAGGCAGAAGGTACATTGCTTATAAACAAGTTCTTAAACCAAGGCAGAAGATATATCAGAAGCAAAGTCAGAAGGTGCGATATAACCTGGCAGAAGATATATCAGAAGCAAAGTCAGAAGGTGCGATATAACCTTTTATGAAGAAAAACAAATTTTAATCGATCCATTGAAGACCTAGCTCCAATGATTGGATGTATTTGGGAAATATATTCAATATGTTCCACATAAGTTGGTTCAATATCCACAGGGTTTTCATTTTACAGATTT
Organism: Combretum micranthum; assembly: GCA_024138025.1. Lineage (NCBI taxonomy): Eukaryota > Viridiplantae > Streptophyta > Magnoliopsida > Myrtales > Combretaceae > Combretum > Combretum micranthum. The sequence continues at coordinate 260,645 of JAMXBD010000266.1, read as the reverse complement.
AAATATAATCATGACAATTCAAGTTTATTTTTTGTTAATTCTGAATATTATGGACGAATTGCATAAGAGAAAATGAAGGAAATATATATTACATAAATGAAGTATAAGACACAAGCGATGAATTATAGAGCTTGTCCAAGATCAGATTAGAATCAATAAATCTGATGAGCGTTAATAAAAGAAGATGAAGCATGAACAGTGGCAGACGAGTTCAACGGAAAATTGATTCGAATTTCTTTTGTTTGAGAATTTTATGCATGATTATAGTGATTTGAGGTTATCCCAATCTTATGGAAGTTTATCAGATGTTCTAATTTCAAAAGCAAGGCAGATTATGAAGATAAACTTGAAGGGACTTTGTCAAACGAAAAACATGGAAACAGAGCTTATCATATCGTCTTTCTGGAAATTTGAAATTGAGGGTTATCTGGAAAATTCAAATTCGAACGTTGAAGGAAACAAATAAAATCCAGGAGCTTCAAGTCAGAAGATACACAACATACATAGAGGATAACATCTCGAAAAAGAAAAAGAGTTCAAAAGAGCGAAATTGTGTATTCGTTACTGTTCATCTTCTTCGTTGCAACGCTATCGAGGATTGTTATTGTTTTCCTCATATTTTGAATTACTTATTGTTTAAGTGATTGTGAGTTGCAAGTAGGCTCAGTAGTTTGATTGTTTGAGAGAATCAAGCTGAGTGAATTGTGAACTTCTTGTAACAATTTTCATTGATTGGATTAGTGGAACAAAACCGGTGTGGATTATCGGTGACCCTGGCTTGGAGCTAGAAGAGAGGATTGGCGCTCAAGGCGGAACCTCTATATATCGAATTTGCAATCTCTTCTCTCATCTCTTTTTATTTTCGTGCAAATTTAATTTTATTTACTGCATGAGTTCTTGAGTCAGAGGGTGAAGCAGAGAGTAGTGTAGTTATTGTTCTTGAGTCAGAGGATTAGTCAGAGGGTGTTTCAGAAGGTTCCAAAGAGAAACTTTTTAAACTTAAAATCAATTTTTCGTGAGCTTGATTACTTTGTTTTGATCTACTGTGCTGTTAAAAAGTTTTAACTCGTTAATTTTATCTTTTAAGAAAGATCAAAAGCCATTTTATAATATAATCAAGAGGTGTGGATTTCTTGTTTGAATCTTTGAAAAAGAAACTTTTATAACCAATTCACCCCCCCTCTTGGTTATCTTTTCGGGACCAACAATTTCAAAATCATCCAGTCAACCATCTACTAACAAATTTGATGCCAAAAAAAAAAAAGATCATCTATTAAGAAAAGTCATTTTATGAATAAAAGTGATATACTAACAAAATATGCAATGAAAAATTAATATATGATAAGATATGTAATTAAATAAAAAAACAACATTAAATTACTAATAGAAGAATACATCTTGAATGCAAAAAACAATTTAAAAAAAAGGAACAAGTTATTATTAATCAATATTCATCATATAATAAATATCATAACAATATCATAACAATATCATAAGAATATTTATGACCTTTAATCATAATAGAATTTATAATTATAAGTAAAATATTTTTATGCTTGTGTAAAACAGTTTGGTTCGATTTTACAGATTGGTTTGATTTACCTCTTCAATCTAGCCATAAATTTATAGATTCGTTCAAATTGAGAATTTTCTAAACCAAATTATTTAAAAAACCATATTTTTGGTATGGTTTTGTTCGGTTCGGTTACGGATTAGTTCAGTTTGATCAGTTTTTTTGTGCACTCTAATGCCATCCATATACTTTCTTTTAAAACTCTTAAGACAAAAAAAAATACAAAAACAACATACAAATTGTTTCTTTCTATTTGCTGCACAATGTAAGTTTTACAATGTCCTCTTTTTGGTATATGTATATGTATATATATTAAATTGATCATATTTTTACAAACAAAAAATTAGTTAATTAAGGTATTTTGTTATAGGAAAATCTTTATTTTTTGAGTTTGTTATGTTGAAAAAGATTCTTCGAGTAGAAAACATGATTTTTTTTTTCAACTAAAAAGTATTAAAGATACTTCCTCGCTAGAGTTTTCACTTTCCAAACTAGACATAGGCATGTTTCGGTTTTGAACCAAAAACCGAACGGGAACCAACATCGCACCGATTGGCCGGTTCCCGAACAGGTGGAAGTGGTGGTTCTACCCAGTTCTATTAAAAAAAATTAAAAATAATATTAAATATATACTTATTAATACTTAAATTAATTCTTATAAATAGTAAAATTTATTAATTATTCATAATATTTAATATGTTATTATCAACAACACAAATAAACATAACTTAAAATAATATATAATTAGTTTAAATAAACTTCGCTTAAAAGTAAAATTCATTTCCTTAATAATATAAGACTATTTTTTGCATTGTAATTTTTTTTATCCTATAGATTATTTTTTTTATCTTATATTACTAACTACAATTGACGTTAGATGCGTTTGTATATAAATAAATATGCATTCTAAATAAATTTTCAAAAATTTGGTTAAATAATTTTGATAATTTTAGATCCATTAATTATTTTGAGTTAAAAATTTATTTTATTAAAAGCTAAAATTCATTTATTTATTTATATTTGAAAAAAAAAAGCGGTTCCATGGAACTGGACTGGAACCGTGGGAGATGGTTCCGGTTCCTTAATTTGAAGACCCATAACTAATGGTTCCAGTTTTGATTTGGTTTGATTCCAGGTGTTGACATTTATTCCAAACAAATCAATCCCTGCAAGTGTTTTTTACTCTAGGAGAACATATTTATTTGATGTTTGATGTAATCAACCAAATTGTGAAAGTAAATTATATATATATATATGTATATAACATTTGACATAAAATATAAAAAAATTTGTACACTTTTACCATAAAATGCAGTAATAAATCACATTTAATACTTAAATTTTAGCCAATTTTTCAATATACTATCAAAATTATTATTAATTTTGATACTTAATTAGCCTTTTCAATGTCACTCCCATGTTAACTATTTTTCTAGTTGCCTTTTCTATCTAATTACAGATATGTGTATCAAGCAATTATGGATTAAGGAAAAAAATAGTCATCTATTAAAAAAAATTACACAAATCCCACAAAGCTGAAAAAAATTGAAGAATTATGCAAGTTAACCTGGTCTCTTAAAGAGACGAGGTTGTAAGTTGTCAACCTCGTCTCTTCAAGAGATGGGAATAACTGCAAAATACAACAATCTCCGCTTTTGAAGAGATAAGGTTAGTTACTTATAATCTCGTCTCTTTAAGAGACGAGGTTAACTTACCTAATTCTGGAATTATTTTTATCCTAGTGGCATTTTTTTTAATTTAAAAAAAATATATATATATATTAATTTCCTTTTCCCAAGCAATCATATCAAGCAATAATTTTGATGAATATATTTAATTCCACCTTGTGATATATTGTTTCCATTCCATATATATAAATACGTAAAATATCTTCATTAAAATAATATTTTACAAAATTAATCCATAATTGGTAAAAAAATAAGCCTAATTGCACAAACAATTTAAAAGGGAATTAACACAAGTACTGCCACTGACCTCGAAAGGTTTAAAGGGGTGCTAAAATTAGCAATTTTAAGATTCAAATAATTAATTGAGTAATCAATCAATTTTCAAGCACCAAATGTAATATTATCCCTAAAACATAATATTTGACGTAATGTTTTAATAGAAATATGTTAACAATAATTTATTCAAAGATAATTACTAGTTTTATAATATTTGTGAGTCAAATACTAGAAAGGTTTTTTTAGCATATTTACAAAAATAACTAAACACGTGAATTCGTATCAATTGGAGGAAAAATATTTTTAAAGCAAAACATCTTATATCAGCAAAATGTTTTTCTTAAAACAAACGGGGCTGATTGCTACAACTTGCAGTACAAATATAAAGTTAAGGTTATTAAAAAAAAAAATTGTTACAAACTATTTTCTTTTTCTCTTTTCATAGAATATCACCATTTTTCAAACGTAGACATCAAAGAAAAGGATTCTGTCCTTTTATTCTTTAAGAAAATGCATTGTAGGTGCTTTACTTTTGCTTAAATTGCAATGCGTCCATAACTTCAAAAACGAAGAGTGGCTGCCAAGCAATGAGACAAACATGGCAACTTGTACAATAAATACTGCCAAATCAGAATATTGTAACAAAGTCAACTTGTCTGCCTTGAATTCACATATTGAAACATCTCACAATGATCATCTTTCACTAAATTTTTGTTAACCCCCCCGTTTTTTGTTGTTGAAGTTAGAGTCGATTCGATCTTGAGCTCAACACTACAGCTTGATGAAAATGAGTTCATCGAATAAGACACATGGCCAGGGGACATCAAGTTCTTTGGTTGTAGCTGATAATACAGATTCAGGTTCAATGACGGCCATATCTGGATTAGAATATGAAGTATTCTTGAGTTTTAGAGGAGTGGATACTCGATCTACTTTTACCGATCATCTTTATACCAGCCTTATTGATGCAGGGGTCGTAGCTTATAGAGATGATGAAGAACTTCGAGTTGGAGAAGAGATTGGACCAAACCTTCTCAAAGGGATCAACCAATCTAAGATTGCTATACCTATTTTCTCAAAAGGATATGCTGCTAGTAAATGGTGCCTCAAGGAGTTGGCACACATTTTGGAGTGCAAGAGATCAAGAGGCTTGAAAGTATTACCTATATTTTATGATGTTACACCGTCTGAGGTTCGAAACCAAACCGGAGGATATGGAGAGTCCCTTGAATCACACAAGATGTGTTTCGATGAGAAGAGTATCAGGATTGGAAGGAAGCTTTGAAAGAGATTGGAAAATTGAAAGGTTGGGAGGTTCACAAGGTTAACAGGTACTTTCTTAGGTAAGAAATTGCATATAGAGAGCCAAGAACGCGATGTGATCCGCCAGTTTTTTTTCTCCCATCCATAGTGTATGCATCGTGTGTGTGTGTTTTTAATTGAAAAATTCAATGCTTTGCCCCCTTTTTTTTTCGTTTGCAAATTTCCTTGCAATGGAATTGAATTCATACCCCAAAACTATTGTTTGGTTTGAGTAGAATAGACTCTAAAACTCCTAAAGCATGTTTTTGCGTTCCTACAATTTTTTGATGTATATAGGGTTTGGGATAGTATCACGTCCATTTGATCTAAAAGTCTAAGATTAAACCTAGGTGTGTTTTCTTTTATTACTCCTCTCTTTTTCCTTAATGATTAAACTAACACATATGCTATAACTAGTAAAACAACACCCAATGATAAATACAATCCGCCAAGGTATGATTTTCACATTAAACCTCATTAAGTGGAACATTGAGTTAACTGGAGTGAAACGAGAGCAAAAAGGTTTGAACTCCCTTATTCATCGATACCATGATAAAGTTAAGATCCAAGACCAAATCTAGAAAGTTTAAATTAATTGGTGAAATCTGCTTTTATTTTTGTGGTGGCTAACAGAATATACTGTTTTATAGATAGAAGACGAAAATAGAAGATGTAGAAGACAACAGATTCATTAATACAAGAAACGGATATAGGGTACTTTACTAATACAATCAGCAAAGAAACTATAGATCTTAAATCTGTAAAACAAATCATTGGAGTACTTCAAGTAACAGCTACACATGCCAATAGCCTTGTAGCCTCATGGCATATCCACTAGTCTCTAAAGTGGGATAAACCAGGTAGATCTGTCCTTCTCAATTGGAAAAAAAAAAAAAAAAGTATCATCTACATGCATGATTTATGTTTCACCATCCAAAATGTTAGTTTGAATGGTTTAGCCGAACCACTCATTTATTCCCGCTAATACATTTTTATCTGCTTGTTATTCAGCAACGTATTAGGATTATAGAAAGACCCACATTGCATTTGTTTGGTATTATGTTTTGAAGCAATAGATTTGCATCCTGATATTTACATACAGTATAAGTAGCTGGTGCTATTTCTTCTTGCTAAATATTACATTCAATCTTGTTGTTCCCTCCATTGCACTGAAAACTCAGACACGAAGGAGAGCTGGTAAGAGAAGTAATCAAAGTGGTGTTACGTGAGCTAAAAGAAAGCTTATTTGGTTGTAACCGATTGCTTAGTTGGAGTAGAGCATCATGTTGAAGAAATTCTTTGTATGATCATGAGGAAAAAGACGGTATTGGATATTTGGTATCCATGAATTGGTGGTACCGGAAAAACTACTCTTGCCAAAGTTATTTACAATCATCTCTTGCCCCATTTGAAAGTTATAGCTTCTAGGTGACATCAGAGAAACCTCTAAGTCAAAAGGTAATGTGGTTCCTAAAGAACAAATTAATCTCTGGCATCCTCAATAAGAAGCCAGCAAATTACACTGATGATGAAAAAGAGTCACCATTGCTGATAGGTTTTCAAACAAAAAGGTTCTCATTGTCCTTGATGATGTTGATGAGAGTTATCAATTAAAAGAGTTTGTTGGTGAACGTAATTGATTTGGTCTAGGAAGTCGTCTCATTATAACTACAAGAAACAAGGGAATTTTTATGGGGTTCAAGTGATTGGTCTATGAGCTTAGTGGTATGGATTTTGATCAAGCTCTCTAACTTCTTAGCAAACATGCATTTCGAAGTGATAGACCTCGAGATGGCTATGCAGTTCTTTCTGAGGAAATAGTGAAGATATCCAAAGGACTTCCTTTAGTCCTGGAGGTTATAGGCTCTTTATTATGTGGCAAGAGCAAAGAAGTGTGGCATAGAATATTTCTAAGATTGAAAGATGTTCCTCCTCGAGAAGTTGATGCAAACTTGAGGGTTACTTTTGAGGCATTAGAGGAACGACATAAATATATATTTCTTGATATAGTTTGTTTTTTTATTGGAGCTGACAAGAGAATCGCAATTCATTTTTGGGATGACTCTCGACTCTATCCAGAAGAAGCTATTGAAATCCTTCAGGAGTTATCCCTAATAAAGATAAGGGAAGATAATTCATTTTGGGTGCATGATCAACTGAGAGACATAGGTAGGGAAATTATTTCTCAAGAGCATATCATGAGATCTGATTTACAAAGTAGGTTGTGGAATCAAAAGGAAGCAACAGAAATGTTTATGAAAAGAATGGTAAGTTCTTCCTCAATACCTCCCTCCTTTCCCTCTGTCATGTTTTCATAACTATGTATTCAGTAGCCTTGTTTTGTTTGCTATTAGTTTTTTCACCATTTTTTCTTTTGGTTTGAGAAATTAATTATCGCTACTGCAAATGCCATGTGATTAAACTAAGTATATACTACTAACAGGAGAATACATTTAAATGAAGCATGTCAAACTGAACAATGAATGACTACACAAATTCCAATCCTTCTATTCCTCTTTCTCACTCACACAACCTCCTTTTCTTTGCCAAATCCCTCTGCTAAGAGCATTTTGCTGCAATAGATACATGATCATATGCATATGTCTGCAGCACCAACAATTTACTTGAAAGGATTATTATAGAGTCATTGCATCTGTAATAGAGAGTAAATCCGCATAGACTTCACTTCTAAATATTCTTCCCTTAAGGAATTTACCAATCTTACCAAAAAGAGTATTAAAGTTTAAAGATGCACAGAGACTGCTCAGAGATATAGAAGCAAAAATGAACCACAAGTACATCTCCACCACAGACTCCAACCAACACATATGGTCATAGATCCAGATATAACCACACACATATAGCTATATGCACAGCCTAACGAGTGATGAACTTAATAATGACAAAGACCTCTAGCAGTCTTCCTATAGTTCACCCCTACAAGCCCTAGAAGGCCAAAACCATCAATCAACTATGATGGACCCTTAAGCTATAAAAATATGCCTCTAACTCCCCATAACTTCTAAAATATGTGTTTACCTCCCTAATCATTGCGACAATGGTTACGGGGCTTGAGCAACAACTAGTAAGATCAGTATATATTTTAAAATTCTCCAGAGGTAAAGGCACGTTTTGGCAAATCAGGGACTTTATCTACACCTAATCTATAGCTTTTGAGGTGCATTTGTCATTTGTTGAAGTATAACTGTTTGTATTTGGCTACACCTTGCTAGGGTTGATTTACACTTGCATTTGTTTTAGCAGGGATCCGCAAATGTTCATGGAATTATTCTTGAATATAATAAAGAATCAAAATGCTATTACACTGCGGAAGAGTTTGCTAAGTTACCTAATCTACGGTTCCTTCAAGTAGAGTATATTTTTCATTTTAAAGAAGAGGAGGGATTGGTTACTAGGGCAATGGTGTTTTTTTGTAACTGTTGTTCAAACGTTACTCAAATCAGAAGACATAATCAACTCGCTCTTTCTGATTTGAGATGGCTTTGTTGGCCACATTTTCCTTCAACAGTTAAGATAACTGAATTCTCTTTAAGAAACCTGGTCTTCTTGGATCTATCATGGAGTAGCATTACTGATGGATGGGAAGGTTGGAGCCACATCAAGGTATAATATGCTCATCATTCCTTAGTGTGACCCCTAACTTATTTCTATTTACATAATTTTATTTTTTATTTCTGTATCAATCAATCTGATATGTTTGCCAAATATGCAGATGGCAAAGAAATTGAAGATTTTAAACCTGACAGGATGCAGGCAACTTACAAGGATCCCTGATCTTTCTGCACACATATTCTTGGAGCAGTTGATTCTTGAAGGATGTTCAGGACTGGTCAAAATTGATAGATCAATTGGTAAGTTGTGGAACTTGGTCCTCTTAAACTTGAAATCTTGTAGACAACTTCGTGAGCTGCCAACAGAATTGAGTTGCAAAAGGTCTTTGGTGGAACTCATAATTGATGGAACCGCCCTCTCAGAAATTCCTGATTGGCATGGTATGAGAAAGCTGGAGGTTCTTAGTGCCTGTTCTTGTTATTCATTGAATAACTGCACTTCATTTGGCTACCTAACTTCCTTGAAGAAGCTTTCATTAGCTGGCTCAGATATCACGGAACTCCCTGACTCAATCAGGATGTTGGTAAACCTCTCACAGCTGTCTTTACAAAATTGCAAATGGCTGAAGAAGCTCCCTGAATCAATCAAAGGTTTGGTGTCATTGATCAAACTAGATATATCATCATCTGGAATTGTTGAGCTCCCTGATTCAATTGGTTTCCTAAAGAACTTGAAGCTATTGAAAGTGGACAGCAGTAGCTTAAGAAAACTTCCTACTACAATGGAAATGTTGGAAAGGCTTGAAGAGATCAATGCTTGTCCCTGTTATGAACTACGGGACATAGCAAACCTTCCAAATAGTTTGGTTACTTTAAATGTGCAGTCTGAAATTGATAACATGCAGGAAATTCCAGATCTCTCAAACGCAACCAACTTGAAGCATTTGAGAATTTGTATTTCCAGATATCAATATCATGAAGAGTCTGACAGTTCTTATGTGCCCTTTAATCCACCTATTGTGGAAACTCCAAGCCCCTCTTGGATTGGGAATTTAGTTAAGCTGGAGGAATTGGAACTGACATTTATGAATATTACCAATTTGCACGCAGATTTGGGTCTCCTTTCTCAACTCAAGGAATTGGTTCTTACAGAATGTATTAGTTTAAGAAGCATCCAAAAGCTCTCCTCAAATTTAACAAGTTTACGTGTGGATGGAAGCATGTCGGTGGAAATGTTACCAAATCTCTCACATTTGAGGAGGCTACGTACATTGAATATAGCGTATACTTCCATAAGAAAACTTGAGGGTCTTGGTGATTTAGAATCAATGGAAGTGCTTCATTTACGAAATTGCAATTTTTCTGATCTTGATGGGCTTGAAAGGCTAGCAAATTTAAGGAGGTTGCACATATCTTCTTGTAAAGAACTTGAGAGACTCCCAGACATAACCAATTTGAAGAAACTACTGTCATTTAAAGTAGCGTTTTGTCACAAATTAATTGAAATACCGGGCAGACTAGAATTTTTAGCAGAATTTCATATTTTCAACTGTAGATCTCTGGAGAAAATACCTGATATACCCAACTCTAGAACTATGCGACGTTTCTATGTTGGAGCATGTCGGAAGTTATCACTCTCCAATTGATGGATGGCATCTAAGTGAATTCAAGTAGTTAGGATGGAGTTGTTATTGTCTAACTCAAATCTTTGGAACATGCAAAGCCCTGCTTATCTGTAAGAATGAATCATTGAAGTCAAGCTTCCTTCAAGCGTTCTCTTTTTAAATTTTTTGCATTTGGTGAAAGTTATGAGTGGCATGAGTTTGCGGTATCCAGTGTTCCTTTTTACCTTTGCGCTCGTGGTTGTTAGTCCAAATAAAAGGCCAACTGCATATACCATCTTGGAAAATAAACATGAACTTGATTCTGCAGCTTTGTGTTAAGAAAATAATTTGAAGCACTATAGGTGATGCCATGATAAACAAATGTGCAGCATGAATGTGATATATAAATGAGCCAAGTTTAGGAGACCTATATAATTCCAAATGAAATCCGATCATCAGCACTGAGCAGTAGCATGTATTCTACCAGACCTCCTTTTATGTGTGGAACTAATCCACCACTTGACACTGACCATCAAGTAAACCACTCATTTTCAGGTCATCTAGTAACTATGCACGTTGAAGCACAGGAAACATGGAGCTCGCATGTTGTTGCAGGCAACCAGACAAGAAATAAAGCACGTATAGTGTGTGTGTGTGTTTTTTTCGCTTCTGTGGACAACATTTTTCGAACTTTTTTGAAATTTTAATAATTAAAGTTATTATGAAATATGATCTTAGTTATCTATACAAGAACAAAGCTATTAGTTGCTTTTAACATAAAGTGGTGGTGGAAAATTATGACAATGGCTGGCCTTCAGTGATGGTAGCCAACAACTACAGGAAGTACAACTGGAAAGAAGATAATAATTATTTTTCCATCTCAATAAAATTTCTGCAAATGGTTAATGGCCAATCGCGAATACTACCAATTTTACCTTCCATTACCGCTTGTCACTGGTCGTCTCTTGTAACTGTAATCTCTAGAAATTTCGATAATAATATTTAACAATTATAAAGTTTTACTTCTAGCAGATGTTTTTAAGAAACATACACATCTTCTACATGTTCAACTAAACAAGGATAGATCGTGATAGACTATGAATCCTATGGATCAAATCCATGCCAAACCACCGTATCAGCCTCTTAGGTCATCTTTATTAATTTCCATCTATGACAAATTAATTGCATTGTTATTTATTTTCTAATATATCATAATTATCTCATATTATATAAGACTAGCAGATGATGCACTCGTGCTGCATGAGTAGGAAAAAAAAAAAAAAAAAGAGTGGGAATGGTTTTTGTTACAAACAGTAAAGCAGGAGTAGAGAAAGAGAGAGAAAAGTAACATTAAGGATAGTTTGCTATAGGAGGAGAGAAAAAGAGTAACTGTCATATTTTAATTTTTTACTTTTTGACACGAATTAGGAGAATTCAATTAATAGTAATAGATTATCTCTATTTAAATTTTTTAAGCATGTGTATCGCTAGTACATGATAGATTAATTTCCTCTTGTTAATATTATTTTATATGTATCAATATATTATCTGTCTTTTTTTTTTTTTTAATATAATAATTATTGCTACGTATACTATAATAATTAATACAGTTTTTGATTTATCGTAAACAAAAAAAATTACTTGACGAAATGAAATATAAGTATGTAAAGTGTCAATAATACAACGTCGAAGTAAATAGATCTCTATAATTGTTTTATGGAAAGATACACCTCTCCTGAGCCTAGCTACAAATCTTAAGAAAGACTATGCATAAACAAATCCCTAACCAAGAAAGTCTGTAAGGTTCAAAACCAAGGAACTTGGGAGCTAAGAGACCTAAGAGAATAAGCAATGGCAATATAGGAGTGTTGGGGGGATTGGGATTGCTTTCAAACAACCGTGAAAGATTTTTATCTACATCTTCCATCTTGAATAGTTCCATGTAAAAAATGCCGACTTTGCTTAGGTGCTTCCTTGTTGGATCCATGATCAAGGATATACTTTGAATGTTTTCGCAATTGTACTTTGGGAAAAGTAAGATTAAGAGTAGTAAAACGCCTAACCAAGATAGTCTGTGATATTCAAAACCAAGGAACCGGGGAGTTAAGACAGTAAGGAACGACAATAAAAGAATGATGAGGGCTTCAAACAACACTTCATCTGAAAGATTTTTGTCTGCATCTTCCTTCTGAAATATTTCCATTACGTCCTTCTGAAATATTTCCATTACGTCATGGGCAGCTTTCTTGAGCTCGATCTTTGTTGGATCCTCTTCCTCAGCCGAGGAAAAATTTCCGCAATTTACGATTGAGAAACGTTTCATGGTTTCCTTGTTCAGTACATACGGCATTCTCTCTAGGGAGATGCAGTTGAAGAGATACAATTCCTCCAAAGATTCCAATGATGTGCCCTCTATCTCAATCAAACGTGGGCAATTCTATACTTCTAATATCTTCAGCTTCTTCAGAATTGACATATCTGGTAGTCTCCGAATGCAACAACGATCAAACACCAATTTCCTTAAATTCTCCAACATTTGAAGCCCCTCAACTATGTGTACGGCAGTGCTGCCAATATACAAGTCGCGGAGCCTTCTCAGATGTGAGAGATCTGGTAATGTTTCCAGCAACCTGCAACCATCAACCCGTAACGTCATTAAGCTTGAGGGAAGCCTTCGAATGATTTGCAGGCTGTGACATTTCTCAAGAACAAATTCTTTCAGGTGAGGAAGTTTGCCCAAGTCTTCATGCAAGATTTGGATGTGTGGAAGGCTTACTTTCAAGTCAACAAGCCGACTCAACTTGCCTATGTCCCAAAAGATTTCCATTTCGGGTGGATTGCAAGGCACCTTACGGAAAAATGCAATCAAATGCTCTAATCTAGTTAAGTTTGAGAAATCTGGAATTGTTCTCATTCTTCTTGCTTTGGAGCGAACAGTTAGACTAATCAAACTGTGGGGCAGGTTCGGAATACTCACCAAACGGCGACAGCCATCAGCACTAAACACTTTAAGCCTTTCCAACGTTTCAATAGATGTGGGCAATTCACTTATGGGACAACCATCCACATTCAATACCTCGAGGTTCTTCATTTCACCAATGGAATCAGGTAGCTCAACTATTCCAGAACAAGACAAATCTAGTTGAACAAGTGACTCTAAACCTGTAACTGATTTCACAAGTGCCCCTATGTAACTGCAATTTCTTAAAGACAGCAGTGAGAGGCATTTGTTAAAGCATCGTTTTTCAAGTTTCCAAACACGGCCTTTGTTAAAGCATTCTCTACAAGAATCTCTTATTAGATCATGCATCCGTATTAAATAATCCGTTCCTATCTCTATAAGAGACTTTTGTTGCAGAACTTTGATTGCTTGTTTAGGATAGAGATCTAAGCCATCCCAAAAGTGAATTGCCATTCTATCATCAACACCAATGAAAAACCAAGCTATATCTTGAAGTATTTGCTTCTCTCGTTCCTCTAATGTGTCAAAACTGATAGCCAGCCTTTTTCTAACATCTTCAGCAGGAACCTTCTCCAATTTCTCCAATGTGCACTCCCATGCTTCCTTACTCTCCTCACGAACCAAAGAACCAATAACCTCAAGGCAAAGAGGAAGTCCCCACTTATCTCTACTGCTTTCTCAATGAGCTCTCCGTAGTCATCTGGAATTATGTTGTTTTGAAATGCACATTTAACGAAAAGTTTGCGAGCAAGTTGATGCTGCATAAGATGAAGCTTATAAGGCCAATCTGCATGAACCGCACGAACGATATGTTTGTCCCTAGTGGTTATAATTATTATACTTCTTGGAGCAAACCGTTCACGCTTCGCTATTAGCTTTTCTATTTGGGAACTGCTATCAACATCATCGAGTAAAATGAGAACCTTCCCATTGGACAACCTTTGCCTGATGATGCGAAATCCTTCAACAACACCAACATTATCTACCGATTCTTTGCAAATGTCAGACACCAACGTTTTCAGTAAATATGTAAAGCCTTCATTCTGAAAATTTTTTCTAATGTCTGCAACAAAGCTACAACTTTCAAAATGGGGCAAAAGACGTTCATAAATATATTTCGCTAGGGTTGTTTTACCTATACCACCCATTCCATAAATGCCAAGGATCCCCACGCCATCTCTTTCAGCATTCATCATCCTTAAGATTTCTTCAGCATGATCCTCCACTCCAACTAAATCTTCATTGTCCAACAAATGAACTTTCTTTAGCTCAAGCCAAACAAATCTAGTGATTTCTTTCACCAGCTCTGCCTCTTCTCTAAAATGTCAATTGAAAGAAGACAAAACAATTAGATTATAGTATTTATCCCGAAAAAGAAAAGGACAATTAGATCATAAAAAATTTTACATTGAACCTTGATACCAAAAAGCAGAAGGAAAAACTGTAAGAGGATACTTGGAAACTAAACCCTAAAATTATCTCCTGAATGAGCACTGACTTACTCACCCACTTTTCCATTTATCTATTAATATTCATCCTTTAGCAGACACTCACTATACTTTCTTCCTGAAAAGCTTCGCACCACTTTCAGTCTTGCACTTTACTAATACACACTCCACTTGATATACACATTTTTTATTTCTCGCTTCACACTCATATTTCTGCATAATGAAAATGTAGAACACTAACTCCTACTTATTTACGAGTAAAGCTAAGTCTTCTTTTTGAGGTGGACCTATGGTGCAAAAGATGCTAGCATGCTAAACTTTGGAACACTATCATTGAGTCACAAAATTTATTTACTGCATAAGGATTTACCACAACTGCAAAAAACCATGAGACAAAAGAAAGATTTTTTTTGTTGGGGCGGGGAGGAGATGGGTGGTGTGGTGGTGGGAAGATGGCAATGAACATTTAGTGCTCCTCCTTAACACCATCTCTCTTTTCAGTATGTTATATAATAAATATTACAATACATACCATATCAACAAGCTTAAACTTTTAAATAAAATGGTTGTAGTGCTAACTTGAATATGATATCAGAGTAAGAGGTTTTAAGTTCTAATTCCTACGTACTTATTTTAGTTCCTATTTACTTAAAGCTGTCTATTTGATGGACCCCAATCATAAAAATCCAGCCACAAGTGAGGAAGAGTATAATATAATAATTATTATACCTCCCACCATTAAACACAATACTCTTCCAATCTTTCTGCATTTATCCTTTTATGAAGTTTTTAGAAATTTGTTCTTCTGCCTCGATGTTGTGCATTTTATTCTCTCCTTGCAGTACCTTCTCCCTAAGAAAGTGGTAATTAACTTTCACATGCTTTCTTCTGGAGTGAAACACTAGATTTTCATCTAGCCTGTTAGAGTGTGTCTTGAATTTAATTAAACAGGGGTTTGAAGCACATAAGTAAAGATGTGGACAAAAGAGATTAACAAATGAAGAAAGAGACCTTCCATATGCAATATTTTTATGGGGAATACCCCATGTACTTAGTGGATTATTGACTAGTAACTAGCAACGTACAACAATTCTCATAGTCTCATGGGACACTATCCCACAATTGAGTCCTTAGGTTCCCCAACTTCATACACTTTCTAATATACTTAATATCATATATTTAGAGACTATAGGCATAAATTCTAACAAACAACAAAATAAATTTGGGGAGTAAAAAAAAAAAGAATAGAATATTGCACAAGGCACACACATCATGCCTAGTCAATAGTGGCATGTTGAGGCTGGCTACACCTCTGTCAGTAGACTTGCCTTCCGAGATCAGTCAACTGGTCCTTTGTTGACTTGCCATCCTTCAATGGCCTTTTTTGTGTGTTTCGTGGTTTTGAAGCAATATTCTGGAACACAGTCCAAAAAAGTGGTATCGAAGCTAGATTGATTAGAGCAAGATTGCCAACTATGGTTGCATTGCATGCAAATACTAGGTGGCTAAAAGGAGATTGAGGACTTAAGCACTGAAGAGTTAGTGACCAAATATGGCATTTGATGGATGTATGAACTTTTGGCTGTGGCAAGCGAGAGTGTAAGGGATGCTAGACGACCTTACTTGAACATTATCCAAAAAAAAAAAAAAGAAAGTGTAAGGGATGCTAGAATAATTTGGCTTATAAAAGATATTAGATGTGAATGTAAGGTCCATGAAGGATGAGAAGTGCAAAAATCTCAATGGGAAGGCCTTGAAGGCAATCAAGATTACTCTATTTCAAGGTGTATTGCATGAGATATTGGCCAAAGGGATGGCTGACGAACTTAGAGGGAGAAGGGGGGGAAAAAACAATAAGGAGTTGTACAAGACCAAGTCTCTTATGAACTGGTTGGTAATAAACTTGAGGATGTATTCGTTCTTTATGAGTGGGAGATCATTGGTAAATGAATATATTGTGGAGTTCATGTCTCTTATTAATAATTTGGAAATATTCAGGTCAGGGTTGATACTGTAAAACAGGCCATGATCTTGTTGTGCTCTCTACTATATTGGTTCCATGAGTACAGGGAGACCATCACCTTTGGTAAAAAGAGCACATTAATAGAATAGGTGAAGACAATCTAGTGAGGGAGAACCAATTAGACAGCAGGAAACCATAAGACGTGAATGGTCAATAAAATTCCAGTAACAGCCACATTTCCTGTCTTTTAGAAGTGAGTCTATAGGCTAGTCTCTAATATGTTCTGAATACAAATAGAAGCATTATGTGGAGCCAGAATGATTAAAGAGAGAATCCATACAAATGCCAAATGATAGAGGCAAGTGGTTGACAATGTGATGGTAGTTGAACAAACAAGATATAGTGTTATTAACATCTGATGGTACGAGGAAATTCTCAGATTATGCTTCAGACTCTTGGAATGCATTCCACATGTATTACAAAAAGATTGGTCCCGGATCTACAGGCCTATACAGAGTGCAGTGTGCTGAGGTTGAAAATTGTAGGTATAGATACCTTCCATGTCAGACTGGAAGAAAGGTAGAAGAGCACGGCATCTAATGTTAGGTCTGTGTTAGGAATGTCATGTGATGTTTAATCTCTGCATTTATCGATTTGTGATGTTAACTGTGTAGCAAGTCTTCATGTCAAAAGGAGTCAATAATTAAGCTAATAGACAATAATCGGCCTTTTCAGCCACTTGGTCTAGAAGTTTTCAATTAGTGCTGGCTTAGTATTCACTGTTCATTGCCACAACTCCCCTCCACGGCTCCACCAAAGACGTGACATCTCTGTTGCAAGACCTTACAATTGGACCAAGTTCTTCCTCCTTTTCAGTATCATCCAGGAAATATGTCAGGAGTCACACCCTGGTGACACTCTCTACCTTCCTCGGACTTCTTTTTCAAATTGGGTCCTAATAGGCCTACTAGTTTGGTTTGTCTCTGAATCTTCCACCTACTGATTGATAAGATAAGAGGTCTGCTCTGATATCATTTATGATGGCCCAAACCAAAAATAATTAATAGCCAAGCTACCAAATACTAATAGGTCATTTCAACTTCTAGCCTAAAAGTTTTTAGCCAGTATTAACATAGTACTCGCTACCATTACCTTGTGAATTAATACCAATTCTCTTCTGTAATCAATGTAGAATTTCAGTTATATGGGGGTATTACAAATAACTTGCTTTGAATATAAGGGATTGTAATTCCCAGTGTTTTATCGTCGATGGCAATCTTAGGAAGATCTTTTTTGTGTTGTTGGAAAGCCTAAAAATGGCATTCATTGCCAGTGCCATGAAAGAGCTCATTTTGCTTTACCCAATTGTTGCATGAACCCCAAGGAATGCTTAATAATATGATTGTGAATAAGTCGAGTTGAGTCAATATATTACCAAGTTTGAACTTGATTTAATACACGATAAGCTTTAACTTGATTCGATTAAGCTTGATATTCTTTTAAATATTGATTTAATTGTAAAAAGTTTTAATACTTGATAAGTTCAAACTTGACTTGACTCGATTACACCCGCAAGCTCACCAAGCCGAGTATTTTAAAGTTCGAACTTGAGCTTGACTCAATTATGAGCATATTAAATTTAAGTTTTCGCCGAGTTGAACTCCAATAGCTTATGAGTTGTCTCGATTCACTTACAATCCTATATAATGACTTAGGGTGTGTTGATATACTTAAAGAGTCTTAAGACAGATAGCATAAGATGACAGGCGGGTGTGTGCAATGTCTAACCGTATGGTTTGTATTAGGAATGTCCTATACAGCTCGTTCACTTTGTTGTAATTGCAATTTCATTACAGCCTTATTTCTTATGAATGGTTATTACAGCGTTTACTTGACTGTAATAGCGATTTCATAAGGAATCTCTATTATAAAAAATATTGAATAGTCATTCCTTTCTCAAACCTATGAATGATAATTCAATACTGGAATTATCTTTTTTCTAAAATACCTCAATCTAAATAAAAAATAAATAAAGAAAAATACCATTACAGCTCTATTCCATTCTTTAGTAATAGGAATTCCATTACAGTCTTATTTATTTAGCAAAGTGAACAGGCCAATAATGTTTCATCTCTTCGTTTTAGATTGTGTTGTTTATTGTATTAAGGTGAAATCCACTTAGTAGAGGCATCTTGTGGAGGTAAGACGGTAATGAGAGAAGTTTAGTCTAGTGACTTGCTACTAATGTAAGCGATCATAACTCGTAGTGATTTTATTTAAAGATGATATTTTTTATGATATTTTTGTACTAAAAATTTAAAATATGGACAATTTCAATATTGACTATGGCCAACCAATCTCAAAAAGAATTTGGGTAAATTAAATTAGAGACGATATGACTTACTATTTATGAATAATCAAGGTACATTAGTAAGAGTTCAATATACTGCACCTATTTCAGACTTTCAGTAATGATTATTCATCATAATCCCAAAGAGAGTGATAAGAATGGACTTTTGGCTACAAGTTAAAAGTAAATTGATAAAAAAAAGTACAAAATTAGGATAACCTCTCTCTAAAATTCATTATTATGAAAAGGGGCTTGAATAGCAAAGTCCTTTATAATGAAAATACATATAAAAGCTTTCCTTAACAAGTACTTCATTCAAATGGTATAGCATGTCATGAATGAATAGGAGTTCTTTTTTTGGTGGACCATCCTAAAACGCATAATTTCATTCTTACTATTGAGTTTCTGTCCGCTTCTAAAATCTCTTTATCTAGTAAGTGTGCTTTTGTATAGGCTAACTTATGATCTAATAAGTGTCATTCAAGTTTGGTGTTTAGAGCATTCGGCATGTGAAATGTGAGGTTCATAATACCTTAAGATTCTCCTTCTTAAAGATTTCCAAGAAACAAGCTCAATGCCTCCAAATCTAAATCCTAAGGTTCTAATACGAAGAAATACAATCCTAAGTCCTAAGCTTCTAAAAGTAGAGTTGATTACACAATTAGAGATTCGGACGAGGTTCGTGGTTTTTGATTGGGAGTTAGGATTGGGGCTCTTCAATTGAGAGTTTATATTAAAATAGATTCTAATTATGTGATTTATGATGTAAACTTTGCGTTTATAAAGCTTAATGATTAACTAAAATAGTACCCCTTATTAAACACGAGCAAAAGATGGAGATTTATGGGGTATATATGAAAGGTCTAGACTATGTCTTACAAAAGAGAGAGAGAGAGAATATAATATGATGGTGCAAGCTAATCTGGATCCACATGTCAGTTTGGACTCTTTATATCTACAGTGCAAGTTAGTCTAAACCTATTAAATTTGCAGAACACTAGAACTTAAAAAGTTGCAAATTTTGATCAAATTATTGAAATGCTTCACGTGTTTAAGTCACACCCATTCAGGATTAAGATTTTAAATCAGTTATAAATTGATCCGAATAAAATCTAATGGATATCATTCAAATTTTAAAGTTTATGACTTTGGTAAAGAATCATATTCCTTTAACTTTGTTCAAAAAGATAAAGTTGCTTGCTTCTCTATTTTTACAAATATTTTTGCATGAATTTCTTTGTCTTTTCTACAGTCTCTCTTTCTCCAAATAACTACTAAATACAACCATCTAATATAAATCCGAAGTGTAGTTTAATACTTGAATAGCAAAATCTCAAGTATCAAGACTCTTATACCAAGTATCAAAACTTAATTGTATACTAACGAATTCCACATTCAAAACTCTTACAACAAACTTAGTGAGGAGCCATAAATTCTCTAAAGAAAGCAAATTTATTCATGTCTTTAAGTCTACTATTGATTCTTTTGTTTCATCAAACCAAACTTTCTGTCATCTATCGAATTCTTTTGTTTCACAAACTAAAATTTCTTAACAATTTTAGAGAACTTCCTAATCATGGTTAACGAAAGGAATATGGTTTTAGAGTTATAAATCTAGTCTTTGTGAAGACTGGGTCATGATGAAAGGCTAAATTGGAGGAACGTGAAAAGAAGAGTTCAAGAGTTCAAGAAAGTAACGGTATTCCAACTTCCATGTAAGTTATTTTTATCCAACTGTTGTGTGAAACATTGTTGATATGATTCCCATGACATATTTATGGTGGACAAAATACAATTGGCTTTTAAGAAATGCATAGAGGTTATGAGAATAAAAGCATAATAATTGCATCAATTCATACATATCCTTGTAGTTCAAACAATATCTATAAGCATATGTTCAAAACAAATTGTTTATCTATTAAATGTGTATTTCTAAGAAATCATATATATAATTTGAAAATACACTCTACATTCACTTAACATGCCTATAAATGAGTCAAGATGACTCACAAGCTACTCGAATTTGACTCGATGATAACTTAAATTTGTCTCAACTACAATTGAGTCAAGCTCAAGTTCTAGCTACTCGAGTAGCTATCAAGCTCAAGTTCGAGTTTTAAAATACTCGATTCGAGTAGCTCATAAGCTTAATTGAGTATTTTATAATTTTTTATTAAAAAATTAAAAAATTTATGTTTTTTCTATTTTTTAAAGCCTATTTTCATACCTTATTGTCTCCTTTTATATCAACTGGTCCACATTTAGTATTTATGAAACCAAATCAACTAAAAAATCAATTATATTCCGAATAATCGAGTTTAATTGAGTCGAGTTTTAGCTTATCGAGTATCAATTTGAGTCAATTTCAAGCTTAAAAATTAAAGTTAGATCAAGTTTGAGTCGAGTTTCAAGCTTCAAGTTTTACATTCAAGTCGAGTTTCAAGCTTGGTAATGTATCATCTCGACTCGACTAATTTACAGTCCTACACCTAGCATGACGTAATATTATATGTTAAAAATAAATGGTTTCCTTATTCATCAATGATAGATAATTTTGAAATGGTTCAAATGTTTCTATGATGTTTAAGTTTTGTGACTTTATTCATAGAAAAATAGCAAATTAAATGGCAATGTCTTCGTTTTGTGTATTTCCAAAAGTCATGGGTTAGAATTGAGTATAAAGATGAATACTTTGTGTCATGTATGTGGCTTATTTAATCTTATTGACAAGTTGAAAATTCTCATTTGAGCCTTAAAAATATTAATTCTATATTTCCTAAAATTAAACAGGTTTTATATTAATTATACTTATTTAATATTTTTATTTTTATTTAATTATTTAAATTCAAACCAAATCAAGTAGAAATACAATAAAAAAATAATAAAAAAAAGAAATAGAAATTAGATAAACAATTATCTAATAATGTATAGTAAGAACATTCTAGAAATAAAAATCTATTCTATTTAAAATAGAGAAGAATAAGGCGGATGGCAGGAATTGAAGCCACATCGTTAGCTTGGAAGAGTCATTGGCTTTTTGTTGATCTTCGTTTGATCAATGTCAAGAGGTGCAAGTATTCTCATAAGTTTATGATCTGTGCATATATATGAACTATATTGTAGGGGAAATGCTTCTTTGAAATTTGTTTCACCTAGAATTTATGGTATCTTTGAATTGCAATCATCGGTGGCGTATTTAATTATGTTATTATTACTATCGTCTTGCCAAACATTTAATTTAGACACATTATCCTATGACATACACTATGAGAGAGTGAATAGTTTTCACAACATGGTATGCAAATTTTTATATTTAGAAATTTATCTATGTGATAATATTGAATCATATGTTATGTATAAATAATAAAATTAGTCAAAGAATTGTGCATTTTACAAAGTTACCTATGCGACATTAATTTAATTATATGATCTGGATAATTTGATATATAAATATGGGATGTATGGACTTAGCCGTGTGTCTTTGTTGACATGTTATGTTCTTAGCATAATCTTATTTAGAAAAGTTAAGGTTTCTCTTTCATGAAATCCTATGAAAGAAGAAAACCAAATTGAAAAATTGTAGAAGTGTGGGGAAAAACCTAAGTGTTAAATATGCTCTAATTCAAATAAAATCCTGTAATGAATAAAGTGGAAGATTTAATTCAATAATCACTAAGTGTCTAGAATTAAATCTAACCTGGTATTGAAACTCCTATTAGTAAATCAAAAGTTCTTTGATGTTGAACATTAGTGAAAATTATCTTTGTGATCTTATGATTGTGAAAACCAGATTAATATGTAAAGTATGTAAGTTTTTGTACTTTTTAAGTCATTATAAGACATAAGTTGAATCCATGAACATCAATATGAAAAATTGACTTCGTTTATAGTTTCAAATAATTCATATATAAAATTTGTTAAGGATTGAATCTCGAATTGGGAAAAAATATAAAGTGATCACGTGTCATTTCAAATGACTAAGGATCCATGTGACAAACTTAGAATGTGCTTGATAACTGAAGGTGTATCAAACTTTCAAAAAATTCAAGTTGTGAACTTAAACAAAAAGATGGCAAACTTCATGTTAAAACTCTAAACCCTAAACCCTAAACATTAGTATGAGAACCTTACCTTACTCTAATACATCACTATTTTTAAGGTTCAAGGGGTAAAAACAAGTCAATATTAACTAAGTATACTATAAGAAAGTTAAGAGAGATGGGATATAGTAATTATCTCTTAATGAATAGATTTTATATCTAAATCAATTAGTTTTATGGATTCAACCTATTTGGACATAAAGTGTTGTTGCTCCTAACAAAAGGTTTTTTTTTTTTTTTTTTTAATCAATGCTCCTAAAAAAAGTTTGAGGAGTTCAATTTTAAAAATGTTCATGACATTAGGATGAGCACATGGCTATAGACATGCTACCATGAAATTGGATGTGAACATGGTTACGTGGTAAACCCTCTGGTTGTGACATATAGCATGAAAGTTCAAAGCAATTAGCTTCTTATCACCTATTATAACTGTAAGAATTTACACTAAGGGATGGTTCAAATCTAATGATATTATTCTTTAAGCATGATCATGGAGGTGTTTGTATGTGCACATAATCAGCAATCTAGTGAAGAGTCGTTGAAATAGATTGTTAATTATAAGATTTATGTTGTAAACTTTGTGTTTGGAATGACTAACTAAAATGGTACCTGCATTAAACATGCTTAACTATGAAATTTTTATGGAAGGTCCGAACTATTTTTCATCTAAAAAGAAAAAGAAAAATAGAGAACAAAATTGAAATGGAATGTGACATATAAATTGATTTGGATCAACATAGGTTAGTTCGGACACTTTGTATCAACAATGCAAGTTAGTCTTAACCTATTGAATCTGTAGAATTTTCAGAATGTTAGAACTTGAAAAGTTGCAGGTGTTGATCATATATTTAAAGTGTTTCATATGTTTGGGTCACATCTATTCATTATTACGATTTTAAATCAGTTATAAAGTTATCATAATCAAATTTAATGAATATAATTCAAATCTTAAAGGTTATGACTCTTGGAAAGAGTTTTATTCCTTCAACTTTATTCAAAAATATAAAATGTGTTGCTTTTCTAATTTTACAAAGATTTTTCTTTATCTTTTCTACACTATCTCCTTTCCTTCAAATAACTACTACATACAAACATCTCACATAAATCCAAAAAATCGTTTAATACTTGAAATTTTGCTATTCAAGTATCAAAACTCAGTTGTATCCTAGGAAAATTCCACATTCAAACTCTCATAGCAAATATAATGGGGAAATGTAAATTCTTTAAGGAAAGTGAATGTATTCATTCATCTAAGTCCATTATTGATTCTTTTGTTTCTTCAAACCAAACTTTCTATCTTCTATCGAATTTTTTTGTTTCATTAACCACATTTTCTTAACAATTTAAACTAGAAAACATTTTGTTTTGAACAAAGAAATGGTGATGAAATGGAGAAATAAATCACAATGAGTAATAAGAAAAGTAAATTTAACCTGATGAATGTTCCCTTGTAAAGTGAGAAATATGTAAAAACTATTATTAAGTATATTTGTCACCTCCTTGTAAATTTAACCATTAATATTACTAGGAAAAGGAAAAAAAATGCAATTGAAAAAACTTACAAAATAGCCATTTAAGGAAAAAAAAATCCCATAACTATGGTGCTTGAAATCGTGTCTTCAAGAAGACACGTTTTTAGTACAGACACTAAATAAGACACGACTCCATAGCTATATACAGGTAACACCCTTTTTTCTTTATCATTTTGCACAACCTTTTCTCTTTAAATCAAACCTAACCCAACATTCTTCTAAACCAATTGAAGTTACATTTTTTACATCAAATCTCAATAAAGCAGCCTCACTAAATTTATGTAGTGTAATTGAACCCCGATTTCGCCATAGATTTTCACCCAATCTTCCAAACCTAACCCCATAGCTTGATTTTGTTTCGAAATTTTAGTTTCTATCATAATATTCAGAAGAGTAATATTGTATTAGTGTTTTTTAATCCATTTGATATCAAATTTTGCTAAGTTCATATAGCATGAACATCAAGTCTTCAATTCTTGAATGTTTATATAGCGTGCATATTAACTTCTTGATGAAACTTCTAAACTACATTATGCATGCACACATCAATTTATGGTGTTCTTGCTTATGTTACATAAAATAAAAAAGTTCAAATCCAAATGGCGTTGTCTAGTGATTTTCAAGTATGTGTAATTGAAACGTTGTAATGCAAGTCAATTTTTCAATGTCATATATTACATAGTTTGCAAATTGTTTTTTTCCCTAATTATATAAATTTCTTATGAATTACTAAGATGAAACTTATAGGATTAGATATAGAGTAGTGAAATGAGTTAAGTTGGGTTTTCTCATGTTATGAAAGATATGCTAATGTTACGTGTTGAGTTGAAAGGAGATGGTTAAAAAAGGATGAGATTAGAGTTGCATGCTATGTTTATGGAAACATGGTAGAAGGAGTTGATGGCGTGCAATATGATAGAAACAGATGTAAGTGTTCCACAAGATGTAAACTGCAATTAGTTGTTGATAACTATATGTAGTCATTTGAATATAAATATGATGACGTATCAAGTTGAGCTATTTTATACGTGCACCATTGATGGTGGCATTGTGTATTATTGTTCCACACCCTGTAAGCATGATTATGATGTGAGACAAATGTTTACATCTTCACATGGGCATGTGCACTAGTAGTGTATGTGGATATATATGAAAATGAGTTGTTTGCTCATCATGAGATTGATTTAGGACAAGATGCAGGTTATAGCTATATGTTTGAAAGCTAGGTATTTAATCACAGATTTTCCCTTTGACCCTACAAACAAGTGCTAGTCAGCCTCAAATGCTTATCTAAAGTCGAGTGAAATGATTATAGATATTAATAAAGAGATAGAGATGGGTTATATCACTCCTTTTGAGAATTCTGGTTATATAAGCAGTGGTGATAAAAGTGATGGTGGTACTAGTTGGCTTCAAACACTTGATGAGCCTTATGGGTTATAAAGGAGGAATTAATGGTGTCATGGGTTAACTCTGAAGGATGTAGATGTTGTAGGAAGTTTAAATTTCATACATTCTTCACAAAAGATGTGGGGTAGTAGATAAGCAACATTTAAAGATGAGCAACCTTTGGGTGATGATAGTTGGAGTTTTAACAATGAATTTAAGGTAGGAATATGGTTTGAAACGAAAGAACACTTGATACACGCCACGAAGATGCATTACATAACAAACTACCATAATTACAATGTGGTGGAGTCGGATAAGAAGGTATGGTTAGTGAAATGAATTGATTTAGATAAGGGAAACTAGTGGAGGCTATGCACATGCTTCAAGAAGCATGGTGAATGTTTCCAAATCACTAAGTTTTAGGGTCTTCACACATATATGAATGCTATTATCAACTGGGATCACTCTCAGCTGGAACTCAGCCACCATGTCTAGGTATATTTTATTAGAGGTACGAAACTCACTAGTATGACCGTGAAAAATCTCCAAGTTGAAATCTATAAGCAATTTGGGTTCACTATTCTCCTAAAGCAGATTGGTGAGGTAAAGAAGAAGACCATTAAACAAGGATATGGTAGCCAAGAGGAATCATATGTAGTGCTTCCACACCTAGTAAATGCAATATAAGAAGCCAATCGAGGAAATAAGGTTGGATTGGAGATGCATGCAAACAATGGTCCAGGGTATGTCATTTTTTATAAATTCTTTTAGGCCTTTAAACCCTACGAGCATGAAACAAAACCATTGCCACTTGTCATAAATCCCCTTAATTATAATGTAGTAAGCAATTCCCATTGATCATAGGCTGGTGATTACCATTAACAACACCTTTCTAAATGGGAAATTCAAGCACAAGCTATTGATAATGGCCACAACGGATGGAATAAACCACATTGTGCCTTGCCATATATCAGTTAATGAAGAGTGTGAGGACATGTAGAGCTAGTTTATAAAGTGGTTACTTATTCATGTCATCAAAGATCACACCGACATTTGCTTAATATCCAATTGTCATGCCAGAATAAAGAAAATACTTAGTGCTGAAGGATGTAGTAAGGCAGAGAAGTTGGCCATTGCACTGGTACATCCATCATGTAGCAAGTAATTTCAATTAAAAGGCTAAGAATACTTAATGTGAGGATCTACTTAAAACAACCTACCAAGTATAACCCACAAGTTCCAAAGGTCCTTTGAAGCAATAAGGCAATGAGTACATGGATTGATAAATATTTTAGAATTGGTCGATAGTTTCAATGCTGCGTTAAAGGATGTCAGGAACTTGACAATTGCTGAAGGAAACGTTGTGTAACTATAATGATATTTAAGTAAATTAAGGAAGCATATGAGGCATTAGCTAGTGACCAACTATTGAAAAAGTACGTAATTGATAAGTGTGAAAGGTGGCACGAGTGCTCATCATGTAATTATCTTCTATTGCCTAGCCTAAGTATTTAAGGTCATAAATATACTATGACCTATTGTGCACGACCAAAAAGGGGATAACAACCATGTAGTTGAATTAAGGGCATGTATGTGTACATCCCAAAAATGGCAAACATATAAAATTTCATGTTCCCAAACGATGGCATCTATAGGTAAGATGCATATACATTCTGCTACCTTTGTTGGTTATGGTATAAGTGGCACAACTAGATGCAATATATGGTTGTTCTTTCTTGCCTTGTGCTAATAGGGCCCATTAGACCCCATTTAATTTTTTGGTGTAGATTCCAATGTCTCGACGGGCCAGGCCACATGGGAAGCCATAAGAGAACGTTATTAGAACAAGATGGATTTCTACAAAGCACCTATAGGATATACTTATGGCATATGTGGTTGTCAATGCCATAATAGGAGAAATTGCCCTGAGTAGAATAGACCACAAAACTAGAAGCACCAGCTGATACTAGTGATGCGCTTATTCTTGTGTGGTTATGTTTTTTGTGCTTTAATATTCAATGTATTCATTCTTTCACTTTCTTCCTTAAAATTCCATGTTATCTCATTATTTGACTCAATTGATTGTAGATGGATTTAGGACTGTTAGATAGCTCGGCTCTTTGTAGTCAGCCAGTACATAGGTTGGAGCAAACTTAGCACGACCAAGTGGGTAACTGTTCCATTGCTTGTTTCAGTGTTATTTTTTTTTTCTATTTTGATTTTCTCTTAATCTCATTAACACTTTGCTTGTGTAGGAGAGTGTATGGTTGATGTATAGGAGAGCCTATGGTTGTAGGCCATGGATGTTGATGAAAGGATTGTATTTTATCTCCAGCAATCAAGCTTCATTAGCACTACACACTTGCCTTTCATACAACTTGATTGGGACCAAATTACAACCTGGTGGAGAGGTGGCAACTAGAGATGCACACGTTCCACTTCTCGATTAAAGGGGATCAATATTACTTTGCAGACATATCTTTGCAGTTTGGTCTACCTGTAGACAGGCATGTAGTCACTAAAAGCATGCACCTGAGGTGGACAAATGTGTGCCACCAGCTTCTTGGTGTTAAGCTTAGCATGTGACATTCAGGGAGCTTGGTTGAAATTGTCTTAGCTAAAAGAAATTTTCAATCATATACCAGATGATGCAAATGAGAGCACCATCCAATAGTATTCAAGAGTGTACATTTTAGAGCTAGTTTAGGGGTGGGTAGGGAGGGGCGAAATGATGTTTGCTGTTAACTTACAAAACCCAGTTCTGTCTAATGTTCAAAGATATGGTTAAGAGTCGACCATTGGTTTGCTGTTAGGATGCAAATTTTGATGTTACTAAGCACCCAATCCATGAGTTGTCTCAATACCATGATGCCTTCAACCAACAAGTGATATAATACAAAAGCGTTGAATAACAGAAACCAATTCGATGATTGATCTCACAACATGAACTTAATCACACAATTGCTAAACAATTGCAAATTTGAGAGAAAACATTCTCAATTCAAAGTAAAAAATGTCAAATATTAGTTATGTTCCAAAGACAAACTTAAAGGCCTATTTATACTATTACATGAAAATCCTAAAAGGTAAAATCCTGAAAAGGTAAATAATAAATACAATATTGACTAATAATAAAGACAAATAATAAATACAAACCTAAACAAGAAAATAATAAATACAATTTAGACCAATAATAAATACAGATAAATCGTATGACATAACTAACAAAGTAGGCCACTTTAAGGCTGGTCAATGCTGGCGGTGTAGCTGGTCAAGGACAGTGGTGTAGTAGCTTGTTGTCCGCATCATTCTTTCGACCAGCAAAGAACTCAACCTCAAGTTCTCGTTTTTCGCCTTTTCCTCTTATTCTTCCTCTCTTTGGATCGTTTTGATTTATCTCATTTATCTCGTCGTTTGATTGTGATTTTCACCACATCATTCACCCCAGCAGATTAAGACTCATCATTGAGTTTTCTTTTGAATCTGTTTGCATGTAATCTGGATGGATTGGAGTGATAATTGGATAATCGTTTTCCATGTTGATATGAAGCGATAGGATAGATGCACTCATTAATTTGGCATTTCCCTTGGGTCATGATGTAATTTTTGGACAAATCACTAAGCCCCACATTTTTAATCTCATTCATTGGTGCATTGAATCTGCTGAGAGTTTCTTTAGCCTCCACCTCTTTAGTAACTATCAACACCTGTTCGTCAATAATAGAGGCTTCTCCACAACGACTTCCTCACCAACATAATCTTTGTAAGCATTAGCTTCTTCCCTAATGTCCTCACTATCACTAATTTGAGCACTTTGATCTTTGAGGGTTGAGTTCTCATCTTGTCCCAATAATTCATTCTTAGGCACTTCTAGAATTAGGTTTATTGGTTCAGGCATCTTTGGAATTTTCTGAGGAAGGATTTGCTTGTAGTCTAAGGAAAAGAACTCCCATTCCATCAGGTATTTCATCATAAACCAAGTCCTCATAGGCTCCTTGCCCTCAAGGCATCTCACTGCTAGAAGTTTTTCCTACCAATATCATGCATCACCCTACGTCTTCACCAACTCTATCATCATACCTTCAGAAACTCTCATATGGTCAAAGAACCTCTCAGCTTCCTCAACCCACACCCAAATTTCATCCAGATTTCCAATACCATCAAACTCAGAAAATAGCATATTTAAATTGAGAAAAGATTTCATCTTTATATCTATAATTGCTCCTTCTGTATAGTTTTCTACTACCATGACCTCTTCTCCAAGCCAAATTTTCAAAAAGCTCATCTTCATCATTAGTATCATAAGTAATAAAACTAATCCTTGGATCGTCTTCCAGTTGTCTCCAATAATCCTTCCTGCTACTGTTGGTATAGAATCAATAGATCAGGTCATCAAAGCATTGTTCCATACGCCGGAATCTCTTATCCATGTTCTCTAACACTGCCCTTCGTACCGATCACCCATAATGTAGGACTTCTGGACCCCAAACACTGTTAGGAATACGATTGCCTCCTATTCTACAATCTATCGACATTTTTGCTGGATTTTACCCACTCTGATACCAATCTGATGCAGCACGAAAGCATTTAATAACAGAAACTAATTCGACAACTGATTTCAAAATGTGAACTTAATCACACCATTGCTAAATAATTGCAAATTTGAGAGAAAACATTCTCAATTCAAAGTCAAAGATGTCAAATATCAGTTGTGTTCCAAAGATAAGCCTAAAAGTCTATTTATTATTACATGAAAATCCTAAAAAGGTAAATAAATACAATATTGACTAATAATAAAGATAAATAATAAATACAAACTTAAAAAGGAAAATAGTAAATACAATTTAGACTAGTAATAAATATAAATAAATCGTGTGACATAACTAATAAAGCACACCCGCTTAAAGGCTGGTCAAGGTAAGAGGTGTAGCTAGTCAAGAACGGCGGCATAATAGCTTATCGTCCACATCAACAAGTCTTAGAACAAGTACTAATTTGACATACCCATTTAATTTTATAGCATAATCTTTATTTCATTATTCTATGTTTGATAACTTCACTTATCCCTAGCCTATAGACACTGGCAAACACTTGCACAAGTTGGACCTTCACGGCAAGACTGAGACCAATTGGGTGACCTACCATACCAGTTGAGATGTCATCATTCAACTAGAGCCACTTGTTAAATCAACCAAAGGAGCATCATTTAAGTACTTGCCATGCTATGGTCAAATTATCGGTGGTTCATTGGTCAAAAGGAGCCATATTGGGTTATATGATAAGTCATCAATCAGTCTTTAGGATCCTTTCATCTTTTTCATGCACAATCTCTTCCTACCTCATTATGTATTTGCCAAAGGAGCATCATTTAAGTACTTGCCACGCTATGGTCAAATTATCGGTGGTTCATTGGTCAAATGGGGCCATATTGGGTTATATGATAAGTCATCAATCAGTCTTTAGGATCCTTTCATCTTTTTCATGCACAATCTCTTCCTACCTCATTAGGTATTGTCTAATATAGGTTGGCTTCAATCAGTTGCCCCATAGATAGCACTCAGACATCATTTCCAAGGCACCAAAAGTTGATAAAGTGGTGTGCTAGTTCATGGGTATCACACTAGATGATTCACCACAACTTGATGCTCCAACTACTGCCAAAGATGATTCCCTACTACCTCAGCTAGCTTAAAGTGGACGTTGCAGGCCACCAGGATGGGGCAAAGATGGGGACTGTGGCCATAGGCATGCACTAACAGACATCAAGGACGATGCATTGCCTGCACATGAGTTCTCTCTTCATGCATCTCCTACACCCTGCACAATGGGAGTTCACCTAGCCTGGTCTTTTAGATGTCATATTCTACTCCATTGAAAACATTCATAATAGAAAGGTCTAGTACAACCCTTCAAACTCTACCAGCTCCACATGATAAGCATCTTGCAGCTCCTCCTGATTATATAGGAGAGGGTTCTACTTAGGTTAATAGATTATGTGAAAGTAAGATTTAAAAAAAAAAAAGGAAAAATGAATTTTTGGATTCAATGGGCTATGAATTGGCCCATAAACCAGCAACTAGTTCTAGGCCTTTCCTATCTCAACCTGGGACCTGGTAGGTCCCAGCTGATTCTGCCGCGTGCCAAGCTCCATATTAATGCACTACAACATTACAAAGAAAAAGAGTATGAAAACAAAGCAACAGCCATATCATTATCTTTTATATTTATAACATTGATTTCTTTAGATTTTGAAATAGAATCCCATTGGCTCCAGAAGAAAGGGAAAAAAAAAACAGAGAGAACGGGATCCCATTATCATCTTGGGCCGTGTTGAATGGACTGTGGGTTAGGCATTATTATTAGGCCGCTATAGTATTAGTTTTCCGCTTTCGACGTAGAAGTTTCATCATATTAATTTAACTATCCTAGACTTATTTTTTGGGTGGGGGACAGGACCTCTATGGGCCCTTCCGGGCTCATCCCTACACGGCCTCTCAAGTCCTTCAATTGTCTAAAGTTTGATATTCACATCTTATCCATAATCTTCTTTAGGTAAGAATTTTTTATTACAACTAGATACTGATTATTAACATGCATGAACTTGGACTTGTTTTACCTCAGGGATGCAACAATTTTAATTTTTCTCAGTGTATCAACATAACTAAAAAATTTCAAACCATTTATATGACTTTTTTTTTTATGACTTACAATGCATCCTATGGTCCATATGTTTTTTATTTTTTAAATAATTTTAAAGGATTAGTATATTATCAATTAATTGAGATAAGCCATATAGTGTAAACAAAAATTTATGATTCGCTTCAGATTGTTCTAATATTTTAGTAGCTTGCACAATAGGTTTAACCTAGTCTATATAAATTTTGAATTTATTTGAATCTTTGATTTTGTTATATTCTACAATTTTTTCAGTAACAAGATTTGGATGCATGAATTTTGATTGCAATGTGGCTAGTAAAAAATGTTACATGAAAGCCAATGACCTTACATCTAGTGACATTACACTAGTCTCTCAAGTGGGATGAACCAAGTTTAAATCTCACTCCCATTTTGCAATGACAAAAAAAAAAAAAAAAAAAAAAAAAAAGAAAAAAAAAGAGAGAAATGTTGCGTGAAAAGATAGAAAATTTGATCTATAAATCTCTAGTGGAAAATTTAATGAAACTCCTTCTACACTGTGATATGGAATAAAAAATTATAAAATTATTTTTATCGAATGATTAGAAAAAGTGATTACATTGTTACAGTTTCATTTTCAAGAAACTAGAGATCTTAACATTAGAAATACACAAGAGAACATCTTTCTTGAAAAGTAGATAGAGAATGGTTCATTTGTTCTTGAAAAACATATAGAGAATGTGGTGGATTTGGAAATAGTCACTAGTAGTAACATCCATCCAACCATGATTCAATTAATTTAATGATTTAATTCGTTTTTGTTGTAATTTTGTGTCAAGTTTCATAATTTGTGTCATTTGTATTTGAGGAAATTAACTCTATGATCATCTCCTTCCCTTCCCATTTGTATTTGTAAGTATTCTATAGATTTAATTATTATTTTTTAATCGATAAATGGTTCAACCTAGACACAGAACATGGTTATGGATGTAGATTTTTATACAAGATTAAAAGTGGATCTAATTATAAGTTAAGGTCTTTCAAATACAAACCCATGTAGACATGAATACAAACATAGCATGGTAACACAATTTGCAACTCTAATTATAGTTAAGGATGTAAGTGAATCAAACTGATTCACAAACTACTTGACTTTAGATCGATTTTTATTGGAATTTGATTAGTTGCTGTCAAGCTGAACTCTAGCTTGAGCGAGCTACTCTAATAGTTAATCGAGCTATGCTCAAGGCTTAAAATACTAAGTCATCAAGCTTGTAAGCCTAATCGAATGTAATATAATTATTAAGATTATTTTTAAATTAAAAAAAGAATGTACATATAAGCACATATAAAGTCATTGTTTACCTACCTTTTTACCAATTGTGACACAATGGGTTAATTAGGGTTTATCGCGGTTTGTTGACTCGTACATAATTGCCGAAAAGTGATTTCAAATACCTATTGATTCTAAGAACACTTAGATAAATGGCATCCAAAAATAAAAAAAAAAAATAAAAATTCAAATTTCTAGGGATAAGAAATAGCAAGACAACTCAAAGGTATGTATTACTAAGGGTAGGCACGAATCATTTGGTCTGGTTTTCACTAAAACCAAACAAAACCATAATTTGCAGTTTGGTTTTTTCTCATTCCTAAACCAAACTATTAAATAACAGTTTGGTTGGATTAGAAATTTTTCAAACCATTAAATAATGTTTGGTTCAATTCGATTTGAATTACAATTAAATGAAAATTCTAATAAAAAAAACTTAGTTCTAATATTTTAGATTTGTGCGGATATTCAAATATTGAAATCACATTATAAAGTTCATCTTGTAAATCTCAACAAAATACTTTATGAATTCATCACATTTATAATTCATAATCCCTCATAAAATCATTTAGTCACTAACACAATATGCTTACTAACTAATACATAGTAAAATAATCCATAGTCCTCTAAAAAATAATCCACTCAACCATCTACTAGCAAATTGGCCAAAAAGAAAAAAATCATCTACCATAAAAGTCATATATGAATAAAAGTAGTCTACTAACAAAATATTCATTGAAAAATTAATACATAATATGATATATAACTAAATAACAAAATTCATACTCCATAGAGTAGAAATGATTAATAAAAAAATTAAGTTATCAATGAAAGAATATATCTTGAACCCAAAAGACAATTTAAAAAAAAGGAACAAGTTATTATTAACCAATATTCATCATATAATAAATACTTAATAAAATCATAAGAACATATTTGACATTTAATAAATCATTATAACAAAATTCATAATTACTAGTAAAATATTTTTATGTTTATCTAAAATGTTTGGTTTAATTTTACGAATTGCTTCAGTTTACTCCTTTAAACCAATCATAAATTTATGGATTAGTTCGAATTGCGAATTTTCTAAACCATATTTTCGGTTTGGTTTGGTTCGATTACAGGTTAGTTCAGTTCGGCTGATTTTTTTCCACCCCTATGTATTAATAACTATTTTTCTTTTTGCCTATGGCATACATATATAAGCAAGGTGAGAAAGCTACAAAAATAGAACTCAAAAAACTTCCAAAAATAAAAAAGTCCTAAAACTTAAGGACACAAAGTATATAAGAGAGAATAAAATGCCACAAACAACATATAAAACTGAAGTGTATATAAGAAAATATAGCAAATTTTAAACCTGCCTAAAATATAAAAAGTGCCCATTTGAGGGCCTAGATGAAGAAATTGTCCTTAAACTGGCATAGCTGATCACCAGAGGCCAGTCTTTATCCACTTTCTTATGTGCTTGTTTGCAACTTCTTCTGCTTCATCAAGCTGCAACTTTTGTTGTCCATGCAATACTCTTACCATCACTATGCTACTAACAACTCGTTTACATGAGCAGAATAACTATTTATTCCCTCTTCCTTTTACCTAAAGCTATTATTATGATTCATAATGAATTGTTATTACTCAAAATAAAAAAAAGCAATTCATATCTCCTACTTGCATTCATAAATATCTTGTTTTGAAAATATCACCTATACAAATACTACTTCTCAGTAATAAAGATAAGAGACATTACAGATATTTTATTTTTATTCTAATAATTACTTGTTAATAGTCATTTCACCTATGTTACATTTTTATTGAATTGGAATTCAATTCCTCTTATTTTTTGCACAGTAGAGTGAACTAGGTGTAAGTAACTTATCATAACCCCAACATTATTATTTTCCTTAATTCTACTTAATATTCATTAAGAATATAATCTCACATTCAACGTTTCTTCAAAGCCTAGATAGGATAAAACAACCATCCAACTTCCTTACACACAGAAACACTCTCGTGTATCGGCACTTCTAAATTCAGCGTTGTGGAGCAAGGCTGGTGACTTCTTACTTATGGGTGATTTATTCTTTTACTTAAACTTTTCTTCCCTGTGCATGGCTAATGTAGAGAAGGGTTTGAGGAAAAGATTGGCTCATCTCTAATTCTAATCACTTCCAAGTTGAACAGAAACTTCTCTAGCAGAAATCCATGGTCTATTTTCCTCCTTAGATGATACTAAAGTAATACATCGTGATTAAACAAATCTTTGCATCTTTTTTTTTTTTCTAACCTTTCTGTGAAAATGAGATGTAAATGTTGATTTGCTGGTTAATAACTTTAAACGTCTTGTATGTTTTCACACAAGAATAAGAAGCTTAAAGCTGAACATTTGGACTTAATAAATTCTAGCTAATGATTGTATTTCATATTCTGACTAATTGATCCAAGTCAGTCACCCTTCCTGCCTAACTTACGTTATTACATTCCACCACCCATCTTCGAATATCTTCCTCCAGATCAATCTCCAATTTTTTTTTTTTTCTTTTTATTTTTTGAAGTCGAGTATAGCTATGGTATAGCATATTCCTAATACTTCCAGCAACTATTATACATTTGTTTTGAAGGACATTTTTAATACAAACCCCTTGAAACCATGTTCCTTTTACAATGCTTTGGATCCTATTTTCTGATGAATTACAGAAAAAAGTATCAATTTTTCAGGA
Source organism: Combretum micranthum (assembly GCA_024138025.1). Taxonomy (NCBI): domain Eukaryota; kingdom Viridiplantae; phylum Streptophyta; class Magnoliopsida; order Myrtales; family Combretaceae; genus Combretum; species Combretum micranthum. The sequence goes on along the minus strand of JAMXBD010000266.1, from coordinate 224,197 downwards.
GTAAACTAACTTTAGATATCAACATACGTTAAAATGAGGTATTAATATTTTATAGAATTCATCTAAAGTTTTAACATTTAAATTAACTTTCAATTAAGTTTATTTAATTTTTATCAATAGAAAATTATTTATACTACAACAATTACGACATCTAAAAAAAATATGACCATTAATCAACCATGCAAGACATGTCATATATTATATGTTGACTTTTTTCCTTAATTTATGATTCGTAATATTTCTTGCCATAGAATCTAAATTCGTAGTATTTTTAAATGATTCATGATCAAGTACTAAGAGTGATCGATTGAACCAACAGTAAACATAGCTACAACCCAAAAAATGCAGGTCAGAGATATTAAGCCAACTCCTGCGTACATATCTGCCATTGCTCAACCATAAGGTATGTCCATTTGCAAACCGCAGCAGAACATCAAAAGCATAGAAATTTTATAGTGTCACCGTCTCAGTTTTATCCGGTTTGCATAGAAAATTTTACAACGCTGTTGTCTTTGCCTCTCAATTTTCTTTTTTGTAAAATATTACTGCATTAATATTCTCTTGATTAATAATGATCTGAAGGCCAAAGGTATTAATGGATTATTCTTTCTTGTAAAATTTTATTAATCACTTGCTTATTAATGGATTAATCTTGATAATGATGTTTGTCGGTTAATTGCGTTTATGTGCCCATGATATGAAAATACAGTATTTTTATTTTTAATAAAATTATGTACACATCATACTAAATTAGTAGTTTAGCAGTTTGTATCTTTTACATATGACATTATTTTGCAGTATTCTATCATACTCTACCATAATCTTACTGGTGTCATGCATATGTGTATATTTGTGGAGCATAGGCATAGTCTATTTAGTATTTGAGATCTTTCTACTTTTTTAAGTGAGATGTATTAAGTTCGAATTCCTCTTTTTTAGTTGTAAAAAAATAAAAAATAAATAAATAACTTAAAGTTGATAGACATGTATATATATGTATATATTATTTTGTAGAAATGTTACAAGAAGTTCATTTGTACCTGGGCTTGCAATTGAATATACAATCTATTATTTTGATGATGGCTTTTCTATTTTGGTGTAATGACTTTTATATTATTATTTTTACACGTAGAAAAAAATCTAGAGAAATTTTCATTCGTCGCTGGGGCATCTGGTGAAAAGAAACTTACATAAATGTACAAAGTGGTAACTTTAATTTCAGCATTACAACATAGTTGCACTAGTGTTTTGAATATACTGGTTTGGTGTAATTCTAGTATCATTTTTTAAACCGAATCGATATTGATATGATACCGATGAAAAACTAATAATTTTACTCATAAATTACCAAACTGATCCAATATCGAACTGATACATATATAATACCAATGAATTACACATTCTAATAAGATACAAATCCGATACTAACAAAAATCTGACAATTCAAATAGCTCATATTCCTTTCGATGGCAAAAAAGAAAAAAGGCCTATATCATCTTTTTAATGGTAATATAGAAATAATTTTTGTTTGGGGTCATTATTAATAATAATTATTTAAATAAAATAAATTAAAAATAATTATTAATATTGATGTAGACAGCCTAGCAGATGAATATTGGAGGAAGCGGGAGTCTCGAAGCGAAGGAAGAGGAGGACGTCTCAAGACCAACTTTAAGCCGCCAACCTTGACCTTTGAGCCACCGGCCTATATGATTGGCTTACTATCACGAATTTGTTATTTTGTTTTCTATTTTCTAAAGACCATATATTGTATTTCATGATAATCAATATTCATTTATCACTTAAGATTTTATATTTATTATTTTCCTTTTTAGTTTGTTTTAGGATTTATTTATAATAGTATAAATAGGCTCTTGAAATTTATCTTAAACATTTTATTATCATATTATTCATTTTGAAACCCTAATATAGAGAGACTTCTCTCTAGAATTGCGAGTGATCTAGTTATCTATGCTACCTCACTGCATCAAATACACGGTGCTAAAATCATGATTTATACATGATTTTACTTTTCATGTCCGTGTGTCTCTTTCTCCTTTTCAAAAAAGCAAACAGTGAAAAGAAAAGGCAAACAGTAACTCTCTCCCCCCCAAAAAAAAAAAAAAAAAAAGCACACAGTAAAAAATAGCATTGGCCTTCTCTTATCTCTCTTTCTGGATTGTTCGGTTTTCTTTTAAATACTTCTAGTGAACATATGACTTAATTAACAATTGTCAAAAAATCATCATGAATATGAATCTCAACGCACAACGGCGACGTATAGGGCGGTATTGGAACCGAATACAAAATCAATATTGTGATCCGTAATTTATATATAATTTTTTATTATATTTTTTAGACTTGATTTAATAACTATATTAGTAATTAATTTTATTTAATTTATATATTAATAATTTTTTATATAAAAACGTAAACACATATTAAACCTGATAATATGCATTATTTTTGAGATACTTGGTTTTCTAACGCAAATTTCCTAACTTAATTATTTCGTGTATTATTTTTTTTAGGTACTCCCTTCTAAGTGGTTAGAAGCATGTGGCTTTCTTATTTGTTCCAAAGCATAAGGATACAAAGGAAAAGTGATCCGGGAAGAATTTTAATTATTACTACTTTTCAAAGTATATGATAACGTTTGTTGGATTTTTTCAAAAGGTGTCATGGACTATAATTTAATCCTCTCTTTGTTATTAGTGTTTTTTTTTTTTTTTTAATAATACGTCATATATTCCTTCTTATTTTCCTCCCCTTTTTGTTAGTCTTCTTAATTGTCTATGGATTGTTTGTATCAGTATCATTGAATAATTAGATAAAATACAAGAAAATTCTGTGTTGGATTTATGATATCAAATTCAATAAATTAAAGTTAGTAATTTTATTCAATGATATAATTAATCAAGCTTGACATATTCAACTTGAGGTGGGAAAAAAAAAGAGCTTGGGTATGGTTATAAGAAAAAAAAAATGAATTATAATAATTTTTGCCTACTTGGCCATTCAAGCTTAATCCAACTAATCCAACTGAATTCAAACTTGCCAAATATATTTTCAAATCGAGTTAAATCCAAATTTATAGCTTAATCAAACTGGAGATAGCTCGAGCTACAGGTTTTTCGTTTGAGCTTGAGCTCGAGATTAGACTCAAACTCAATACTTTATAGATTCAACTTGATTCAACTGCATCTCTAATTATATTAATGTCAAAAGCGACAAAATTAGTAACGGTGGTGTAGGGATGGGTAGAACATGATACATGACTTATAATTTTGCCATTTGTGAGCATAAAATTGTCATTTGATTAAGGCATATTCTTTGTAAGGAGGAATAAATAAATATATATATATTAATTTTCTCAATAAATATATAAAAACACACTCCAAAAATGGTAGTTTCAGTTCAAGTTCAGATAAGAATGGGATAATTGCTGCTTTATAAATTGCCATTCCATTCCCATTTGGTTACCTTAGAAGAGAAAAAGCTTTAGACTCTAGTGATAAAGGTTCAGACAACTCAAAAATAATTATCTAACATTTTGATTAATGCGCAAGGTATAAATTACTTTTGGCCACGAAGAGCTTACTTGTTAGCGTCACATTCCCAGCCCGTCAAAGCTGCGACTTCTTCTAAGGCTTCTTTCCAGTCCCTCGGAACCTCCTTGTCGTAACAACTCCTCTCGAGTGCCTCCTTGTAGCTTCCAGTTTGGTGTCGAACGTCAGATGGTGTAACCTTAAAAAAATAGGCATCACTTCTAAACTTCCATGTCTCTTGCACTTCATGATATGTACCAACTCATTGAGGCACCATTTACTTGTAGCATAACCTTCTGATAAAATGGGTATGGCAATCTTAGATCGATCAATACCTTTGAAAAGCTGTGGTCCTATCTCTTTTCCAACAGGAAGTTCCTTATCGTCTTTATAGACCTTGATCCTCTTATCAGTGAGTCCGGTGTAAAGGTGACTAACAAACCCAGTTCGAGCATCTGGACCTCTAAAACTTAAAAAGACATCGTACTGGTCTGATATTCCTCCTTCCAATCCAGTAATTGTTGAAGTCATCCTAAACAAGTAGCGATAACAAAAGCTCGGCTGAATCACCAGGTAAGAGATCGATCAAGCTATAAGAAGCAAATTTAAGCACGCAAATGATGGGTTATACCTAGTGACTAGAAACAAAGGTGCAATTAGCTGGATTCCAAATTCAGCTCTAGCTGTCAATATGATATGACATGACCATAGAACATGGTTTGTCAATGTTGGGGGCCGGTGGTGTATCACATCAGAGAAACTGCTATGAGACAAAGGACACATCGTGGTGAAAAGATCACGACCCCATAAAAGTAAATACGTTAAACATCATCTATTGCCATATCTGTATCGAAATAATATGTGTAAATATATTTGATTTGCATTTAAATTTTATTTATATTCAAACTATTTGATATTTTAATAAGAACTATCAATTATTTTTTATTTATATCTATTTTTGATAAAACAATTTATTAAAAAAAGTTTAAAAAAATATTATATAGGCACGTTAGGTTCTGTGACTTCTCTCTTGCTCTTTCCTTCAAATGCACATACGGTAGGTATATGAAAAGGAAATGCGTTGGACTTGGAAGGAATTACCGTGTTTAGTGATTTAAATAATGGAGTAGAAATAGAAGAAATGGAGTGAAAGCCAAAACAAATGAAAATAAAAAATATAATTACAAAAATAGAATAGGATTATTTAATTTATTTCTTTTTATTTTCTTTTTATAATATCAATCAAACAAGCAAATGAAAACATTTATATTCATTTTCTTCGATTTTCTGTTTTTGTAGATCATAATTCTTTCAATTTTCACTCACCTTTATCACAACTCTCTTTCTATAAAAAATCAGTAGACTGCCCGGGTAAAAAAGACAGGAAATTTGGTAGTTGGATCATCCGGACTCCAGAGTCTGGACCACCTATTCTATATTTCCCACATGGAATCAGTGATAAGGTAGAATTAGAAGCAGTCAGGGAAAAAGATGCTTATTCTGAGTCACTAGACTCAACTTATCTATACGCGTTGGACTTTGCAGGCTTGCAGCAGTATGCTTTAATTGCGCATTGAAAAAATGGCACGGACGAGACAGAGATAGAGAGAGAAATTAAATCAGAGAGAGACGTTGTGTCAAAATTATTATGGATGGCGTTGTGTATTCAATTAATGGCATGGCAGGTGTTCGTTGAGTTAAATATTTTTACATTTCAGATGAAATTGCGACGATGCAGGTGGCACGGACGAGATAGAGACAGAGAAAATTTTAAATGAGAGAGACACGTTGTGTCAAATTTATTATGCTATGCTTTTCAGATGGCGTTGCGTATTCATTTAATGGCATCGCAGGTGTTCGTTGAGTTAAATTTTTTCCTTTTCAGATGAAATTGCGATGATGCAGGTGAAGATCAGTTTATTTTCTTTTTACTTCCATGGAGAACGAAGATAAAAACAAAAATCTTGAATCATTGAGGGAGTGACGCAAGCTGCATGGTAATTACAACATAAGGCAGGACAGGGGCCAAAAAATAATTTTCTTTCTTTTTTTTTTTTTTTTGGCGGGTCACAACAGACCTGATTGATCCAGTGCTTTGGTGTAATCGTTGCTATGCAGATATCTTGTACTAAAAGGTAAGACTGGCTAAGGTTTTTTTTTTTATAATTAACTCATGTAATATATATGTAGATAATATATACAAATATAAATGACAAATTTTGAAAAACGTGCATTTTGTACTTTTTGAATTCATGTTAATTTACTGGCCAAAAAAAAAATTTCATGTTAATTTATTATTATTTTACTTCGTTAATATATATCATTATAATATTTAACTAAACTTGTTAATAATCCTAATGTGATAAGGAGGGATAAAGGCAAATCAAGTGCCGACACTTTCAATTTTTTTTTTTTTTATAATTTAGTGTCTTATATTTAAATTTTGGGAAATTAGTGTTCAAACTTTCAAAGTATGTACGATTTAGTGTATTTGTTAAATAATATTTGACGGATATTCATTTTGATGATAGGATAATGGAAGACAATTAGTCAAAAGTTGCTAAAATCTAAAGATGCAGTACTAAAGTGTCAAAAGGCTGTCAAAATTTAAAAGTATAGGTACTTGGTATATCATTATCCTTTAATCAAAATGAATGCCCATTAAATATTATTTAATAGAAGCACCGAAACATACATAAAAGTACAGTCAAAATCTAAGGACAAGATACTAAATTAACAAAAATTGAAAGTACAAACACTTGATTTATCATTATTCTGTCACAAAGATGTGGAGAGGACTTGGTTGTACTACAATAACAAGTCAACATTTGTGCCACGTAAACCTTAATGTTGACAAATCCGGAATCATAGGTATTATATATTGAAAAGGCTAGATATTGGTATACTTTAGAAAGTTTGATCAATATAATTTATCCTAATTTCCGATCTTATATATATTTATAATAAATAATTTCTTAAGCTTTTGTGTTATAATACATTTCGTTTATAATACTCTTTCTTGTATAACACCTTTTCAAATTTTTCCAACAAATATAGCTACACATAAATTTACTATATATTTAGTATAGGTTCTTTTCATCTCCCTTTAAGGTTTTCCATTCTTTCACTTCTATCTTTACCCACTTTTTTTTTTTTTTTTTCTCATTGTCAATCTTTCTTTCTCTCTCTTATATATTTTTCTTTCATTTTATTTCTATATTTCTTTTTGTTTGTAATACCCTTTCAATATTTTCCAACAAGTACAATTGCACATTAATTTACTATATATTTAGTATTGGTTCTTTCCATCTCTCTTTATGATTTTTCATCCTTTCATTTTTATCTTTGCCCACTTTTTTTTTCCACTTTCATTCTCTTTCTCACATATTATTTTCTTCCATTTTATTTATATATTTCCTTTTTTCCCAATTAATTTTCCTTTGTCTTTATTGTCAAACTGCAATTCTCAATATATCTTTCACAATGCGCTCTCCATTGTAATGATAATGGTTTGTTTAATTTTTATCTATTAAAAGAGAGGTTATGCAATATGGATAAAAAAATAATCTACGATATTTTTGTTATTTGAGTAAGTAAGTTTAATTTCAATTTTAACATATATATACTTGGATTATTAGAACTAAATATTTGATAATACACACTTCATTTTTTTTTTTTTTTAGTTTGCACATAAACTCTTGATTGTAAAGTGGACTATTTTATTACTCTAAATCTTTATAATGATTATATAGTGAAAATATGTTTAGTAAGTGGTACAATGTTGTAAAATGTCCCACTTCTACATTAAATTGTTTATACACCTTCCCTATCTAACTCAAATCTTTGGAACATGAAAAGCCCTGCTTATCTGTAAGAATGAATCATTGAAGTCAAGCTTCCTTCAAGCGTTCTCTTTTGAAATTTTTTGCATTTGGTGAAAGTTATGAGTGGCATGAGTTTGCGGTATCCAGTGTTCCTTTTTACCTTTGCGCTCCATTTGGTCAAACACGTGGCTGTTAGCATGATCTTATCTTTTCATTTGTTGCTATTTTTTAGAGATATTTTTTATTAGTTTTTATTTGCTGTTAGTTTGTTAAGATTGAGTCGGCTAATATTTCGTGACAGAGTCTATATAAAGTTCATGTGTCTTTGGTCTTGGAACTCACAGGTGTAAGCAAATATTTCTTCATTATTCAATAAAGAATTTATTATAAAATACACTTTGTCGTTTTTCTTTTCTTTCAACACTTGGTATCAGAGCCAAGATCATGGCAGCCAACTTCAATACCTCCAGTGCTCACAACGTTCCTGTCCTTGTTTTCAATGGAACTAATTATCAATTTTGGTCTGTAAAGATGCGAACTTTATTTAGGTCTCAAGAGCTATGGGATTTGGTGGAAAATGGATTCGAAGAACTTGCAGATCCAGATCAAGCTCCAAGGTTAACAGCAGCCCAGAAGAACGAGTTAAAGGAAAAGCAAAAGAAAGATGCCAAGGCTTTATTCTTCATTCAGCAGAGTATGGAGGATGCAATATTTCCACGAGTGATGGGAGCACTACAGCAAAGGAGGCATGGGATTTGCTACAGGAGCACTATCAAGGATCAAGCAAAGTTGTTACAGTGAAATTGCAGGCTTTACGTCGTGATTTCGAGAATTTGTCAATGAAGTCCACCGAGTCAATACAAAATTACTCGGTAAGAATCTCTTCTCTTGTGAATCAAATTAGGTCTCTTGGTGAAGATTTGACAGAACAAAAGATAGTTGAGAAGGTTTTAAGGAGTTTACTGCCCAAATTTGACCATGTTGTGGCTGCTATTGAAGAATCCAAGGACTTATCTAACTACTCTTTAGTGGAATTGATGGGTTCTCTTGAATCACATGAAGCACGTTTGAATAGATCAACAATAGCATCAATGGAGCAAGCCTTTCAAACAAAAGTTGAAGCAAAGAAGTTTGAAAATTCAAAAAGAGGTGGATTCAACAGAAAACGTGGAGGTGGGCGTGGACAATATGGAAGAGGACGTGGAAGATCATATGGGCATGAGAAAAATTATGGTAATGTTAATTTCCAACCTTCATGTTCTCATTGTGGAAAAAATAATCATGATGAGGAAAATTGCTGGCATAAGAATAACCATAGTCATGATAAAAATGCAATCCAGTGTTATAATTGTAAAAGATATGGTCATATAGCAAAGAATTGTAAAGCGAAGTACCATGCAAATTTCCATGAAAAGGAAGATGATTGTTCCGACAATTTGTTTGTTGCTTATTTGACTACTAATGTGGTTGTGCCTTCTGAAGTTTGGTATCTAGATAGTGGTTGCAGTAATCACATGACAGGAAACAAAAATTATTTTGTGGAGCTAGATGAGTCAAAAAAATCAAGAGTAATGTTGGGAAACAACAGTCAGGTGCAGGCATGTGGTGTAGGCACAGTTGTTGTGGAATGCAAATCTGGTAGGAAATTCATTCATGATGTTATGTATATTCCTAGCTTAGCTAATAATCTTCTAAGCTTGGGGCAACTATTGAAGAAAGGCTATTATGCTGTTTTCGATAATGAAGAATGTTTGATTTATGACAAAAGGAACAGAGAGTTGGTGCATTTGGTGAAAATGTCTGAAAACAAGATGTTTCCTATTTTATTCTCACAAGTTGGCTTCAATGCTTTTGTTGCTTCTGGTGATGATTCAGTACTTTGGCATAGAAGGTTTGCTCATCTGAATTTTAATGGATTACAAGAGTTGCATAATGAGCAGATGGTGACTGGTCTTCCAACTATACAAATAATGAGCTCCTATAAATGTGAACCTTGTATTTTTAGGAAACATCATCGTGACAAATTTCCAATGGACAAGGCTTGGAGGGCATCTAAACCTCTAATGCTTGTCCATGCGGATATTTGCGGGCCAATGCAAATGCCATCATTGAGTGGAAGTAAGTATTTTTCACTCTTTGTTGATGATTTCTCAAGAATGACGTGGATTTATTTTTTGAAAGAAAAAGCAGAGGCTCTTGATTTTTTCAAGAAATTTAAAGCTGAAGTGGAGAAGGAATCTGGAGGTTCAATCATAACACTACGTACTGATCGTGGTGGCAAATTCACATCCAAAGAATTTGAGTTGTTTTGCAGCCATAATGGAATTCAAAGGCAATTGACAGCAAGCTATACACCACAACAGAACGGTGTAGCAGAACGGAAAAATAGAACGATCTTAGAGGCAGCTAAAAGCATGTTGAACGACAAGCATCTTCCTTCAAAATTTTGGGCAGAAGCTGTAGCTACTGCTGTCTATGTTATAAACCGATCTCCAACACGAGCTGTTAAAGGAAAAACTCCCTATGAAGCATGGTTTGGCAAGAAACCAAATGTAAGTCATCTGAAAATTTTCGGTTCTGTTTCTTATGCACATGTTCCAGCAGAATTAAGAAGGAAGCTCGATGAGAAAAGTGTCAAGTGTATTTTTATCGGCTATAGTAAGGAGTCAAAAGGCTATCGGCTCTTCAATCCCATCACTAAAAAGTTGATCACTAGTCGGGATGTCATTTTTAATGAAGAAGATGCTTGGGATTGGACGGAAGTAGACGCTGAGCATACCATCCAAGAAATCATAGGGTTTGACCAGGAGTGCATCAACTCAGATTCTATTGCAAGTTACCCCGATGAACATGTTCACCGCACAGTAGAGCCTGATTCAAACTCGCCTCCAAGGAAAGTGAGAAGTTTATCAGATATTTATGCTTCTTGTGACTTTGCTTATCTTGCCATGGAACCTACTTGTTTTGAGGATGCAGCAACTAAAGAAGAGTGGGTCAAGGCTATGAAAGAAGAATTGGCAGCCATTGAAAGAAACCAGACTTGGACGTTGGTTGATTTGCCTAGTGGAAAAGAGGCAATTGGACTTAAATGGATTTTTAAGTCAAAGTTTAATCCAGATGGTTCTTTGAAGAAGAACAAAGCTCGGTTGGTTGTGAAAGGCTATGCACAAGTTCCAGGTACTGATTTCTTTGAAACCTTTGCTCCAGTAGCACGTTTGGATACCGTGAGATTACTTTTAGCTGTTGCTGCTCAAAAGAATTGGTCCATTTTCCAACTAGATGTAAAATCAGCATTTCTTAATGGTAATTTAGTTGAGGATGTCTATGTTAAACAACCAGAAGGATTTGAAGTGGAAGGGTCTGAACAGAAAGTATATAAATTGCATAAGGCTCTCTATGGGCTTAAACAAACACCTCGAGCCTGGTACAGTAAAGTTGATTCTTATTTTATCAAGCATAATTTTTTGAGAAGTGCTAGTGAACCTACTTTGTATGTAAAGAGCTGTGGTAATGATTTTCTGGTCGTATGCTTGTACGTGGATGACATAATTTATACCGGTAATTCTCATGGATTGATGAAAGTTTTTAAGGAATCTATGATGAGTACTTTTGATATGACTGATTTGGGGCCACTACATTATTTCTTGGGTTTAAAAATCATTCAAGGTGCAGGTGAAATATCTCTTTGTCAAAAGAGGTATGCTATAGATTTGTTAAAAAAGTTTGGTATGGTGAATTGCAAGGTTGTCAACACTCCTCTTAATGCAAGTGATAAGTTGCTCTTGGAAGATGGAGTGGAAAAGGTAGATGAGAAGTATTTTAGAAGTTTGGTGGGAGGTTTGATGTACCTCACTCATTCCCGTCCAGATATAATGTTTGCATTGAGTTTTATTTCTCGCTACATGCACAATCCAAGCAAACATCATCTAGGGGTTGCAAAAAGAATTTTGAGGTATATTCAAGGCACTTTAAATCATGGAATTAGATATGTGAAAGGAGAAAGCAGTGATCTTGTTGCTTACACTGATAGTGACTGGGCGGGTTCATTAGATGACAGAAAGAGCACAACAGGGTTTGTTTTTTGCCTTGGTGAAGGAGCTGTCTCATGGGTATCTAAGAAACAACAAGTTATAGCCTTATCCAGCACAGAAGCCGAATACATAGCTGCTACTGCAACGGCTTGTCATGCAATTTGGTTGAGAAGGATTTTACAAGACTTAAAGCAAGAGCAGAAGGAGCCAACAAGAATTTATTGTGATAACAAATCCACCATTAATCTCTCCAAAAATCCTGTTCATCAAGGCAGAACCAAACACATTGAGACTCGGTTTCATTTCATCAGAGAATTAGTCACCAAAGGAGATATTGAACTGCTTCATTGTCATACCGAAGAGCAACCAGCAGATATGATGACAAAAGCACTAACAAAGAATAAAGTGCAGAAATTCTGTAGTATGGTTGGAGTTGTTTCTGTAGCTTGAATTAAAGGGGGGAATGTTGACAGAGTCTAATTCAAGCTTTATCCATTTGGTCAAACACGTGGCTGTTAGCATGATCTTATCTTTTCATTTGTTGCTATTTTTTAGAGATATTTTTTATTAGTTTTTTTATTTGCTGTTAGTTTGTTAAGATTGAGTCGGCTAATATTTCGTGACAGAGTCTATATAAAGTTCATGTGTCTTTGGTTTTGGAACTCACAGGTGTAAGCAAATATTTCTTCATTATTCAATAAAGAATTTATTATAAAATACACTTTGTCGTTTTTCTTTTCTTTCAACACTTTTTACCTTTGCGCTCGTGGTTGTTAGTCCAAATAAAAGGCCAATATACCATCTTGGAAAATAAACATGAACTTGATTCTGCAGCTTTGTGTTAAGAAAATAATTTGAAGCACTATAGGTGATGCCATGATAAACAAATGTGCAGCATGAATGTGATATATAAATGAACCAAGTTTAGGAGACCTATATAATTCCAAATGCAATTCGGTCATCAGCACTGAGCAGTAGCATGTATTCTACCAGACCTCCTTTTATGTGTGGAACTAATCCACCACTTGACACTGACCATCAAGTAAACCACTCATTTTCAGGTCATCTAGTAACTATGCAGGTTGAAGCACAGGAAACATGGAGCATGTTGTTGCAGACAACCAGACAAGAAATAAAGCACGTATCGTGTGTGTGTGTTTTTTTCGCTTCTGTGGACAACATTTTTCGAACTTTTTTGAAATTTTATTAATTAAAGTTATTATGAAATATGATCTTAGTTATCTATACAAGAACAAAGCTATTAGTTGCTTTTAACATAAAGTGGTGGTGGAAAATTATGACAATGGCTGGCCTTCAATGATGGTAGCCAATAACTACAGGAAGTACAACTGAAAAGAAAATAATTATTTTTCCATCTCAATAAAATTTCTGCAAATGGTTAATGGCCAATCGTGAATACTACCAATTTTACCTTCCATTACCGCTTGTCAATGGTCGTCTCTTGTAACTGTAATCTCTAGAAATTTCGATAATAATATTTAACAATTATAAAGTTTTACTTCTAGCAGATGTTTTTAAGAAACATACACATCTTCTACATGTTCAACTAAACAAGGATAGATCGTGATAAACTATGAATCCTATGGATCAAATCCATGCCAAACCACCGTATCAGCCTCTTAGGTCATCTTTATTAATTTCCATCTATGGCAAATTAATTGCATTGTTATTTATTTTCTAATATATCATAATTATCTCATATTATATAAGACTAGCAGATGATGCACTCGTGCTGCATGAGTGGGGAAAAAAAAAAAAGAGTGGTAATGGTTTTTGTTACAAACAGTAAAGCAGAGGTAGCAAAAGAGAGAGAAAAGTAACATTAAGGATAATTTGTTATAGGAGGAGAGAAAAAGAGTAACTGTCATATTTTAATTTTTTACTTTTTGTCACGAATTAGGAGAATTCAATTAATAGTAATAGATTATCTCTATTTAATTTTTTTAAGCATGTGTATCGCTAGTACATGATAGATTAATTTCCTCTTGTTAATATTATTTTATATGTATCAATATATTATCTGTCTTTCTTTTTGTTTTTTTAAATATAATAATTATTGCTACGTATACTCTAATAATTAATACAGTTTTTGATTTATCGTAAACAAGAAAAATTACTTGACGAAATGAAATATAAGTATGTAAAGTGTCTATAATTGTTTTATGGAAAGATACACCTCTCCTGAGCCTAGCTACAAATCTTAAGAAAGACTATGTATAAACAAATCCCTAACCAAGAAAGTCTGTAAGGTTCAAAACCAAGAAACTTGGGAGCTAAGAGACCTAAGGGAATAAGCAATAGCAATATAGGATCGATGGAGGGATTGGGATTGCTTTCAAACAACCGTGAAAGATTTTTATCTACATCTTCCATCTCGAATAGTTCTATGTAAAAAATGCCGACTTTGCTTAGGTGCTCCCTTGTTGGATCCATGATCAAGGATATACTTTGAGTTTTTTCGCAATTGTACTTCGCGAAAAATAAGATTAAGAGTTGTAAAACGCCTAACCAAGATGTTCTGTGATATTCAAAACCAAGGAACCTGGGAGCTAAGAAAGTAAGGACCAAAAATAAAAGAATGATGAGGGCTTCAAACAACACATCATCTGAAAGATTTTTATCTGCATCTTCCTTCTGAAATATTTCCATTACGTCCTTCTGAAATATTTCCATTACGTCATGGGCAGCTTTCTTGGGCTCGATCTTTGTTGGATCCTCTTCCTCAGCCGAGGAAAATTTTCCGCAATTTACAATTGAGAAATGTTTCATGGTTTCCTTGTTCAGTACATACGGCATTCTCTCTAGGGAGATGCAGTTGAAGAGATACAATTCCTCCAAAGATTCCAATGATCCACCTTCTATCTCAAGCAAACGTGGGCAATTCTTTACTTCTAATATCTTCAGCTTCATCAGAATTGACATATCTGGTAGTCTCTGAATGCAACAACGATCAAACACCAATTTCCTTAAATTCTCCAACATTTGAAGCCCCTCAACTATGTGTACGGCAGTGCTGCCAATATACAAGTTTCGGAGCCTTCTCAGTTGCGAGAGATCTGGTAATGTTTTCAGTAACCTGCAACCATCAACCCGTAACGTCATTAAGCTTGAGGGAAGCCTTCGAATGATTTGCAGGCTGTGACATTTCTCAAGAACAAATTCTTTCAGGTGAGGAAGTTTGCCCAAGTCTTCATGCAAGATTTGGATGTGTGGAAGGCTTACTTTCAAGTCAACAAGCCGACTCAACTTGCCTATATTCCAAAGGATTTCCATTTTGGGTGGATGGCATGGCACATCAACGAAAAATGCAATCAAATGCTCCAAGCTGGTTAAGTTTGAGAAATCTGGAACTGTTTCATTCTTCTTGCTTCAGAGCGAACAGTTAGACTAATCAAACTGTGGGGTAGGTTTGGAATGCTCTCCAAACAGCAACATCCATCTGCACTAGCCAGATTAAGCCTTTCCAACATTCCCATAGAGGTGGGCATTTCTCTTATGTTGCAACCATCCACATTCAATACCTCCAGATTCTTCATTTCACCAATGGGATCAGGGAGTTCAACTATTCCAGAATAAGACAAATCTAGTTGAACAAGTGAATCTAAACCTGTAATTGATTTTGGAAGTGCCTCTATGTAACTGCAATTTCTTAAAGACAGCAGTGAGAGGCATTTTAAATCTCCGATGGATTCGGGCATTTTTGATAAAGAGGTATCATCAAGGATAAGTTCATCCAAAGATTTTATGTCACTAAATCCTGTTGGTAGCTCACGCAGGCTTCTACAGCCTCTCAGGTTAATGATAAGCAAGGATTTTAACAGTCTAATTGAACTATCAATTTCAATCAATGATGAACACCTTTCCATAATTAACTGCTCCAAGGGAAGGTTCTCCGAAAAGTTTGGTGTTTTAGTTAATTTCTTGCATCCAGACAGATTTAGCACCTTCAACCTTTCTGCAATCTAGAGATAAAAGAGAAACATATGGATCAATTCACATATGTAACAAAAAAAATAGATATCTTGAGAAAAATTAGTATCTTATACCTTGATATGGCTCCTACGATCCCAACCATTACTAATATTACTCTCTGATAGATCCAGAACAACTAAATTTCTGAAGAAAAAGTTGTCTCGCTCATATATTGGAGGAAAATGATGCCAACAAAGCCATCTCAACTTGGAAAGCGTGGGTGGATTCCTTTGTAGTAGGCTAAACAACCTTGCCATTGCTCTGAAACCTCTCTCAAATAAAGAGACAACCTGAGAGATATCATCACCTTTCACTTGGAGGAACTTAAGATTTGGTAGCTTATCAAAATTTTTGGCAGTGCAAAGCGATTGAAATTGCCTGTCAAATTGAAGAAAAAGGCCTTCAACGCTCTCTTCTTCCTGCTAAATACAGGCCAACCATAAGTCAAATTTCAAAGATGTAATAAATCAAAGACAAGTATAAATTGAAAAACAAATTAAGCGTTTTGTAGTTTTCATATGCAGAAAACTAAGAAAAGCTTGGAAATCATGCTCTGAGAGTCGGAGTTCAAGCAGGAACAAGACAAGTACAGATTTAGAGACATTACCTTCTTTCCCTCTAATATTCTTCTCGCTACCTTTTGATCCCGCAATATATGTTGTTTTTCAGGTTCCTTAACACTGTTAAAGCATTCTCTACAAGAATCTCTCATTTGATCATGCATCCATATTAAATGATCCGTTCCTATCTTTATAAGAGAATTCTGTTGCAGAACTCTGATTGCTTGGTCAGGAAAGAGCCCTAAGCCATCCCAAAAGTGAATTGCCATTCTGTGGTCAACACCAATGAAAAACCAAGCTATATCGAGAAGTATTTGCCGCTCTCGTACCTCTAATGTCTCAAAACTGATAGCCAGCCTTTCTTTAACATCTTTATCAGGAACCTCCTTCAATTTCTCCAATGTACACTCCCATACTTTCTTATTCTTATTGTGTAAGGAAGAACCAATAACCACAAGAGAAAGAGGAAGCCTTCCACTTATCTCTACTGCTGTCTTAACGAGCTCCCTGTAGTCATCTGGAGGTGCATTGTTTCGAAATGCATGTTTAATGAAAAGTTGGTGAGCAACTACATGATCCATATGATGAAGCTCATGAAGCCAGTCTGCATCAACCTCATCAAAGATATGCTTGTTCCAAGTGGTTATGATGATTAAACTTCCCGAAGCAAACCATTCAGGCTTCTCCATTAGCCATTTTATTTGGAAAATCTTATCAACATCATCAAGCAAAATGAGAACCTTTTTATAACGAAAATTTTTACTGATGATGGAAAGTCCTTCATCAAAACCATCAGTATCTGGCAATTCTTTCCTTAGAACGTCGATTATCAACTTTTTCAATAAAAATGGGTTGTCCTCAGTCTTACAATTTTCTCTAATGTTTGCAACAAAGCTACATCTTTCAAATTGGGAGGAGATATGATTATAAATAAATTTTGCAAGGGCTGTTTTCCCAACGCCACTTATTCCACAAATGCCAAGGACCCTTAGACCGTTTCTTTTACCATCTATCTTACTTAAGATTTCTTCGACATGATCCTCATGTCCAACTAAATCTTTATTGACGAACAAAAGACCTTTCTTTAGCTCATCCCAAACCTTGTCAGTGATTTGTTTTACCACCTTTCCCTCTTCTCTAAAATGTCAATTGAAAGAAGACACATCAATTAGATTATAGTAAACTTTACATTGAACCGTAAAACCAAAATACAGAAACAAAATTACAAGTAAGCATGTTGAAGCAGGTATAGACACAACTACAAAACTGCAAGTAAGGGTTAGGATTGATTTGGTTCGCTTAGACTAAAGACCAAACCAAATCATAATTTGCAGTTTCACGTTTTTTTTCCCCCAATCTCAAACCAAACTATTTAGTAACATTTAGTTCAAGTTAAAAATTTTCCAAACCATTAAATAACAGTTTGGTTTGGTACAAATTACGGATTAAATCAAAATTAAAAAAAAATTATCTTTGTTTTAAATATTTAAATTACTATAAAAAGTTTATAATGCATGTCACAACAAAATGCTTTATAAATCCATCATACTTATAATTCATAGTCCTTCATAAAAACATTAAGTCACAATAAGCTATTCACTAATAAAATACATTCATTAAATGATACATGCAAATCATAATCTATAATTTTCAACAATACCATCATGCTAATCATCTACTAACAAATTTGACTAAAATAAAAAATCATCCATTGGCATAAATCATCCACGAATAAAAGGGATCTGCTGTAAACCACATTAAACATTTAATATATAATAAAAGTCCTAACTTGTACAAATGAATTCCATACTCTATAAAGTTGAAATTATTAAAAAAAATATAATATTATGTCATCAACAAAATAATATATATTATGACCTTAAAAACAATTTTAGAAAGGAACAAGTTAATAATGATAAATATTTATAATAAAAATATTATAAAGAAATCAAAAGAACATATACGACCTTTAGTCAATCGTCACAAAAAAAAAATTATGATTATAAATAAAATATTACTATATTTTTTTTAAAACAGTTTGATTTGGTTTTACAAATTGGTTTGGTTTGCCTCTCTAAACCAATCATAAATTTACATATTGGTTCGAATTTAGAAAATTTTAATTATTTCATATAATTGGATATGTTTGACATAGCTACAGATTGATTCTATTTAATTGGTTTTTTTTTCCACTCCTAATTATATGAGGGTTACTTAGACATTAAGTGCAAATATGTATCTCGTGAAGGAGCATGGACTTACACACCCACGCTTCCTCTTCTTTATTAATATTTATCTTTTAACATACACTCGCTATATACTTTCTCCCTTGAAAGCTTCATGCTACTTGCACTTCACCGACACGCACTCCACTTATCTAGCTACGAAGAACAAGGCTTTTGTATGAAATTATGACATTTTTTCAAAATAATTACAAAAGTACGGCGGTCTTGAAAAATATTCTAAATATAAAGGTCAAAGGCACATGTAGCACATGCGTCTTTGACCAAATTCGATTTGTCAATGAGGGCGCATGTGTTTATGTGACCTCCTTGCTACCCCTGACATATCTCCCCTAAATACATATTATCCAAACTCGCTATAAACGAGTAGTTTTGCAGCTCTATTACATTCCTGTATCCAGTCAAGCCATTATCCCAATAACAAAATTCAACTCCATTAAGCAAATGATGAATGAAATAGCTGTTAAGTTCAATAAAAGATATGATAACATTAATTATAATAAGTTTGAAATTGTTCTAACAAGCATAATCAAACACAATAACACTTTTTTTTCCTAATATACTTGGTGATTATAAATATCTAGGCTTGTATATTTCTACAGGGGCATGTTGTACGATTATGACCCTCTTCTCTACACACACTCCAATTGGCCACGGAGATTCATTACCATCCTGTGTCGCTTTCTCCTTAGCTTACCTTATCTAGGTGTAGCATTTCGATCAAGTACTAGAATTGGGGAGTTTACAAGAGTAGGCCAGTCAAGTTCATCACCAAGAGGAAGGAAATGAGCATTATAAACTTGCAACTAATTGGACCACCTATACCAATACCCAACAAATGAGTTGCTGTCTATCCTTATAGGAGCACTTGCAACTATAGCATGTGAGCAGGGGATCTGATATATCTGCCATTTGTTGCAGTTACAAGTATGATCTACAATGTTAACCTTTTGTGTTCGTCCACCTCCTTTTAGACCATATGCAACATTTTTGCTTCCTATGTAGATTTCAAAGAGCCCTATGCTGTAATGGAAGCTTGTCACTTGATGTCCGCTTGCCCTACCACTCCATTTGTTTAGCATTGTCACTGCATATTTAGTGAATATTTCATTACTTTGAATACCTGCCATAGCCTAAGCATGCTTTTTCTCCCAATTCATAACATAGTTGTAGAAGATGTTTTTAATGAGTGTAGCTACTAGTAAGCCCCTAGCACCAACCAATATAGAATTGTACACTTCAGAAATATTACTTGTCATATACCTAAAGCAATAGAAACCATAGTATGCGAGTGTCCATTGCTCCTTCTAAACACAAAGAGACATTTATTCAGTCCGGTTAAACCACTCAACTGCCTCTTTGCTCATATTTACAAGAAGTTGAATGAAATTCTTAAACTTGTGAGTTCTATCATGCAAGGCGGCACTTATAGCGAGCACGAGTGCCCTTATTTGCTTCTGGATTGTCGCATGGCACGTCCTTGAGCGAGTGATCCGATAATTTGGTGGCCGCCAAGGCATTCCTCCAAATGCCAACATTGATGCCCATCTCCATTTAATTGACTTGCGCGACACATTTAACATAAACTAGGCGGAATTGAGTGGAGGCTACATCCAAATGTAGAATGATCGAGCGAATCATCCAGTGCCTCTGAGGTGGGTGGAGGGGTACATCCAGATTATCCTAGTTAGTATCGACACATCACACGTCGATACATAGGTCAATCTGGTGCTTTATTCGGCCGTATGGTAAGTTTAGTAGCTCTAGTTTTTTTCTTTTTTTATTGAACCAATATGTTGCCTTTTTGTGTAAAGTTGATATGGCTGCTCTCTTTTTAACAGATACAAGACTTCAAAAATATCACCTTTATTAATAATGCATCTCGTATGGTTCATATTGCCCGAAGAGACATGCGATATCAAGAAGAACATAAAGCACCAAGACTTTTCCTCCATGTTCAGCGTAGCACCTCTGATGTAGGTGATGGGGAAGAAGATGTTCAGAATTAATTCGATCATGCAGCACATCATATAGCAGACTGGAGCAGGCCATTGCATTACGACGTGCACAACGACCATGCAAACTCCATTGTGGTTAGGATTCTACCTCTTCCATTCCTGGGCAGGGACATTCTTCATCAATGTTCTCTAATGCGCCTAACCATATCATACCACCCTATGACATGGGTTATGCTGGTGAATTCTTTCATGGCACTGGATCAGACATATACATTGGCACATTTCCTTCCACCAGTAGCTATCCAAGTGATATTGGTGGCACCTCAGTTGATGTACATCCATTTTACGCACCAGACACAAGGTTAACGGCTACAACATAGACACTTCTAGCACCTTATAGAGAGAGGTAACATGAGAGAGGTGATGTTGATAAGGGAGAAGAGGTGACTCAGCTTCCTCCTATATATCAGCATAGCCTGATTGCCCCACAGGATTTCATTGATTCACTTGAACAAGAGAAACAAGGCGGTATGGAAGAACAACAGGCACATAAGGAGCAGCTAAGGTAGAAGACTTTAACCTTCGTGTGCTTTGGCTATGCTTTCTTTAAGAGAAGGGAGAAGAAACGCAAAGAACAATTTGTTCATATTATAATTGTTTGAATCTTCATTACATATTTCATTGTATTTTATTGTTGTTTTGTTGAGCAATTGCTGAATGACTTGGGAATTTCTTAGTTGAATAATGTGTTGGTTCGATACAGGGTTGAATTATAACTTTGGATGTGTTGTGTTGTAACAAATTTGGATCTTTATATGTATCTAAGGGACTTAATAGTAAAAACCTGCACTGCTGGAGGGGTGGCCACATGCGCCCTCTTCAAAAAAAAAAAGAGGGCACATGTGCCCTCATTGACAAAATTGGTCAATAGCGCATGTGCTATATGTGCCTTTGACCTTTATATTTGGAATATTTTTCAAGACTGCCATGTTTCCGTAATTATTTTGGAAAAAATAAAAGCCATAATTTTGTACAAAAGCTTGAAGAACAATGACCTCTATTTATTTTGAGTAGACTTAAGGTTTTCTTTAGCTATGGGTCTATGGTTCAAAAGAGGCTAGCCATGCTAAACTTTGGAACACACCATCATCATGACAAAAATTTCATTTACTGTATAAGGATTTACCACAACTACAAACAACCATGAGCGAAAAGAAAGATCTAGAGGGAGAGAGAAATTGTGTTGAACAGTGAACAGCGCTCCGTGACACCATCTCTCAGTTCATCGTACATAAGTTGCATACAGTGCTCCTTTAGTTATTGTCTACATTTATCCTTGTATGGATTTGTTAGCAATTTGTTCTTCCGTCTCGACATTGTGCAATTCTATCTCTCCTAGTAGCACCTTTTCTCTAAGACCATCTGCAATTCTACGGAACCCCTTTAAAACTTTTTGAAGAACCCACTCCAATGCACAAGAACTCCAAAAAGGAATTTTTTAGCATTGGGAAGTCTGTAAACTGTCAAGCATCTCTATCATGGATGACCTAAGTGGTAATGAACCTTGCATGTTTTCTTTCAGTGTGAACATGGGATTTTTTCATCTAGCCTGATGAAGTGTATCTTAAATTTCCATGAGACACGGGTTTGAAGCACATAGGCAAAGATGTAGGCCCGAGAAAGAAGACAGGTTGACAAAGGGCAAGTTGACTGATATAGGAAGGAAAGTCAAATTGCAGGGGCATAGATATGTGCATCTTGTGAGATTTTCTCTTCTTTCTTTTTTGTTGTTCATCTTTAATGAAGTTGTTAGCAATTTGTTGTTGGTTATGCACATATCATCAATATCTTTATCATTTTTAATTTATGCACAGAATATAATTTATTTCTTTCTATAGAGAACTTACTTGTTGGCGTCACTTTGGAGATCCCAGCCTTTCAAGTCTGCAACTTCTCTCAAAGCTCTTTTCCATTCCTCAATGATCTTGTTATCGTAACGATTCCCATGTAACTCGAACGCCTTTGCGTAACTTCCATCATGGTACCGAACCTCAGACGGTGAAACATCATAAAAAACTGGTATTACTTTCAAATCTCCATGTCTCTTGCACTTCATAATTTGTACCAACTCATCGAGACACCATTTGCTTTTAGCATAGCCTTTTGATAAGATGGCTATGGCAATCTTGGAATGCTCGATGCTTTCGAGAAGCACCGGTCTCATCTCTTCTCGAACTGGTAGTTCTTCATTGTCTCTGAAGACGCTGATCCCATAATCAACCAGTCTATTATAAAGATGATCAGTAAATTTAGTACGTGTGTCCGGACCTCTGAAATTTAAGAACACTTCATATTCTGACCCTGTTGATGATGTACTCGATGAAGCCATCTTCAACAACTAGAACTGTAACAGGTCAGAGATTAACGAAAATGCTAAACAAGCAAGCAAGTGATTAGAAATACTTACTGACCAGGAGCAGTTAGATAGAGACTAGATTCAGCTTTGGATGTCAAGTCGATGACCAAACAGCAGAGAGTTTATTAATGTAGGTGGCTAGTATTTTAAGTAATTATCTCTGAAACTGCCCATAGGCTTGAGCATAAAACCTAGTTTTTTTACTCTGTTGACCCTTCAACCATTGTAAGACTCCCATATCTATAGTATTGGAAATGAATGGATTTAAAGCAATCGGAAACAAAACGACATATGTCATGTCAAAAATTAAATTAAAAAACTGAAATATGATAGTTATTTTTTTTCTTTCTTATTTGTCTTATTAGATAATCTCTCTTTTGCCCAAAAAAAAAAAAAATCTCTCTCGTTTCAAAATAAATCATCTTCAATACAACACTACTCTCTCTCTTTTTACTTTCTATAATAAAAATTCTTTGCACTCTTTTTTTTTTTTACACTGCGTCCACTAGTTTTCTGAAATCTTAATTTTATTATATATTATAGTAATATTTGTTAAAGAGAAAAGCCTTAATTTATGAAAAAACAATAAAATGGAATGAATTCTTTAGGATTCGCTTTAAAGGATCCCAATCAAAAGATCTCAAAAGGAAAATTTTCATTTTTTTTTTTTAAACGAACACCAGTCAAAGCTCCCAATTTTGATTGATGGTGTTATGTGTTATTAGGCTTATTGAAGCTTACTTATATTACAAGATAGCACGCACGCAATCATTAACGGTTATTTCATATTCATAAGCATTTGTAAAGATGGAGCCCCAATTTTTTTATCATGCTTTAAAAGGAAATTGAATTTTACCGTATATTTATTATCTATATTAATTACTCAATAAAATAATACAAAACTTAAATGAAAAGGAACACTAAAAGGAAAAAGAAAAAAAAAAACGAAAATTTCTCTTTGGTCCCTTAACAAAGAATTTTGAAGCTTAATATTTTGTGTTTCCATAATATAGACTTTTTTTCCCTTTTCGCAGTTTTCTTTTCCATCCCCTCGAAACTGAAAAAGAGATGCTCACGTTTTGTTTGTCGATTATATTCATTTTTCTTTTCTTTTCTTTCTCTTTTATTTTCTTTATTTTTTTCCCAAAAATATAAAATAATCTGCACATTTTCTTATCCTTCTATTTAAAATCTATCTTAGCCTTCATTTATTTATTTATTTATTTGGATTCACGTATTTCATTAATTGCTATACAATAATTAAGATCTCATAGCAATTACTCGTGATCTCTTATTCTTCTATGCTTAGATGATTAAGATCTCAACTTTGATTCGTATTCCATGAAGATTTTAAGCTTTACTAATGGTGGTGTCACATCCTGATTTGAGTCAAAGTATGCCCAGCCACTACATATAACACTTACACATTGTATATTAAGGCTAACCTAATCTACAGTTTATTGTGATAATTGCTAAACAAATTTTAGATTATGAAATTGTTAAATTATATTTTGAAAATAACTAGTGTTGCAGCAGAAAAATACATTTCTCAAAATGATTTCTAAATAGGTTACTTCCGTGAGTAGACCATTACACATAATAAGATCTATACCATTAGATATTTCATAATAAAGAGTATTGAGTATCTCAACAAATAAACTGTGGGCACATGATTAGGCCTTCATCAAAATGTAAGTTTGATAATGGAATTTAATAATTTAGAATAAAGACAATTATTCGGCGATCCCAATCACTCCACTCATCAAATAGCTCCTCGTAATTCACGCCATACCCACCCCATGTAATCATAAGTATCACATTAGAGTCATCATCACCTGAAAAAGAAATGAATAAGCCGAAGCCTAGTACGACAGCAACACAAATACACACAAGATGAAATCACATACATGTTCTAAATGTAATGCAACAATCAACAATTTATATCTTTAAATTAAAGTGTAGCAAACAACAATGGAGCATTCACGCTCCAGTAACACACTGGGAACATGGGGGTCTTGAATAGTAGCAACTACTTAAGAGGTTAATATAGGCGGTCCGAATACATATATTTCCTATAGGAACATATAATAAATAGTTTTGTTTAGGGGTCACAGCCATTACTCATTTTTATCCATACTAATCCATTGTGATTAAGCAAAGTAATAGAGCCCATACATTAAACTACTTAATACAACTCCTATCCAATATGAACAATTGTTACCTTGATATCGTTCCCCCATCAGCTACTGATTGAACCACTAATAACTATCATTTTTCCAATATCAATTATGGGGGCGGCTTAAGCGCTTAACTACCATACTGGCACTGCCTAACAAGGTCGTCATCCCTTGGATCAGGTTAAAAATCCACGCACAAGCAATAAGCAATTATTAAGGCCATTTTTAAGTATTAATTCATTTAAGATACCTATCTTAGCAAGTACCACATAAGTCACTGCATACCTAGTACAAAATCTGTACTCTGAACAAACAGAAGATAGACTAAAAGATAAAGTAGGAGGCAAACTCCTAACAAATATATGCTCAAGAAATATATTAATATAAGCATTTAAATAAATTATTAACTTATATCAAACTCATATTAAATACTCAATGTTCTAGCAAATATACATTTGAAACAACATATTCCTCTTGTTATTCATGGTCTATCATATTACAATTATATCTAAGTCAATTGCAAGCTATTAAATCTATATTAACTTAACCTAGCCAAGTTGGATTGACTTAATCAATTAAGTTCATTTTGTATTTAAATCCATGTTAAATGTAATTAGGTATTAAGTCTATTAATACATTTTATAATTCAAAGTACATTTAGTATAAGTGTAAACCTAACTTATTCCTATTCACACAAGTACCAATATATATCACTTATTCTTTATTTTATTTGTTTATCTATTTATTTTATTATTATCATATTTATTTTTTTATAAACAGTATTGGGGGATGAATCACACCCGTGATCCGCCATTTTCCACTTTTCAGCATTGTTTGTTATCCTACTATGCTTATAATGTCATATTTATATCTATTTTATTAAATAAATTTATAAAATCATAATAATTAATTGTTCATCTTATAATTCATTTTTCAATATGAAAACACATTATTTACATTTATTTCATATTTATTTGATTAGATTTAATTTACCTTATATTCCAATATTTCATTTCCTACATAAAACTAATATGCATTGTAACTTTAATAAATCGGTTCACTATCTTGAACACGAGTTCTTGAGCTCAAATTTTTATGTAAACTACCTAACAGATTGTTTTATGTTTTCATGAATTAATTTAGCCTAAATTAATTAGTTCATTATGGTTTTAATTTCAATTACATCTAATTTTGTTGGAACAGGAGATAACATAGACGACCTATTGATTTGATCAAATTTGACCTTTGATCTGACTGGTTCTTGGCTTATTCTTTACACAATATTAAAATAAACTTCTTAAGTTTTCAAATCGTTATAATTTTACCTAAAAAGGAGAAGAAAAAGTTATTGGTTCAGCTCTATACATTCACACCACTATTGCTGGCCGAAATATTGTGTTTGCCCTGTTTTGCTATTTTTTATAATTTAATTTTTTTAAATAGTAAATGTATTTCAAAAGTTGGTAAAATTTCTAGTTTATATATAGACATGTTAAAATACCATTTTTGTAAATTTCATCCAAAAATAAATTCATTTAATATTTTATTTAAATTTAACAAATCAAGCTATCCATATTGCATATATATGCGTATAAATTGATTTTCTATCATATTTAAATCATTTGAAGCATGTTTATTCTATGTTATTTTATCTAGTATATATATAAGCTTATATTTTGCAAATTAATTCTCAAACCAAAGTTTAAATCATCATTATTAACACAATTTTCACAAAATTCCAGCATATATCAACAATAATATACATGTGTATACTTCAACAAAATTTATACTTAATATATTTACTTGATAATTTTATTTTAATAAAACATATCATTTCAACATATAACACACACATATATATTGGCATATATATATACATACAATAAATTTCACATACTCAAATTTCTAACATATTTACATTTACATTTACATATACATATTTTAGTTTTTTTGCATATATATACATATATTGATCAAACTTTAATTCTATGTTTATTTTTAGTAATTTACATGAATTTAAGTGTCATTAATATAATTAAACAAATTAACTATAATTACTTATTTGAATTTTGTTGTAGAACATGTATATATTCAATTAAAATCACTTTCATTTAATCCATAATGAAGAATATTCATGGCAGTTTCATTTGAATCTAATTTTTTCCAATCCTCTTCTGTGTAATCTATTTCATTCTTTCCTTCAATTCTTAGAGGCTCATTTTCTATTATATTCCAGATAAATCTATTTTGGGCTTTTAGAAAATTTCTCATCCTACACTTATAGTAAGAGTAATTACCCCTACACAGAAGCAGAGGTCTGTTTATCACTTGTCCCTCTAGAAATCCTAGTATATTCGAAGCCATAATATTTACTCTATTTGGCCATTAAGCATAGAAATAATAGAGACAGGCTCTGATACTAAATGAAATTACACTAAGAATACTCAAGACGAGGGGTGGGGGAAGGGGGTGAATTAAGTATTTACCCTAAAAGCCCAAATAATTAATTTTTAAATTAATAGATTAAAATAATATAATTTGTAGATGATAAGAAAAAAAAAAGATATATTGCGTAATATAAGAAGAATAGGAATAGATAATATCAAGCCAATATTTTAATAGGGAGTTCGACCCTCTTCCTATTCTCCACGGTCCACCAAATGCCTCAATAGAGATCTTTACCACCATTTGTATTAATTTCTGAAATTAGCTCAAGATAAGCAATTATATCACTTAGAAAATAAAATATTTTCGCTCTCTAAAAGCTCTTAAATGAATAGCAATAAATAAGAACAAGCTCTAGAGTGTATTTTCTCTCTCTTTATGATTTGCAAAATTATACAAGAGAACAAGAAAAATAAATATTTGTTTGATCGCAATAAAAGGCTCGTAAATGATTTTGGCACTTTGTTCTTCTCTCTTCTCCAAAGTTGACCTCTAAGACTAGGTATATAAATAGCATTTGAATTTTAAAAGTCTATTAGAGCAACGTCTATAATCTGCCAAACATTTAATACGCTTCAACAACTCATTTCTTGCCACAGCAGCTTCAGTATTTAAGCTGTCACGACTTAAAGATCCATTACGCTTGGAGTGTCGTGCCCCAATTTTTCCCTTAATAGCCTTTTCACACACGTGCTTCTTCAAGTCTCACATTTGAGCTATCATGCCCCAACTCTTGACATGTCGAGGTCTCAACTTGACCCTCAACCAACAATGCAAACTTTTTATCTTTATCGAGCTTTAGTTTAAAACATTTCGCGTCTCAACACTTTGGTACATTGAGCCTTAAACAAGTCTAATAGCTTCTATTTGATAATTTCTCTACCTTATCGTGCTTTAAACTTAACCTTGTCAAGCCTTGATCTCTTGACATGTTTAGGCCTCGACCAGCCCCTCGACCATTGGTTTGGCATTCTTGAGCTTGTCAAGCCTTGGCCTTAGATTTGTCACGCTTGAACACTTGATTTGGCTCGCCCTCAATAATCATTGTTCCTGCTAAAACCTGTAAGAAAACTAAGGGTGTTCACGGTTCGGTTAACCAGTCCGCAACCCTATTTTTTTATCCTAACCGTAATAATCGGATTTTTAATATCCTGATCCTAAACTGATCCATTATGAACGGTTAACCGTCTTAATGGTTAACCTTTTTTTCGGCTAATTTTTTTTATTTTTCGGTTTTTAACCGTTTGACTTAATGGTTATGCAAATTTTGCAATTAACCATATTTTTCAATATGTTCGTAAAAAAAATTAGATTATTTTTTTGTATAATTATATAAAAAACTATAAATTAAGAATATAAGATATGTAAAGTAGTTGTTAATATATATCGGTGCCATCAAGATAATCATCATAATAGCCTTTTACTCATGTGTTCTTATCAACCTTGATCAATTGAGCTTAATATAAAATCTCAATCAAATACTACCATTCTAATTTTCAAACATATATGCATTTGTTTCTTCTTATCTAAATCGTTTATTTTAATATAATTCATATTGATAACACTAAAAAAATAATTATATGGGTATATTATAAATTATATATATTTATAATTACGGATCGGTTAACCGAATCTATCTGTTTCTAGAATCTAAAAACTAAAACCAAAACCGAAAATCGAAAAAACTAAAAATGCTAATGCTAAACCGAAACCGATGGATCGATTAACCATTTTTTTGGATTAGTTTCTCGGTTTCGGTTCGGTTATCGTAAACATTCGATTTTTTTTTCACACCCCTAAAGAAAAACTCCATAAAGAAACATAAAAAGCATATATATATACATATAGCTAATTAAGTATAGTTTATACCAATGAAAGAGTTAATTGTGCATTATATTGTCTTATCAAAATCCACATCGAACATACAAGTTCAACATGTCTGATAAGCACTTCCTCATTAGAATGTTTAGGTATGTGATCGAACTGGTTAGCAATCCAATTTAGGTTAATTTGCCCTCTTTTTAAGTGGGTGCCCTCTAGTACAACTCTTAATGGGCTGTGACATAGCATTGGAATGTTTTAGATTACTGCTCCCCATGACAGGTAGCCCATCCACCTGCAAACCTAACTGAACCTCACATCTTGTAAAGTTATTAACATATTATCATCTTTCTTGTCGACATGTGGAAAGTGTGTGTCTCGAGTCTTTGATGCTCGATAAGTGTTGTAATGAAGTGCCGGTCCAGCTGTATGAATGGCAATCACTGGCTACATGGAATCCAACCTACTGAAATGTGGCACTATACGAGGATTAGGATGCCTAAGACTCATCTCTCGATGTCTAACAATCAGTGTTTGAGATGGAATGATAGGGTCAACATTACTCTACAAGTGCAATTGTTAGTTACTTTCTTAAAAATACTTACAAAGACATGTCCTCCAGCATTGCACCTCTACAGTCCACAAATCCTCGAATCAAAGTGTTGCATGATGTATCAACACGAACGGATCTATTGGCCTGGGCTCCATCTATCTTATAAATAAGAAGTAATAAATGTTAAAAATTGACATTAAGCATACAACCATCACAATTTACAATTAATTTTAAATAAAATGTTAAGATCGAAAAAAACAGTTAAATATTTCATTTACAGAGGTAGAATACCCTCTTTCGGCAATCCCAATAACAGTTCCCTATGGTGTAAAGGTCATTTTATCAATTATGCAACGAAATCTAACCCCATAGTTTCAAGATAATTGAAAGAAAAAGAGAAAAAAGAAAAAAAGCATAAGTAGAAAAAAAATCCCAAGAACAGAATGCTTAATTTTTTTTAAAGACAATATTTTAAAATGTATGATGTCATTAGAATTTCTTTTTTGTTTTTAAATTAGCCATATTTTTATAATTTTCTTACAAATATAAATATTTTGGTAACCCTATAGTTGGATCATCCGGACTCCAGAGTCCGGACCACGCATTCTATATTTTCCGACATGGAATCAGTGATAAGGTAGAATTAGAAGCAGTCAGGAAAAAAGATGCTTATTCTGAGTCAGCAAACTAGAGCCCGAGAAAATTTTAAATGAGACAGAGACGTTGCGTCAAAATTATTATGCTTTTCAGATGGCGTTGCGTGTTCGATTAATGGCGTAGCAGGACTTGTCAGATGAAATAGCGACGATGCAGGTGAGGATGTCAGATTCAGTTTATTTTCTTTTTACTTCAATGGATAACGAAGATAAAAACAAAATTCTTGAATCATTGAGGGAGTGACGCAAGCTGCATGGTAATTACAACCGTTTTTTAACATAAGGCAGGACAGGGCCAAAAAATAATTTTATTTTAGTATTATTATTTTTTTTTTTGCGGGTCACAACAGACCGTATTGACCCAGCGCTTTGGTGTAATCGTTGCTATATAGATATCTTGTACTCTAAAGGGATAGACTGGCGAAGGTTTTCTTTTTTGATAATTAACTCATGTAATATATATGTAGATAATATATAAAAATATAAATGACAATTTTTGAAAAACCTACATTTTATATTTTTTAAATTCATGTTAATTCAATGGCCAAAAAAAGATTTTTCATGTTAATTTATTATTATTTTACTTAGTTAATATATACCATTATAATATTTAACTAAACTTGTTAATAATCCTAATGTGATACGGAGGGATAAAGGCAAATCAAGTGCCGACACTTTCAATTTTTTAATAATTTAGTGTCTTATATTTAAATTTTGGGAAATTAGTGTTCAAACTTTCAAAGTATATACGATCTAGTGTCTTTGTTAAATAATATTTAACGAATATTCATTTTAATGATAGGATAATGGAAGATAATTAGTCAAAAGTTGCTAAAATCTGAAGATGAAGGTTGTCAAAATTTAAAAGTATAGGTACTTGGTATATCATTATCCTTTTATCAAAATGAATGCCCATTAAATATTATTTAATAGAAGCACCGAAACATACATAAAAGTATGGTCAAAATCTAAGGACAAGATACTAAATTAACAAAAATTGAAAGTACAAACACTTGACTTGTCATTATTCTGTCACAAAGATGTGGAGAAGACTTGGTTGTACTACAATAACAAGTTAACATTTGTGCCACGTAAACATTAATGTTGACAAATCCGGAATCATAGGTATTATATATTGAAAAGACTAGATATTGGTATACTTTAGAAAGTTTGATCAATATAATTTATCCTAATTTCCGATCTTATATATATTTATAATAAATAATTTCTTAAGCTTTTGTGTTATAATACCTTTCGTTTATAATACTCTTTCTTTTATAATACCTTTTTCAATATTTTCTAACAAATATAGCTATACATAAATTTACTATATATTTAGTACAGGTTCTCTTCATCTCTCTTTAAGGTTTTCCATTATTTCACTTCTATTTACCCACTTTTTTTTCCCATTTTCAATCTTTCTTTCTCTCTCTTAATATTTTTCTTCCATTTTATTTCTATATTTCTTTTGTTTGTAATACCCTTTCAATATTTTCCAACAAGTACAACTGCACATAAATTAACTATATATTTAGTATAGGTTCTTTTTGTCTCTCTTTATGGTTTTTCATCCTTTCATTTTTATCTTTGCCCACTTTTTTTTCTACTTTCGTTCTCTCTCTCTCTCATGTATTTTTCTTCCATTTTATTTATATATTTCCTTTTTTCCCAATTAATTTTCCTTTGTCTTTATTGTCAAACTGCAATTCTCAATATATCTTTCACAATGCGCTCTCGATTGTGATGATAATGGTTTGTTTAATTTTTATCTATTAAAAGGGAGGTTATGCAATATGGATAAAAAAATAATCTACGATATTTGTTATTTGAGTAAGTAAGTTTAGTTTCAATTTTAACATCATATATATACTTGGATTATTAGAACTAAATATTTGATAACACACACTTCATTTTTTTTTTTTAGTTTACACATAAACTCTTGATTGTAAAGTTGACTATTTTACTACTGTAAATCTTTACTTTACTCCAAATCTTTATATTGATCGTACAGTGAAAATATGTTTTGTAAGTGGTATAATGTTGTAAAATATCCCACTTCTACATTAAATTGTTTATACACTTCCCCCTATTTTTTCAAATATATTTTTTCTGGCCTTACTTAATCCATTACATAATTAATTAGAAAGTTATCAATTTTGAAAATTTTAAATATATAATACATCTTAGTTATTATTATTTTTTTATTTTGAAATCATTTTATAAGTGGTTGTTTTACATAATTAATTAGAAAATTATTAACTTTGAAAGTTTTAGGTATTTAGTACATCTTAATTATTATTTTTTATTTTGAAAATCTTTTTATAATTTGCAATTTATGATATGTGGTTGTTTTACAATTGCACTGTCTAATTTTACATTATTTTATGCAATATCTCTTGAGTATGATCAATTGAGATTTGTGAAATTAAACTTTTGTTTAGTAGAAGGGGGCATTAAGGGATGAAACATTTGTCTACTCCTAGTATAAAAAAAAAAGTACCAAGATATAGTTTATATAAACAAAAATATTAAAATTCATCACAAAACTGCATTTTATATAGAGAATATTGTGATTTTTTAGATAAATTATCTATATAAATTATGATATCAAGTTTTACTATGGTTGTTATATAGCTTTTTGTAGAGATGATATAATTTTTCCAATGAAAGTCCATTTGTTTCTCGCAATATAGCATCGCACTAATTTAAACAAGATGCTTGTCACAATCAAAAAGTCATTTTGTACCCTAAATCCAAAACTTAATTAAATAATAATGCTAGCTTTTGTACCTTAAATTTAAAACTTAATTAAAGATAATAAGTCTATACATTTATTGCTATTTTTAAACGTGTTACGCATGTATCTAAGATTATGTTTGACAATCTAATATAGTGTGGAAATCAAGAGGAAGAAATGGAAATCAGATGAAAAGAAAAGAGATGAAAGGGAATAAATGTTATATTTTATGTTTGGCTTGTTTGCATATAAATGGAAGAAAATGAGATGAAATATTGATATAAATAGACTAAATATCCTATGCTTTTTAAATTTACCCTTACTTTTAAGGGCGTTTTTGTAAGTTTACTTTATTTTCTCCCGGTTTCCTTCCCTTTCCAAAAGATTTTAGACAGAAACGAATGTGAGTCAATTTTTGTGGATTTCTATCGGCTTCTTTAGTTTTCTTTTCATTTTTAAAAATCCAAACATCACCATATCCGCTAATTTTTTTTTCTTTTTTGCCGATCTTAGCCTTCCCAAACATAGCATAAGTTTTGTATTGTGATTATAATATGCAATTTATGTTTGATAATTACTATTAATATATTTCATGTTATAAAAGCGATTTCAAAGCTGTATTTTAATTCGTCCCTATTTAAGTAATGGTAAATTACAAAAACATGACCTATGTGTTTAGGTCATTTGCAATAAGATGACCTAAGTTTTGTTTTTTAACAATCAATAACCTTAGTGTAATAATCTTGTGTTAATTATAATAGAGGGAAATATGACATAATTGTACTGGCTTAACTTACTAAAATAAATAAAAAATATGAAAAAAATCCAAAAATTAAGAAAAACAAACAAAAAATAAAAAAAAAAGAAAAAAGAAAAAGACAATTTCAGAACACCCTAACCCTAATAGAGTTCCTCCTTCCCTTTCACCCTAAAATTAGAACAAATTAACCGTAACCAAAACCATTGTTGTTTTATTCTCTGGTCATATCACACTAACCAAATCTCTACAAGCTCACTTTTGGTTTGAACACCTCCTTCGCACCAGTGGATACACATAGCTGCACTTCTGACAACAATTGAACCTTAAAACCATCCCTAAATTCCTATTGAAATTGCAAACAAGACAATCTCAAGTTAACCCCTGCTTTGTTTTAATCTCTGATGAAAAGAAGTTTCAACATCTACTTTCAATTTCCGGTGATGGGGTTGCAGAAAGGTGGTAGATGTTGTGTGGGTAATGGGCTGAGTTGACTCAATTTTGGTAGGGACTTGATGGTGGTAAGATGTGTAATTTTAACGAATGGGTTTTGGAGCTTGCTATGGTGCTGTGAAATTTGACGAATGAGTTCGAACGATGCGAAGAGGAGATCTATTTGGATTTCAGATTTTATGAGTTTGGAGGAGGTGGTTCAAAGGTTGACAAAGGAGAAGATGGTGTTGATTTTGACTGGAGGTATTGATTGGTTTTAAATGTAGTTCATCTAGAGGTCGGTGTGGTTGAGTTCTTGCATCATGTGGTTCACACGAGCAGCCATTTGTGGTTCTCTCAAGAATTATTGTACCCCTTCTTTGACATATAGTAAATTCTCTCTCCTCTATCTGTGGTTTTTCCCAATTTGGGTTTTCTACGTAAATCTGTGTGTGTGTGCTTTCTTGTTTTTGCCATTGTTTGTCTTATTCAGATTATAACAAGTGGTATCAGAGCCAAACATTTAGTTTTATATATCTTCTACAATGGCAACAATGAAGTATGGCATTCCTTTGTTAGATCACAACACCAGATTTTCTTGAAAGAGGTGGAGAATATTTTGTGTCAAAGATTGGAATTCGCTACTAATTTATGCCCTTAAGGGTTTTGTGGAAGAGGTGGAGAATGTTTTGTTTTTATGTTAAAGATTGGAGTTTGTGTTTTTTACCCCAGAATTTGTGTCAATGTGGAGATTGTTGGAGTTTGTGACCTAATTTCTGTAACTGATTCTCGTGGTTAAATGTTAATGAATGAATATTTGACTATACATTTATTATTCCTTAATTATACATTTAACGGTAATAATTTAGGCCTTTAAATGATATTAATACATGATATTAGTTATTGGGTCAAATCATGTATTAATGATATTAATGGCAATTTATTTTCGCCATTAATATGTTATGACACGAAGTCACAGGACTAGAAGAACACCAATACATTTACAAGATTACATCACGAAATAAAAACAGAATACATCTGTTTTAAGTAACATAGCAAAATATAGTTGTATTGGTTGAAATATCTAGCAAGTTTGTGTAACAGTTTAGAAAGTTAATAGCTAAGCAACACATGTAGAGCTGTCTTTTGTAACCGTAGAAACAGATAGCAAACATAGCTGGCAAAAGGATGTAAAAACAAACTGTAAGAATCCCGTGGAAACATATAAATGACAGATAATAGAATAGAGCAGGGTATCAGTTTTACCCAACATAGATCTGAGCAAGGAGCCTACTGGAAGCTCGAATTCCAGATATTGTCCAACACTTTTTACCTCGCAAAATACATCAACAGAAGTATTAGAACAGGAGTCTATACAGATTTAATCCTCATAACATTCAAAAAAACATTAGAAAAGAAAACCTTAGTTTTTACTTTGTAAAGAAAATATCAAGAAACGAGAGAAAGGACAATACCTCGAGTGTGTCGGAAGAGAGAGAGAGTGATAGAGCATTTAGGGTTTTCTTTAAAACATTCGCACGTGAGAGTCCAAGCCCGTGTGGGGGTTTATCATTGGTGCTTTCATTGATTTTTCTTTTGCGATCACCATGGCAGATGGCACCAAAAGTATTTCTCGTTTACAAGATGAATTGCAACAACATG
Organism: Combretum micranthum; assembly: GCA_024138025.1. NCBI lineage: Eukaryota > Viridiplantae > Streptophyta > Magnoliopsida > Myrtales > Combretaceae > Combretum > Combretum micranthum. The sequence continues at coordinate 188,384 of JAMXBD010000266.1, read as the reverse complement.
ACAGTAAGATTTCTTCATTAGAATAAAAAACTGATAGATTGTTATAGATATGGCTCAAGTTTTACAATATGTTAAGCTTCAAATGGATAATCAGAATATACTAGCATAATAGTGGTTCATCTTGTCATAATGATACTAATCAATCTTCATTCATTCGGAACATCAAATTAGAGCTACCAAAATTTTTGGTCGAATCCTCTTTCTTGGACATTTCAAGCAAATCAGTTTTTTGATTTTCATAATGTTCCTGATACGGAACGATTGAAATTAGCTCTTTTGCTATGGAGGGAGATGCTTTAGATTGGTACCAATGGTTGTTTAGAAATGGGTTGTTATCTACATGGTCTGCTTTTGTTAAGGCATTAGAGACTCGATTTGGTCCTTCTTTATTTGATGATTACCAAGGAAATTATCTAAATTGGTTCAGACAGGATCTGTATCTGAACTATCAACATGCTTTTGAATCCCTTTCAAATCATGTCAATGGTCTTTCGGAGGATTTTCTTAAGAGTTGTTTCATATCTGGTCTTAAACCACTATTGCAGCAGAAGTTCTAGCTTGTCAACCCTCTTCCTTTTACATGCTATTAGTCTTGCTAAACTACATGAATCTAAATTTCATCACCTTAGTATGACACTCCATCCCTATTTCATCTCAAACCTAAACCTTTTTCAAATCCACTGTCCAATCTTCTTATACACCACCTCTTCTATATTTTCCAAACCTAAACAAATATCATCTACATCTCTTCTTTTCTACCACAAAAAAATCACTTCCTTTTAAAAGACTTACTCCTTCTGAAATGGCCATTCGAAGAGAAGGGTTTATGTTTCAATTGTGATGACAAATTTAGCAAAGACCATATATGTAAAGCAAAGTTTTTGATGATTATCCAACCTGAATGATTCGGAGATGATAGTTCATATGAGATTGAATTGGGTGATAATTCTGATATTTCTAATACAGTTGAAATTAGCTATCATGCTTTATCTGGAGTTTCTGTTCCTAAGACTTTGAAATTAAGAGGTACAGTTGGGGAAAAGCAGTGTCAATACTTGTTGATTCTGGGAGTACTCATAATTTTGTGCAGGAACAAGTGGCTAAACGATTACGTTTACCTATTCTTGCTGCTAATTCTTTTCAAGTCATGATTGGTAATGGTGAACGACTGACTTGTTCTGGTTGTGTCAAAATGTGCCACTTATTTTGCATGACAGTGATTTCTGGTTGATTTTTATGTTTTACCTATTCAAGGGGCGGATATGGTTTTGGGAATTCAATGGCTTACTACTCTTGGTCCAATTACTGTGGATTATTCTACTCTTACAATGCAATTTATGTTGAATGGGCAGTCCATACTCTTCAAGGCAATTCTGCTATTGATCCTAACAGATTGACCACATCAGTTCCATAAATTGATGAAATCTGATAATGTGGCTTATTTCTTTAGTTTTGGCTCAGAGGGAGGATAATTGTCATGATACCACCAGCAATAGTGCTGTAGAAACACTATTGGGCAGATTTCATAAACTTTTTGAGTCTCCTTCATCATTGCCACCTTTACGAGATGTCCACACCATATCATTTACAAGAGGAGACTCAACCTATTAATGTCAGACCCTATCGTTATCCTTATTTCCAGAAAGCGGAAATTGAGAATTAATTCAAGAAATGCTTGATTCGGGAATTATTCGACCCAGTACCAGTCCTTTTTCATCACCAGTCCTCTTGGTAAAAAAAAAAGATGGTTCATGGCGTTTTTGTGTAGATTATAGAGCTCTCAATCATGCCACAGTATTGGATAAGTTTCCAATTCCACTATTGATGAGTTACTTGATGAATTACATGGAGCACAGATTTTTCAAAGTCAGATTTGCATGCTGGTTGTTATTAGATTCGTATGTTTCCTGAGGATATTCATAAAACAGCCTTTCGTACTCACGAAGGCCATTATGAGTTTTTGGTAATGCCCTTTGGGCTCACTAATGCTCCTTCAACATTTCAGGCTATTATGAATTCTATTTTTCGACCCTCTCTCAGAAAATTTGTTATTGTTTTCTTTGATGATATCTTAGTTTACAGTGTATGCCTGAAAGATCATCTTACTCACTTGACACAAGTTTTTACTAGTTTAGAAGCACATCAGTTTTATGTGAAGAGATCTAAATGTTCTTTTGCTCAACCTAAGATTGACTATTTGGGTCATATTGTCTCGGTGGATGGGGTTACACCAGATCTGAGCAAGGTTCAAGAAATTCATGAGTGGCCTACTCCTACTAATCCTAAACAATTAAGGGTTTTTTGGGTCTTACCGGTTATACAGACGCTTTGTAAGACATTATGCATCCATTGCAGCACCTCTTACAAATTTATTGAGGAAAGAAGCTTTCGTATGGGATGAATGTGCTATTGTTGCTTTCTCTAATCTTAAGGCTGCTCTAATGACGACACCAGTTTTAGCTCTCCCTGATTTTTCTCAGACATTTATTGTAGAATTTGATGCTTCGGGTGCTGGAATGGGAGCTGTGTTACATCAAAACAAACATCCTATCACTTTTTTCAGCAAAAAAATTTCTTTACGACTTTGCAAAGCTAGAGCTTATGTTAGGGAAATGGTAGCTATAGTAGAAGCGGTTAAAAAATGGAGACACTATCTTTTGGGGAGACATTTCATTATTAAGACTGATAAGAAAATTCTTAAAGAAATTCTTACTCAGGTAATTCAAACACCTGAACAGCAACAATATCTTGTTGAACTGTTAGGATATGATTACGAGGTTGTTTATAAACCAGGTATAGAGAATAGAGTTGCTGATGCCTTGTCGCGGAGCTTTTCTGATGAAGCCCAGCTTTTTGCTTTATCCTTACCTTCTTTCGACTCTGTTATGCTACTTAAAACAAAGTTTAAAGATAATAAGGAATGGCAAAAATGGATGATGGATTGTGAATAAGGGGTTTCTCTGCCATGGCCACTCACGGTCAAAGATGGCTTGCTTTTTCTGGGGGATAAGATTTTTATTCCACCTCATGCTTCTATTATCAATTTGTTGATATTAGAATACCATACTTCTCATATGAGTGGACATTTGGGTGTTTTAAAAACTTTTAAAAGACTCAACGAATCTTTTTTTTGGAAAGGCATGAGGAAGGATGTGGAGGAATTTGTGAAACGCTGCCATGTATGTCAACAAATCAAATATTTGACAACCAGTCCAGCAGGATTACTCCAACCTTTACCTATTCCTCAACAAGTCTTTGAGGATCTTTCTATGGATTTCATTACTGGATTGCCCATATCCAAAGGTTATTCAATGCTTTTAGTAGTAGTCGATCGACTAACTAAGTACTGTCATATTAGTCCTCTTGCTGCTACATATTCAGCTACTTCGGTAGCCTCATTATTTGTAGACATTGTTATTAAATTGCATGGATTTCCTAAATCCATTATGTCAGATAGGGACAAAGTTTTCATGAGTCGTTTCTGGAATGAACTTTTTCGATTGAGTGGAACTACTTTAAAAATGAGTTCAGCCTATCATCCTTAATCTGATGGTCAGACTGAGGTCATGAACAGATGTTTGGAACAATATTTATGAGCTTATGTTATGGATTCACCTACACTTTGGCCTAAGTTCTTACCTTGGGCTGAGTATTGTTTTAACACTAGTTATCATACTAGTGCCAACATGACACCATTTCAGGCATTGTATAGGAGACTCCCTCCTAATATTCCACAATACATACAGGGCCAATCCACTTTGGAGGCAGTGGATCATGAATTGAAGACTCGAGATGTTATTTTGAAAACTTTGAGAGCTAATTTAGCTCAGGCTCAGCTTCGAATGAAGCAAGTAGCTGACTCTCACAGATCCGACTTAAAGTTTGAAATTGGGGATTTAGTGTACGTGAAGCTTCAGCCTTATAGGCAAACTTCTTTAGCCAATAGGCTTTCTTATAAGCTTTCACGACGTTATTATGGGCCTTTTAGGATACTGAAGAAGATTGGAACTATAGCATATCAGTTGGATTTACCAGATCATTCAAGACTTCATCCGGTATTCCATGTTTCTCTACTTAAAAGAGCTTATGGAGACTCATTTCCTACAATTCCACTTCCTCAAGACTCTTTTGAAAATCATCCTATACTTCGACCGTTAGCTATTTTGGATTCCAGAGTTTTGGTTCGACAAGGAGTTAATGTTCCCCAACTTTTGATTCAATGGGAGACTCTACCTACTGAGGATGCTTCTTGGGTGGACTTATCAGATTTCAAGAGAGATTTTCCCGATTACCACCTTGAGGATAAGGTGATTTTCTCAACACCGGAGGAATATGTTATGACACGAAGTCACAGGACTAGAAGAACATCAATACATTTACAAGATTACATCACGAAATAAAAACAGAATACATCTGTTTTAAGTAACATAGCAACATACAGTTGTATTGGTTGAAATATCTAGCAAGTTTGTGTAACAGTTTAGAAAGTTAACAGCTAAGCAACACATGTAGAGTTGTCTTTTGTAACCGTAGAAACAGATAGCAAACATAGCTGGCAAAAGGATGTAAAAACAAACTATAAGAATCTCGTGGAAACATATAAATGACAGATAATAGAATAGAGCAGGGTATCAATTTTACCTAACATAGATCTGAGCAAGGAGCCTACTAGAAGCTTGAATTCCATATATTGTTCAACACTTTTTACTTCGCAAAATACATCAACAGAAGTATTAGAACAAGAGTCTATATAGATGTGATCCTTAGAACATTAAAAAAACATTAGAAAAGAAAACCCTAGTTTTTACTTTGTAAAGAAAATATCAAGAAACGAGAGAAAGAACAATACCTCGAGTGTGTCGGAAGAGAGAGAGAGTGATAGAGCATTTAGGGTTTTCTTTAAAACATTCGCACATGAGAGTCCAAGGCCAGTGTGGGGGTTTATCACATAGTCAAGATCACGCCTCAATGACCCACCTGCCCATGAGAATCAAAGAATCAATGAAGGAATATACCAAACAACTACACCAATCACTTAACTAGTGTCTCAATATCTCAACCTTACCTTGGAACAAAGAAACTCCACTAAGTGTTTGTCATTTCTTATCGATACCATGGGCGGCATTCCTTCATTTGCCAATTAGTTCCCGTGAAACCGAATGGAACAATGGTAGCCTTGTGTAAAACTAGAAACATTTCATCTAAAAAAACCAAACCTTGCCAGAGAACCAAAATACTAACACGTAGCGAGTTATCGCACCTTTTATGCAATACATGCAACTTGTGCAATGCATGACCATTTAAATATATAGTTGATTAGTATTAAGTCAGGTTCTCAAGTGATCATACAACTCGCAGAAAAACATCAACATGCTTCATATATTAATTACAATACGAAGTAATTGTCGCTTTCAATACGATGTTTTGGCAATCAAACATACACCAAGCATCATGTGATATACCTAATTCCACATGCATAACAATATTCATATATTATTACATATGCAATTATACTACAAGCATAAATAATGTGATAAGGTCAAAATTACTCACCTGTCATCCTCGCTTAATCATCATAATAGTCTCCTAGCAAGTCCAAGATTTGATATGTTTTTCCTATGAAATGAGATAACAGATATTTATTACTATAATATTATTTATATTATAACTTCAGTTGTGCATTTTCTATCCCAAACGCAAGTTTTATCATCTGTAGTTCAAATTTCATTATTTAAATATGGGTTTTAAAGTACAAAAAGACTAGGTTTTCTCCAGTTAAGCTATAAAATTCGTATAAATTTACTTTTCCTACGAAAAGTCCCTTAAATGATTTTAAATACCGGTTTTAACCGCGTAATCTTAAACCTAGACCTATTATACTCATTTTAACTCTTTTTTTAGCGTATAAATAGGTGTTAGAAAGCTTTTTTTATTGTAGTTTTCAATTATCAAGTTAAATTAATCATTTTGTAAACATTTCTCCATGTCTCCCTTTTAATTTGAAAGGCATACTTAGAGTACTTATTGTTTTGTTTTTGGTTTTTTTTTTTCATTAATCTTTATTACAAGTTCAAATCCTTGTTTTCGGTATTTTTATCAAATGTTAGTAATTAAACTTAGCTTAGGTCCATTACTCTACATTTTAGATGAAGCATATATATTTATATTTATTTCATTGTGCTTGTCTTGATATTATTTTAATTATGTATCTTTAAGTAACTTGATCTTATTAACCCAGACTCTTATGATTTTCCTTCATTTAAACTTTATATTCTTATGATCTTGTGAATGTTGAAACTCATGCTTATGGTTTCAAAAGTATTTGCTAGGTTTAGTCTTTTAATTACAACCTATATCATCATATTAACTAACATGTTCTTGAATTATATCAATTTAGTTGTAGACGCCTTGTCCTTCCCATATGAGCCAAGACACATACCTACATATATAGACATGTTCTTAAGTTTAATTACTTGATTCAAAGTTAAATCATCAATTGATTCATTATTACTTAAATCATAAGAAATTGCATTCTAAAACTCTAATTTTCATATATGAACCAAAACATGCATACTCAAATATGTTCTTGTTCTTGTCAAATGAATAATACAACTTCATAAATCATATTAAATGATGATATTACTTAATATAACCTAAGTTTCATCAATAGAAACATATGGTATTCTGTTTACTATAATTTCTATAGTTATATTATTATATTATTACCCTAAAAAAATAAAATTTCCTATGCATTTGTATTTTCGAATACTTAGCAAATGAAAGTTTCATAAGAGTCATTTAATTGATTGCATTTCTTTGTGATATATGGAGCTTGCACATAGAAATGATAATTTATCTCTTTTAATATATTAATATACATATATATAGTCATGAATCTTGATGACTATCATTAATCACACAAGTATAAGTATTAATCTATATTTGTATGTATTACTCTCCGTTATCATGATTAAATTGACAAAAATATTTGAAATTTTTTAATTAAATTTGTTATAAATTTTTTACATTATTTAAATTGAATATTATTGTAAAATGTTCTTATACACACACACACACATATATTGTTTAATTGAGACAGAGGACATATATATTTATATATGAGACTACATATACCTTACCAATTTTATACACTACAACAAATGATTTTAAGATAAAATTTTCATACAAATTCTTGAGAGGCCCTTAGGTTAACATGTTGTTTTAGTTTGTTTCCCTTTTTTTTTTCCTCTCACTTACATATTTTAAGAAATCAAATAAATAATTACAATAATTATAAAGAGGAATTCAAGAATCACGGTTCCTACCACTATTAGATTTGCATGTATTTATTATTATCATTTAATTTATATGTATATATTATTTTCATTCTCTTGAATTTCATTACAATAGATTAAAAGTCAATATGCGACACATATGTCCTCTATTATGTGCATAGACATTGTATCGTATTCATATATAAAATATATATACATATATATATATGAAATACGAAGGAATAAAATTAGAAAATATGAGAAAAGTTACCTTGGAATTTATAGTAATGGCTGCTAAGATCTCATCCACACTAAATTAGAATGTTATTTTGGATAAGACAAATACAAATGACAAGGGAGAGATGAGAATGCTTTGTTATCTTTCCTGATTTTGTTATGTTTTTATGCTAACAAGTTACCTTAGTAAGTTTCCAGGATGTAGTTTTGGGTCGGAGGTTCCTTAATTGACTTGTATTTGCTGATAGTCATTGGTTTAGTTCATATACTTGTTAAAATGGTGGGTTGGATATTATCCTGTACCGCAACATCAAAGAAATATATGTTGGGCGGAGATAATACTTCACCTTTATTGATTATTTTTAATTATTTAACTTATATACAATATAAAATAATATCTAATAATTATTGGTATTATTAAAAAATTTTAAATATAAGATTTATATTTGTGTTTGTAATCATATATAGATTATATTTGTAAAATCATGTTCATGTTTAGGAGCAGTCTCCCGCGATAATATTTTTCATCACATGATATGTTGTTAATTTTATGATATATTTTACATATTTCGATTCCGTTAATAAAACACACACACACACACATATATATATATTATATTTAAATTATCATGCTATAGCTTCAAAATGAAATTCAGATTTGTGGAACCTTTTCCAAATGGTCGTGCTTGGAAGTAGAGGAAATCCTTGTTATAAGGATAACTTAATACCTGTCAATAGTATACATATCTACCTATTTAAAATATAAAATAAATAAGAATATATCATATATGTTAAAGCTTACGCTACTAAATGAAATAATGATATTTAGTTAGAAACTAAATGCAACATCCAAATTGACAGTGGGTTTTACGAAAAAAAGTATTTTGTTTTCATATCCTTGTGCTCAAAAGCAAATCCAGGAGATAATATAATGTTTTCACTTTTTTTTAAAGTTTTTGTAGGAACCAAATTATTCACTGTGTTTATCTCATAAACATAAGAAAACCATAATTTATTGAAGTATAGTCGCAGTTGTATTTACATAGATTTAAAACAACATCAAATAATTTAATTTAAATCTTAACAAGTATTAATATATATATATATTATATATAGTAAGTCGTTGAATGTTTTACTCATCTTGACCTCATTTAATCAAAATAATTATGCGATTGATTTTAAAACTCAAAGTGTTCACCTATAAAAGAAATAACTTTTTTCCAATTATATTAATATATCTAAAAATATAAGTTTATAATAACGAGTATCATAAAATTTAACATTTGATATTCCTATAATTAGATATTTTAATGTTATGATCGGATATGACAAAAACATGGCAGTAAACGAAAAATGAGGCAATAAAATAAAAAAGACACAAGATTTTTACGTGGAAAACTGATAAACCCCCACACGGGCCTTGGACTCTCACGTGCGAATGTTTTAAAGAAAACCCTAAATGCTCTATTACTCTCTCTCTCTTCCGACACACTCGAGGTATTGTTTTCTCTCTCGTTTCTTGATATTTTCTTTACAAAGTAAAAACTAGGGTTTTCTTTTCTATTGTTTTTTTTTTAATGTTCTAAGGATCAGATTTGTATAGACTCCTATTCTAATACTTCTGTTGATGTATTTTGCGAGGTAAAAAGTGTTGGACAATATCTGGAATTCGAGCTTCCAGTAGGCTCCTTGCTCAGATCTATGTTGCGTAAAACTGATACCCTGCTCTGTTCTATTATCTGTCATTTATATGTTTCCATGAGATTCTTACACTTTGTTTTTACATCCTTTTGTCAGCTATGTTTGCTATCTGTTTCTACGGTTAAAAAAGACAGCTCTACATGTGTTGCTTAGCTGTTAACTTTCTAAACTGTTACACAAACTTGCTAGATATTTCAACCAATACAACTGTATGTTGCTACGTTACTTAAAATAGATGTATTCTGTTTTTATTTCGTGATGTAATCTTGTAAATATATTGGTGTTCTTCTAGTCCTGTGACTTCGTGTCATAACATGTTCCTCCGGTGTTGAGAAAATCACCTCGTCCTCAAGGTGGTAATCGGGAAAATCTCTCCTGAAATCTGATAAGTCCACCTAAGAAGCATCTTCAGTAGGTAGAGTCTCCCATTGAATCAAAAGTTGGGGAACATTAACTCCTTGTCGAACCGAAACTCTGGAATCCAAAACAGCTAACGGTCGAAGTATAGGATGATTTTCAAAAGAGTCCTGAGGAAGTGGAATTGTAGGAAATGAGTCTCCATAAGCTCTTTTAAGTAGAGAAACATGGAATACCGGATGAAGTCTTGAATGATCTAGTAAATCCAACTGATATGCTATAGTTCCAATCTTCTTCAGTATCCTTAAAGGCCCATAATAACGTCGTGAAAGCTTATAAGAAAGCCTATTGGCTAAAGAAGTTTGCCTATAAGGCTGAAGCTTCACGTACACTAAATCCCCAATTTCAAACTTTAAGTCGGATCTGTGAGAGTCAGCTACTTGCTTCATTCGAAGCTGAGCCTGAGCTAAATTAGCTCTCAAAGTTTTCAAAATAACATCTCGGAGTCTTCAATTCATGATCCACTGCCTCCAAAGTGGATTGGCCCTGTATGTATTGTGGAATATTAGGAGGGAGTCTCCTATACAATGCCTGAAATGATGTCATGTTGGCACTAGTATGATAACTAGTGTTAAAACAATACTCAGCCCAAGGTAAGAACTTAGGCCAGAGTATAGGTGAATCCATAACATAAGCTCATAAATATTTTTCCAAACATCTATTCATGACCTCAGTCTGACCATCAGATTGAGGATGATAGGCTGAACTCATTTTCAAAGTGGTTCCACTCAATCGAAAAAGTTCATTCCAGAAACGACTCATGAAAACTTTGTCCTTATCTGACACAATGGATTTAGGAAATCCATGCAATTTAATAACAATGTCTACAAATAATGAGGCTACCGAAGTAGTTGAATATGTAGCAGCAAGAGGACCAATATGACGGTACTTAGTTAGTCGATCGATTACTACTAAAAGCACTGAATAACCTTTGGATACGGGCAATCCGGTAATGAAATCCATAGAAAGATCCTCAAAGACTTGTTGAGGAATAGGTAAAGGTTAGAGTAATCCTGCTGGACTGGTTGTTAAATATTTGATTTGTTGACATACATGGCAGCGTTTCACAAATTCCTCCACATCCTTCCTCATCCATTTCCAAAAAAAAGATTCATTGAGTCTTTTAAAAGTTTTTAAAACACCCAAATGTCCACTCATAGAGAAGTATGGTATTCTAATATCAACAAATTGATAATAGAAGCATAAGGTGGAATAAAAATCTTATCCCCCAGAAAAAAGCAAGCCATCTCTGACTGTGAGTGGCCATGGCAGAGAAACCCCTTGTTCACAATCCATCATCCATTTCTGCTATCACGCCCCGAGGGGTACCCTAAACGTGGCAGTCCGCAGTACACAATACTAAAGCCTAGGAATGACTACCTTAGCCACGCAAAGGTTTCCATTATCACGTACAAGGCGTATATCATAACCAAGGGAACGCATTGGAGTAGGCCAATTTAATATTGATAATAAATAAGTAACAAGGCAAAGAGAATACTTATCGTAAACATACATATTCATTGCAATTCTTAGGGGCAATCCCCTATTATCTTCAAATAAATTCTACATCACTAATCATATAGGTCACTACATTATAAAGAACCTTACAAAATTACTTCATCATATGATTCCATTTCCTTCATAGAAACTTAATCATCCTTCCATGACTTCCTTAATGTCATGATCCTCAATTTAAGCCACGGGTAAACCTGTTTCAACAAAATCTATAAGGGTATAGTTACAACTAGCTTAGTGAGATATTCCTTTTCATTCGCACCATAATTTCAAACAAGTTTATTTATATTATCACACATATGCTATGCATACAATGCAACAATCACATGATACGCAGATATATATAGTTATCCAAAAACTATATATAGAACGGATTTGCCCCTCCGTATCAAAGGTTAGGGAATCGGGGTTGAAGGTCCTCGACCTCCTACTGCTAGTCCTCAGGTCCTCACCCACAGCATTCGGTTGGCTCGGCTCCGAACCTAGAGTCGCTTTCCTCGAGCGATTTGGATTTTTCAGGAAGGAACATGGCCCGTGGCACCGCACGATCACAGCCAATCCAGCTCTACGCGTAGGAGTAGCAGCCTTTCGAAAAAGATGTGGCTCGATGGATGCTATGCATGAGCGTTTTATTTTTCATAAACCAAACCTTGTTAAGGTTTATAAGGGGCGATCAATCAATTTAGCAAACAATAAACAGTCATATAAGTAAGTAAACAAAATTATTTAACAAGCAGTCGAAGTTGCGATATTCTTAATTCTCATTTCATACATAAACATAGAATCATATACATAATCCCGAATTCCCCAAATATATATCCATTTTTATCTTTTCTTAGTATACTAATGCCACTACTTTACAAGCATAAGCAAGGTAACGAAATTAGGAGGAATAACTCACTCGTCCATTTTGCGATCTTCTTAGCCGTGTAATCCTCGAGTAGGGTAATCTCGTATCTTTCGTCACCTAGACAAAGAAATACCCGGGATAAGTCTTTCATAAAATTTCTATTCTTGGAGATTCTAATATTTTCTTAAAATCGCGGTAAAATCGTTATAAGAGGAAATTCCAACTTAAAATGACCATAACTTGCTCATTTTAACTCGGAATTTCGCATATAATATATCGTTTTCTACCTATTCGAAAAGATCTATCCATTTCTAAGGTTATATTAGTCATAAAAGGTCGTTTGGGTTCCAAAAATGTTAGATACAGATTTAAAATGAATTATTTCTAAACTTTTGCAAAATCCATTTTCTAACTCAACTTCATTTTAAAGAAAATCCTTTTGTAACAATATAAGTATATAGATATATATTTGATAAACACCTTTGAATATATAGGTAAGCTCACTTTATATGCAAAAATCCTAATGGTAGTGTCTCAACAATTTATTTCATAAAACAATTCATTTTGAAAATTTCTTTTTAAGTATTTAAAGAAACTTTATATTTTCCTAGGTTGTTATAAATGAGTATATTCTTATTTTATTTTCTTCATTCTTTTTCCAAGGACAAATAAATCTTCTTTTAATATTAGTTTTTCATAAATTTCACTTCTAGTGTAAAAGATCATTTATCAAAAGTATATTAAGTTGATGAAACCTTTTCATAATTTTATATTTTAGGATGATTTTAGAAAATGAGTCTTGTCTTCTTATGTTCATTTCTAAAATATGAGACTTTGCTTTTTTTTTTTTTTTTTAAACTTGTTCTTTCATTTCTTTTGAAAAGGATCATTTTTATTGATAAAATCATTTGTTTCTAATCTCATTTATATTATTTGAAAATAGTTTCTCTTTTAGGAATTTGAAAATCATTGTTTTCCTAAATGGGTTTTAACTTTATGGATTAAATTCATCTTATCTTTGAAAATAGTTTGTTTCCTTAGTTTTGTTATGGAGTTAAAGAGTTTAAATCTTAAGCTTTGTGTAAAGCTTCTTAATATTTAACAACTATTTTACTAAAACTTAGGTTACCACATTATACAAAGAAAATATTTATTCTTTATGTTTCCTTGGTAAACTACCTTTGTCATTTAAGAAACTTGAGAAAGATTGTATTACTTTAGTTTTATGTTGTTGATAATAACTTTGTGCAAATCATATAATAGAAAATCTAGTTTTGAGTTCATTTAAAAAATGAAATTCCACTTTTTGATTAGTTGAGACATTAACATTATGTAGATGCAAGTATCATGAGCACATAAAATATTAAGAATACTAGAAATAAATAATGAGTAAGAAAATAAAATATCAAGTATTAGGAACCTTAGCTTCATCAAGGTATCCCGGTCAAGTATTGGAGCCTTAGTTCTATCAAGGCATTCCGGGACTAAGAATGGACTAGTTCCGAAAGATTAAAGAAAATAAATAAAAGATTGTTTTGACTTGATATGGACAAGTCTAAGACTAGAAAGACTAGTTTTAATAATTGCATAACTTGAAAGTAAATAAATACAAATGAGCTTATATGCTCTAAATACATAATATACATAATACTCTATAAATAAGTTAGATTAGAAGCAAATAATAACAATAATAACAACATAATAAAATAGGAAGCTTATGTACAAGAACAAAACATGAACATGTTGTTGCTTTTACTACTCATATGAGTTTCAAAACAACACCATAGTTATGTTAAGTTACATGACATGAGTGAATAATAGTTAGAAGAAATATTTACCTAAAGTGTGTAAGTGATATGAAGATGGTAGATAGAATGGGTATTATGTGAGTAGTGATATGTGGTAGATAGTTTATGTATGAGGGATGATTTTTGTGAGGAATTGGTTTGAGAGAGTTTTGGTAGAGAGAATTTGTGGAGAGATTTTGAGAGAGTTTTGGTAGTGAAATGAATTGTGTGAAAGAATGGAAGAGGAATGGGGTATTTATAGAATTTTTGGAGTGAATTTTTGATGTAATAAAATAAATTGAAAAAGAAAATAAATGAGAGGGAAGGAGAGGCTAGTAGCACCGGCCATGATGTATTGAAGAGAGAGGAGTTGATTTTTGAGTGAAATTTGTAAGAAAATAATTAATATGTAAGGTATGATTTGATATAAGATGTATTGGAAATATAAAAAGTAAGAAAATAGGTATGTAGGTAGTAAGAAATAGGTGTAAGAAAAAATAGAGATAATGAAATAGTAATGAATAATAGAAAAGTACTATAAATAGTAGACTAGACAATTAAAGTACTGGTAGTAATAAAAATACGCGTAATAATGCGATATCTATAATTTTTAGCTATCGAAAAATTCTAAAACTGATATTTTCGGAATCCTTATATTTTTACGAGTCTATTAGTATAAATGGAATATTTTTAATATTTCGAGCTCCGGGACACGCTTTTCGAGCATTAATCCCGTTTGAGTCCAAAGGACACTCGGAATTCGCGAATCTGATATTTTTATGTTATCCTATATTATTACGAACTATTTTAAACTATTGGCTTAATTTTATTTTTAAGGGTTTGAGAACGCGGGATTGCCGGATCTTAAACACTAGGGTTCGTTATAGGCTTTGTTGACTTTAGGATTCTGGTTTGACTTCTGGTTTTGTTGAGATATTCGTAAGATCGTATAATTTTCGAGTTTTGATCATTTTATATTTGTGGTTTCTCTTATTTTATTTGAGATTATTTAATAGTTTTTAGTTTTCGGGATCGTTTAACCGAATTTAGGGTTATGAGTTGACTCAGTTTGACTTTCGGTAAAAACTTGAAATTTTTTATTCTGAAATTTACCAAAGGATTTAGGATCTTATTATTTCGTTATTAAGCGGTATTTGGATATATCGTTTTGATTTATGTCTTAGGAATTGGGTAGATGATTTGATTGGCGTACGGACGTTGATTAAATCGATAGTTGGACTTTATATTTTGTTTCAAGGGTTCTCGTTTTTCTTGAGACTAAGAAATTTCGTTTTTGATCTTATTAAGTTTTGACTTGGTTCGATTTTTAGGGTTTCGTTTCCGGTGTTAGACTCGATCTAGAATTGGGTTTTTATCTTGGATCGATTTTCGGGATTTAAATTTTGATATTTAGACTTCTAGGATTATTTTCTAAGAATTATGAAAATTTTTGGGGGTTTACATCTGTCATTCCTTATTATTTTTAAACTCTGTTTTAAGTAGAGTAACAGAGTCAAAAGAAGGTAAGGGTAAAGCAAAAAGCTGGGCTTCATCAGAAAAGCTCCGCGACAGGGCATCCGCAACTCTATTCTTTATACCTAGTTTATAAACAACCTCGTAATCATATCCTAACAGTTTAACAAGATATTGTGTGTCAGTTCAGATGTTTGAATTACCTAAGTAAGAATTTCTTTAAGACTTTTCTGATCAATCTTAATAATGAAATGTCTCCCTAAAATATAGTGTCTCCATTTTTAAACCGCTTCTACTATAGCCACCATTTCCCTTACATAAGCTCCAGCTTTGCAAAGTCGCAAAGAAAATTTTTTTGCTGAAAAAAGCGATAGGATGTTTGTTCTGATGTAACACAGCTCCCATTCCAGCACCCGAAGCATCAGATGCTACAATAAATGTTTGAGAAAAATCAGGGAGAGCTAAAACTGGTGTCGTCATTAGAGCAGCCTTAAGATTAGAGAAAGCAACAGTAGCACATTCATCTCGTACGAAAGCTTCTTTCCTCAATAAATTTGTAAGAGGTGCTGCAATGCATGCATAATGTCTTACAAAGCGTTTGTAATAACCGGTAAGACCCAAAAAACCCTTAATTGTTTAGGATTAGTAGGAGTAGGCCACTCATGAATTGCTTGAAGCTTACTCAGATCTGGTGTAACCCATCCACCAAGACAATATGACCCAAATAGTCAATCTTAGGTTGAGCAAAAGAACATTTAGATCTCTTCACATAAAACTGATGTGCTTCTAAACTAGTAAAAACTTGTGTCGAGTGAGTAAGATGATCTTTCAGGTATACACTGTAAACCAAGATATCATCAAAGAAAACAATAACAAATTTTTTGAGATAGGGTCGAAAAATAGAATTCATAATAGCCTGAAATGTTGAAGGAGCATTAGTGAGCCCAAAGGGCATTACCAAAAACTCATAATGGCCTTCATGAGTACGAAAGGCTGTTTTATGAATATCCTCAGGAAACATACGAATCTGATGATAACCAGCACGCAAATCTAACTTTGAAAAAATCTGTGCTCCATGTAATTCATCAAGTAACTCATCAATAGTAGGAATTGGAAACTTATCCAATACTGTAGCATGATTGAGAGCTCTATAATCTACACAGAAACGCCAAGAACCATCTTTTTTTTTTTTTTTAACCAAGAGGACTGGTGATGAAAAAGGACTGGTACTGGGTCGAATAATTCCAAAATCGAGCATTTCCTGAATTAATTTCTCAATTTCCACTTTCTGGAAATAAGGATAACGATAGGGTCTGACATTAATAGGTTGAGTCTCCTGTTGTAAGTGGATATGGTGTTGGACATCTCATAAAGGTGGCAATGATGAAGAAGACTCAAAAAGTTTATGAAATCTGCCCAATAGTGTTTCTATAACACTATTGCTGGTGGTATCATGACAATTATCCTCCCTTTGAGCCAAAATACTAAAGAAATAAGCCACATTATCATATTTCATCAATTTATGGAACTGATGTGGTTCAATCTATTTAGGATCAATAGCAGAATTGCCTTGAAGGAGTATGGACTGCCTATTCAACATAAATTGCATTGTAAGAGTAGAATAATCCACAATAATTGGACCAAGAGTAGTAAGCCACTGAATCCCCAAAACCATATCCGCCCCTTGAATAGGTAAAACATAAAAATCAACCAGAAATTCACTGTCATGCAAAATAAGTGGCACATTTTGACACAAACCAGAACAAGTCAGTTGTTCACCATTACCAATCATGACTTGAAAAGAATTAGCAGCAAGAATGGGTAAATGTAACCGTTTAGCCACTTGTTCCTGCACAAAATTATGAGTACTCCCAGAATCGACAAGTATTGATACTGCTTTGCCACCAACTGTACCTCTTAATTTCAAAGTCTTAGGAACAGAAACTCCTAATAAAGCATGATAGCTAATTTCAACTGTATTAGGAGTATCAGAATTATCACCCAATTCAATCTCATATGAACTATCATCTTCTGAATCATTATCAAGTTGGATAATCATCAAAAACTTTGCTTTACAAATATGGTCTTTATTGAATTTGTCATCACAATTGAAACATAAACCCTTCTCTCTTCTAATGGCCATTTCAGAAGGAGTAAGTCTTTTAAAAGGAAGTCATTTTTTTGTGGTACATAAAGAAGAGGATGTAGATGTGATAGTTTGTTTACGTTTGGAAAATATAGAAGAAGGTGGTGTATAAGAAGATTGGACAGTGGATTTGGAAAAGTTTTAGTTTGAGATGAAATAAGGATGGGAGTAGTCATACTAAGGTGATGAAATTTAGATTCATGTAGTTTAGCAAGACTAATATCATGTAAAAGGGAAGAAGGTTGACAAGTGAGAACTTCTTGCTGCAATAGTGGTTTAAGACCAGATATGAAACAGCTCTTAAGAAAATCCTCCGAAAGACCATTGACATGATTTGAAAGGGATTCAAAAGCATGTTGATAGTTAGATACAGATCCTGTCTGAACCCATTTAGATAATTTTCCTTGGTAATCATCAAATAAAGAAGGACCAAATCGGGTCTCTAATGCCTTAACAAAAGCAGACCATGTAGATAACAGCCCATTTCTAAACAACCATTGGTACCAATCTAGAGCATCTCCTTCCATAGCAAAAGAAGCTAATTTCAATCGTTCCCTATCAGGAACATTATGAAAATCAAAAAATTGATTTGCTTGAAATGTCTAAGAAAGAGGATTCGACTCAGAAAATTTTGGTAGCTCTAATTTGATGTTCCGAATTAATGAAGATGTATTAGTATCATTATGACAAGATGAACCACTATTATTGCTAGTATTATTCTGATTATCCATTTGAAGCTTAACATATTGTAAAACTTGAGCCATATCTGATAACAATCTATCAGGTTTTGATTCTAATGAAGAAATCTTACTGTCATGTTGTTGCAATTCATCTTGTAAACGAGAAATACTTCTAGTGCCATCTGCCATGGTGATCGCAAAAGAAAAATCAATGAAAGCACCAATGATAAACCCCCACATGGGCCTTGGACTCTCACGTGCGAATGTTTTAAAGAAAACCCTAAATGCTCTATCACTCTCTCTCTCTTCCAACATACTCGAGGTATTGTTCTTTCTCTTGTTTCTTGATATTTTCTTTACAAAGTAAAAACTAGGGTTTTCTTTTCTAATGTTTTTTTGAATGTCCTAAGGATCAGATCTGTATAGACTCCTGTTCTAATACTTCTGTTGATGTATTTTGCGAGGTAAAAAGTGTTGGACAATATCTGGAATTCGAGCTTCCAGTAGGCTCCTTGCTCAGATCTATGTTGGGTAAAACTGATACCCTGCTCTGTTCTATTATCTGTCATTTATATGTTTCCACGAGATTCTTACAGTTTGTTTTTACATGCTTTTGCCAGCTATGTTTGCTATCTGTTTCTACGGTTACAAAAGACAGCTCTACATGTGTTGCTTAGCTATTAACTTTCTAAACTGTTACACAAACTTGCTAGATATTTCAACCAATACAACTGTATGTTGCTATGTTACTTAACACAGATGTATTCTGTTTTTATTTCGTGATGTAATCTTGTAAATATATTGGTGTTCTTCTAGTCCTGTGACTTCGTGTCATAACTGTAAACCCCTGTTTTCTAAGCCTAAACCTTAAGCCGGAAAGTCTACGGAGACCTTAAGTCAACGGATCTTGAGTAAAACCCTACAGTTTAGATCCTGACAAACCCGAGTTCGTAAATCGAGGAGTCGAAAAATAATTAAAGTGTTTAGAATAGTCCGTAATAATATTTGAATTATTAAAAATATCAGATTGGTTCATTTTCGGCTTATTTCGAACCCGTTTGGATACTGCTTTGGAAAGCGTGTCCCGGGGCTCGGAAAATTAAAAATATATCTTTAATATTTTTAGACTCGTATTTTTATAAGGATTTCAAAAATATCAAGTTTAGAATTTTTCGGATTCTAAAAATATCAGTTATAGCTCATATAAGCTTATTTTACTCTTACCGGTAACTTAATTGTTAAATTTCTAAAAATAATTTAATTGATTATTTTATTTAAATCATAAAAATTCTGCCACTTAAAAAAAATATTTTTCTTAATTTATTTTATATATTTTTTATTCAAAAAGCCACTTTATCAACCCATATCTCAAGTACACATACATTATCATTACTACACATTATTATGTCTTCTTTTGCTTTTTCTTACACTCTCTTCCCAAAATTGCAGCTGCCCATTCCCCATAAATTAGCCACTTTTCATTATTTTTAATTATTTATTTGATATTTTAAAGTCTCTTTTAGTTAGAAATGGAAGCAACTTGTTACACTTTCAAAAATACAAGTTAAATCAAACTACACACACCCCTACACCACTCAAAATCACGCCAGCCCCCTCCCCTGCAGCTGCTGTTTTATTTTTTTTTAAATTATTTAACACACTTATCTCTATTTAAACATCTCATTCCTCCCTCTTTCATCTTTACAAACCCTATATTTTTCCTCTCTCTTTTTCCCTCTCTTTTCTCTTCTTCTTGCTTGTCTTCTTGAAAACAAGCTGCCACCATTTTTATTTCTTGCTTCCACATATTTTCTTGCAATATTTGAGGTAATCTTTCCCTTTTTGCTCTTATAAGATGTTCTAGGATGATACCATGGATGTTTCATGCATCAAAGGACATTCCACAAGCTTAAAAGCTATGGATGATGATGCCAAGAATGAAACACTCCTCTAGATGATGATCTCTTTTGTTCTTAGTATTTTTGTTATATGGAAGGCTTGTTTATCTTCTTGTTTTGTGATAACTTGTAGATCTAGAGTTTTACCAAGCTTTAGTTATGTTTATGTGTAGATCTAGAAGTTTAAGGCCTACTACTAAGTTTTTCTTATGTCTTTCATGGTTGATATTGAGTAGATCTTAGATTTGAGTTGAATGAAAAAGTAAAATTCGTAACTTGTCAATGCACCTATTTTAAAAACCCTTCCAAGCCTTAAAATGGAAGTTTTTGTTAAGAAAATGAAGGTTTGATGGATGTATATCATCAAGACTTCATCTTACAAGAATCAAAGTTGATTTTCAAAGTTTATTTTCAAAAACAAAAATTTATTTTCGGATCAAGACAAAGACCTAAAATAAAAACATGTTTTCAACTCAAAAATGAGGATTTTATTCAAGAAATGAAGGGTTCTTAAGATATAATATGTAATGGGTTGTTTTTCATGAGTTTTGATGAATTTTCTCAAGAGATATGTCCAAAATAAATTTATGAAAATTCGGATCTAGACCAAGACCATTTTTGGAACCCATCATTCAACTTTAAAATGAAGATTTAGACAAAAATATAAGGGCTCTTGGTATAGATATCTTAAGGAATGAATTTTCATAAGTTTAAATGAGTTTTCCTAAAAGGTATTGCTTAAATCAAGTGTTTTGTAAAAGACAAAATTTAGGTCTTGTTTCATTGTAAACTTCAAAGAGGAAATTCGTAATTATGGGGAGACCAATTTTTAAAACCTTCTTTTGATCTCAAAACAAGTATTTTATATTGAAAATGGAATGCTTTGATGATATATAATATAGGAAAATTATTTTCATTGAACTAAGTAAGTTTTAGTAAAGGAATTACTCAAAACAAGACAATGAGTTTCAACTTGTAAATTTCGGTTTTATGAAAATGGATTCTTAGAAGTTTCATTTGAACTTTATGTTTGGTATTAGATAAGTGTGTAATCTCTTAATTTTGTTTTGATAATCTCCTTGCAAGTTTAGGACTAAATAAGTTGGTCTAAGTAGTTAAATAGAGTAGATATGGCAATTTTTCACAAAGGCTCAAATCTTGGATTTTCGCAACCCTACTGTACAGTATGTTTCCGACCCTAAATGACCTTAAATGTTTGAATTAACTTTAGAAATAGATAGCTCTTTCGAAGTAGGTATAAATCGGTATATTATAAGCTAAATTCCGAGTTAAAATGAGTTAGATATGACCTTTTTAAGTTAAGGATTCAACCTAGGCGGAAATTGACGAACTTAGTAAATAAAATTGTTAAGTTTAATAGAACTTCATAAGAGATACTCATTGAGGGTATTCTTTGTACTTAGGTGAATTGGAGGACGGGTTACCACTTCCCGAGGACTATTACGACTAGTGGATTTTCACTACATGGACAAGTGAGTTCATTTCTCAATTAATTATGCTCTTGGATGTGCTTGTAGTAGTAGTGGCATTAGACTTAGGAAAAGATAAAATTGTGATTGAATGGTGATCTAAACTTGCATGAATGAACGATAAGTATATCGAGGCAAGCTTTGTTGCAATAATCTTGTATGAGCTAGTATAGATTTGGAATGTCTGAAATTTGTATGGTCACTTTTAAATTATCTAATTAATATACCATGATTATATGAATAAATTGTACATGCATATCACGTAGTGAGTCATATCATTGTCGAGTATGCCTTTGGTGGGACAAAGGTGTATTTGGGAGGCAGCGGGTCTTTAATGAAGGGGACTAGGGTTGCATGACTTATGGACCACCCCATTCAAATAATGAAACTATGGTTGCATGACTTATGGACCAACATTAAAAATTGTGGTTGCATGTCTTATGGACCACCCCACTTAAGATTGGGACTATGGTTGCATGTCTTATGGACCAACTTGGAATTGTAGTTGCATGACTTATGAACTACCCCAAACCCCGAATGGAGGGCGTAAATTCATTCACTTATGACTACCGGAAAGTCATATGCTTGCTTGCTCATTTGCTTGTGCATTCATATGGTTGCTTAATTATAACTTGCTTGTATAGATATTTTAGCTTGATCGAGTATGTTACTTGGAAAATGAATCTCACTAAGCAATTAGCTTATACCCCAATAGTTTTTGTTGCAGTGTTCCTATTTTTGGATGTTCCGAGAGGACACTTTGTGCAGGTTTACTACATTGGATTAAAGAGCTTTTGAGGAAGTCGGGACCTAGTATAGGCGTGGACTTCTAGGAAAATCTCTTTAATGTAAATTCAGATATATGTAATTGGAGCTAAACGATGTAGACTCCTATTATTTTGGCGGGGGTATGCCCCCTTGGCTTTTGTAAAGTTTAACTATTTATCTTGTTGTGATTTATATTCTTAATGCTATGTATGCTTTCTTAAGACTACTCGAATCAAAGTGTGATCCTAAAAGTTGTGTGAGTACACCTTACACTCGATATGTAAACTATGGGATGACTAAGGTGTCATACTTAAGTTTAAATATCGAGTGTGGTGGACTGTCACGTTTAGGGTACCCTTTGGGGCGTGACAATAACACTATGTTCTTTCAACCCTGATGGGAGGGCATAAATCTACATCCTATTTGGATTATGGGTTATCCAAAATTGTACTTGTGCATATGGTTGATTATTGCATTGCACATGCTTATTAATTATACTTGTTTGTAATCACTTGATGTATGATCTAATTAGGTTATCTCATTGAGTTGTGGTTTCACTCATCTCCTTATTGTTTTTGTGCAGGAATAATGCTAGCTAGGATTGAGCTAAGAATGTGTGAAGAGTGATTCTCCATTATACTTTCTTGAAGTTAGGAAAATAGGTTACAATGAACTTAGAATACAAATTAGACAAATTGTATAAATTTGTCACTTTGTATGATTGTAGGTTGAAACCCAATTTTATTATTTAGTAGGGGATATCGATTCTCTGTGATCTTGGTGAGATGTGGAAAATGGGATTCCATAGTTGAGTTTCAATAATAATACTATATGTATATATATAATTAATGTATGAGAAGTTAATAAATAAGTAGACTCTTGTAATCTTTGACTTATAAGATGGTTCTCATATTACAAGTGAATACGTGGTATGATAACTTCGGGATAATCCTATTAGGCCCCTAATAATGTCATGACAGTAGGTGTTGAATCTGCTTATAGAGTGGATGAAGTACATTGTGGACTTGCAAACACATGATTTGGTTAGTGGTGTGCTAGAAGGTTTTCTGCACATAGCCACTGCGATGCTTAAATTAGTTTATGGGTTCACAAGAATATAAGAGTAAATAAGAGAGGTCAGATTAGATTAGATGGGTTATTTACAATTTTTAGGTGTATAGCAATTGAAAGCCTATAGAATCTAGTTTCTCGTAGGCTTAAACCCATATAAAGGTAGGTGACCTTGGACCGAGGTAGTCCTTAGAACAAGGTAGAGGCAACTAAGCTCGTAGTTGTTCCCTAGGAGAGATAGAAGTGAGGAGTGGTGACATGGTCCTCGTTGTGTAAAGTAACAGTGAGAATGACGATGAGTCGAGGTCTTTGTTGGATCGAGGCCCTCATGGATCTTCATTTTAAGGTCGTGGTCCTTGTAGGATCAAGGTCCTTGAGGAACATCATGTTAAGGCCAAGGTCATCGTAGAGTTGATGTCCTTGTAAGGCTTCTAGGCCGGAGCTTAAGGAGGCTAGCAAGCCCATTAGATCAATGTTGGGTTTATGAGGCTATAGTCAAGTATTCTCTATCAACAATAAAGATGGTCAATATTGATTATCCTAATTTCATATTGAGTAGTCGTAACAGCATGATCACACTAACATAATGTTTAATGGATAAGGGAAATAAGGATAAAACTTTCAAATCCTATATTGTGTTTTCATATGTATTCCTTCCATTTTTGACATCTAAAAGTCATACACTGGAATGCAAAATAGAATAAGAAATAAGGTGGAGGTTAAACTCCAGTCTAAGTGGGAGGTGAGCGGGTACATTGTGGGTTGGGTATGAAGTCTTACCCATAACCCACTCTATAAGATACAGGGTAGTTAATCTTATACCCAGAACTTACCCTATAGCACTTTGTAAGTACCTTGCATCCTATCAAACCTACAGGGTACAGGTATTGTATAGAGCCTGCAATTTTTTTTTTTTGTTCTTTGTAAAATTTTAAGATTATCGTAGTATCTATAGTTTTATATAACATGAAAAATCACTTTTTTCAAGTATTTAAAATAGCAAAATTACCAGTGGAGTGAAAAAAAAAAAATAAAAGTAATTTCTCAATATCGTAAATTCTACGATATTGAGAATTTGTTTATGTGATAGTAGAAAATGTAGTATAAAAGTTGAAACATTATAACTTTGACACACTTCCATACTAACTAGTTTGAAAAGACAACAGACACTTTTATAATGCAACTTGTCTCTATAATTAATATCCAAAATGTAAAGCATCAAAACATCCATGTCATCAATCTTTAGTCTTCATAATGCAACTTATATTTTGCTTTAGTCAATATTCAATATATTTTCATCAATAAAACTTGTCTCTACAATAAAAAATATAGTGGTATGGAATATTGTAAACATTGCATTTTTCCCCCTTCTAAAAGAAATAAAAATGAAAAAATCAAAAAGAAATACAGAATTCTAAAAAATAAGAAAAATAAAAAAATAGGATAAAAATTGAAAATTATTGAAATTACAAAAAAAAAAAAAAATAGTTATGGTTTAAAATTAACAAAAAATATATAAATAAGAAAAGTTAACCAACAAACAAAAAAAAAAATAATGAAAAATTTAGAAAACCCTATCTTCTAGTAAATAAGATTATATAGGAATTATAAGTTATAACGTTAAAAAATAAAAAATAAAAAAATAATAATAAAAATAGAAAGAAGAAAATATATAGTGAAAATCTCATTTTAGGCTTTTTTTTATAGGATTAATATGAGTCTCATAATGTTTTGGGCTTATTTTGAAAATCATTTTTGGACCTTGGATCTATATTCTTTTTGGCCCATTTTAATTTTAGAGCATATTTAGACTGATTTGTATGGCATAAATATAATTTAAGTGGGTTAATTCATCAACAAATCGTAGCAGGTTAGTTAGCTAAGGCATGCACATGCAAGAGGAGAGGCCGGGTTTGATTCCACACCAGCACACCAGAGGTAGGACTGGGAGATGCACGTGTACTACGAGCGCGTCGTCTTCCCTAATCCTTTTTTCGCCATTAGAGCTACTTGAGCTTCTCAGCTCGTTTTAAAGCTTATCGACTTGATGTTTTTAAAAATGGTGTTTGAACTTCCAAGGAAACCAAAAATTGATTTAAGACTATAACAAATGAATTCATTTTCATCAATATGTGGCAGCGATAGTTTCGATTTTTTTTCTTGAACCCTTGAGCTTCCATAACCAAACTCCCCAACCTTTCAAAGTCAATAACGGCCATTAATGGTCGTATTACTGATGAACTCGCCCTTTTTCTCTTAAATTAGGGAACGATCCCCGTTTGGAGTCTTTGGCGATCGATCCATCTAGTATCTCTCTTGAACATGATCATCCAATTCCCTCTCTAAAAACTCTCTCAACTTCAACCCTCCTCCTTCCACGACAAACCAACACCATATCAATCCCTCCATGCATCAATCGCCTTTGCAATTCCGCTCCAACCAAAGACCCAAATTTGAAAAAACCATCTTGAAAACTGTTAAGCTTATGCTTATCAACAACATTCAAAGTCCAAACCCTTTGCGACTCAATCATTGAACCAAACTCAAAAACGTAGACAGAAATTAAAAAAAAAAAAAAACTAAAAACATAAACTCTACCATCTCCAATCCGACCACACATGCAACACAAACTGATAACAAGGAACTCAGAGCTCAAATTCCAATGCTACATAAACGCCAATGACCACTAATACCAAACTCGAAAACCCAAACCAAAACAAATGCCCAACACGAACCGATCAAATTCCCACTCGCCACTTTCGAAACCCACTCCGTGTTGATTGTGAGAGAGAGCGAGACCCATGTCGAATTATCCCCATTCACGAGACCCATTTTGGATGGCAAGAGAGAGTCGAGCTTTGACCTTATTGATCCAATTGCCCTAACCCAAGTCCGATCCGATCCCACTAACCCGATCCGATTTCAAGCTCCTTTGCCCGATCCGACTTGAAGCCCGATCCAGACCACGCAATCCTCGTTCCTTCTCTTAGCTATTTGATTTATCCAATCGTTTATTCTATTTTGTTAGTTTATTAATTTGTTTATTGTAGAGATACCAACATGTACATGCGACCAGCAGCATTTTGTGAGAAAAATGTGCAGAACGAAGCTTCAAACCAATTACACGTTCTCAGTTCGTAGGTTTATTCGTTATTTTATTAAATCATTTATTTATTTATTCATTCATTCATTGTATAATGTTAAATATCCTTGTATATGTAACACACAAAAATAGTAGAAAAATAGTACAGATAGATATATTTCCATTAATATCGTATGATATTTGTAGGTATTATATGTTTTTATGATATGGATAGAATTAGTATTTTTGTCACATCTGGTATATATTAGAACTTGATGTCTAGTATGAGTCTATAAGATCTATTAAATCCACTTTGTGCGTATTTGTTATATCTATTGATTTTAGAACACAAAATTATAAGATTGTCATGTTTGAATGTGAATTAATGGGATTTATTTGTATGATATCGTGATTTGGATGAGCATGTAAATATTAGATTTGTTAAGTTTATCAGGTTAGAGGAAATTATAGAATATGAACTTGTATACCAGAATTAAAACATGAAATTATATGTGGATTTGATTTTATTTAATGACATGGTTCAAAGGAGCTTTTGTGCATATAGGTAAATTAGTATAGATCTGTATGTAGTACCGGAGTTATGGATTTAGAATTTTTGATATGTCCTTTGTATATATAATTTGCTTTTGCGATCTTATTTAGAACTTTGTACATATTAGATCAGCTTATAAAAAATTAAAATGGAAATATCTTGAAAAAAGGAACAAAAATGTTTTTACCCATTTGCCTTTCTCCCATATATAGGATATATTAGTAAATAAAATCCTTACACTATCCAGTATATATATATTTATATTTATCACCTAGTTATTTTCTAAAAATACCAAAAACAAAATAAATAAGGCTTTCTAAAAATTAGCATACTTTTAGGAGTTTTCAAAAACAAGAAAATCAAAATTAGATGTTTTAGGGCTTTTTAGAAAACAAAATCAAATAAGTTAAATAACTTAAACTTGGCGGTTTTCACAAATTAAAATAAATTAACACACTAAAAAGTTTTATAAAAGTCAAAACAAACCATGAGACCTGATTTTGGCTAGTGGATACGTAGACACCTGTGCGACAATCACCATAATAAAAATCTTTGGTATTTTTCAAAAACAAAAAATATTTTTGTATATATATAAATCTCTTTTTCATAAAGACTAAAAATTTGAAAATTGAAAAATCCAAATTAAATATTTATTAATGATTTTTTGGCCCATATAATTCGAGATTTCTAAAGCCCACAAAATCCTAGATAATCGTTTAGGTTTTCAAATAATAGCCCCCATATTCATCAATTTCTGGTTTTTTCGCACAGACCAATGACCAAACAGGACCCATTTAGGGTCTGTTTGGATTGTCTGTTTTTCATCTGTATCTGTATCTTTTTTAAAATATGTACAAAATATATCCGATTTGTATAAAAAAAAAATCTATATTTATTCTATTTGATCTTTTGATGAGAACTCAACTTTTTTTATCTATATCTATTTCTTGATAAATAATTTGTTAGAAAAAAATTTGAAAAAGTATCTGTATCTGTCGGAAAAAAGCCAAAACAAACAGACCCTATCTGGTTCACTCTTTTTTTGGTTTTAGCCAACGACGACTCTAAATCAAACCAATTTTCAGAAACCAGGATTTTTTAACAAAACCCTACTGGTTTCTTGTTGAGTGTTCCATGTCAAATGAGCTAGGTTTAATACGGATCGAGACCTTTAGGAAACAGGAGCAAAATTCGGACAAATATGAAATAATGCAACGAAGTTGAATAATTTCCATAAAAAAAGAAAGTAAATATTAATACAAAGAAGTGACATTACTTAAATAATATTGATGTTAACAACAAAATTAGTAGAAATAAATGATATTGTCCTATTGTTAATATTATTTTATACAATTTTTACAAGGTGGTACAAGGTACCTTGGAACCCATACCGTATATATTATAGAGTACAGGTTTTAGGGTGGGTACAAGGTATGGAGGTCTTATACCTATATTATACCTTGTGAGAGAAGGTTCTAGAAATTTTACACTCGAAATCTACCTTTTGACTCTTAATACCCAAATGGAACCTACTCAGTCGAGCAAGGATCTAGGTGAATACCCTATCGTATAGATTACTTGTTCACCCCCACAAATGGCACATTTTCTTTCTTCTATTTAATCATATTAGCCCGACACCAGTGGCTCCATAACCTCATAGTGAATCGGTTGTATTTTAATTCCTACATAATCTTCTATATGCAGGCCTTCCTACAGCAAGAATTGCTGCTTCATAAATATCTTCTGCTTGTAATAGTCAGGAACAGACCATGTAGGAGAAACCTCATCTATCACCATGTACTTACTTTTTCCTCACCTCAGTGCCTTCTCTAGGCTAATATGTTTTTTCCACCACAGTATGGCATAAATAGTGAATTACAATGCCACCAGCCTAACTTTCATTCCTCATCATAATCGTAACACTCAAAGACCTTCTCGAGCTTATGTTCCCAGACGAGATAAGTGTTTATT
Source organism: Combretum micranthum (assembly GCA_024138025.1). Lineage (NCBI taxonomy): Eukaryota > Viridiplantae > Streptophyta > Magnoliopsida > Myrtales > Combretaceae > Combretum > Combretum micranthum. Next base: position 159,471 of record JAMXBD010000266.1, on the reverse strand, counting down.
GATCCATACCTAAAAAAAGTGGAATTATTAATATGATAGATACGCCTCTATTTTACCGATCTACTTTGACTTCCCGTTCAACTCCAAAATTGTCATCCTTCCCATCTTCAAGTTTATTAATTTCCCTCCTCACATTACTCTGTGTACCACCTCTCCATGCCTTCAGCACACATGCCGGGATATTGAAACTTATCAATATAAATTACATCATAAGGTATTACGTTTTGGGGCAAATTCATTTAATGTATCAACGTTTTGAGAGCTTAAAAAGAGAAATCAACTTTTTGTAAAGTGAGTCAAACCAGATAATCTTGAGGAAAATTAATAAAATAATAATCAAATAAGAGACATAGGTAGGGAAATTATTTCTCAAGAGCATATCATGAGATCTGATTTACAATGTAGGTTGTGGAATCAAAAGGAAGCGACAGAAATGTTTATGAAAAGAATGGTAAGGTCTTCCTTAAATACCTTCCTCCTTTCCCTCTGTCATGCTTTCATAACTTTGTTTTACTAGACTTGTTTTGTTGCTATTATTTTTTTTCACCATTTTTTTTGGGTTGTGAAATTAGTTATCGCTACTGCAAACTCCCATGTGATTAAACTAGAGTATATACTACTAACAAGAGCATTCAAATAGAGAGCATGTCAACTGGACAATGAACGACAACACAAATTCCAATCCTTTCTATTCCACTCTCACTCACACAACCTTCTTCTTCGCCAAATCCCTCTGCTAAGAGCATTTTGCTGAGATAGATACATAATAATATATATATATGTGTGTGTGTGTGTGTGTGTGTGTGTGTGTGTCTGTAGCACCAACAATTTACTTAAAGGATGATTATAGAGTTATTGCATCTGTAATAGAGAGTAAATCCGCATAGACTTCACTTCTAAATATTCTTCTTAAGGAATTTACCAATCTTACCAAAAAGAGTATTAAAGATTAAAGATGCATAGAGAGCGCTCAGTGATGAAGCAGCAAAAATGAGCCACAACTACATCTCCACCACGGACTCCAACCAACACATATGGACATAGATCTAGATATAACCACACACAAATAGCCATATGCACAACCTCACGAATTATGAATTTAACATAATGACACAAGACCTCTAGCAGTCTTCCTATAGTTCACCCCTACAAGCCCCAAAAGGCCAAAACTATCAATCAACTAGGATGGACCCTTAGGCCGTAAAAATATGCCAATAACTCCCCATAACTTCTAGAATATGTATTTACCCCCCTAACCATTGCTAAATGACATTGGTTTCGGGGTTTGAGCAACAACTAGTAAGATAAGTACATATTTTAAAAATTCTCAAGAGGTAAAGGCACGTTTTGGGAAATCAAGGACTTTATGTACTGTTAAAATATTAATTTACAATTTTAACTCTTGAAAGGAATTTGCTTCACGTTGAAGCAATTGATGGCGGCAAAAGGCGGTTATTGCATGGTTCTGGAGTTGTCTTTCATCCAATTCATGAGCTGGAGTTTCATTGTCTTGAACATGCTTAGTTGACTTTTCAAACTTTGTTTTGCACACAATCTTATTTTCTGGAGACTTCTTGTAACCGTCATTAGATATTATAAAAGGACTCCAAGTCCTTCATTTGTAATACCCCCATGTTCAATATATTATGAGATAATTTGTGGCTACTCTCTCCCGTCTCCATTACATATTTATTTTTATGATTATCCTCGAATGTTTATTATAATTTGCACCCAACATCTACACGTAATCTATAGCTTTTGAGGTACATTTGTCATTTGTTGAAGCATAATTGTTTGTAGTTGGCTACAACTTACTAGGGTCGATTTACACCTGCATTTGTTTCAGCAGGGATCTGCAAATGTTCATGGAATTATTCTTGAGTATAATAAAGAATCAGAATGCTATTACGCTACCGCAGAGTTCACTAAGTTACCTAATCTATGGTTCCTTCAAGTGGAGTATATTTTCCATTTTAAAGAAGAGGAGGGATTGGTTACTAGGGCAACGGTGTTTTATTTTTTATTTTTTTATTTTATTTTTTTTTATTTTTTATTTTTTATTTTTTTGTAAGTGTTGTTCTAATGTTACTCAAATCAGAAGAAATAGCCAACTCGCTCTTTCTGATTTGAGATGGCTTTGTTGGCCACATTTTCCTTCAACAGTTAAGATGACTAAATTCTTTTTAAGAAACCTGGTCTTCTTGGATCTATTACGGAGTAGCATTACCGATGGATGGGAAGGTTGGAGCCACATCAAGGTATAAGATGCTCATCATGCCTTAGTGTGGCCACCAACTTATTCCTATTTACATAGTTTTTTTTTTTTTTTTTCTATTCTTCATCAATCAATCTTATACGTTTTTCGATATGTGCAGATAGCAAATAAATTGAAGATTCTAAACCTGACAGCATGCAGGCAATTGACAAGTATCCCTGATCTTTCTGTGCATGTATTCTTGGAACGGTTGATTCTTGAAGGATGTCCAGGAGTGGTCAAAATTGATAAACCAGTTGGTAAGCTGTGGAACTTGGTCCTCTTAAACTTAAATTCTTGTAGACTAATTCGTGAGCTGCCAACAGAATTGAATTGCAAAAGGTCTTTGATAGAATTCATAATTGATGGAACCACCCTCTCAGAAATTCCTGATTGGTGTGGTACGAGAAAGCTGGAGGGTATTAGTGCCTGTTCTTGTTTTTCATTGAATAACTGCACTTCATTTGGATACCTAACTTCCTTGGCGAAGCTTTCATTAGCCGGTTCAGATATCGTGGAACTCCCTGACTCAATCGGGATGCTGGAAAACCTCTCACAGCTGTCTTTACGAAATTGCAAATGGCTGAAGAAGCTCCCGGAATCAATCAAAGGTTCGGTGTCGTTGATCGAACTAGATTTATCATCTTCTGGAATTGATGATCTCCGTGATTCAATTGGTTTCCTAAAGAGCTTGAAGCTATGAGTGGACAGCAGTAGCTTAAGAAAACTTCCTACTACAATGGGAATGTTGGAAAGGCTTGAAGAGATCAATGCTTGTTCCTGTTATGAATTACAAGGTTGGGAAAAATTAGTCCTATAATGACAAGATAATTTTTCCTCTTACCTATAGCGATCACCAATATAATAAACTGAATATAAATAATAATAAACGCTAAGATTTGATGTACTAGTGGATAACTAATTCTTTATCACAACGGTGATATCGATAAAATCACAAAACTTATTAATTCACAAAAATACAAAAACACCTATTCAATCTGGACAATTGTGAAGGAATAACAATAAACGAAAATAATCATCTTACAGTACTCCACGCCACGAATTCAACGGATGAAGTTTCATCACAATCGGGATTCAATAGACTATCCGAATGTGGCTCCAAAATCGTTTCATTGAAATAATCCAATTCAGATTTCGAGAATAATGAGAAGAGAAAAACACCTTTGTTCTTGATTTCCAGTTAATCTAAATAATTTCAATCCCAGAGCTACAAGTCCCAGAGCCTAAGCCTCATAATATCAATGCTTAAATGGTCTTCTTCTCCATAACTAAGCACTCCCAATTCTATGGCTGCAATTGTCTTGATCATGTACGAAAGTAACTCCTCTATTTCTTCACAGTTCGTCGTTCTCATAACAATGAGAGATACACTTGCTTTTTTTTTTTTTTCCAAATATATAAAAAATATATTTAGGGTTTCTTTATTATTTATTACGAGCTCATATGAGTTGGATCTAAAGCCCAATAAATAACTCCCCTTTCAACTCATATAGAGGGTTCCATCACACCGGCTATCTGTCTATAATAAATAAGCTTATCCTTTGGTAGGGCTTTAGTCATCATGTTTGAACCATTGTTATCAATGTGGATCTTTTTAAACTTCAAGATCTTCGCTTCTAATACATCTCAAATCCAATGATATCTAACATCAATATGTTTTGATCCTGAATGAAAAGTTGGATTCTTACTTAGATGTATAGCATTTGGCCATCACAATATAATTTTAAATCTTCCTAGTCTTGCCCTAGCTCTTCCAAAAATTTCATCATCCACAAGACTTCCTTACAAGCTTTTGTTACAGCAATGTTTTTTTTTTTTTTTTTTTTTTTTCTGCATTGGATAGTACAACACATTTATATAATTTGGACTTCCCAGACACCGCTTGTCACGACTCTAATATGGGGGCCTAACAGGATTTATCTAAAGCCATCATATCACGTGTGCACCCGTAACATGAGAGCCATCTTGTATGTCAGAGTATACAAGACTCTATTTATTTATAAAAGTTTACCATACAAATGATATAATATATTACAGTATTTCAACTATGGAATCTGGTTTTCCAATTTCCACCAAGATCGCAGAGAATCGGTATCCCCACCAAATAATGAAATTGGGTTTCCAAACTACAACATACAAAATTCAACATTCATCTAATTTACATACTAAGTTTCCATATCTTACATCTCTATCTTCAATAAAGTTTGTTGGAGAAGCTCTCTTCACACATTCCTAGCCCAATCCCAGCTAGTAGTAATCCTGCACAAAGAAACTATTGGGGGTGTGAGCGAATCACGGGCTCAGTGAGTTCATTCCTCACTACTACCGGTCACGCAAGTTATCAAACATTAATTATACACTCATGCAAATCTAACTACACACAATATGAATGCATACGTGATGAATGCAAGCAACACATCTATGGGGGTCCGGAACCATAGATGATGTAGATTTACTGTCTACACTTCAGTTGTCTCCCATACTTACCCGCATGGGACACCTCGCCTTACCCATACAAGGCTGCCTGGTGGTAGCGTCCATCCAGACTCACCCAATGCTTAACCGCCATTGGTAACAACAAATATTCCCCAACGTGTTCACGTGATTTACGCTGGTTCATATTTAAATTATATATAATGCCAATTTAATGGCCATTCTTACAATCCATCACCAATCTATGGTGAATCGCACAAGTAGACCCCAACTCGGGTAACATCTACTGCCAATACAAACCATCACCTATTAAAGGTGAATCCGGCAGATAGACCCCAACTTGGGTAACATCTATCGCCACGTGACCAGTGGACCCAAATTCAGGCAACATCCACTGTCACAACAATACTCAGAAATGTCCCATGTTTATCTCATAAACTCTTTTAGCACAAATTCTTCCTTTTTAAAGGATATAAAAACAACCTGGAATATTCCAAGTCGGATTTCTCGAAAATACATTTCAAAATACTTTTGATTTCAAAATTGGGACATTTCCTACAAGGGGATCAAGCACATGCGACGAGTATATCCGATTAGTTTAGTCGAATAATTATCTTTATCCATTTATGCAGGTGATCATGCGGATGATAACACTCACATCAATCAGTCATTCCACATACAAGCAATACAATCAACATAACAGCAAGCAGTAGCAATCACAAGCAAATAGTAGATCATCAAAATTCCCTCACCTGTGGTCCTCGCTAATTTGTTGTATAAGCTACTGGCAATCCGGGAATTGATCTATTTTCCTATGAGAGGAAATAACAGAGATTTATTATTGGATTATTTCTATAAGAGAAGTCTTCCTATAATTTAAAGGTGGTGATCTCTATCGTCTGATATTAGACTAAATCCGTCATATTAATTACTGTATCGTTAGATAATTCAATTGAATCCTCATAGGTGTCTAATTATTTCGTATCGGTATTTGATATAGTTTTTATTAAGGTTTTAATTTCTATAGGAAAGAATATTTATCTGCTATTTGTTTTTATTTTGTTTTTCTCGGTTTTAATTGCTATTTATGTTTTTATTCAAAGGATTTGTCTTTTCTTAAGTTCTACTGCTTTTAGTAGAAGATTTTTATTTATTAATTCTTTGCCCGTCAACCTTATCTGTCTCTCAAATTGATATTTTTATTTATTTAAGGGTATGTTTTAGTATCTATATCTTTCAAAAGTTATAAAAATCGTATGTAGATATATCAAATTCCTCTTATACTTCAGTTTTATTTTTGTTGCAAAACAAGCTAAGTTTAATACTACAATATTATCATTAATATTGGTTTTGAAATGTTAATATCAATGTTAGTAATAAATACATGTATAATAATAACAATCATCTTCATGTTATTGGTAAATAATAACATTAGTAACAAAAATAATAATAGAATTATTGTTAATATAAATATAATGACCTTAATGTAAAAAAAAAAATAACGGTATTGATACTTCTAATGAAAATATCAATAATACAGAATACTATAAACAGTAGTAATAATAATGATAATAATCATAACTATATTAATAGAAATAACAATAGCATTTATGTTGGTTGAAAACTAAATGAACTTCTAGTTACGATTTCTTATTTGTTTTAAATTCGATTTCATTGTATAAATAGTCGATTTGGTAGTACTCGAAGAGTACTTTGTATTAGTGAAATTATTTTTAAGGAAAGACATTTGTACAATTTTTAAATTCATGCAATACATGCATAGACTTCAAGTAAATTTTAACAATTGTAGTCAAAACTTGTTTTGATCATATCTAACTCATTTCTAATCCGTTTTAGATGAATAAATAGTCGTTTTCATAGTATTTTCCGAGTACAATCCATTAGTGGTGTTAGTTTTATCAAACAAAGTCATTAAGGGGACGAAAAAGATAGGAACAGCCTGCTCTGCTCGCACAAGTCTGGTAGCAGTAGTTTAATTTTTGTTTTTGCAATATCTAATTCATTTCTTATCCGTTCTTAACAAATAAATAGTCGATTTCATAGGATTTTTCGTGTTCTTTCCATTGGTGGGGTCTTTTTTGGCTTAAAACAAACACATCAATACAGTTTATCCATTATTTCCAACGGTCTACATGAGTTATTTAGAGTTTAATTTAGCTTGTTGTAGTTTAAGTGTAGTTTTGGTTCTTCCTTTCTAAGATTTGAATTTCTACACTTAAAAATCTTCAAGTTGATGTATTTGTACACTAAATAGTCTAAATAACATAAATATACTATTAGATTACTCTTGATATGTTTATAAGACAATTTCCTATAAAGCAACATAACGAATATTGAACTTATTGTAATTCTTACCCTGTTTGGATCATAGATGGGGTTTGACTCCTCCTTCTTGATAAAATAATGATCTAAAGAGGAAGTTAAGAAGATGAGTAATTAAGGATAAACTAATCTAGCCAAACTAACATCTATATCTTATTTGATTTTCTTACCTTGTTGTGTCTAGATTCCAACTTGAATCTATGATGAACCAAAGCTATCTAGTTTGTTCTTTGATGTTGTTTGGGTTAGTTAAAGTGGGTTTTGATTTTGGTTGATGAGTATTGACGTTTGGGGTGTGCTATAGGATATAGATAAGAGATACACTTTGTTTTTGGAGTGTTGAAACAAGTTTGAACAAGTGGGCATGGAATAGGAGTAGTGTAAATTCGTAGTAGTTGTTTTGAGAGGATTTTTAAATGGTGTTTGGGGAGATTTTGAGTTGGTTTTGTAGCTAACTTAAATATATTATTATACTAATGTTAAGCTAAGATTTAAATATAATAGAGGGTGTTTTGGACTTAGGAATCACTCAATTTTACAGCTGCAATTTTGGATACGAATTTGGCAATTTTGGATGATGAGTTTGACTTGTACTTTGATAGGTTTTTGTAGTTGTTTAAAGGATATTTATGGGGTTTGTTTGCTAGTAAATCAAGGCTATTAAATAGTGGTTTATTTGGTCAAATAAAACAACTCAAGCAAGGTCTATATTCTTACAAAACAGAGCTGCAATTTACGTGAAGGATACTGCAGTTTTTCTTTTTGAATTTCCTTCTATTGCAACAGCTGTTCGGTGAACTCTCTAGATCTATTGGAGCTGTTTTTCTTTGGAATTTAATCTGAGATTCTTGTGTATTTAATGTGTATTATAATTGAAGCTTTTGGATTGGTTGAGGTGTCATTATCAAGTTGGAATTTGTTGTTTAAAATTGGACAATTCTTGGAAGTGTATGCTGTAGTCGGAATTCAAACTGCAACCGACTCCTCCTTGTCCAATGTAAAGATTTTGTCCACATTTGTCTCCGTTTTTCAGCATGGAGGACTGCAGCGTGTTGAATTCTTCGAAGTCTATTCCACATCCATCCAAATCTTGCAGCATAAGGAATGTCTATTTCCTCCGTCTCTTGTGCGGAAATCCTGCAGCGTGTATGGAGAATTTGACCGCGCGTGAAGAAAAATTTGCAGCTGATCGTGATGCTTTGCGTGGAGTCCCAGCTTGTTCGGCATTTCCTTTTTCCAATCCTGGATGCTGCTGCTTGCTTACTGAACGTGGTGCTCTATTCTCCATCCGATTTTGCTCCGTACGTTGATGGGTGAGCTGTGCGTGATGATCAGCCGCTTGCTCGTGCGTATGTGCGTGTTTGTGTGTGTGTGGAGGAGTGCGGTGCTGCTGGATGTGTGAAATGAGGCTGTTCGTCATATCCAGCTGCTGCTTCAACGCCCGTGGAGTCCAGCTGCTGCTCGTGGAGAATTTGGTGAGCGGTCCTTCTGTCTCCAGCTGTAGAATTCTGACCGTGCGTGGAACTTCAGCTCGTGGATTGCTGCACATGAGACATCTGCACCGATCATGCGCGTGGATATAGCTACAAAGATCCTCTGTTCCAGCGTTCGTGAATCCCACCTGTTGCGCATGGTGAATGGACTTCGGCTGATCGGTGGGCTGCTGCTTGCGTGTGTTGTGGAGTCCCAGCTGTCTTGTGCGTGGAGCTCCTGCAGCGTTGCTCGTGGCTTGCAATTTGCAGCGCGTGGGAATTATGGAGCTTTCGTCCAAACCATCCGAGATTTGCTTACAGCGTCTTATATATATATATATACATTTGTTTATCATTTGATTAATAATAATTAATTAAAAAAATATATGTTTTAACTAATATTAACTTATAAACAAATATTTATAACGGTTACATAAGAATTTTATCGGAATAAAATTATTTAAGTTCTTTAAAAAGATTTCCAGATTATTTATACATCCAAATTTTTTATTTTAAAAAAATACACGATTAATTATTTTTAGTATTTTAACTTACATGATTAAATTTTCCAAGTTCAATAAATCGAATCAGGAACTAAGTTTAATGAATTCGGAACTTCTTTACAAGTATAACAGCGGGTTTGAAATTTAGAGTTACTTCTAATTATATCTTGAATTATCAATTCAAGATACGGAATCTCGTTTTTGGTATCTATTAAAGTCAAAGAAATTTTTATTCAGGTTTTTCAAGCTATGAATGAGTTCATAGATCTATTCTAAGATTTTTGTTGAATCATATATCTGATTTTAGTTTCACCTTTGCTAATTAGCTTATTTTCTAGTTATGAATTATTAAAGGTTACGTTGACAGTTCGGGATTTTAATTTCTAAAATCTCTAAATCTTTTAATTGAAATATTAGCATAATTTAAATATTTAGTTAAGATCTAGATTCTTAGATATCAATCTATTTGTGATCTTATCGTATCTTTTTATAATTCTAGTGATTTGTCTTTAGTCTATATTTTTATAACTTGTAAGTTCCAAAAATTAATCGTCTGTTATTGTGACTTAAATTTAAGGTTAATTGTGATTTCTTATTGATCTGTTGATCCCTTTACTAAACTTCATGTTTTACTGTATAGGAGTTATTTATACTATTTTGTTAATAACAACATATTTTATCTAGGCTACTTAATATTGTTATTAAATTTTGAATACTATTATTTCATTAGTTAACAAGCATATGATTTAGTCCCGAAGTATTTAGCTTAAAGAATTCAGTAATTTTATATGAACGATTGGTTCATCGTCGTTTTAAATTATTTGCGATCATAAAAGTTACAGTTTGTACTTCAAAATATTTTTTTTATTGGTAACGATTCTTAATCTTTTTAACTATAATCAAATTCATTCTTTGATATTTTTAAATCGAGAAAAATTTGAAGTGATTTTTACTACTTGTTCCAATATTTTATCTAATTCTATATTACATTTATAGTATTTATTATAATCAGGTTACGTAAAATTTTGGGGGATTACACCGCTTCCCCTGCATAAGTAACTAGATAACATGAAGTTAACTTTCTAGAATCAATATCTCTTGCCATATCAACATATGTAAACCCTTCCAATATTGGTTTACAACCACCAAATTGCAAACTTAAGCTAGAAGTGCCCTTGATATACTTGAGAATCCATTTAACTGCGATCTAATGCTCTTTTCGTAAATTTGAGAGATAACGACTGACAACAACAATAGCATGAGCAATATTTGGTCTAGTGCACACCATAGCATACATTAGACTATCAACAGTTGAAGCATAAAGTATCTTCTTTGTTGGAGTTTGTGACCCCATTTCTGTAACCAACTCCCGTAGTTAAATGTTAATGAATGAATATTTGACTATAAATTTATTATTCATTCATTATACATTTAATGGTCATAATTCAGGCCTTTATTACTCATTAATTACATATTTAAATCTCATAATTAGGCCATGATGTTAGTTATCCTTATACACACACACACACATATATATATATATATATATACATGTGTTGTTTCTAGGGTTATATACACAGCACATCACATATACAAAATTTCCATTGAGAGATCTAAAAGTTTAGAGTTGTAATTCTCTCAAACCTTTGTACTCCTACTTTGATATAGTGTGATTCCTCTCTCGCCTTTGCCCATGGTTTTTCCCAAAAGGATTTCCACGTAAAAACTGTGTGTTCTTTACTTTCTACTTGCTATTATCGTTTTTGATTGCGCGTTTTGTTTATAACAAGCAGTATCAGAGCCAAAGGTTTGGTTTCATGTCTCTTCTACAAAGGCAACTTTGAAGTATGATATTTCGTTCTTGGATCGCAGCACCAGATTTTCTTGGAAGAGGTGGAGAATGTTCTGTGTCGATTAAGCCCTTTTATGGGTTTTGTGGAAGAGGCGAAGAATGTTTTATTTTTATGTCGAAACTCTTGAATCCATGTCAAGGTGGAGGAGATTGTTGGAGTTTGTGACCCATTTTTAGTAGTCGTTTTTCGTGGTCAAATGTATAATGAATGAATATTTTATTATACATTTATTATTCATTCATTATACATTTAAAAGTCATAATTTTGGTATTTGTATAATGAATGAATATTTGAACATACATTTATTATTCATTCATTATAAATTTAAAAGTCACAAATTTGGCATTTGTATAATGAATGAATATTTCACATACATTTATTATTCATTCATTATACATTTAGGAGACATAATTTGGCCTTTATTGTCGGTTAGCTGTATACACATATAAATATGTGTTTTGTTAGGGTTTGTATGAGAGTAAGAAAATGAGAGAGTTTTGATTTGTATTTTGTTACTCTTTCTCTTTTGTACTCCATTATCGACATATAGTAAATTCTCTCTTCTCTATCCATGGTTTTCCCTATCTGGGTTTTCCATGTAAATCTTGTGTGTGCTTTCTCATTTTTTTTTATTTGCCATTGTTCATCTTATAACAAGTGGTATCATAGCGTAGGTTTTGATAATGACAACCATGAAGTACAATATTCCTCTTTTAGATCGCAACACCAGATTCTCGTTGTGGCAGGTGAAGATACGAGCGGTTCTAGCACAGATGGATCTTAATGATGCACTTCTAGGGTTTGACAAGATGCCTGCATCTTGGTCACCGGATGAAAGCAACAAAAAAACTGAAAAGCCCTTTCACAGATCCATCACCATCTATCGAATCAGATTCTTCAGGATGTGCTTAAGGAGAAAACCATAGCCGCATTATGGTTGAAACTAGAACAACTATGCATGACCAAAAGCTTAATCAGTAAGCTACATTTGAAACAGAGATTGTATTCTCATCGTTTGGAAGAAGGTGCGTCTCTTGATGATCACTTAACAAACTTTAAAGAAATTGTTTCTGATTTAGAAACGTTAGAAGTTAAGTATGATGAAGAGGATTTAGGTTTAATCCTATTATGTTCTTTGCCTCCATCATATGTGACCTTTAGAGATACCCTTCTGTATAGTCATGATACTTTGTCGATTGATGAAGTTTATGCTGGTTTAAGCTCTTTTGAAAAGATGAAACATCTTGTAATTAAATCTGAGTCTACTTCTGAAAGTTTAGTAGCACGTGGTAGGAGTCAAGACCATAAATCTGTTGGGAATTCTAGAGGTAGATCTAAATCTTCAAATAGATTTAAAACCTATAACTATTGCAAGAAGAAAGGCCACATTAAGGAAGATTGTTATAAACTGCAGAATAAAAATGAGAAAATTGGTGAGAATCAAAAGCAAAATCAATCTGATAAAACAGCTGAGGTTGATGTTGTTGAAGATCATACTGATGGTGATCTTCTTGTTGCTTTTGATAGTGATTCACAGGCTAGTAAAGAGTAGATTTTGGACTCTAGATGTACCTTTCATATGTGTCCCAATTGGGACTGGTTTTGAACATATGAAATAGGTTCCAGAGGTATTGTTTTGTTGGGAAATAACACTTCTTGTAAAGTTGCAAGTATCAGAACGATGAAGATCAAGATGTTTGATGGAGTGGTTAGAATGTTTGGTGACGTGAGATACGTTCCGGATTTGAAGAGAAATTTGATTTCTCTTTGTACCCTTTATTTGAAGGGGTATCGATATACATGTGAAGGTGGAATCCTGAAGATTAGTAAGGGTTCGCTAGTGGTGATGAAAGGCCATAGAAAGACTGGTAATCTTTATTCATTGTAGGGTTCTATTGTGACAGGTGATGCAGCCATTGGTTCCTCCTTGTCGGATGAAGATGCTACTAGGTTATGGCATATGCATCTGGGGCATATGAGTGAAGCTGGTATGGCAGAATTAAGTAAGCGAGGACTTCTATATGGGCAAGGCATCAACAAATTGAAGTTTTGTGAACACTGCGTATTTGGGAAGTAGAAACGGGTCAAGTTCACCACAGGTACCCATAATACTAAAGGCACTCTGGACTATATTCATTCCGACCTTTGGGGTCCTACTAGAGTACCCTCTAGTGGCGGTGCCAGCTATATGATGACCATTATAGATGATTACTCCAGAAAGATTTTGGCATATTTCTTGAAGTAGAAAAGCGATGCCTTATCTACATTCAAAGTGTGAAAGATGATGATTGAGAAATAGACTGGAAAATAGGTTAAGCGTCTACTCACTGATAATGGCTTGGAATTCTGTTCCAAAAAATTCAATGACTTGTGCAAGTCTGAAGGGATTGTTAGACATCTCACAGTTCTTGGTATACCCCAGTAAAACGGGGTTATAGAACGTATGAACAAGATCATTATAGACAAGGTGAGATGTATGCTCTCTAATTCGAAGTTGCCGAAATTTTTTTGGGTGGAAGCTGTCTCCACAGCTTGTTTACTAATCAATAGATCTCTGTCGACTTCCATTGAGAAGAAGACTCCACATAAGGTATGGTCTAGATCCTCTGTAGATTATTCTGATTAGAAAATATTTAGATGTCCTGCATATGCTCATGTAAACAATGACAAACTTGAGCCTAGATCCCTAAAGTATGTGTTTCTTGGTTTCAAGACTAGGGTTAAAGGATATAAGTTATGGTGTCCCGAATTGAAGAAAGTTGTTATTAGTAGGGACGTTGTATTTGATGAATCTGCTATGTTGCATGATTTATGTCGTGCTGTTACTTCTGATGAAACCCAACAAAAACCAAGTGTGCAGGTGGAGTTTGATATCAATACAGATTCAACAAAGCCTATTTCTCAATCGACTTCTACATCTCAGTAGCTATAGTATTCAATTGCCAAGGACAGACCCAAGAGAGAGATAAGGACTCCATAGAGATATGAGGAAGCATATCTAGTTGCATATGCGTTGAATTTGGCTGATGATGTTGATTCAAGTTTGGAGCCATCTACTTACACAGAAGCGATTAGTTGTGATGATTCTGGTAAGTGGATGATAGCCATGCGAGAAGAAATGGAATCCCTCTAGAAGAATCGAACATGGGAGTTAGTGAAACTTCCCAAGGGTAAGAAAGTCGTTCGCTGTAAGTGGGTTTATAAGAAGAAGGAAGGAGACTCAAGTTGTGAAGAACCCAGATACAAAGCAAGGCTTGTAGCGAAAGGATACAGTCAAATACTAGGTATTGATTTTACTAACGTGTTTTCTCCTGTTGTGAAACACAGCTCAATTCGAGCACTGCTTGGTATTGTGGCTATTGAGGATCTTGAGTTAGAGCAGCTTGATGTGAAGATTGCGTTTTTGCATGGAGAACTTGAAGAAGACATTTACATGCACCAATCAGAAGGTTTTAGGGTCTTAGGGAAAGAAGACCATGTGTGTAGATTAAAGAAATCCCTATATGGGTTGAAGCAATCACCACGACAGTGGTATAAAAGATTTGATTCTTTTATGACTTCTCATGATTTTAAGAGAAGTAATTATGACAGTTGTGTATATTTCAAGCGCTATGAAGATGGGTCATTTATGTATCTACTTTTATATGTGGATGATATGTCGATAGCAGCCAAAGATAGAGAAGAGATTGACAGGGTCAAAGCATAATTGAACAAGGAATTTGAGATGAAGGACTTAGGTATAGCCAAGAAGATTCTTGGTATGGAAATTTCAAGAGATAGAAAATCAAGTGTATTACACGAGAGTCAAAAAGGGTATATTGAGAAGATACTCTCTCGGTTCAATATGAAGAGTATTAAACCTATTAGTACCCCTTTAGTAGGTTATTTCAGACTGTCGTCTGATCAGTCTCCTAAATCAAAAGATGAAATTAATTATATGTCAAAGGTCCCTTACTTTAGTGCAGTAGGGTCTCTTATGTATGCAATGATTTGCATGCATCCAGATTTGGCATATGCGGTTAGTGTTGTCAGTAGGTATATGGTGAATCCTAGCAAGGAACACTGGAAAGCAGTTCAGTGGATCTTCGGATACTTAAGAGGAACTACTAATGTATGTTTATATTTCGGGAAAACTAGAGATGGGGTCGTCGGATTTGTTGACTCTGATTTCGCCGGGGACTTGGATAAAAGAAGATCTATCACAGGGTATGTTTTCTCTCTTGGTGGCTGTGCGATTAGTTAGAAAGCCACCTTACAAGCTACTGTTGCTCTATCCACTACAAAGGCGGAATACATGGCTATTACAGAGGCGATTAAAGAGGCTATCTGGTTGAAAGGGTTGTTTTCTGAGCTTAGTGATTTGAAGTCGTCTATAGTATTTCATGATAGTCAGAGTACGATTTTTTGACTAAGGATCAGATGTTCCATGAAAAGACTAAGCATATCGATGTCCGTTTATCACTTTGTGCGTGATATTATTGCTCGAGGAGATATTGCAGTAAGCAAGGTAAGCACACATGACAACACTGCAGATATGTTGACTAAGACACTTCCCATTGCAAAGTTTGAGCATTGTTTGAACTTGCTAAGTGTCGGTAGCTAATTGATTCCTTTGAGGAACTTGTGGAAGAGGTGGAGTTTTTTATCAAAGTTTTGGAGTTTATTATGTTTGTTACTCTAAAATTCGTGTCAAGGTGGAGATTGTTGGAGTTTGTGACCCGATTTCTGTAACCGACTCCCATAGTTAAATGTTAATGAATGAATATTTGACTATACATTTATTATTCATTTATTATATATTTAATGGTCATAATTCAAGCATTTATTACTCATTAATTACATATTTAAATCTCATAATTAGGCCATTATGTCAGTTATCCTTATACACACACATATATATATGTGTTGTTTCTAGGTTTATATCACAACACATCATAGACACATAATTTCCATTGAGAGATCTGAAAGTTTAGAGTTGTAATTCTCTTAAAATTTTGTACTCCTACTTTGATATAGTGTGATTCCTCTCTCGCCTCTGCCCGTGGTTTTTCCGAAAGGGTTTCCACGTAAAATCTGTGTGTTCTTTACTTTCTGCTTACTATTATCGTTTTCGATTGTGCATTTTGTTTATAACATTCTTCATGTCTTCTTTATTTGCCTCACTTTTAGGACACCGCTGAGAACCGAATTTAAAGTGACCTACAAGTGGAGAATAGACAGGTTTTGCTTTGCACATGTTGAATCTCTTTAATACCCTTTCAAGATATCTCTCTTGTGATAACCACAATTTTTGGCTCTTCATATCATGAATAATTCTCATACTGAGAATTTAACGCGTGGGTTCTAAGTCTTTCATGGCAAAAGACTTGCTTAATGCCTTTTTAAGATCTTGAATCTACTTAGTGTCATGACCAACAATCAACATATCATCTACATACAATAAAAGACTAATGAACTCACCACTATTGAATTTTTTTATAAAGACACAAGGGTGTAATGCAGTCGCGGTATATTCTTAGTCAATCATGAATGAATCAAACTTCTTATACCATTGTCTTAGAGCTTATTTCAAGCCATACAAGCTCTTCTTCAATTTGCATACAAGATGCTCCTTCCCCTTGACACTAAACCCCTGAAGCTGCTCCACATAAATCTCTTTCTCTAAGTCACCATGAAGGAACACTGTCTTTACATCAAGTTGCTCAATCTCTAAGTTCAAAAGACATCTTCACTACTGATGAGAAAATCTCATCAAAGTCAACACCTTTCTTCTAACTATACCCTTTCACAACTAATCTTACATTACACCTCAGTTTTGAGCTATTCTCTCCAGTCTTCAATCTATATACCCATTTATTGTTTAATAGTCACTTGCCCTTTGGCAGTTCCACCAAATCATATGTATGATCCTCACGTAAGGATTTCATCTAATCTTGCATGGCTTTTACCCAGTCCTTTTTCTACTCATGTAGCATGGCTTATTGGTAACACTCTGGCTCTTCCCCATCAGTTAGCATCACATAACCATCTAGACCATATCTAGTGGATTGTCTTTGCTCTCTTATTAATCTTCTCAGTTCAATCTGTTGATTGGGCTCTTGGGGCTCTTCAACTGAGTCTTGGAAATCTCCCCCCCATCATTATTAGAATCTTCTAGTGAGGGCACTGGATCTATATTAGGTGGTAGCTCGCCTGAAGATTTAGACTTTTCTAACTGCTCTATATCTTCAATGGTTTGGTCTTCAAGAAAGATCACATCTCTACTTCTGACAATTTTCTTTTCTACGGGATCCCATAACCTATACCCATACCCATCATGTGCATAACCTAGAAAAATACACTGCTTTGAATTTGCAGTAAGCTTCGCTCTTTCAGCTTTAGTAATGTGCACGAATGCCCTACAACCAAATACTCATAAGTGTTCATGAGAAACATCTTTACCTTTCCAGACTCTCTCTGGGATATCACCATCTAAAGCATAAGAGGGAGATAAGTTGATCAAATCAATTGCTGTCCTCATTGCTTCTTCCCATAATGATTTTGGTAGCTTAGCGTGAGATAACATGCACTTTACTCTCTCTGTAATAGTGCGATTCATCCTTTCTGTAATGTCGTTTTGCTATGGGGTCTTTGGAACTATCTTCTCAAGTTTAATTCCATGGAGTCTACAACATTCTTCAAAAGGACCTCTATGTGCACCACCATTATCTACTAGGGTACATTTCAATTGTCTTTCGGTTTGTCTCTCCACTCTTGAATGAAATGCTTAAACATATCCGGAACTTGATCTTTAGATTTCAAAGCAAAGGTCCATAACTTTCTAGAGTGATCATCAATAAATATTACAAAATAAAGAGCACCACCTAATGTTCTATCTTTCATGTAACATACACCCGTATAAACTAGATTAAGTACAAGAGATCTCCTAGTAGGTGGATTTCTATGAAATGTAACTCTATGTTATTTTCTAGTAAGATAGTCCATGTAGGTTTTTAGAGGCGTACCTTTCACATCAGGTAGAAGTTGCTTCTTAGCAAGTATTTGCAGTCCCTTTTCACTCATTTAACTAAGCCGTTTGTGCCAAAGCTCCATTGATGACTCATCAATCATGTTCATCTCTCCTTTACTTAGTTTTACAGACATTAAGTAAAGGGTATTGTTTTTCTTCCCTTTAGCTACTATGAGAGGTGAGCTTCCATTTACCTTCACCAAAGTGGCTACTATATCCTTCATCATCTAGTTTCCTTGCAAATATAAGGTTAAGGAGAATATTTAGAATGTGTCTGATATCTCTGAGAATAAGCCTGCAACTAGTATTAGTCTTCAAAATGATATTTCCAATGCCAACAATTTTGGATATACCATCATTTCCCATCCTAACATTAACATAATCACTAGCCGTATAGGTTGAGAAGAATTCACCATGTGATGTCACATGAAAAGAGGCATCAGAATCAATGACCCAATCACTATCATGACATGCTAGATTAACACAATCCTCATCTCAGTCCACAATAATCACACCATCTGCTGCTGCAATAGTCGTGTCATTACCTTTTCCATCACCTTTACCTTTCACCTACTCTCTCTCTTATATTCTACATTCCTACTTCAGATGTCCTAGCTTGTCATAATGATAACATTTAATATTCCTTCTTCTTGATTTGGATCTTTCCCTGGATTTTTCAGATCTATTGGATTTATCATATTAGCCTCTGTTTCTGCTTCTACCACGTCTTTCCTGTTTATTAGTAACAAATGCCCGAGTCTTAGAACTTGTACCAAGTTCTTTTCTTCTAGTTTTTCATTTATCAAGCTATCTTTCACCATTGCAACAATGAGCTTTTCTTTGGAGTAGAATTACTTGTAGATACCATCAATGTCTCCTAACTATCAAGTAGTGAACTTAACAATAACAGTGCTTATATCTCATCATTAAGCATAAGCTTGATAGTAGATAGTTGATTCACAAGACCCTGAAAGTCATTCAAGTGCTCAATCATATTGGATCCATCCTTATACTTCAAATTCACTACTCTCCTAATTAAGGAGGTTTTATTCAATGCAGTATGTCTCCCATTGTTAGATATAACTGATAGTTTTTCTATGCATGATCACCTAATCTTTATCAGATTTATCTTTTGGCTTCATTGTATTACTGGCTAAAGGTGCATATAGATCTGTGCAATATAAAATATCTTCCATCATCGAATTTCAAATAGAGTAATTCGAAGAATTTAATTTTATCTTTGTACTCGATGATTCTGCCATGCTTGCAATGTAACAAACAACACCTTTGTTTTTTTCAACCTTGCGCTGATACCATTTGTTAGGAGAGGAGGAAGCCTTCAACGGGGAGAAATTCTTCAAACAGACCTCGTGAAGTAATACACTAATGGGCTTGATACCATCTATAATTCAAAACCTTAATGTATTAAGTTAATGGGTCCTCTTTTTTATAAACCCTTCACATAAGTCGCATATTTCACATGTGGGATTTTTCCGATCTTACACTTATACTCTAACTACAAAAGATAGCAAACCTACCAAATAGTTTGACTACTTTAAATGTGCAGTCCGAAATTGATAACATGCTGGAAATTCCAGATCTCTTAGACCTAACCAACTTGAAGCATTTGAGAATTTGTATTTCTAGATATCAATATCAAGAAGAGTCTAACACTTCTTATGTGCCCTTTAATCCACTTGTTGTGGGAACTCCAAGCCCCTCTTGGATTGGGAATTTAGTTAAGCTGGAGAAATTGGAACTGAGATTTATGAATATTACCAATTCGCACGTAGATTTGGGTGTCCTTTCTCAACTCAAAGAATTGGTTCTTACAAAATATTTTAGTTAAGAAGCATCCAAAAGCTCCCCTCAAGTCTAACAAGTTTACGTGTCGATGGAAGTATGTCAATGGAAATGTTACCAAATCTCTCACATTTTAGGAAGCTACTTACATTGAATATAGCGTTTACTTCTATAAGAAAACTTGAGGGTCTTGGTGATTTAGAATCAATGGAAGTGCTTCATTTAAGAAATTGCAATTTTTCTGATCTTGATGGGCTTGAAAGGCTAGCAAATTTACGGAGGTTGCACATATATTCTTGTAATGAACTGGAGAGACTGCCAGATATAGCCAATTTGAAGAAACTGCTCTCATTTAAAGTTGCGTTTTGTGACAAATTAATTGAGATACCGGGCAGATTGGAATTGTTAGCTGAATTTCACATTTTCAACTGCAGATCTCTGGATAAAATACCTGCTATACCCAACTCTAGAACTATGCGTTGTTTCTATGTTGGAGGATGATGGAAGTCATCGCTCTCCAATTGATGGATGGCATCTAAGTGGCTTCAAGTAGTTAGAATGGAGTTGTCGTTGTCTAACTCAAATCTTTGGAAAATGAAAAGCCCTGGTTATTCGTAAGAATGAATCATTTAAGTCAAGCCTCCCTCAAGTGTTCTCTTTTGAAGTTTTTCGCATTTGGTGAAAGTTATGAGTGGCAAGAGTTTGCGGTATCCAGTGTTCCTTTTTACCTTTGCTCTCGTCGTTGCTAGCCCAAATAAAAGGCCAATTGCATATACCATCTTGGAAAACAAACATGAACTTGATTCTGCAGCACTGAGTTAAGAAATTAATTTGAAGCAGTATGGGTGATGCCATGATAAATAAATGTGCAACATGAATAAGAAATATAGACGAGCCAAGTTTAGAAAATCTATATAATTCAAAATGAAATCCGATCATCAGAACTAAGCATTATAATGTATTCTACCAGACCTCTTTCTATGTGTGGAGAAAATCGACCACGTGACAAAAACCATCAAGTAAACCACTCATATTCAGGTTATCCAGTAACTTTGACATTAAACCACAGGAAATATGGGGCTACCATGTTGTGGTAGTAATTGCATCTCACGAATACTGCCCTTCCTATACAAATTTTGCTAATGAAGTTTGATTGATAATACCCGAAGTCTTAGAGATTTGGTTAGCAAAAATCAAATCTTTATATCATACTGACAAAATGTAGTAAGAAAACATTAAAGAAGTGTTTTCCGAGAGGAGGAGGGTGGGTGATTATTTTTGTAGAAAGGAAGTAGTAAATGACTCATAAAATGAGAATAGCCTTGATAAATAAGTTCAAATGACAACTATTAACCATGAATCATGCTTTTGATTTACCTTAGGCAAATCATTGCATCATTTTGATGTTCACTAACCGGCACATAATACATTAATCGAAGCATCCAAGCAAACTGATTCAATGATTTATTGGTCAAAAGGAGAAAAATCAAAGAATCACACTGTTCTATGAAATACTTATTTACTTCCATAAACGGTCTGACTTGACTTCTTCAATTTCATTCATCAGGTAAGGTTCAATTGAAAGTATAGCTATGTAAAGTATAACCTAAGGAAAAAAGAATTAAATAAACGTTAGCATGAGATAAGAAACAAATTTTGGTACGATGTACACTTTACACGAACAATAACATTAAAAAAATACAACAAAATTCCAACAATGCAGCGAGGATGCAAAGAGAACTCTATAATTGAACTATCAAATAAACATGAAAGAAAGACAGCCCACCCAAACCTACCTACAGGTACAAAGAATGATTAAATACAGGAAAATACCTACCCAATGCACTTTGACAAGTTCAAGACAAAGGAACCTATGAACTAAGACAATAAGGAGCAACATATAAATGATGAAGAGACCGCTTTTTAACAACCCTGAACCATTCTTATCTGCATATTGCATCTGAGATACTCCCGTAGAGTCATTACTGTTCTGTACTTGCAACCGGATTGGAGTTGAGTCATAATTGTTCTGTACTTGCAACCAGATCGGAGTTAAGATTTTTCGGTCTGCTTCACCACAATTTGGATCCACATTCCAGGAAATACTTTGAAATTTCTCACATTTGTCAATGAAGAGACATTTCATAGTTTCCATGTTTGGTATATCCGGTATTTTCTCTAAAGACTTGCAGTTGAGGATACGCAAATCCTGCAAAGATTCCAAAAATCTGCCTTGTATCTCAACCAAATCTTGGCACCTCTTTACCTCTAATACCTTAAGCTTCTTCAGATTTGACACATCTGGTATAATCTGGATGTCACAACAATCAAGCACCAGTTTTGTCAAATTCTCCAACATTCGAAGCCCCTCAACTTTGTTTATGGGAGTGCACCTAACATGCAGCTCGCAGAGCTTTTTCAGATGCGAGAGATCTGGTAATGACTTCAGCAACCCGCAGTCATCAACTCGTAACATTGTTAAGCATGAGGGAAGCGTTGGAATGCTTCGCAGCCTGTGACATTTCTCGAGAACCATTTCTTCTAGGTGAGAAAATTTGCCCAAGTTTCCATGCAAGGTGTGCATGTGTGGAAAGCCCACTTTCAACTCAACAAGTTCACTCATTGTGCCTATATTCCAAAGTACTTCCATAATGGGTGGATTGTAAGGCACATTGATGAAAAATGCAATCAAATGCTTCAAGCTAGTTAAGTTTGAGATATCTGGAAGTTTCTCGACTCTTCCTGATCCAGATCGAACAGTTAAACTAATCAAACTGTGGGGCAGGTCTGGAATATTCTCCAAGAAGGGGCAATTGTTGGCACTAATCACTTCAAGCCTTTCCAACATTCTAAGAGATTTGGGCAACTTTCTTATAGAACAACCATCCAAACTCAATATCTTCAAATTCTTCATATCAACAATGGAATCAGGTAGCTCACATATATAAGAATACGACAAATCTAATTCAGTAAGTGACACTAAACCTCCAATTGATTTTGGAAGGCTCTGTATTTTGCAACATCTAAAAGAAAGCAGTGAGAGACGTACAAGATTTCCAATGGACTCAGGAATAATCCCTATGTTATCTGCATCGGAAAATAGGCGAGGATGATAAGGAAAGTCCATTGGCTGAAAATAGGTACCATCAAGGTTAAGTTCATCCAAAGATTCCAGTTCACCAAGTTCTTCTGGCAGCTTGCACAGGCTACTGCAGTGTCTTAGGTTAATGATGATCAAGTACTTAAGCTTGCTAATTGAACTATCAATAACAGTTAGTGATGAACACCTTTCCAGGATTATTTGCTCCAAAAGAAGATGCGTAGAAAAGTTTGGTGTTTTTGTTAATTTCTTACATCCAGACAGATTTAACACCTTCAACTTTTCTGCAACCTGGTGATGAGAAATGTATTAATAAATTCACATGCACAAACAAAAATAAAATATCTGAGGCAAGATGAATATCTAATACCTTGATCTGGCTCCAACAATACCAATCATCACTAATGCTGCTCTCTGATAGATCCAAAAAAACTAAATTTCTAAAAGAAAAGTAGTTTAGCTGATAACTGGGAGAACACTGATGCCAAGAAAGCCATCTCAACTTGGAAAGAGCAGGTGGACTCCTTCGGAGTCTGCTAAACAACCATTTTATAATCCCCAATCCCCTCTCAAAAGAGACAACCTCAGTGATATTATCACCGTTTACCTGAAGGAACTCGAGATTTGGTAGTTTAGCAAAGTTGTCAGCAGCACACCGCAATTGAAATTGCATATCAGATTCAAGAAAAAGGCCTTCAACGCTCTCTGCTCCCTGATAAAATATAGTCCAACGGTGAGTCAATTATTAAAGATGTAACTGATCAAAGAAATTCTCATCCCTCTCAATTTTATAGTCCAAAAAAGAGATTTTGGTCCCAAAAGACGCTTGGAAATCATGCTCTAAGAATTGGAGTACTAGCAAAAACAAGACAAGTATAGATGATGGAGACATTACCATCTTTTCCCTAAATATTCTTTCTGCTTCCTCTTGATTCCACAATATACGTTGTTTTTTACGTTCCTTGACGTGATCTTTGCTGATGTAATGCCTACAAAAATCTCTCATTTGATCATGCATCCATATTAAATTATCTTCTCCCATCTTTATAAGACACCTCTGTTGCAGAACCCCGATTGCCTCTTCTGGATAGAGCTCCAAGCCATCCCAAAAGTGAATTGCCATTTTGTAGTCAACACCAATAAAAAAACAAGCTATATCAAGAAGATCTGTTTTTCCTGCTTATCTAATGCCTTAAAACTGATTTTCAACGCCCTTTGAACATCTTTGTGAGGAATCTTTTCCAATTTGTTCAGTGTGTACTCCCAATCTTTCTTCTTCTTACCACGCAATAAAGACCCAATTACTTCAAGGGAAAGAGGAAGCCTTCCACTTATCTTCACTACTTTCTCAGAGAGTTCTCCATAGTCCTCTGGAGGTTTGTTGTCTTGAAATGCATGTTTTTCAAAAAGCTTACGAGCATGTTGAGGATTCATAGGAGGAAGCTCATAAGGCCAGTCTACTTCAACCATTTTGAGGATTCCCTTGAACCTAGTGGTTACGATGATTATACTTCCTGGAGCAAACCACTTGCGGTTAATTAGCTTTTGTATTTGGGGAATGTCATCAACATCATCAAGTAAAATGAGAACCTTTTTGTGGGAAAACCTTTTGCTGATTATGTTAAATCCTTCATCGGCACTAGTATTATCTTCCAATTTGTAACATAGAATGTCGAAGATCAACTTCTTTAATAAAAATTGGATGCCCTTAGTTTGAAAAGATTCTCTAATTTTCTCAACAAAGCTACAACTTTCAAACTGGGGCAAGAGACGATTATAAATACATTTTGCGAGTGTTGTTTTCCCTATACCACCCATTCCATAAATGCAAAGGACCCCCACATAGCTTCTTTTAGCATCTATCTTACTTAAGATTCCTTTAACATGATCCTTCAATCCAACTAATTCTTTATTGACGAACAAATGAACATGCTTTAGCTCGCGCAAAACCCAGTTGGTGATTGCTTTTACCAGCTTTCCCTCTTCCCTAAAATGTCAATTGAAAGAAGACACGATAATTAGATCATGTTATAGTAAACTTTACATCAAACCTTAATACCAAAAAGCAGAACGAAAAGTACAAGTGAGGATGTTGAAGATGGTATAGAATTTAAGGTAATCAAATACCCCTGTAAACAACCATGACCAAGCAACCTCATTTAGAAACTTAAAACACTATCATGGAGTCACAAAATTCATTTACTGCACAAGGAAGCACAACTACAAACAACCATCGGCAAAAAGAAAGATCTAGAAGGAGAGAGATGGAGTTGAAAATTTAGCGCTGCTCCTTATCAGTCTCTCTTTTCATCATAAACATTCCTTTGATAGCAATTTGTTCTTCTGCCTCGATGTTGTGCAATTCTCTTTCTCCTAGTAGCATCTTTTCTTAAGACCATCCCCAATACTAAAATCTCCATCTAGGAGTTCTCATTGGGAGGTTAGTCAAGCACCTCCATTGAGGAATCACCCAAAAAAAAAAAGGATGTGGACAGGGTCCAGAAGGGGAAAAAGCCAGGTTGACAAAGGGCCAATTGACTGATCTTGGAAGGAAATTCTACTGGCAGGGGCGTAAATATATGTCTTGTGCAATTTTCTATTCTTTCTTTTTCGTTGTTTGTCTATTATGAAGTAGTTAGCAATTTGTTGTTGGTTATGCACGTATCATCAATATCTTAATTATTTTTTCATTTATGCACAAAATATAAATTATTTTTCGTCTATGGAGAGCTTACCTATTAGCATCGAGATCCCAGCCTTTTAATTCTCCAACTTCTGTCAAAGCTCTTTTCCAGTCACTAATGATCTTGTCATCATAACGATTCCCATGAAACTTGAAAGCCGCTTCGTAATTTCCAGTTTGTTTCCGCACCTCAGACGGTGAAACCTCATAGAAAATTGGCATCACTTTCAAATCCTTATTATTCTTGCACTTCATAATTTGTACCAATTCGTTGAGACACCATTTGCTTTTAGCATAGCCCTTTGACAAGATAGGTATGGCAATCTTGGACTGCTTAATGCTTTTCAGAAGCTCAGGTCCTATCTCTTTCCCAACACGAAGTTCTTCATTATCTCTATAGACCCTGATTCCAGCATCAAACAATGCGGTATAAAGGTGATCGGTAAATTTAGCACGAGTGTCCGGACCTCTGAAACTTAAGAACACTTCATACTCTAACCCTGTTGATGCAGCATTTGATGTTCCCGCATCCAATCTAGTACTTGATGAAGCCATCTTCAACAACAAGAACCGTAACAGGTCAGAGATTAACCGATCTACAAAGATTTTCAGAGGTTTAAATGCTAATCAAGCAAGCAAGTGATTGTAATGCTTACTGACCAAAATCAAGGAGCAGTTAGCTAGAGACTAGATTCAGCTCTTGATGTGAAGTCGACAGCAGGGTTTATTAAAGTAGATGGCTAATAGTCCAAGTAACTCTCTAAAAAGGCAGCACAACTGAGTATACTTTCAATTTTTTGGTAGTGTTTTATCTTTAAATTTTGGTAAATTAATATTTGTATTTTCAAAGAATGTGTAGTTCAGTGAATGGTGAATATTTGGTCAAAAAATTATGAAAATTTAAACATGTTGTATAGGCACTTGATCTGCCTTTATGTTATCATTAAAATGGAGATTCATCAAATATTATTTAATAGTGGTACTAAACCATGCATACTTTAAAAGCACCAGCACTAATTACTAAAATTCAAACATTAAATTACCAAAAATTAAAACTACAGGCACTTTTACATGGCATTACTCCCTCAAACTTGCTATACGCGGGACCATAAAACTTAGTTTTTTTTTATGTCCGTGTTATACCATTGTAAGACTCCAATGTCTGCAGTATTGGAAATTAATCAATCGAAAGCGATAGGCAACAAAATGGCAAATGATTGTTATTTTCTGTGAAATCTTAATTTTATTATATATGATAGTAATGTTTATTAAAGGAAAAACTTAATTTATGAAAAAAACAGTAAAATGGAATGAACTCGCCTTTAGGATTCACTTTAAAGATCCCAAAGTAAAGATATCGAAAGATCGGGCTGCTTTTTTTTTTTTTTGTTCATAAGTACATGAGTCAAAAGTGTCCAGGTTTGAGATGCTCTTATTAGGCCCTTGTGTTATTGAAGCTTACCCTTTATGTTACATTTTAGTAAGCGAGAATAGATGCGAAGAGATTAATTTTCTGTTGACCGATTTATTCAAAAAAAAAAAATTATACAAATACTAATTAGATAACAAAATTACTATCACAGTATCTCATGAAATAGATGCATACAATAGTTTAGCTTGCTGGCACGTTGACATTGGAGTACCGGTGTAGACTCCTTAACTAACAATTTACACCTCATTGAATTCCAACAATTCACTCCTCAACTAACAATTCGCACCTCATTGAGTTCCAACAATTCACACCTCGACTAACACAATTCACAGCTAATTGAGTTCCCATAATTCACTCCACAACTAACAATTCACACCTCATTGAGTTCCAACAATTCACTCCTCAACTAACAGTTCGCACCTCATTGATTTGCCATAATTCACTCCTCAACTAACAGTTCACACCTCATTGAATTCCAACAATTCACTCCTCAACTAACAATGCACACCTCATTGACTTCCAACAATTCGCTTCTCAACTAACAATTCACACATCATTAAGTTCCCATAATTCACTCCTCAACTAACAATTCATACCTCATTTAATACAGCAGTGGAATCTCAATTAAAGTCTGTCTTTATTGCTGACGGTTTTAACTTTTGAGTTTTGAAACCACCAATATTAATTATAGTCTGCCAGCTTTTATTTTCAATGTTCATTATTGGTTACACTATTTATTTGTATTTTATTATTTGCCTTTTTAGATCTTGTCTTTTAAAATTCCTCATGTAATAATATAAAT
Source organism: Combretum micranthum (assembly GCA_024138025.1). Lineage (NCBI taxonomy): Eukaryota > Viridiplantae > Streptophyta > Magnoliopsida > Myrtales > Combretaceae > Combretum > Combretum micranthum. Next base: position 131,763 of record JAMXBD010000266.1, on the reverse strand, counting down.
AGGCATTTAGGCTTGTCTTTGTTAATCAAACTTTTGATATTATTGAATTAAAAACCCTTTTAGAGGAGTGTCCTTTGTGTTATCCTTAAGGTTATAGATTTAACCTTGTTGCTATTTTGAATATCTAACTTGGTGAAGTAGATCTCGTTATCCTTTACGCTTTCATGCTATGTCAAATTGTTATCAAAGCGGGTTGAATCCTATGGAGATGTCAATATACTACAGAATAGGAGGCGGTCGTATTCCTGATGGTGTTCAGGGTACGGAAGTCCCACATTACGGGCGATCAGTACAAAGGGTGGTAGAGGAGACCATGGGTCAGAAAATCCGACAAAAGGAATAGCGCCATGAAGCCTTGATCCATCAATCCAATACCAACAATAGCAGGAAAGATTATTGGAGATGATCGGAAGGCGATCCAAGGATCAGTTCTGTTACTTATGATACTGATGATGAAGATGAGTTTTTTGAAAAGCAGCCACGAAGACAAGACTTTGATGGTAGATCTAGAAGAGGTAAATCATATAGTAACGTTACATATCTTTATGGAGGTAGAGATAATATAGATAAAATATAAATGTAAATCAGACATATTTATACATATCATTTTGAAAAAGATACAAATACAAATAAAAAACAGGCCATCCAAACAGACCCTTGTCATCAAAACTCACCTTTTTATCCACTAAAGCTCGGACTATAGTCTCTCTCTCTCCACTTCCTTGTGTGTTGGTGTAGCTTATCAAATGTGATATATAGGGCATAGAACTTTTCAAAATTGTCTAGTACATTGCTGTATCATGAGTTTTTTGTGCCAATATATATATTGAGTTATTTGTATCTCATTTTTAGTAATATGATATAGTATTAGTATTTTGATAATTATTATTATATAATTAATATTTTTGCAATTCTTTCAAAATATAATTGTAGATATATGATTCACCAAATAGAATTGCAATTTCGGATTTTATATATTTGCAAGTATTTTTAAAGTTAGAATTGCATTTCTTTCTAATTTTTCAAGAGAGCTCAATTTCACTTTTGAAAAGATGGAACCACAAGTTCTGTTTGCCTATTATTAATATTAATTATTTAAATTACTTTTTATCTACCACATATTTATTATTTATGCCTATTACTTTATAAAGCAATACAAAAACTTAAATAAAAAAGAACACTAAAAGGAGGAAAAAAAAAAGAAAATTACTTTTTGGTCCTTAACACTAGAATTCAGAGGAACCTACTTGCCACTATGTAGCTAGATGAGTCAATTACAAAAACATGACTTGTATTTTGGTACATTTACAAACACATGACATGCATAACAAGTGACAGGAGTTTAATAAATACTTGACTTGTATTTTGTGCTTTTGCAAATAAGTGATCTTGAGTTTAAATTTTTTACAAAATGCATTACTTGTATATTTTTACATGGCTCTTATTGATTATTAATAAAAAGTGAAAATATAGAAGTAATGCATTTGTCAAAAAATAAAACTCAAGTCAATTTTTTTTTTTAACAAAAGTATAAAACATAAATAATGTATTTGTCAAAATATATAACATAGGTCAGTTGTTTACTAAAATGACAAAATAAAGGTCATGTATTTATCAAAAATCAAAACTCATTTGTAAATATACCAAAACACAAGTCATGTTTTTTTTTTTTTTTAACTTTTCCTTTTTCTAATTACCACATGTATTACATTTACAACCATTTAATAAGAGAATTAAACTTTATCCATCCTATTAGAATTAATGTCTGTACAACTAAATTGCAATGGCCTTCACAAATAGTTTAAAAATGAATTCATTTGAAAACAAACCATAAATGCAATTCTTAAAATTTTGTCCATTAATTTGGTAATCCATATAATATAACTAAATAGATTTTTTTTTTATGGAAAAAAAAAACTAAACATATTTTTATTGTTAAAACTCAATATAAATAATGAATAGATCAAACTTATCTTTACACGTTGGACTTTGTTGGCTTGTAGTAGTATGCTTCAAGGTTAATTACAAAAACGTTACTTGTGTTATGGCTAATTTGCAAACACATAACTTATGTTAATTTTTTTAATAAATAGATGACCTAAGTTCCATACAAAAGTATATTATTAAAAAAAATTAGAATAGTACATATCAATATTTTATTGGTTATAAAAATTAGTTTTATATTTTTAATTTTCTTATTTTTTAAAATATTTTTTTACATTTTATTTATTTAATTTTATTTAGTAATATTTTTGAAACATATCTCTCTAATAATAATTAATAATATTGGTACTTTTTATATAAAATCTAGGTTATCTATTTGTTGAATAATTAACATAGATGATATATTTATAAGTCACGTAAAATACAAATAATGTTTTTTTAATTAACCCTGTGCTGTAATTGCACATTGGAAGAATGGGAGGTAGTAGGAGGCACCAGCTCAACTGCTAGCATTTGCACGTGGAAGAGAAAGAGAGAGATTTTAAATTAAAGAGAGACTTTGTGTCAAAATTAATATGCTTTTCAAATGGCGTTGAAGAGAGAGAAAGAAATTTTAAATTAGAGACTTTGTGTCAAAATTAATATGCTTCTTAGATGGTGACATGTAGAGTTGGGCAAAAAAACCAACTAAACCAAATCAATCCATAATTAAACCATACTAAATTGAAAATATGGTTTTTTTTTAAATTTGGTTTGAAAATTTTTCAATTCTAACCAATTTATAAAATTATGGTCGGTTTGAAAGGATAAACCAAACTAATCCGTAAAATCGAACCAAACCATTTTAGAAAAATATGATAATATTTTACTTATAATCATAAAAATTTTTTATGATGATTGATTAAAGGTCATATATGTTTTTATGATTTTATTTGATATTTATTATTCGGTGAATATTAATTAAAATTAATGTGTTTATTTTTAAGTTTACGCTTATGATATATATATTTGTTAATGATGTACTTTTTTTTAATAGCTTTAACTTTGTAAAGTGTGGAATTTATTTATTTAGTTCTAAATTCTTGTTATGTATTAATTATTCAATGTATTTTGTTAGCAAATCATTTTTATTCATTGATGACTTTTGTTGATAGATGATTTTTTTTTATCAAATTTATTAGTAGATAATTAAATTGATGATTTCTTTAAAAATCATAAATTATGACTTCCTATATATCAGTTAGTCAATGTATTTTATTGGTGGATAACTGATTTTACAAAAAAATATAGATTAGAAGTATGGTGATTTATGAAATTTTTATTGTTGTTTGGAATATAAAATTTGTAAAGTAATATAAATATTTAAATATCCACATAAATGTAAAAAAACCTACAACAAAGAATGTTTTTAATTACAATTTTAATTTAATCCATAATTCGAACCAAACCAAAACGTTATTTAAGGGCTTGAAAAAATTTTAATTTGAGCCAGATCATTATTTAATGGTTTAGTTTAGGATGAAAAAAAAAATCATAAATTATGGTTTGGTTTGATTTTAATGAAAACCAAACCAAGCCACTTCGTGCTCACCCCTAGCAGCAAGTGTACAATGTGTTCAAAATTTTTTTTCCTTTTCTGAAGAAATTATGAAATATCTAAAAGTTTCACCTAAGTTAGAAATTGTACTTAGATAGATTAAAATGATGTAAATAAAATAGATATATGAATTATGATTAGATATATCAATGAAAAATAATTTAGTAATTAAAGATAAGGTGAAATTTGAGCTTTCAATTCTTAAAACCCCAAACATATTGTTGAAATGTTTAGTGGATTGTTAAATCCCTAAACTTTAGCCCAACATCCCATATTCTTAATCCCCATAAATTGTGGAATCACCTGCTTTCTTAAAAATATCATATTTGAGCGTAAGCTCAAGTTAAATATCAATTTCATAAAAACGAATCTCCTAAATCAATTTTCTATCTTAAACTCTTTATTTCTACTCTATTGATTCTCATGTTATTTCTTAAATACTTTCAAAATTAGATATATTGATAAGAAAGTTCTAAACTCAATACGGTTATCCTAAAATATCTCCTAATTCCTTAAAAATATATATAACCCTTATTTCTTTACTTTTTATTTCGTTTAGCTGCCTTCTCTCGCCCTTCTTTCCTTCCTTCCATCATTTCTTTTACTCTCTCTCTCTTTCTCCCATTTCTCAAAACTCAAGCCACATATCTCAATTTCAACAAGTCAATAGAGGAAATCAAATATGGAAAACAAGATTAGAGTAGGAATTAAGCTAGAAGTAACCTCAACATCAAATAAGAAGTAGTAGTAGAGAAGATCAAAAAGTATAATTTGCTTAAAAAGATAAGTGTTATTATTTTCTTTGCTTTAAATCTTGTATCTGTATGTAAATGATATATCAGGACTATATATATGTAATTCTTATGATGATAGTGATAAACCAAAGATATATGAACTTATTTGTTAAAAACCTAAAAATTGAGCATGTTGTGTAGACTAAGTGTTTGATGAAATGAATTGTGATAATATAATGTAGAAGTGTTAAAAATTATGTTTATAGATGTATATGCTAATAATAGGATGTTTAATTTGAAGTGGAATGTTTGTAAGTTAGTAAAATTTGAAGAACACCGGAAGGAAAAAGTAACAAGGATTCCCCTATTCAACATGGCCATAACATGACTCGTGAGCTCCTCGGATGAAATATTTTGAAAGTCAAAGGCTTGATTTTAGCTGTGACAAGGAGCATGATCTCCTTTGATCACATTTTTCTCATTTATCACAGGCGTGACAAGGACCGTATGGACTATCACCACCCCCATCATGGCCGTGATGAGATAAACGATGGAGATCAAAGACCACATAATGGGTGTGATGAAGACGGTGATGAAGATCATAGCCTCCATCACAAGCGTGATCTGTCCTCTAGTACTGTTCATAAAGAAGAAAAAAAAAGAAATAAATAAAAATAAAATGAAATAGATAATGATAGATGATATGTTTATGTTAATTTGTATAATTAAGAATGAGTTAAGATAATTTATGGATTAATAATTAATTAGAGTTTACATAGTTCTTGAGTATAAAATGAACCTAGTTAGTTAACTTAAGCTCAACTTGATCTAAATGAACTCAGATGAGTTAAAATGAATTAAATTGCTTAAGTTTAATCACTTTGACTTAGTATTTGAATTAAATGATGGACTCTAACCAATTTAGTTAAGTTAGGTTAAATAGGCTTAATGGTTAATAATTGATTTAAGTTAATGAGATAGGATAATGTTATATTAACATGGGGAATATATTGTTTCAAATGTGTGTGTATTTGCTTAAGAAATAGATGTTTTTGTATATGAATGTCTTGTTAATGCTTTTATAATAAATGACTATAATCAAAGTGAAAAGAAATATTTGACAGACAAAGGACAATTGTCAATATTTTGGCTGGACAATATTCACAACCATAGGGGGGTTCCAAATTAATGCTTGATCAAATAGGGTTTAAAAATAAGTTTGATGTAATTAGATAGTTAATTCAAATGGTTATATGAGTTTAATTATTGAATAGATATATGGATAACTGGATTATCAATTGAAATGGTGTCTAAGCCTCTACTTAGATTTCATACAAAAGGTACACAATAACTTACGTGCTGGATGTTAGGATAGCACACTAAAATGGATTAATAACCTAAAGACAACCTAATAATCGGGTGTTACTTATGCTGTACTATTGAATCTGGTCCGGGGACCGGCAACCCTATCATGATGCAATGACATGATAGTTAGGCGCTGAGATGTCATGATGTAATGACAAATACCATGATGCAATGGTGGTTTTATATGTGACTCAGCGGGTAGTTGATGGGGCAAATGGTTCAGCATAACATTTACTTAGGCTCAGAATGAAGTAACATGTTTTAGTTCATGTTTATGGGACCAATTGAACTAATTAATATTATGGGCTGGGATAAATGGTGTGTGTGAAGGCTGTGAACACTAGATGAGGCTATTTTCTCTTTCTCGGTTAGATATAGGAGATATAGAGATCCGGACTACCTATATCAACCCCCTAAGTAGTTGTTGTTATTCAGGATCCCCAGATTCCCATTGGCTTATTGCGGAGTGTGAGTGCTCTAGTGTTTGTTTGCTTATTTTAATTGAAAGATAATAACTTATTGGTTAATGCATTGCATTTAGTTAAGTCCGTGTGTCACTCCATATGTGATTGTGTTACTATGTACTGAACTTCGGCTCATTATTGTTGTTGTTCTTTTTCCAAGTTTTGAATTGATGTTGATGATGGGAATATGATGATAATGTAGATGATGGTGTTATTGTTATTAAATGATGTTGGTGTAGTTGATGATGATGATGCATGACTCAAGTTTCGGGCAATCTTGGAGATATTTGGAGGAGAGGTGTAGTGAGTTTAAGACCATGGATTTCTTTTGCATTTGTTTTCTGTTTTGTTTAAAGAGTTGGATTTACATTTTTTTAGGTTGTATTATTCTTTTAAAAAGGGCCTGTGATGCCCAAAAGTGTTCGTAATTATTGATTTACCTTTAAGGGTAGATTATAAAATGATTTTATAATATTTTGTTTCTTAGAAAGTTGGTCTGCTCTAGTGAGAGTAGATATTTTTATTATGTTTTTATAAAGTTTAGTACACCGCTGCTAAATCTAATTAGATTAGAAATCTAAGCAAATGATTTCAATAATTAAAATTGGTTAACAATGTTCAAAATAAACATATCATTTAAGGAAGCCTGAGCATATAATACACAAAGTATTATACATGGCGATAACTACCTTAATTAAATTTAAGGTGTTATAGAATGGTATCAGAGCAATGTTTATAATGAACATTGCTTTTGCATAATGAATCAGGTTACGTTTGAAGATTGGTAAGTGGAGTTGTGTTGATTGCTAAACCCTTAGATTAGAATCTAATAAAACTAATTAATCACACCAAAATTAATCAACTTGGCTCGAATTTACTTTTGTTAATATTTGAAATGGAATTAACCGAAATAATATGTGATTTGTTATGAATGTTATGTTATGGGATAGAATAGATTTATTTTGCATATTGTAAGTTTCCTGTAGTACCTAATCATGTTATGCATATGTGTATATATATATTTTCTTATGAGATGTTTTGTCATGTGATTATATGTGCTATATTCATGTGTTTTATCATGAGATATATGATGTGTGTTTATGTTATGTGATGTTGTTTGTTTAGACTAGATTTAGACTCACATAATTGTATGATTTTATATCATGTTAGAATAAGTGTTTTGTTATATGTTTTATTTGTAATTTGTTTATGAGTATTATATAAAATGTTATATTATGTAATGGTGTAATTTTTTAATGTTATATGTTTTTGTTATATTTTATTTAGTGATGTATATATGTATTATATATATATATGTTTTCTTGTAAAATGTTTTGTTTGTTATATGCTTAGGAATGTTATGTGCTATTGTTTGCTTTAAATAGATTTAATTAAGATAGTTGTTTGATTTTGTGTGATATATATATATATATATATGTATGTTTTGTTATATGTTTCTTTACTTGTGATATATTTGTTAATGTTATGTATTTTTACTATTTGAAAATTTGATTTGATTGAAATGTTAAGTAAATTTGTATGTTATACATATATGTAGGTGAATATTGTAATTTTGAGTTTTTGTAAGTTATATATATATTCATATATGTCTTGCTATATAATATGTTATGACCTAATTTTGAATATTTGTTTAATGTTTGTTGTAAATGAATTTAAATCCAACTTTGGTTAATTGTAGATAGAGTAGAAACGATTTAGACAAATACTAGGATTTGCCCCTGAAATCCTTTAAAACTTGAAATAGGCACTCTTAAGTGTTTTTGTGTTATGTTTTGGATGTATTTGTTTCAATAAAATTTGATAGATTGTAACAGGAGTTTTCTCTCTTAAGTTTTATTTGTTGATATGTTGGCAAAACCAAGGACTTAAAATGGAAAGAAAACTTAAAATTTCAATTTGACCTTGACATCTTAAGGCTTATGTATATGTCAAATAGACATAAAAATCAAATGAATTATCAAAGATCAAATGAAAAAAAGAAAAAAGAAGATTCAAAATTTCAAGTAGATTGGGAGGTAAATTTTAACCTAGCTAAATCTACTAATACGATAACACATCCACCAAAAATCTAATGAGCTATCAAAAATAGATTTCTAAATCAAATCCAAAACTCTTCAAAATCAAAAGACAAAATTTCCTATAACAATGTAATAACCAAAACAAATAATTGAAGAGATATCTCAAATATATTAAAAGTAAAAGTAATCATGAAGATTGTTAAAAGTCAATCTTTCAACAAAATGGAAATCAAAGAATCAAAAGTCTAAATAGTGAATAGATACTTGTCTATATCACAAATTTCTTATGTACAATAACAATATCATGACAAATCCTCAAGATCACGAGAAATATAATCCAAAATACAACATAGCAAATTCCATTCACTATATCATAACATGTAGTAAATGAAATTTAAATGAAAATGTTTCATATATATATATATATATATATATGATAACAGTAATGAAATCAAATCATAGTGAAAGTATGAAAAATGCAACTCATATTCATTACACTATATAAGGACAAATAGAACTCAAAATGAAATTGATTCCATAGATATAAGACCAAAATAAAACGAGTTATCTTGATTCCCACCAAATCAAGAAAAGACATCAAACCTAAATAATTTAGATTCCAATATGTTTCATGGCCACGAAAATGACAAGAAATTTTCAAATACATATGATCAAAGAAAAATCATACAAAATCTTAATAATATGCTTCACAAAATAAAAAATAATGAAAACAATGTATCTACATATACCAATAGATAATTCTGATCCATGTAGACAAATTCCAAAAGAATATCAAATTTCGATACGCTTCATAAATAACAAGAAACATCAAATAGAAATTTTGAAATCTATATGACAATAACCATATATACATATATCAATTTGAAATTCGTAAATGTTTATGAAATCATTTGAAATGAAATGTAACAATAAAACTCAAAAAGAAAAATGATCAAAGCGCTTAGTGGAAATGTAATGAAAGAATAAATTCTTAAAGTGATCAAAAGTTTTTGAGTAATAAAGTTTATAGATGATATGAAATGTCTTCTATCAACAAATAATTAGATGAATTTCGAGGAAAAAATTCTTATAAGAGGGGAAGAATGAAATATCTGAAAGTTTTACCTAAGTTAGAAATTGGACATAGATATATGAGTTATGATTAGATAAATCAATGAAAAAATAATTTATTAATTAAAGATAAGTTGAAATTTGAAATTTTAATTCTTAAAACCCCAAATATGTTGTTGAAACGTTTAGTGGATTCTTAAATCCCTAAATTTTAGCCCAACAAAATACATTACTTGTATATTTTTACATGGCTCTTATTGATTATTAATAAAAAGTGAAAATATAGAAGTAATGCATTTGTCAAAAAATAAAACTCAAGTCAATTTTTTATTAACAAAAGTATAAAATATAAATAATGTATTTGTCAAAATATATGCAAAGACCCGACATGCTCAATTCTCAAACTAAGCACACCAAGTCCCCAACCACGTATAACTCTTACGAATTATACATAAGGTTGTCTTAAAAGAAGGTGTTTATGTTGAACATTGCTATTCAATTTTAGATTATTAAATCGTTTAGTTAGATTCTGGCAATAACTGGATTTAGCAGCGGAAATAAATTTTATAAAACAATTTAGAAACTTCCACTCCCTACAGAGCAAACCAGTTTTGTAAGAAACTAACTTTATAAAAACACTTTATGATCTACTCTCAGGGGTAGATAATCATTTACAATCAATTGGGCATTAACAAGCCCTTAAAAGAAAATACAATTTATAAATAAATCCAGTCTTCATAAAACAAAGCAAAGAAGAAACAAAATACAAATATATCTCGGTCCTATTACATTTCACTCATCTCCCAAATCTTCAAAATTGCCCAAAACCCGAGACAAACATCATCAAGTCATCATCTCATCATCATCATCAACAACAACAATACCTGTAAAAAGAATAACAACAATATGAGCCGGAGCCCAGTACACAGCAACACAATCACACACGGAGTGACACACGAGCTTAACTAAATGCAATGCACAATCAACAAGTTATTATCTTTTCTTTAAAATCAACAAATCAACAATGGAGCACTCACACTCCGGAACAAGCCAATGGGAATTTAGGGGTCCTGAGTAACAGCAGCTGCTCAAGGGGTTGATATAGATAGACCGAATATCTATATCTCTTATATCTAATCGATAAAGAATATTAATAGCATCATCTAGGGTTCACACTCCTTTATACACTCCACTTATCCCAGTCTATAACATCAATTAGTTCAACGGTCCCATACCCGTGAACGAAAACATATTATTTCCTCCCGAGCCTAAGTAAAGAATATACCGATACAGTTAACCCTATTAGCTACCCACTTAGCCAATAAAAGAAACCACCATTGCATCATGGTGAACCATTGCATCATGGATTTGGGTCATTGCATCATGACAAAGGATTTGGCTAAGTGCCTAAACTACCGTGCCATTGCATCATGACAAGGTTGTCACTCCCCGGTTCTGGATTCAACGACGTAAAGCACAATCAACACTCATCAATTATTAAGCCGTCTTTAAGTTCTATATCCATTTAGGATGCCTATCCTATCAATGATCATGCAAGTTACTGCGTACCTTATATAAGAAATCCAAACAGAGCCTTAGAAGGTTGAGTAGAAGCTATCTCACAAGATATATCTCATATCTACCATTGGTTCAAAAAAACAACTCTTATAAGAACCTAAACCAACATCCACTTCAATAAACTCATACAAGAACTTATATCAATTATTCACTAATCTCTAACTAATTTTATTAAATCCTATTTGATCAGACACTAATGTGGAACCCCACTATGGCTGCAAATATCGCCCCGCCAAAATATGGACAGTTCTCCTTTGTCTGTCAAAGAATTTCTTTTCTCTTTATTTATAGTGTTTTATTACAAAAGCATTAACAAAGAATTCACAAACCAAAAACATTCATTTTCCAAGTAAACACACATTTGAAACAACATATTCTCCATATTATTCAAAGATCATCCTAATTCATTCATCTAAGCTAATTCATAGCTATTAACCCATTTTAGCTTAACATTAGCTAAATTGATTAAAATTATTCATTTAAGTCATTTACTAAGCCAAGGTGATCAAACTATATCAATCTAATTCATTTTAGCTTAGTAAAGTTTATTAAGCCAAGTTGGACTTAGATTAATTACTAATTCATTATATATTTAAGATCTAATCACGTAATCCAAAGTTATCTTAAGCCTATCCAAATTCATCAAAGTTAAACAATCTAATCCATTTTAGTTCATTCAAGTTTATTTAGTCAAGTTGAACCTAGGTTTGTTAACTAAGTTCATTTTATAACTAACTTCTAGATTTAATCTAATTATTTGTTAAATCTATAAATCTATTTAACCCATGTCTAATTACATGAATTAATTCACTTAACACATCAAATATCACTTATCTATCTCATTTTAGCTCAAAAAGATCCATTTCCTAAGCAAAAACACATTTCACAAACAAAAACAAGTTTTTGACTTTGTTTTGGAAGTGTTGCAGCTGGAAAGAATCAAAATTTAAGCATCGATAATTTTCGAATTTGTAAAAACTCAAAACATGAAAATTGTACATCTCTTTTTAATCTTTCTAACACAATTTGAATCACCTCAATCGGAGATCGGATGAAAAAGTTATGGCTAAAATACAAATGGTTGTGAAACTGGGGAAGGCTGCACGACCGAGTGCATGGCCGTGCTCGAGGCCGTGCTGAGCATGAAAAAGTGACCTAAGACAAAGTTTTAAGCATTTTAAGGCCTGCACAGGCATGTGCACAGCCGTGCATAAGGTTGTGCACACTGGAACGAGAAAATTACGAAATCCTTTGTTCTTGAAATGCATTTTACACTTTTCAAAGTTCTTTAAACTCATTCCAAAGTTCCCCAAAGCTTGTTATATGATCAATATAACATTCAAACAACATAAACTTCACATTCACCATATCGAACATCTCAAACTCCATCAACCTCCATAACCACTATTCATCATCTTTTTCCTCAAACTCAACTCATATCAAACTTCAACTCAACAATTACAAAAATAAATGACACTTTCAACCCAATTCCACATCAATTCATCAATTACAAATGTAAATAACAAGTAAAAACAAGAGAAAAGAGAAATAGAATAGAAAACTTAGCTTTTTAGCTAAATCATGCAACTTCTTGTATTTCTAGCTTTGATTCCTCTTTCCTATCTTCTTGCTTAGTTTTAATTTATATTCTTGATCTTATCTAGGATTTAAGATTGAGAAGGAAAGATCAAAAAGAAAGAAAGAAGAAAGAAGAGAGAAAGAAGAGAGAAAGAAAGAAAGAAAGAAAGAAAGAGAAGAAGAAAAGAAACGGATGAAATAAAGAAGAAGAAGAGAGAGGTAGAGGATAGAGGGTTTAAAAGAAAAGGATAGGGACTAAATTAATATAAAGGATTATAGGTATAGTTTTAGAACTATTAGATCAAATATCTATAGTTTTAGGAGTATTTAAAAGTTTGTTTCGGAACCAATATGTTAGAAATTAAGAACTTGCAATAAGAACTTAATTTGAGAATTTATTTTAGATAAAAGATATTTAATTTGAGTTCGGGTTTAAGAATTGATATTTTTATTTGTGACACCTTGATTTTCATTGGATGCAAAATTATTAGTAAACGATATTAAGGCATCTAATTTGACAACTATAAACTAAATTAAGGATATAATTAGAATCGTATGGAATAATCAATAAGAAAAGAAAGTATCAAAACTATAATAACCCTAAGAACAAAAGGAAATCATTTAAACAGATGACCTAATTAAGCTAAAACAAGGAATAATATAAAAACTACTCTAGAATTTAAACTCATGAAATTCAATTTGATAATAGTAATAATAAAAGGTAAAATAGTAATAGTAAGTAGTAAATGGTTAAGAAGATATGAAAAGTAACTAGTAAATATAAAAAGTAAATATAAAATATAGAATTAGCATATAATACAATAATTAATGTAGATTTTTTGAATAAGGATACTTTAACTTATGAAATTACTAAAATGCCCATTTAAATTCACAAAAATTGCAAAACTAACACAAAAAAATAATTTAAATGGAAAAAAAAATCCTTAAATACTCTAGAAAAATCAGGAATAATTTGGAAAAAAATTAGGAAAATTCGAAACATGTAATTAATCTAGAAAATGTCCGTAAAATTCTCAAAATTGTGTCAAAATGCATGTAAAATTCACCAAAAATTCGCCAGCTGTCCAAAAATTTTGACACCTCACCAGGACACGTGTTTTAATTCCATGTGACCAACTAAAAGTTTCATGCAAGAATAATGACATTTGGCATTTTTAATACGTGATAAACTGCTATAAATACCGTGTTCCAATATAGAAAATTCACACAGCTCGTTTCCAGCATCCTAAAATCACCAAATTTTTCAGTTTATTACCAAAAATAATGGTCTATACTGCCGACAACTTTATGGTGGTGGAAGGTGGCCGGAGATGGTTGTTTTGGCCGTGGTTGGGCGGAAATTGTGGAAATTTTCATGAAGTCATTCCAGCTCCTTTCGTAAAGATATTTTATAGGTAAACTTATCATAATATTAGGTACCCTCTAAAAATTTCGTAATTTTCTTGGTCATTTACTATTTTTAATAATTAATCTAAAATTCTGCCAGTATAAATAACATTAATTAGTGCATATTTTATATGTTGAAATATAGTAAAATGATTCTATTATACATGAAACTTTTTAACCACTTTCTAAATGCTCATTATAAAGCTTAGATATTAACTTTATCAAGTTATAACATATACTACTATTTTTCTATAATTACACGATTTATTATAAACTAATTACCTTATAAATGGCTATGTATAACTTAAATCTATAACTAAACTACCCTAAGTTATTTACTACTTTTAAATATAATATCAAAGAACTTATAACAAATACTTAAGAAATAATAACCCTTAGATTTTCTTAAACTAATTATCTCATTTAAGATTTATTAATCTAGTTAGGCTTAGTATCAAGAAAATGACAAAGTTAATTATATTGTCAATATCAAATATTTATAAAGCTTATATTTAACTATACTTAATCTTTTAACTATTGCTTCTATAGTACATATTATGTAGGAATAATTATACTAAATAATTAGACCTACATTAGCCTAAAAGGAATTAACATTTAATATACTTCAACTCAGTTAATAAATATCTACTTATTCTCAAATTCTAATTATTAATAGGGGTATTGTGGGAAGAAGTAAAATCTAGATAATTTTATCAATATTTCATAATTTCCTAGAATTATCATCACATGATCGCTTAATAAATTTTCTAATATTCTAAAGTTAAGAAAATTAATCATCATAAAGTTAAATTAGTATAAAATATCTAAAATCTTTTAGCTCAATTTAAACTTTTAAAATTTCTAAGTTTAGATGTTAACCTTACTTATCTTACTATAATAAACCTCAATTATAAGTTACTTATCCAATAAAAGCCAATGTAAAACTATGCTTTATTTAAACCCTATTAAAATACATCATGATATCTTTAATAATTTTAATATATTCCCAATTAGCTAAATTAGGAATTATTACCCCTGCTAATTACATCAAGAAAAAGAAGGACAATGATTAAATGACCAGCCAACCTCTATATGAAACTGTAGATACTCATAACTATTCCTTGTTGGATATTATTAGGTGTTCGAGGGGAACGCTGATAAATCGCAATTTCTGTAAGTGGTTCATTTATATGGTAATTGTAAAAAGGGATATTATTTACATTATAATTGTTTGTGCTTGTAACTTAGTTATAAAACGTGCGTGGTTGATTGATTTTGTTTGATATTGGATGTTTACTTATCCTATTGTTTTGGTGTGAGATACTTGTTTGATCACCTAATATGTATTATTAAGAATATAGTGAAAATAATAACCGATCATGCATAGCATAACGCATTTTGCATCTTTGCATCCACAAAACCGACCGTTCAGGAGAATGGATTTCTTTTTTAACCTTTATTGAACTAAGTGACAAGAGAGGAGGTCGCAATAAAGGTTACAAGCTATCCGAGGGATAGTCCCGAACGGTTTTTGGGAGGACAGGAGATCCATTGCACATTCCCAGTTTTATGGAAAATGAATCTGTGTTAACTCCTCGAAACCCAGATTAGAGTGGGGTTAATTTCTCTAATCTCGTGATGAACCGGTCAACATCACGCGGATGGCATCCCAATTGACTGCACAATTCACTCTAATAATAACAATGATTGTGATTTGTCCTATAATGTTTATAATTACCCTTTTTATATCCACTTACTGAGCACGTGGTTTTATGCTCATACCCCTATAGATCTTTTTACAGAGATACAAGATTCTCTAAGGAGTATCAAAATTGGTTTCAGTAGAATGGAAGATGAGAATATTATGGATTATGTAAGGAGAGTTGAGATTATATTACAGTAAAGGTATGTATAAAGGGTATTTCTTCAGATTTTTTTTGTATTTCTGTGTGTTGGCCATCACTTGAGAGTTGTCAATACATTGGTTTAATGAGATAAGCCTTGTATATTCTACTTGCTGATGATAGTTAAGGCCACCAACTATCATTTTCATTTAGAATGTACGGCGGGACTGTCTTGATTAAACTATTGGGATGTGACATTATTCAAGCAAATAAACTCAAATTTTGTAAAGATTTAGGAATTAGTGTTTAGGCTAAGAATCAAGAGTTTAGGAATCCTCTAAACATTTCAATGACTTGTTTAGAGAATTTTAGGAATTTCAAATCTCAAAACCAACTTAATTATTAACTAATTAAATTAAGCCAACTTATCTAATTAAATCCTATAATTCATTTTATTCATTTAATCTTATCTAAACTCAATTTCTAATCTAGGTGAAGGTTTGGGGTATTTCAATATATAACTTAGGTAAGTCGTTTACTAAAATGACAAAATAAAGGTCGTGTATTTATCAAAAATCAAAACTCATTTGTAAATATACCAAAACACGTCATTTTTTTTTTCTAAACTTTTCCTTTTTCTAATTACCACATGTATTTCATTTACAACCATTTAATAAGAGAATTAAACTTTATCCATCCTATTAGAATTAATATCTGTACAACTAAATTGCAATGGCCTTCACAAATAGTTTAAAAATGAATTTATTTGAAAACAAACCATAAATGAAATTCTTAAAATTTCGTCCATTAATTTGGTAATCCATATAATATAAGTAAATAGATTTTTTTTTTATGGAAAAAAAACTAAACATATTTTTATTGTCAAAACTCAATATAAATAATGAATAGATCAAACTTATCTTTACATGTTGGACTTTGTTGGCTTGTAGTAGTATGCTTCAAGGTTAATTATAAAAACGTTACTTGTGTTGTGGCTAATTTGCAAACACATAACTTATTATAATTTTTTTAATAAATAGATGACCTAAGTTCCATACAAAAGTGTCAGTATTATTAAAAAATTTTAGAATAGTACATATCAATATTTTATTGCTTATAAAAATTAGTTTTATATTTTTAATTTTCTTATTTTTTAAAATAATTTTTAATATTTTATTTATTTAATTTTATTTAGTAATATTTTTGAAACATATCTCTCTAATAATAATTAATAATATTGATACTTTTTATATAAAATATGGGTCATTTATTTGTTAAATAATTAACATAGATGATATATTTATAAGTCAAGTAAAATACAAATAATTTTTTTTTAATTAACCCTGTGCTGTAATTGCACATTGGAAAAATGGGAGTTAATAGGAGGCACCAGCTCAATTGCTAACATTTGCACGTGGAAGAGAAAGAGAGAGATTTTAAATTAAAGAGAGACTTTGTGTCAAAATTAATATGCTTTTCAAATGGCGTTGAAGAGAGAAAGAGAAATTTTAAATTAAAGAGAGACCTTGTGTCAAAATTAATATGCTTCTTAGATGGCGACATGTAGAGTTGGGCAAAAAAACCAACTAAACCAAATCAATCCATAATTAAACCATACTAAATTGAAAATATGGTTTTTTTTTTTTTTTTTGAAATTTGGTTTGAAAATTTTTCAATTCTAACCAATTTATAAAATTATGGTTGGTTTTAAAGGATAAACCAAACTAATCCGTAAAATCGAACTAAACCGTTTTAGAAAAATATGATAATATTTTTCTTATAATCATAAATTTTTTTTATGATGATTGATTAAATGTCATATATGTTTTTATGATTTTATTTGATATTTATTATTTGGTGAATATTAATTAAAATTAATTTTTTTATTTTTAAGTTTACGCTCATGATATATATTTGTTAATGATGTACTTTTTTTTTAATAGCTTTAACTTTGTAAAGTGTGGAATTTATTTATTTATTTCTAATTTCTTGTTATGTATTAATTATTCAATGTATTTTGTTAGCAAATCATTTTTATTCATTGATGACTTTTGTTTATAGATGATTTTTTTTTTTTATTTTGATGAAATTTATTAGTAGATAATTGACTTGATGATTCCGTTAATAATCATAAATTATGACTTACCATATATCAGTTAGTCAATGTATTTTATTAGTAGATAACTGATTTTACAGAGAAATATAGATTAGAAGTATGGTGATTTATGAAATTTTTATTGTTGTTTGCAATAAAATTTGTAAAGTGATTAAATATTTAAATATCCACATAAATGTAAAAAACCTACAACAAAGAATGTTTTTAATTACAATTTTAATTTAATCCATAATTCGAACCAAACCAAAACGTTATTTAAGGGCTTGAAAAAATTTTAATCTGAGCTAGATCATTATTTAATGGTTTAGTTTAGGATGAAAAAAAATCATAAATTATGGTTGGGTTTGATTTTAATGAAAACCAAACCAAGCCACTTCGTGCTCACCCCTAGCAGCAAGTGTACAATGTGTTCAATTTTTTTTTTTTCCTTTTATGATGAAATTATGAAATATCTAAAAGTTTCACCTAAGTTAGAATTGGACTTAGATAGATTAAAATGATGTAAATAAAATAGATATATGAATTATGATTAGATATATCAATGAAAAATAATTCAGTAATTAAAGATAAGGTGAAATTTGAGCTTTCAATTCTTAAAACCCCAAACATGTTGTTGAAATGTTTAGTGGATTATTAAATCCCTAAATTTTAGCCCAACATCCCATATTCTTAATCCCCATAAATTGTGGAATCACCTGCTTTCTTAAAAATATCATATTTGAGCCTAAGCTCAAGTTAAATATCAATTTCATAAAAACCAATCTCCTAAATCAATTTTCTATCTTAAACTCTTTATTTCTACTTTGAAATACCCCAACTCTTCACCTAAAATAGAAATTGGTTTTAACAGATTTAAATGACTAAAATGAATTATAGAATTTAATTAGACAAGTTGGCTTAATTTAATTAGCCAATAATTAAGTTGGTTTTGAGATTTGAAATTCCTAAAATCCCCAAACATGTTCTAAAAATGTTTAGAGGATTCCTAAACTCTTGATTCTTAGCCTAAACACTAATTCCTAAATCTTTACAAAATTTGAGTTCATTTGCTTGAATAAAAATATCAGTTCTTAAACCCGAACTCAAATTAAATATCTTTCATCTAAAATAGATTCCTAAATTAAGTTCTTATTTTAAGTCCTTAATTTCTAACCTATCGGTTCTAAAATTATCTTTTAAATGCTTCGAGAACTAAAGATATTAATCTAAAAGTTCTAAATTCGATACCCTTTTTTTAAAATATCCTTTTCATTTTATTTTTCCTCACCTGCTCTCTCTTTCTTCCTTTCACTTTTCTTCCCTTTCTCTTTTCCCAACCGAGACTTTCTTTTCCTTCTTCCTTTCTTCTTCTTTTCTCTTCTTTTCTTCCAATTTCTTCCACAAATCTCAAGATTAAAGCTATCTAAAAGAATAACCAAAGCTAAGAGAGAAGCTAGATGAAGGAAAACAAGTTAGAAGTGTAAAGAAAGATCAAGTGTGTATGTGTTCTAAAAAGATAAGTTTTTATTTCCTTGTTATCTTTGTTGTTTATTTATCTAATTGATAAATTGATGTTGAATTGGGTTGAAAGTGCTGTTTATTTTTGTAATTGTTGAGTTGAAGTTTGATATGAGTGGAGTTTGAGGAAGAAGATGATGAATAGTGGTTATGGAGGTTGATGAAGTTTGAGATGTTTGATGTGGTGAATGTGAAGTTTATGTTGTTTGAATGTTATATTGATCATATAACAAGCTTTGGGAAACTTTGGAATGAGTTTAAAGAACTTTAAGAAGTGTAAAATGCATTTAAAGAACAAAGGATTTCGTTATTTTCTCGTTCCAGTGTGCACAACCTGATGCATGGCCATGCACATGCCTGTGCAGGCCTTAAAATCCTTAAAATTTCATCTCATGTCACTTTTTCATGCTCAGCACGGCCTCGAGCACGGCCATGCACTCGGTCGTGCAGCCTTCCCTTGTTTCGTAGCCTGTTTGTAATTTAATCGTAACTTTTTCATCCGACCTCCGATTGCGGTGATTCAAGTTCCGTTGGAAATCTTAAAAAGAGATCTACAATTTTCATGTTTTTAGTTTTTACCAATTCAAAAATTATCGATGCTTAAATTTTGATTCTTTCCGGTTGCAATACTTTCCAAAACAAAGTTAAAAACTTGTTTTTGTTTGTTAAATGTGTTTTTGCTTAGGAAATGGGTCTTTTTGAGCTAAAATGAGATAGATAATTGATATTTGATGTGTTGATTGAATTAATTCATGTAATTAAACATGGGTTAAGTAGATTTATAGATTTAACAAATAACTAGATTAAATCTAGAAGTTAGTTATAAAATGAACTTAGTTAACAAACCTAGGTTCAACTTGACTAAATGAACTTGAATAGGATAAAATGAATTAGATTGAGTTAGTTTAACAACTTTGGCTTATTAAATGATTAAGTTTAACTTATTTGGCTAATGTTAAGCTAAAATGGGTTAATAGCTATTGATTAGCTTAGATGAATGAATTAGGATGATCTTTGAATAATAAGGGGAATATGTTGTTTCAAATGTGTGTTTACTTGAAAAATGAATTTTTTTGGTTTATGAATTCTTTGTTAATGCATTTGTAATAAAACACTATAAATAAAGAGAAAAGAAATTCTTTGACAGACAAAGGAGAACTGCCCATATTTTGGCGGGGGTGATCTTCACAGCCATAGTGGGGTTCCTATTTAGTATCTGATCAAATAGGGTTTAATAAAATGAGTTTGAGATGAATGAATAAATAGCTTAAGTTCTTATATGATTTTGATGAAGTAGATAATTAGTTTAGTTTAGTTTCTTATACGAGTTCTTTCCTTAATAGAAGTGGATATCTGATTTATCTTCTGGATTATCTTATGAAATTCCTTTCGAGGCTATGTTTGGATTTCATATTCAAGGTACGCAGTAACTTGCGTGATGATTGATAGGATAGGCATCCTAAATGGATTAAGAACTTAAATACGGCTTAATAATTGATGAGTGTTGATTGTGTTTTACGTCGTTGAATCTGGTCTGAGGAGCGACAACTTGTCATGATGCAATCACAATGTTAGAATAAAACGCTTAAGCCACTTGTCATGATGTAATGATTTGGCTCGACGGGTTGTAATGATGCAATGACAATATTATAATAAGCGCTTAGGCCACTTGTCATGATGCAATGACATGGCTCGGCGGGTAATCGAAGGGAATATAGTAACAGTGTAACGTTTACTTAAACTTGGAAAGAAGTATCATAGTTTAGTTCAACGTTTATGGGAGCGTGTGAACTAGATTCATGTTATGGACTGAGTCTAAGTAGAGTTGGGTAACGCCTATAAGCCCTAGATGAGATTACTGTTTCTTTTTCAGTGTAACGTCATCTAAGAGATGTAAGTATTCGAGCTGCTTATATCAACCCCCTGAGCGTCGTGAGCGTTACTCAGGACCCCCAGATTCTCATGGCTTGATTCAGAGTGTGAGTGCTCCTGTGATAGTTGTTTATTCACTTTAAAGAAAAGATAATAATCCATGGTTGTGTATTGCATATAGTTTAAGTCGTGTGCCACTCCGTGTGTGACTGTGTTACTGTGTACTGGGCTCCGGCTCATTATTGTTGGTGTTATTCTTTTTACAAGTATTATTGTTGTTGATGTTGAGGTTGATGAGAATGGTGATGGTGATGATGATTGATGTGATGATGTTTGTCTCGGGTTTTGGGCGATTCTGAAGATATGGGAGAATGAGTGAAGTGTAATAGGATCGAGATGTTACTTATATTTTGTTTCTTCTTTTGTTTTGTTTTGTTTTGTAAGAGGACTGGATATATTTATAAATTGTATTTTCTTTTAAGGGCTTGTTAATGCCCAATTGATTATAAATGATTATCTACAACTAAGAGTAGATCATAAAATGTTTTTATAAAGTTAGTTTCTTAGAAAAATGGTTTGCTCTGTAGGGAGTAGAAGTTTATAAGTTGTTTTATAAAATTTGATTTTCCGCTGCCAAATCCAGTTATTAGAAATCTAACTAAATGATTTAGTAAATTCTAAAAGTGGTTTAGCAATGTTCAATATAAACACCTTCTTTTAAGACAACCTTATGTATAATTCGTAGAGTTATACGTGGTTGGGGACTTGGTGTGCTTAATTTGAGAATTAAGCATGTCAGGTCTTTACATACTCTATTGATTCTCATATTACTTCGTAAATACTTTCAAAATTAGAGATATTGATAAGAAAGTTCTAAATCTAATACGTTTATCCTAAAATATCTCCTAATTCCTTAAAATATATATAACCCTTATTTCTTTATTTTTTATTTCATTTGGCTGCCTTCTCTCTCCCTTCTTTCCTTCCTTCCATCATTTCTTTTTCTCTCTCTCTTTCTCCCATTTCTCAAAACTCAAGCCACAAATCTCAATTTCACCAAGTTAATAGAGGAAATCAAATATGGAAAACAAGATTAGAGTAGGAATTAAGCTAGAAGTAACCTCAATAGCAAATAAGAAGTAGTAGTAGAGAAGATCAAAAAGTGTAATTTGCTTAAAAAGATAAGTGTTATTATTTTCTTTGCTTTAAATCTTGTATCTGTATGTAAATGATATATCAGGACTCTATATATATAATTCTTATGATGATAGTGATAAACCAAAGATGTATGAACGTATTTGTTAAAAACCTAAAAAATGAGCATGTTGTGTAGACTAAGTGTTTGATGAAATGAATTGTGATAATATAATGTAGAAGTGTTAAAAATTATGTTTATAGATGTATATGCTAATAATAGGATGTTTAATTTGAAGTGGAATGTTTGTAAGTTAGAAAAATTTGAACACATGGAAGGAAAAAGTAACAGGGATATACCTATTCAACATGGCCATAACATGACCCGTGATCTCCTCGGATGAAATATTTTAAAAGTCAAAGTCTTGATTTTAGCCGTGACAAGGAGCATGATCTCCTTTGATCACATTTTTCTCATTTATCACAGGCGTGACAAGGACCATATGGACTATCACCATCCCCATCATGGTCGTGATGAGATAAACGATGGAGATCAAAGACAACATAATGGGTGTGATGAAGACAGGTGATGAAGATCACAGCCTTCATCACAAGCGTGATCTGTCCTCTAGTGCTGTTCATAAAGAAGAAAAGAAAAAAGAAAGAAATAAAAATAAAATGAAGTAGATAATGATAGATGATGTGTTTATGTTAATTTGTATAATTAAGAATGAGTTAAGATAATTTATGGATTAATAATTAATTAGAGTTTACATAGTTCTTGAGTATAAAATGAACCTAGTTAGTTAACTTAAGTTCAACTTGATCTAAATGAACTCAAATGAGTTAAAATGAATTAAATTGCTTAAGTTTAATCACTTTGACTTAGTATTTGAATTAAATGATGGACTCTAACCAATTTAGTTAAGTTAGGTCAAATAGGCTTAATGGTTAATAATTGATTTAAGTTAATGAGATAGGATAATCTTATATTAACATGGGGAATATGTTGTTTCAAATGTGTGTTTGCTTAAGAAATAGATGTTTTTGTATATGAATGTCTTGTTAATGCTTTTGTAATAAATGATTATAATCAAAGTGAAAAGAAATATTTGACAGACAAAGGACAATTGTCGATATTTTGGCGGGGCAATATTCACAGCTATAGTGGGGTTCCAAATTAGTGCTTGATCAAATAGGGTTTAAAAATAAGTTTGATGTAATTAGATAGTTAATTTAAATGGTTATATGAGTTTAATTATTGAATAGATATATGGATAACTGGATTATCAATTGAAATGGTGTCTAAGCCTCTGCTTAGATTTCATACAAAAGGTACACAATAACTTACGTGTCGGATGTTAGGATAGCACACTAAAATGGATTAATAACCTAATAATCAGGTGTTACTTGTGCTGTGCTGTGCTGTTGAATCTGGTCCGGGACCGGCAACCTTATCATGATGTAATGACATGATAATTAGGTGCTGAGATGTCATGATGTAATGACAAATACCATGATGCAATGCTACACCATGATGCAATGGTGGTTTTATATGTGACTTAGCGGGTAGTTGATGGGACAAATGGTTCAGCATAACATTTACTTAGGCTCAGAATGAAGTAACATGTTTTAGTTCATCTTTATGGGACCGATTGAACTAATTAATATTATGGACTGGGATAAATGGTGTGTGTGAAGGCTGTGAACACTAGATGAGGCTATTTTCTCTTTCTCGGTTAGATATAGGAGATATAGAGATTTGGACTACCTATATCAACCCCTTAAGTAGCTGTTGTTACTCAGGATCCTCAGATTCCCATTGGCTTGTTGTGGAGTGTGAGTGCTCTAGTGTTTGTTTGCTTATTTTAATTGAAAGATAATAACTTATTGGTTAATGCATTGCATTTAGTTAAGTCTGTGTGTCACTCCATATGTGATTGTGTTACTATATACTGAACTTCGACTCATTATTATTGTTGTTGTTCTTTTTCCAAGTTTTGAATTGATGTTGATGATGGGAATATGATGATAATGTGGATGATGGTGTTATTGTTATTGAATGATGTTGGTGTAGTTGATGATGATGATGCATGACTCAGGTTTTGGGCGATCTTGGAGATATTTGGAGGAGAGGTGTAGTGAGTTTAAGACCATGGATTTCTTTTGCATTTGTTTTCTGTTTTGTTTAAAGAGTTGGATTTACATTTTTTTAGGTTGTATTATTCTTTTAAAAAGGGCCTGGTGATGCCCAAAAGTGTTTGTAATTATTGATTTACCTTTAAGGGTAGATTATAAAATGATTTTATAATATTTTGTTTCTTAGAAAGTTGGTCTGCTCTAGTGAGAGTAGATATTTTTATTACGTTTTTATAAAGTTTAGTACACTGCTGCTAAATCTAATTAGATTGGAAATCTAAGCAAATGATTTCAATAATTATAATTGGTTAGCAATGTTCAAAATAAACATATCATTTAAGGAAGCTTGAGCGTATAATACACAAAGTATTATACGTGGTGATAACTACCTTAATTAAATTTAGGGCATTATAGAATGGTATCATAGCAATGTTTATAACGAATATTGCTTTTGCATAATGAATCAGGTTGCGTTCGAAGATTGGTAAGTGGAGTTGTGTTGATTGCTAAACCCTTAGATTAGAATCTAATAAAACTAATTAATCACACCAAAATTAATCAACTTGGCTCAAATTTACTTTTGTTAATATTTGAAATGGAATTAACCGAAATAATATGTGATTTGTTATGAATGTTATGTTATGGGATAGAATAGATTTATTTTGCATATTGTAAGTTTCCTGTAGTACCTTATCATGTTATGTATATGTGTATATATATATTTTCTTATGAGATGTTTTGTCATGTGATTATATGTGCTATATTTTATGTGTTTTATCATGAGATATATGATGTGTATTTATGTTATGTGATGTGATGTTGTTTGTTTAGACTAGATTTAGACTCAAATAATTGTATGATTTTATATCATGTTAGAATAAGTGTTTTGTTATATGTTTTATTTGTAATTTGTTTATGAGTATTATATAAAATGTTATATTATGTAATAGTGTAATTTTTTAATGTTATATGTTTTTGTTATATTTTATTTAGTGATGTATATATGTATATATATATGTTTTCTTGTAAAATGTTTTGTTTGTTATATGCTTAGGAATGTTATGTGCTATTGTTTGCTTTAAATAGATTTAATTAAGATAGTTTTTTTATTTTGTGTGATATATATATATATGTATGTTTTGTTATATGTTTTTTTACTTGTGATATATTTGTTGATGTTATGTATTTTTACTATTTGAAAATTTTATTTGATTGAAATGTTAAGTAAATTTGTATGTTATACATATATGTATGTGAATATTGTAATTTTGTGTTTTTGTGAGTTATATATATATATATACATATATGTCTTGCTATATAATATGTTATGACGTAATTTTGAATATTTGTTTGATGTTTGTTGTAAATGAATTTAAATCCAACTTTGGTTAATTGTAGATAGAGTAGAAATGATTTAGACAAATACTAGGATTTGCCCTTGAAATCCTTTAAAACTTGAAATAGACACTCTTAAGTGTTTTTGTGTTATGTTTTGGATGTATTTGTTTCTATAAAATTTGATAGACTATAACAGGAGTTTACTCTCTTAAGTTTTATTTGTTGATATGTTGACAAAACCAAGGACTTAAAATGGAAAGAAAACTTAAAATTTCAATTTGACCTTGACATCTTAAGGCTTATGTATATGTCAAATAGACATAAAAATCAAATGAATTATCAAAGATCAAAATAAAAAAAAAAAAAAAGAAGATTCAAAATTTCAAGTAGATTGGGAGGTAAATTTCAACCTAGATAAATCTACTAATACGATAACACATCCACCAAAAATCGAATGAGCTATCAAAAATAGATTTCTAAATCAAATCCAAAACTCTTCAAAATCAAAAGACAAAATTTCATATAACAATGGAATAACCAAAACAAATAATTGAAGAGATATCTCAAATATATTAAAAGTAAAAGTAATCATGAAGATTGTTAAAAGTCAATCTTTCAACAAAATGGAAATCAAAGAATCAAAAGTCTAAATAATGAATAGATACTTGTCTATATCACTAATTTCATATGTACAATAGCAATATCGTGACAAATCCTCAAGATCACGAGAAATATAATCCAAAATACAACATAGCAAATTCCATTCACTATATCATAACATGTAGTAAATGAAATCTAAATGAAAATGTTTCATATATATATATATATATATATATGATAACAATAATGAAATCAAATCATAGTGAAAGTATGAAAAATGCAACTCATTTTCATTATACTATATAAGGACAAATACAACTCAAAATGAAATTAATTCCATAAATATAAGACCAAAATAAAATGAGTTATCTTGATTCCCACCAAATCAAGAAAAGACATCAAACCTAAATAATTTAGATTCCAATATGTTTCATGGCCACGAAAATGACAAGAAATTTTCAAATACATATGATCAAAGAAAAATCATACAAAATCTTAATAATATGCTTCACAAAATAAAAAATAATGAAAACAATGTATCTACATATACCAATAGATAATTCTGATCCATGTGGACAAATTCCAAAAGAATATCAAATTTCGATACGCTTCATAAATAACAAGAAACATCAAATAGAAATTTCGAAATCTATATGACAATAAACATATATACATATATACATATATCAATTTGAAATTCGTAAATGTTTATGAAATCATTTGAAATGAAATGTAACAACAAAACTCAAAAAGAAAAATGATCAAAGCGCTTAGTGGAAATGTAATGAAAGAATAAATTCTTAAAGTGATCAAAAGTTTTTGAGTAATAAAGTTTATAGATTATATGAAATGTCTTCTATCAACAAATAATCAGGTGAATTTCAAGGAAAAAATTCTTATAAGAGGGGAAGAATGAAATATCTGAAAGTTTCACCTAAGTTAGAAATTGGACATAGATATATGAGTTATGATTAGATAAATCAATGAAAAAATAATTTAGTAATTAAAGATAAGTTGAAATTTGAAATTTTAATTCTTAAACCCCCAAATATGTTGTTGAAACATTTAGTGGATTCTTAAATCCCTAAATTTTAGCCCAACATCCCATATTCTTAATCCTCATAAATTGTGGAATCACTTGCTTTCTTAAAAATATTATATTTGAACTTAAGCTCAAGTTAAATATCAATTTCACAAAAAAACAATCTCCAAAATCAATTTTTTATCTTAAACTCTTTATTTCTAATCTATTGATTCTCATATTATTTTTTAAATACTTTTAGCATTAGACATATTGATCAGAAAGTTCTAAACTCAAGATGTTTATCCTAAAATATCTCCTAATTCTTTAAAAATATATATAACCCTTATTTCTTTTCTTTTTATTTCATTTGGTTACCTTCTCTCTCCCTTCTTTCCTTCCTTCTATCGTTTCTTTTTCTCTCTCTCTTTCTCCCATTTCTCAAAACTTAAGCCATAAATCTCAATTTCAACAAGTTAATAGAGGAAATAAAAGACAAAAAACAAGATTGGAGTAGGAATTAAGCTAGAAGTAGCCTCAACAACAAATAAGAAGTAGTAGAGAAGATTAACAAGTAGAATTTATCCAAAAAGATAAGTGTTGTTATTTTCTTTGCTTGAAATCTCGTATATGTATGTAAATGACGTATTAGGACTAGATATATGTAATTCTTATGATGATAGTGATAAACTAAAGTTGTATGAACATGTTTGTTAAAAACCTAAAAAATGAGCTTTTTGTGTAGACTAAGTGTGTGATGAAATGAATTGTGATAATATGATGTAGAAGTGTTACAAGAAGTGTTACAAATTATGTTTATAGAAGTATGTGCTAATAATAGGATGTTTGATTTGAAGTGTTATGTTAGTTAATTTGTATAATTAAGAATGAGTTAAGATAATTTATAGATTAATAATTAATAAGAGTTTACATAGTTCTTGAGTATAAAATGAACCTAGTTAGTTAACTTAAGTTCAACTTGATCTAAATGAACTTAAATGAGTTAAAATGAATTAGATTGCTTATGTTTAATCACTTTGACTTAGTATTTGAATTAAGTGATGGACTCTAATCAATTTGGTTAAGTTAGGTCAAATAGGCTTAATGTTTAATAATTGATTTAAGTTAATGAGATAAGATAATCTTATATTAACATAGAGAATATGTTGTTTCAAATGTGTGCTTACTTAAGACATAGATGTTTTTGTATATGAATGCCTTGTTAATGTTGTTGTAATAAATGACTATAATAATGTGAAAGATATATTTTGATAAGCAAAGGAGAACTATCTGTATTTTGGCGAGGTGATATTCGCAGCCATAGCGGGGTTCCAAATTAGTGTCTGATCAAATAGGGTTTAAAAATAAGTTTGATGTAATTGGATAGTTAATTTAAATGCTTTTGTGAGTTTAATTATTGAACAATATATGGAAATGGATTATCAATTGAGATGGTATTTATGCCTCTGTTTGGATTTCATATAAAAGGTACGTAGAAACTTGCGTGTTGGATGTTAGGATAACACACTGAAATAGATTAAGAACTTAAAGACGACATATAATCGTATACTTGTGTTTGTGCCGAATCTGGTCTAGGGAGCGACAACCCTGTAATGATGCAATGACATGGTAATTAGGTGCTAAGATATCATGATGCAATGACAAATACCATGATGCGATGGTGGTTTTATATGTGACTCAGCGGTAGCTAATGGGGCAAATGGTTCGGCATAACATTTACTTAGGCTTGGAATGTAGTAACATGTTTTAGTTCACGTTTATAGGACTGGTTGAACTAATTGATGTTATGGACTAAGATAAGTAGTATGTATGAAGGCTGTGAATCTTAGATGAGGCTATTTTCTCTTTTTCAGTTAGGTATAAGAGATATAGAGATCCTACCTACCTATATCAACCACCTGAGCAGCTACTATTACTTTGGACCCCTAGATTCCCATTGGCTTATTCCAGAGTGAGAGTACTCCAGTGTTGGTTTTTTTATTTTAATTGAAAGATAATAACTTATTGGTTGATGCATTGCATTTAGTTAAATTCGTGTGCCATTCCGTATGTAATTATATTACTATGTACTCAGATTCAGCTAATTATTGTTGTTGTTCTTTTTCCAAGTTTAGAATTGATGTTGATGATGGGAATATGATGCTGATGTGTATGATGGTGTTGTTGTTGAATGATGTTGGTCATGATGATGGTGTGGTTGATGATGATGATGCATGACTTGGGTTTTGAGCAATCCTGGAGATATTGAGAGGAGAAGTGTAGTGAGTTTAGGACCATGGATTTCTTTTGTATTTGTTTTTTGTTTTTTTTTAAAGAGCTGGATTTACATTTTTTAGGTTGTATTATTCTTTTAAAAGGGCTTGGTGATGCCCAAAAGTGTTTGTAATTATTTATCTACCTTTAAGGGTAGATTATAAATGATTTTATAATATTTTGTTTCTTAGAAAGTTGGTATGCTCTGGTGAGAGTAGAGATTTTTATTATGTTTTTATAAAATTTAGTACACTACTGCTAAATTCAGTTAAAGTAGAAATCTAAGCAAATGATTCCAATAATTAAAATTGGTTAGCAATGTTCAAAATAAACATATATTCAAGGAAGCCTGAGCATGTAATACACAAAGTATTATATATGGCGGTAACTGCCTTAATAAAATTTAGGGCATTACAAATTGTGAGGATGCAGGTGAGGATTTGAGGTTCAGTGTATTTTCTTTTTACTTCCATGGAGAACGAAAAAAAAAAAAACTTCAAATGGAACTGTCACGCCCTGAGGTTATCTTAGACGAGACAGTTCCTCCATATACGTCATCACTACAACAAAATGAACGTTTGGCTACGTCTAATAAATGTGGCTAGACATTAATTAAACGTGGCGAAAGATTTTTTGTCACATTTTTTTACACGTAGCCTATAGACGTCGCCAAAGGTCCGTCGCAGATTTGATAGGTAACGTTAAAAATTTAAACGTTGCTAATATAAATTTGACAGCCAAACACACATTATTAGGCCACGTTTAAACATGGCCTATTATCATGTATTGGTCACACTTATGTGTAGCTAAATATAATTAATCCCCATCCTACCAAATATAAAATGAGGAAAATTTATGATTGGCAATGTTTACATATGGGTAAATATTTTAATTAGTAACATGTACACGTAAGTAAATTACTAAATTGGCGATGTTTAACCATGGCCATGTAGAGATTGAATAAGCTTTATATATGTTTGTTCGGAAAAAATGGCAATATATAAACGTGGCAAATGTCTTAGTTACCGCAATTTAAACGTGGCTATTCAAATACATTGGCGATGTTTACATATAGGTATTCAATTAAAATAATAATTTGCAAATGTGGCTGTTTTAAAATTGGCGATGTTTACACGTAACTATTCTTATTGAGAAAAGATGGGCATTAATGTTTAACTTGGTTTGATTTGCCAATATATACTTATTTATTGTACATTATATGCACAATTAGTAATATACAGCTATTTGATCACAATATAATTTATACTTGCTATTACTTTTGCACATGAAATTTATATATGAATAAATATCACTAGTACATTTTGGAGCATACAATGTGCTCGATATGTAATAAGATCTAGTAACACAGATAACTTAAAGATCACCATGACCATCCTTATAGTAAAGAAAAAAAAACACTAAACAATATTGCTTAGTGTCCTTAGAAGAAACATAAGTACAAGCTCCAAATTATATAAAAATGAGCATATGTACACATTTTGTCATATCAATTTAACCCATTCATGCCAATTGGTTCAACCGAAAAACAAAAAATCGAGTCCTTAATTTTCTTCCTCACTATTGTCACCATCATCTTTAATTGATGGATTTGGCAAAAGATCTCATACACTTGCAGAAGGATCTCCATTTACATTTGCTGTCACAAAATATGTATATGTAATTATTAAATGATTAAAAAAACCTGAATGAGATTGCAACTCCTCAAACATTTTCACCATCTTCTCTTACATTATGAACAACCAAAACATAACATCCATAGCATGTTGGTTATTTAATAACATGTTCAAAATACAACTTAAACCATAGACTTACATAATCTTCAACAGCTTGTTGCGAAATGCAACCACTAGTACCATCAGGCCTTGGTTCACAATAGCAAGTTAGCCTAAAGAACATGATAGCATTGGACATTTGGTGATTTTGATTGGTCTACATACATATATATGTTTGAAAAATGTTAAACACTTGAACAAGCTTAGTATTATATATTAGAAATTATTTAAGCTGCTACTTCAAAAGAAATTTTCATGAAAAAATACTGCTTTTTATATGTCTAGTTACCATCCAAGATACTCTCAAATTGTTTGAATTGAATTTTCCAAATCTAAGAATAGTTTCTCCAAATATTTTTCTAAGGTATTCACCAACACCAGAAAAATCTCAACCAAGCATACAAAAATGACTTGTAAAGAATCTATAAGAATCATTGGAATTGATTATTATGACAATGCTTACCATTCAAGGATGATCATACAAAGGAGAAAGATCCAAGAACAAAGATGAGACTCCCTAGAAATTAAAGCCACAAAGAAATTTACAGCACCAACAAGATTTTCCAATAAAACAGTCTAAATGAAAAAAAAAAATTCAATGCAAGTACCTTTGTGAGAAGAGGTATGAAATATGTATTTACACATCTTGGAATTTGTCGCTTTATAGAAAGTCAAGGGGAATTATCTACATAGTGGAATATAAAGCTCAATATGCCTTCAAAGATTTATCATAAAGCTCAATAATGAAACATATCTTATACGATTTTCTAGAAGTGTATCATGTTAAGTTACCAAAGTAAAAAAGCAAGTATGTTGGATCTCAAATTAGTAGATGATCAAAGAAGAAGTGAATGGACTAGTTAATGTAAAGACTTACAACAAAGAAAAGTAAATATAAATATATATAGTTCATTGGACTAGCATTTTCTCGAAGGAAAAAATAAGTAAATAACCCAACAATTCATTATCATATATGAAGAACAATATTATCTGCCCAAACAAAGTTAGAAGAACGGAAAGCAAATGACTGCATTGTCTCTTTATTGACTTATGCCATTAAAAAGCCAAAAGTACATCTTAAGGCAAAAAAAGAAGGTTAGAGATAAACAATACCAATATTATAGAAAATAAATGGTTTATGCAGAAAAAATTACATAAAAATGTAGGATTGAGCATCAAAAACATATTTTTGGGAGCTTATAAAGTATTTGCTTCCTAAATTAGGATGAGAGGAGCATTTACTAAACCAAAAACGCATAAACATACTTTTGCCACCAATTCACGGGCTCTAAGCAACATCTTAATGATGCAAAATCCTTAATAAGAAAAGATAAGTAACTAAAAGAAGCTATTACCTTAGTAGCTGAAGGCCAGGTATACTACTCTACAAGCACAAGCTCCGTGTAGAGGGAGCTCAATTGATCGATTTCATCAAAAGAATACATGCCATTTTCCCGATATAAGGCAGAACATTTCTATAGACCTTCATAATATATGAAAACATAAAAGAATTGTAAAAATATAAGATTACCTAAATTGTCAGGGTAATCGACAGGATCCACAATTCAAGAACTGGCCTAGTTGTCAGGGCAATTTTGTTTCCTTTATAATTACTATTCAACCGTATCAGTAAACTACTCAGAGATTAACGGAATTTACATTTGATGATTTGAACCAGTAATTTCATATGTTTCTTAATTGAATTTAAATATATGGAGCTCCTTCGTGAAGCATATTTTATGTTTAGATTGATCATACTTATAGATTTAAAAATTAAATCAAAAAATGGATATAAACATGAACATTGTGAGGATGTTTCAGTATGTGGGTTCTCGTATACTCTAATTTTTAACACTAAAAAAAAGAGACTAGAAATAAGCAATGCACACCTCCTAAGTTTGGCAAATCTATAGTTAGATTAGAAAAGCTGAAACTCGATGGATTTGATCCAGCGATCAAAGAGAACCCCTTCCATTTCATGTCTACCATATGGCACAAGTAGCTGTACGATTGAACTTGTAACTTCATATGTGAATGTTACATCAAGTGTTGATGATGTATCCACTCCAATACTAGATATTTCAAATCTATAGAAGGTAAATGATTATTGAATACCACTCATGTAGGACTCAAGGACATCTCTAACATGGATGAAACTACAATGCTTGGTGGAATAACAAGTGTTGCTTCTACTATACTGCCATCCATCACCATACTAGATATTGACAAAAAAGGAGCAAAGTACCTATCATAGTCAAGAGCTTCTAAAATGAGATCCTAAAACTTGATGGGCTGCATGTTAGGTATGAAATATGCCTGCAAAATCAATCATTTTATGTAGACATTGACAAAAATATGTTCTAAGCTCACATTAGATATATGCTTGGACTAAAATCAAAGGGCTCATAATTGTACTAAGGGGCACTCAAGTTCAACTTTGCATTTGCAACTCAGCTCTGCATAAGAAAACAAAGGAGATCAAGTTAAAGCAAGTCAGCTAGGTAAACGATGAAGACTAGTCAGTATTGTTTGTGACAGAAGCTTGGTGCTTGTTATTATAGCAGTTCAGCTGAACTGAGTTTTGTTACTGCTTGATCGGTTAAAGCTCAGCTTTGTACTAACTTGAATGCTCAAGATTGCTGCAGATCAGGTTTGCTTGTGTGCTCTTATCCCTTACTTGAACAGATACGTTGGTGTTGGCAGAGTAGTAGCTAGGATCTGCATCTTAAGGAAATCAACAAAAGCAATCAGTTCAATACTTTCCAAAAGATAGCCAAAACAAAGTATATTTTTCCATAGTTACTATCTTATTAAATTTAAAATACATAACTAGGCTCTTTTTGTTTGTTGAATTACATCATGGAAAAGCTAATTCCCATTTAGACATATACATTTACATAACTTTTAAACTTATTGGAAAATGTAGATATGTTTCTCATTTACAGGTACTTACCTATAAGAATTCAATTAGGAGTAACTTTTATGGTTCCTCGAGTCATGAAAAGCTTTCATGCTACAATAATGTCTATTGCATTTAACAATATTAGTTATAATCCACCATTCAAAATTAATTATTATGTCACCTTACCTGAAAAAAACCCATATCATTATATCATAAAAAAAGATCATAAAGTAGAAACTATACTAAAAAAATAACTTATTTACAAATTAGAATTCAGCTAATATAGGTGCAGGAAACTATGATAAAGCTTTGTCTAAATCTAAATGGAAAGAAGAACTGTTAAAGCATACATATGCATGTAAAGGAAAACCTGTAGAGTGGCCAAGCATACTTGAAGCAATGACAAGATTAATCCAAACCCTCCAAATTTGCCATTTGCGCAGCCATAAAATACTTCCTATGCCTAAATGAAGAAAAGGATTGTGTATACTTTTGTTATCCTCACCCAAAAATTGAAAGAATCAACCTTTATGCTACAAACAAATTAGCAAGAATTGATAGAGCTACTGAACACATTATACATGGTTCCCATGTAACGTAAAGACTCTGCTGGAAAATCTTTCTGCAACTTATGCAATTGAACAACATTTTTCTGCCACTACTCAAGAAGGAAATCAATAGCTTCCATCTCAACATCTCATGGTCTCAACTAATGATCGCCATAAGTTAAAATCCATAAGCATTGTTAGAGGATATATTGTGATGACCATATATTTTCCAAACTCAAATAAGATAAGTTGTAAGGAGATTTCTCACTAGAATTTTCATTTAAGTAATCTTAAGCCACTCTTTTTTTTTTTTTTTGGGCCTTATCTTAAGCCACTCGGCAATACTACTACTTTGGCCAACAACTGATACATCCAACCAGTAACAACATATCATGTTCATATAATACCATAAAGCATAGAAATTAGATTGGATACTGATAGGACGTATAAGCTTACCAGCTTAAAAGTACTAGCTCTTGCATATTTCCTATGATGAGAAGGGTCCAACTTTTATTGGTTTTATGTATTGAGTTGCTTTCCTTCTACATTAAATCATCATCATAAATAAGCTAAAAAGTACAATAACACAACATATATTCTCTTTAATTACTATACATCGACGTAATGATGCCTTTTCTACTAGAGTTTGTTCTTCCATTTGGCAACTTCATTATTAGCAAAAGATGGAATTTCACAATTGACATAAAATCCTTGTAGTAGCAATTTATAAGTTATCCAAATATAAGCAGAAAAAAAAAAGTAAGAGCATATTCAATCTATTTAATCTTTGGCCAAAAAAAGATAAATCCATTCAATCGTTAAGTTATATACCATTTAGATTATCAATTTTGATAGGAAACTAATTTTGTCTATTTCTATAATATAACCTAGTAGCCAAAATTTTCTTAAGACACAAACGGAACAAGGGATGGATACTGAATCTAGGTAGTTGTGCATTTTGACAAACAAGAAGTCCTATGTATCAAAACTTAAATTTGCTTGGTTTAACTTATTAATTTTTTGATACTATATTCTATAACAGACTATGCATTAAACTAGTAAGTAAGGGGCATAACTGTACAAATTGCACAATAAATGCATCTCCTATTTTAGAAGTGCAGCAACAAGGATGCAATAATTCTGGTGGTGAATTTGCAAAAATGAAATTCATGTTATTGAAAGTAAAACTACAAATCTATGAATTAAAAATTATGTCATCAAAAAAGGTTAATCAAAACGAGACAGTTTAAAGTTATCAAGCATGGATTCTAAATTTTCTTTTGACAAATACTCAAAGTAGTAAAGATTTACACAATATTCATTTTTATTTCGCATAAGACTCATGTCATGCATTTCTAAAGAAAATTGATTTTATGAACACAATCAAGATAAGCTTGATATCAAACTTATTTCTTCACAAAAGTATTTCTTAGAATTACTAGAGTGTAAAAATACAAACTTTACACTTATGAATTACCAAGGAAAAAAAGCCAAAAAGAAACTTTTTCTAATAATAATAATCAAGGTAGAAACTTAAAATTGATTAAAATACAAAACAAATTTTTTTGAAAAGAGAAACGGGAGTGAATTAACAAGATTAAAATAAGAACACGAGAGCTTCCCATAATACGAGATTTTAGAGGATAGAAGCCCAAGAGTGGTTAAGAAAAAATGTGTGAATGCGAGTGAGAGAACCAAGACAAATGTTGATATGTGAGAGCAAGATTTAGAATGAGACCTTTCTCAATTATAGAATGATCAATATTTGTTGAATCCAACATACTGCAAGCTTCAAATCTAGCAACAAGCCTGGAAATTTCCATTTGACAAAAAATTGACACCATAGGAAATCATTCAGAACATATCAAATTAAAGTAATAATTGAAAACATGAAGGATTCAAACAACATATAAGTACATTTTCAGAGAAGAAATATAGAATAACTTATAAGAAAATGGAATAATGACATATAGATTCTCAAGTTTACAACAATTTTTATATTTGCTACTTTCAAATAGGGAAAATGATTCTCACTAGAATGCTAACACAAGCAAGTGACGTACAAGCAATCCATATAGAGTATTGATTAGGAAAAGAAGAAGAAGAAGAGAAATAAATACTAAAAAAAAAGAAACAACTAAAAGTTGAAAATTTAAAAAATAAGTATGTCTGTATATATATATCCCACAAGCAGCATGCACCAATGAAAGAGAGCAAAATGATTGAAAATTTATTTTCGAGGAGACTAATATTTGCAAACATACCAGGAAAAGTATAGACAAAAGACAAGCTCCAAATATCAATGACTAATGACAGTTCTAATCAAAAACAGTCAAATAATAATTGAGATAGCTATAAGTAACCATACTTAGTCAAATAAAGATGAGACAAGAGGGCAAAGATAAAAACTTTTTGTCTTAATCTTAGCTTATGTGATGAACACATTCAGATTATCTCCTTTTTAAGAAGTGTACACAACTGACATATTATAAAGCATCACATAACTGGTTCTCAATTTAAATAACTATAACTTCCAACCCACCCCTACCCACCATTTTTTGAATTTATTTGACTAATATATTCTCTACATGATATAAAATACCAAAACCCTCTTTCTTTTCTTTTTTTTCTTTTTTAAAAACTTGATATCGATCATTATGCACACATTGCATCCTAGGGATTAACCTGCAATGCTTTTTAAGTATCATACAACAATAGAATATGGATTTCCATTCCATGATACTAAAGCAAAAAATTCCCAGTAATATCAAGCTACAATGCTAAGACTACCAAAGAGCAGCTAGTGTCTTGTGATTTCCAACTTCCACACATGGTCGCTTAGGCTTGTGAATCTGTCTCTCTCTATGATTCTCCATATAATCACAAATCCTGGAGGACGCCTTTCATCAAGATCACCTACATAAAATTGAAAAACCACCTCAGTGCATTATACTGACAGGCCCCTGTAAAAAGGAAGCCTAAAGCAATCAACTCTACTGTCTTTCCATGGAATATAATTCCTTGTCAATATTCAATTGGTCAAGTAGGAAACCGCCCATGTGCCCCAAACCTGTGGTAATGAACCAAGCTGAAAGAATTCAGCAACAGTAATAAGACTCTTAGATAGAAACAACTTCAATCTTGCTTATTAGCATGCCAACGCTCAAAATCTTTTTTAGCAATATAGCTACCCCAACAAAGGTCAAAAGTCATATGGCAAAGAGCTGCATTCAAGATAAAGGTGCAGGGGCAGCATAAAAAAAAAAAATAAATAAAGGCGAATAAAGACCATCATATCTCCAGGCAAGTAGCCTCCAGTAATCAATGAACTCTTTTCCTGGCAAGAACTATTGTCCAACTTTCAGAGGACTGCATGATATATGGTCTCCTCATAAGTTTAAGATTCCATTAGACCTCTCAAGAGCATTAAATCATTTATCCAGTAGAGTTGATAAACTGAACAAATTGTTCGTGGTTCAATTCGATTTCTTAGATAACATAACATAAGGTCCACATGGGGAATGGACATATCTCATGGCACGTAGAAGAGCAAAGGAGTCTTAATATCATTTCATTTACCAGATTCAATTTGAACGAAAATTCTGTGCAGGGGTTGAAACTTATCCTGGCTTCATTATTCACAAAAAATCACACAGGAACATTGCTCATCTTTAAAGTGGTGGAACCTACGTATATCCCTCTTGCATTTTAATATTATAGATATATAATCGGTGGCTTGTTAGCTAGTTAAAGAGAATGTGGTTAACATGGTTAAGCCACTCACACTGATGTTAAATATTCAAATCATATACAATTTTGAGCCGATCTTATGTACAATTTTTTATGATATTAATGTGAATTACAAGCTACCAAATAATCTGCAACACGATCTGCAATATCACTACATATGCGTGAGAGGGGTCGGCAATAAAAGTGAAGTGAAAGCTCATGACTTTGCCTCAACATACTAGCAGTAGTGGATATAGTATAAATATATGTAAGTGGGTTAGGACTTACGAACATGAAATGATTGGAGTACAAGGCTGGAACGCATGGAATTTGCAGCGATCCGCATCTTTCTCTTTCTTTCACTTTAATTCTCTCCCTCGTATTTCTTTTCCTTTTAACATGCCTCTAACGAACCTCTCCAACCATCATTGTCACTTGCAACTTGCAACATATAGAATTTGCTTGCCCTTTCTACCCTTTCCTTCATTATCTGCTTTTGAATGAGATGAGATATATCATATCCATACACAACAGCGTGCATATATAAGAGATAATTCAAAATGCAGTATATAGCCACAATAACCTAAATCCTATCCGACATGCGATCCAAATCCCAAAGCATCAATCTTTCCATAAAGAATGTACATGCTTTACATGACCAAAGCCATATAACATACAAAACAAATCACAACAAATTTTTTTCATAAAACAAAAGAATTACTAACCGTATCCAGTAGGGGAGCGGTGTTCCCTTTTGTTTTCCCCACCATTGGCCTCCTTACTTTGGCCTTCACAGCAATCGTATCCTCCAACTGCTTCTCACCAACCTCTTCCCCTGCCTTTTGTAATCCTCTACCCAACTCTTCTTCCCTACAAGCACCACCACCACCGGCCTCTATGCACTCGGCTATGCAGTGAGGGCATTGTGTATCCTCTGATTTGTAGCCTTCGATTCAAGAATGAAAACCCTAATTCTTTACTCACTCTTCCTTTAAACAATTTCTCCAATAACAAAATTAAAACAAAAAAAGAAAAGAGAAAAAAAGTTAAAAATCAATCGGAAAAAAAACAAAATGCCACAATAACACTTCTCAAATCAACCAATTCATAACATAATTCTTCAATCTCGTGTTCTATTCACAAAATCCTAGAAACAATTGAGGGATAAATCACTCGACAATGATATGCATGAGAGAGATGGGGGAGGGGAGAGAGTGGGGATAATGTCAGAAACAAGAACTTTGACTTTGATTTCATTTAAAGAAGATGAAGTTTTAAGCTTAGCTGATAAATCAGGGTTTCTTGAACCAAGTCAAAGAACACATCCATGATTTAAATTCTTAATGGGTCATCAACGGTTCACTAACCCAGGTGCATATCCTCGATATAGTCCCGAGTCCGAGCTCCTTACTCATTATACGAACCACAAGTCCCTTTAACAAATACAACCGCAATAATTGATGGCAAAGCTTGGAAGCATGCTTAAAGGACCCAAACAGCGATAGAGAAAGACGCGCAGCCACGATGCGGTAGAGGAGATGGTTAGGATGACGATGCAATGTGGATGACTGGTAAGTTGACTCAATCCATTCGAGGAACGAGTGCAGCCAATGGGTCGGGTTTGGTTTCGTGTTGGGTGGTTGGTATTGTACTTCGATGTGGCTTTGAGAGGTCGACGACAAGTTTCGATGATGTAGGTCTGTGGTAATTCTATGGTGAAAAATGGATTCAATGGCAGTCATAGCTACTAGTATGGTAGAAGTTTGCGAGAGAGAGAGAGAGAGAGAGTAAATTGAAAATTTTAGTGAAATTAGGGCGGGCTGGGTTCATTTTATTTTATATTTATTTTATTTCATATATTAATTTTATTTAATATTAGAATCGGTAACGTTTACTTTAATGCAAGAGTTACAAATCTAATAATTGTTCTATTTAACCTAAATTTGATCATAAACGTGACAAATAGTGCATGTCCATCTACGTTTAATAAACATGGCTAGAGTATAATGAAAAGGCAACGTTTGCAAAATCTGCAAACATTGCCATATATCAAAATTCTTGTAGTGATATAAGCTTAAGATTAACTCTCAAGTCTCTCAAAAGCTATGAATATTATGCAGAAGTGTATCATGAATAGATAACCAATAGGCTTGATAACATTAAATTGATAATTCAATACTACAACAACTGGCCCAAGTAACTAACAATTAAAGCCAAGATAGTACTAAATATTAAAAGTACTAGCATACACATTTAAGAGAGTAGTTTGCTTTATTGGTCTTACAAAATATTATAGAACCTTTCATTAAACTTAAAAAATATTTCTATGATAAGGACAAAAGAAGGAAGAGCTCTTTTAACCCTCACTTCCTTCCCACAGTGCCTCATCTCCAAAAGAAAGCTAACCTTAGGGTAGCCTCGTCCTGGCTGGTATCAAATATAATCCTTCGACAACAAACTATAAGGGAGTGAGCGAACCACATGCTCAGTGAGATATAATCCTCACTCCATTCCTTTCAATCAAGTACAAGCAAGTTGTTTAAACAAGACATCATCATGGGTCGGTTCCGAACCGGGAACCGACCTCACCTGTCACCGGCGGTTCCTGAACCGAGAACCAGTTCAGGAATGGCAGGTCTGAACCGGTAAAGGACCCGTCGGTTCTGCTGGGTCCTTACGGTTCCATCCTTAAAAACCGCATGACTCGGCGGTTTTGAAACCGTTAATTCAAGAACCGGCAGAACCGGCGATTCTACACCATAAAAATGATTAAAAATGTAAGAAAAAAAGAAAAGAAAATTATAAAAAAAATTGCAATTATAAAACAAATATTTAAAACTATTTTCGTATAAATAATAAAAAATTTATTTCCCATTCACAATATTTAATGTGTTATTATTAACAACATTAGTAATAAATACATTTGAAATCATATGTTATTAAATTTATGCAGACTTCTAATTAAAGTAGACTTTCTTTCTTAACAATGTATGATTCATTTTCTGTTATTGAGAATTATTTGTATCTTGAATATTTTATAGTATCACATTGCTAATATAACAACTAAAAAAGTGCAAGTGATTGTATATAAATTAATACATAATTATAGAATTTCTTTTAACTAATGTTATGAACAATTATTGTTAGGCTCAATGTTATTTCAAGTTAAAAATTTATTTTGCATTTTTTCTTAGTCAAATTAAGTAAATTATTTAATTGATTTTTTATTTTTTTCATGATTCTCGGTTCCTCTAGAACCGGAATTGAACTGTGAGAACCGACGGTTCCTAAGAACCGGGAACCGAACCGGCTCCCATGGGTCCGGTTCTGATTCCACCAATTTTGGAACTGTGAACCGACGGTTTGGGACCGGTTCCAGACCCAAACCGAACCGTAACGACATCTAGTTTAAACAAACATGTGCAATGTAATCAAACAAGTGAATAAATATATATAGCCAACCGGTAACCATATATATATTCGGATTTTCGTCCTTTGAATCCTGGGATGGGGTACATCCACACATCAGTTTCCGAACCGCTAATACTTCGGGAGTCAAATTTATTCAAGGATTTTTTCATATATAGAAAATAATATACATATAACAACATCCCATTGAAGCAAGATATCCATAAAATGATCAGGCATGATCCTAGGAGATGGGCTGTCTCCCTAAGACGACTTAGTTCTCATTCCCCTATAACAAAGCCTATGGTACACACTAGGCATATACCACTTTGCTCCTCCATGTTCACCATCCCCACGGGACAGTGTGGCCCATCTGTGTCAAAGTGTAGTGGTGATGGCCTTCTACATGCAAACATGCGATGCATAAATATATTTAATTATCATGCCAAATCCATTTTAAATTCATTTATTTAGCATGCAAGTAAGTATCAAACACTTTTATATCTATTCTAAAACAACCAATTCTTTACAATAAGATATAATTATGATGTTTTAACAATCAAAATCAATTACGAGCAACCAAAAACAATTTCCCATCCCCATACAAATTTATTTATTAATCATTTCTAATCTGCAAACACAAACAAGTATAAATATCATAGGAATATACTCACCTGTCCATATCTCCTGTCGATCGTAATAGTCAACAGTCAGGTCAAGCTCAGAGTCAGAATCACCTGAATATATTAGGGAATAGAAATATAGTATAAGAATCAACTCTAAACGTTTAATAAACTATCTATGCTAAAGAAGTTCTATAATATATATAGTTTTGGTACTAAAGCTTTATTCGACTATAACTAATTCGATTTAACTCCATTTTTGACGTATAAAAAGTTGATTTAATATGGTTTTGTGTGTATTTTAAGGATATGGTATTGTTTTTGTTAGAATAAATTCTAAATAAACAATATAATAAATATATCTTAAAATAAATGAGAAAATAAATTAAAATTGAAAAATAAAAGAACAATTAATTTATCAATATGTATAAAATATATAATTATAATAATTTACACATATGTATATTATTTATTAAATAATAGATATATCCATACTCTATATTAACTTTTATGTAATATAAATTATATAATATATGATAATTAAAATTAATATATACATACATATTTGTTTATGTATAAGAACATATATATACATATATACACACATATATAATAAATAAAACTAAGCTTGCAGCATAGTTGCTGCAAGTTGAAGGGGAGCGCCCATTGTGCTATACAGAGGGCGGCACTAGGCAGGGCTAGGGCTCTCATGGGGCGCCCACCGAGCGCTCCTTGTGCGGGTGGGAGTGCTCAATGTTGTGCGTATGAGCTAGGCGTGCGTGGGTGTCATACTTTTTTTTGTGGTTGTGTGTGATGCCGTGCTGTGTTGATGTATGTGTGTATTGTGTGGAGCTACTGGAGCGTGGGTGTGTGTGTGCGGTGGAGATGCTTGCGGCGTGCTTGTGTGTGTGTGAGCTACATGGAGTGTGTTGTGCATGTGTGAGCAGTGGAGCAGCTGCTGCCTCCCAATAGCATGTGGAAGTGCTACGCGACAGAGCACAACTCTATTTTGTGTGTGTGCTCGTGTGGTGTGTGGTGAGTGCTGTGTTGGTGGTGAGCACCGGAGTGGCCTGCGCGCATGTGTGTGCTCAGCGGCGTGTGTGAGATTAGGTGTGTGGGTGTGTTGCAATGCGTGCTTAGGTGTGTGTGTGCTACCGTGCGATGAAGCGTGCTCATGTGTGCTAGTGTGTTGTGTGATCAGCTTCTGTGTGTGCTAGCAAGAGTGGTGAGTATGTGATGGAGCTGTGGATTGCGCTGCATGGTGTTTGCGGTGGCCAAAAAAGAAGAAAAAGAAGAAAACACTCAAGCTACAGTAGTCTTACTTGATGTAGATCAGCTGCTGTTCTTGATGTTGCTGCAGCTCAAATTCAAAATAAAAATAGCGGAAAGAAGGAGAAGAAGAATAAATACAGAGAAACAAAAGAAACGAAAGAGAGGAGAGAGAGAGAAAAGAACTCCTATATATATATATATACACACATACAAGACAAAATAAGCACATGGCTGTTTGGAAAAAGTCAACTTAAGATTAGACATATTCCAAACCGTAGCAACTAGGATAAACTTGTAGATTATAGGTAGATTTTACGAAAAAAATTTCTTAAATCTGATCTTGTTAATTTTTTTTATTATTTAATTTGTCTTGTATTAATTCAATTAAAAATAATAAAAATCAAATAAATTAAATTGTCGTGGTTCAAATTTGTAAATTATTGATCGCGATATATTTTTATCTTACACGATCAACTTATCAGATAAAATTAGAGTCGAAAATCTATAATTAAAAATTTTAATTAATATTATTTAAAAGTATACTATAAGTTTAATATTATAATCAAATTATTAAGAAATTTATAATCAAATTGGTATTTTTAGAATTTTTGATTCAGTCGATTTAGTGAATCGACGTTCAGAAATTCTTCAAGGCTTACAAGAACACATGTCTACCGTTGTTTAAAAAAAAAACACAAATAGAAATTGTATAAAAATAAATACCAAATTAGTATCTCTATGTTGCATGTTGAAATGAAGATATCATAATTTCTACTTGTATCGCATATACAATGGGGGATACAACAACCTATGTGCTAAAAAGTTTTAGGAGCCATTGTATCACACATTAGGTGTGTGATACAAGTTCGATTGTGTATCACATCTCCAACTGAAATAGCCATGAATTTCCCAATTTATATTTTATAAATGTGTTATTGAAATTATATATATGATTTTGAAATGAGATATATGTGTATGAACAATATAATTAGTACATGTGTTGAATATGTGTCATTTTGTATGTGTGTATGAGCAATGGAATTAATGTTATTGTTTTATATATATTAATGCGTATATAGTGTAATTAATGTTTGTGTCTTTTATAA
Source organism: Combretum micranthum (assembly GCA_024138025.1). Taxonomy (NCBI): domain Eukaryota; kingdom Viridiplantae; phylum Streptophyta; class Magnoliopsida; order Myrtales; family Combretaceae; genus Combretum; species Combretum micranthum. Next base: position 86,770 of record JAMXBD010000266.1, on the reverse strand, counting down.
ATTAATATGTATGTGTTATGTTTAGAATTATTAAAATAACTTTTGAATTGCTTAAGAAGAATTTTTCAAAAATTAAGCCTATTTTTCAAGCCCAAATTAAACTCAAACGCACTCTAAATTAAGTCAAATTAAGCCTAAGTCAAATATGCCTCAAAAGTCAAACATAGGATAAATTTGAGTCCCAAATTTAATCAAATAAGATCTCTTTTGGCAGCCCCATTTTTTCATACGAATTTCCCACATTTCTTTTCTTTCTCTTTTAATTTCCTTTTTCTTCAAACCTTAAGCCCTAAACCAAAAACCAAAATCAAGCTCTTGGAATCAACAATCTCACTAAGCCAAAGCCTATTCATGTAAGTTAATGCAAACATAATCTCTTTGTTTTATTTCCTTTCTTGTGTTTTAAATGTAAAATCTATGATAGGATGAGTTAATGTTATTTGAGTTGATTGATTTTTTGCATTGATGTATGTTAGGTTGAGTTTTGTTATTTTGTGAACTTGGATGAGTGTTAGGGAAGTTGTAAGAAGTGTTGGTGAGTAGTAAAGTTAAGTTGAGTAGTTAAAGTGCAATTGGTGTTTGATATTATAGTTGAGTGTTTGATGATTAGAAGTGGAGTTTTTGATGTTATACCTTTTTCAATATTTTCCAACAAATATAGCTACACATAAATTTACTATATATTTAGTACAGGTTCTCTTCATCTCTCTTTAAGGTTTTCCATTATTTCACTTCTATCTTTACCCACTTTGTTTTCCCATTTTCAATCTTTCTTTCTCTCTTATATATTTTTCTTCCACTTTATTTCTACATTTCTTTTTGTTTGTAATACCCTTTCAATATTTTCCAACAAGTACAACTGCACATAAATTAACTATATATTTAGTATAGGTTCTTTCCGTCTCTCTTTATGGTTTTTCATCCTTTCATTTTTATCTTTGCCTACTTTTTTTTTCTACTTTTGTTCTCTCTCTCTCTCTCATGTATTTTTCTTCCATTTTATTTATATATTTCCTTTTTTCCCATTTAATTTTCCTTTTTCCCAATTCTCAATATATCTTTCACAATGCGCTCTCGATTGTGATGATAATGGTTTGTTTAATTTTAATCTTTTAAAAGGGAGGTCATGCAATATGGATAAAAAAATAATCTACGTATTTGTTATTTGAGTAAGTAAGTTTAGTTTCAATTTTAACATCATATATATACTTAGATTATTAGAACTAAATATTTGATAACACACACTTCATTTTTTTTTTTTTTTTAGTTTACACATAAACTCTTGATTGTAAAGTTGACTATTTTACTACTGTAAATCTTTGCTTTACTCTCAATCTTTATATTGATCGTATAGTGAAAATATGTTTAGTAAGTGGTATAATGTTGTAAAATATCCCACTTCTACATTAAATTGTTTATACACTTCCCCCTATTTTTTCAAATACATTTTTTCTGGCCTTACTTAATCTATTACACAATTAATTAGAAAGTTATCAATTTTGAAAATTTTAAATATATAATACATCTTAGTTATTATTATTTTTATTTTGAAATCATTTTATAAGTGGTTGTTTTACATAATTAATTAGAAAATTATTAACTTTGAAAGTTTTAGGTATTTAGTACATCTTAATTATATTTTATATTTGAAAATATTTTTATAATTTGTAATTTATGATATGTGGTTGTTTTACAATTGCAATGTCTAATTTTATATTATTTTATGCAATATGTCTTGAGTATGATCAATTGAGATTTGTGAAATTAAACTTTTGTTTAGTAGAAGGGGGCATTAAGGGATGAAACATTTGTCTACTCCTAGTATAAAAAAAATAAGTACCAAGATATAGTTTATATAAACAAAAATATTAAAATTCATCACAAAACTGCTTTTTATATAGAGAAATTTGATTTTTTAGATAAATTATCTATATAAATTATGATATCAAGTTTTACTGTAGTTGTTATATAGCTTTTTGTAGAGATGATATAATTTTTCCAATGAAAGTCCATTTGTTTATCGCAATATAGCATCGCACTAATTTAAACAAATGATGGCATCCAGATGGGTTCCACATATCCCAAGATGCTTGTCACAATCAAAAAGTCATTTTGTACGCTAAATCCAAAACTTAATTAAATAATAATGCTGGCTTTTGTGCCTCAAATTTAAAACTTAATTAAAGATAATAAGTCTGTACATTTATTGCAATTTTTAAACGTGTTGCGCATGTATCTAAGATTATGTTTGACAATCTAATATAGTGTGGATATCAAGAGAAAGAAATGGAAATCAGATGAAAAGAAAAGAGATGAAAGGGAATAAATGTTATATTTTATGTTTGGCTTGTTTGTATAGAAGTGGAAGAAAGTGAGATGAAATGTTGATATAAATAGACTAAATATCCTATCCTTTTTAAATTTACCCTTACTTTTAAGGGTATTTTTGTGAGTTTACTTTGTTTTCTCCCAGTTTCCTTCCCTTTCCACAAGATTTTAGACAGAAACGAATGTGAGTCAATTTTTGTAGATTTCTATCGACTTCTTTAGTTTTCTTTTCATTTTTAAAAATCCAAACATCACCATATCCACTAACTTTTTTTTCTGTCAATCTTAGCCTTCCCAAATATAGCATAAATTTTGTATCATGATTATAATATGCAATTTATGTTTGATAATTACTATTAATATATTTCATGTTATAAAAGCGATTTTAAAGCTGTATTTTAATTCGTCCCTATTTAAGTAATGGTAAATTACAAAAACATAACCTATGTGTTTAGGTCATTTGCAATAAGATGACCTAAGTTTTGTTTTTTAACAATCAATAACCTTAGTGTAATAATCTTGTGTTAATTATAATAGAGGGAAATATGACATAATTGTACTGGCTTAACTTATTAAAATAAATAAAAAATATGAAAAAAATCCAAAAAATTAAGAAAAACAAACAAAAAATAAAAAAAAGAGAGAAAAAGACAATTTCAGAACACCCTAACCCTAATAGAGTTCCTCCTTCCCTTTCACCCTAAAATTAGAACAAATTAACCGTAACCAAAACATTGTTTGTTTTATTCTCTGGCCATATCACACTAACCAAATCTCCACAAGCTCACTTTTGGTTTGAACACCTCCTTCGCACCAATGGATACACATAGCTGCACTTCTGACAACAATTGAACCTTAAAACCATCCCCAAATTCCTATTGAAATTGCAAACAAGACAATCTCAGGTCAACCCCTGCTTTGTTTTAATCTCTGATGAAAAGAAGTTTCAACACCTACTTTCAATTTCCGGTGATGAGGTTGCAGGGGAGAAAAGGTGGTAGATGTCGTATGGGTAATGGGCTGAGTTGACTCAATTTTGGTGGAGACTTGATGCTGGCTAGATGTGTAATTTTAATGAATGGGTTTTGTAGCTTGCTATGGTGCTGTGAAATTTGACGAATGAGTTCGAACGATGCGAAAAGGAGAGCTATTTAGGTATCAAATTTTATGAGTTTGGAGGAGGTGGTTCAAAGGTTGATGAAGGAGAAGATGGTGTTGATTTTGACTGGAGGTATTGATTGGTTTTAAATGTAGTTCATCTAGAGGTTGGTGTGGTGGAGTTCTTGCATCATGTGGTTCACATAGAGCAGCCATTTGTGGTTCTCTCAAGAATTATTGTACTCCTTCTTTGACATATAGTGAATTCTCTCTCCTCTATCTGTGGTATTTTCCAATTTGGGTTTTCTACGTAAATCTGTGTGTATGTGCTTTCTTGTTTTTGCCATTGTTTGTCTTATTCAGATTGTAACAAGTGGTATCAGAGCCAAACGTTTAGTTTGATATATCTTCTACAACGGCAACAATGAAGTATGGCATTCCTTTATTAGATCACAACACCAGATTTTCTTGGAAAAGGTGGAGAATGTTTTGTGTCAAAGATTAGAGTTCGTTACTAATTTATGCCCTTTAAGGGTTTTGTGGAAGAGGTAAAGAATGTTTTATTTTTATGTTAAAGATTGAAGTTTGTGTTTTTTACTCTAGAATTTGTGTTAATGTGGAGACTATTGGAGTTTGTGACCTAATTTCTGTAACCGATTCTCGTGGTTAAATGTTAATGAATGAATATTTGGCTATACATTTATTATTCATTCATTATACATTTAACGGTAATAATTTAGGCCTTTAAATGATATTAGTTACTGGGTCAAATCATGTATTAATGATATTAATGGTAATTTATTTTCGCCATTAATATCCTGCATCATTTTTATATAAATATGGATTTAGGGTTATTTGAAATTTAGAGCAGCCATTTGTGGTTCTCTCAAGAACTATTATACTCATTCCTTAACATATAGTGAATTCTCTCTCCTCTGCTGTGGTTTTTCCCGACTTGGGTTTTCCACATAAAAAATCTTGTGTCTTCTTTATTTTATTGCCTCATTTTTCGTTTACTGCCATTGTTTTGTCATCCGATCATAACATTAAAATATCTAATTATAAGAATATCAAATGGTAAATTTTATGATACTCGTTATTAGAAACTTATATTTTTAGATATATTAATATAATCGAAAAAAAGTTATTTCTTTTATAGGTGAACACTTTGATTTTTAAAATCAGTGCATAATTATTTTGATTAAATGAGGTCAAGATGAGTAAAACATTCAATGACTTACTATATATATATATATATATTAATACTTTTTAAGATTTAAATTAAATTATTTGATGTTGTTTTAAATCTATGTAAATACAACTGCGACTATACTTCAATAAATTATGGTTTTCTTATGGTTTATGAGAGAAACACAGTGAATAATTTGGTTTCTACAAAAACTTTAAAAATAAAGTGAAAACATTATATTATCTCCTGGATTTGCTTTTGAGCACAAGGATATGAAAACAAAATACTTTTTTTCGTAAAACCCACTGTCAATTTGGACGTTGCATTTAGTTTCTAACTAAATATCATTATTTCATTTAGTAGCGTAAGCTTTAACATATATGATATATTCTTATCTATATTATATTTTAAATAGGTAGATATGTATACTATTAACAGGTATTAAGTTATCCTTATAACAAGGATTTCCTCTACTTCCAAGCACGACCATTTGGAAAAGGTTCCACAAATCTGGATTTCGTTTTGAAGCTATAGCATGATAATTTAAATATATATATATATATATATATATGTTTTTATTAACGGAATCGAAATATGTAAAATATATCATAAAATTAACAACATATCATGTGATGAAAAATATTATCGCGGGAGACTGCGCCTAAACATGAACATGATTTTACAAATAAAATCTATATATGATTATAAACTCAAATATAATCTTATATTTAAAATTTTTTAATAATACCAATAATTATTAGATATTATTTTATATTGTATATAAGTTAAATAATTAAAGATAATCAATAAAGGTGAAGTAGTATCTCCGCCCAACATATATTTCTTTGATGTTGCGGTACAGGATAATATCCAACCCACCATTTTAACAAGTATATGAACTAAACCAATGACTATCAGCAAATACAAGTCAATTAAGGAACCTCCGACCCAAAACTACATCCTGGAAACTTACTAAGGTAACTTGTTATTATAAAACATAACATAATCAGGAAAGATAACAAAGCAGTCTCATCTCTCTCTTGTCATTTGTATTTGTCTTATCCCAAAATAACATTGCAATTTAGTGTGGATGAGATCTTAGCAGCCATTACTATAAATTCCAAGGTAACATTTCTCATATTTTCTAATTTTATTCCTTCGTATTTCATATATATATATATATATGTATAGATATTTTTATATGAATACGATACAATGTCTATGCACATAATAGAGTACATATGTGTCTGCATATTGACTTTTAATCTACTGTAATGAAATTGGAGTGAATGAAAATATAATATATATATATATATATGCACATATATATTAAATGATAATAATAAATACATGCAAATCTAATAGCGGTAGGAACCGTGATTCTTGAATTCCTCTTTATAATTATTGTAATTTATTTATTTGATTTCTTAAAATATGTAAGTGAGAGGAAAAAAAGGGAAAATAAACTAAAACAACATGTTAACCCGAGGGCCTCTCAAGAATTTGTATGAAAATTTTATCTTAAAATCATTTGTGGCAGTGCATAAAATTGGTAAGGTGTATGCAGTCTCATATATAAATATATGTATGTATAAAAGAACATATTCAATTCAAATAATGCACATTATAAAAAATTTAATTAAAATAAATTTTAAATATTTTTGTCAAATGTAATCATGATAACGAAGAGTAACACATACAGATATAGATTAATACTTATGCTTGTGTGATTAATGATAGTCATCAAGATTCATGACTATATATGTGTATATTAATACATTAAAAGAGATAAATTATCATTTCTATGTGCAAGCTCCATATATCGCAAAGAAATGCAATCAATTAAATGACTCTTATGAAACTTTCACTTGCTAAGTATTCGAAAATATAAATGCATAGGAATTTTTTTTTTTTTTAAGGGTCATAATATAATAATATAACTATAGAAATTATAGTAAACATGATACCATATGTTGGTATTGATGAAACTTAGGTTATATTAGGTAATATCATCATTTAATATGATTTATGAAGTTGTATTATTCATTTGACAAGAACAAGAACATACCTAAGTATGCATGTTTCGGTTCATAAATGAAAATTAGAGTTTTAGAATGCAATTTCTTATCATTTGAGTAATAATGAATCAATTAATGATTTAACTTTGAATCAAGTAATTAAACTTAAGAACATGTCTATATATGTAGGTATGTGTCTCGGCTCATATGGGAAGGATAAGGTTTCTAAAAGTAAATTGATATAATTCAAGAACACGTTAGTTAATATGATGATATAGGTTGTAATTAAAAGACTAAACCCAACAAATACTTTTGAAACCATAAGCATGAGTTTCAACATTCACAAGATCATAAGAATATAAAGTTTAAATGAAGGAAAATCATAAGAGTTCGGGTTAATAAAATCAAGCTACTTAAAGATACATACTTAAAATAAGATCAAGATAAGCACAATGAAAATAAATATAAATATATATGCTTTATCTATAATGTGGAGTAATGGACCTAAGTTAAGTTAATTACTAAGATTTGAAAAAAATAACAAAAACAAGGAATTGAACTTGTAATAAAGATTAACGAAAAAAAAAAAACAAAAACAAAAACAAAACAATAAGTACTCTAAGTATACCTTTCAATTTAAAAGGGTGACATGGAGAAATGTTTACAAAATGATTAATTTAACTTGATAATTGAAAACTACAACCAAAAAGCTTTCTAACACCTATTTATATGCTAAAAAAAGAGAGTTAAAATGAGTAAAATAGGCCTAGGTTTAAGATTACGCGATTAAAACCGGTATTTAAAACCATTTAAGGGACTTTTCCTAAGAAAAGTAAATTTATAACGAATTTTATAGCTCAAATGGAGAAACCTAGTCTTTTTGTACTTTAAAAACCATATTTAAATAATTAAATTTGAACTACAGATGATAAAACTTGTGTTTAGGACACAAAATGCACAATTGAAGTTATAATATAAATAATATTATAGTAATAAATATTTGTTATCTCATTTCATAAGAAAAACATATCAAATCTTGAACTTGCTAGGAGATTATTATGATGATTAAGCAAGGATGATAAGTGAGTAATTTTGAATTTATCACATTATTTATACTTGTAGTATAATTGCATATGTAATAATATATGAATATTGTTATGAATATGGAATTAGGTATATCGCATGATGCTTGGTGTATGTTTGATTGCCAAAACATCGTATTGAAAGCGATAATTACTTTGTATTGTAATTAATATATGAAGCATGTTGATGTTTGTTTGCGAGTTGTATGATCACTTGAGAACCTAACTTAATACTATTCGACTATATATTTAAATGGTCATGCATTGCACAACTTGCATTTATTACATAAAAGATGCGATAGCTCACTATGTGTTAGTATTTTGGTTCTCTGGTAAGGTTTGGTTTTTTCAAATGAAATGTCTCAACAGGCCAAGCCACATGGGAAGCCATAAGAGAACGTTACCATAACAAGATGGATGTCTACGAAGCACCTATAGGATATACTTGTGGCATATGTGGTTGTCGAGAAATTGCCCTGAGTAGAATAGACCACAAAACTAGAGCATCAGCTAGCAAATGTTTGCTCGATTAAAATGGTGGGTAGACACCCGAATTAGCTATATTTTAGTGGCTAATAGTGGCTCATATAGAAACTACAAGAACTTCATTTGCGAACTATGGCCTTACGGCTTGAAACACCTAACTCTGAATGGAGGGGTAAATCCATTCAACATATGATTCTTGAAAAATCATATGAATTGTTTGCTCACGTGTTTGTTGCATTTCATATGCTTTTTTAAATAACTTGTTTGAATATTGTTTGTTAAAGTGCTTTATTTATGGAAATAATTCTCACTAAGTAAGGAAGTTTATCCCCTTATAGATATTTATTGTAGCACCTCTCCTGTTGGTTGACGCTAAGAGGATATTTCTCTCAGGTACTACCTTTTGGGCTAAGGAGTTTTTGGATGAAGTCAAAGACTAGTGGAAGACTTAGACTTCTAAGTAAATCTCCGATGTAATTGTTATAATTAGACTATGATGGACTTTATCTTTCGATAGGGGAATGCCCCTTTAATATTTTGTAAGACCTTTATATTTCCATATTTGTGTATGAAGAAGAGTAAAATATGAACATAGTATTGCTTGCATAATACTCATAGGTTTATGAAACACACATCATGGTCATGTTAAGTTACATGACATGAAAAAGAAATTTTGAGAATTTTTACCTAAGGTTAATGGAGGATTTAAAGGTAGGAGAAACAAATGAGTAGTATGTTTAATATTTTTCTTAAAGAGAAGTGGATGGTAGAGATTGTTTGAGAGAGAATTTTTAGAGAGAAAAGTTGAGAGGAAAATTTGGTAGAGTTTTGGTATGTTTTATGAGATGGGTGAAAGAAATGGAGGAAGATGTGGTATTTATAGAGAATTGTGGAGGGAAATTAGATGTAATAAAATAAATTAAAAAAGAAAAAAATATAAGAGGGAGAGAGATGGATAGCTCCGACTATGAGGGAGAGAGGGGAGAGAGAGTGATTTGTTTTGTTATTTTGTAATAAAAAGTAATAGCATGTAAGATATGAAAGATGTAAAGTCGTATTTGAAATGTAAATAGTAAAAAAATATATGTATAGGTAGTAAGAGTAGGTAGTAAAGAAAAGTAGAAATAAAGGAATATTAATGAATAGTGAAAATGGTACAATGAATAGTAGACTAGATAAATAAAATACCGGTAGTAATAAAAATATACGTAAACAGGCCATATCAGATATTTATAGATTTCAAAAAAATTCTAAAACTAATGTTTTTGGAATCCTCATATTATTACAAGTCTAACAGTATTATCGGAATATTTTTACTGATCGGTGCACTAGGACACGGTTTTCAAAATCTGTTCCCGTTCAGGTCCGAAACGAACTAAATTTCGACGAATATGATATTTTTAATATTTACTATATTATTACAGACTATAACCTATTATTAACTCAATTTTAGAGCGCGGGATTCCAGACTTAGTCTTACTATGGCTTATTGTTGGCTTAGTTGACCTTTAGGGATCCAATTTTAATTCAGACTTTAAGATTTACTCGCAAAATTATAATATTTGAGATTTATGAATGTTGATATTTTTGGTTTAAATTTTAAGTTTTTACTTTATTTTTATGATTTATTTAGTATTTAACAATTCTCGGGATTGTTTAATCGAGTTTAGGGTTATCGGTTGACTCTGTTTGACTTTTGGTGGTAATTGAAAATTTTTATTCTAAATTTCACCAAGGGATTTAAGGTTTTAGTATTTTGCCGTTAAATGTTTTTTTAGATATATCGTCTTGATTTGCTTGTTAGGGATCAAATAGATAATTTGTTTTACGTACGGATTTCGAATCAAATGATTATTAAAATTCTATTTTAATTTTTAAAGGTTCTATTTTTCTTGATGTTTTTGAAATTTCGTATTTTGATATTGTTTAGGATTCGGTTTTAACTTAAGTCGATTTTTAGGGTCTTGATTTTGGTATTTAACCTTAGAATTATTTTCTAAGAATTTTGAAAAAAAAAATTAAGGGTTTACATATTCTCTCATTGTACTTCGGTTTCCTCTTTCACCTGCATAGTTAAGGCATACTTCACCATTGCCACTAACTTTCTCATCTTGAGTTCTTCAACATCGTTAGCATCTTCCACTGGAGGCATTTCATCATCACTAGAGCTAACACTCTTAATATTACCATTATCCAACACAATCACAATTCTCTTACTTGGACATTGAGAAGCAATATGTTCATGTCCTTGACATTTAAAACACTTAATATCACTGGATCTAGAAGGAAGTTTTTCAGTGTTACCTTTAGAATCGATAATAGAATCCTTGGCCTTCATATCTTCTTCTGATTTTAAAGCTACTTTATGATTATTCCAATTTGATGTTCATGAGGAGCTAGAAGATAAACCATACCTTGATTTACCCCTAGACTTCAATTGCTTTTCCACTTTAATAGCTTTACGCAACAACTCCTCCATCTCTACATAATGCTATAAATCCACCACATCAATAATGTCCTGATTCAGCCTACCAATGAATCTATCCATAGTAACCTTGGTCTTCCTATACCTTAGCTCTAATCATGGCTATTTCTATCTCCTTGTAGTAATCCTCTACACTCATGGATCCTTGTGTTAGACTCCGTAACTTCCTACACAAATCCCTAGAATAATGTTTGGGAATATACCTTTTTCACATCACAATCTTCATCTCCTTCCATAATCGGATAGGTCTTTCACCATATCTACGCCTATTAAGCACCAACTAATCCCACCAGATGCTAGCCTAGTCTGTGAATTCAACTATTGCTAATTTAACCTTCTTCTCCTCAGAACAGTTGTGGCAATCCAATACATCCTACCCTTTTTGTTCTCATTCTAAATATAGCTCTAGATCATTCTTTTCCTAAAAAGGAGGTATCTCTATCTTGATATTACTCATACCATTGTCACGCTTATGGGCCTTCCCTCTTCCTCTAATGAAACTACTTGCGTTAGAACCAAAATCCTCTTCTTCCTCTTCAACATGGAACTTTCCTCTAATAAGGTTAGATCTACTAGGAGATTTTGAATTATCCAACCTCATGTTAAGACGCTCAAATTGATCTTGGACAACCTTTATAAACAATTTCATATCCACCTCAGTATTTTCTCCACTACTACCCATAATTTGTACCTACAAAAGAGATGAAATCTAAACAAATGGGTTAGTCCTCCTATGGTCCCTCACGTGTGTACACTTAGTAGGTGTGAAACCACTCGTGTTTCACTCAATTTAGCTTTTCACGATGATGGACTCACTACACTTGCCTTTTACCACTCAAAAATCAAATCCTTTCACAAGCAATTCAAACAAACCCTAAACCCCATGTTTTTTTTTACACAAATTTCTCTCTCTTTTATAATAAAGACACTAAAAGAATCAACAAGATCAGACAATTTCAAACCGACAAAGAAAAATAATCAAAGAATATCAACGACTCGAGTTACCTCTAATCAAACTGGATATAGATTCTTAGAAAGCCTTTGCTCTAATACCAAACTAATACGAATCCCACCAACCTGTGACGAAACTCATAATCTAAATTGGAACAATAAAGCCTAGATCGTCTAAGAACCCATGGAGATCGTGACCCGTTCCTTATATTAAAGCAAAAACCTTAGTATAAAGTGAGGATGCCATAATAGATGATGGTAAACCGATTGATAAATCAAAGATAAACACCATGGGAAATCCAAATAAGTTCAGACAGTTCTTTCCAAAACCAAAAAAAATCTCTCTCAATCTCAATATCAAAGATAAACTATTTACAAAACAAAAACAAAAGTCTATATATGCTAAAACAAAGGAAAACTAAAAGACACAAAATAAAACAAATCTATTGGCCAAATAAAGTTGGCGGCCTAAAACACTACATTGGCGGCCTATATGATAAAAGCTAGCGGCCTTTATGGCGGCCTTTAAAAATACGACTTAATGGGGAAAGTCGGCAGTGCACAAGTTGCTACTTCAAGCTTTAATCTTTTGTGTTGGTTTTGAATCTGCTCATTTATTACATGATCATCCATGTTGACTTTGAAGCTCTTACACTTTTTGAAAGGCATTAATCTTTCATGACAACACTCTCGGATCTCCATTAGAGATCATTTGCAATGTATTTTGTTTGGAAACTTCATTTTGGCAAGTTTTGGTAAACATTTCACCTGTAATGAGCTAGGGTTATCCTTCTGGCATTGAGCTTCCAGTTCTTTCGGGTTACTCTTTCCCACAATGTAACAGGTCAGAGTAGCCTCTTCTAATGCATTAAACTTCTGACATTCAGCTTCCATTTTTTAGGGGCTGCTCTTCCATTGGGAATGCAAGTCTTTACAAGTTGAAGACTCGCTCTCATGTTGAGCCTGGTCATCAACAAGGCCCTTCTCCTTCTATTGACCATGTTGAAGTTGTGGATTAAAGAACTCACGTAAGAAAGAAATTTCTCGCAAACATTGTAATAGGATCTTTTGGTGTACAAAACAGATGACAAACGAAGAAATTGATAAACAATTTAGAGGTATGGCAGAGTAGCTGTCCTTAAAGGGAATCATAATTTCCCATTTAAATTTTCCTGAGGAAATTTAATTGATGGCACTCTTTAAGTCTAGAGATTTGATTAGCAAATATCAAATCAGACATACCAAACTAAAGAATGTAGAAGAAAACAATAAAGAATTGTTTTCCAAGAGTGAAGAGGATTATTTCTGTAAATAAAAAGTAGTGTATTGACCGAATAGCCCTGATAAATATATATTGATGAGTTCAAACAACCACCTTTCACCATGAATCATGGCTTTTGATTTATCTTCAGCTAATCATACAACATCCATAGAAGTGTCCAAGCAAATGGATTCTGTAATTTAGTTTGAACAAAAGATGTAAAACTCAAAGAATCAAACTATTTTGTGAAATACTCATTAGTTTCATAGACGGTTTGACGTTGGTTCTTCCGTTTGTTCATCTGGTAGAATTTAGTTTTGTCATAGTGATCCTCCAATTTAGAATGCTCCTCCTCCGAGTTAGTTCATCGAGTCGGGTTAAGATCAACTGATTTAGGGATTAGTGTGTTTGATTGGGAGATCAAATTGAGATTTTAGTCTAGGCACCAGGGCTTATACGAAGTAATGGCTAATTTGTTTATGTTTTTCTCGACTTTTTCCCCACTTTTGTGGCAAAATGACACCATATGATTGAGCGAAACAGGGGTATGTAAAACGTTAAAAACAAAAACAAGCATAATATATGCAAGATAAAAGTGAAAATACAACTACGCAAAGTATAATTTAAGAAAATAATAATTAAATAAACATTACTATGCTAGAAACAAGTTTTGATACAGTGTATTTACTTTAAATGCACAGTGATGTTTAAATTAAAAAAAAAAAAAAGGAAAAGTACATTTCTAGAATTAAGGTTGTTTTTTCTATTTGAGTCTTAAACCTAAATTTTCTTTTTATTTGAATCCTTAACTTTTATAAAAGTTTACAAAGAATGTTAGTTTTTTCCATTAAATTGTGACACTTGACACAATTTCATTGGCTTATAAGACATCATATATAAGACTATCATCTAACTAACCTAACTACTTAGTTTTTACAATATTATATTAAAATATGCTCTCCTAATTCATACATATATATATATATATTTTAAATTTAATAATTTTTTTTTCCCAATTCAAACGAAACTCTTCCCATATTTCAGCCAAGAAAGAACCATATTTGCTGTGGCTTTCAAGTTTGTGGAGAACAAACAAAACGTAGAACTTAGAAGCTTTAAACTTTTATTTAAAAAATTGGCTTGCAAAAGAATACAGTTCATACGACAACCTCCTCCTATATTTGTGTCTTCTTCAATTTCTTCATCGTATACTGTTATTTCCTTCATTGGCCATAAAAAAAAATACTGTTATTTCCTTCTTCCTACTACAGGCACACAAAAGTAGAAACTCGTCCACCCTCGAGTCTCAAGCTGCATCCAAAAAAATGAGAACCCTCAATTCCTCCGGACACGTCATCTGTGTCAACGGCCGAGTGCTCTCCCTCCTAAAACAGCACGCAAAACCTCATACGCTAATCCGGCGTTGAGTTTCGGACAGACGGTGAGGAACAATTTATAACTTTTATAGAATTTTCTATTTTTTTTTATTTTAATTTTTACAGTTTTAAATTAATTTTCTGAATTTTTATTCGTTTAATTATTTTATTATATTTATCTCAAATAAGTTATTCTATTAATTTGTATTAATAATTTCCAGTAAATGAAAATGTATCAAGTTTCAAAACTTAATAAAAAAAACTAGCAGTATTAATAAAGTTCTTGTTTGTGAGCAGGGTTAAGGATTCTAATAGAAAAAAAAAAAAAAAAATAGATTAACGACTCAAATAGAAGAAGAGTAAAATGTTGAGGGATAAAAACATACTTTTCCTAAATTTTGGGGTTGGGAAGCACAACAAAATCCCAACAATACAGCGTAGATGCCAAGAGAACTCTATGATTGAACTATCAAAACAGCATGAAAGAAACACAACCCACCCAAACCTAGCTACAGGTACAAAGAAGGATTAAACATAGGGAAATACCTACCCAATTTACTTTGTCAAGTTTAAGACTAAAGAACCTATCAGCAAGGACAACAAGGAGCAACTCACAAATGAGGAAGAGACAGCTTTTCAACTTTGAACCATATTGGTCTGCATTTAGCAAGTGACGGTGGTTTCCTACTAGCAAACCGGAGACGAAGTATTCTAGTAGTTGCGGATTGGAGACGTATACTATGTCCTTTTCATCACAATCTGGATCCACATTCCGGGAAATACTTTGCAGTTTCTCACATTTTGTAATGAAGAGACGTTTCATGGTTTCCATGTTTGGTATGTCCGGTATTTTCTTTAAATACTTGCAGTTGAGGATACACAAATCCTGCAAGGATTCTGAAAATCTGCCTTGTATTTCAACCAAATCTTCACAACTCTTTACTTCTAATACCTTGAGCTTCTTCAGATTTGACATATCTGGTATTCTCTGGATGCCACAACAATCAAGCACCAGTTTTCTTAAATTCTCCAACATTTGAAGCCCCTCAACTTTGTTTATGGGAATGTGCCTAACATCCAGGTCGCAGAGGTTTTCCAGATGCGAGAGATCAGGTAATGACTTCAGCAACCCACAGTCATCAACTCGTAACATTGTTAAGCTTGAGGGAAGCTTTGGAATGCTTCGCAGCATGTGACATTTCTCGAGAACCATTTCTTTTAGGTGAGAAAATTTGCTCAAGTTTCCATGCAAGGTGCGCATGTGTGGAAAGCCCACTTTCAAGTCAACAAGTTCACTCATTGTGCCTATATTCCAAAGGATTTCCATAATAGGTGGATTATATGGCACATTGATTGAACTTGAAATCAAATGCTTCAAGTTGGTTAAGTTTGAGAAATCTGGAATCTCCTTCACGCTGTCTGATCCAGTTCGAACAGTTAAACTAATCAAACTGCAGGGCAGGTGCGGAATACTCTCCAAGACTGGGCAATTGTTGGCACTAATCACTTCAAGCCTTGCCAACATTCTAAGAGAGTTGGGCAATTTTCGTATAAGACAACCATCTAAAGTCAGTGTCTTCAAATTCTTCATATCTCCAATGGACTCAGGTAGCTCACATATATGAGAATATGACAAATCTAATTCAGAAAGTGACACTAAACCTCCAATTGATTCTGGAAGTCTCTGTATTCTGCAACATTTAAAAGACAGCAGTGAGAGATGTTCAAGATTTCCAATGGACTCGGGAATAATTCCTGTGTCATCTGCATCGGAGAGCAAATCCGTCCCGTAAAGTAGGTCAGGGTAATCAGGAGAACTGCTTCGATGTAAATAGGTACCATCAAGGGTAAGTTCACCCAGAGATTCCAGTTCACCAAGTTCTTCTGGCAGCTCGCACAGGCTACTGCAGTGTCTTAGGTTAATGATGATCAAGTGCTTTAGCTTGCTAATTGAACTATCAATAACAGTTAGTGATGAACATCTTTCCAAGATTATTTGCTCCAAGAGAATATGGGTAGAAAAGTTAGGTGTTTTTGTCAAGTTCTTACATCCAGACAGATTTAACACCTTCAACCTTTCTGCAACCTGATGATGAGAAAGGTATTAATAAATTCACATACACAAACAAAAATAAAAATCTCCGTTTCATGATGAATATCCAATACCTCGATCTGGCTCCAGCAATGCCAGTCATCACTAATGCTGCTCTCTGATAGATCCAGAAAAACTAAATTTCTAAAAGAAAAGTAGTTTAGCTGATAACTGGGAGAACAGTGATGCCAAGAAGCCATCTCAGCTTGGAAAGAGCAAGTGGACTCCTTCGGAGTAGGCTAAACAACCTTGATATTATTCCTAAACCTCTCCCAACAGAGACAACCTCAGGGATATCATCAGTGTTTACTTGAAGGAACTTGAGATTTGGTAGCTTAGCAAAGTTCTCAGCAGTATACAGCAGTTGAGATTGCATATTAAATTCAAGAAACAGGCCTCAAACGCTCTCTGCTACCTGCGAAAATATAGTCCAAAGGTGAGTAAATAATTTTAAAGATGTAACAGATTAAATAAATTCTCTTCCCTCTCACTTGCTATAATCCAACAAAGAGTTTTTGGTCCCAAAAGGAGATATCAACACATCAAGGTAGAAACCAGAGAATTTCGAAAACCATGCTCTAAGAACTGGAGTGCCAGCAAAAACAAGACAAGTATAGATTATAGAGACATTACCATCTTCTCCCTAAATATACTTGCTACTTCCTCTTGATTCCACAATATTGGTTGTTTTTTGGGTCCCTCGATGTGATCTTTGCCGATGTATGTCTACAAAAATCTCTCATTTGATCATGCATCCATATTAAATTATCCACCCCCATCTTTATAAGACACCTCGTTGGAGAACCCAAATTGCCTCCTCTGGATAAAGCTCCAAGCCATCCCAAAAATGAATTGCCATTCTGTAGTCGACACCAATGAAAAAACAAGCTATATCAAGAAGGATCTGCTTTTGCTTCTCATCTAATGCCACAAAACTGATTTTCAGAACCTTTTCCACATCTTTATGAGGAACCTTTTCCAATTTCTTCAATGTGGACTCCCATTCTTTCTTATTCTTACCGTGTAATAAAGAACCAATTACCTCAAGGGAAAGAGGAAGCCTTCCACTTATCTTTACTACTTTATCACAGAGTTCTCCATAGTCCTCTAGAGGTTTGTTGTCCCGAAATGCATGTTTTTCGAAAGTTTGTGAGCATGTTGAGGATGCATAGGAGGAAGCTCATAAGACCAGTCTACTTCAACCATATTGAGGATTCCCTTGTACCTAGTGGTTATGATGATTATACTTCCCGAAGCAAACCACTCGCGGTTAATTAGCCTTTGTATATGGGGAATGTCATCAACATCATCAAGTAAAATGAGAACCTTTTTGTGGGAAAACCTTTTGCTGATTATGCTAAATCCTTCATCGGTACTAATATTATCTGCCGATTCTTTACCTAAAATGTCGGATATCAACTTCTTTAGTAAAAATGGGATGCCCTTAGTTTGAAAAGTTTTTCTAATGTCTGCAACAAAGCTACAGCTTTCAAAATGGGGCAAGAGATGATTATAAATATCTTTTGCAAGCGTTGTTTTCCCTATACCACCCATTCCATAAATGCAAAGGACCCCAACATTGCTTCTGTCAGCATCTATCTTACTTAAGATTCCTTCAACATGATCCTCCAATCCAACTAAATCTTTATTGACGAACAAATGAAAATTCTTTAGCTCACGCAAAACCAAGATGGTGATTGCTTTTACCAGCTTTCCCTCTGCTCTAAAATATCAATTAATAGAAGACACGACAATTAGATTATATTATAGTAAACTTTACATCAAGTCTTAATACCAAAAAGAAAAGGAAAAATTACAATTAAGCATGCACAACGATTTACCACCACTACAAACAACCATGAGCAAAAAGAAAGACCTAGAGGGAGAGAGAGATGGGGTTGAACCTTTTAGCGCTGCTTGTTATCACCCTCTCTCTTTTCATCATAAATACTCCTCTCGTTTGTCTGTATTTATCTTTTTATGAAGTTGTGAGCAATTTGTTCTTCTGTCTCGGTGTTGTGCAATTGTATCTCTCCTAGTAGAAAGCTTTAGGACCGTCACCAATACTAAGAAACCTATTTAGAACTTTTTGAAGAACCCACTTTAATGCATAAGAACTCCAAAAAGGGACTTCTTAGCATTGGGACATGTGTTAAGCACCTCCATTGGGGATGACCTAAGAAAGTAGTAATGAATTTCCACAAACTTTCTTTAGGTGTGAACATTGGATTTTCATCTAGCCTGATGGAGTGTGTCTTAAACTTACATAAGACACGGGTTCGAATCATCTAAGCAAAGATGTGGACAAAGGCCCCAGAAGGAAGGCAGGTTGACAAAGGGCCAATTGACTGATCTTGGAAGAAAAGTCTACTAGCAGGGGCGTAGATCTGTGTGTCTAGTGCAATTTTCTATTCTTTCATTTTTGTTGTTTATCTATTATAACGTTGTCAGCAATATGTTGTTGGTCATGCGTATATCATCAATATCTTACTTATTTTTCATTTATGCACAAAATATAAATTATATTTGTCTATGGAGAGCTTACCTATTTGCATCACTTTGGAGATCCCAGCCTTTCAATTCTCCAACTTCTCTCAAAGCTTTTTTCCAGTCGTTAATGGTCTTGTCATCATAACGCTTCCCATGTAATTCGAATGCCTTTCTGTAACTTCCAGTTTGGTTTCGAATCTTAGATGGTGAAACATCATAAAAAATGGCAACACTTTCAAATTCCCATGTCTCTTGTACTCCATAATCTGTACCAATTCGTTGAGACACCATTTGCTCCTAGCATAACCTTTTGATAAGATGGGTATGGCAATCTTGGACTGCTTGATGGCTTTAAGAAGCTCTGGTCCTATCCCTTCTCCAAAGGGTAGTTCTTCATTGTCTCTATAGACCCTGATTCCAGCATCAACCAATCTCATATAAAGGTGATCAGTAAATTTAGAACGAGTATCTGGACCCCTAAAACTTAAGAATACTTCATATTCTATCCCTGTTGATGCAGCATTTGATATTCCTGCATTAACCGAGCTACAAGGATTTCCAGAGGTTTAAATGCTAATCAAGCAAGCAAATGATTGAGATACTTACTAACCAAAACAAGAAGCAGTTAATTGGAGACTAGATCCAGCTCCGGATCTCAATGACCAAACAGCCGAGTTTATTAAATTAGACGGCTAGTAGTGTAAGTAAGCTTCTCCGAAACTCCCTATGCACGTGATCACAAAACCCTAGTTACCTTATGACCGTTGACCATTTAGGCGATTGCAGGCCTCAAATGTCCATGACTATAATATTGTAAAACAACAAATCGACGGGAATGAAACGACAAATGTTTGCTATGTTCAATGAAATTTCATTATATATTGGAAAATAGGCGGGTAATCCTTGGACCACCCAAATTTGGATACACCCTCTATTGAGGTGTGCCAAATAAGTTTGTGGGGGCTCTTGTGGTCTCACATGTAGTACTTCATAGGATCTCACAAGCTTATTTAACACATCCTTAATGAAGGATATAGCCAAATTTGAGTGATCTTCTCAATATATTGTAGTAATATTTTCTTTTAAGGGAAAAAAAAAAAAAATATATATGGAAAATAAGTAAAATGGTTGGTTATCAAAATCGTGTGTTAAATATACGATTATAAATTTTAGGTAAAATTATAAATTTAAGTATATAATCCTACACATTTATGATTTTACTGGTTTTGTATGATTTTATACAATTCTACCAATTATGTTCATTCCAATATATAGTAAAATCACGATTTTAACTACCATAATTTATTTTCTTTTAAGATTCATTTTAATGCTTCCCCCAAGAACATGATATGATTCCCATGAAACTTCAAAACATGATATAATTTCTGTTCTTTCTTCTATACCAAATATCTTAGAGCATTCATATTTATTGGATCACTTACAAGATCCTTAAAAGTGTGATATCAGTATCTAAAAGAATTTTTCTTTCAAAAGATCTTACTACTTTATCCGAAGGTCTTTCACATAAGTTTTTTTACTTCTTTTTTATACTTTTATGAATCTCCTTTACTTTTACATAATGTGTTATTTTTATAAAATAATAATAAAATATTTTTAAAAAAACTTACTTTTTAAGTTCCTTTACATATGACCATAAAAAGTTGAACGAGCCTTTTATATCCATAAAAACCTAAAAAATGAGATTCTTCATCTAAAAATCATGTCAAGAATGTCAAATATGGATGCTTTTAGAACTTATGTGTTTCTAAGCGTGCACATTCACTCTCTTATTTAACACCTCTTCTCTGTATTTTAAAGTCTTATGTCAAGACGCACTTTTTGATGTCACATGCACGGGAAGGGTCTTTTCAACTTTTTATCCAAATATAAATTATTTTTACCTATAAAGAGCTTACATTTTACGGTCACTTTCCAGATCACAGCCCATAAATTGTCCAAACTTCTCTCAAAACTCTTCTCCAGTCCCCAGTGGTCCCATCATCATAATCCACTACAAATTGGATTTTAAGTAACAGTATGATGGCGATGCTTCAGAAGCTATCGTCTTGTTCGTTTCATTGCTCTGATATCATTCTAGAATTATTTTTAAATTAAAATTTTTTAAAAAAATGATATCGATGAAAAATTAATAATTTTACTCATAATCTAATCAAATAGAACCATTATTAAATCGATATCAATATGATATAGATAAGTTACATATACTGATTCAATACAAATATGATATCGATAACAATTTGACAATCCTAACAATTCATGCTAACAGTTTGCAATTGTAATCATAAATAATTATAATAGCTATGGTTTTAGGGAAAAAAATGTAAACTCAGATAATTTAGATTACGGAAATTTATACCGTTGCTATGTTTGGCAAAAAAAAAAAAAAAAAGCTAACACTTTAATCCGTTACCTTTTCTGAATAAGGGAAAAAAGAAAGGCGGAAAGGGAAATTTTGAATGCCCACTAGAGAACAAAAACACTAGTAATCTTGCCGTAAGAAAATTTCAATCTAAACCCTAATCTTTAATCTTTCTTTTCTTCTTCTCTTCGTTTGGTCTCTTAAGCTCGTCACACGGGTGCCCATAGAATCTATCAATTTCTCTTTCATTGGCTAGTAAGAGAATTTTTATTCTTCTCTACATTGAAATCACAGAGAACGTTATTTGTTAGTTAATACATAAATCACAAATATATGTTTTGTTGTTTGCTGTAAGGATGTGGGATCAAAGCTTTTACTTCTTATATGTGTATTTTAGTGTTTGTTTAGAGTTAGTAGTTAGAATTGTAATGTTGACTGAATTAGGTTCGTATTTTATGACTTATGGTTGTTTCATAATCTTCCCAAAGAGAATAAGGGATGATCACCGTTTCGTGGAAGCAGTTGTATTGGATATAATATAGCTACAATGCCTATAAATTCAAGATTCATTAATAGCCAATCATGGTAAATATATTATGAAATAGGGATAAGTATGCTTGTGTGTTTTTTTTGACGGAAATGTATATATTCTTTATATATATGTGAAAAAATCTAAGATTAGGACAGGCGGCTTTAATAATTATAGATTTGATATGTTTGGTAGTTAGAAATGATTGTCGGTGATGAAAGTTTGGTGATCAAGCAAATCTT
The DNA here is from genome assembly GCA_024138025.1 of Combretum micranthum. Classification (NCBI taxonomy): domain Eukaryota; kingdom Viridiplantae; phylum Streptophyta; class Magnoliopsida; order Myrtales; family Combretaceae; genus Combretum; species Combretum micranthum. Next base: position 64,763 of record JAMXBD010000266.1, on the reverse strand, counting down.
AATTCTTTATTTAATTGTTTTGGCCAAGATTGAAAATTTGGTCTATTATCCCTTATACTTGCAGTGTGAAATTGGTGAGGCTAAAGAGCGGACAGTATATATTGCAATGTTTATAAATGTAGATTTGCTATGCACCAATGTTTATAAAAAAGTTCTATTAAAGAGTATAAGTCTTGTCATTCGTTGCTAGTTATGATGTTAATAGGCATTTGGCTTTGGTCTGTATGATAATCTTAATCAAGACTGATTTGAGATCAATAATTACTATGTATTTTATTATCCAAAGACAATATTCTAGATATATAAATGTGGTGCTCTCTTAATGGATAAAAAAGAAGGGAAAAGAGTACACATTTATGCACTTTTAAGTATAAAGTGAAATAACTATTGACTATTGGTATTTTGATCTTCATTTTGAAGCATACAAGAAGATTACATATGAAATTAATTGGGTGATCATGTGTAGTTTAAACTGAGTGAAAAGAAAAGGTTTTGCTTTGTAAAATTAAAAATGCTAATTCTGGCTAAAAACTTATTAAAATCCCAATATATGTGCATATATATTTTAACAAAAAAAAAATTACAAATGGAAGTTTGTTTCATGCTAGATCCCCATTAGTTAAGGAGTTCTAAGTGTCGTCACTCCTTACTGCATCTTTTATGGTTTGGGCACTCTTATGCTATCAATGAAATGAAGTTACTCTGTCATAGATATCACCAACATGATTCTTAGAAGGATTCTGCATTTTTCTTTCATTTCCTTTTTTTTGAAATAAACAAATAAAATAAATGGTTGGACAACTATCATGATGAGACAAAACTTTTGATAGAAAAGACGTGATTTAGTTTTAGCTTTTACATTTTTGACCTCTAATTTCTCCACAAGGATACAATTGGTTAATGTACTTACGTCCTCTTTTGTTGTTCCTAAAATTTTGACAGCTAAACTCAGGTGATTGGAAGAATCTGCAAGTTTTTCTTCATTAGTTTCATTTTGAGTGTTTTTCTTCCACTATGGTTGACATGAAAATACATACATATATATAACTTCTTCCGATGATACTTCCTCTATGAGGCTTGCTACTTTCTAGGTTTGTTTTTATTTTAGCTTACTTCCTGAGTGTTTTTTATATTGTTGTTATTAAATTGTTATAAAGAATCATGTGTGGACATGGTCACATGTGGAATTTGGATAAAATGAAAACTTATAATTGTCTTAGTTGTACTTTTTCCTTTTTTTTTTTTTTCTAATGATATTTCATCATGAAGAGCACCTTTATTAGGATCATAAATTGACAATAGCAGAGGAAATCATTCACCCGAGAAATTAAATTAACATTCCATTGGCCATTAGCTTATATTTCTGGCAAATGATCTTTGAGTTTCCTCTGTTTTCAAAATAAATTGTAATAAGAAGTGTATAATGGTGACATTATAATTGCATACTTTAATATAGTTTTGACAGCTATATTGCAAAGGGTACCATAAAGCACTTGCCTTGCATAATTTTTTGTGTATGTGTATATATATATATTGCTGGCATCAGAAATATACTCTTCTTCAATTCCTTCTTTTGACAATTACTTTATCTTTCTAGTCATAAAGTAACAAACAGCAAAAATATGAATATCAAAGAATAACACTAAGATAAGCTATCAGTGTACGTGCATCATCATTTAGTTCCATGCATGTGCTCGAAAAGGTTATCTATTGGCTATACTTTTAACTACATCTTACATAGAGCTCATTATATATATTAATTCACTTATGGTTGTTGGATAGCTACGAAGGTGCTTTTCTATCCTTTAGTATATGTATTTGGTGGAGTTTCTGATGTTAGAGACCAAAATATATTAGTGGCAATCAATTACCTAAAACAGAGAAAAGTTGCAAACAAAAAATATTAGTGCTTTTCGCCATTTTAGTTATGCTTGAAGATTAATTGTCTCCTTCAACTTGATGCTATGCCCAATGTTATTATTAACTAAACTTGGATGTCCTGGAATTAAATTTAAAACAAAAAAGTGTCATTATAATAAGCATTAGAGACTTATGGTTCTCTGGCTCAAGTTCTTTCAATATTTGCAATATAGAGGATTTGAGGGGTCTCGTTGGTATAGTAAAAGACTAACAAATATTGCCAATAAGCTAGAAAATCAAGTAACATACTAAATAATGTGTTGATGTGTCTCTTACTATTGATAGTGTGCATTTTACTTAGGTTTTGTGTATTTAATTTTTTTTTTTTAAATGCATAGCATGAGATGCATTTTCTAAAAGCATGGTATTATTTTTTTTTTTTTAATTTGAGCGAGCTTTAATGATTTTCATCATCTTGGTAGTCTCATTGATGAAATAATTATTATTTTGTTTTCTATAAGTTTTTATTCATGGATAAAGGAGACAAATGGTGGATGATATGTCATAGACCAAGTGATGAATATGTTAATAGATTGGAAAAAATTTTGGACATGGCTTTTACAAAGACAGCTTAAGGAGAGGAAATTGGATATCCATGCAAGAAGTGTTGTAATATATATCAAAATCATAAAAATACTGCTTATGAGCACTTAATATGCGAAAGGGTTTACTCTAGGATTTGTTGATTGGGTTTTTCATGGAGAAGGATCATATTCTAGCCTTAACATTAATTATTTGGGTGATAGTGAAGCTAATGGTAGTTCACTAAACATGCAAGATGATATTGAAGGGTTGTTATATGATAATTTTAGAGAAGTTGCTGAAGAATTTCAAAACCATGGTGAAGATATTAGAGAGGGACCAATTACCAAGGCTAAGACATTTTATAAACTTGTGGAGGAAGGTCAACAAGAGTTGTACCTTAGCTATAAAAGCTTTTCGAAATTATCATTCACAATGCATTTTTACCTTTTCAAATGCCTTCACAAATTAAGTAATGTAGCCTTTGTTAATCTTTTACAGTTATTGAAAGAGGTATTTCCTAATGCACAAATTCCAGAGTCTTTCAATAAAGCAAGAAACATAGTGAGAGATTTAGGTTTGCATTACAAAAAAAAACATGTTGTTGGAGTTTATGACCCGCTTTCTGTAACCGACTGTTAATGACCAAATTTCTGTAACCGACTCCTGTAGTTAAATGTTAATGAATGAATATTTGACCATATATTTATTATTCATTCATTATACATTTAACGGTCATAATTCAGGCTTTATTACTCATTAATTACATATTTAAATGTCATAATTAGGCTGTTATGTCGGTTATCCTTATACACACACACATATATATGTGTGTGTTGTTTCTAGGGTTTTTTAATATACTTCAAACACATCACAAACACAAATTTTCTATTGAGAGATCTGAAAGATTAGAGTTGTAAATCTCTCAATTCTTGTACTCCTACTTTGATATAGTGTGATTCCTCTCTCGCCTGCCGTGGTTTTTTCCCGAAAGGGTTTCCACGTAAAATCTATGTGTTCTTTACTTTCTGCTTGCTATTATCATTTTTCGATTGCGCGTTTGTTTATAACAAACTGGTATCAGAGCGTAGGTTTTGATAATGGCAACCATGAAGTACGATATTCCTCTTTTGGATCGCAACACCAGATTCTCGTTGTGGCAGGTGAAGATGCGAGCGGTTTTAGCACAGATGGATCTTGATGATGCACTTCTAGGGTTTGAGAAGATGCCTGCATCTTGGTCACCGGAAGAAAAGCAGAAAAGACCGAAAAGCCCTTTCGCAGATCCATCTCCATTTGTCGAATCAGATTCTACAGGATGTGCTTAAGGAAAAGACCGCTGCCCATTATGGTTGAAGTTGGAACAACTATGTATGACGAAAAGCTTAACCAGTAAGTTGCATTTGAAACAGAGATTGTATTCTCATCGTTTGGAAGAAGGTGCGTCTCTTGATGATCACTTAACAACCTTTAAAGAAATTGTTTCTGATTTAGAAACGTTGGAAGTTAAGTATGATGAAGAGGATTTAGGTTTAATCCTATTGTGTTCTTTGCCTCCATCATATGCGACCTTTAGAGATACCCTTCTGTATAGTCATGATACTTTGTCGATTGATGAAGTTTATGCTGGTTTAAGCTCTTTTGAAAAGATGAAACACTTGGTGATTAAATCTGAGTCTACTTCTGAAAGTTTGGTAGCTCGTGGTAGGAGTCAAGATCGTAAGTCTGGTGGGAATTCTAGAGGCAGATCTAAATCTTCTAATAGATTTAAAACCTGTAACTATTGCAAGAAGAAAGGCCACATTAAGGCAGAATGCTATAAACTGCAAAATAAAAATAAGAAGACTGGTGAGAATCAAAAGCAAAATCAATCTGATAAAACGGCTGAGGCCGATGTTGTTGAAGATCATACTGATGGTGATCTTCTTGTTGCTTCTGACATTGATTCACAGGCCAGTAAAGAGTGGATTTTGGACTCTGGATGTACCTTTCATATGTGTCCCAATCGGACTGGTTTTCAACATATGAGCCGGTTTCCAGAGGTGTTGTTTTGATGGGAAATAACACTTCTTGTAAAGTTGCAGGTATCGGAACGATCAAGATAAAGATGTTTGATGGCGTGGTCAGGACGCTTGGTGATGTGAGACACGTTCCTGATTTGAAGAGAAATTTGATTTCTCTTAGTACCCTTGATCTGAAGGGGTATCGATATACTGGTGAAGGTGGAGTCCTGAAGATCAGTAAGGGTTCACTGGTGGTGATGAAAGGCCATAGAAAGACTGCTAACCTTTATTCTTTGCAGGGTTCTGTTGTTACAGGTGATAGCCATTGGTTCCTCCATGTCAGATGATGATGTTACAAGGCTATGGCATATGCGTCTGGGGCATATGAGTGAAGCCGGTATGAATGAATTGAGTAGGAGAGGACTTTTGAATGGGCAAGGCATCAGCAAATTAAAGTTTTGCGAACACTGCGTTTTTGGGAAGCAGAAACGGGTCAGGTTCACCACAGGTACCCATAATACTAAAGGCACTCTGGACTATATTCATTCTGACCTTTGGGGTCCTGCTAGAGTGCCCTCCAGTGGCGGTGCCAGCTATATGATGACAATCATAGATGATTACTCCAGAAAGGTTTGGGCATATTTCCTGAAGCAGAAAAGTGATGCCTTATCTACGTTCAAAGTGTGGAAGACGATGATTGAGAAACAGACTGGAAAACAGGTGAAGCGTCTACGCACTGATAATGGCTTGGAATTCTGCTCCAGTGAATTCAATGACTTGTGCAAGTCTGAAGGGATTGTTAGACATCTCACGGTTCCTGGTACACCCCAGCAAAACGGGGTTGCAGAACGTATGAACAGGACCATTATGGAGAAGGTGAGATGTATGCTCTCCAATTCGAAGTTGCCAAAATCTTTCTGGGCGAAGCTGCCTCCACAGCTTGTTTACTGATCAATAGATCTCCGTCGACTTCCATTGAGAAGAAGACTCCACATGAGGTATGGTCTGGATCCCCTGCAGATTATTCAGATTTGAAAATATTTGGATGTCCTGCATATGCTCATGTAAATAATGGTAAACTTGAGCCTAGATCCCTAAAGTGTGTATTTCTTGGTTTCAAGACTGGGGTTAAAGGATATAAATTATGGTGTCCTGAATTGAAGAAAGTTGTTATTAGTAGGGACGTTATATTTGATGAATCAGCTATGTTGCATAATTTATGTCCTGCTGTTACTTCTGATGAAACCCAGCAGAAATCAAGTGTGCAGGTGGAGTTTGACATCAATACAGATTCAACTAAGCCTATCTCTCAAACGGCTTCTACATCTCAGCAGCCACAGTATTCGATTGCCAAAGACAGACCCAGGAGAGAGATAAGGCCTCCACTGAGATATAGGGAAGCGGATCTAGTTGCATATGCTTTAAATGTGGCTGATGATATTGATTCAAGTTTGGAACCGTCCACTTACACAGAAGTAGTTAGTTGTGATGATTCTAGTAAGTGGATGATCGCTATGCAAGAAGAAATAGAATCCCTCCAAAAGAATAGAACATGGCAATTAGTGAAACTTCCCAAGTGTAAGAAAGCCGTTGCAAGTGGGTTTACAAGAAAAAGGAAGGAGACTCAAGTTGTGAAGAACCCAGATATAAAGCTAGGCTTGTCACGAAAGGCTACAGTCAAATACTAGGTATTAATTTTACTGACTTGTTTTCTCCTGTTGTGAAACACAGCTCTATTCGAGCACTGCTTGGTATTGTGGCTATGAAGGATCTTGAGTTACAGCAGCTTGATGTGAAGACTGCATTCTTGCATGGTGAACTTGAGGAAGACATTTACATGCATCAACCGGAAGGTTTTAGGGTATTAAGGAAAGAAGACCATGTGTGCAGATTAAAGAAATCCCTATATGGGTTGAAGCAATCACCACGATAGTGGTATAAAAGATTTAATTCTTTTATGACTTCTCATGAAGCGCTGTGAAGATGAGTCGTTTCTATATCTACTGTTGCATGTAGATGATATGTTTATAGCGTTTAAGGATAGAGGAGAGATAGACAGGGTTAAAGCACAATTGAACAGGGAATTTAAGATGAAGGACTTCGGTGCAGCCAAGAAAATTCTTCGTATGGAAATTTCAAGAGACAGAAAATCAAACATCTTATACCTGAGTCAGAAACGGTATATTGAGAAGATACTCTCCAAGTTCAATATGAAGAGTGCTAAACCTGTTAGTACCCCTTTAGCAGGTCATTTCAGCCTGTCGTCTGATCAGTCTCCTAAATCAGAAGATGAAATTGACTATATGTCAAAGGTCCCTTACTCTAATGCAATAGGATCTCTTATGTATGCAATGATTTGCATGCATCCAGATTTGGCATATACCGTTAGTGTTGTCAATAGGTATATGGTGAATCCTGGCAAGGAATACTGGAAAGTAGTCCAGTGGACCTTCAGATACTTAAGAGGAACTACTAATGTATGTTTACATTTTAGGAAAACTAGAGATGGGGTAGTCGGATTTGTTGATTCTAATTTCACTAGGGACTTGGATAAAAGAAGATCTATCACTGGGTATGTTTTCTCTCTTGGTGGCTATGCTATTAGTTGGAAAGCCACCTTACAAGCTGTTGTTGCTCTATCCACCATAGAGGCGGAATACATGGCTATTACAGAGGCGATTAAAGAGGTTATCTAGTTAAAAGGGTTGTTTTCTAAGCTTAGCGATTTGAAGATGTCTACAGTATTTTATGATAGTCAGAGTGCGATTTTTTTTACTAAGGATCAGATGTTCCATGAAAGGACTAAGCATATTTGTCACGACTCTAAAATGGGGGCCTAACAGGATTTATCTAAAGCCATCATATCACGTATGCACCCGTAACATGAGAGCCGTCTTGTATGTCAGAGTATACAAGACTCTATTTATTTATAAAAGTTTATCATACAAATGATATAATATATTACAGTATTTCAACTTTGAATCTGATTTTCCAATTTCCACCAAGATCGCAGAGAATCGGTATCCCCCACCAAATAGTGAAATTGGGTTTCCAAACTACAACATACAAAGTTCAAAATTCATCTAATTTACATTCTAAGTTTCCATATCCTATATCTCTATCTTCAATAAAGTTCGTTGGAGAAGCTCTCTTCACACAGTCCTAGCCCAATCCCAGCTAGTAATAATCCTGCACAAAAACTGTAGGGGGTGAGCAAACCACAGGCTCAGTGAGTTCATTCCTCACTACTACCGGCCACGCAACTTATCAAACATTAATTATACACTCATGCAAATCTATCTACACACGATATGAATGCATACGTGATGAATGCAAGCAACACATCTATGGGGGTCCGGAACCATAGACGATGTAGATTTACCTGTCTACACTTCAGTTGTCTCCCATACTTACCCGCATGGGATACCTTGCCTTACCCATACGAGGCTGCCTGGTGGTAGCGTCCATCCAAACTCACCCAATGCTTAACCGCCATTGGTAACACAACAAATATTCCCCAACGTGTTCACGTGATTTACGCTGGTTAATATTTAAATATATATAATCCCAATTTAATGGCCATTCTTAAAATCCATCACCAATCTATGGTGAATCGCACAAGTAGACCCCGACTCGGGTAACATCTACTGCCAATACGAACCATCACCTATAAAGGTGAATCCAGCGGATAGACCCCAACTCAGGTAACATCTATCGCCACGTGACCAGTGGACCCAAATTCAGGCAACATCCACTGTCACAACAATACTCAGAAATGTCCCATGTTTATCTCATAAACTCTTTTAGCACAAATTCTTCCTTTTTAAAGGATATAAAAACAACCTGGAATATTCCAAGTCGGATTTCTTTAAAATACATTTCGAAATACTTTTGATTTCAAAATTGGGACATTTCCTACAAGGGGATCAAGCACATGCGACGAGTATATCCAATTAGTTTAGTCGAATTATTATCTTTATCCATTTATTCAGGTGATCATGCGGATGATAACACTCACATCAATCAGTCATTCCATACAAGCAATACAATCAACATAACAGCAAACAGTAGCAATCACAAGCAAATAGTAGATCATCAGAATTCCCTCACCTGTGGTCCTCGCTAAATTGTTGTATAAGCTACTGGCAGTCCGGGAATTGATCTATTTTCCTATGAAAGGAAATAACAGAGATTTATTATTGGATTATTTCTGTAAGAGAAGTCTTCCTATAATTTGAAGGCGTTCATTTCAATCATCGGATATTAGACTAAACCTGTTACTTTAATTATTACATTGTCAAATAATTTAATTAAATCATTTTAGATACTTAAATATTTCGTATCGGGGTTTGATATAGTTTTTATTAATTGCTATCTATATTTTTATTCAAGGGTTTGTCTTTTCTTAAGTTCTACTATTTTTAATAGAAGATTTTTATTTATTAATTCTTTGCCCGTCAACCTTATCTGTCTCTCAAATTGGCATTTTTATTTATTTAAGGGTATGTTTTAGTATCTATATCTTTCAAAAGTTATAAAAATCGTATGTAGATATATTAAATTTCTATTATACTTCAGTTTCATTCTTATTGCAAAACAAGCTAAGTTTAATACTGCAATATTATCATTAATATTAGTTTTGAAATGTTAATATCAATATTAGTAATAAATAAGAACAATTTTAATGCTATTAGTAAATAATAATACTAGTGGTAAAGTAATAATAGTATTGATGATAATATAAATATAGTAGCGTTAACGTGAAAATAACAGTATTAATAATCATTCATGACGTGATGAAAATATCGATAATACTGATTACTATATTTAGTAGTCATAATAATATCACTAATCATAATTATACTTATAGGAATAACAGTAATATTGATGTTGCTTTAAGAGTAAAAACTGAACAAATTTCTATTTGTGATTTCTTATTCATTTTAAATTTGATTCCGTTGTATAAATAGTTGATTTGATAGTACTTGAAGAGTACTTTGTAGTAGTGGAATTATTTTCAAGAAAAGACATTTGTACAATTTTTAAATTTATGAAATACATGCATAGATTTCAAGTGAATCCTAACAATTGTAGTCAAAACTTGTTTTGATCATATCTAACTCATTTCTAATCCGTTTTCGACAAATAGATAGTCGTTTCCATAGTATTTTCCGAGTACAATCCATTAGTGGTATTATTTTTATCAAACAAAGTCATTAAGGGAACGAAAAAGGCAAGAACAGCCCGTGCTGTTCATAAAAATCTGGCAGCAGTATTTTCGTTTTTGTTTTTGTAATATCTAATTCGTTTCTTATCCGTTTTTAACAAATAAGTAGTTGATTTCATAGGATTTTTCGTGTTCTTTCCATTGGTGGGGTCGTTTTTGGCTTTAAACAAACATACCAATATAGTTTATTCATTCTTTCCAACGGTCTACATGAGTTATTTGAAATTCAATTTAGCTTGTTGTAGCTTAGGTATGGTTTTGGTTTTTCCTTTCTAAGACTTGAATTTCTACACTTAGAAATCTTTGAGTTGATGTGTTTATATACTAAATAGTCTATATGACATAAATATATTGTTAGATCTATTTTGGGTAAGTTTATAAGATAATTTCTAGAGATAAAACAAAATTAGCACTTGCATTAATATAATTCTTACCTTGTTTGGATGATAGATGGGGTTTAGTTCCTCCTTGATGAAAGTGATGATCTAAAGAGGATAGTAAGCAAATGAGTATCTAAGGAAAAATTAATGTAGCTAAACTAACATAAAGATCTATTTTGTTTCTTACCTTGTTGTATCTAATCTCCAACTTGAATCTATGATGAACCAAGGTAATCTAGCTTGCTCTTTGGTGTTGTTTGGATTAATTAGAGTCGGGTTTCAATTGTGTTGATGAGTATCGATGTTCGGGTAGGGTTATAGGATATAAACAAGGGTGATACTTTTATTTTTGGAGTGTTGAAACAAGTTTTGAACTAGTGAGCAAGAAGGGGAAAATATGAAATTCATGTAGCTTTTTGGGGCAGATTTTTGAGTTGTGTTTGGGGAGAATTTGAGTTGGTTTTGTAGCCAACTTAAGCTTATATATGTATACAAAGGTTAGGCTAAGATTTAAATACAAGAGAGGGTGTTTTGGACTTAGGAATAACTCAATTTTACAGCTGCAATTTTGGATACGAATTTGGCAATTTTGGATGGCAAATTTGACTTATATTTTGATAGGTCTTTGTAGTTGTTTAAAGGATATTTATGGGGTTTGTTTGCTAGTAAATCAAGGCTATTAATTAGTGGTTCATTTGGTCAAAGAAAACAACTCATGCAAGGCCTATATTCTTACAAAACAGAGCTGCAATTACGTGAAGGATACTGCAGTTTTTCTTTTTGAATTTCCTTCTATTGCAGCAGCTGTTCGGTGAACTCTCTAGGTCTATTGGAGTTGTTTTTCTCTAGCATTTAATCCGTGATTCTTGTGTATTTAATGTGAATTATGGTGGAAGCTTTTGGATTGGTTGGGGTGTCATTATCAAGTGTTAAATTTGGGCAAAGTCGAATGTAAGTTAAGCTTGTTGCAGTTGAAAAATCCTTCCCCTGCTACAACGTGGAGAAGCTGCCTCTGTTCCAGTCGAAATTCCAAAATGTTGCAGCCAATATTTTTGAAGTTTGGACCAGAGTTGAATTTGTGTTGGGTTGTTGTTTACGTGTCATTTTCATTAAGACTTTTGGAGCTCCACTGGTGTGAATTGGAATGTAAATGGCAACTAAAAGCAACGTGATTCCAGCCGGAGTTGTGGACGTGAATTCAATCTTAGGAGCTTTTATTCAACGTGAGGATTTGTATTTTGTCTTATGTTTCCAGGTATTTCCAACAAATTGCAGCTGACTCCTTCTGTTCCAACGTAAAGATTTTGTACACATTTGTTTCCATTTCCAGCATAGCGTGTGGAATACAGCAGCCGTAACTTTTATTTTGCCGCTGTCTTCTTCTTCCAACGTGGAGTCCAGCTTGCTCTTGTATGTGTGGAGAACGTGCGATGCTGTTCGTGAAGAATTTGCTGCTGAGGTGTGCTGCCCTGTTCGTGATATTCAATGCGAGCTGTTGTCCATGCGTGGAGAAGGAGTTGCAGCGCGTGGAGATAGCTGCAAAGGTCGTCCTCTGTTCCAACGTTATCAACCGACTCATGCTCTGTCCAAGCGTGTGTGATCCAGTAGCACTGCTCATGTGCTGTGCATGGAGTAAATTGCAGCGCGTGGGATCTCCTGCTCGGTCACTGCAGCACTTAAAACAACCCGCATCGATCCTCCTGCTGCCCACGTAAAGATTGTTCCAGCTGAAATTCTATAGCATTGACTTCGATTTTTGCTGCTGGGCTATTGTTTCTAACGTGGCGAATTCCAGCACGAAGGAATTCTGTCGGTGTCCAACTCCAGCAGCTGTCGGCATCCTCTGTTTCTTCGAGAATTCGTGTCTTTTGTGCGTGGAATTCTGCTGGAATTTACTGTCCTCGGTTCTACATGAAATTCAAAGTCTATTCCGGTTTTTCTTTTTATTTATTTATTTATTTGTTTAACGGTTGATTAATTAATTGGTTAACTTAAATATTCTAACAAAGATTAATTTATAAACGTATATTTACAACTATTACGTATGCGTTTTATGAAATTATCTACGTTACTACAGAAACTCTAGATTATTTATATATTCATATTTTTAATTTTAAAGTTTACACAATTAATTATTTTAAGTATTTTAACATACACAATTACATTTTTCAAGTTCAATGAATTGATTTAGGAACTAAGTCTTAATAAGTTCAGAATTTCTAACAAGTATAACAGCGGATTTGAAATTTTAATGTTAGATCTAGATTAATATTTATTGATCGGTATTAGTATATATTATGTATTTATAATCCTAGTAATCCATCTTTGGTTATTGTTTTGTACCAATAAGTTTTGTTATTAGACCGTATCTTATCGGTTTTAAAATTTAGAGCTACTTCTAATCATATCTTGAATCGTCAGTTCAAGATACGAAATCTCGTTTTTGGTATCTATTAAGGTCAAAGAAATTTTTAGTCGGGTTTTTAAAGCTAAGAATGAGTTTATTATAATTCATAGATCTATTCTAAGATTTTATTGAATCATATATTTGATATTAGTCTCACATTTGCCAATTTGTTCATTTTTCCAGTTATGAAAATTACATTGGCAACTCAAGATTTTAATTTCTAAAATCTCTAAATCTTTTAATTAGAATATTAGTGTAATTTAAATATGTATTTAAGATCTAGATTCTTAGATATTGATCTATTTTACCGATATATTTTACTGTATCGAAGTTATTTATACTAATTTGTTAATAGCACGATATTTTCGTTTAGTGCTACTTAATATTAATAGATTCATAATAGCTTGAACACTATTATTTCATTATTTACCAAGTATAGGGTTCATTTCCTAAGTATTGAACTTAAGGAACAATGATTCAGTAATTTATATTGACGATTGGTTTATCGCCGTTTTAAATCATTTGAGATTATAGAAGTTCAGTTTTGTATTTCGAAATGTTTTATTGGTAACGGTTTTAATCTTTCTAATTATGATCAAATCCATTTACACTCTTGACTTTTTTTTTTTTTTTGAGAAAAATTGGAGTGATTTTTAGTATTTGTTCCAAACATTCTAAATAATTATGTATTACATTTTTAGTATTTGTTAAAATCATGTTACGTAAAATTTGGGGGATTACAATATTGACGTCCGTTATCACTTTGTGCGTGATATTATTGCTCGAGGAGATATTGTAGTGAGCAAGGTGAGCACTCATGACAACCCTGCAGATATATTGACTAAGACACTTCCCATTGCAAAGTTTAAGCATTGCTTGAACTTGCTTAGTGTCGGTAGCTGATTGATTCCTTTGAGGAACTTGTGGAAGAGGTGGAGTTGTTTATCAAAGTTTTGGAGTGTATTGTGTTTGTTAATCCAGAATTCGTGTCAAGGTGGAGATTGTTGGAGTTTATGACCCGATTTCTATAACCGACTCCCGTAGTTAAATGTTAATGAATGAATATTTGACCATATATTTATTATTCATTCATTATACATTTAACGGTCATAATTCAGGTCTTTATTACTCATTAATTACATATTTAAATGTCATAATTAGGTTGTTATGTCGGTTATTCTTATACACACACACATATATATATATATGTGTGTGTGTTGTTTCTAGAGTTTTTTAATATACTTAAAAACACATCACAAACACAAATTTTCTATTGAGAGATCTGAAAGATTAGAGTTGTAAATCTCTCAATTCTTGTACTCCTACTTTGATATAGTGTGATTTCTCTCTCGTCTCTACCCGTGGTTTTTCCCGAAAGGGTTTCCACGTAAAATCTATGTATTTTTTACTTTATGCTTGCTATTATCATTTTTCGATTGCGCGTTTGTTTATAACACATGTTTATCCTAATAATTGTATCTTATTCTAGAAGGATGATGAAAAGGTAAACCATTATCGTGTATGTGGTGCTTCTAAATGGAAGTCTATTGAAGAGTATCAAGGAAGGCAACTCAAGCATCAAATTCCTATAAAGGTATTGAGGTATTTCCCATTGAATCCTTAGCTTCAAAGATTGTACATGTACTTAGAGATGGCATATGGATGAATGCCCAAAAGATGGCTATATAAGGCATCCTTCATATGGCTAAGCTTGGAAAGATTTCGATGCAAGGCATCCTACTTTTTCCAAAGAAACTCGAAATGTAAGGTTAGACTTAACTAGTGATGGTTTTAATCCATTCTGGACAATGAGCATTGCTCATAGCACATAGCCAGTGGTTTTAGTAAATTACAACTAGGCACCATACATGCCTACGAAGCCTAAATATATGATGTTATCTTTGCTTATACCTAGCATGAGTAGTGAAAAGACATAGATGTTTATTTGCAACCTTTAATTGAAGAGTTAAAAGAGTTAAGGAGGTTCGTAATTGAAACTTATGATACTTTAAATAACCATACTTTTAGAATGCATGTGGCCTTACTTTGGACCACTGGTGATTTTCCTGCGAATGCTATGTTATATGGATGGAGCACTAAAGTCCAATTAGCATGTCCTTGTAATTAATTATGGGACTTCATCTCAACAATTGAAGCATAGTAAAAAAATTTGTATATGGATCATCGTAGGTTCTTAGATATTAATCATCCATGGAGGTTTGATTAAAAAAAAATCTTTCAATGGCGATGTAGAGATAAGAAGTGCACCTACTCCTTTGTTGAGCACTAAAGTCTTAGCTTTTACGTCTAATTTTGACAACGTGTTTGGAAAAAAGCAAAAAAAGAAGAAAATGGATGGCCCAAGGAGGAAAAAATCTATATTCTTTGAGTTGCCGTATTGGAAGCATAACACTTGTCTCCATAACTTGGATTTGATGCAAATAGAGGAAAACATATGTGGCAATTTACTTGGAACACTGTTAAATATTCCTAGCAAATCAAAGGATCATCTAAATGCTCGGTTTGACTAGCAAGATATGAATATAAGGAAGGAACTCCATCCTATTCCTTTTAGTGAATTTCATCATGTGTTTTATGCTAAAACATGTTACTCAATGACCTTTGAGGAGAAAAATATTTTTTGTAGAGTTATGAAAAATGCAAAACTACCTCAAGGTTATGCATCAAATATTGGTCGGTGTGCACAAATTTCTAAGAGAAAGATTTCAAGTTATAAAACTTATTATGCCTACATTATGATGCATCACTTACTTGAAGTTACAGTTCGAAAAACTCTACCAAAGCATGTGGCAAATCCCTTAATTAGACTATACGCCTTTTAAAGAGGCATATGCAATAAACTTTTCAAACTGGAAGACCTTGATCACTTGCAAAATGAAATTATTGGAATCCTTTGTCATCTTGAGAAGATTTTCCCACTAAGTGTTTTTGACATAATGGTACATCTACCTATACATTTGGTTTATGAGATATGGCTTGGTGGGCCGATGCATTATCGCTGGATGTATTTCATTGAGAGGTATTTATGTGATCTAAAAGGTTTTGTTTTTAATAAGAGTTGTTCAGAAGGATCTATAGTTGAAGGGTACTTTGCTGATGAATGCATGACGTTTTGCTCAAGATACATGCATGATAGTGTGAAGACGAGATTCAAAAGGAGATCAATGCATTGGGACAAAGCAAATGAAACAAATGGCCCATTTGCATTATTCCTAAAGGTAGGTCATCCTATAGGTATTAAGAGAAAACAAAAAGGTAATGCAATCTCTTTAGATGTTGTTACTTGGGCACAAGCACATTATTATATCCTATTTAATTGTTGAGATGAACAAGTTGAAATGTATATCAGGTAATATATATATATATATATTTTTTTTTTTTTTCAAAAACTTATTATGTCACTTTATTAATTAATATAAGTAAAAGCATTTTAATAAACTGAAAATATTATTTTTGTAGAGAACATCAAGAGTTGCTGAATGGTCAAAGTAAAAAGAGCATATGAGAAAAATCACAGGATCATAGTAGGGATTTTATAAAATGGTTTTAGGATAAAGTTAAACAAGAACAAGTAGCTCCTTGTATTATTTGGTTATCAAAAGGTCCTAGCACTATAGCAAGAATATTTAAAGGATATTTCATCAATGGCTATCGATTTCATACTAGAGAACGTGATGCAAAATGTAAAACTCAAAATAGTAGAGTAACATTGAAATCATCGGCCAATAGTTTTGCATCTACTAAGGACCAAAATCCTATTAGAAGAAATGTTTATTATCATGGAGCCATTCAAAAGATCCGTGAAGTAGATTATTGGGGTCAATTTGATTTTGTTCTCTTTCGATGTGATTGGTTTGAAGTTAAGGTAGATGATTATGGTCTTACTCTAATTAACTTCAATAAACTATGCTATTTAAATGATCCATTTGTTATGGACATACAAGTTCATCAGGTTTTCTATGTAGAAGATCCTATTAAAGAACGATGGCATTATGCCATGGATAGGTTGCCGAGGGAGTTACTTGATCTAGTCAAACAAAATGGCTCTAAAGTGCAAAACACTTTTTGGCATGAGTAAGCGATACAATCTAACTTTGTTAAGAGTGGTGACATTGAAGATGATAGCCAGGAATAACCCCTAACATGCCAATAAATAGGATGAACTCTCAACTTGTGATACAAGATGATAATGAGGATTCTAATTTTGACGATACAAATTGGAATTAGATGAATCCAAAATATTCATAAGAGATTAGATCTTTATAGCAACTAGAAATAACAAATTTGCATTACTTAAATGTGCATTTTGAACAAAGTATATTTTTAAAAAAAATTTACGTTTGTTTACATCATATTATGAAACTATTTTAACTATATATTTATCATTGTTACAAGTTAAAGAGTAACTATGATGAATAATTTAAAGAACTACCAAGAAGTATATACTAGGAAAACAAAGGTCATTATCACAATTTCAAAATATGTCATTACAACAATAGCCACAACACCAATTGTCAAAGGTAGTGAAAAAATCAGTATCTCATTATTCTCAAGAACAACAACAAAGTCGTACACTTCACATCAAATATCAATAGGATATGGTTCAAATTTCCTATGGATGCTACTAAGGAATCACACATTTCAAGAACTTCTTCACGTAAAACAAG
This sequence comes from Combretum micranthum, assembly GCA_024138025.1. NCBI lineage: Eukaryota > Viridiplantae > Streptophyta > Magnoliopsida > Myrtales > Combretaceae > Combretum > Combretum micranthum. Next base: position 47,616 of record JAMXBD010000266.1, on the reverse strand, counting down.
AGGACCAAGAACGATAAGAAGAAGTGGAACAAGAAAAAGATTCGAATAATCAACAAGAACGAGAAGATCAAATGCCTGAACTTGATGCACTTCAAAGAGAAGAAAATCCTCAAGAGCTAGGTACAAAATTCTATTTCTTGGTATCATTTAAGTAAGAATTGTTAGTTTGCCCATTAACTTTTCTTAGTCTCGATATTTTTCATATGTAATATATTTAGAAAAGAGAAAAATCCAAAGGTTAACAACAATGAAAAAGGTGCATGATCAAAGTGAAGAAGATTATAAGCCCATTATTTTTAATAAGCATAACCAACCTATACGTCCAAATGGTGAGATTTTGAATGAATTTAGCAACTTTTTTGCACTTCAGCTTAGAATGCAACTCTTGCACCAGTGAATGTCATGACATGGTGTAAAATGACAACTAAGGACCAATTGTGGAGTCTGTACAAGCAAGTTAAATATTATTTTAATTTCTTTTTCAATTTATTTTGGTATGCTTTTAATTTAACTAATTGTTATACTTTTAAAGAAAAAGTATATGGTTCCTAAAGAGGGTAAGAAATGGGTTATAGAGGCAATTGGAGAAGCTAGGAGGAATTATAAATGTACAATGAAGAATTTACATTACACAAGGAGCAAAACTAATAAAGAGAGATTGCAAAATAGGCCCAAAAATGTGCTTAAAAAACAATTTAGATATCTTCTAAATTATTGGAATTTTGAAGATGCAAAGGTATAATGTATATATTTCATTTATATATTGTTAAATTTGTAGTTAATACTGCGATAACTTATTTATAATCTTTTGGATAAGTAGAAAATTGCTGTTGTGAACAAGATTAATAGAGGAAAACATAAGGACACGAGTACTATAGGGATGAAATCGCGCAATGAATTGGTAAGGAAGTTATATACTACTCCTTTTCATTATTATATAGTGAAACCAAGATATAAAATGTTGAAAGCTGAGTAACAATGTTTATTTCTTTTTCATTTAGCAAAATGCAAAAGAGGACAAAGCATTACCTACACGTTTAGAGATGTATATTGCCACTCGAAAAAGAATTCCAAAGTGAGAGTATAAAGAATCTGATTAGGATGTACAAAACAAAATTGCAAGAATTGTGGGCCTTTTTTTCTTTAGTCTTTAGATTTCTTCTCATTACTACATATTAAAAATATTCTTTTAAATTTTGTTACATGCAATTGATAATGGATAGGCCGAATGGAGGTATTACAATCTCAACAATCTGGACAAGACGAAGGAAATCATGAGATGATTGATGCATTCTCTAAAGTGATGGGATAAGAGACTTTATGGGAGAGGTGTTACTCCATTTGACTTGAAAGAAAAGGGGGTAACTAGTGAATCATCTATAAAAGCTCCCTAAGATCTTATAGAATCTATTAAAGTTAAACTGGAAGTAGAGATGGAAAAGAAATTAAATGTAGAATTGGAAATAAAAATGGAACAACAAAGAGCCAAAATGTGTAAGGATATCATGCCAATGATTATATCATAGTTGCAAAGGAGTCCTAGTTTAAACATTATATATATATATATATATATATAAATCATATGCTAAACACACCTTCCTTGATTGAAACTAATAAGTCATTTTTTATTTTTACAAGAAGGCAAAATAAACAAAGGAAAACAAGATATCTTTCAATCAAGAAATCTTTGCTTTATGTTTTTAAGTTATTGTGTGCAGGACTTGCACCGGCAAGCCAATCCAATTTTGTTCTCATCAAAATCACATTTAGAAGTAATCAATTTAATAGTTGACATTCTTAGCAAATTTGTTCCACCTACAAGGTCTCTTAGGGATTCTTGCAGTGCACCAAATCTAACCAGTTTAGGCAATATACGATCTTCATATGGCATGCATAGTTCTCTTATCCAGGTAATAATAATAAATACACATATTACATAAAAGATGAGTTTCTATATGATGAACTATATAAATGTATAATGAAGTTTTTTTTTTTTTTTTTTTTGCACCAATATGTCATTCAATGATGTAAGAATTTTTACAAGATTCAAAAGTGCTAGTGAAAAAAAAAATCAAAATTAATGTACTAGTACAAAATGCCTACGACATGCAAACATTACAAGAATGCTCCTTCATTGACTTTAGATTATGATTTGTTATATTGAATCCCATGCTAAAGAGATAGATGTGTAAATTAGCAATGTCTATAAATTTCTTATCATTTGTTGTTATGTATATAAATTACTTATCATTTATTGTTCTTTCTTTTTGTGTAGAATGGTAAAGCTAAAGAAGATGGATCTTAAATTATACAGTCAATATGAATGCAAGGAACCTAGTTAAATCAATATTTTTTAAACAATTCTTGAAGAAATTATATTTTTTGAACAATTGTAGAACAATTTATACTTTGTTGCAAGCAATAAGTTATTATTATTGAAACTTTTTCTAGTTACAATAGATAAAGATTAGAGATTTTCTGATGTCAAGATTCAAATTATTACATGCAATAAAAGTTATAGCCTTCAATTATTGTAATTCAATGTCATTTATATTATGAAGAATTTCCTTTTAATATATTGAATATTGCTTTGATATCTACTAAATCATTATTTAAAAAAAAAAAGCTCACTGCTTAGGTGTAATTTGTTGGCTTTTACTTATGTCAAACTATTATTTTTAATTATAATCAAATTCATTATTTACCCATGCAGCCACTGTATTATTTTCTATAGTTATTATATTTTGTAAAGATCAAACGATTACTTATTTACATAAAAACTATGGCATTGAATCATTATCTAATACACTTGTGTAGCTACTGCATTATATGTAATAATCATTTCCTTTATTAAGGTTGAATCGTTGCTTATTTACATAAGAACTATTGTGTAAATTTACACAAACCATTGTCTATTTGTTTTCAAATTGTTGATTTTTTTTCAATTGATAGAGTAACCATTGCCTAATAGAAAAGGTGACAGTGGTCAAACGCTATGGTTGTAAAACCATTGCCATAGATTAGAGGCGATGGATGGTTTTAAGTTCATTAGGAAAGATTTACTACTGTCGCTAAAAACACAAAATGTTGCAGTGGCTCCTCCCTTATAACTTGAATGCCTTTCTTTTAACTTCTAGTTTGGTTACGAACCTCTATTGGTAAAGCATCATAAAAAATGGATGATGATACAGCCTAATCATCACGAGATGAGAGTTTCACCCCTCAAAGAGTTCCCATACAATGTTCGACCATCATTCATATCATCGTTTGTTGTTAATCTCGATGGCGAGCTAGCCTTATCTTTCTTGATTTCTCAGGTCCGTTTCGAGCCCTACATTCTTATCAGGAGTGCCCTCTTGGCTTTGCCATGATCCCCCATATGTTTAGGAGGTTTAACTATATCAACTGGTTTTCATCCTGCCTTGGCTTCATTAAGAGAGTAGCATTAACTCCTAACCAATTTATCCACGGGAGGCTAGACCCGCCTTTAGAGTTAACCCAATCCTCGAATAAACCCTCTATCGATGCCACTCATAATGCTATACACCCACGTTAAATACCTCCATAAAGCCCTTAACTCTCGGACTATGACACTCTCCTCCACTCAAATTCATGATGTCCTCATCATGAGGTAAATTTGCTATAGCCACTACCCACTCTCAAGCTCTCACCCCTTTTCCACACCTGTTATGAACACACCTAAGATCATCTCATCAAGACTTCAGGCTTCTACAAGCTTTCCCACGCCCTCACCCATTTCGCCATCCTCCGAGAATGCCTCCTATTGAGTTGCTCAACGATCGGGTTTGAGCATAAAATCTTGCTTCAACCCTAACTCGCAACATAGCTACCCCCAAGCAATGATGTCCTCCCTTTGGTGGCCGCTCAACTTAAGCTTTGTCCACATGAGCTAAATTGACAAGAAGATTAAGGTTAAATCTCGTTTCTATGACTTGCGACACAGTTGACCTCTGGCAACAATGGGTAGTTCTTCATCGTCTCTGTAGACTCTGATCCCATCATCAACTAATCTTGTATAAAGATGATCAGTAAATCTAACGCGAATATCTGGACCTCTAAAACTTAAGAACACTTCATATTCTAACCCTGTTGATGGAACATTTGATATTCCCGCATCCGTTCTAGTACCTGATGAAGCCATCTTCAACAACAAGAAGTAACAACAGCTCTAACAGGTCAGAGATTAACCGAGCTACAAGGATTTCCATAGGCTTAAATGCTAATCGAGCAAGCAAATTACTGTAATACTTACTAACCAAAAACAAGCTGGAGACTAGATTCAGATCTGGATCTCAATGATTAAACAGCAGAGTCTATCAAAGTAGGTGGCTAGTAGTTTAAGTAATCATCTCTGAAATTTCCTATACGCGTGAGCATAAAACCTAACCTTTTTCCTTTTTCTCTCTTTTTTTTTTTTTTTTTTTTTTTTGAATGTTCGTTGACCATTGAATTATTGTAAGACTACAATTTTTACATAATAATGGAAATGAATGAATCGAAAGGAATCAGGAACGAAATAAAAAAATGTGTGTTATCTTTTATACAATTTTAACTTTAATAGGATTCACTTCAAAGCTAGAATCCTCGAATTCAAAAATACGGTTACAGTTTTAGAAAATCTATGAAAAAAAACATCAAATCAGGGTATGATTCCCATTCATTCTTCTATACCAGATATCTTAGAGCTTCTGAGTTTCTAAACGTCACATGAACTCTCTTATTAACACCTTTATACATTATATTTTAAAGTCTTTTACAAGAGCTTGGCACCACATTGCAATTAAATTATATCAAAGGTCCACAAAAGGTGTAAACCGCTTCCCAATGTAAATATCTCAAAAGATAAGGTTTTTAAATAGGGAGACAGTCAAGCGCCCAATGTGAGATGCTTTTATTAGAGCATCCTATCCAAAGTCCTTCAGCAAACTATGTGAATAATTTTACTTTAGGGTCTTACGAGATGGAAGAGTTTTTTTAACATTTTAACTTATACAAAAGATTAAAAAAAAAAAAGATTCTTTATGTCTTTCTAAATTTTCTTTTTCACTATATTAAGTGTAGTTTGGAAAAATATATGAGACTCATATCTAAAGAACCTCATGCAAAAGATATAAAGTGGTAAGTATTTTTAAAAATTTGTGGAAGGAAAGTAGGAAGATCCTAACGCAATTTTGGGATGATTTGTATGTATTTATAACATTAAATAATACAAATTGATTAAAGATGTTGCATGAAAAAATTCAAGATCCTGAAAAAATAATTTTCCTTTTTATTTGGATTACCTTTATTTAAGGATTATTTTGCCCATATTCGAGGCAACGTACGGAAACACCGTATTTTGAAAAAGTAGCTTTCGGAAGACTGTATTTTACATAAATATCTGGATAATATGTATCAAAGGTGCGATACTGTGAAGAAGACGTTGTTGGTGGCCGCACCTTCTGTTGAAGTGTGTTGATCTGTGCAACTTTTACTATTGATTTCTAGGATGCAATATTTTCTGTTTTTTTAATTTTGAATTAGTCAAATTTAGTTTAGATTCTAAGCTTATCCAGTTTTATTTTGATTGCAGTTTGCTTAGATTTTATTGGCAAAGATTATGTTAGTTTTCTATACATTCTGAACAATGAATGAATATTGAGTTGATTGTTTTCACCCAACATTCTACTTCTATTATTTTCTTTTTTAGTAAACTACACACTGGTATCAGAGCTAGGTTTGTTCAGGTTTGTTCTTAAGGGACCTGTATTTTGTGTGAGTGAATCTATGAGGATCTTACCACCAAAATAAACACGATGGCTAGAAATAATTTTATGACAGCACCTCATATTTTCACAGGAGAAAATTATCAGAGTTGGGTTGTTAAAATGAAAGCTCATCTGAGAGGTCTTGGTTTGTGGCAATGGGTTGAACAAGAAAGGCAAGTTCAGCCTTTAGGAAAAAAACTATCAACCAATCAAGGTTAGGATATGTTGAAGGAATTATATCAAGGCTGTACCAAAACAAAAAGAATGCAAGTCTTGAATCTCAAGAGAGAATTTAAGATTTTAAACATGAATGAAAAAGAAACCATAAAGGAGTATTTTGACAAGTTGATGGCTGTGGTAAACAAAATAAGCCTTATGGGAGAAAAGCTATGTGATAGTAAAGTCATGGAGAAAATACTTGTGAGTTTGCTCGGGAGATTTGAGGTAAAAATTTCATCTCTTGAAGATTCAAGCGACATCATTCAGATGACCTTACTGGAATTGATAAGTGCTCTGCAGGCTCAGGAGCAGAGAAGACTCATGAGAAGAGAAGTGCAAGCTAAGACTGAAGGAGCCTTTCAAGCTAGAAACAAGAAGCTGCCTTGGAATAAAAAGAAGAAAGATGGTGATAGCAATAGAGAAGGACAGGGAAAAAAAAAAAAAGGCAAGTATCAGCCTTGTCAACATTGCAAGAAGACAACACATCAACATTGGCATTGCTGGTTCAGACCTAGTGTTAGGTGCAATGCTCGTAACCAGATGGGACATGTGGAAAAGGTTTGCGAGAACAAGAAACAAATTGGACAAGAAGAAGGGCAACAAGCTCAAGTAGCCAATCAACAGTAGGAGGAGCACTTATTTGCAACAACTTGTTTTGCAGGAAGTACTTCGAGTGAAGCTTGGCGAATCGATAATGGGTGCACCAATCAGATGACACATGATAAGTCATTATTCAAGGAGCTTGATCAAACATATATTTCCAAAGTCAAAATTGGAAATGGAGACTACATTGAAGCTAAAGGAAAGGGAAATGTTGCCATCAATTCTAGTTCAGGTATAAAACTCATTAATGATGTTTTGTTTGTACCTGAAATTCATCAAAATTTGTTGAGTGTTAGACAACTCCTAGAAAAGAATTACTCTGTAATTTTCAAAGATAAATCTTGCATAATTCTTGATTCTGGTGGAGTTGAATTATTCTCAGTCAAGATGAAGGAAAATAGCTTCTCACTAGATATGGTGCAGTCTAATTCTAGTGCATATCCTAGCTTTGTTGAACAATCTCAGCTTTAGCACAAGAGGCTAGGAAACTTTCATTACTCTAGCCTTCATTTATGAATAAGATAAAGTTAGTGAAGGATTTGCCTACTATTGAAGAAGGATTGGGAGTTTGTGAAATCTGTCAGCTAGGAAAGCAATCAAGAATGCCATTTCCACATAACGAAATCTGAAGAGAAACAGAAACTTCAGCTTGTTCATACAGATGTTTGTGGTCTAATGAGAACTCAATCCATAAATGGCAGCAGGTATTACATTTCTTTCATTGATGATTTTATTAGGATGTGCTAGGTTTATTTTTTAAAACAAAAGTTGGAAGTTCCAGAGGAGTTTTGGGAGTTCTAATGCTGGATTGAGAATCAAAGTAGTTGCAAAATAAAGATACTCAGGTCTGATAATGGAACTAAGTATACTTATAACATGTTTAATAAGTTTTGTGAAGATGCAGGTATTGAACATCAGTTGATAGCAACATATACCCCACAACAAAACGTGGTAAGTGAGAGGAAAAACAAGACGATAATGGAGATGGCTAGGTGTTTGCTATTGGAGAAGAAACTACCTAAGAAGCTATGGGCTAAGTCTATCAATACTGCAATCTATTTACTTAATAGGCTGCCAACAATGACCTTGCAAAGCAAAACTGCATTTGAAAGGTGGTATGGGTATAAGCCTTCTATTCAAAATTTAAAGGTGTTTGGATGCATTTGTTACACACATGTTCTTGACGTGAAAAGGGACAAGTTGGAGCAGAAAGCTAAAGTTGGAATTTTCATTGGGTACAGCAAGTCACCAAAGGTTATAGAGTTTATCAACCTTTAACTAATAAGGTGATTGTAAGTAAGGATATTAAGTTTGACGAATCCGCTGCATGGAATTGGGACAAGTTAAAAGTGGAGACTAGTGAGGATAAAGAAGATGTTTCTGACACAACACAAAATGAAGTTGCTGATGAATCAGTTGATGATACTCCAGCCAAAGGTACAAAATCATTAACTGAAATTTATCAAAATTGTAATGTTACTTTGGTGGAGCCTATAGGTTATGATGAAGTTGCAAGAGATTCAAAGTGGGTTACGGCAAAGGAAGAGGAGCTGAAAATGATTGAAAAAAATCATACTTGGATACTTATGAATAGACCAAGTCATAAGAAGCCTATTGATGTGAAGTGGGTGTTCAAAATCAAGCTAAATGCCGATGGTTCTATCAATAAGCATAAAGCCAGGTTGGTGGTCAAGGGCTATGCTCAACAGTTTGGAGTTGATTTTTTAGAGATGTTTGCACTAGTGGCCAAACTGGATACTATCAGAATGGTCTTAGCTATTGCAGCTGAAGAGAAGTGGAAATTTCACCAACTTGATGTAAAGTTAGCATTCCTAAATGGCTACTTGGAGGAGGATATCTTTGTTGAGCAACTTGAAGGATTTATGGTGAAAGGTGAAGAAGACAAAGTCTATTTACTCAAAAAGGCCATGTATGGCCTCAAACAGGCACCAAGAGCCTGGTATACTAGGGTTGATGATCACCTACAAAAAATTGGATTTGAAAGAAGCTTGAGGGAAACAACTCTATATGCAAAGTTTTCTGGTGCTGATATTATAATTATTTGCTTGTATGTTGACGATTTATTGGTGACAAGAAGCAACTCTGTCATGGTGCAACGGTTCAAAGATCAAATGATGGAGGCCTTTGAGATGACAGATCTAGGAGCCATGTCCTACTTCCTAGGCATGGAAATTTTACAATATTAGGTAGGAATTTTTATTAGGCAGCAAAAATATGCAAATCAAGTTCTAGAGAAATTCAACATGAAGAACTGCAAGTCAATTAGCACTCCTTTAATGCAGAACATAAAGCTAAGCAAGAGCCAAGGTGGTCAGAAAGTTGATGAAGGGATGTATGTTTAATGTATCTCACAACAACAAGACCTGATATCATGTTTGCTGTAAGTTTACTTCAAGGTTTATGCATTGTGCAAATTAATCTCACCTTAGGGCTGCAAAAAGAGTGCTAAGATATATTGAGGGTACTGCTGATCATGGAGTTTGGTTTACAAAAACAAAGAAATCAATTTTATATGGTTTTGCAGACAATGATTGAGCTGGATCATTTGATGATATGAGGAGCACTTCTGGCTATTTATTTTGGTCTTGGTTCAGGTTGTTTTTCATGGAGTTCCAAGAAACAAGATGTGGTGGCGCAATCCACAGCAGAGGCAGAATATATAGCCGCTGCTGCTGCAATAAATCAAGTCTTATGGTTGAGGAAGATTTTGGCAGATTTGAAATTTGTTCAAAGAGAGGCAACAAAGCTATTTGTTAATAATCAAGCTGCTATTTCTATTTCTAATAATCCAGTATTCCATGGCAAGACTAAACACTTCAAGATCAAGTATTATTTTCTTAGAGAAGTTCAAAAGGATGATAAGATTCTTCTAGTTTATTGCTACACAGAGGAACAACTTGCAGATATTATGACAAAGGCTTTGTCAAAAGCCAGATTTGAGTATATGAAAATGAAGATGGGAGTTTGCAGCAAAAGTGGCAAGAAGGAGTGTTGATCTGTGCAACTTTTACTGCTGGTTTCTAGGATGCAATATTTTCTGTTTTTTTAATTTTGAATTAGTCGAAGTTAGTTCAGATTCTAAGTTTATCTAGTTTTATTTTGATTGCAGTTTGTTTAGATTTTATCGGCAAAGATTATGTTAGTTTTCTATAAATTCTGAACGATGAATGAATCTTGAGTTGATTGTTTTCAGCCAATATTCTACTTCTATAATTTTCTGTTTTAGTAAACTACAAAGTGTTTTTGCCTATAAGCAGCCACGCCCTCAGTTAAGACAACAAAATTAACGCCGAAGTAAAAGGAATTGGACGAAGATTTATGGATGGTGAAGTAGATAAAGCTTTGTGGGCGAAGAGTTGGTCACATAGTCGGATGACAAATTTGATCTTTGGCAATTGGAGATGTTTAAAGCACTCATCGGCCGTGGTGGTGAAGGTGGTCGTGATGGTGCCGAAGATGTCGGCAAGGTTCCATGCCAGCCGTGGTGAGGAAGCGATTGAGCAAAGAAATTTAGGTGAAGGATGATAAAACTATAAAGCAAAAAATAATATTAAAAAGAAGGGGAAGAAGAAAAAAACATTAAGTAAATGAAGAAAGGTAAGGGAAGGAGCAATTGCTTGTTGCCATATTCACTTAGAATGATCTCTTCCTGTCTCAAGACATTATCCTCTAATGCTGAAAACCGTGGCTTACGCAGTCCGTTTTATCAATGCTTCCGATGTCGTTTCGATTGCGGCCTCAATCGAGGAACTTAAGGATCAGCTTCGAGAAAATTTGTGACTGCGCCTTTTACACATGTATTCCAAATATTTATCTAAAATACCATATTTAAAATTTTTTTTTTCAAAATATGGTATTTCCATACATTCCCCCTGTGTTTTTTTAAGGTGTTAAAATGCTATTTGCCTTCTTAACATTTAGTTCTTATCAATATCTTGGACTGTGGCAAACAAACCATCCTGATCTAGTCACGTGTCATATTAATTAGGGACTAGTATAGTTCGGTTCGGTAGTTGTGTGATAATTAAGCGATTTAGTATTTTTCTTTACTATTCTTTCCCCAACTGAAGTCGCATTTGATATTCCCGCGTCTGATGTAGTACCTGTTCAAGTCATCTTCAACAGCAAAAAGTGACAAAAGCTCGGCTAAATGACCAGGTCTGCGATCCATTAAGCTATACGGGTTTGTAGGAGGTGCTACACTTACAAAATAAGAATGAGCAATTATCTGGAAATAAAATTCAACTCTGAACAAACAGCGTAGTTTATTAAATTAAAATACACAGCTGGTTTAAAAAAAAAAAAAAGAAAGGGTACAATACTGGTAGATTGCAGTTCGCACGTTGTTGGAATTATCATTAAAAAGTACCAGGCCTCAGGCGAAGGGAAAAAAAGAAAGAAAAAAGCCAACGATAAAAAGGATAAGGCTGGGTGATCAAAATACTGGGCCAAGGAACTACAGTTAGTGATGAAACCAAATAAGTTATTACAAGGTATCCGACTCATTCGATAATTTAAAAATAAATTATATAAGATAGAGGTTTAGGTTTTTGATATTATTTTAAAACCCTACAGGACCGGTTTTGGGTCATATGCAATGGATAAGGAATAGAGTTGAATGAAATTCTATTGGGTTGGGTTTTGAGTTCGGCGAAAAAAATTCTATGAGGTTTTTCTTAGGTTTTGGAGAATCCAATAACTAATCGGGTTGGATTCAGGTTTTATATAATTCGTCTCAAATTTTCTCCAATTGCATCCCTAACTATTAAGTAAATATTTTATTTCTATAATTAATATATATCCTATGCAGTTTAACCAATAATAATAATAATGCATACATAGACTATACAAACACATTAAAGTCTATTGTTTTTATACGCCAAATCGTACCCGGTCAACTCAACTTTGGTCCTATCTTACTAAACTCGAACCAAAGATAGACTGCTTTGTACACTTTACGATAAAAAATACCCATTAACTAATGTGGAAAAATATTTGCTATCTTGAGCTTGCTATCTCTATTATGTCTCCATAAATAAATATCTAATATGTGTTAAAAAGTGTTTCTTTTATTTTAGGGATTTTTTATATTTTTTTAATTTATTTGACATGTGTAAGGTATTCATTTGTGGAGACATGTTGGAAACAGCAAGTTAGGAACAGCAAACACATTTCCAACTAATGTATACCACTTTTATGTACATATGATATATAATTATTAATCATATTTCAACATATAAAAGAGATATCAAAGGAATTTTAAAATAACTATTATTTTTTATTTGACAATATGATTATGATCTTTTCATGGTTGTTCTTCTGGAAGCTCCTCTAGGTGCATAAACTTTGTTTGTGAAAGCCTGACAGTAGACGGGTTATGTTTTTGAATTTTTTATCAATTTAGAATGCCTGTTCAAAACAATTATCATAATAGGCATTAAAACAGAATAGTTACCAAAATACACATTTAAAATTCTATGTTAAACGTATAATTTTTCTATATTCAATAACTCCATGTTCAACATTCGAGTTTTATGTTATTTTTCATGCCAAAAAAATAAAAATAAAAACAACATGGGAGTTTTACATAAATAGAGCATGGGAGTTCCGTTGTCCATATAAACTTACAACTTCAAGATGCAATTTTGAAGAATATTTTGATAATTAATTAGATACTACCCATTGTATTATTTATATTTAGTGGAAGTATAAAAATATAACGATTCATTGAAATAAAATGGCAAATATTAATTTCGTTTTACTCCATTTTCTTCTTTTCCTTCCCTTTTTTTTTATTTAAAATACCATTCACGCAAAGCATAAAGCTAAGAAGATCCAAGGGCAAGGGAAGTAATTTATCTATTTTAGATCAATTATAAAAAGCTAACTTGTGTTTTTACCATTTTGCAAACATGTGTTCTGTGATATTTTCTTGGACGAGAAACTTGCCCGAGCTTTTCGTAAAAATGCTAATGTTAGTTAGTCACACTAAAGGACCACAGGACGCTAATCTATTTGTCTAATATAAATAATTTGATTTAAAGAATATTATTAAATAAATTTAAATAACCAAAATGAAAATTATTTTTAAAAATTCTAGAATAAGGGAGAACAAAGAAAAATTAAAAATAAAACATAAAAGAAGTGCTGAAGCAATTTTATGTGGGTTAGACTAAACTCCACGGCAACGTTTGGGCCTTCAAGGGAAAATAAATAAATAAATAGAAAGCGTCACCTTTTTGATCCTTAGCATAGGAATTTTAAGAACCCACCTGCCATTGTGTAGCTGGACCTACCGTAACCCTGGCATATATAGTATAATATTAAAAATAATTGTGCGACCTAAAATATTATTCCCTGTTTTTTTTCTTTTCCTTTTCCAAGTTGCTATTATGTCAGGCTCCAAAGGTATCTTAATCTGACAATCCACCCTAAGTGCTTTCGAAGAGAAAGAATTCTATTCTTATGTCCAATTTTTTATCAACTACTTAGACCATTTTCCACTATAAGTCACTTGACAAATTACTTAATATGCCACATTAGCATTTTAAATAAATCTTTCTACTAAGAAAATCACTACTTTATTTATGAATAACTTAGAAAGTTATTTAATATAATTTTTTTTAATTTTTATGGGTGCTATATTAGATAAATTATACACAACTAATATCAAAAATAAAAATAAATAAATAAATCTGAGCAACTCTTTTTAGATTGCTTAGTTAAGCAACTCATCAAAGCTAAGCAAGTCACTTTATTGGTTAAACAACTAAATTGCTTAGTATAAATTACTGTACCAAGTAACTTTACTCTTATAAGCATTTACCAAAATTAAACATTTATATAATACATGAAACAAAAATTAAATTTCATAATTGAAATATAAGTCTTGGTACAAAATAAAGAGCATCCATTGTTGATTTAAATATTACGGTAGTCTTAATAAAGGAAAATATTTCTAGGAATCAATTAAATCTTTCCGTCGTTTTTATATCCCGCGGAGCCAAAAAATTTAGAACGTACCATGTATGTGTATATGAATAATAAACGAACCTTGTCCGTCCTTAATCTTTCCTGAGTTTCCGAAAATAAAAGGATGGAAACGTGTGCTTGGTGAGTAAAAAAGGGCAAAAAAAAAAAAAAAATGAAAGGTGGAGTAGTCCACTCTGGATATAAAGGAACAGAATCATAATGGAATAATAATATATATATATATATATATAAGTATATATCTAGAAATAAAATTGTCCAAACATAATGATGGCTGGCGATAATAATAAATGACGAAAATAAAAGTATGAACTTAAAACTATATACAAGTATATGTTAATGAATGGTATATATAAATTTAATAAAATAATTGTACAGGGTAACACTCTTAACACATAGTATCATATGAAGAATATTTGTGTAATTAAAATATTGAACATAATAAATGATGCTATTCAATTTCCAAAATCGGCAGAGGAATATTTTAAATCAACGTGGGGCTGGAACTCCTTTTCCATCATCATCATCATGATAACAACAACAACAACAACAACAATAATAATAATATGTTAAGTAAAATTTGTAATAACTTGATTGTTGGATAAAAGTTTTATTCCATAAGTATGCACTTCTAGCGTGTCTATAAACTTTGGAAAAAAAGGTAAAAAAAAAAAAAAAAGGTTACATAACCGTGTGTGTCATTTTCATCAATAGTATACTTAAGTGGATATAAACTTTAATGAATTCTGATAATTGGTACTTAATATATACATGTATTGTATGAAAGGGAGTGTGAATTATGGTTGTCAATTTATATATTGGAATGGTATTGGTGATTGTTCTCTTTTTGTTAAATGATATTACTTAATGTAAATTTGAGTGGTAAATTACTTCATTATCCCATAATCAGACTAAGTATGAACCTAAGTCCTAAAAAAATAGACTGGCATGCACTGCATGAGACATTGCATTAGTCAAAGGCCATCATGTTAACATGGTGGATAGAAAGGAAGACATGCAAGAGTTGACCTCATAAAAGATGATGTGTTGGGGGTAATCTTGCTTTATTATCTACGAACAATATGGTGTAGGGAAGTGTCGCACATTTAGTGGAGCCTAAAGTCCACTATACTGTTTCGGACATACATGTAACTAAAAGTGTTGTGGTTTGAGGCTAGATATTGGTGTGGACAAACTAATGTGTTAAGAGTTTCAAGTTGTATTTTAGATCCCCAAACATTAATAATAGTTTTAATTCCCAACCTAAGGTTAAGGGGGGTTACACCCAAAACTCACGGTTGTTACTAGGAAGACCCCGTGTAATGTTGCATTGCATATTTTTTATCATACATAGCATATATTTGTTAAAAAACTTGTTTGTTCCTATGCATGTGTATAGTTTTGAGAGTTCTGTTCACTGACCTGTGGTTTGTCTCACACACTCAATAAATAACTTGTCTTTTAGGTACTACCGAGTACCATGTACCATACATCTAAAAGAATCACGATGGTAAAACTTTCTACTTTTGACAAGGTTGGGTACAGAGAGCAACATAATGGCAAAGGAGACCCTTCCTCTAAATTATGTTTTTATGTAATTCAATGAATTTTATTTGGTCATTTAAAGACTCCTCCCATAACTCGAAATTCTTTGAATTATGTATTGTAAACCCTTGAACCTAAGTATAATTTATCTAACTTTTTTTTTTTTGGAAGATTTATCTATCACAAAAATTTGAACACTTCGTAAGTTAGTGGGAATTAAGATACCCAAAGGGGGAGTCCTGTTTTCCTAAAAGAACTTATGATGGGTTGTCACATTTAGCGTACCTTATGGGGCATGATGATAAAATACGATCCATGTTATCTAACAAAAATAAAGTTATTAGTTGTTGCACATGAAGTGGTGGTGGGAACACTGGTTGGTTTTCAATGGTGGCAATTAACAACTACAAAAAATTACAACTGGAATTATTGAGCAAAATGTCTTGTGTTTGAAAGATGATAATAATTTTTCCATCTCAATAAAAATATGTACGATGGTTAGCCATCATTAACCAACACTACTAATTTTTCCTTTCGTTATTGCTTGTCTGTAAAAGCGATTATTAATCATGATCTCTTGAGATTTCAATAATGAAACTTAACAATTGTAAAATTTTGATTATAACAAATGGCTTTGAGAAGCACACACATATTTATTCCTTTTTTTTTTTCTTTTTGTCCACATGTTTAACTTAACAAGGATAAGACATGATAAACCATGAATCCTATGGATCAAATCCATGCCAAACTATTAAAACAACCTCCTATGAGATGAGCCTTAGAAAAAAACAAGAACATACCAAGACACCTGAGAAAATAGCCAATAGATAGGACATGCATAGATTATCTCTTATCGACTAAAATACATTCTACAAACTTTTAAGGAGAAAATTATCTACATATAAATTACACAAAAATAATTACCAAAATACAACACTAAATCGTGTGTAATAGATGCGACTCATGTATTTATATATGAATCACATATATTAAGTGCGACTCATGTACAAATATCTAAATCATGTCTATTTGTACATGACCTGCATATGCTACATGTGATTCATATATAAGTATGAATCGCATGTATTTCATGCGATTCACGTACAAATATATGAGTTGCATTCCTATATGTGATTTTATGTTAGTATTTTGGTAATTATTTCTGTATAATTTGTATTTATATAATTTTTATTTATACAAATTAGTGATTATTATTGACTTAACTATCATTAATTTGCTTTTGACTTGACTGTCTTTATTTTGCTAAAATTAAGGAATTATGATCATTTAATGTATTATCATAATTTTAGGCATAACTCATGTAAAACAATTATTTCTTTCCTTTATTAGTACTTTTGTATAGCCTATAAAAATAGACATGTATTCACCAATGAAACATATATGTAAAGAGAATATCATTTGTACAATGTATCAAAGCATTAGATCTTAGGACCTGCGTGACTCTTTTTTTATATATATGGATTAACAGAAAATTCCAAACAAACATGAAAGGTAGAGAAGAAGAGATAGATTTCTAAAAATTTGAGAATGGGAGATCAGGCCCCTTTAACACAAAGCTCCCAAATAGATTCATCAATACTTGTAGACTTAACATCCAGAATATCAAAGGTATGGAATCAAACACCAGCTACAGCAAATTGTTCTTTTACACAAAATGAATCATGTAACAACAATTAGATCGTTGATTCAAGAGCAAATGATCACATGATATTCAAACCACAAGATTTTTCTGAAACAACTCAACCAAGATGAACATATATCACTAATGCAAATGGTGTGAAATACCTTGTTATAAAGGCTGGAAAAGTGGCACTTTCATCCTCACTCTCTTTATCAAATACTTGTTTTAGCACTTTCAAATAGATTATTAGCTTTCGTACAACTTACTGAAGAATTGAATTGTTATGTATTAATCTATCCTAAATTTTGTTTGTTCCAGGATATTCTCAACAAGGAGATTATTGGTCGTGGTACTAAAAGAGGGGGGCTGTACTACATAGATGATCTCAATGTTGGTCAAGCCAACAACATTAGTCGAATGTGTGAAAAAGAGCAAGAAATTTGGTTGTGGCATCTTCGGTTAGGACATTCATCATTTCCTACTTAAGACATTTATTTCCAAGATTGTTCTCTAATTTAGATGACATAAAGTTAAAATGTAAAACTCGCATTCTAGCTAAAAGTCATCAAGTTTCCTACCTAATAAATTCAAAAAGGTATGATACACCATTTATGTTGATTCACTGTGATGTTTAGGGACCAACTCCCATTTCAAATTCTTTAGGAATTAGATGGTTTGTGATTTTTGTTAATGATTGCACGCATATGACATGGCTCTACTTGATGAAAAGTAAAAATGAGGTTGCTAGAATTTTTTGCTCTTTCCATAGTATGATTAAGACCCAATTTTCTACTAAACTTCAAGTCCTTCGTTCTTATAATGGAGGAAAATATGACAATAAAGAGTTGCAAGAATATTTTATAATGAATAGATTGTACCATGAAACAACATGCTCTCAAACTCTACACCAGAACTGCATTGTAGAGAGAAAGAATAAACATGTTCTAGAAATGGCTAAGTCTCTTTTAAAATGCACCGTAAAAGTATTGGACGAATGCAATTACAACTACAGTTTACTTCATGAATCGAATGCTCTCTAGAATGTTAAACTTTAAGAACCCATTACAATCTCTTGCTCATTTTGTACCTTTATGTCCATCCTTATGTCCATCTTCATAAGAATCAAAGGACCAAACTTGATCCATGTGCAATTCATTGCATATTTTTTTACTATACACAACATAAAAAGGGATACCAATGCTATGATCTTATAACAAGGCGAATGTATATGACAATGGATATTACATTTTAAGAAACTAAATATTTCTTTTGAGAGCTAAATTCACATTATTCTCTTCATGGGGAGCAGATTGAAGAGAATAATATGAACTATGTTCATTGAGAGAAATGGCCATGTTTTCAAGAAACAAACAAGGAAATGACTAAAGTTGAAAATATGCCTTTTGTAAAGCAAGATGAGAAGATAAGAAATAACGTGAAAGATGGGCAAGAAGGAGGAAATGAAGAGGGAGGCAAGAAGGAGGAAATGAAAAGGTAGAGACTCAACAAGGATAAGAACATTCCCAGTCTCCTCTTAATTCAGTATCAACTTACCAAACTCTTGAGAATAATCCTAAGGTATAGTTCCTTAGTCCCTCTTCTAATAATGATGAAGATACTCTTGTCGAATATGAATTGCCTCCTAGGTACAATAGGGGAAAGCCACCAAATCGATATTCCCCAAACTATAGCAAAAAAGCAAATATCCAATTGCCAATTATGTTAGCACTGAGAAAATGTCACAGCCACTCAAGACATTTGTGCATAAGCTATCATTTGAGCACATCTCAAATACAATTCAAGAGGCTTTGAATGACCCCACATTGACCCATGCAATAACCAAAGAAATGGCAGCACTACAAAAGAATAACACATGGGAGAGCTCACAACGCTATCAAAAGGCAAGAAAACAATAGGAGGTACATAGGTGTTCTCTATTAAATATAAGGAAGATGGAACCATAGATCAATACAAGGTAAGGCTCGTCGCTAAAGGATATACACAATCATATGGCATTGATACCAGGAAACATTTTCACTAGTAGCAAAATTGACTACAGTCAGAGTTTTACTATCAATTGCCACCAAGTTAGATTGGTCACTTCATCAATTTGATGTAAAAAATGCATTCCTTCCTGGGGACCTCGAGGAAGAAGTTTACATGGATATCCCATCTAGCTTTGGTGCATCACAATATGGGGTAGTATATAAGTTGCAAAAGGCATTATATGGCTTAAAACAGTCACCAAGAGCATGGTTTGGACAGTTTAGCTCGGTTATTAAGAAGTACGGGTACAAACAAAGCAATTAGATCATACTTTACTCTTAAAGCATCAAGGAAGGTTGGTAACTACACTTTTAATTTATGTCGATGATATGATAATCACAGGAAATAATGAGAAGGAGATTGTGAGCCTGCAAAAACATCTAGCAATTGAGTTTGAAATGAAAAATCTTTGAGGCTTAAAATAATTTTTAGGAATTGAGGTGGCTCGATCAAGTCAAGAAATATTTCATTTACAAAGAAAGTATGTACTTGACCTTTCAGCTGAAACAAACATGCTTGACTATAAGCCAGTAGACACTCTGTTAGTTCGAAATTGCAAACCTAGAGAATGTTTAGATCAGATTCCCACCAACAAAGAAAGACATCAGCAGCTTGTAGGGAAGTTAATTTATTTGTCTTAAACACACCCAAATATTGCTTACGCCGTGAGCCTAGTAAGTCAGTTTATGCATAATCCAAATAAAGAACATATGGAAGCTGTAACTCGAATTGCAGTATCTAAAAGCATCTCCAAGAAAAGGGTCTATGTTTAAAAAGTGCAATCGTTTAAAAATTGATGGTTATACAGACGCAGATTGGGCAGGAATCATTTCTAATTGAAAGTCCACATGTGGGTACTTTGCCTTTGTTGGAGGCAACTTAGTCTCATGAAGAAGTAAAAAACAAAAAGTAGTTGTGTTATCCAGTACAAAGGCTAAGTTTCATGGTATGGTAAAGAGACTTTGTGAGCTACTTTGGTTAAAAGAGCTGTTAAAAGAAATTGGCTACTCATCTCAGTCAAGTATGAGACTGTTTTGTGATAACAAAGTTGCCATAGAGATTGCACATAACCCGGTTCAACATGATAGGACAAAACATGTTAAAGTAGATCGACATTTTATTAAAGAAAAACTTGAGGCAAAGATAGCTCAATTTCCTTTTGTAAAATTAGAAGACCAACTAGTAGACATTCTTACAAAAGTTGTTTCTAGCAAAGTGTTTCATAGCTCACTAGACAACTTGGGCATGAAAGATATCCATGCACCAACTTGAAGGGGGATATTGACTGGACTATCATTAATTTGCTTTTGACTTATTGTCTTTATTTTGCTAAAATTAAGGAATTATGATCATTTAATGTGTTACCATAATTTTAAGCATAACTCATGTAAAATAGTTATTTTTTTTCCTTTATTAGCACTTTTGTATAGCCTATAAAATTAGACATGTATTCAACAATGAAACATATATGAAAAGAGAATATCATTTCTACAATTATACAATTTCTTCCTTTCTTATTTATAGAAGTCTATGGTATGGGTGCATACAAGGAAGAAACCAATCGACTTGGTGGTCCCCTTGGAGATAATATATAATGTCAGTAATCAACATATATTACTTTAATGTGCAAATCACAGACACCCATTTGCATTTGCTCCACACATGTTTAGTCTTTGCCTCTATCTTTAAATCTGAGCATGCCAACTTATATGTGTGTGTGTGTGTGTGTGCACTTAGATTCTACTTTGATATTGTATATATTAAAATTAGTTTGGCCAAGATACACACACATACTAATAATGACAGGGCAATCTTGTCATTCTTAATAAAGTACTTATAATTATTATAAAATTCTCCCACCTAAAGACATACGTATCTCTCTATAGTAGTTTCACAAGAAACATAAACTATAAACTTCCTCTTACTAGTATCTTCCTTCAAGGAACAATGCAGACTAGGAGATCTTGGTAAGTTTTTTACCTTTTCTATCTTTTGATAATCTGGAGAGGTCATCTTTTCTAAGTTGTGCTATCAGTTTTAAAGGTGTTAGTACATCGGGAGAAAAATTAGAAAACCCTAAGCTTTCTTGTTAGTTGTTTTGAATGTTGATTGTGAAAGAATGAGAGAACAAACGATTAATTGCAGGTATATTGACTAGAGAAGTAATTATATGTTGATTAATTTTGATCTTGGAGTTCTTATATGGTTAATAAACATGAAGACATGTTTTTGGGAGAATTTTCGTATTTTAAAGCGTAAGGGGTATGAACAGGGGTTATGGTTGTGACCCTCTCTGATCAAAGAAATTTTGGACATCATAGGCATATCATGGCCATGATGGTGGCTGTAGAATGCACGACATTAGGTGATGATCATCATTCCCCTCGTCACGTGCATGACACGGGGGATGACAATGTATTCTTTTTCCCCTAAGCTTATCATGCCCCCATCATGGGCATAAGCTACAAGGCAATAGTATAACCTTGTTTTTACTCTTTTAATGACCTGCCTAAACATCTAAACTCTTAGCTTAACATCAAGTACACCTAAACCTAAGAAAGATTATATATCTAAGCCTAGGATGGGAGTAACTCTTAATAATGTAGGAAGCTAAATAACCTTGAAGGCATGTTTTCTTCTTGACTAAAGTAAAAAATTAGTATTGTTATGTATTTGGTTAGGTGATTCCATTAGATATGAGTTATCCATTAAAGATGCTGAACCAGGTACGCCATTACCTTATTTGTTTGGTATTGGTAACTAAAATTGGACTAATTAATTATCCGACACTAATAATTATTTTGTTGCTTGTGTTTGGCAAGGCCTAGTATATCTATAAAGTTTGCAAAAAATAAATAAATAAATAAAGAAGAAAAAAGGAAAATAAAAAAAGGGTTACATAACCATGAGTGTCACTTTCATCAATAGTATACTTAAGGGTGTGTGTGTGTGTGTAGACTTTAATATATCGTGATAATTGGTACTTAAATATACAAGTAGTGTAGGAAAGTCAATGTGAATCATGGTTGTCAATTCATGTTTTGGAACG
This sequence comes from Combretum micranthum, assembly GCA_024138025.1. NCBI lineage: Eukaryota > Viridiplantae > Streptophyta > Magnoliopsida > Myrtales > Combretaceae > Combretum > Combretum micranthum. The sequence continues at coordinate 25,733 of JAMXBD010000266.1, read as the reverse complement.
GTATTAGTGATTGTTCTCTTGTGGTTAAATAACCTTACTTAATGTGTATCTGAGTGGTAAATTACTTGATTGCCCCATAACAAAACTAACTATGAAGACATTACATTACTCAAACGCCATCAATGTCACATGGTAGAGGGAAAGGAAGACATGCAAGTGCTAGTCTCATAAAATATGATATGTTGGTGGTGATCTTGCTCTATTATCTATGAACTATATGGTGTAAGGAAATGTCACACATTTGGTGGAGCCTAAAGTCTACCATGTTGTTTTGGGAATTCATGTACCTAAAAGTGTTGGGGTTGGAGGCTAGATGTTAGTATGGACAAACTAGCATGCTAAGAGATTCAAGTTGTATTTTGGATGCCAAAACACTAATAATAGTTATAATTCTCAACCCAAGGTTAAGGGGAGTTACACCTTAAACCTCACGATAGTTACTAGAAGACCCCATGCAATGTTGCATTGCACACATTTAATCATGCATGGTATATAATTGTCAAAAAACTTGCTTGTTCCTATTCATGTGTATATTTTTTAGAGTTATCTTCACTAAGCAGTGGTTTTTCTCACACACTCATAGAATAACTCATCTTATAGCTACTATCAAGTACCATAAACTTACCTGCAGGAACATATCCAAACTAGAGATGTGAGAAAATAAATAATAGATAGGCTTAAGGCTGCAAGCAATTCAAGTCAATATGAAGATAGTATAGTGCTGAGCTTGAGTTTAAACTTAACTTGAAATTTTATAGCTCAAGCTCAGCTCAAGTTCAACCAAATTTAATATTTTAATCTCGAGTTCGGCTCAAAGTAATACTATATAATTATGAACTCAATTCGATTAAGTTTGTTTAGAGTTGATTTATTAAAATATATATTTATAATTCTAATTAAAATATTATAAATACCAAAACTCAATTCAAATTCGATTAACATCTATATTCAACTCAAACTCGATAAAGCTTAATTATGCTCGTGAGCTAATTGAGCTAAATATAGGAAGCTCGAACTTGACTCGATACACTACTTGAGAGCTATAGATAACTATTTTTGAATCAAAAACATTGAGTTGAGCTCCAATAGTTAATGAACAAGTGTGATTCATTTGCATGTCTAAATAAGACATGTATTTATTTGTAAAAATCTTTACTGTGGATGTAGACATAGGCACAGTTCAGTACCAAATAGGGAACCGATCTAGAACCATCATTGATAATTCTAGAACTTGAATCGGACCAATTGGTTGGTTTTAAAACTGGTTATGTCACGCCCCAAGGATACCCTAGTAGTAGTACACAAGCTACACTTGAATACAATCACTAGCTTACCATTAGAGAATAGCATGTTTTCAAACAACACGATCTTTTAGTTGCTTTGATAAGAAATGACAAATATATGTAAGCCATAAATTAATAATAACTATCATCTCGGAGCTTGAATATAATATTACAAACGATATTGTCTTTCTAAAAAGTCTCTAAACACATAATTGATAATTTAAATACTAACTAACTTATACTAATAATAAAAGCAAATAACTTGTCCCATAATCTTCCATGAACTTCCAGTCTTGAAGTTCTTACCGAAGCTAAATTCCTGGAAGTGACCAGCCATAGCCTAAGTGTAAACCTGAAAAGATTGTTGAAGTGTGAGCGAAACTATGGACTCGGTGAATAATCAGAACTTACCACATATCAAACAAGTTTATTAACAATCATATGAAATGCATTAATCAAGCATATGCACAAATACAAACCAGGACAACCCAGAGTCCAAAGCAGGATGAAGATTTATGCCCTCTCATCAAGGTTGAAGGAACACAATATTATAGCCTACGTACCAATGCAGACTAAGCATACAGGAAAACAAAAATACTCACTTTAATTATCACTTTAGACTTATCATATCTTTAATACTCATTTCCTGTTTTAGCCTTAGAAACTCCACCAAGTGTTAGTCATTTCAAAGCGATACCATAAGCTTCATCCTTCATTTACCATTTAGTTCCTATGGTACCGATAGAACAAAGGTAATCTTGCATAGAACTAATAGCTTCTTTGCCTAGAAAAACCAAGCATTATTAAAGATCCAAAATACTAACATGTAGTAGGCTGCCACTTACTCAAATGCTGCTTATGCAAATCGTGCAATACATGTTCATTTCATTTATGGTACTAGTAGTTTTTAATTAGGTTTAAGGTAATCAATCATTTTACAAACAAGCAGCATACTATATAAGCAATACAATCATACAAAATTCTGTTATTAATATCATTAGAGTAGCTTAGCAATCAATAATTCATATAACAAACAATTCTCGTAAACCGATACAGCAAATTCAAGTTATTATCTTTCATTTAAGATCAGCTAAGCTACAAGCACACACAATGTAATAAGTTTGAGTTACTCACCTGCTCATATTGGTTAGTCGTAATAATCAGCTAGAAAATCCTCTATAGTTTCAAAATCACCTATTGAGATGAATAAAATACTCATCAATAAAACATAAATTATAGAACTAAACTCCTATGAGTGTCTAAGTGTCCTATACTGATATTTGGTTTTCTTTCTATTACTATATTGGTTCTTTAATGTTCCTATGATAATCAATTATTATTTAATATTTATTTTCATTTTGTTTTTCTTGATCTTGTTTGATACTTATATATTTTTATTGGGTAGTTGTAGAATTTATATTCAGTGGATTGATATTTTATCAGTACTATTATCACTATCTTTACATTGTTCTTTAGTTAACTTGTTATAGTAACGAATATTTATTTACTATTATTTAGTTTCGTCATGTTTCTCTTAATCTACTTCATATAATTATCTTGTCATTTTTAGGAATCACATTATTCATAATTTTAACTTATTTAGATTTCCATTCTTATATATTTACTTATATAAAACAAGTGTTTATATTAATCATAATTTATTCTTATTTGTAAAGTATACTAATATTAGCAATAATGATAATAATATTAATATTAGTATTAATAATATTAATTTTAATATTCATAATAACAACAACAACAACAACAACAACATGAATAATAATAATAATAATGATAATAATAATTTTAATATTCGGAGTATAACATATTTTATTTATTTATTTATTTTTATTTTTAATTGAAGTCGAGACCTACACGACTTGGTACATGGCCGTGTTCTAGCCGTGTACTTCTCGAAACACAGAACTCATGGAAAATTGCAAGCTAAGAGGAACACGAGGAGTTCACCACCCCGAGTACACGCCGTGCTCTTCTACAAATTCAATATTCAACGCTCTTTGATCCATTTTTCTACAATTTTCTACGTCCAACTTGTTTTTAAATCATTCCTAAGTGTTTTTACATGATATATAGATATGCATATATCATCTTACAACACATCAACATGTCCATAATCCTTGTTTTATTAACATAAAGGGTGTAACTAGGGTTTTATGAAAGTTTACCTTGTTGAGCTTGATATGGATGTTTTAAACTCTGTTCTTGAGTTGATTTTGAACTTAGGGTTAACAAAACATTGTTTAAGACAATGTTTAATATATAAACTAACTTAAAATGAAGTTAACTTACCTCTTTTGCTACTCATCCTAACTTGTTGGTGTTCTTTAATGGAGTTGTGGTATGTTTGAGTTATTGATTGTTTTGATGGCTTAGTGGGACGAATTTGAGCTATTGTTGCTGTTGTTTTATGTGGGTTAATGGCTTTGTTTAGAAGTGCATTAAGGCTTTTGTTTTGAGTTGATAAATGAGCATATATAATGGAGTAATGGAGGCTACAAATTTTCAGTTGAAGAGAAGAACATGTCCACCGAAATTTCTTGATTTTACTTGATCATTCACTTCATTTAAGAAAGCAGGTGATTCCAAAATTTTTGGGGATTAAGAATATGGGATGTTGGGCTAAAGTTTAGAGATTTAAGCATCCACTAAACATTTCAACAACATGTTTGGGGTTTCAAGAATTGAAATCTCAAATTTTAACTTATCTTTATTTACTAAATTATTTTCATTGATTTATCTAATCATAATTCATATATCTATTTTATTTACATCATTTTAATCTAGCTAAACGAAATTTCTAACTTAGGTGAAACTTTGGGATATTTCATAAAATAAAATAAAATAATGCATAAAGAAGGGCAATGATATTATATGTTGTTAAATAAGGGGCAAATGAGTCATTCTTAATAAAATAAGTGCAATTTATCCCTCACCTAATTAAGATATGTATCTCTCGCTATACAGTTTCACAAGGAGCCAAACTTTAAAACTCTCACCAGCATGTACTTTGCTTCAAGGAAAAACAAGACTCAAAGAACTAAGTAAGTTTTCTTCCTTTTAGTTCTTTTGAAGATTAGGAAAGATTATCCTCCTAAGTTTTGCCGTTGGTGATGAAGAAATTCGATCTTTTGGAGGAAGATTAGGAAACCTCAAATTCCCTTGTTGGTGATTTCGTTATTTTCGCTACCAAAGGAAAGGAATAACATTTGGATTAAGGTACGTTGATTAGAAAAGTGCTTAAATATTTTTCAATTCGTTTTTAGAGTTTTGTATGGTTTAAGATCAAGAAACGTGATGTTTAAGAGCTTTTCTTGGGTTTTGGAGTGAGTAAGAGTACAAATAGGAGTCATGGTTGTAACACGGATCATGATCTCCTCAGGAGTAGCGAGTTCTAGCCAATCACGACTATGACAAAGGTGGTGACGGCCATCACTACCCCCATCACGGCTGTCACAGAGGCCATGATGGTTGTCATAACTCTCATATCAAGTGTGACAAAGGCATTGTCTCTAGAGCCTATCATACCCTCCACCATGGGCGTGATCAATAGAAGGATGATGTAAACTTCCTTTAACCTTTGTTTCGACCTTCCTAAATACCTAAATCCTTAGTTTAATATCTAATACACCGAAATCTAAGTAGTAAGGCATATATAGTCCTAGGGTAGTTGTAATTCTTAATAACTTAGAGGGTTATATGACTTTAGAAGTAATGTTTTTCTTTTGAAAATAAGTTTTGAGTTAGTTTTTGCTACATGTGATTAGGTGTTCTTAGTTTTGTTGAATTAGCTATTTCAAGCGTCATATCAAGTACGTCCTTACCTTGGTTATTGCTTGTGAATGCATTCTTAGAAACTACAAATAGCTTAACACTATTCAAATTTAAATTGTTTGTTGCTTGTATTTAGCTGGGTTTAGTAGACTGAGAGTATCAATGTTACTAGGATAGTACCCTGATGATTTGTGTAAGACGTTGTCCCAAGTGGAGTTACACATAGAGATGATTCCGGTAGTCTAAGAGTGGTACGAGTATTGTACCCAGTGTATGTAGGGAGTACCCAACACCAAAAATATATGTAAGTATATATGTATATGTATATGTATATGTATCTGTTCTTCATGGAGTCATGAGTCACTTTGGGTTTAGGACTATAAGAAAATGATTCTAAACAGTGTTGTTTGCCTGACTAATCAAAATATAATAAATTGTGATTATTGCATATGTTACCATGTTATATGTGGTTTTGTATGATATTTGCTCATGTGCATGTGGTTTTAGTTTGGCGTACTGGGCCTTGCGCTCAATCCTTTTTATTTTTTAGGAACAGGTGATAATTTAGTAGTTTTTTATTTGACCAATTACAATATACAATGGATTATGAGGGCAACGATAGTGGAGTAGATCTTCCAATTGATTTCTAAAATGAATAAAATTATGAGATAGCTAATGTTGTGGACTCTTAGAGTATGGATATTAGTTTTTATGATTTATGATGTTTTAAGACCTTTCTTAAGATGTTTTAAGTTTGATTTAAGTTGGTGCTTGGTTTATGCCAACCAAGTTGTTTAGAAGTTTTATTAATGACATTAATGTTTTAGAAGTTCTCCTTTAATGTGAAACATTGGAGTTACATTATGTTTTAAATTATGGTTTAGTAGAATCCAAATCTTTGAGTGTCCATCTCTAGTAAGGACACGTGGCGAGCTGATAACGCTCTCAGTTTAGGGCATTACAGCTTAAGTGGTATCAAAGCTTAGGTTATAAATCTTACTAGATCTAAGTTATGAACTTCTTAGGACAATGAGCAATGATGATTGGGGTAGCAAATAGTTGGGGTTGCTTATCTAGTTAGCGTTGTTGTTATCTAGTATTTTTCTACGGTGTTTTGATCCTTTTAGTCTATTTTATCTCTTTTCTCATGTTATGCGTGTTTACTTTTATAGAATGCCACCTAAAAGAAGAGCCCCTGATGTTAGTTCCTCCAAGACCAGTGAGGAAGAAGTTAACGGAAGACAACCACCTTTAAACCAACCACCCTTGAACTAGTTACCTAAGGACCTACCACCACCACCTCCACCCCTACCTATAGGCCAACAGGTATCAGTTAATGTTACTCAGCTTATCATACTATGAGGACCCACTTAAGGGTAGTTATGCAACAACACTAACAAATGCATCAGGATGTAAAAGTGATACAAGCTAATACTTCTGTCTAGAGGCAGGAGACCCACAGATAGAATGGAAATGGTGGCAATGGGGCCAGGCATGCTAATGTGTTAAGTCAAAACAAGTTTGTATACTTAGTTTACAAGTTTGAGCCAAAGCATGGGAGGCCGCTTGATGCTCAGTTGTGGACAAACGAAGTAGAGAAGACTTTTTCTACTATGGATATCCCTAAAAACAAGAAAGTTAAGTATGTCTCTTACTTGCTAACCGAGAGAGCACATAACTAGTAGATGAGCACCAATAGATACATGACAAGGGTAATTACTTGGGATAGATTTTAGTAGGCTTTATATAGAGAGTTTTTCCCTGAAAGCACTAGACATCATATGCTATAGGGGTATTATACTCTACATTAGGTTCGTATGACGTAGAAGAATATGAGGCTGAGTTGAATAGGTTGATGAGCTTTTTGCTAGACCCTCTAAAGGACAGTTAGGATGCTAAAGTGAGCAGGTTTGTCACAAGGTTAGAGCCTGAGATCCAACATCATGTTAACTTGATGGAGATAACCAGCTACTCTACTATGGTCAACAAAGTAAAGGCAGTTGAGTAAGGCTTAAATAAGATAAAGGGTTAAGAAGCACAAAGGAGTCAAGTCTATTTGGGTAAGTGACCAACTACTGGTATCCTTACTTAAGATAAGGGACAGAGGCTAATCACACAACAGATTAGATCAGCAACTCAAGGTACTAAAAGGAATTGCACCATATGCCATAGACCACATGATCTGAAAGATTGTAAGTGGCTCAAGAATGCTCACTTTCATGTAGCAAGGTTGGGTACAGCCCTAGGTTTTGCACAGAGAAGGGTCTCCTACAAGAGTTGTGTTTTAAGTGTAGGCAACGAGGATATAAGGCCATATACTGCAAAGAGCCTAGTGGAGAAGTGGTTTTAGAGATTCAAATAAGTTGACCTTAGGGTAGTAATAAAGGACAAAAGGCACCGGCTAAGGTTTACGCCCTCTAGCACTGAGATACATCCGGTATAGACACTATAGCAAATACACTCTCTATACTCTTGTGTAGTACTTATGTGCTTTTCGATATTGGTGTAAGCTTTTCATGCATTGCTAAATCATTTATGTCTATATGTGATATGTGTGTTGAAAATATGATTAAATGTTTGTCTATAAACACATCTATGGGGTATGGAGCCATGCTAAATAGGTTTGTAGGATTGTGGATGTAGAGATAGAAGGTAGGCATCTACCTATCGACTTAATAATGTTGGATATGGTGGATTAAATTTAATCTTGGAAGTAGATTCGTTACTAAAGTACCATGCTGTAATCGATTGTCACAACTTAGTAGTGGAGTTTAGTCTATTAGATGGAGACCGGTTTATATGCAAACTTGAAGTGCCAAGACCTCTAACTCTACCTACTTATGAGTTATGGGGTAGGTCTACCTTATCCATGGTAGCCATGACAGTAGAAGATAAACTAGAGGCAGACCTTGCATAGATACCAGTAGCATGTGAATACCTCAATGTTCTCCCAAAAGATCTACTAGGATTACCATCAAAAAGAGAAATAGAGTTCTATATCAATTTGGTGTTAGGTACTACATGCACATCCAAAACACCATACCGCATGGCACCAATAGAACTTAGAGAGCTAAAAAAGTTCAGTTAAAAGATCTGCTTAAGAAGAAGTTTATCGGACCTAGTGTGTTGCCCTAGGAAGCTCCATTTCTATTTGCCAAGAGAAAGTATGGTAGCATAAGGTTATGTATAGATTCCAAAGAGATGAACTAGATGACTATAAAAAATAAATACCTTCTGCCAAGGATAAATGATTTGTTTGACCAGTTGGCGGGAGTACAAGTATTTTCAAAGATTGATCTTATATCAGGGTATCGCTAGCTACTGATTAAAGTATAGGACATATTGAAGATAACCTTCAAGACCAGATATAGGCATTATGAGCTTGTAGTTATGCCATTTAGTCTTATAAATACACTAGCCATCTTTATGGACCTTATAAACAAAGCCTTCAGAGATTATCTACATCTATTTATAGTAGTATATATAAATGATGTTTTGGTGTCCTCCAAAACCAAGGAAGAACATGAAGAGCATCTAAAATTAGTTCTGAGTCAATTGGAGGATGAGAAGTTATATGCTAAGTTTACAAAATGTTAGTTCTAATTAAAGCAAGTATCTTTATCGAGGCATATTATCGATAACAGTAGATTGCAAGTCCTTTGACTAGATTAACCTAGAAAGGAGTAAAGTATGTTTAGGATGAAAACTGTGAGAACGCCTTCCAACAGCTGAAGGAAAAGCTAGTATCCGCACCAATTCTAGCCTTATCAGTGAGTGTTGAGGAGTATACCATCTATAGTGATGCATCCATACAAGGGTTAGTTAGTTTGTATGTTGATGCAAGGAGGCAGGGCGATGGCATATGCTTCTAGATAGCTAAAGCCCTGTGAAAAGAACTACCCTACACATAACTTGGAACTCACAACAGTGGTGCATGCCTTGAAATTATGGAGACACTATCTATATGGAAAGCAATGCGAGGAATATATTGACCATAAAAGTTTAAAGCGTATCTTTACCCAAAGAGAACTAAATATGAAACAAAGGAGATGGTTGGAGCTGATAAAGGATTATGATGTAGATATTCGGTACCATCCTAGAAAGGCAAATGTAGCAGCAAAAGCCTTGAGTAGGAAGAGGAATGAGAATCTAGCCATTTTGATTACTTCTAAACGTCGTTTGATATATGATATGAGAAAACTAGAATCAGATATAGTAACTAGACAAGTAGGAGCAAGGCTAGTCAATTTGTAGATTAAGCCTACTATTATAGAAAGGAATGGAAGTGGGTAGAGTAGCTGAGTTTTTTATAGATAGTGAAGGCATCATGAGATATAAAGGGAGGCTATGTGTACTAGAACAAGGAGAGCTCAAGAAGGAGTTACTGAAAGAGGCACATTACTCCGGTTATTCTATCCACCCGGGAGGCAACAAAATGTATCATGATCTGAAAAAGGATGTATTGGTGGAATAATATGAGGAAAGATATAGCAAAATATGTATCTAAATGTTATACTTGTCAATGGATCAATAATTAACACAGAAAACCAGTAGGTGAATTAAAGCCCTTACCTACACCTAAGTGGAAATGGGAGCACATAACCATGGATTTTGTTACGACTTTACCTAAAGCCAAGGAAAGGTTTGACTCAGTATGGGTGATTGTAGACAAGCTCACCAAGGTAACACATTTTATACTTATTAAACTGGCTATACCTTGGAGCATTTGGCAAGGATGTACATCAAAGGGATGGTGAGGTTACACGAGATACCAGTGACTATAGTATCTAATAGAGATACCAGGTTTACTGGGAGATTTTAGAAGAGTCTACACAAAGCCTTAGGCACTAAAGTGGTTTTTAGTACCACCTATCACCTTTAGACGGATAGGCAATCTAAACGAACTATCCAAATCCTGGAAGACATGTTGAGAGCATGTGTTTTAGATTTAAGGGGTAGTTGGGATGAGCACTTACTTTTAGTAAAGTTTATTTATAACAATAGCTATCAAGCATCACTTGGGATGCCACCGTTTGAAGTCTTGTATGGTAGAAAGTGTAGGACACCAATCCATAGGGATGAAGTAGGTGATAGAAAAATAATGGGGCCAGATGATACAACCATGCCAACCTGTAATGAGACCCATTATCATAATCTGGAGATTAAATCCAAGGACTATCTAAGAACCTGATGAAAACCGTGACTCATTGCTTATATTGAAGCAAGAACGGTATAAGTGAGGACGCCACAATCGGGGATGGAAAACTGATGGATAAATTAGGGTGAATGCCAGGAGAAGTCCCAATGAGTTTAGGTAGTTCTTTCCAGAACCAAAGAGAATCAACTTTCAAATTTGTATTCAATCAATTATTCTCTAAAAAGTTACATATGTTAGGTTTATATAGGATTTTAATTAGCCTCAAAACTAATCAACTAAACAAATAAAACAAAGAAATTCATAAAGACACAAAAGAAATTTGAAAAGACTCCTAATTTAATGAAGGTCGGCAGCTTAAAACATCCAAGGCCAACCTAAAAATAAAAAAACGAAACTAATGTAAATTTCCATAGCAAGAAGACTAGCGGCATAACCAAGAAGGCCGGTGACATATCCCATGAAGGCAGGTGGCCTTTATGCCGGCGTACAAACTTCCAACTTCAAGGCTGGTAGCTCTGATCCTAGGTCGACAAGTTAGTGGCTTTGATCCTACAACACTTGAAATGTTTATTCTTCCACGACAACACCATATGATCCCCATCATTCCCTCTTTCTTCAAAAAGATTTATCCTTGATTCTTCACCATCTTTGCAATCAGTTGGAATGGATCATTTCTTCTTAGATGCAATTTGAAATGCTGTTGTTGTGGAAATTTCTTCTTCCATAGGTGCATCCAATCGCCTAGTTCAAACGCAATTTCCTTGTGCTTCTTATTGGCTTACTTTGCATATTTCTTGATTAATTCTATCTTCTCTTTATTTAAACTAACACGTTCATCAATAGGTAATGGAAGCAATTCTCTTAAAGGAGGTGATTCATCTGGAATTTTCTAGGGAAACAATTCTTTATATTCCTACAGTTATGAAATATCCACACTAGGTAAAGAAGGATTAAGCTCATTAGTGGAAAAATAATCATCCTTGTACATAGGTAAAAGTGATTGCTGTTCTATTATCACGGCACTCTGTTCCTCACTTTTTGTAACAATGCCACTCACTAGTGTTTGTGTTTCACACTTTAATTCTTTTCTCTCATTGCTCACCAGTGTGTTTTTATCACTCTTTTTCTCACTCTCTCTCTCACTGTTTTCATCTTTCTCATTATTTTCTTGAGTACTCTTTTGTTTTTCTCTTTCTCGGAAGCCTTTTGCTATCTTCATCTGATCCTCATAAGCTTCCAATGGATTGAAGGTTACTAAGTTCACACATCTTTTGTTTAGAACAAAAGAATAGCGATTCTTGTTTTCATCATGCTTGACTTTCATATCAAACTACCATGGTTGCCCCAAAAGAACATGACAAGTTCCCATTGGTACCACATCACATAATACTTCATCATGGTACTTTCTAATAGAAAAAGAAATCGGAACTTACTCAGTCACTTGAATTTCTTCATACTATTTTTGATAATTACAATTTGTAAGGTGTTTGATACCTCAAAGTTTCCAAATTCAACTTTTCCACTAACAAAGTGCTAGCAAAATTTGTGCAACATCCACTGTCAATTCTCAAACTGCATACCTTGTTATAGTTAGTCACACGACATCTAGTATAAAATTTAGGGTCACATGAGATCTCATCAACATCATCCCTCAACAGATTTGGATTCACTCGTATTTCACTCATGATTTTTTTTTTACTTTTTTTTAATCTAACCCTACACCTAAAACCCTGAATTTCACAAGAACCCTAATCAAACAAAGATCAAGTTTTTCCACAAAAATTTAATCAAATCCTAAAAGACACAATTTTTTTAACGACAAAGATACTAAAGGAATCAACAAGATCAAACAATTCCAAAACCGACAAAAGACAACCAAAGGATATGAACGACTAGAGTTAGGGTTTTGATATAACTTCCTCTAATCAAACTAGATAAGAGATTCTTAGAAAACCTTCGCTCTGATACCAAATAATATGAACCACACCAACCTATGATGAGACCCGTTATCGTAATTTGGAAATAAATTCTAAAGACCGTCTAAGAACCTGATGGAAGCCGTGACCCGTTGCTTATATTAAAGCAAGAACCTTAGTATAAGTGAGGATGCCACAATTGACAATAGAAAACTGATTGATAAGTGAAGGTGAATGCCACAAAAAATCCCGATGAGTTCAGGTAGCTCTTTCCAAGACCAAAGAGAATAAACTCTCAAATTTCAATCAATTGTTCTCTAAAAGGTTACATATGATAGGTTTATATAGGATTTAATTAGCCTCAAAATTAAGCAACTAAACAAATAGAAAAAAAAAATAAATTTGAAAAGACATAAAAGAAATTCAAAAAGATTCCTAATCTAATGAAGTTCGGTGGCTTAAACCATCCAAGGTCGGCCTAAAAATAAAAACACAAAACTGATGTAAATTTCCACAGCAAGAAGGCCAACAGTGTAACCAAGAAGGCCAGGCGAAGTATCCTATGAAGGCCATTGACCTTTATAACAGCGTACAAACTTCTAACTTCAAGGTGGGCAGCTCTGATCCTAGGTTAGCAATGTAGATCCTCATGGTTGGCAGTTTTGATCCTACAATACTTGAAATGTTTTAATCTTCCACAATAACGCCATATGATCCCCATCACCAGAGCTGGTATAGGATGATATTGATAAGGTCAAAGCAATCAGGCTAAAGTTGCAAGTCGCTTAAAGCCATTAGAAAAGTTATGTAGAGAAAGGGAGGAGACCTTTGGAGTTTCAAGTAGAAGAACATGTTCTACTTAAGATCTCCCCAATTAAAGGTGTTGTCAAGTTTGGTTTGAGGGGCAAGTTAAACCCCAGATATGTAGGATCCCTTGAATTCTTAGACCGAATAGATGATGTGGCTTATAGATTAGTGTTACCACCTAACATGGACGGGGTACAAAACGCATTCCATGTTTCCATGTTAAGAAAGCATGTGAAGGATCCTAAGCAGATAGTAGCCTTGGAATAGTTGAAAGTACAAGCAAATATCACTATAAAACCTAAGAGCAGATTTTAAGAAGGCAAGTGATCAAATTTGTGAAAATGCAATGAACAAATCAATCTAAATGGGAAGTTACCTAGGAACTAAAGGAGGAGATGATGATAAAGTATCCCGACCTTTTCAATGATCTAGGTAACTTTCGAGGATGAAAGTTTCTTTTTTTTTTTTTTCTTTTTTTAAGGAGGGGAGAGATGTAAATGTCAAAATAAAATAAAATAAAATAATGCATAAAGAAGAGCAGAGATGTCATATGCTATTAAATAAGAGGGTAGATGAGTCTTTCCTAATAAAATAAATACAGTTTATCCCTCACTTAATTAAGATACGTATCTTTCATTGTACAGTTTCACAAAAAGTCAAACCCTAAAACCCTCACTAACATGTACCTTGCTTCAAGGAAGAGCAAGACTCAAAGAACTATGTAGCTTTTCTTCCCTTTGGTTCTTTTGAAGATTAGGAAAGATTATCCTCCTAAGTTTCATCATTGGTGATGGAGGGATTCTATCTTTTGGAGGCTGATTAGGAAACCTTAAGTTCCCCTATTGGTGATTTCATTATTTTTTTCATCAAAGGAAAGGAAAGATGTTTGGATTTAGGTATATTGATTAGAAAAGTGTTTAAATGTTTTCCAATTCATTTTTGGATTTTTTTTATGGTTTAAGATCAAGAAATGTGATGTTTAGGAGCTTTTCTCGTGTTTTGGAGTAAGTAGGAGTACGAGCAAGAGTCACAACCATGGTACGAATCGTGATCTCCTTAAGAATGGCAAGTTCTAGCCAATCACAGCTATGATGGCCGTCCTCACCCTAATCACAGCCATAACAGAGGCCATGATGGTTGTTATGCCTCGCATAATCGGCGTGACAAGGGCATTATATTGTATTTTTCTTCTCCAGAGCCTATCACGCCCCCTACCACAGGCGTGATCAATAGGAAGATGTTGTAACCTTCTTTTTACCCTTGTTTTGACCTTCCTAAATACCTAAATTCTTAGTTTAATATATAATTCACCTAAATCCATGTAGAAAGGCATATCTAAACCTAAAGTAGTTGTAGTTCTTAATAGCTTATAGGGTTAGATGACCCTCGAAGTAATGTTTTTTCTTTTAAAAACAAGTTTTGAGTTACATTTTGCTATATGTGATCAGGTGATCTTGGTTTTGTTGAATTAGTAGTTTCAAGCATCATATCAGGTACGTCTTTACCTTGGTTGTTGCTTGTGAATATAGGCTTAGAAACTACAAATAAACTTAACACTATCCGGCTTTAAATTGTTTGTTGCCTGTGTTTGGCTAGATTTAGTGGACCGAGAGTACTAATATTACGAGGATGGCACCTTGATGATCTGTGTGTGGTATTATCTCAAGTGTAGTTGTACACAAAAATGATTCGGGTAGTCTAGGAGTGGTACAAGTACGATGCCTAAGGTGTGTGCGGAGTACCAACACCAAAAATATATGTAAGTATATATGTATATGTATCTGTTCTTCATGGAGTCATGAGTCACTTCGGGTTTAAGACTAGTTGCAAATGGTTTTAAACTTTGTTATTTGCTTAGCTAATCAAAAGAAAATAAAATGTGATTGCTACATATGTTACCATGTTGTGTGTGGTTTTGTTTGATGTTTGCTCATGTGTATGTGGTTGTGGTTTGGCATAATTGGCTTTGCACTCATTTCTTTTTATTTTTCAAGACCAGGTGATGATTCATTGGTTTTTTGTTTGACCAGTTACGATATACACAAGGATTATGGGGATGATGATAGTAGAGCAAATTTTCTAGCTAATTTCTAAAATGAATAGAATTATAGGATAGCTAGAATTGTCGATTCTTGGAGTATGGATAGCAGTTTTTATGATTTCTAATGTTTTAAGACTTTTCTTAGGATGTTTTAAGTTTGATTTAAGTTGGTGCTTGGTTTATGTCAACCGAGTTGTTTAGAAGTTTTACTAAAGACATTAATGTTTTAGAAGTTCTTCTTTAATGTGGAACATTGAAGTTACATGGTGTTTTAAATTGTTGTTTAGTAAAATCCAAGCCTTTGCATGTCCATCTTTAATGAGGATATATAGCGGGCCAATAACACTCTCAGTTTAGGACATTACAGTTCATTTGCATGCCTAAATAGCACATGTATTTATCTGCAGAAGTCTTTGGTATGAATGCATACAATGAAGAAGTCAATCAACTTAGTGGTTCCATTAGAGATCGTCACATAATAAAGAAATAAATATAATAGCTTATGCCATATCTACAAGCTTAAGATTTTATATTAGATGGTTGTTGTGTTAACCTTAACATGGCATCATTGTAGGAGGTCATAAGTTCAATTCCCCGAGCACTCATTTCAATCCTATTAAAATTAAGTTGTCCACTTGATGGGTCTTAGTCAAAATCTATTTAAACTATATGTAATTAGATCTTATTTTACTATTTTATCCTTAGATGAATTAATAATTAAAAAAAATTACTAAAGCTAGAAGAAAATTACATAAAATCAGCTTACGTAATTTTATCTTTTTATTTTCTTATTTATTTCTATTTATAGCAAATTAATTGCATCGTTGCTTAATATACTAATGTCATGGTTATCTCTTATTATATAAGGTTATCTATATTTTTTTTTTTTTTCAAACATATGCATCACCTGTTACATGAAGGGTAACTCCCTCTTTTTTTCAAAAATGCCATTGATTGGCTTCTCTACAGGAGTGTGCACTTAAAAAATCCAATCTTTACTACATAATTCTGCTAACCATCAAGAAGATTCTAGTATCTTACATCGTCAAATTTTCCATTTATAAGCCAATCCACCACTATTTTATCATCTAATTAATATATATATATATATATTCCAAAAACCAACCCCCATGCTAGTTTCAAACCATAAAGAGCTCTCCAGTCTCCACACCTATGTATAAATAGCAGAGCAACTGCCCAAGTTAGTTATGAAACCTCCAAACTAGTAATCCCACCTGTTAATATTATTGTATCAATATGACAATATATTATTTCTCTCTTCTTCTTTTAATAGAATAATTATTGCTACGTATACAACACAATAATAATTAATACAGTTTTTGATGTATCATAAATAAAATGTCACTTCACGAAATGAAATATAAGTATGTAAAGTGTGAATAGTACAACATCGAATCCAACCTCCTAGTCTTATAAAGCATGTATCGTGTACTCTTTAAAATCAGGGAAGTCAAAAGAGAAGAGAATAGGGTTTTTATAGAAAATCCCGTATTTTAACTTTCGAAAATAGCCGTATATGAAAGAAATAGTACATATACAACTTAACAACCGAAGAAGAAGGGCCTCCAAGCGAATTATATCAGTAGCATAGGCGCCGTGTTTGCTTTCAAACAGCTGTGAACTGTGACTCTCAAAACCAAGTAACCGGAAGAGAGTAAGGACCAACAATGAAGAAGCGATGAAGGGACTAGGATTGCTTTCAAACGACACGTATTTCTGAAATATTTTCACCAAGTCTTCAGCGGCTTTCCTGATCTCGATCTTTGTTGGATCCTCATCCTCATCCTCAGCCGAGGAAAATTTTTCGCCATCTACAATTGAGAAACGTTTCATAGTTTCCTTGTTGGGTATATCTGGCATTATCTCCAGAGAGATGCAGTCAAAGAGATCCAATTCCTCCAAAGTTTCCAATGATCTGCCTTGTATCTCAACCAAATCTTGGCAACTCTCTACTTTTAATACCTTGAGCTTCTTCAGATTTGACATGTCTGGTATTATCTGGATGCCACAACAAACAAGCACCAGTGTTCTCAAATTCTCCAGCGTTTGAAGCCCCTCGACTTTGTGTATGGGAGTGCGCCCAATATGCAAGTCGCGGAGCCTTTTCAGATGCGAGAGATCTGGTAATGATTTTAGCAACCTGCAATCATCAACCCGTAACATCATTAAGCTCAAGGGAAGCCGTGGAATGCTTCGCAGCCTGTGACATTTCTCAAGAGCCAATTCTTTCAGGTAAGAAAGGTCGCCCAAGTCTCCATGCAGGGTTTGGATGTGTGGAAGGCTAACTCTCAAGTCAATAAGTCGACTCATCTTGCCTATACTCCAAAGGATTTCCATTTCGGGCGGATGGCAGGGCACATCAACGAAAAATGCAATCAAATGCTCCAAGCTGGTTAAGTTTGAGAAATCCGGAATTGTCTTCATTCTTCTTGCTTCAGAGCTAACAGTAAGACTAATCAAACTGTGGGGTAGGTTCGGAATGCTCTCCAAACAACAACATCCTTCTGCACTGACCACATTAAGCCTTTCCAACATTCCAATAGATGTGGGCAGTTCTATTATTTTGCAACCATCCATATTCAATACCTTCAGATTCTTCATTTTACCAATGGAATCAGGGAGTTCAACTATTCCAGAATACGATAAATCTAGATGAACAAGAGACTCTAAACCTGTAATTGATTTTGGAAGTGTCCGTATTGAACTGCAGTTTCTTAAAGACAGCGACGAGAGGCGTTCTAAATCTCCAACAGACTTGGGGAATTTCGATAAAGAGGTATCATCAAGGATAAGTTCAACCAAAGATTTTATGTCACCGAATTTTGTAGGCAGCTTGCGCAGGCTTCTACAGCCTCTCAGGTTAATGATGAGCAAGTGCTTCAGCATTGTTATTGAACTGTCAATTTCAATCAATGATGAACAGCTTCCCAGAATTAACTGCTCCAAGAGAAGGTTCTTCGACAAGTTTGGTGTTTTAGTTAACTTCCTACATCCAGACAGATTTAGCACCTTCAACCCTTCCGCAATCTGGAGATAAAAGAGAAACATATAGATAAATTCACATATGATTAAAAAAGAAAAAAAAAAAAAAGGAAAAAGGTTCTTATACCTTGATATCGCTCCTGTGATCCCAACCATCACTAATACTACTCTCTGACAGATCCAGAAAGACTAAATTACTAAACAAAAAGTTGTGTGGCCCATATCTTGGAGGAAAATGATGCCAACAAAACCATCTCAACTTGGGAAGTGTGAATGGACTCCTTTGTAGTAGGCTAGACCACCTTGCCGTTGTTCTGAAACCTCTCTCACGTGACGAGATAGCTGGAGAGATATCATCGCCTTTCACTTGAAGGAATTTAAGATTTGGTAGCTTAGCAAAGTCTTCAGCAGTATAAAGCAATTGGGATTGCGTATCAAATTGAAGAAAAAGGGCTTGAACACTCTCTGCTACCTGCTAGATATAGTCCAATCATAAGTCAAATTTAAAGATGCAAGAAGTGAAAAACAAGTATAGATTATATAGATTATAAAAACAATTAAATGTCTTGTAGTTTTTAAAATAAAGCTACTTTTGTTGTTTTCGTATGCAAAAGACTAAGAGAAGCTTGGAGATCGCTATAAGAATTGGAGTACAAGCAAAAACGAGACAAGTACAGATTATAGAGACGTTACCGTCTTTCCCTTCAATATTCTTGTCGCTACCTCTTGATTCCACAATATACGCTGTTTTTGGGGTTCCCCAACATGACCTTTGTCAATGCATTCTCTACAAAAATCTCTCATTTGATTGTGCATCCATATTAAATTATCTGCTCCTATCTTTATAAAAGATTTCTGTTGGAGATCATTGATTGCTTGTTTGGGATAGAGCTCCAATCCATCCCAGAAGTGAATTGCCATTCTACAGTCAACACCAATGAAAAAACAAGCTATATCGAGAAGTACCTGCTGTTGTTGTTCGTCTAATGTCTCAAAACTGATATTTAACCTTTGTTTAACATCTTTAGGAGGAACCTTCTTAAATTTCTCCAATGTACACTCCCATACTTCCTTACTCTTATTGTGCAATGAAGAACCAATAACCACAAGGGAAAGAGGAAGCCCTCCACTTATCTCTACTGCTGTCTTAACGAGCTCCCTGTAGTTCTCTGGTGGTTCATTGGTTCGAAATGCATGTTTAATGAAAAGTCGGCAAGCAAGTAGATGATCCATATAAGGAAGCTCATGAAGCCAGTCTGCATCAACCTCATCGAAGATGTGCTTGTTCCAAGTGGTTATGATGATTAAACTTCCTGAAGCAAACCATTCGGGTTTCTCTGTTAGCCATTTTATTTGGAAAATCTCATCAACATCGTCAAGTAAAATGAGAACCCTTCTATCGTGAAAACTTTTACTGATGATGAGAAGTCCTTCATCAAAACCAACATTATCTGGCAATTCTTTCCTTAGAATGTCGAATATCAACTTTTTCGGTAAAAATTGGATGCCCTTAGTCTTACAATTGTCTCTAATATCTGCAACAAAGCTACAACGGTCAAATTGGGAGAAGATATGATTATAAATAAATTTTGCGACCGTCGTTTTCCCTATGCCACTCATTCCACAAATGCCATGGACCCTTAGACCGTTTCTTTTCGCATCTATCTTATCTAAGATTTCTTCAACGTGATCCTCATGTCCAACTAGATCTTCATTGACGAACAAATGGCCTTTCTTTAGCTCATCCCAAACCTCTTCAATGATTTGTTTTACCAGCTTTCCCTCTTCTCTGAAATATCAATTAAAAGAAGACATATCAATTAGATTATAGTAAACTTTACACTGAATCTTAAAACCAAAAATCAGAAAGAAAATTACAAGTAAGCATGTTGAAGTTGGTATAGATACAATTTACAAGTACAAAACTGTAAGGGCACTCGGACACCAAGCGCTGATAAGTATCTCTTAAAGGAGCACTGACTTACTCACCCACTCTTCCTTTTATTTATTAAAATTTATCTTTTGACATTTTACTCACTTTATAATTTCATCCTCGAAAGCTTCACGCTACTTGCACTTCACCAACACATACTCCACTTGATATACACAACTTTCATTTCTCACTCTATACTCACAATTTTGCATATTGGGAAGGGAGAACAATAACCTCTGTTCATTATGAGTAGACTCAAGTTCTTGTCTAGCTATGGACCTATGGTGCAAAAGATGCTAGTCAAGCTAAACTTTGGAACACTATCATCAAGTAAAAAAATTCATTTACTAAGTGTAACGATCCGTCCCTCAGATTATCCACAGGCTGTCGAGCTTAGCGGCATCGCACACTATGGGGTACTATTCCCCTTATACCCGTGACTACCCTAGCTGCAGCTCAATTGATGAGAGGCGTTTCCTTTGAGGCAAATAAAAGCCTCATGTCTCAAGTTTGAACCGCGATGGCTACAGCTAAGGTGGTCATGGGCATGGAGGAAACTGTATCAGATTGTATGCCATGTTGCTAAGCCCGATGGCCTAAGGATAATTTGGGGGCGGATCGTTACACTAAGTATTTATCACAACTGCAGACAACTATGAGCAAAAAGAAAGATCTAGAGGGAGAGAGAAATGGAGTTGAACCCTGAACAGTCAGCACTCCTTCCTTACACCATCTCTCGTTTTATCATACATAAAGTGCAAGCAGTACTCCTCTAGTTTGTCTGCGTTTATCCTTTCATGGATTTGTTAGCAATTTGTTCTCCTGTCTCGACGTTGTGCAATTCTAACTCTCCTAGTAGCACCTTTTCTCTAAGACCACCCACAATTCTACAGACCCCATTTAGAACTTTTTGAAGAGCCCACACCAATGCATAGGTAACTCCAAAAAGGGATTTCTTAGCAACTGGAGGTGTGTCAAGCACCTTCATTCATTGGGGATGACCTAAGAAACTGTTAATGAAGTTTCACATGTTTTCTTTCAGTGTTAAAATTGGATTTTTTTCATCTAGCCTGATGGAGTGTGTCTTGAATTTACATGAGATACGGTTTGAAGCACATAAAGCAAAGATGTAGCCCAAGAAGGAAGGCAGGTTGACGATGGGCTAGTTGACTGATCTAGGAAGGAAAGTCTACTGGCAGGGGCGTAGTTACGTGTGTCTTGTGCAATTTTCTATTCTTCCTTTTTTTTGTTGTTCATCTATTAGCAATTTGTCGTTGGTTGTGCACATTTCATCAATGTCTAAATTATTTTTTCATTTATGCACAGAATATAAATTACTGTCCATGGAGCGGTTACCTATTAGCATCACTTTGGAGATCCCAGCCTTTTAATTTTCCAACTTCTGTCAAAGCTCTTTTCCAATCCCTAGTGGTCTTCTCAGTGTAAAGATTCTCATGTAACTTGAACGCTTCTTCGTAACTTCCACCATGGTTCCGAACCTCAGACGGTAAAACATCATAAAAAACGGGCATCACTTTCAAACCCCCGTGTCTCTTGAACTCCATAATTTGTACCAACTCGTTGAGGCACCATTTGCTCGTAGCATAACCTTTTGATAAGATGGGTATGGCAATCTTGGACTGCTTGATGCCTTTAAGAAGCTGCGGTCCTATCCCTTCTCCAACAGATAGCTCTACATTGTCTCTATAGACTCTGATTCCAACATCAGCCAATCTGGTATAAAGGTGATCAGTAAAACCAGCTCGAGTATCCGGACCTCTAAAACTTAAGAAGACTTCATATTCTAACTGTATTGATGCAGCACTTGATATTCCAGCATCCGACGTGGTGCCTGTTGAAGCCATCTTCAACAAGAAGGAGTAACAAAAGCTTGGCAAGATGAACAGGTCAGAGATCGACCGAGCTATAGGGGGATCTCCAGAGGCTTGAATGCTAATCAAGCAGGCAAATGAGTGTAATTCTAACTGAACAAAAACAAGGAGCAATTAGCTGGAGATTAAATTCAGCTGTGTGTGTCAATTGATTGACCAAACAGCAGAGCATACTAGCACTGTGACTGATCACAATCCTCTGGAAAAGGGGGAAGTTGCGGAAGAGGAAAGAAGAAAAGAAATTGAAGAAGAGAAATATTTACGTTTTTTAATTTTTTTGTAATTGGCTTTCCTACCTTTACAATACTCTTTTCATGTTATATTTCATCATAATCATACCGTTTTAGTATTGTAACCCTATAATTTTGAAAGCCTTTTCTTATTGTATTAATACTTTTTAAAATTTATATTAGTATATTTTTAATATTATTTTCATATCATATTTCATGGAATATTACATCTTTTCATTTTCATATTTTTTGATACCATAACATTTCATAAAAAAATTGTATAATGTTGAAACAAAAAATTTAAATAAACAAATAATTGAAAACATATTTTAATTTTATATATTATCACTGTAATCTTATACATAAATATAAATATAAAACAAATCTATTGCATAAATTTATTTTATAATTATATTTCTACTTACTAGCCTCATATTGCGAGGGTCCCTAACTAGTTATAAAGGTATTTTTGTAATTTTAACATATTTTCGCAGTTTCACTTAGATATTGGCACGGTTCGGGTCGGTTCCGGACCCGAACAGGAACCGCCAGAGCCGAGGCGGTTCACGGTTCCAAGGAATCACCGATTCTGGCGGTTCCACGTGAACCGGTTTTTTTTTTTGGAAAAAATGAAGTAAACAAACACCCCCTTCTTATATAATAGATTTAGATCTAATGACCATAATATTTATTAAATTTTAAACCAAAAGGCAAAAAAAAAACTATAATCTTTATAATACTTTAATTATATGCATATATATATGTCTTTTTTTTTTTTAACGTCTTAATGGATAGTTAGTGAGATGATAATTTTTTTTTCTGAAATATTTTTTTTCTCATTTATCTATTACTATTATTAAGCCAAAATTTGATATAAAAAATTAAAATACATAATATGGTAATTACTTATCTTTTTCTTTTAATATTTATAACGGTTATCTTACACCCCCTCTTCTCCTTTTTTTACTCCGCCATCTCTCTCCTATCTTTTCCGTAGTAACTCCTTCTATTTTTAGGATAAATTGTAGTATTTTCTCCAATTTTTTTTTTTTAATTTTGGCACACATTGCGTGATGCGTCCACTAGTATTATAAAAATAATATGGTTGACACTTGACATGTGCGATAAATTGACATAGGATAATCATTCCATCATCATAACATCATCATCATTTTAGTTATTTTTTTTTTTAATTATATCCATTACTTCCACCCAAATTATTCTTTTAATCTTCTTACTTTTTTTTTTAATTCAAATATTTGGTGGGTTGGAACCGCCGGTTCCGGGTCTGGAATAGCGGTTCCGGATCTGGTTGGAACTGCCGGTTCCACCACGTCTAACCGCTTAGACCCGCCGATTCCGGCTAGTCCTTAGACGGTTTGAAACCGTCATCGATGGGATGGTTCCCGAATCAGGAACCGTCGGTGACCGTTCGAGACAGTTCGTGGTTCGAAACCGCCCTGTGATGATGTCTAGTTTCACTCTTCTTCATAGCTTTGTGCAAAGCGGTGCTCTCAAATGGCGTCCTATTCCATCCACTTTCCACTTTTTGTTTTAAATATTCAAACAACAATTTTAAGTTTTTTTTTTTTTAAGTGAAACTGCCAATTCTTTTGTTTATTTTTTTCCCCTCTCTTTTTTGGCCGGACTGAAACTTCCTGCGCATTTTTAGGAATCTACAGTGAGATTGATTGGAAATGAATGAATGAGGAAAGCAACGTCCACGAAACGGCAAATACTTGTAATCTTCTATGAAAACTTAATTTTATTACATATTATAATAATATTTGTCAAAGACACACCTTAATTTATAAAGAATCAACAACATGGAATTATTACACTTAAGCTACAATCCGCATCTCAAAAGTGCAATCTCAGTCTCTAAAAATCCATGAAACCCAAAACAGTATATGATTTCCATATGTAATCCTAAAGATACAATACAGCAGCCTGCTTTGTTTTACTATTCATTCTTGTATACCAAATATTTGAGCATGCTAAAACTCACTTCTTAAAAGTTAGATAGGTGAACTTTTTTAATTTGTATAATTAAGTATTTAGTGTTTAAAAGTATTAATTTATTATTTACGAACTTTTTAAATTCATTCATAATACCTAAATAATTATAAAAATAATTAAAGTTCACAAGGGTTATTACAATGCGGTCACATAGGACCATTACAACGTGCTAACGCAGAGTATCGAATTCAATATTCCAAGAATGAGGACCTGCACCGGATGTCACTAGGTTACAAGATCACAGGAAAAAATAAAGTTTAGTTAATCGATTATAAAATTTAAGACAATTCAAATAATTAATTACATAAGCTAACAAAATTTATGTAGCAAAGGAAAACTCTTTTATTTAACATATGTACACTTTAGCATAAGGTTTTTCATTAAAACAACCTAATATTTATTTACATTATCCATGTACCCAGCATATAATAAATTATAACACAAGACCTGCAAAGTGTAGATTCCATCCCATTATACAGACCTGAAAAGTAAGACTTTGCACTTAAGCGTAATTCAAGGAGCTAGGCTCGGGATGCCCTTGTCGGGCCTTATGTGTTATTGAAGTTTACCTTGAAGTTATTAAGCATGGTCTATAAAATTGGTTTATATCATGTACCTAAGATAGTGAAAAGCTTAGACAAAAGAACACAAAAATAAAAAAAGAAAGAAATAAATAAAAAATGTCGCTTTCTTTTTTGGTGGGCCACAAAGACCATTACAACGCGATCACATAGAACCATTACAACACTAATATAGGAAATCGAATTTAGTACCTCAAGAATGAAGACCTAGATCGGATACTTTCAATTACAATACCATAAGTTAAAAAGTATTATAAGTGTGGCTTTTTCATCCTTAACATAGGAAAAAGAACCCACTTACCATTGTGCAGCCGGACCGCTGACCTATTTATTGCAAATAATTATCATATTTTTTTTCTTTTACTAGTTGCTTTTTCATTCCATTATAATAATACCTTCATTACAGTCTCATAAAGAGTTATTACAATTATAAGAAATTCTATTAAAAAAATACTGAATAGACATGAATTTCCTAAAATTATTAATTGCAACTCAATGTTTAAATTAATTTTTTTTAATTATTTTCATTTAGATAAAAAAGGTAAAATATAAATATAACTTAATAAATTATAAATTAGCATACAAAGCTGCTCTAAATTTTAGAAATAAAATTCCCTTTCAAATATATAATATTAAAAAAAGGTGTAGCACGTGTTTACCAATTCTACAAATATACTGATCACATGAAAATAATTACATATATATCTTGATATAAAATCGCATATAAGATATGCAATTTACTTAAAATAAAAAATATTACATGTATTACATATGATTTAAGAATTTTACTACATCATAACATAAAATATTATTGAACAAGTGGTTTTGCGATGGTGTCATCCCAATGTTAGATATACAAGCGCAAAGGGAGAGTCCAACTTAGACGACCAGTCTATCAGGTGAGAAAACCCCTTAAGCTTTAATACCATTCCCTAATTGCTTGAGGAACTGATGTGTGATCATAACATTGTCCACTCCTTGAGAAGCTGACACCCTCAACGGCCCACTCTAGACAGCTTTCACATTCTAACATTCTCTATTAGGCAACCCTTTTCCAGGTTGCCCCTTCCATTGGCAC